>OX388351.1:47666938-48916938 GCA_947579665.1 Sympetrum striolatum | reverse complement strand
ACATATTGGTATTTTGTTATATCTTAAATAATATGTTTAAATGTTCGTGTTAAGTGATTGCCGATTCGTTATTAAATTTTTTAGACTATAAAATATGGAACACCTCTATCAGATTATGGGCGGCTGTCCTTTATTTTTATGCTTCGGTTCTATGCTGGCTGCTCAAATATTATCATTGGAAATACGCCTCAATATGTATGTTGTATGTTGCAGGGTTTAATTATTCCAAAATATCAAAGTAGTATACATTTTACGGACTCTAGACAAGTATCGAAGGAGATAAAATATACATGTATTATTTTCATTGCTGTAACTAATAGATTCTGTCTAGGCAAGGACAAATTGGATAAACTGAATAAGAATTTAGTCGAATAAGCATAATTTCGAAGTATGACCTCTAACAAGATATTTCACTTTCGAAGTCTATTTCGTTAATTTACTTCTCATTTTCAGTTACATATACTATAGAAATTCCCTCTAAAATGAAGTATTGCTGGTATATGGTTTTCCTTCAGTCCAATATTAAACTCGGGAACTTTTTTCAGATATGTTACTTTATACATGAAAATATCATCTTTGAATAAGGAAAGGGTTAAGGTGACTTTTCTCATAAGGGCGTGCACCAAGGAAAATTCCCAAGGAAAAACGGACTTGAAAATTCCACCTCCTCCTCATTCCACGTTTATAAAAATATCGGAAGACAATATTTTTCGTCAACGGTATCTGAAAACATTGAAATTAAATTAAATCCTATTCAAGAGAAGAGGTAAGAGTTCATTCTGATTTTGCAACATAAAGGTCAAATTATTATTGCGATATAAATAAACAGATGCGCCGCTTACATTATGAATAGGATAAAAAATTTCCAAACAATTCATACAGTTAATTAATGTGTTAAAATTAATAACAGCAAAGGGTTATTTATTAAGTGTTAAGTAATTAAATTAAGAAAACGGCCGACGCCATCTTAAGGATATTAGGTGTTAATTCATAAAAGGACGAGTTCTAATTAGATTAACTGCTATATATCGTAATTCGTTTGCGGCGTTTATTTGTTAATTCGTTTATTTGATAGTTTCGATGATTTCACTGACTCGCTGTCTAACGAACATATTGGATGTGCTAAGCGACTAGTTCATTCGTTTTCGTTTGTGGTTTACAAGATTTGTGTGGCTATTTTTGTGATTTCGTCTCCATTCATTTGGTACTCAGTTGTTTCTTCTATTTGTTGTAGCGACTGGTGCATTAGTTTATTCTGTGATTAACATTTGTGTAGCTGTTTTTGTGATTTCGTAAGTCACTTAGGTTTAAGAGAAGTATTGTTCTTTTCATAAATTTAAGACTTTTCATATCCAACTTTTTTCAAATCAAAATTTCATTACTTTCGATTTACATTCACTTTTCCGTTGAGAATCAACGGGCACTCCGCTAGTATATAATAAATCTGTAGAGGGGGTCGTGTCTGTACATTGATCCGATTTCAAAAAAAGTTGTATTGCTGGATACTGGGGTTGTTCCCGAGTCCGAAACAGGTTTTAGAAATTTTCATGTCTGTCTGTCTGTCTGTCTGTCTGTCTGTCTGTCTGTCTGTCTGTCTGTCTGTCTGGATGTTACAGCATCACTCAAAAACTATCCAACCGATTTTGTTGAAATTTGGTATGATGGTCATTTGTCATCCGGGGAGTGACATAGGCTACCTTTTATCCACCTAGCTGTCCCCAGTTCGTCCCCAGTCGGGGTCATAAATCTATTTCACGCTATAACTCAAAAGTTAATTATTTATAAAATTTCAAAATTTGTACAATATTAAAAGTCTCCCTAGCGCAAATGATAGGCTAATTTTTGTTGACCCAACTGTACTCGGTTCGACTCCAGAGGGTCGAAAAGTTTCCATAAGAAATACATGGGAAGACATTTTTATCATTTGCACGGTACTTTTCTTTAATAAAATTAAATTAGAAATAATGGTCCTTTGAAATTAAAACTAACACCAAAACGAAGGAAATAGAATAAAGTTTTTTATTTTGGTCGTAGAATATTGCTTTCACTTCGAAGTTGTGAGAATTAGTAAGTTGAATACGAAAATTTTATGAGAATCTGATATTCTAAACAACCCGTCGTCAAGGCCAATCTCGATATCTTTAAATTCAAATTCATTAGCATTAGCTCATCATCAACAACCAAGCTTTGTTTATAGCAACACCAGTGTTTGTTGATTCTTTAGATTCTTTACGTGAAATTGATGTTTATCGTCGCATTAAATGAATCAAAAGGATAAAGTGCGAAATGACCTCAGCTGTCGAGGCACCTTCATAATTACTACTACTACTTAAATTAATCTTCTTTCCTCATATAAAGTAATTATATCTTCTTAGCTTGTTAAGTTGATAACTTTCTCATTCTTTTTTTCCGCTCTAAATAATAATCGTTTTATTTAGCGTCCCGCTGTGAATTTAATCTTTAACGCTGAAGAATAAATCAATCAAGATATTTGAAATATCCCTGAATTCAGTGATTGCTTCCATTGAAGTGTCAATAATTGGGCTTAATAAGCAGCAAGGAATGACAAGCCTTTTATAGCTGACTTGAAAGGTAAACGAATTTTGTACTTTTAGATATAGAATGGGAAATTAAACCAAGAAATGTTTTATTGGATCATCTATTGGTGTGTTTAAGTATTGTTACTGTCCACCTACTCGATATCTTTAAATTTGAATTCAAATTCGTTAGCATACGCGCGACTGCAACAATCAAGCTTTGTTTATAGCAACGCCAATATGTATTGATTATTTATGTGAAATTAATGTTTATCGTCGTATTAAATGAATCTTTTTTTCTCATATAAAGTAATTATATCTTCTTAGCTTGGTAAGTTGATAACTTTCTCATTCTTATTTTCCGATCTAAATACAAATCGTTTCATTTAGTGTCCCGCCGTGCATTTAATGAATCAATCAAGATCGTTGAAATACCACTGAATTGAGTGATTGCTTTCTTTGAAGTGTAAAGAATTGGAATTTAAGCAGCAAGTAATCTCAATCCTTTTATTCCGGACTGGGAAGGTAAACGGATTTTGTGTTTTTAGATATAGAATTGGAAATTAAACCAAGAAATGTTTTAGTGGATCATCTATTGGTGTGTTTAAGAATAGGTACTATCCACCTATATCTTTTCTTGATAGTGATAATCATACATATTGGTATTTTGTTATATCTTAAATAATATGTTTAAATGTTCGTGTTAAACGATTGCCGATACGTTATTAAGTTTTTTAGACTATAATATATGGAACACCTCTCTCAGATTATGGGCGGCTGTCCTTTATTTTTATGCTTCGGTTCTATGCTGGCTGCTCAAATATTATCATTACGAATACGTTTCAATATGTATGTTGTATGTTGCAGGGTTTAATTATTCCAAAAAATCAAAGTAGTATTCATTTTACGGACTCTAGACAAGTATCGAAGGAGATAAAATATACATGTATTATTTTCACTGCTGTAACTAATAGATTGTATGTCTAGGCAAGGACAAATTGGATAAACTGAATAAGAATTTATTCGAATAAGCATCATTTCGAAGTATGACCTTTAACAACATATTTCACTTTCGAAGTCTTTTTCGTTAATTTACTTCTCATTTTCAGTTACATATACTATAGAAATTCCCTCTAGAATGAAGTATTGCTGGTATTTGGTTTTCCTTCAGTCCAATATTAAACTCGGGAACTTTTTCAGATATATTACTCTATACATGAAAATATCATCTTTGAATAAGGAAAGGAATTAAGGTGACTTTTCACATAAGGGTGTGCACCCAGGAAAATTCCCAAGGAAAAACGGACTTGAAAATTCCACCTCCTCCTCATTCCACGTTTATAAAAATATCGGAAGACAATATTTTTCGTCAACGGTATCTGAAAACATTGAAATTAAATTAAATCCTATTCAAGAGAAGAGGTAAGAGTTCACTCTGATTTTGCAACATAAAGGTCAAATTATTATTGCGATATAAATAAACAGATGCGCTGCTTACATTATCAATAGGATAAAAAATTCTACACAATTCATACAGCTAATTAAACAGCAGAGGGTTATTTATTAAGTGTTAAGTAATTAAATTAAGAAAACGGCCGACGCCATCTTAAGGATATTAGGTGTTAATTCATAAAAGGACGAGTTCTAATTGGATTAACTGCTATACATCGTAATTCGTTTCCGGCGTTTATTTGTTAATTCGTTTATTTGATAGATTCGATGATTTCACTGACTCGCTGTCTAACGAACATATTAGACGTGCTAAGCGACTGGTTCATTCGTTTTCGTTTGTGGTTCACAAGATTTGTGTGGCTATTTTTGTGATTTCGTCTCCATTCATTTGGTCCTCAGTTGTTTCCTCTATTTGTTGTAGAGACTGGTGCATCATTAGTTTAGTCTGTGATTTAAATTTGTGTAGCTGTTTTTGCGATTTCGTAAGTCACATAGGATGAAGAGAAGTATTGTTTTTTCATAAATTTAAGAGTTCTCATATCTAAAATTTTTTATTTGATTACTTACGATTTACATTCATTTTTCCGTTGAAAATCAACGGGCACTCCGCTAGTATATAATAAATCTGTAGAGGGGGTCGTGTCTGTACATTGATCCGATTTCAAAAAAAGTTGTATTGCTGGATACTGGGGTTGTTCCCGAGTCCAAAACAGGTTTTAGAAATTTTCATGTCTGTCTGTCTGTCTGTCTGTCTGTCAGTCTGTCTGGATGTTACAGCATCACTCAAAAACTATCCGACCGATTTTGTTGAAATTTGGTATGATGGTCATTTGTCATCCGGGGAGTGACATAGGCTACCTTTTATCCACCTAGCTGTCTCCAGTTCGTCCCAAGTCGGGGTCAAAAAGCTATTTCACGCTATAACTCTTAAGTTAATTATTTATAAAATTTTAAAATTTGTACAATATTAAAAGTCTTCCTAGCGCAAATGATAGGCTAATTTTTGTTGACCCAACTGTACTCGGTTCGACTCCAGAGGGTCAAATAGCTTCCATAAGAAATACATGGGAAGACATTTTTATCATTTGCACGAAACTTTTCTTTAACAAAATTAAATTAGAAATAAAGGTCCTTTGAAACTAAAACTAACAGCAAAACAAAGGAAATAGAATAAAGTTTTTTATTTTGGTCGTAGAATATTGCTTTCACTTCGAAGTTGTGAGAATTAGTAAGTTAAATACGAAAATTTTATGAGAATCTGATATTCTAAACAACCCGTCGTCAAGGCCAATCTCGATATCTTTAAATTCAAATTTGTTAGCATTAGCGCATCATCAACAACCAAGCTTTGTTTATAGCAACACCAGTGTTTGTTGTGTCTTTAGATTTTTTACGTGAAATTGATGTTTATCGTCGTATTAAATGAATCAAAAGGAAAAGGTGCGAAATGACCTCAGCTGTCGAGGCACCTTCATAATTACTACCACTACTTAAATTAATATTCTTTCCTCATATAAAGTAATTGTATCTTCTTAGCTTGGTAAGTTGATAACTTTCTCATTCTTATTTTCCGCTCTAAATAATAATCGTTTTATTTAGCGTCCCGCTGTGAATTTAATCTTTAACGCTGAAGAATAAATCAATCAAGATATTTGAAATATCCCTGAATTCAGTGATTGCTTCCATTGAAGTGTCAATAATTGGGCTTAATAAGCAGCAAGGAATGACAAGCCTTTTATAGCTGACTTGAAAGGTAAACGAATTTTGTACTTTTAGATATAGAATGGGAAATTAAACCGAGAAATGTTTTATTGGATCATCTATTGGTGTGTTTAAGTATAGTTACTGTCCACCTACATCCACCTACTCGATATCTTTAAATTTGAATTCAAATTCGTTAGCATACGCGCGACTGCAACAATCAAGCTTTGTTTATAGCAACGCCAATATGTATTGATTCTTTACGTGAAATTAATGTTTATCGTCGTATTAAATGAATCTTTTTTTCTCATATAAAGTAATTATATCTTCTTAGCTTGGTAAGTTGATAACTTTCTCATTCTTAATTTCCGATCTAAATACTAATCGTTTCATTTAGCATCCCGCCGTGCATTTAATGAATCAAACAAGATCGTTGAAATACCCCTGGATTCAGTGATTGCTTTCTTTGAAGTGTAAAGAATTGGAATTAAAGCTGCAACGAATCACAATCCTTTTATGCCGGACTGGGAAGGTAAACGGATTTTGTGTTTTTAGATATAGAATTGGAAATGAAACCAAGATATGTTTTAGTGGATCATCTTTTGGTGTGTTTAAGTATAGGTACTATCCACCTATATCTTTTCTTGATAGTGATAATCATACATATTGGTATTTTGTTATATCTTAAATAATATGTTTAAATGTTCGTGTTAAACGATTGCCGATACGTTATTAAGTTTTTTTTACTATAAAATATGGAACACCTCTCTCAGATTATGGGCGGCTGTCCTTTAATTTTATGCTTCGGTTCTATGCTGGCTGCTCAAATATTATCATTATAAATACGCCTAAATATGTATGTTGTATGTTGCAGGATTTAATTATTCCAAAAAATCAAAGTAGTACTCATTTTACGGACTCTAGACAAGTATCGAAGGAGATAAAATATACATGTATTATTTTCACTGCTGTAACTAATAGATTGTATGTCTAGGCAAGGACAAATTGGATAAACTGAATAAGAATTTATTCGAATAAGCATAATTTCGAAGTATGACCTCTAACAAGATATTTCACTTTCGAAGTCTTTTTCGTTAATTTACTTCTCATTTTCAGTTACATATACTATAGAAATTCCCTCTAGAATGAAGTATTGCTGGTATTTGGTTTTCCTTCAGTCCAATATTAAACTCGGTAACTTTTTTCAGATATATTACTCTATACATGAAAATATCATCTTTGAATAAGGAAAGGATTAAGGTGACTTTTCACATAAGGGCGTGCACTCAGGGAAATTCCCAAGGAAAAACGGACATGAAAATTCCACCTCCTCCTCATTCCACGTTTATAAAAATATCGGAAGACAATATTTTTCGTCAACGGTATCTGAAAACATTGAAATTAAATTAAATCCTATTCAAGAGAAGAGGTAAGAGTTCACTCTGATTTTGCAACATAAAGGTCAAATTATTATTGCGATATAAATAAATAGATGCGCCGCTTACATTATCAATAGGATAAAAAAATTCTACACAATTCATACAGATAATTAAACAGCAGAGGGTTATTTATTAAGCGTTAAGTAATTAAATTAAGAAAACGGCCGACGCCATCTTAAGGATATTAGGTGTTAATTCATAAAAGGACGAGTTCTAATTAGATTAACTGCTATACATCGTAATTCGTTTGCGGCGTTTATTTGTTAATTCGTTTATGTGATAGTTTCGATGATTTCACTGACTCGCTGTCTAACGGACATATTGGACGTGCTAAGCGACTGGTTCATTCGTTTTCGTTTGTGGTTCACAAGATTTGCGTGCTATTTTTTTGATTTCGTCTCCATTCATTTGGTACTCAGTTGTTTCCTGTATTTGTTGTAGGGACTGGTGCATTAGTTTATTCTGTGATTTACATTTGTGTAGCTGTTTTTGTGATTTCGTAAGACACATAGGATGAAGAGAAGTATTGTTTTTTCATAAATTTAAGAGTTCTCATATCTAAATTTTTGCATATGTAAATTTCATTACTTTCGATTTACATTCATTTTTCCGTTGAGAATCAACGGGCACTCCGCTAGTCATTATATAAGATTACTTCAGCATTATATATACGCAACAAGCCCTCCAGTTGGATAAATTTAAAAGCTATTCAAAGCCTTCGATTTTATAGTTTAGTTGAATTTATCGTATTCATAAAAACTGATTAATTGTCTCATTAACTATGTTACTGCTATAGGAAAATCAGTTTTTCTTTGATAATAGAGACCTATAGACTAATTATCTTTAGACCAGTTTTGAATAACGCCATTTAGATCAAATTTCATAATTCAATAATTATTTTTCAGCCTCACTAATTAATGACACCGTTAACCCATTTTTGGATTTATGTTAATTATTGGTTATATGTCCACGTGTATCTCTGTGAAAAAATGCTATATAATTTAATACTAAACATAATATAATAGGAATTGTAATATCGACGAATTGTATATTGACCGATATGTTAATTATTGCTTCGATAAATTAAAGCCAGAAAAATTACTTTTATTAGCTGATTGGCTTTGAGTCTCTAATGGCAATATTTATTGAAGTAATTTTTGCATTTTCCATTAGATATCCTGTGGAATTTTTCTAAATCTCCATGGTAAACTTTAAAAGTCTTACTTATCTAATTTATATCTATATCTGTATTGGATCAAATACATAGTATTGGACTGTCTAACTACCGCTGGACTATTCACATCTTTATAAGATACTATATACTAATGCTACGCATCAACGTTAATACATTTAGAACCCAATGAACTTATCCGTAGGAATTTCTTAGTTTGATTATTAGTTATTAGTATTAATTCTGTTGGAACTTCATCTTCAAAACGCAAGATTGAAACAAAAATGTTTTCTTTATTCCGCAAAAATAAAGCACATAAGCTGTTTTAACAGTTCTAGAGCATTATTTTTCAGTTTTATTTATTTTTTCACTTTTGAGAAATTCCCCAAGACCATATCAAACATCATTATAATTTGGAGGAAAAATTTGCAACAAGGTAGATAGTTACAATCGGAATTGATGGATAAAACGTTGACATCCGTCCGTCAAGGCATATAACCAGCCGATGCTATTGATTTAAATTGGGACATTCGGAGCGTGAAAGCGATAACAAATCACATTCGGGCAAAGTGATGTGTGTTTTTGATTACTCGTCGTTACTCAAAGACCATTGTGACACTCGCGAGGGGCGAGAGTTAGGGAAACCGTTTTCGGGATATTATTTTCGTGAAGTTTGTGACAAAAGCAAGGGGAGAGCGAATGTGATTGAAAGCGGCGACGAATCGCCGTTTCATTTCTGATTTATTGAAGGTTCGCGGAATGTTTGTGGCGACCGGTCGTTGGAAGTTCGTGGCAATGGGAGAATTTCAATAATCCGCTCTTCGAACTTAATATGCGAAACATGTGATTGGGAAAGAAAATTAGCCTAAAATTTATTTGGTAAAAAGGGGAAAAACTTAAAGGCCGTATTGAGATGATTTGTTTGCGAATGGGTCTCTATTAAGTTGATATTCACTGAATTTGCTATTGATCGCGAAATTCGTGCGTTGATTTTAATTAAATTTGTTTCGACGTCAAATAACTAAACTGCCATAAATACGGAAGTTTTGGCAACGAATAAAGTTGAATTATTTTTTTTAATATCATTTAATGCATAGTAGTTTGGTTCTCTCTTTTTGCTATTTATCGAGTACTTTAATCCTTTTATTCACAATCAACCAAAGGAAGTTCAATCATCATTTAAAATTATTTCTTTCGTTATTTGAATGTGACAAAATATATATTAATGAAAAATTAAGCTAACGCCATCGGTAGTAAGTTGTTAGAATTCCCTGTTTTAGTATAAATTTTATACTTATGTAACTAGCCAATGGTTATAATGCTTTTAGAAAGTTTCTAAGACATAGTTTGAATACATTTTGCTTGATTTCTCAAACCCTAGAAACGTTCAGTGGAAAGATGTTTACAAATTTCCATTCTTAAATTATCAGAGTCTTAGTAGTTTCTATAATAGCTATTTATTCATTTCTCTCATATAATCATTTATTGTAATCAAAATTGTACAATGAAAGCAGTTTCTCTTCTCTTCGCAGATCTTCAATAGGATCTTTGTTGTTTTAAGTCGTTGTATAGCGGTGATGACCCTATACTAGAAGGGAATAACCTAAAAAATACACCATGTAAACCTTCGGAAAAAACAATATTAACATCATTTTTCATTCTCATAACCGAGCATTGGGGATTAAATACACATTTAATTTGCTTTGTTTTTCATTTGATCTAAATTTGAACACAAAGTCAAAATCCTCCGTGAGAAATAACCCTCAAAATAACTGTACGAGAAAAAAGGAACTTTTATCCAACTTTCAGTTCTGGAGGGCTGCGAAGTTGACAAGGGACAAGCGTTGGTGGAAACTGGAGGCACATGGCTCTTGTAACTCCGAGTTTTACCATTCCATACTTGGAATGCCAGCGGACGTGCGACTATTTGTCAGTGGTGCGATAAACGGTGGAACTGAGACTGGAAGTGGCGGAATTTGCAGTGGGAATTGGGAATAAAACTCGAGGGAAGGGAAAGTTTTGATTAAAACGAAAAATAATTCTTCTGGACCAACGTGCGCTGAATATCTTATCTTACGTTTTTCATTTAAGCCAGAAAATAATAATAGTAAGCACAAACTCGTGTGTCGCTGGGCTAGATTATCTGGAAGGCTGGATAAATCGCAGAATGATAGACTTCTCGTGACTGGAAAAGAATGAGATTTTGCTCGGAACTCATTATCTTTTCTCAGTATCATCCCGAAAAATCATGCATTAGGCATTCATATATTGAAGAGTAAAAAAAAGGATTTCATGTGGATTAGATATGCAACAGTGTCTCAGTATCCATGTGTCACATGTGTGATAGTATCGTTTTAAGAAATATTGTAGTACTGTCGGTTCTTTTATAGTTAATAATATGATATAGAATTTTATGAAATATTTCCTTGACGATTCATACAAGTTTTCATGCTTTGAGATCAAAATCACGGTTCACCTATGTTTCTATAATTCTTTTGTTAATCAATTTCTGCAAAAAGGGTGATATGACATTAAGATTTTGGGTATTCGCTAACAGAACTCGAATCTATTCCTTCAGAAATCCTAACTGCCAGCATCCGTTTTCTGTTTTCATTACTTAACGTGATATTATATTATTGTTGACTTTTCTTTTGCTCTGTAGGTGTAAGGAAATATCTTTAACCGTTTTATAACCATTCTAAATGTGTCATCTTCCTTTTGAAAAAATCAAATTTATTTAATACTATATTTACCATAGTAATAACGAACTGAAGTTAGAGAACAGAAGAAGGTTTCGCTTAATCTTTCGAAAAATATATTGAAGAATTAAGAGAGTGGTGTATAGCACCATTGGCTATATATATAAAAATAGCCCGTTATCTAAGTTTCATTTGCATTTCTCTGCAGCCTTGTGACAAGGGGTGTAAATATCAAGAGTAATTTTTAGGTGCTCTCAAGTATCCAGAATGGTCTTTAAATAAATTGGTTAATCTCTCTCTCTCTCTTATAATATTCTAATTTGCCAATCTTCTGCAATATTTGGGAGATCGAATAAATTACCAACTATTGGAGATCGAATCATAGATTCCTATCCCCTATGCTCTATATTTATGTTTGTCCGTTCACCTTTAACGGACCTTAGCTCACTCATAACTCAGTACAGAATATTCGGGTCTTCCATGTTTTCGATAACACATGAGAAATTAAAAATGTGGAGTTGCGGTTCTTGCAGAGGCAATATTTTAGGAAGTTTTTGTTCGTGATTTTCCTTCGAATCAGAGGAATAGACTGCGTGCGGATCACCAACGCATCTAACAGCGAGTTTCCTCTTTTTTGTTTTGCAGCTCGAAAGCTAAAAAAGAGTATCCTCCCTAACCACTGGGTTTCATCTTGATCATATTATTGAATGCCGTCCCCTGGGAGGTAAATAAAAGGGAGAGATAAAGAGAAGTGTAGTGCGAGTGAGTGGGGGGATTTTTGTGTACAAAACTGGGACAGGTTGGGGTGAGCTAATGTGATAATCAGCCTGGGAATGAAAAGGTGAAAGGGAATTAAAGTGAGTTGGATGATACAATGGAGAACTTGGTGCTATGGTGAAAGGATTAGATGAGGGAAAGTAGTGAAGGATTTTGGCCCAATGAAGGTTTCATACCTGCCCGCAAATCTTTTAAAAGTTCGTTGAACAAATTCAATCTAAGAAACTTGTTTATGCTGATAAATTAATTGTATTACACATTATGTATATGTATCATAAACTATCATTAAGCATTAACTTAAGTAAATATTTTTTGTTCAATTTCGTGAATATCTATATTATGTTTGTCTCCTCTAAATATTCTCTGAAATTGATTTTTAAGTCGTTTTTAGTCCATTTATTTATAAATATTATCATATCAATTATATTATCTGAGTTATCAGCGTGATAGCGCTTCAGCCTCGTAGTCCAGAGCTTGAATTCCGGCTATTCGGACTTTTCCGGTTATGAAATAGTTACGTGTATTTGTGAATAGCAACAATTATTAAAATGAATGCCATTCAAATCTTACAGATTTCATTGGAGAAAAGATTATTATTATAAAAGCGATTGGTTGTCATTGGTCTTGTTACATTTACCTATAAACATTTTGAGAACCAATGCTGCTATCACGGTCAAGATTGGTTTAAAATTGTACTAATTATACATAATATCAATTATACTGTAATACATAGTTTATATCTACAAACATCGTTTATGGGGTAGATGTTTCTAGCGGATTGGGAGAGCGGAATTAAAGAAGTGCAGTCCACCAAAGTTTTAAACCCACCAGCCAATATTTCCAAAGTTTGAATATTAAATTACGGTTTCGGAAATTTGAATACGGAAGTGAAAAAGGAATAGTTTTGCATTAGGAACACTTTCCGTAATTGCCTGTCCAAATTTTGATTGTTCTCAAAAGCAGTTCGTTTTCCTTACAGTCTGAGAGGTATGTAACTCTGTTCTAATGCAAATGGGATATTTCAAAACAGTCACGACGCGAAATATATGGAGTAAGCTGACAAATTTGTTTGTGAGGTTTGTTGTGAAAACGGAAATGTGGTAGAGCACCAACAGTGCTATGGGCTGAGAATCACCATTGCTAAAATCCCCATTATCTAGAATGAAAAAAAATTAAAATATCGTTTATATATTTGTGGAAAACTGTTTTAGGTGATTCGGGATGAATTTTGTGGCGGGTCACATAAAAACACGAAATTTTACTATCGTAAATTAAGATGTTATTTCGCTTATCTTTGAGGTGAACGTTCTACATAAAATCGTAGTGGTAGCATTTTCAAGTATGCTCAGTCTATTGACTGTTCGTTTTTCTAAAGTAAATAAGTTGCGTTTTTTATTTTTTCCTGTAATAAAAAATAACTCATACTTATTACGTCCCATAAAAAATGGTATGAAATTGAATGGAACTAATGTTAGGAATATTGCAGTAGTATTCGTATTATATATAATTCTAGGAATGACAAATTTCAGCAAAACAAAAATAAGGATTGCAAACATATTCCCTTACCTTCTATATACGTCCCAATAATGATAGCAGCTTATCGTAAATTTAACATTTACAGCTATCTATATACCTTGAATATCACCATTCGTAGTGTTTGAAAGGTTGGATGTTCCACGTGATCTGCATTCCTATTTTGTCTGTCTCAATTATTACTCGCGGAGATATTTTTTGAAATTGGCTCGCGTACAAAGAAGCAAGCACCTTTTCTACCTAAACACGAAGTTTGGACGGATTAACGGAGAAAGACTATCAACTGTGTTTATTGGCTGAAACGGTGACGTAGGAAGGTTTGATGGAAGCGCGGGTGGGGGATTAGGAAGTTCTTAGGATTAGTAGAAACTTCCTGAGTAGCTCCCCGGAGGATTTGGGAGCGAAGAGTAATCCGCGGGATGGGAGGTCCAGATTATATCTCCCTCTCTTGACCGAAAATGGAAAACACCCCCCTTAAGTGAAGGTTACGTAAGCGGAACAGCAGCCGTTAATCATAATAAAATTATATAGAAGGGTAGCGAATAAATAAGGAATGTTTGTCATTTTCTATCGAGAGCTTTACTGGGAGGGAAAATATAATTATTTTGCTAGCATTAAATCATCCTCCATATGGGGAGACCAAGGGAGCAAGCAAGGGAAGAATTATAATTATAGAAACTGAGTTCCATTCCGTTTTCACATATTAGAAAACAGAGGTACATACGTTTGCTATTTTCACAGTATTTTTTCATTATTTTGTACCTACACTTTCAGCTGAATGCATTTTATCCGTTTTTCATTCCGGTAATTCCTATTTATTTTATTTAATACCGAAACGTTTCTCTTTATCTAATGCTCTACTCTTACTTGCCTGCTAAAGTCTTGATACGCGTGATGTGAGTCAAGACATTCTCTAGAATACTGCAAGATCATATAAGCCCAAATTATCTCATGCTTCAATTCCTCTATATATCTTTAAACCGGTTTTACACTAATCATTCTACCGCAATCGTCTTAGAACAACAAAATTAGGTATATTTTGGAGTCAAAATAATTAATTGCCACAAATGCGCTTTTAATTACGTAAATACGGATTTATTTAAACGTTAAGTGAAACATTATATGAAATTTTTCATTTTGATTACCATGTATTGATTGCTCGATTGCGATCTACCTGTTTACTTTTCCTGCAGTAGAAGGGCATGTTGACTGAGGAAATTACGTCGATTTAGATTTCCAGAAACTTTAGAACCAATAAAGTACCGTATGTGATAATTTCTGATGATAATTGTTTCATCTTATGTGCATTAAATTGCAGCCAGCTAGCCACTATATATTTGAATAATGCCCGAAGGCCGAATCTGCTTCAGTTACAACCGTACTTACAACTATACCTAGACCCTAGTTTACCAACCATTCCTTTCACCATTTTCACTATCGTTTTTTCTCATCTTTTCCTTGATTTCCCTATTTCTCTTCGAATTCTATTCGTTCCACCATTTTATAACAATTAAATCCTATTTAAACGGTAGTCTTCCCTTACTCTTTCCGAAAGGAATTCCGCCGTCCCAGCGTCGGAAGGAGCCCTTAAGATAGCAGAGGTTTGAAGGTGTAATAAAAGCTGTAGGTAAAGGGGAGAGATAAAAACGTTGATAAACACGTAGTGGAAGTAACGTATGAGACTTTAGATGGGAGATTTATATTCCTATTTCCAACCCTAAAGTTATCAAGCATTCGATTTCAATTTCTCTTGGTTCCATCATAAAGATAATTCAGTTAAATCCTACTTGTTTATGAATTTAATGCGATATGACTGTATATTCTTTTTGCCCCTTTTAGTTTTTAGAAAACTACTAGCCTCTTCTACCCGTGGTACATCTTCATTTTTATCTTCCGGTGTAATTTCCATTCAGTACAAATGGAAATAGGATGAAAGTTCAGTCTATCTTTAAGACTGCACTCCCTACAATCTATTTTATCCCTCTTGGTACCTCCTACTATAACTCCCATTTCTCACATCTGCGTGATATTTTTCTCACTCATCCACTCTACATTAAGTTTCACAATTTTTTTATTTCAGTTTTCCTATAGAAATCTATAAGGACCCAAATTCCACTTCACATCTCCTCTCTTTTTTCGTCTTGAGGAGACAAATCTCTGTGCTGGTGGAAGACACACTGTAGGAGATCCAATGAATCATCGGATGAAACACCTTTTTTGCGGGGCACACTCAATATACGAGAACAAGAGTCGTGTTAATCACACCAGATGACGCTGTTTTTGCTACTTTTAAGAAACATTAATTCTTTGGGAATCCACGTCGAAATAAATCCGCATCTCAAGGATTAGAGGGTAGCTACTGGATCATTTCTTCTACTCTGAATAAAGAAAAGCCTGAGAAATGATGCTTGGAGTAATGAATGATTCGCGCGGAAAGCAAATGAGCGGAAAAGAATTTTCTCTACGATTCGTAGCTGTCGCATCCTTGAGAGGCGATCATTAATTTGTCAGTTATTCTAAACGATTTTCAGCGAAAGAATATCACCAACTCATATCCTGGAAATATCCTGCACATAATTGCGACCATGTCATTAAAGATTATAGATTTAAGCATTACTAAGAACGATTGTCTAAGGCTGCATTACCTTAAATTCCTAATCAACTGCAAGAACATTTAATGGGAAATAGTAGCTTACTAATAAACAGTTTTTGTTAATCTTTTCTAGAGGTAGCTTTTAAGAATTTGTTTGCAGATATGATAATTTTGATTATTGGCACGGAGAGAAACGTTTACACCATATGTACATGAAATGAATTTGGTGTATAATAGATCTAATTTAAATAATTCCCCGTATTTCACCCATTTTCAATTATGAAAGTCCAAAACAATGTCAAAAAATCAAATAATATGAATATTCGTGAAAAGTTTTAGGTACTCTTATCTAGAAGATTGGATTTTTACGTACATACAAGTATAGAAGTACAATACATAAAAGTATAGAAGTTATCACACGGAAATAGTAATGTTTTAGTTGTTTCTCATGCAAAATTTCGATGCGAAAAATCTGTTAAATTAAATGCATGATTGTAGTTATCTAGCATAATTATAGTCGTTTCATACTTAACCATGCAAATAGCCTTAAAATTATTACATGATATTGAATAGATCTGAATTGTATATGTATAGATTGTTTTAGGTAAGGTGGGTAAGATAGATAGGAAGGCAATATTTGAAGAAGAAGAAGAATATATATGATATATTTAACCGAAATTATAACTTTGATTTATATATTTATTCAAGGAGGATTCAAGATTGTCATCCCGCGTCAATCATATTTTTTATTGCTTGGTGTATATAATGAGCTATTATATCTCGCGGTTATAGAAGCTAATGAATGCTTGTTGATTGATCCATTTTCAGGTGGAACGAAGAAAGAATAAATCTATTTGATGTCATCGTATTCTCCGTTATTCCAGAGTTCTAACGCTTGGTCTCCATGTAGGAAATAAGAGCTTCCTTGTTATCACCCGTAGTTTGGAACTTTTGTGCTGTTTTGATGCTATTCTTCTTCATTCATGTCCACTTTTATCAGTTATATACGTGGTGCATTCAAGTTATAACACCTCCGATTTTTTTTCTCATAAACTAATCACAGACAAACAGTGAAACTTCTGTCACATCTTTATGTAATCTCCCTGCAGCGGTAAACATTTTTTATATTGACAATGCCATGATTCCATGACCGCTGCGAACGCTTCTTTAGGAGTCTGCTTTGACACTGGAAAATCGCTGATGCAATTGCCGCACGGCTAGTGAATGTGCGACCACGAAGAGTGTCTTTCATTTTTGGAAAAAGCCAAAAGTCACATCCATGACTCCATCACCACATGTCTCACTCAGCTGGCGATGCGTTTAAACGGTGGCTCAGCATGCAAATTAAGAAAAAGAATGTTCCTGTACTGAGAACGGCGCAATTTTAAGTATCAACAACAGTCCTAACTGTCTCTGTTGCCACAGGAATTCTATGAGCCCAACAGTGCTGAAATATCTATCACGCATTTATAATAATTGTGCGCGTATTTAAAAGCAAACCGCATGTTTCTATCAGTAGACAGTCTTGCGAAAAAAATCGGAGGTGTTATGACTTGAATGCAGTACGTATTTGTATAGACCTTCCTAGCGTTTGCTATTTTCTTTCACGCATTCCTATTAAGATAGAGGCTATACTTTTACTGGTCTGGAAAAGTAACATCTAAGAAATGCAACGAAACAATGGAAATGTTAAACCCAAAAACTCCAAATGTTTAGAATTTCTCTGCATCGAATGCCATAAATTGCCTGGTTCTTTTCGGAGATATCCACTGCAATCCTATCATTCTGCACCATCCTATTTATTAAGCTTTGAGTATTCGATTTTAAAAATTTGTTTTTACCGCGATTATATTTAGGAAGGAAGGAATGCTCAGGGACTAGAATGGCTACGGATTGCGAGGCCCGGGAAATGTATCCATTAGTACTGTAACACTAATACTGCATGATTAAGAGTATCGGAAGTTATTGATTGATATGGTGGTCTTGATGGATATGATACTTTTCCTGTTAGCACTTTTGAATCTATCGCTTTTGCCCCCCAAAACTGAACTACTTGGGCCTTCTGAAACCAAGTTACTTAGCACTGGTCCTCCGGTTAACTATTTACGCTGCTCTGTGTACTTTTATCAAATAATAGTACATAAAAATCTTTCTTTAACATCATTATAACCCATGTAACAAATATCAGCCCTTCTTTTCAAGTATAATGACGGGTACAAGACAAATAACAAGGAAAAAAACATTTTTATAAGAACTCAGTCAGCTAATCCATTTAAAATAATTGAAAGGGTCAATTGAAGAAGCCATTACTTGGAGAAACTGCGTGATATTTCCACCATAGTGATTAGCTTTCGTGGAGAATGATACGGACAAGCGACGAGTTTGTATCGTGGTATCTTTCTTTCTGTAGCGAGGTCCTTCAAGCTGCATGGCCAGGACGCCCATACTTGACCAATGTAAAGGGTAAACTTATTTGGCATAGCTAACCTGAAGTGTATTCACAGAAGCACGAAAGGAAAAATTACTACTTCTGAGCTTTTAAATGTATGAAACATCGGGGAAAAGAAAGAGATGGTGGATTTTCCTTTTCGTTTAGTACTTGGTGTCTCCATCAGAGTGTCCGTATAGAGAGAGGATAAAGACGTGAGGAAAGAGAAAGGCGGCAGACGCATTGAGTGAGAGAGTGGTTAATGTTCGTGCAAGTGGGACAGAAAGAGAAAAATCCGTGGTAGAGAGGCGGATGGCGGGAAGTAAACAAAAGGAGTTGGAATAAAGGATGAAATGGAAAGAGGGAATAAAGCAGGTTAGTGACTCAACTTCCAGGGCACGCTCTTTTTACAAACGCGCGCGTGACCAAAATGTGAAATCACGATCGCGGTAAGACTGAGGAACGGTAGGTGTAGGAGATCGCAGAAAGAGATTCTTCGTTATGTGTCATAAAAATACGCTTTAAGGTACATAAAGTAGTTTCAATCTTTTTTGCCAATCTTGAAAATTTATCGTGGAATTCCACAAAATGTTTGTATCGGTCTATGAACAATATATATTATAATAATTTACTTGTTGAAAAATTGGTTATCAAGGATTAGAGACATGGCATTTATTCTAGTCAGCCTGAACTTATTTGCGTAACAATCTCATTTGATCTCCATATCCCTTTGGCTCTTATAAAATAATTCCATATTTATCCTGCTATTTCTTTAGTAGGAAATTATTCACTCCGGGAAACAGCTTCCCGGTTTCTCTTGATGATCAGAGCTTCCCAGATTGGTGAGCGCTTGCTCAGTGGGAAATTTTTTATATCTTAGTGATTAATAGGGCCTTTTATTTTAAATTAGAAAGCACAGTTACCTTAAACTTATCATTTGGAGTTAAGTTTACAAGTGTAAATAGAACTCTTTTCTTTGACAAAAATATGTTCCCTTTTATTTTTTAATGCCCTTTTTACTTTTCTCAAAGAAAAAACCTTAAGTTAGATTAGTGTAAATTAAAACATCAGCTTTAAAATCAGCCAATATTTTATGTTAACGGAAAACGAACTGTATGATCTTTACGTATGTTAGCCCTCGATTGTAATAGGAAATCAAGGTTTAAATTTATATTGAAGCAAAATCGAAGACAGACAATTATTAATAACTTTTGATAGTCATTAAGATTTCTCTTTTGTACAACCTGTAGTTTAAATGATTGATTTTTGCTGCTTACGTAGGGTATGACAATTACAATTTTTTATCAAAAATTCTACATCGATGGGCAGGTAGGCAGAATTTTCAGTTTTTTCGCCATGATTAATTTCTGTTATATGCACTTCTGATTTATAATTCCCCCCAGTTACACCCGTCCTAATCCCAGCACTTTATGTTCGTCATGCACATAAATTAATTTAATGACATTAATTTGTACCAATTCACATTATTAAATTTAAGTTAAAATTGATGAATTGCTTCGATATGTCGCTGAGTAATAATAAATTGAGTTCGAGAAACAAGTTTCCGTCGTCCCCTGCAGTTAAATGGTTTCACCCAAGAAAATTTACTCGCTGTTATACCTTAGAGCAAAATATGCTTAATGTAGCAGTATTTTAATATAACCGTTATCATTATTCACTTTGAAGTTGACGGAGAAAATAAGTATGGAAGTGCTGTAGATTAAAAAAAAACACTAGAGAATAATATCACCAAAGAACATCTGGCGTAGGCTGAGGAGAAAATATTTAGTAGAATTTTAGTTTTCAATAAAGCCTTGTTTTTCATTAGTGCCACATGTTTGATTAAGTTAACAAGTATTCCTGTGAAGCTTGAATATAATTTTTGTTGCAATATATTGTTTAACCGGTTCTTAATTACTCCTTGACGTGTTTTTTCACTGAATGTCTTAACAAATGCAACAGATATAAAGGTCATTCTGTGGTATTTGTAAAAGATAGTTTTTCTTCACCCTGTTATTATGGAGCGATACCACCAAGTCAAGGCCGAAGTTGTTGATTCGATTTTTAATTTTTTGTCAGTATCGCGTGGTAGTTCGTTATTTTCGCAGTAAAGAATTATGAAACATGAACATGAAAGATTTTCAGAGGACTTGTTATCCACTCAGTGAATTTCATTTTAGCAAAATTTCTTCTAGTTTATTTTCAGTTAAACTTTCCAAGTCCCAACTTCTTAATCATATAAGTTATATAATTGCTGAATTTTCCATCGTTACCAATTATTTATGTGATTGGTCCCTGAAATATGTTAGAGTAGAAATTTCGTGTTTAATGGAATTTTTGAGTTTCGTGTAAGATTTAGAAGAATAAAGCAAAGGGCAACTTCATTCACAAAAGTCTATTCCTTTTCGTGGGTTCCTCTGAGATGATAAGAAAGGTTCTATAAGACTAGTACGACAGTCTTTCCTAAAGTTTCACCCCAACTTTAACTCACTGAAGTCCCATTTGACTCCCACCCGTGTCAGAAAAGGAAGTTGTCCTTCTCTTGCGGAGCATTTTATCATTTCGTAGCCAACCAAGTGTCTCTTCTTCTTTGGCTGCATCCAAATCTATCAGAAGCTGGTTGCAGTTTGCACCCTCTTTTGCCAATGTCTTCTGCACTTCCCTATCTAGCTGGCTAAAATGTTCAACAGTCTTCCTTAATTGGAACTGTGGTCTGAGCAGAGAGTGCATCCGACTAAGACGTGAATTAATGCGTGTCTGTGGCGTATTCTCGTTCGATTACAGAGGAAGCAAGTGGATTTAGTTTCCTCCGAATGCAGTCTGTCTTCTCTGGCCGAGAGAACTTCAGCGGAAAATACGCGATGGAACTCACAAATTTGTGATTCGCCTATCTTCGAATAATGTCTCGAGGCTGAGGGAAACTTTTGAGAAGTTCCTTTGTGGAAACTGGGGCGGAGATATCTAAGGCAAAATTTCATGAGACTCCGGGGTAAGTGGAAGATAATGTGTACTCTTCAATTTGAACACTCATGATAAATAGGTTTCATACAAATTTTACGGTTATGGTTGGGAAGTATTATGATGCTTGCTTTTTTCCTCTTTAATTGAAAAAATATTATACCTTTACCATGATATTTTAATCATGTCGCATTTTTTAATGATCGATATATGCTATTTTTCCTGTAGTAATATTAATAATTAGTAATAACATTTTTTCCAAGAACAAAAACTGAAAATTATCGACGAATAGGATTGGAAACCAGGTTTCAATTTCCGAGCTGGTTTTTTAAGGACTTAAAAATAATACTGAGTCAATTTCTCTCTTTTGGTTAGCTTTGAGCATCTTTTTGATTATTTATCTCATATTTATGATAAATTATTGTTTTATTTACGCTCAGAAATGTAACTTATGAGAAATGAATTTGTAAATTGTTACAAAATTTTATCATTCTATGAGACATGTTACTATTTTGAAGGGAATTTTTATGCAATTAATTTGGATGGAGGACTTGAAACTATGAAATTCGAATTAAACTCTCGAGCGCTTGGATAAACTGGAAGAATCTCCTTACTGAAGAATTAGGTTTTATAATTTCATTAGGAAACGCATTATTTTAGGGTTATTAAGGTACCTCATCATAAATTGCTGTACAAATTAGAAGTTGCGGGTATCAATGCACAAGTTATTAACTGGATAAAAGACTTTCTCACCGATAGAGAGCAACGAGTAGTACTCGATGGTATTAGTTCCAACTTGGTTAAGGTGACCTCGGGCGTCCCTCAGGGCAGTGTAATTGGACCGTTGTTATTTTTAGTATACATCAACGACCTCAGCAATCACATTGAAAGCAATGTTAGGATATTCGCAGACGACACAGTCATTTACAGGGAAATAGTTAGTTCAGAGGATAGATTAACCCTTTCGAACGACTTAGACAAAATTATGAATTGGTGCGATGATTGGCAATTAGAGCTTAATGTAGAAAAGTGTTCGGTAGTTAACTTCTTCGAAAGTAAATCTATAATAAATGATTATTCTTATAGTCTCCGAGGGGCAAACCTAATGACAGTAGAATCCGTAAAGTATCTTGGAGTAACTCTCATGAATAATCTATCATGGAGTGCCCACATCCGAAATATATGTGGAAAAGCACTTAAGAAACTCGGCTTCGTTAAAAGAATAGTCGGTAAGAGCGAAGAAAAGGTTCGCGAGCGATGTTACTTAGCGTTAGTTAGGCCTCACCTTGAGTATGCATGTAGTGTATGGGACCCCGCCGAGAAATGTCATATTCGGGATTTAGAAAAAGTACAACGAAAGGCGATACGATTTGTAAAGAATTGCTACGATAAAACAGCGAGT
Source organism: Sympetrum striolatum (assembly GCA_947579665.1). NCBI lineage: Eukaryota > Metazoa > Arthropoda > Insecta > Odonata > Libellulidae > Sympetrum > Sympetrum striolatum. The sequence continues at coordinate 48,894,248 of OX388351.1, read as the reverse complement.
GTCACTCAGATGTTACAGGACGCGGGATGGGAATCATTAGAAGATAGAAGAAAAATTCAAAGGATAAATTTATTAAATAAGTTCAGAGAAATTACGTTTTCAGATGATGTAACCGATATAATGCGACCCCCCTGTTATATGGGCCGTGCTGATACTGCCCGAAAGATTAGGGAAATAGATGCTAAAACGAATCGTTTCAAAGATTCATTTTTTCCGCGAAGTATACGCGAAAGCAACCGTTTAGGAAAATAGAGTCAAGGTGCTTGCACCCCCTGCCACACGCCGAAAGGTGGCTTGCAGGGTTCTTACATAGACATAGACATAGACATTTAGTAAGAGCATACATTATGATTTAAAAATTTCCAGATAGTTTATAGTCACCAAGCACCACTTTTAGAGTGGTAAAATACTTAGAAAGCGCTTATACATCTCGGCTAACGCACTTGAGAATATAACGATTTAATGATTACAGAGGATTCTGAAAGTCTCTGCATACAGTAGGCAATAATCAAAATCACCTTTCGGGGACACACGGGTTTTTCTTGCACCAATGTTCAATTATTTATCAGCAGATTTTAGCTGGAGAACGATTTATTTCAACCGTCATGAAAGAGTGTACATGTAACATAGAATAGTAGGTCCTATACTATAAAAGATTCTAAACTCACAAACTTCAGATTTCGCTATGAGAATAGCTATTCGATCGAGAGTTCCTTTATTGGCGTGCATTCCAACAAGCTCGAATTCACATTGTCAAACATTGACAGTATAAATTTAAAATGAAAATGTTAGGTAATTGATCCTTTACTTAAATAAAAATGAAGACAACCATCCACGAGTCCTACAGTATACCTTATTTGAGCTTTACTTGTCGATTGACCGCATTTAGAGTTGTATCATAGTATTGCGGGATACACGTTACATTTGTTCACTTGTCTTCGGTTTTCGTTTTCCCGCCTGTAATGCGCACAACGGAGACCGCACACCACCTGTTGATCTCGGCATCGTAAGATGTTCTCTGGTCCACGCCCAACACCTTCTGAGTTTTACCATTCTCCCGATAACCCTTTTCCACCTTACTCCCTCCCTTGCATAATACTTTACTTATGCTGCCTCATAAAACTAACTCCAAACTCAAATTGCGAGGAATAACTACGGGTTATGTCTACAGAGATAAATACAATTATGGGATGCCATTGCGTTTTGGCTTCGAGGGCTACTTGAAAACTAAAGGAGAGCGTTGATAAACTTATAAGGATTCAGTAAGTGGTGAGATATTGCGCAAATAACAATGCATATATTGGTGTCTAGACGAAGTTGCTGATCCAATGAATTATTTATCAGCTATGCAGAAACGCATTTATTTGTGTAGTGTGTAAAATGAGACATTTACTTCTTAAAGGAGGAAAAATGCGGGACAGTTGGCATATAACAGGAAAGTTAAAGGGACTAAATCAAGAAAATACTCTTTCAGCTCAGTCATTATGTAAGGGTAAGGATAGAAGAAGAGACTTTTAGTCTCAATCTCGACCGAATAAAGGCCTTTTGTAATTATTATATTACCATTGTTCTTAGGGGTATTATAATACTCCCAATTAGCTCATTGCTTTTGTTTTTCTAGAAATTCTAAAAATAGGCTTTAAATCTTTCAATCGGGAGGTTTTGACGTTTTTTTTCTCCCAACTAGGGTGAATACCTGGCAGATTATTTTGTTTTTTCCCTCCCCATACAAGAATGACTACCACCTGGCCTGGTGCATAACCGTAGTACTCTAGAATAAATAAATACATAAATCTATAGAAATTCATCAATTCTATTATTTATGACAAAATGTGTAATATTTCATATTTATTTGTGTACTGTGGTTGGAATCATGGACATACAAGTAGTAAAATTGAAATGGGGAATATTAATTAGGTAAAAACGATATTCCACAGCATTTTAATTAATCAATCACAGAATTAAAGTCAGATATTCTGTCAATAAACATTGCTTTGTAGGTTACTCTTGCTCATATCACGTTTATTGATCAAAGCACGGATCTGTGATAAAAAATACCTCAGTTGATTAATAGAAAATAATGTAGCAGAGAATTACGAAATAATCGGATTATTTGAGCGTTCTGAAAATTGTTTACGGAGCAGTAAGTGTAACAGGACTATTCCCAGAAAACCTGACGCTGATGGATAACCTTTATATCCAGAAACACATGTGACGAAATTCCTGTATTTGCTCTGTCTGTAGCGGTCGCCCACCCACCTTTCATCTAGAAGACTTCCCTGATGCACATGATTGTTATCCCCACTATTATCGGTTAACATTCAGGATAGCGTTACCGTAAATCGGCTTACTCAACGGGCAAATGTGGATCTGCTTCCAGATGAACTGACTCACTTCTCTTTGCCTTTCTCTTTTTCTCTTATCGCCCAAGAACGGATTCCCCTTCATTCACAACACGTCAACGTCTCTCCCTTTCGAATTAGATCCACTTGGAGAGCCGAAGGAGCTTTCCTCTACCTCATTTCCTGTACACCATTTTTACAATATTCCGAATGAATGAATAACGCATTGCAGCAATTATTCCTTCCCTAGGATGGCCATTTCTAGCGCAAGACATCCTATGTTAGCCACTTGGCCTTAGCTTAATTTACACTTATTTTTAGTGCTATTAAATAATAATTGTTGAGATTTCATATCACAACCGATAACTCTAACGAAAGGACACGTTATTTTTTATTCAAGTTAAACTCGAAGAATAATTAAGTGAGGAAAAAGCCCTTCACTCTATTGATTACCCTCGACACAATCGTAATAATTATAATAAATGGCCTTTATTCTAGCAAATTTCGTAAATGGAAGTTAGTATGGGTATGCTCCTTGCTCCAAAGTATTAGATTTGAGTATAAAACTTTCTGCCAATTGACTTTACTGTCATTTCGTTTGCAAAATCTGCACTAAAAATCGGAGTTCGGTAACTTATTGGTAATTCCTATTAAGTGTTATTATAGTTGTTTTTCTTGTCACAGCCTATATCACGGGAGTATACAGCAATTTTCGGAGCAGAAGGTAAAAAGAGCTCCTCGCTGACTATCGATCACCTTTGGCGAAATAAAAGGTATAGGAAAGCGTATTACGTAAATGGAAGTTAGTGCCACGATTATCGGTCACCTTTATCGATACTGCGTTCGGAAGCGGAACTATAGATCGCCTTTACGTGAGAGGCATTGATCGAGTCTCGAACGGGAGCATTGGGGATTGAGAGGGATTGGAATAAAACATTCCACCGCTTACCTTAAAAATATCTCCACGAATCCGTGCCTCTGGGGAAGAATGGGAATTTATTTTTTTTTAAGTAGAATATCGAATAAATCTTCATTAGAAGAATGGAAGCATTATACTAAACGAGCCTAAATGATGGGGAAATGGTAGCCTTTATGAAGGAAATCCGTCAGAGAATTATCTCTTTTACGTTTGATGCTTGCGAAATCAATTCACCTTACATGAATGTAGATTATAGTACTCATAAAAAGAATGCAATCGCCCAAAAAGGAACGTATGATTACTGACTGAAAGGGAGTCATTAACGTTTTGGAATAAATATTCAAAAATATTACCAACATGAGCTTAAGTGATAACTATCTATTATATGTAGACCGGTAATTTTTTATATATAGACGTTTCTCCGGATATCTATTATACATATATATAGGCGTTTCTCCAGGTATACCTATATATTCATTCATTTACTCATTCATTGGGAATCAAAATTCTAACAAAGTTCCACAAGTGTCACTGGCTTGAAATTTTTACGACTACAGCCATATACACATTTAACCCCCAGAAAGAATGCGATTTTGAACATCAGTGTCATGGGTTCGATGTCAGAAGGCCCCGCAGTCTCGAATTTTTCCCCAAGAATGCTTCGCGAAGATTTTCGGAAATTATTTAGGCACTCTTCGGCAAATTAGAGATTTGAAATACAAAGAATCACTGGAAACTGTTCATACCCATCGAAAACCAGAAAGACCTTTCCGAAGACTATCCTTGGTTCGACGCTAGGTCAGGGGAAATATTCTCCTATTTAAAATGCATTGTGACGGTTTTTTATATTTTTTTAATTCCTTCCCGATATTGTGAAAACTTGAAACTGAAAAAACTCGGCTTATGAATAAGAATCATAAACACTTTTCATATATGCTGTTTAACGTTTCCTTAATGGTCCTTGGTTTGATCCCAGAGAGCCATTTTCATTCCTCTATACTTTTCAAATGGGGATAACGAAATGTTATTTAAGGACTTTCCCGGTATAATATCCACTTCAAACTTTGGATTAAGATAGTTTTATTCCTACCAGGTTGATACATTTATTCACATCTTCCAAAAGGCCCGCTCGAAACCAGGCGTCTCTACTATTTGAAATGTATGGCGGGAATTTCAAATGATTTATTCTTCATTTACCGAGAAAGTGGAAATTCTATAGCCAGGCATGTGAACAGAAGTAATACATTTTTCATAAGCACTGTTGACCGATTATATTATGATCATTGCTTCGACGCCAGGACACCATTTGCATTCTACTAATAATTAAAAGCCAATACGGAATTTCGTTTGAATATATTCCCGATAATCGACTTGGAATTAAAAAAATGGTCAGATTATCCCAAATCAAATATTTTAATGCAAAATTATCTAAAAAAAAGTCATGGGTTAGACACCAGGCCACTTGAATTCAGAATCGATTTTTACATAGCTCTCGTTTCAAACAGAAATCCATCCTGATTTTATTGGACATATTTCACGGCTCGTCCTCTGACGCGAAAAGTAAACATTAAATCCGATTTGCGCTATAAACCACCGATAAAATACTTATGTTAAAGTTATTTATAGTGAATGCTCCAGGAAAACGGTCGCGCTAAAGATCACCTTACGTCAAATTGAGGAGATCACAGTCCCGATATCATTTCTGGTAACCACGATCGCTGCAATAAAACCTTTCTGAAAGAACACTCGCTGTGTACGTACCGTATATCAGAGGAAAATCATCCCACTCACTAGAAATAGTTAACGGACGAAACCTACTTGTTCCCTCAATCAAAGACACCTGGAGGCTAGGACTTCTGATATTTCTTATTGGGGCAGTTCAAGATCGTATTCACTTCTCCATTGGAAGGAAACAGAGAAATTCATTGCCGTATCCTGTGTATATATAAATTGAATTTAAACTTATTTAAGATCGTTGGAAAATCGACTTTTTTGTAATTTAATAAAACGGAAGGCATTCTTATCTTGATATCGAAACTTTAAGGGAATTGGGCAATAAGGTAATTATATCTCCTCTAAAAGAGATTTTCTCATATCTATTTAGTTTCTCTTTTATTTTGCCAGACATAAAATTAATCTTTTTCTTAATCCATGATGCTAATCTAAAAGTTGATTTCAAATAAAATCAGTTAAGGTAAAGGGTATCCTTTGAAACAGAGGTGATATGTAGTGCTTTATAATCCCATCGAAAGGTCAAATACATAAGCAAAACTCATCTCAAAGAAAGTTTTTCTTAATTCTAAATAAAATTATCCTTTACGTAAGTTCATAATCTCATAGTATACAGGTATACTACAATTAGGTGATAGTTAAGAGGTTTCAAACTTGCTCTATGCTACTATCACGCAACAGTTGAGTTACAGATTTTACATGTATATAATTAATCTTTGCTTATCTCTATGATATTGACGAGTAAGTAGTAAACAATACAATAGACTCCATTCAGAGGCTTTCCAAAATCAAAAACGCTAAATAACGTATAACTGCGCGGAGGTTCAAAAAACAAACTTAACTTTCAAGTTATTTTAAAGCACAAGATCGTGCTTAAAATAGGCCCTATTAAATAACCATTCGCCAGCTGTGTCGGAGATAGGGATTTATCACTACTGAGCGTGAACGATTTTAAAAAAGTCTTGAGATTAGCAATAAAATAAATTAAAAAGCTGCATCAAATTTTCTAAGATGTACTGCTATTTTTCGCATCAGTTCCTCTTATTACAACATTTTATCTACGAGAAACTGTGCAATTTGAAAATATTCCAAGAAATTTTTCTGAAGAATAATCCGGAAACTATTGCATCCATAGAAGTCGCACCTGAGGAAGCATTTCTTAAGTATGGACTCAATTTCAAAGATTAAGGTCACCTTCCTTTAAAATGGATTCATATATTCGAGGTGGATAGACCATCTTCAGAGCGTAGTCCTATTTCTCCACTTCTATTCGTTAATCCGTTGAGTTCCTCGCATCTCCTTTTCCGGATGTGCCTGGTGAAGCTATTGATGCGATTCCTTCATCGTTGCTAAGTTGCAAACGCGTAATTTCAGGGAGGAAATGCAACGAATCGGAAATTTGATGCCCGTGCGATTCTATTCTAATGCTCAGAGATGGCCCTTAAATTTATCTACACTTCCTTATACAGTGCTTATATGGACAGCTGCGATGGGTATTCACTCCTCTATCTGTCTCCAAATATTCCCATTCACCTTTGGATAACACTCTAACGTCTAGGCTCGAAGAGCTGGGAAAATAGTCTCCTTCGCTAAGGCAGGAAAAAAATGAGCAATTTCGGAGATTTTCAGAGAGAAAGGAAGTCTTTCCTATGCACCTAAAATAGTTTTCCGGGAAGTAGAACTGAAATAAGAAGCGAATTTGTAATTCTATGCCGTGAGAAAAGCTACGCCAAGTTCTACCAATATGAATCTGATAGCGTTTACCGTAAGAAGTTGATTAAAAAATATGATTTAATCATTCGTCACATCTTTAAACCAGGGATATGAAGAATTTTATTAAATTCTTCATATTCTTCATATTCAATTCGCAAATATTGTATACTGTAATTCTATGCCGCGAGAAAAGCTACGCCAAATTCTGCCAACATGAATCTGATAGCGTTTACCGTAAGAAGTTGATTAAAAAATATGATTTAATCATTCGTCGCATTTTCATACCAGGGATATGAAGAATTATAAAATGTAAAATTCTCGCAAATATTGTATACGTCAGTGGTTCCCAACCTTTTTCAGCTGGTGACCCACCTTTCCTTATCGGAATACCTCCACGGTCCATCACTCCATGTTGGAGTAAAAAACCTTATTTGTATCGTATCCCTTCCTTATTCATATATAGTTTACCATCGAATATTGCAAATATTATGGTTTACTCGATGGTTTCTGATAGTTTTTAGATCGAGTCGCGACTCACCGATTGGGTACCACTGGTATACAATATTTGAATTTTTTTTCTCAATTTGTGAAAACGAGCAGTAAAATTAAATTACATTCTATCCCAATATCGTAGCAGGAACTAAGTGATGAAATTGGTATTTTCTTAAGAATATAAATATTTAGAAAGTAAAGAGTATTAAAATAGTATTTTGGACGTGTATATCTCAAAAGTTCATTTTATGGTTATTCTTCTTCCTCTTCACCTTGCATATCTCTCATCTATCTCTCTCGCAAGCCGCACACACGTTGATTTGTTGGAGTTGTTGGCGTTGGCGTTGATTTATTTAACTTTCGATTTAGGATATATTATAAGTAAAGAAGTAGGATTATAATGATGGGAGTTATACATGAAATGAGTTAGCGGATGGTCAAGTGGGTGCCCCTATTGATTTGATTCCACTTAGAAACCCTAATAACACAAGAATCAGCATTAGAAGAACTAAAAAAACTCTTTCTATATATGGAATGATTTAGGAGCATGAATATTATGTAGTGATAAGATTTGTCCGTGAAATTTATTTCAGCTTTACAGCTATCTCGATGCTCGGAAATGAAGAATGGATGTTGTTTGATCTTAAAAAGACGGCCTACGTATAAGCTCAAGTAAGATTCGAGCGAGAAAAGGTTAGTCTTTCAAATGTAAAGAAAGTTAAACATTGGGCTCAACCATCAATAGCAACGTCAACAGCTGTGAAATGATACCCAGGATAAAGTTTAACGTTAACATATTTTGATTGAGTGTAGTTTCCGCTTATCCTTCGGACCGCAAGTTCCATGGATTGTCCCGATTTCCTGAGCCCTTTTCCCCATATGTGAGAGGTTTCTTTGTGGTATAGGGCTATAGAAAAGTCGTTTTTTAATCTTAGTTTTAATTGGTGTTTCAGATGAGCTAACACACGACCAAATCAGTTCATCAATGTTTTTTATCCATTGAAGAGATAAGACTGGATCTCTGTATCTATCTTGTTGCTGTAATCAGTCTGGGCAGAGACTAATTAAAGCACTGGTATCTGTGAGAGTGAAATTAATTGGCCACATTCTCTAAAGTGAGGCGTCTTAGGGGAGCTTTGATGGTGACGCGTGGAATGGTACGATGTGATATAGGGTTAAAGCGAGCGAGCCACTGAAGCAGATAAGCTACTGCAGGGTGCACGTGAAGATACAGTAATCAATCCACTCGACTACCCCAAAATCTTTCTCAATCTATTTCAGATGATGAAAATTGTTTACCTTAGAAATACCACAAACGTTTACGTTTAATATGGTGGAATGTATTAAAATATCGGTGTAATTCGATGAAATATAGGTTGCTGGTAACTACTTGCAAATTTATTACATCTAATTGTAAGTAGTTTAGTCAAAAAGTATCATTATTTTAAATTAAAAGTTTTTGCATGCACTCCAACACCAAGGTCCTGGGTTCGAATCCCGGCTAGTTGGATTTTTCTGGCTAGGGAATGGTTGTGTGTCTATGTAAATAGTAATAGTTATTGAAATGGATGTAATTGGGATTCTTCCTGTTTTCATTAGAGAAATTATTATTATTATATACGCATTAATTTTATTAATAGTGAATTTTATGGATTAATTGACTGAAAAATACGCTAAATCGTCATAAATATTACCCAATATTGTATGATCGTGTTTAGTAGGTATTGTGAGGCTGATTGATAAATATGAAACAATCATTTGCCGTAATTTTATACTAGGAATATAAAATTTATAAAACGTCTAAGGCTTATAAATTTTACATACGGTACTTGAATTTTCCCACTCTATTCTGGGAAATAAGCTATTAAATCAAATTCTATTTTTTCTCAAAGTTACCGATATTAAAACAATGAAACGAAAACATTCCGCCAAATAATTTCATTGTGATGGAGATAAAAGAAAATTTCGTTGGTGGAGTTGGCTGGGGAAAGTTTGACTATAGACCGTACTGAACGGTTGTTGCAGGAAGACTGAAAACTACTACTTTTTTACCTTCCCATTGGATCACATTGCTTCATTGTTTCTTTTCCGAACGCACTATGGTACACTCCTGGCCAAAATTAACGCAGCACCTCCCTAGCGATCTTTACGGCCGGTGCTGCATTAATTTTGGCCAGGAGTGTACAATTCGAATGATTTGAATCACAGCTTCGCTAATACTTTATCTTAGAGTAATTAGTTGTATCGATCAACTTTGTAAGGTAGTGCTGATGACAGCAATATTTTTAAGTAAATGGGTACTCGGTCACCAAGTCCTCAGACCAGAAGAAGTTCCCTTTATAACCCCTCCCTGCCTCAAGAACGAGTCTTGGCCGAAAAAATGAGGTTCCGGTATTAATGCAGCCGTAAATCTGTTTTGGAGAGCTGAGATTGCATCTGCTCCTGAAAGTTTTGTGGAAATACCGCTAAGGAGAGCAAAAGTGAGCCTCGGAATTTTTTCTCTACTCTCGCTTAATTTTATGCGTGGGGACAACCTTCTTTTTCATGAGGTGGTCAGGTATCAGTGATCATCCGCTCCAATCAAATAGCATTAGGGGTTCAACCTCGAAATGAAGTCCCAACCCCTAGAGTTAGTTTCTTTTCGGCAGGCAAATTCGCACCAAATCTGAAAGTAGTATCTAATAAACGAGATTTTAAATACGATTTTGCTTGGGGTAGCGTATTTGAATGCATTACAAAGCAATACAAGGTATAAATAGTTGATATATATCTAATTTAAAACAAGTATTATGCACAATTTGGACGGAAATGAGAAATTGTTTGTATAAACACATCTTCACTACATGTTTTGCGTTAAATATATTTCTGTACTAAGTATGTTGTTTCAAGGAAGGCAGGTTTTAATGTTTTTTTCTATGAATTCAGGTGAAAGGTTGAAGGCACACACATTTCAGCTTGCTTCTGCACAATCAGCGAAATTCTATATGAAACGAATTGTGAAGAAATTATTTTACTTTGTTTAATTTTAACAACTAAAAATTAGAAGACTATCACGGCAACTAATATAGAATTTTACTTATACTATATGACTCTTTTCCAATGAAGGAAAATATTAGATTTAATATCACGCTTCCTCAAAGGCGTTTTCAATTTGTAACTACGTTCCCGAACTCCGTTGAATTCGATGTTTAATCCGTAAATAAGAGGGGCCAATTAGTAGACTTCGCTCTCGAGGTTTTTCACGCCGTTGCAATTAAACTGTCTCAGAGGAAGGAAATCCGTATGTGTCGCAGAGACTAGCCTTTTTTGCTTCGCTTCAAGGTGAGGGTGCAAGCGAGAGAAAATGCACGGCATTTGTTCTCCGCGAAAGTTGATCCTCAACTTACGGCAAACTGGGAAAAACCTCCTCATTTCAAATTCAAATGCCAGCGAGGAAAATTATTCATTTTCCAGGAGCGCTGCGGTTTCGTTTGGGTGAGCGGCATTTTGATTTAGGAATAAGATGTGACTTAGGTGTTGAGAAAATGTAATAGGATCTGCCTCGGCGCATTATATTACCATATTTATGAAATTGAATATTTTACTCCTAAGATAATGGTTCGTTTATAAGGTTATACGAATATTTTACAACCGTAGTGGTGATAGACCTAGATAGATTCTTTTCAGGATTTGTCAGCTTAGGGTTGGCACATAACTGCAACTATGAAGGAAGAAACAATCTACTCATTCCAAATCACAGAACGGAAATGCTTCATAAATCCTTTGCAGTGACCTCTGTTAATTTATGGAACGCCCTTCCGCACAGTGTCAAATCTTACTGTTTTATCCCCACTTTCAAGAGGAAATGCCTTTCGTATCTTCTAGAAAATCATTAACGCTAATTATCTCCATCATAGCATTTTACACCTTACCATAAGTCAAGTTCCCTTTTTTTCATGCTACACGGAACAACACTTCAAACTTCTTTTCTTTACTTTGGAATATTTTATTCGTTTTTGGTACTATAGTTTACATCTAGTATACTGTTTTCTTTTTCCTATTTTGTATTTCCATAATATTGACTTACATTAAATTATTTATTTATATATATTGTAGAGTGTTATTTTGATCGTATTTTATTTTGCTTTTTTTCTAGTTCAGTCATTTTTTTAATCACATTTGTATGTATCTACTTACTATATTCTCTGCATTTAATTTTTTTCAACTTTCATTATTTGTCTTGATAATATTTCTCAAACATTTCTTGTAATTTTCCAGCTTGTATGTACATTGTTTTCTTTAATGTCTTTTAATTTTTGCTATCTGTAGGTTTGCGCAGGTTTTTCACACCCCTCTTCTTTGTGGGTGTTTTCCTGCAGCGGATATTTTTTCCTAAGATTTTTCTTAGGTCATATTTTACATCCGTAATCCCTTCTTACATTTTCTTCTATTTCCCTCTAAGTTTTCATTGATACATGTAATATGCTTATAATAATGTAACAACTTAACGACAGGTTAGATGGAAAAGGAGACTTTTTAGTCTCAATTTCGCCTGTGATAAAGACCCTTAATAATAATAATAATAATAGACCCAGATTCTGTTCCATGAGAACCAAGTTTAACATTGTAATACCCAAATTTAACATTGTAATACCCAAATTTAATATCGAAAACTTCCCAGATCATTTATTTATCTTGGCCGAAACTGTTTGTTCTCCTACCTTCGAATTGGTGTTGATGAAGAGAAACCTTTCTTTAAATTTATCAGACTATGGTTATTCGAGAACAAGGATGTGTGAATTGTGTTCTAAACAATCGAGAAATGATTATAAAATTTGCTTGTAAAGAGTAATTATACCTGTGTTATTTTATTTTGAATTGTTCCTGCACTAGTTCTTTTTTCATTTTTCGTTTCATATTGATTATATTTATGTTCTCTATTATCTAATTTGTTTATTTGTGGCTCAATTTTCGATGTAAAGTTTCATTTGTTAGAAAATGAAGAGTTACCCCAAAGAGTACGTATATTATCCTAAGAGGAACCTTTGTCCCTCGTTTCAATCATTGTAATTTTTACCTATGTATGAGCTTCAAATATGTATGTACAAGAGGATCAAATGAATACGATATACGATATATCGCAATAATAATAATTAATATCAGTCGTAGGAGGTAAATGAAGAAAGAAAAGGCAAAAGCGGATACAATTCTTCAAAAGTTCTCCTACGGCATCAAAATTGTATTGCCATATTCAGAAAAACCTCTTCCTTCATTCGAAACGGAACAGAATAAAGGTATAAGGATTATTTATGAGAAAGAAATTGAGAAGAAATCTTTCCCAGAATCGCTGTTTTCGAGCGTTCATAAAAGATTAAAAGATAGCTATTATATGAAGAGAATTCATAAATGTAGAAATGATGAGGCCAATTAGGGAAATATAGCTTCTAAAGGGAGCCCAATTGGGAAAAATTTCTCCATTTCTTAAAATGCTAAGATTGAACATTTTCTTACTTATTAAAAGAAATTCTACCATCAAAGAATAAAAAGGTACGCAACAAGGAAGTATTTAATTCTTCTAGTTGCTCGAAATTCTGTATGAGAAGGAACTGAATCAGAAAGAAGCTTTCTGAATAAAGTTTCAATGGAGAAGAATAATGTTTATGAGCATTTGACGAAGGACCACCAAATGTTCCGACCAATTTGACCTCCGTTACATAACGGAGAATATGTCACTCACTTCAAATTTGAAAGAGATCTTCTCCGGGATAGAATATGCATGATTAATGATGTCATTTTAATTTTAACTTTTGCTAACAATTCACAGTTATAATTAACTCTTTTATTAGCGCTAATTAACCAAACTTTTTCCTAAATTGCGATTATAAATATATGACTACTTTATATACGATGAAAATAATTCCGTCTATGTTTTGAATTTTCAATGTTCCTTAAGAATGGATTTTGGAATAATTAACTGCAAATCTTTCAAATAAAACATATGAGATCACAATAAGGATTTATATTGATTTAAATTTGTTATTTATAAATTAATTAATGTGCCATTAACATTTAAAATGTACTATTAGATTATTCATACCCTATTATAATATACCTTTTACTAAAACCAGCGTGAATTCATTTTGAAGAAAGTCCAACAATATCATTTTTACGCTAGTTTGACGAATGAGAAGTCCAATCTGCACTGCAGCTGAGAAACGAAGTTTCTTCCCAGTAATAGTTCGTCCAACTCTCTACTAAATCACGATAACATCGGTTTTTATTAACCATCCTCTTGGAAATGTGGACAGAATTCACCTGTCGACTTTTTCAAAGTACGTGCAGATGACAAGTTCGCTCAGAGTGTTCAGAAATTTGAAATTCATAATGGAGGTTTTCCTGTTATTCATAGAACAGGACTGAGAGTAATTTCGAAGCGAAATAGGTCAGCTGCTTTTAAATGAAGATGCACGGGACAGTAGTCGCAGTAAGGTATTCTTCTCAGAAAGACCTCATCTTACTTCGTATTTTTCCTGTTTGTCACTGGAAATAGGCAGTACAGTTGACGTCGCGATCTTCTCATACTTCCTGGTATACTCCTCTCTATTTTCCCTTCTTAAAAGGACGATGATGTATGGTTATAATTTAACCAAAGAAATCTCGGTTCGTGCTTTATGGAAGGAGATTTTTCACGTTGCGTTTTACAGGAAGGAAAATTATCACGGCTTTAATAGATAAACTATTTTCAGAGTTATCTGAGTATCTAAATTATGAGTAACTGAGAATATAGATTTGGAGAAATTGTATTCTTTACAATTATAACAACTTTTACCGTAAGGAAAATAGGTAGCTATATTGAATTATATCCTGAATATTATGAGAGCATTTTATCACTGGGGCTTATAAAAAGTTATGCTATGGTTATAAAAAGAATGTGCTCCTGAAAGAAATATAATTAAGACTCATTTGCTTGTTTTTACCTCACACTGACTAACCTACTTGTTTAGTTTCAGGTGTCATGAGGGAACGCATTTTTTAACACTCAAAAGGAGATTTTGGACTAATGAGATATATATCCCAGAGGTTCTTATAAATTCATAGATAAATCCGGTTATTGATTCATAACGAATCTCTGAGTCACCGCCGAACTTTGGAATGAGTGTATTTTTAAATTAGTGAGATAAAAAATGCGACACATAATTCGGATATTAACATATTAGCTGCATTAAATCATGATTAATTATGAAATGTCTTTTATGTAAGTTTTAGGATAGATCTATTTGTTACGTATTCCATTTATAACCAATCGGTTAAGACCTAACATATTTTTTCCCTATACAGAAAGTAATTCTACTTATTAGGTCGGTATAAATTTAAATAATTAATGAAATACATATTTTTATTTTTTAATCTATACATGCAGTTTTTAAATTAAGAATGATTACATATTTAAAGTGCAACAATAACAAACGAGCAAATTAAATTAATTTTAGCAAAAAATATAAAACACACTGCACACTCATAAAAAGAAATGTATCTCCTGCCCATGTATATCATCCGCTGGTATCTTCTTCATTTGGCCTGACTTTCATTAAACACATCGATGTATCGAACAAAACCAACGAAGAGAACAAAAGAAGGCAAGGGATTGATCGGCGATCGCCCGCGCAGATGTCCGAGGCCCACCGAGTTTTCATACCTTCCTTTGTCTATACCTTCATTCCATCGCACAGCTCTCAAACCGGGAGGTATGTCCGCAGATGACCACGTGATTAACCGGTATTGGACCTTCTCCTTCCTGCCGTCAAAATCACGGCCTCCGATGTTTTTCTTATGAGGAAGATCGCCGAAACATCACCGAGAGGAATCTCGGAGGGGAAATTTGTCAGAAGCAATCAGAGAGGGGCTTGTGGTGATTAAGAGTGGGACCTATGACGAAGGAAGAATTGTTTTCGTTATTACGACGCCAATCAGAGGGACGATGACATGTTTCTTTTTTCTATTAGTATCCCCGGCTGTTTATCCCTGACATGGAAAACAAGAAGCTTTATAGGGACATTCTTAAATTAAAACTATTTTTTACCGTGCTACTTAAAGGTGCGAAAGGCAGAAGGCGCCGATGCATTCGGCGGATGTAATTAAGAGCCAAATTAATAGGACGAATTTGCTGCTGGCAGTTGAAATCATGGTATAATACTTAAGCTGACAGGTGTGGTAAAAGTCACGAATTCTAGTTAGATTGACGCCTGGAGGGAAAAATTCTATAATAACTGGTTTTTATGATTGGATCCATTAATATATTATAATGTGCTAAAATGAAAGATCATGGTAACCCGTTCAAGTATGTTCGAAAATGAAGAATACAATCATTATTTCATTTCTAATAAGTATATATTACGAGAGATGAATGTTACGGCTATATTAATTCTTAAATTCTATAATAGAATCTATTTTTTGTTCGAGATACCGAGAAACATTCATTAAATATCAAAGTACCTACCACCGCGTGGAAAATTGTTTGTAGATTGATTTCAACGAGCCTGGAAAATATAATTTTATTACAAATGTATACTCTTTACTTACCGTAATCATTATTTTTATCATATAAGTAATTTTTTATAAATATTTTTTGTCAGAGATATCGGTCCTAGATAGTTTTTTTGTATATTGTGTAGAAGAAAACTTTAAATTACGAATTTAAAAATAAATTTGAGTTTGACCATTGATATTTATAGTAAGTTTGTTAAAGTGGCTGTTTTAACCAGTTTATACATACCTTTTATACATCTTCGGTTTCGTGGAGGATTCCTTTTTATGTTTCAATAGGATAATTTTCACACGTATTCATTACGATACAAACCAAGGAGGAGGTAGATCACAATATAAATTGCACTTTTCTTTTATCAATCCCTTATGAAGGCTACTTTCTGTCAACAAATTAGCCAAGTATACCTCTTAATGGATCCCACCTTAGCGAAAGAAATGAGATGGTAATAAGCAATATAATACGTAACAAACGGGGCAAGTTGTGCGAGTCGGAAGTAAAAGTCTTTCATTTCCCTTCACCGGCATTAACGACTCTTCACGGCTTAAGAGAGAGACTTCTTCCCCGAGAGGATGTTGTATTTGGGATGGGAATCCGTTGTAATGAGGTTTGGGTGGAGAGAAAAGAAGATGATCGACGGAGTTAACGGATATGAAAGAAGGCAGATGGGCCAATTGGAGGCGTACAGGCCATTGCAAACTTCCGTACGTATTTTTCTCCGAGGCATCCAGCGAAGGTATAATTGAAATCCAACCAAGGGATTCTATCATAGCTGTAACGCTACTATTGATTCTGGAATTTACTCTAACGAAACGAGCTGAAACGATCTTAACTGTATTCACATCGAAACCTTTTATCCAAATAAATTTCGAGGTTAATCCTTACCTTGGATTACGAATCATCGTATTTCCATGCTTTTTATGGAGTTCAAGCCATTTTTGTCTTAGGATGAATATATTTTCTTTACAATTCCTTTACCCGTCCATCTTACGGTGCATTTTAATTATCATGACTCTTCTATCAGCTGGTAATTCAGTTCAATAACCGACAAATTACTTCTGTATGGTCGTAAGGGCAGTAGTGCAATTTCTCTTGGCGATGAAGCTATATCAGTTTTAAAAAGTAATATAGTGATCGGCTGGTAAATTAATTGTTAATAAATGAGGAAGAATTGAGACTAGGATCTCGGAGCTCTAGAAGGAGTACCATCAGCCATTGGTAGCTAATGACTTTCCCTTGGATGGTGTGGACGCTTCATCTCCTCAACAGCATGGCAAACCTCTTCAACTGAAGAGCTCTTCCCTTTTTCTCTGCTTCTTCCTATTCGCGTAAGACTTCATGTGAAAATTATACGACTCGCAGAAGAACTATCGGAATCAGAGCTGTTCTTATTTTATCATTTTGATAAATTGATTGTGAAACCATAGATATGCAGTAAAAACAACGTACAAAGATATCTTATGTAAATTTTTAATTTTTACACGTATGTATCATATCTTTTGGAGCATTCATTCCATCACACCTTGAATTTTTATTAAATACTCTTGCACAATTCTACCGTATGGTCACGGAGTGTATCACTTACTCTGCCGCTATCGGTATTTAAATTAAGATTCTTATACACGCATCTTTATGTCCTAGTCTATCGCATCGTGGGTAGAAGTGACCACCCTGAAATCGGCACAGTAATCAGGGAGGGACATGCAAAAGGATAAAAGTATCTTCTGGAACGGCAAAAAATATCTAACGCTTACATAGGCAAACTTACGGAATAATTAAAATGTTAAGCATTTCTTGTCACATCTTATTCTGTTGGTGGAATTTATATCAGACTCTAAATGAAGACGTTACAGGAAAGTAAAATATTTAAAATTGAGGAGTATAAAACTAATTGAAATGGTTTAGCTTTTATAAAATCTCAATTTGTGAATCAGAGTAAACCAAGCATCTAATTTGTTTGAAGGGAAAAGGGCAAATTCGAAATCGAAAGTAAGATAAAAACCCTCCATCTGCTCTGGACCTTTAAACTCCACTGATTTCTGAATCCATTTCCACCGATCCACTTCACAGCCTCCCTCAATGCACTCCTATCGAGATTAGGCAGAACCCTGCTTTCGATTTTATACCGATCCACGATTTTTTATGCTCTTTCTCCGAGTTAGGCCCACAGCTTGTCTTCTTCGATAGACTTCACGTTTATTTTCTCTCGTCGTCATGTTCCTCTTTCTCTGATCTTTTCCTTCCCTTTCCTTTCCTTTTAACTTTCAACCCTATATCCATCGTACCTTTATACATACTTTTACTACCAATTTTTGCGAACAATTTTCTTATCATTTTCCTTCCACTGTGTCTGTTCCAATTCCATATCTGAGTTAATTTTCCAGCTTATTACCTCGTATTCTATTATCCTCCTCCAGGTGTTAATTTTTCTTTGATTCATTCGCATAGAGACGATTAAATTCACTTATTAAACGATGCAATGAATCGCTGTGGGATCTCTTCTTCGATTATCAACCGGGTGGTGCATTGGAGCGGGTCGGACGTTTCGGCTGCTATCTCCGCAGCCATCTTCAGGATTGATCATTCATAATTAAATATGATAGAATAAAAATAAACATATTTATATTATTAATCAAAAATTACCTATATAGTTGGGTTATTGTATAATAAAACATATTTTATTCTTGTTGTTTTCGATTATAGCTCCTCTTAGTGCAAGAAGGTCCGTGTTTGATGCTATTTTTCTTGTTAATATAGTAAGAGGAACCGTTGTGTCACCTAATTTGCTGGAATTAATTGTTCCAAATAAATTATGTATTAATGTTCCAAATAAAAGAACTCGTCACACATCTCTTTTCCGTGACATTTTTGGAAGAGTTGATATTATGAGACACGAACCTCTCTCACGGACCATGAAAACAGTCAATGAAATTTTAAAGCATTGTAATTGTGATATTTTTATTGACTCCCTGTTGTCACTAAGGAGGAAATTTTACCACTATTTTAATTGTTTTTAGTATTTTTTGACTCTGTATTTTGGTGTATTTTATGTATTTTTCGTTGATTTTTAATATTCTTTTGTATTTTATTATAACGCTTGTAATTGGGGCTACCTGTAAGCGTTAAATAAATTAATAATAATAATTATCTATGATCTAAAACAGTCTGAACTCCGTCATCCGAGATTATGTAAAAACTTTAAAAAATAAGCTTAAATCTGTTTATACGTTTTAAATTTTTGTAACATTAATAATTGTAATATTAATGTTATATTATCTATTTTGTAAATAGTTGTAATATTAATGTTGTATTATTATCTATTAGGTAATTACTGTAATATTAATGTTATATTATCTATTGTGCATGTATATATAAAAGTAATTCATTGCCTGAGGGAGGTTTTTGGAGGGGTTTTCCTCTCATCTTTGGGCGAATGCCAGGCAATTCTCTGTAATTTAGTATTTCCCCCACCGCTGCCACCAGGCCTGATTTCCTAATCGCAGCGTAATTTGAAATTTGAATTTGAAATTGGCTTGGTTTATGGATGACCCACAGTAAGGATAGCAAAAATGAAAGATGTTTATGTAAATATAAGATCCATATTGATGGTCAGAATTTTTGTTAAATTCAACTTTAAGAACAGCATATTCATTAATTTGTCAAAATGGGTTTGAATTTACTTGAAAAGAGACATTTATCGATTTAACTTGAGGACCTATCATATATCCTCTTAGTTAACATTTTTTTCAAATTTTCCAAGAAAATATTCATATCTTTCAGCCCCCTCTTTCCCTTTTGTGTTTAATACCTTGATGCTATGAATGGCTGAGTAGTTCCATCCGTCAATGCTTCTTTATAAACCGTTTTTTCATGACGTTACTATTCGGAAGATTCGATTTGGATTGCTTGAAAAGAGATTAAAGACACGTTTGCAAGCATTCGAGTCGATCGAATTCCCTTTCGATTCCCAATTTTTATCATATTTTTCACCTCTTTCCATTTTTGATCTTCTACTCCTTTACCTAACCTTTCCTCCAGGTCGCCCGCATGTCTCCAACTGTTTCCTCTATTGGAATCCCATTTTCACTCCAATGCTTTTTCCGTTCGACCAGAATTCGAGCGCATTTGTCATGGAACCGTGTGTCCGTGCAGCATTTCCGTCTTCTCAAATAGTCCATGGGGCATTCACACCGTGGATAATTTCCTCATTCCTAGTTTTTTTTTCCGGCTTTTTATGCATTTCTTTAACGACGTCTCCAAACTGCCTCCGGACGGCTCAATTCGGCGATTTTATTAGTCCGCTGATGACGCGGACGTTTTTTATTTCCTTCGTTTCTTCTGATGACTTATCAAGTCAGGCGTGGGGGATATTAAGGTTTGGACACTTAAAGAATTTCCCATCAAGAAACACATGCACTGCTTATCATTTATATTGGCATCATGAGTACATACGTCATCGACCTCAACTTAACGCTTCTTTGATTCCACCTCGTAATTACTTCGAATAGGTAATTTATTTGCTTTGCTTTCTTGATAATCATTTTTACTACAAGTCTTTTTTAGTGGATTTATGCCGCTTTGATGATTAATATAATCATGTGAGCCTTGTTATGTTGGAAATATATAACATAATTTTTATAATATTTCTTTACTTCTATCTTCTATAAAAATGGAATTTCTTCAGAGACCAAGGTGGAGTACTCATCCGGTTTATGATAAGGAAGTTTTAAATAAGAAATAACCCCCGGAGATTGTAATCGGATACCATCAAGTTTATGCGCTACTGTATAGTTGTACGGCGAAGAGAACGTTTCTTGTGAAGGAGCTTGAATTAGACTTGGGTTTCCGGGAGAGAAGATACGACGTAGCAAACGAGGATACTAAAGCTAAGTTTTGAAATGATATCCCCGTAACATTTATGTAATGGAATAAATTTTATGGGGGGAAACAAATAAATGAAGAATGCAAGGGAGGTGTAAACATTTATTCATTTCAGAGGCATGTTTTTTGCTAAGAGAGATCCAAGATGTATATTTGTTAATCAGACGAAAATGTTAAGCTATTTTAAACAACATTTTAAAATTGTACAGGATAATGACTGTGCATAAAAATGTATTTAGGCGTTACTTTGTGGAAGGCCATTCCAGAAAAGAATAGGAAAACTGTGCATACTTCCACAAGTTCTTTATTGCGACAGGTTTCGCTAGTTGTCTAATATTTTCAAGCCTGGTAGATGGTAGAGACCTAGGCAAACTGCTCTCATTATATAACTTATGGAAGTATAGAAAGTTTTCTTATTCTCCTCTATAATTATTGTGCTATAAGTACAGTTTCAATGAATATTGAATTAGGTACATTTGAATGTATAATGCTGTCACCTATGCTAGACATGATCATTATTACCTGTTTATGGTAGCTGCTGTGGAAGGAAAATACGAGTTTAAATTAAATAGTCTAGGTAAATGTATACATTAGAGTCTGTATTTTCTAATGTTTTGTTTAAAGTGCTCTATATTATATGCCAAAACGATCGCAAGATATCCTTGAAGCTTTGTTTACTGAAGTTGAGTTAATATCATGCGAACATACGGTGCAAATAACTGGCTCTTAAACGAATACTAAAGAAAACCAATACACTGATTAAATTAAGACAGCGTTGGAGTTCTTTTATATCCCCTTTAGAAGTTTTAGGTACATATTAATTATTATTATACCTTCTTGATAAGAGTTGATGACATTCAAATCAATACCATGTTAAATTCTTCTCAGTATTTACAGAAGAACTTCTATTTCTGGCTGCTTTATGACAATCTCCCATTCATTGGAGATTTTAAGCCTCTAACTCCCATTTTGAGTTTAGTACGCGTTAAACCTTGTATGGTATCAGAATTCTTGTATTATTTCAAATTCCTTAAGCTATAAGTTTTAAATTTTATGGCCGTAATTTTGTTTCGCTGTGAGAAATCTCCGCAAAGGTGAGATAAAAATCTGATAATGTACAGGATAAAGATGCAGTTTAACATTTTGATTTGACGAAAGTTTATCGCTCTGATTAAAGTAAAACTCTATCGCGATAGACAACAAGTCATGAAAACCTCTTGATTAGATAGAACGCTAAGAAATGCGAGTTTTATTAATGTTAGACTTTTATTCCCGTTAATTGGTTGGGATAGTCAGCCTTCTTAGTAAGCACTGAAATTGCAGGCAGCCAAGCACTGACAAACAGTATATTTACCGCCACCCAAAGTAAAATAAATAGGCGTTAAAACCTCGAATAAGCTATTCCTCCACATCTCAGCACGTCTCCCAAATTTTCAATGCCGTCATCTCCTTTAAAACCTCTGGCGGGATTTAGCTGAATGCTCCCTCCTCTTCTTTATTACACAAACCAGACATTCCAGTCCCTCTTTCCTCCTTCATCTCAGACGGAGAAAGAGAGAAGGTTGCAGGTGATGAGGTAAGGAGAGTATGGGTGGGCACATTGGAAGTAGCAGGTTGGAAAATCGGAAAGACGTTCCTGTCAACGCCGACCGGAAGTGGCACATTGAGAAGCGGCGCTTTGTAAACAAAAAAAGCGCGAATGGCAAATTTAATTTACAAACTGCCAGCGAAGTGTGTTGCGAAGATAAAAAATTAAATTTCCGTCATGAAGTGTTTGCTTCCTTTCTCGTACACTTTATTCTTCATAGAAGTTCTTCGCAAAAATATTCTGCCGAGAAAGAATTTCATTTCACGAATTGGAGAATAATACAGAATCAGATTGACATTGGCTCGGGTAATATTTCTTTCTACGCAATTAAATGTGTTATTTTACAAGATGTCCTCATAATAGCACAAACTTCATAATAAACTCATAGACTTGAAGGAAAAATATGTTATTTTGGAAGTATCCAAACTTTGACGTCTATAACTGTACGCCGGTTTTAACAAATATATGGTTCTCAATACAAATTAATTTCGATGAATTGATTTAATTCCTAATTTGCTAATTACTTTGACGTTATTTCTAGAATCTGCTAAAAAAAATGGAAAAATAATCCTACCTCTAAAGTTCTTTTCTTTCCTTTCCTTCCTATATTTTTACATATTTTTTCCATCTGCGGTCGCTATCACATGCCTTTTATATTCTACGTATATATCATCGGTATGATTAGCTAATGCCTTTGACCTTAAGAGGCTCGATAGCTGTAATAAGAGAGGAGAGATAATTGAAACAGTGATCGAGTTGGTTGGGTCTCAATAAATTGATTCCCTTCGTACATCCGCATACATTTTCGCAGCTTCCGGCAGCTCTAACTAATTGAGCTATCTTGTAAGACATTTCGGTGTGTCGGAGTAGGATAATTTATTGGCAAGGCAATATGAAAGTAGATCAATTATGTAACGGTGCTAAAATTCAATTCTCGAGGGTGGCGTAAACTTTGAGATTTCTCCGGTCGGAGATACTTTGCTCTACTTCTGTGTATTAATAATTCGTCGAAAACTATTTAGTTTAACAATCCTTAAATACTTTTTACTAATGTTTTTTATGTAAGAGTTTGACCAAAATAGTGTCTCTCTCACCTAATAAATCAAAAATTTGAATAAGAATTTCTGGAGCTTCCAGGTAGAGAATTCCAACTTAGGAACTTGCATGTAAAATATAGCAATAAGACCGAAAGAAAGTGGTAAATGGAGAGAAGGTACTGTTTAAGCTGCGCATTGTAGCTGGAAAATCATAGATTATGTGATAAGAGTAATTAAAGTTGACATTTTCCTTTGTGGAGAAGAATACAAAATGGAGCTGCAATTAGATGTTACAATTAGGAGAATAAAATTCAAACCTGATTATACCTTAAAAGGTATAAATTGCGATCTAACATAGATTTATTGCTTTAACAAGGTCTGTCTGCATCGAAAGCCATTCAAATTAAGGAGAGGACGTGTTAAAATAATTTCTCTTTCGCAAAGATCCCCGCCTCTTAAGAGTTGAAAAACATTTCCATCATGACAATTAGAGGAAACTCTAAAAAACGTCCTTCAAAAAATGGATTCTTTGATCGAAGGCGGAAAAAATATCCTCCTTTGTCTTAAGTTTTACATTCTACACTCTTTCATAAAATGGGGGCAGGGATTTTTCTTTCTTCAAAGCTGTCGTGGGTGGCAAAGAAAAATCTTCCTCTGGGCAAATTTGGGATTCTTTCTTTGTCGGAAAAAATATCATCACCGAGCGAAACTTCCGCATCTCTCGCCGATTTGAGAAGAGCTCTCAGTTTACCCTTTTCGATGGAATAGAGGAGAAATTTCCATGCATTTTGAAACTAAATTTTCTTGTATTTCCTCCTTAAAAAAACCGAATGAACGACAATATCCGTTGGCTGCTGGAAGCTACGGCGTCCACTCTCAGTGCGAGGAAATATCCGTGTAGAAACCCTAGCAACTTTCCAGTAGAAAATTATATTAATATTATTATATGATTAACTACAAGTAGGCTGTAAGCCAGGTGGCAGTTTTTATACATACATAAATAAACGTATTACCAGTTAAACTTACATAAACCTTTTGTTAGAATTACTAAATGCAAACTTAAATCTATATATACATATTACACATAAATACATACTTAATGTGATAGTAGTTCTAATATCTAAGTACATGCACCTTACATCACGCTGCCAAGCAATCCCTTACTTCCTCGAGAAATTCTATATTACTAAAATGCCCTTACATTCCATAATACCCTTATATACTGCAATACATTAAAACATTTCTTTTTAAAAGATTTTGTATTTTTAGGTAAGGGGTTTAATCCAGGTAACTTATTCCATTCTGAAATGCCTCTGTTAAAAAAAGAATATTTCGCGATGCCCGCTCTTTGCCGCCGAAGCTTAATTTTAAATTCATGGCTATCTTTCCCGCAAAATTCTTTCATTTCATTTCATTCGTCACATTTCTGTGACGCTGTCCGTTTTTCTATATCTGCCCATTACATATCGAGCTCTTTTTCTTTGTACTTTCTCTATTTATATTATGACAACATTGATATGGATCCCACACGGTTGTCGCGTATTCAAGGATCGGTCTTACATGCGATGTACATCCCTTTAAATTTCTCATCACGTAATGCAACATTTTATTGTATATGTATATTTCTCTTTCATCAATATTTTATAAGATTTTTATGATTCTGTACGTAATTTTTATTTTCAGCTTTGTTGCTTTTATTTAAATAGACCATAGTCTGTGTAAAGTATACAAAGAAAATTTTATCAAGCCTTGCGTTCATCTACTATTTGCTTACATATTAGTGCGAGAAATGCGTAATTACGGTCTGGCTTAGAAGTACATATTATGTTCCCG
Source organism: Sympetrum striolatum (assembly GCA_947579665.1). Taxonomy (NCBI): domain Eukaryota; kingdom Metazoa; phylum Arthropoda; class Insecta; order Odonata; family Libellulidae; genus Sympetrum; species Sympetrum striolatum. Next base: position 48,869,191 of record OX388351.1, on the reverse strand, counting down.
TTTATCATATCGACAACATTTTAGCTCTCACTCGACGTTCGGTGTTTTCATTCACTACACATAGTTGCAGTTTAAGTGCATCGTCAAAGATGAGAGGACTAATTGCCAGCGAATGGTTCTAAATTGGAGTTGCCACTGGCATTTTTCCGATCTTTCTCTAAAGCCATGGTGTTTAACACAACTCTATCAGAGCCACTGATCCGTCAGCTCGATCCTAATGCACCATCGAATCTAACGCAGTGCCTCATCGGTATCTTATCCGGGGACTTGAACGCCCGCCGTACACGTCAACCTACACCTAATCAATCCCCACCGTGCTGAAGATCGTCGATATCAAGCAAAGTATTCCAGAGCGTAGTAGAGTAACGGTGCTATAATCCCATTATTGCACGAACAAGTGAGTAGCGGCGAGCACAGCATCGTTTGGACAAGTCGTAATTAGGAGAGTGAATGTGCTGTCCGCTCAGGTTGTTTGTTGAATTGCTGATTATTGAATTACAGATCGGCGCAAACGCATTAGAGAAACAGAGGGAAAGCATTTTCAGTAAGCGAGGCTGTGTAAAAGACAAGGTCAGGAGACTATAAAGGGTTGTGAAAGGTAGGTCAGGAATCAGGTTTTCTGGGGTGAATTATTATCATTCCTGATAGAAGAGGATTAATCAAAAAGTATAGGCACCTACTTCTTCACAAGCTTTGTCTCATCGTTTTTATGGTAACCAAACTTGCCTATTTTCAAGCAATTTTTTTCTGTATTTTGTCACCTCCCTCGATATACCATGGAGAATTTTTGAGTATATATGAAGCGAGCTTCTAGAAAAACTTTGAATTAATTTAATGAAGTAATTTTATAAGTATTAGCTAGTATAAATATTTATTATATTTTACTTAAGTATGAAGCACGCTCGTCATGGATGTTTCAAAATATTTTTAATTATAAAATCTCCTTGATCTTGAATTCGATACAGGTTTTTCAATATAAAAGTTGAATGCAAGTTATTCAGTCGAGGGAGGTGAGAAGAAGTTTAAAAATCTGAGAGATGCCCCAATTTACGAGTAAGTTTGGCCCCTGTGGCAAAAATACACTCGCACTTGCAGTGTTTGAGTTACCTTAGGGAAAGATAATAATTTTGTCCCTTCACTTTTATCACTAAAATCTTTCCACACAATAAAATTTTACGAGCAGGCGTGCCTGGGATCCCGTTATTATCGCACATCAGTGAACTGTTTATAGCTTACGGAGTTCCACCCGTGACGTATGAAATGGCGCATCATTGTCGAGCACATGCGCCATTCGAGCCTTTTTTGTTTCGAGCCCTGTCTTTAAGGATCAAAAATACCGGTCATCACTTCGATGAATCACTGAATACTTATCTCTAAGCGGATAACTACGATCCGAAGCATCCGCAGTCGGCAAACGATAAAAATTGGTTCGTAGGAGTACCGCAAGCATCGTTCGGCAAGAGACGGAAAGGCGTGTACACGATCGGGATGGCGAGAATTGCCTTCCGGCCACTTAATAACTGTCTGTTTGGTAGATATTTGTGGGACCCAAAAAGGAGATGGTTAGAGACGCGGTGCAAAACACGAATCCAGGGGATGTAAGTTGGACGATGGGTCTGTAAAGGAGAAGGAAGGAAAGCAAGTGGTGAGGGAGGGACCAAGGGTTTTTCATGGTCCTGGGCTAGGACCCTGCTTTTCAGGAATGGATAGGGGAAAAGATATACTGGTGTTCTATAGAATAGAAATAGATTGATATTCTATATACTAATAATAGGCGCAAGATGACGGGCGAAATCCTCAGTATGTGAATGCCGTCAAATCGATAAGCTGCTAGGGACGGATAGGAAATCTTTTCTTTGTGGTAAATCAATGTAATCCTTTGTTCTCAAGTAAAAAAAATTCGGCTCCCGTTATTATTTGATCTTTCCAAACCCACGCGTATTTGAATCACTGGTTCAATTTTTTGATTTCCTGTGGTTAGGTTCTCCAATATCGATTTTTCTCGGATATTTTAATCTCGCCCTGCCTCTTCTTTGCCAGCATACTCACCATAAGATAATTCTGGGTCAGAGCAGATAAGTTATTGTTATTTTTTTAAGTTGTCATGTTATATTTTTGTCAATATTCATTTTTTATTGATATAAGAAGGTCGCGAATATGAACAAGACAAATTATTCTTTCCAATATTTTCATACGCCTTTGTTGATCAGTCAGCTCGTCTTTAAATTTTTCTCTTAAAAATAATCAGACTCATCAGAACTTGTCCTAGCTTTTATTTAGAGGTAGTATAATTTTAAAGTTCTCTGACAGCTTTCGGCGAGGTATTACTATCGCAAGACACATGTTTGCATTCAACCGACTTTTTCCGTAAGGAAATTCCATTGATTCAACTGCAGTCTTTCTCAATACAAATATGTTCATTAATGTGTACACGAGAGGAGGAAAATGAATTCAGAACAATTCGAAAATATATTGACTTTGCGTTGAAAACGTAGAAAACAAATGTTTCCGATACTTTACGGTAATTTAGCTCAAGCGACTATAATCGTGAAACTGTGGCAGAAGTCATGTGTAAACTCACCGCGATCGGAACGGAGGCTTTCGCTTATCTCCCAAATGACAGTAATCCTTCTTGCAAAAATACAGGATGTCCTACCTTTTACGGTGGATTCAAATTCATACAAAGTAGACCAACCCCCTTGTCCGTTAATGTGAAACACTTTTGAATCACATGCAAAAAAGCCCAGACCGGATTCAAACGTCTATAGCTCGCTTGCCAGCGGCAGACTGGATCCTCGGTCGTTCTCTTAGGAGTATCACGACCTCCAAAGAGACGCACGCAGGTGGATATTAGCGTAGATTTAAAGTTCGCCATTGCTATTGCAACATCAAGAATAGTACGGGGATCCGAGGAAAGGCATCGGAATCTCCGATGCTCCATTGTCGTAAATGACGATGAGGCATACTTATATGGCATTGACATTACCTGATTATAAGGAAATACATATTTTCAATGTGTACGTATAAGATGACAAGTTCAAGCAGTTATATGCGATATATCTCAAATTTTAGATCTGTATAACTAGTTGAGCTTATGAGTAACATATTTGTAAATTTTAGTTGCATAGAATACACATTTAGGCTTCTAAAATTTGTTTACGCTGCTATGAAAATTCACAATATTTAATAATTTCCAAGTAATTTTACAATGCATTTTCGTTTATTCGTCGTTACATAATCCAATAAATTCCATCACAATTTTAACACATATTGATTGTGAGTTGCGTAACGTTTAATCCCAATTGTCAAGGATTCATAATTAATGAAATACTTTAGGAAACATTGGTGAAGAGATTTATGACACCTTCACCGAGCAGAGCTGTTTCCTATTATAAGAAAAAGAGGATGGATTTTCCTCCAGTCTCAACGAGAAGGAATGCAGATTTGATTGAAAGAGAATGCTTGACAGTTTTGAAAGCGACCGATGAGGAAATCGTAGCGATAACTAGATAAAGAGCGTAACCCCCGCAACGAGGTTAATAACAAGTGTAACGCAACTTGTTGTTTTGGTTTGTTTGTTTTTTTTTGAAGCGTTTTTACGATGAAGGGAAGGCGAGGAAATGCTCGCATTTACTTGAGTGCTACTTGTGGTGCAGAGTGGAGATGAAGGTGAAGTCACGTTTATGTCACATGGATGGACGGTTGCATAAAAACGCAGTACTGAATCCATTTAATTGCTACAGGTACGATTCGCGCATTCGTTTTTCTTGGGGTTCTCCATCATCTTTTGAAAGTTATTCTAACGTTTCAGCCTTGTTTCAGGAGATGATATTTGCTATTTTTGAACCTAGGAAGGGCTTCTGTCATCCTCTATATATTTGGTGTAAGTCTGTCTACTGGTGCAATTCCCTCATGTAAACAAATTCAATTTTATTGTTTAATGTACGATAATTAATTTAAATGAAAATGCTCATATCCAGGTGCATGTGTATAGGTATGAAACATTAGGATCAAGGTTTATTATGCAAATTGGAATAGGGTGTAAGAGATTGAGCTATAGAGATAATTCACACAGTAGTTCCCCTTATTTCTTGAATCTACTTTATTGGAAAAATGAAAGTTGTTTACCCCTGGTATACGAAAGATCTTAGATGCTCTATGAAATGGTTGGCGAACCTTTTGCGGCAGGAGTGCCATATTTGATGAATATTAAGGGCTTGCGTGCCGAACCATACAATGAGATGGCGGATTATTCATTTTATAATGTCTGCGATGCGATTAAGTTCTTGTGTAAGACTTAAATGACAGTTATTTGTCACTAATAATAAACAAAATCCACATTTTTTATTGTGAAGCTTAGTATCTTAAGTGAATTATGCAAAAAAAGATAATGTTGTAGGAGTTTCGCGTGCCGAAAAAATTCTCTTGCGTGCCACTTTGGGAACGCATGCCATAGGTTCGTAATTCCCGCTCTATGAAATCGAAGAATGATAAAATACGATAAAATATTGATAAGGCGGAGACCATGCATTTTAATTTTATAGGAAGTTAAAATCTTCGGTTTGCTGATTTTCCTTAAGTTAACATTATCAAAGAAGAGGCAAGTAAAATTTCAAATTAAAGAACGGATAGCTCAAGTCAAACAAAGGTATCAGTACTGCTATGTTATTATCATTATCGTGCTTATCACTTCCTTCTAAATCATTTACACAGCTTTTCTACGGTAAAAGAACAATCTCTCGACTGGCTCAAGCTCCTTGAAGTTCTCCACTGGATTGAGAATGAGGAATACCCATGTCTCGTGAAAGTAAGACGCGTTGAACCCACTGCTGAAGGCCTTTCTTTCGGGTGTATTCACCGTGGTAGGTTCATAGCACCCTTTTTCGATATTCCTTAATTAGCGTCCTGGAGCTCTGGGGAAACCGGAAAATATAAAAACCCTAAAAATCCCCTGACAACTGAAAAGGGTCCCAGTTTTTTCGGGGTACTAGGGAATTACGTAATGAGAGGGTGGCTGGTTCAAATACCATTCCGCGCAATGCGTGCTCTCAAATTGTGTGAATCATTATAGGGCTTGTGGTGCTCATAAAAAGTGTCATACCTCCCTTAAAGGTTTTATCTCAGTTTTATTTCTTTTGTTCTCTCTTCTCAGTAACGATAAGCAAAAGAGAGAAGGGTAATGTGGAGAATAATTCAGGGGATGTAAATGTTTACTTAATTTATTGAAACAATACCTCGGAAAATTGAGATGCTCTCAGTGAGCTGTTGAACGTTTTAAACCTTTTTTTGATTCGAGGGATTATGCATAGTTAAAGAGCTATGCGGAGCTTTGATCAATCAAAGGAAAAACAGCCAAATTACATTTTATATGAAGAAATGAAAATTAATGCACTTCGTAATTTCCACAGAAAAGTTTAATCCAAAACGACCGGTTTCGGCTCACGCCATCATCAGGTAAGTACACAGAGATGCAGCACACATATATATATCAAGAGATTGGATTAAACTTTTCTGTGGAAATTACGAAGTGCATTAATTTTAATTTCTTATTATGGCTTTCCACGAAGTCCGGCCTAATACCATAGATTTTATTTTCTATGAAGTTTAAGCTCGCCCAGGTTTTGAATGGGGAAACGAGTTGAAATAGTTCTCAGCTTGTATTCGAGTTTGTCTTTAAAGTGTCTTTGTGTTTGACTTTAGTGTCATCTTTCCCTACCAATGTTCCCCTTTCCATTCAAAAACCTATTGGTTTGAGGTATTATCTGTAATTTGTTGTTTCCAAAATTCGGAGTCCCAGAGAATCTGTCCACTCTATTAAAAAGGCTAGGTCCGAACTATGATGCTTAAAATTTGTTTTCATTGTATTAACCCATATTCAATTTTCTGTCAAACGAGTTATTTATAAATCGTTTTTTTCGTGAAAGTTAATATATATTATTTTGTTTGAAGTCAGGATATTTAATTATGCTTATATTGATAGCGATTTATAAATTGGATTTGAATGCAGTATTTGTTATTTAACTTGAATATTTTCAGTTATTGACAACATTGACCTTATTTATTGAAGATATTCTTGTATGACTGATTATGTATGGTCGACAAATATCTTCAGTGTAAGAATAGATATAGATATTAAAAATACACAAGTATGATGTAATGCATATGAAATGGGTTTGATGACAAAACTAAAGCGATTTTCTTAATGGAAGATATTAATATAATTAATCATTAATCTATTCGGCTGCTGATTAAAAATCAACGCGAATAAACACGAAGCTTTAATTTTTTTTGCATTCGCTCACTCGTAAGAGACAATTTAGTGCCTGGCAGACTGAGGCTCCAGAGATTAAAGCGAATATACGAAAATAATTAAAGAGAATATAAACGAGATGTAGATAGTTTTAAATGAAGATATCGTCATTTCGAGATTCCCAACATGCAGCATAACTTTCATCAATACAGCCTAATTATGCAGAGAATGATTTAAATTAAATCTTCACCTCAATTTATCTCTTTTCTTTGGACGTGAGATATTTCGATGAAGGTAACTATTACTTGTTGAGTTGAAGGAAAAATGATCGCTGAAATCATAGAGTTGTAATTAAAACTCAACAATATTTTTATCCTAAATCCTTTTCAAATTAATATCACATGTTTTACATTTCAAGAGTCAAATTGAGTTTATTTTTGTAGTCTTCTATAAATTAGTCAAATATTAGTAAACAAACAACTGTTGAAGTCCAGTTTACAAGTAAGTAATCGAAAATGCTATATTCCTGGTAAATTAAGTTAAACACGATTTCTCTACTATTCACTTCAAAATAGAAGTTATTCAGTTAAATACGTGTATTAGCACCACCGATCTATGGATAGATCATTAACAGAATCGACGAAATGGCACTAAATGATAGAATACTATAGATAGTTTTGAAACAATCTTCCTTTACTCTTTTCCTTTTTTATGCTTTTAATATGTAATATCCTTACCTTTGTTCCTATTCTTGGCAAAAGTTGGACGATGAGAGTTATGTTCTAGTTTTCTTTGAGAGGATGTATCTTGCATATTTGCTGTTATCAGGCTCCTTGAAATTTGACTAGAAAAAGTAACTTTATAGGTATTACTATACTTTTACTTTTAGGATTGCCCTGCGGAGTAGCGGAGCGGAAGCGAAAAAAATTTAATCCAAATGATATCAAACAATAAAAGTATTCTAGGTGTAATTTTATGCCTTCTGCTATTCTCTTCACTTGGACTAGCAAGTTTACAGTGAGAGATAAATTAAGAAAATCGGATGCTGAGTGCAAGTAGAAAATCGAATCGCGTAATTTTTAACGCTTAAGAATATTCTCTGCAGGATTATGGATTGTTTCTACCAGCGTTGCACTTCTAATCCGTATCGAGCATAAAATGTTCACATTAGGAGCAGTGTAGAGAGGTTGATTTAATCATCGTCTCAGTGGGGGCAAAATTCCGTCACTGGAAATATTCAATATAGCTTCTCTCTCGAAAATGAGAATAAATGGTTCAATACAACCAGGAATGGGGCTTACGAATGTTAGTTAATCGCGTGCTGGCTTGTGATTACGATAATTGGATTTGAATTAACAGTTGGAAATACGTTCAATTTCCTCGAACAAGCTACGCTACCTCACTCAAAGGAAAATTGGTAATTACATGGAATCGCAAGCTGATTGAGAGATCAAAACTATCGCTGCAGTCGCCACCTTCTGATGTTTACAGATGACAGCTAAATAGCGTACGCTGCAATTCCTCTATATCATATACCATGCATTCGCTCCTCGCATACGCAACAGCCAAGTTGAAATTGATCAGTTTTAATATGTGCAAATTATTTTTATGGTGGCCGTGCAATCAGTAATCTTTCTGTTTACGACAGTTAATTTATCAATTATTAAGACACGATGAAGAGACAAATACTTGGTAATTTCTTTGAAGTTAACTTTTAAATTTTAATTGAGTTATAAATAAGGTAGAGTAACATATAACAGCTTTTAAGCTGCAAAAATTTACTAATTTTATTTTTCAATATTATAGATATTGGACTACAGGATGCACTAGAACGGATAGCTTCATCTTTATAACTGCATAGATCAGGCTATTTTTCTATTGTATATTTTAAATATACCAGCCTTCGTCAAAACCTTCCCATTTTCCTTAATTTACCTCGTACGTCTCGCTACTCATTTACTTTTAGGCTCTTAGGCAATAGAGATTTATGCTCTAACTTTCACCACTTTCTAACTTTATTTTTCTAATAAAATTGTATAAATTCAATTCTTCCTTTGATTTTATTCCAGAATTTTTATCACTTCCTATCGCTTTGAAATCTATGTATTCAGTTCATACTCATTTGTGATTGTCCCTATTTATTACTGAAACGGCAGTTGTTACCACGGCGTTTTTAGTATAACTTTTGAATCTCTAATTTTCTACGTCTAACTTAGTCTTTCGTTAACAACACGATAAATGGAAATTAAATTGCTTGCACGGATAGTGCTACTATAATAAGAATGACATTTTGGCTTATGGGGGAGAGATAAGAGGTTTCCTCCAGAAGGTGGGTCAGTGGGTAAGGCGGAATAGGTAAAGGGCAGAGGAGAGATAATGGCACAGTGAAAATGCTGGCGTGAGAGGGAAGGAGGGAAAGAGACACGAGGTGAAAAGAAACAGAGTGTTCTAGGGATATAATTGTCCTTCAATTCCCACCTTCTTCGTGTTGGCCCTAAGAGATCCGTGTGTGAGTGTGATCGTCCCCCGGATGTATAGGGTTGTGATAAAAGAGCAAGGTAAACGGCTCCAGCTCTCTTTCTCTTATTCCTGGCACCGAAACCTCAGAATATCGGTTAACACAAATTAGACGTTTTCCTTTGATTTTTTTCAATTTCTGCAATAAGCTCATTCAATATGTGTGACGAATCGAAAACTTAAATTATAGAAAAATAATTTTCGTAGTTGTTAAACTCCCAGACTCATTTTTTAGGCTAGTATCGAAAATCGATGCCTACACTCAGCGTCTATGATTAGTGAATTCTGAAGAATAGATTAAGAAGTAAATTCTAGTTAAATCGAAGTATTCTTAGTTCCAAAAATCTCGGATATATATGTAGTGCCTGAAAAGTATGATGAGGTTATTCTTTTCTGCGGTTACACCCACACTGCTTCACTTTTCATGGAAAACAGAGGAAGGTTTCTATTGAAAACAATTACCGCATCAATATTCATCACACTTGGAAGGGAAAATCAATTTCCAATAAATACGTTCAGGTCGTAGTAGGCAAGAAGCGTTTGCTATATTGCACAAAAAGTAGTACATTTTTTTATGAAAATCAAGAACTTAAAGATTATAGAATTTTGACAGGAATCATGCTTCTACCAAAAGAATAAACCGGTCAATATGTTTTGAAAAAGAAGTCGGTCAGAAAATTTGGAAATATAATACCTTTAGCTGACATATTAATTATTATTTTAAACTTATACTTGTCTTTTATTAAATTTTTATCTAAATGAATATTTAAAAAAATAATGTTGGTACAACCTTCTATCAATATATACAATACACTGTTATTGTGGCTTAACAGTGGATTGTATTTACTACTCTTCTTGAACTATAAGGCAATGAATAATAATTATCCGCAATTTTATTTGCCTCTTTGGATAATTTTATTTGTATTTTGAAGAAATCCATGCGGTGCACCACCAATAAAATGGAAACGCAGTTCTTCCAAACTCAATATATTCATCAGAAAACCACAGGATTGCGATGGAATGTTTTCCAGTCCTAAACTACAAAAAATGTAGGACAATCGCAATGTTGTCATGTGTATTATTATAGCCTTCTAGCTACTCTCTTATTTTTACTTTGAGGCCTAGATGTTCTATCTATCGCACGGATGAGAAGAATTACGGAAGCTCTAGGCGGTGCGGTGACTACACCGGTTTTACAAGGTTCTACAAGGTGTCATTTCCTTTCTTCGGAAATTTTCGAGGTGCGATGCAGCAGGAGAGAGTGGGATTGGTAGAGAACACCTTGGAAATTTGATCTTGCGGTCCCATTACCTAGGAGCATTCCGTCGTGATCTCTCAAATGACCCGCGTTCCCTGGGGAAAAGAGGTGCAAAAACGTCGGGTGCAGGGGAATGCTTCCTTCGGTGGAGATGATGAAAGGGTGTTGCAGCGGGTGGGGATGTTGGATGAGACCATGATTGCCTGTGAGGCTCGTGAAGAGGGAGAGAGCAGATAGGGAAGACCAAGTGATTAAGGTTTCAAGTTGGTTTGCACCGGTGTTTTGGATATTAGGGTTTTGGTAACAGATGTGCTAGCAATATCAATGGTAAGGATTTGGCTGAGCAATTATATGCAGATACATTTTTAGTAAGGAAAGAAAATTTGAACACGGCTGTTAATGTATAAGAGGTTTTAAAAATCTCCAATAGCCGTCTGTTCGACCCCTGAGGATGTTAGCATCGTCATTGAATCATATATTGGCTGCTCCTTGAAAGGTAATCAGTAATCCGGACCTTTTTGTTGTTTCCAAAAAACCAGTGGCTACAAAGAGCGTGTCGTCGCCAAAGATGACTATTAGAGTTTTTTAAATCTGTAACACGCTTTTTTACTAAACAGATCATGATATAACCATGTCAGACTCAAATATCAAAATTTCCAATTGTTCGACATTTTGAATTTTTGACATAAATTTTGAAATTTCTCTCCCGCCCTAATACCTTCACCATCAGCGGAATATTTTTCCCTTCCCCTTCTCCGATTCTTTCCAACCACTTCCCCCTCCTTCCTTTTACTATATATACTGTGTAATTGTCATGTCTTATCACCTGAGGATGATCTTATAGATCGAAACCATGGTCATGAGTTAATAAAATTACTGTGGTAAAGGTAAAAGTGCTCTTCTTCTTTTTCTCAAGGTTTATTATGGAAAACTACCACAAAGTAGACGCCGAATCAGAATCAGATTCTGAAGAAGAAAGTTTGAAGGCGAAAGTAATGGAATCCTTGGAGAACAGAAGTTAAAGAAAGAGTAACAGATGGACGCGATGATAAGGAGAGGGCAAACAGAGAGAGGAAGTAGAGTAACGAACATGGAGGGAGAGAAAACGGAAAGAGAAAAGGAAGGAGAGGGGTAGTAGTCGTTTTGAGAGAGATAAGAGATTGGGATTATTTGCCGAAAGAGAAAGATACGGTGGAGATAAGTTACTGTGAGGAAAAAAACATAGGAAACCACCCAAAGAGAACAAAAATCGGATTGAAATATTTAATTGGATTTAATCTTTTGTATTCTTAATAAGAAGCTTTAAATATGTGCATAAATGAGGAGTAAGTTTGAATTGCTAAAATGTTTTCTTACAATCTTTATTTGCCTTATATGGAAATAGCGATAGCTTAAGCCATAGTCATTAGCGATACTCTTTGCATAGTTAGTGATGGGTCCAATCCTTTCTTACAGTTAACAGTAATTTTTAAAATTGTAAACGGTGTAAATTGATGTCCTTCCGTATTTAGAAAATTTGAGACAATAGTAATATAAATCAAGTGATTTAAACTCCCCTCAAGCGTTATCACATAGCCAAAATGCCGAATGGATCCGAAAAATATCAATAAATATATTTAGGGTTTGTATTTAATTAAAATAATAAATACATTTTTAGGATTTTAAGTATTTATTGCTTTAAATTTTATCATAAATGGCAATTGAATTTATGTAAGTTGATATTCGTAAAAGATCACAATAAGAATACATTATTTATTCATTTATTACGAACTTACAATACAGCGTCATTTAAGCTTCGTCATGATTAATGGAAGGTAAATAACCAAACACTATTTTGATGATTTTTTTCTTTCTGACTTTTCTATAACTATACGAAGGAATTTCCTAACCAAATACCATTGAGAGGGAGAAGATAATAGTGTTTTATTTTATTAATTATCTAATTGTACTGCTTAAATTGGAACATATATTTTTTAAGTCGATTGTATATTAATTGTAGTAAAAAATTGGTATCTACGTAGGAATGATGTAACCGCAATTTTACTCTGAATGTTCCTCTATTATCAAATTCTCTGTGGAATATGTTATTTTTATCATAAAAATGAAAAACTATATTAGAAATTTCAAACTTACAACCCACGTATCACGACTGAAAATGATCAGACGTATATGATAGATATACATTTACGTTCCATCATTCTTGACGGGGAATTCAATAGATTACTATACTCGTATATTTGGCCGAAAAGATTATGGTGCTTTGGAGCAAGTGAGAGCCTTGATCAACTGTTAATAGTAATTTCTGGCTTACTTACGTTCGTTTCAGAGATGATATTGGAATTGTTGGAAAGGAGCGGGGTTAGGTGTTGTTGAAAAAGGGTCGGAACTAAGCGTAAACGGATAAGGAGAGTGAATGAAGAATTCCCATTGGGAGGAATGGAAGAAGAAAGGTGGTTTCCTTAGAGGGTGACAAATTAGTCATGGGACTTGATCAAGGTGAGAAAGAAACAGAAAGGGTCCTTGGGGTGAGTGTGAATGGAGTGATCGAGGGGCTGAAATGGGAACGAGACTAATGAACGAAACGGCTCCGCAATGAATGCTTCTCTCAAGGAGAGATATTTTCGGTTTTTGTGCGATACCGACCAAGATTCTTAACACCCTTCTAGCTCCACGTAATCAGGTTAGGTCATCCCATGAGACACAAGTTAGAATCAATAATAATTCTACTTGATATTAATGATTTTGAGACTTTAGACTTTTGAGAGAATTACCCGATGCCCGGCATTTGCGGAATTGACCATGATAATTTCCTGTTCATTTATTCTTTATTATATTCGGAATATTTATAATACTTGGTTGAAGTCATCTTTCATACAAATAAATATAGGCAATTAATAAGGAATTTCGGCCGAACAGAACATTAATAGAAATCTGGCTCTACGAGAAATTTTCTATCTCACCAAAAACTAATTTCGGTAATTACCTGAAATGGCATAAAATTAGTTACATTCATGAATGAGACTTTCAGTGCTTCAAAGTTCACAACCTGATTCATAATTTTAGTTTCTTACTGGTTCTCGTTCCTTAATGCTTCACGAAATTTTCACGTTTTACTAATGGAATATATGGAGGAAAAAATCCGCTAGTTATTTGGCAACGCCGTTTTGTGATTCCAGCATTCGGTCTTTTACGATCGAGCTGAAGAAATACTCCTGTGCTTGGAAATGGGAGGTCCTTTCAAATTAGCATTGAATTGGAACTTATCTTTCTTGATGGTCTCCTCAGTGCCTCCCAAAATGAGGGACCACTATATTAAATCTGATATCGCGCCATGCTTGTCGTACTCCACAGGTACTTACGGCGCCTGTCCCATTAAAAAGTATGGCCATCTTGCTACTTGGATTTCATCTTAACGCTCGTCATATATTTTGGCGGAAGGAGAATTTTTTTAACTCCACGGAGGTATGGCCGCGTTTCGTTTAAGTCTCGCATGTGCACTCTCCAGGACGTATAAAACCTGACTTGTGTCGTCATTAGTAAGGGTGTATAACTTTCCTCCCACATTCCTCTCTCAGCAATCCTTCAGCGACGGAATGCCGATGAATTCTATCTGTCAATCATAAAGGCGCAGGAATGAATTTGAATCGGAGTTAGCTCGCTTATTCTCGATAATACTGAGAATAAGGAATATTTGCTTTAGCCTTTTTTAAACCAGGCAGTCCAGGTTTACGCAGTTATCAAGTCAGACAACCATTTTTGGGGTAACAAATTAATAAATCATCAAAGTCTTAACCACAAAGTAGGTTTTAGACTTTATCAAAAGTGTGATTAAAATACTAATAAATACTAAAATTACTAATAGTCTTTTTGGAAGAAGTAAATAGTGTATTCTTATGTAAGAATAATAATACATAGAAGGCCTTTCTCAATATAATTCAATTGATTACATATAAATTCCAACGATAACCCCAGACGATTGAGATTGCTACTGTGACTTCTTATCATCTATCAAAGTGGAATTTTAGGACTAAATATTTTAAAGCAAACAAAACTAATTGCCTAATAAAATAAGATTTTACATGAAAATATTTCTATTAAAAATGACTGCAAAGCAATTCGTTTCATGCCATAACGATTATAAAAATGAAATATGATAATTTATATTATATTCAAGTAGTTTTCTTAGTGTTATATTTATATTTCAGATAACTATTCACATTACGTATACATTGCTCATTATTGGAGGGTAATCGGCTAACCCAAAATGGATTTTTTCTTTTCTATTAGTCTAGTCATAAAACTTTTGATAAAAATGTGTTAAATGTAAAGTTTATCGAACATTTATTTATTTTGCCTGAAGAGAAGGGACTAATAAGTTGATTTATACTCGGTGAATGTTGTCATGACGAAGATTACTTACTTTTATAATCATGACGAGTGAATCGTCTGTAAAATGTACAATCAGAAGCTATTGAATCGTGAATAAATGGTAGAGAAAAGGACACAGCAATATAGAAGTGATAAATCATTGGGAAAAGAAGAGACGTAAATAGAGCGAGGTGGGGAAGGAAGAAGAAATACTGGTAATAGAAATAGGTTAGCTACCCCTCGACCATTCACAATCATTTGTGGGAGTCACTTCCAGACATACAAGTTATACAAATGCGAATACTGGAATACATTCCCTGGATGTTGATACTGGTCAGTCGCTTTGATGTAGGATTCGGGTAAAACAACGCTGAGGACCATGGGAACGTGGATGCGTTATCAATAGGTTTTTGATGTTACCATATTTTTAAACAGTGAAATATTTCTCCTAAGAAAACGTTTATGATTCTAGACCAATGTGTTAATATTGATCTTTATTTACCGTAGTCTGTTAACTAAGTTGATCACTTTCAGAAACTGTTTTAAAGTCAAATGAATGCTGCTCTTATCCAACTGTCTTAGAGAGATAGCTACTAACTTTCGAATCTATTGGGTTAATTTCATTGCTTAGGCGTAGATATTTATTTGAAACACATTCATGAATTAGGATACTTATAGTTTTGAGTAAGGTGCAGGTAAATTCTGTGATTATGGAGTATTTAAATTTGCTAGTATTATTCATTCTGTCTACCTTTATAAATTTCCCATTCTATCACTCTCCCCACTATTTTAACTAGATTTTCGTAACATGTTTGAGCCATATAGCTTCATTATTCTCTGCATGAGAGATTGTCACTACGTGTTGCATATAATTTTCAATTGTTGCTCACTCATTCATCGTCAGTGAAACTAGTGTGTCGACCATTTAATTAATGAAACGCGTATACACACACAAACACATTTTTATTTGGCTGATAATATTCTTCAAACAAATATATATTTATCGGAAATTTATCGCTAACTAACGAAATTTATTATTTTCACCCTTTTGCAGAAAGACTTTCCTTGTTTTTCTTCTTTATATCTCTCTCCCGCATCTAATTTGGAGATCCGTGTGCTACCAGTCGGCCAATCCAATTTATTTCAATATAATGAGGTGGCTTCCCTTTTATCTTCACCAACTATTTTCCTCTCCAATTCCTTCTACCTTCTTCACCCTCATTCATTTCCGCAATTCTTTCTCCTTTGCAATTCATTATGTGTTCCATTGTCAAGCTTGGTTTTCTTCCCACGTTCAAGTTCCGTATGTTTTGATATTGGATTGTAGGGCTAATTTATAACAGGACAACAGCTGATTCCTCGGTTTCTTAATCATATGAATGGCATTCGGAGGCTACCCAAGTACTTCAGTTGTACGGAAAACTAATTTTGGAAATTATGATCAATAAGGATGACAAAGGACCTAAATGACTCTACCTTTATCGTGTATAAGCTAGAAATTTCAATTTCTCTTGGTTGTTTGATTTTTCATCATATTTAACAGCATACTTATTTTGTAAATAATTGAAAATAAAGTAATTCTGTTTTCTTGTTGGTAAGTGCCTTACCAACAAGAAGTTTCGATTGTATCAAAGCGGCCGTAAGCAATCCTTGTGACTACCACTTCGTTCAGAGAATCCTCCACTTCTTATCAGTTGATCTCTTGTTTGCATCTTGTTCCCTTTCTTTTTCTTCCGTTTCATTTATTTGTTTCAAATCTTTTCTCTGATTGACCACCAATTCAACCCCGATACGTTTTATTACCACAGTACCTTTTTTTAGTAAAACAACTTAGAACTGAGAGCCTTTCACTGGGGGGGGGGGGCAAACAGTAGCACTAACAAATTTCACGTTCAAAGTCCTCCACCTATACATTGCTAAATCTGCCCGCAAGACTGATTCTTGGAAAGTCCTCCTCTTCATTACTGAGATATCTCCTCTATCTGGCTATTTCTTTCAACTGAAGCGTTGGAGATGCAAGAATGTTTATTTGTTAAATTTAGATTAAGCTTTAAGTGGGGTATATGGTACACCCCACGATTTTAATTCGAAGAAAAATATCCTTTTCTTTAGTTTTCAAATTTCCTTTTATTTTCAGTAGCTAGAGATAAATGTTTTTCTACTAATTTTTTTCTCTAATTTCAAACTTCAACTAATACATTGGACTACTTTTCGAGTTATTATTTTTATTTGCATGACTTATCATATTAATGACTAACCTCATTCGAATTAGTTATCTGTAAAAACCTAAATTTGAAGACGGTTCAATAATTGATTTATTTCTCTATATTTAATTTCTAAACTTTTCAATTTATTGAACGCAATCCACGGTTCTGCGACGCCTGGAAATGGTCAATAAATATTGAGCATAGGCAACTCGCTCATGGGCATAGCAACTCATTGGTTACATGTAAGAAGAGACTCCCTAGTCTCAATCTCGCCCAAATAAAGACCTCTTATTATTACTATTATTATTATTATTATTATTAACTCGCATCATGATCAAAATTCTGGAGACATAGGGCATCACTTCACATTTTGCCTTTTGAAAGCCGCATTTTTGGCGTATTTTCAAACTTTATTCCATAAAAATTTTCTCAGTAATCATTTTGCATACAGTAATTCATGAAAACAACCTAAAATCTCCTCATTCTCTGAGAAACCTAATGGGGTATAATAAACTAAGCACGAAAAATCGATGTGATCACTGAAGGGTTAAGAAAACGAGTATATTTATGGAAGAGTTGGGTGTATTAATCTCTAATGCTGTAGCCGAAGTGCATTTTAAGGACTAACAAATTTTTACCAACTATATTGCACTACTATATCAACATTATCAAAGTTCCAATGGTGAAAGCAGTTCACTGATTGGGAGAAATAATTATTGCTGAAGAGCGCTCATATAGCTGATGCATTATCATAAGAATACCTCAATCTAGCCTCATTATTATGAAATCCTCGAATTTATAATTCAGAGACACTTTACTACGCTACTTGTATGCTATCAAACTATTGTTAATCGTTAATGACATGGAAATTATTTCAGAAATTCCCTCAAAAATAAGGCTTAGGAGGTCAGTTTGAATCTTCCATCGTAATTGAATGCCCATGTTTTTTTCAACCGAATGCTTTCATATTTTAAATATTGATATTGTGGGAATATTTCACTCCACTTCTAGGAAAAGCAATCTACGTGAACACCCGAGTACATAGTAATCTTAGATAAAAATCTCAATTATCAGAGGAGGTTCTTTTTCTGCAATCTACGCTCAGTTTTCTAGAATCCTTTCAAATTTTATATTTTCTCTATGTATCTCGCTTTGTTCTCGTTTAAAAGTAGCGAGAGATTATGTAAATTTGTTCTTCCAAATTATACCGGGAATTATTTGCTCTTGTCTCCTAAACCAAAATTATTGGGGGAAGGAGAGCAAACAGGCCCCGGTATTTAAGTCGCGCGCAGTCAAACAGAAAAAGATGATGATGGATAATAAAGTCTATTGATGCGTACAGAGAGAACGAAGGAAATAATTCCCTAGAAAAAAGTTAAATCAACGAGGGAGCTATTCAAAAACACGTTTCTATTATTATAAGCCTTATTAATTGCGTAGGTTGTTTGCTCGTGGTTCATACGTAGGATGTATATTAAGGACGAATGAGTATTTTTTTAAGTCGGACGCAATTCAGAGATTCTGTCAAAGTGTAGTTGATAACAAGTTAGAAATTTCCTCGCTTCGTTTAGCTTATGCTAGGAAAAAATATTTAGTTATGACTTTGATTTGTAAGTATTTTTTGATACTGCAACTTTTGTATATTAAGATAACATTGTAACGTGTAATTTTTGTTTCATCAACTCGACGATACGTTGCTTTTAATGTAAGAAATAATTCATAACGCACAAATAAAAACTCAGAATATACTTCGATTCAGTATGAAACTATTATCTGGAGAAAAATGAGTATGACTGGTTTCCGTAAAAAATACACCATTAATATTATTATAATCACATCGTAGATAGCATAACTGTTTTCTTAGTAATTCTTTATGAAGAGATCATAAAGGAAAGTCTATCTTAAATTCAGTTAATCCGCTCTTTGAGACTGGTATCTATATAATATGGGAAAATATGCTTTCTGAGGTATCTCGATATTTTCTGGAATTTTGTGTATAAATCTGTAAAAAAGGAACGCTTCACAACCCTTTGGTAGAATTGAGAGAGACGCGCTTTTAAAAAGCCCTGTACAAATAGCTTAAATGCGCTGTTTGCTTTTTACGTATTTATTTAAGGATACATAAGTACAGAAATTTCTAATTTTCGAGGGTAAAAATGTTCGTCATCTGAAGAGATAGGCTGGGCTAAAAAAGGGATGTTTAATTATTTAATCTGCAACATTTGAACATAAAGTACAAATTTAAACATGGAGGATATTGAGCCGTAAATATTATAAATTTAGCAAAACATAATAATCCACAATATCATCAAACACTTTGGAGCACTGCGGTGGTGTTAAAAATGTAATCCTTCATTTTAGCCCCCAAAAGTATTTTATAAACAGTTCAGTATCTGTTATTTCTATTTAGGTGTAGTATAATTTTGGAGAAAAATTGAGATTAATAAGTTGTATTATATATTTAATTAATTATTAAAAATGAATGTAAAATTCAATTAAAATAAATTCCATTAACAGAATTTTTCTGAGCCGAAACTTAGCTGATTTCATTAAAGGCATTCGTAAAAGATCTAATCAAGATTAGTGGAGAGTGATCTCGCCGCTTGTCTCTCAATTTTCGGAAAAAGACTGTGCAATTGTCATTAATTTTCACCGTAAGATATTCTCTATAGCATATTACACGTTAACAGCTCGGCTTTAATCATACCACAAGGAGGAATTTACTCGTATTTCGCTAAGTTTTTAACTTAACTATTGTCATTTCTTCTTTTACCAATTCCTTTTTCTTATCGTTCTGCAATTTTTTCTTCAATTTTCGAATCTCTTTGCGTTGATAGCCACTCAGAGGGACGCGAAGGAATTTGTGATTCCTTCCTTTACCTCTTAATTGATATCATTTTTTAATTTTTTATCCTCTTGCTATTTGCTGCTGGACCTCCAAAATGCTTTTGTATGATTCAAAAACAGTTCATTAAAAATATCAACAAATTTCGTAGAGTAAGGTATAAATAGATAGTATCGAAACAATCACCTCAGAAAAGTAAACGTAAGGGGGGTAGTCCTCATGTTAAAGATATACCAGATATTCTTCATGTTATTTTTTATATTTTAATTTCTTTCTTACTTTTTGGATATATATTTAGGTTCTGAACCGAAGAGCGAGCAAACAATTACTTCCGTTATTTTAAACATACGTTACTCCTTCGCCAAACTTATATGGATATAGATAGATAGACATTAGTTTTTTTACTAGTTATTTTAGGCTAACTTAACAGATTGAGGAGAATAGTCTCCTTTTTCTACCAATTCCTTCTACTCTTACAGCGAATCTAATATTATAATGCACCACATACCTATGAAGCTTAAAGTATATCTGTCAAGTAATTATCTTGTAAAGACTTATTTAGTTAAGCAACGAAATGAGTCCATGCCGTTCCTATTGTCTACTCGGCAAATGAACCAGTCGCTACTGCTGGTACTACAACTTCGGTAGTATCCCCTTAGGAAAACTGAGTTAGCCAACGCTCTCTGTAGTACTATCAGAGCAAGCTAACACATACCCTGGGGATACTCTCTCGCAAGTTGGGAAGTTGTGCTAATGATAATTGCTAGTGGCCGCGATGCCTGTTGTAGTTTTGGTCTTTCAACCTTTAAAGATGAACTTTATAAAGGAAGGTAAAATATCTCTTAAGATTTAAAGTTAAAGTTGGTTAACTTATTCGTGTTTATTCCATCGTAAAGTACTTTCTAAATATTCAAAGTCCTCAATTGTAGCATGGTAATTCGTTTGTTCTCATTTAGTATACTAGGTGAAACGTAATAGGAGAGAAAAACAGGCTCTATTTCCCCAGCAATGGGTTCTGTAAAATAAAGGTCACATCAGCAGGTTGCCCCTAATGATTCCATACTGTTGAAGAAATCGTTCCACATCCATGAAAATCCGATACAAGTTCAGTTTTTTATTTATGAGATTTTATTTTTATTTGCAAATATTTAAACTACTAATGATATTTGTACTCTTAGAAATCAACAAATCAACTGGCGCTGTCACACACGATATCCTTCGGTTGCTGAAAAGTTTAAGGATAATTATCTTTGAGCCTTTAATTCAGTTTAAATTTGATATTTTGAAAAATCTTTGGAAGCTAATTTCAGAAAAAAAGTAAATGTTCGTGGAATTTCAGTTTTGAGTTTGGATAAAGTGTTTGCTCTTTGGATCCTAATATTTTGGGAGGTAAATTTTAGTTTTTAAAATTTCAATTTAGCAGGCAAATAGTGGTAAAAATAACAATCAACGGTCTCCCCCGACGAATTCCAGGGATAAAATTTCCAAAATAATCAATGATATAATGTTAAAGAATCTCCAATTTTATATCTGACAGTAAAAGTTTCAAAAGAAATCATTACAATAAGTTCCGAAATTAATGTAAAACTTCACCAAAGTTCGAATAAAACCCATTATAACTTACCTGCAACTTTGGAATGTTTTTTTTTTTTCCTATCCTGAAACAAAACTTTTATGCTTTTCCCGCAAACTATGGTTTTCAATTATGAATGTTAACCTTCTTTCAAAAATATATTCCTTTATATTCTCTCCTTTTTAGTTGTAATAATATTAAAACACCCTTTCATATATTTTCTTTTACAGTCAATTTATTTAAAAAAAATTCCTTTGAAGATTTTTTTCCAAATATAGAACTATTTGCATCTCCCTTAATTGTTGGATAAAATTTATTTCTATTTATTGTGACTATCGGTTGCTTTTCAATCACATGGTTTACTGCAATTTAGATATTTTTGCAAGACTATGTAAATAAATTGAGGAGTTCGAAAAGTAAAGTAAATACTACATTAAAAGTGCAAACCAAGATTTGGTTTGATCTTGAAAGATCGACGTTGCGCAGTTTTTATAAAAAAATATTGAAATTGCATATTCTTTAAAGTGGGATAGCTACGAAATTATGACCTGATCATGATAGGTAATATTTGTTGAGGATTATTTATGTGTAAAATTATTAATATGATTTAAAAATTAGATAGTTTTTCGTAAGGATTTCCTGAAACTAGTACAGAAAAATTCCGATTTGGAAATAAAGTGAGCTCGTAAAAATTAGTTCACCGAGGCTTAAAATATTAAAAAAATGATAGAAGAAAGATTTGACTTTACACATAAAAGTGTATTAAAATATGTTAAGTATCCGGATTCCTAACTTACGGAAAAACTTATTCCTCCATATCGAGCTCAGAAATGTGGTTATCATAAGTAGAAACGCGATAAGCAATGAAACGATAAGATACATCCTTAGTATCAGGTGGTGAAGGTTGGCTGAGAATAGGCGATGTTGGGAACACCCAGGGATGCTATTCGTTGCACGTACCCGGTAATCCTATTTAAGTCTCTATCCTTTTCTTAGAGCCTTTTCTTCGGCCACTTTTCCACCTTATCGGTCTTTTGGAAGTTTTTCCTCGTATACGTAAATGGGAAAAGTCCACCGAAAAATGTTTCTTTTATCTTTCCGACGGAACGGCGAAGGAAAGTCGGTACTCCTGGACGCTTCGAATATGCGAAGGCGAGCATCCCATTCAAAAGAGCACTTCAACTTTGCGAAAGGTCGGAAGATGGATATATGGGCAATGCACGTCCCTTCTGGACACAGTGCAGAAGAGCACCGGCGTGAATTAATGGTCGGCGTAGCGTGAGAAAGGTCGTCTCAAATCAAACGAAAAGTGTGAGTAATGGACGTTTAAGAACGCAAAGACATTCAGCAGGTTATCGAGATCGTCTTTTTTGTGTGGAAGAAAGAGGATCGCGAGCTTGACCTAATGAGATTCCTTCTTATTTACATGCTTCACCACTTGCGAAGAAACGCAAATGTGCTTAGCAGCACGGGCTCTCTGAACACATTTAGTGCATTAAAATATTTATAATGCTTGAGATCAGCATCTGCTTTAGATGCGTTGCCGACCTGAGGGTTCTCCCGAAATATAAACTGTTAACTTTTTTCTTTCGCTTTACATTTCTACCTTTTTGGTTAGCTTTTATTTTTATCCTACCACTTCGTTAGTCGCGAACAGGGTGTCAGAATAGTTTCCTCGTATTCTCATACGTATTGTTAGCATTTTCTTAATCCATTGTCATTGACTGATGACCATGAGTTTTTGCATTAGATCATTATATTTAACTGCACTCTCCTGATAAGACATGTGGTCTAAGGTAAGAAAATTTGGTACACGTCAGTCAATGGCTATGAAAGGGTAGCCTCGCTTAAAAAGCGAGGCTGCTATTAAAAAGTGTGTTGTCCTTTCTTGTTTTCTCGGAATGCCAGTAAATGAGAAGAAGAACGCCGACAAAGACGGCTGTCGGAGATTTTATATCTCTAATGATCTAATGTGGTTGTCGCTCATCGGCATGTGCTCATCTGCGCAAAGTTTAAAGTAACCAAACGTAAATTTAGTCTCTGTACTTGTACAATCACATATCACTACTAACATTTGGAAACCTCAGTTATTATATATGTATAAATTAGGTCAATCGAATACCTCCACAAAGAAATATTTTCATTGTTATATTTTTGTTGAGTTAACGTAGTATTTTACTTCGACTGGTGTTATGGGGAAGCTTTGCCAGGTAGCACCGGAATATATTAAGTTCATGTATGAATTAATCACACTCAGAAAATTGTATTGTAATAGGAACGTCTATTAATATTTACGATAATTACAACGCCTTGTAAGCATTTTAAGAGCCTAAAATATTTGTTTAGAAACCATGTTATAAGTAAATCGTTTTCTTTTGCAACCTCATTCAAGGACTTAGATCCTTATAAGTTTATCAAAGAGAAAGCTATGATAAATATGTTGACACGAAGTCAATCGGTTGAGTGGGATTTGCATTTTGAGCCGACTTAAGCTAACGAGGGGCAATCTGTCATTGGCGGGACTCAACGCTCAGTCCGAGGGAATCGAAAGCAGATTTGTCATGAGTGCAGTCGTCAAGAGAGCTGTCCTAACATACACGCAGACCATACAACGCAAATAACGCTCGGTTTTACACATGGCGTCATTCCCTTGATGAGCTGTCTAACGAAGATTTTAAAAGGTTTTTGCTTTACGAATTATTCTCATTTATACATGTCACGACGTGGTTTTAGTCCTCACCGAAATATTAGGAGATCTTTTAGCGGCGAACGTTATAATTAAAATGAAGAAAAGCGTATAACCGTGTCTGAAAGCCTCAGAAAGGGTACGAAATGTTTGTTGGGCTAGGGTGTTGGCTTTTCTCAATGTTATCATTAGGAGTATGGACCGGATTTCAATGTATATAATACCCTCCAGCATGCAATTCATTGATTAGTGGTGCTTTCTCATCAAAAAGCTTATGCGATTCTGCCTCATTTAGGGAATTCAAAAACAAAATTATGATATATAATGAGTTAAAGAGCGTTCTCGGAGGAAAAAAAGGCAACTTGTGAAGTTAATTGAGTATCATACAATTCGGAGGTTTTTTATTTTGAAGCATGAGACTCGAATCAATTACCATGGCAACGGGAATTAGTTTACCCCTCTTGAAATGTCGTATTCCGGCTATCAAAGTAAATCTAGAATTTTTCGCTGAATTTTCACTTCCAGCAGCCTCAATTTAAAATCAGTTAAGCGCAATTTAAATGTGTTCGCAAATGGAGAAAGGTGGAAAAATTGCCTCCAGACCCGTGATTTCTATTTTTCCCCGCATTAAAAATGCATATGTACAAACATTCAGTATTTTAATTAATAGCTATCATGTCTCATTCAAGGGAAGTAGAAAAAATGTATTCCGTATTGTGGCGACTAAATTTTCATTTAGCTTGCCACTACTATTGTCCTGAGGCAAACTATTGGATGTAAGATGAAAATGTTATTCATTTCGTTTGCAAACGTTCTCAATTTTTTTATTATCTCACTTTACTGGTATTATATATCTTTCTCATACATGATCAGATATAAGGCAACGCACAAAACAGGCGTTCTTGAACATGAATCTGAGTTTACCGTGGCCGCAGTAGAAATCGATCAAAGCACAGAAAATCTAACTTGAATACTATTTGTCTCTGAAGGATAAGGTAAATCTTTCAATATCGATGCATAAGTAAGTCGGATCATTTCCGTTACACGTTTGGATCTAACCTGATGAATTTTACTTTTGAAATCGTCTCTGTTCTCACGTTGTACGTTCTTTGCATGTTGGTCTAGGCTTATGATTTTCGCTTAGGCGAGAGGTCCCGGGTTCAAATCCCCGACGAGCCCATATTTTTAGCTACCTTGTGACGCTGTGGTCGTAGGTTTGAATCCTGGATACGGCATTGTTGTTTGCGTTTTTTAAGGTAGATTCTAAGATGGGTACTTCTACTACATATTTTCACGCATAAGCATTATCTCTAGATTTCAAAAAAAATTCTAGTTTTATTGACTATATTCTATTTTATTTTACCGAAATAATGATAGTTTCTTAACTACTTTGTCACGTACAAAATCGTTATGGTCCCTTGAAAATTGGTGTTTAAGACTTTGAATTGAATACTAAATTTCACTTTCTCGTAATTCTTGCTGAATTAATACTATTGGTCATATATCCTTGGCTTATTTTAATTTTTAAGGTGCATCAATGATTTACAAGTAGAAATGATGTCACTTTATATTTATACAGAAACCTGCATCGCCTGGGATGTCCAAGGAACCTGCTGTGGATGGTAAGATGACTAACGGAATGGCCTTCATTTTCTACTGGTGAGTCAAATATTTATCTAGAATTTCTTCAGTCGATCATTGCAATTTTGTAACGTTTCTTCAACCACTTTTCCCGTAAGGTTTCTTTAATGAATAACGTATAGTTATACGAAAGAAGGATCAAAATTGATTAGTTTTCACTCAAACAATGCAAGATGCTCTAGAAATTCTCTCTCTAAAATTGTAGCATAAATCATATTTATACTTCTTGAAGACCAATTCAGCTCTTCTATAATGCCCAGCATTTTTTCTCTCTGCTTCTCTCTCTATGTTTTCTATGTTATCTTATTTTGAAGTGCCTTCATCAATAGTCCATCCTTCTTAATATTCGACTCAAACATTTCTCTTAGCTTTTTTAACGCAACAAATGTTTTTTATTTTCTGCGTTATTATCTTTTCAAAGATTTTTGTAAATTCAATGAAAATCAGGTATGAATATAAAGGCACCCGGTGAATTGGTCCAGGGGAATTCGTACGCGGGGAATAGATCTCCCGACAGATTGGTACGCGGAGAATTGATCCCCCGCGCTAATGTTGTACTACCAACCCAACCCCAACCAACACAACCCTCCCCCCGGTCAATTTATTTATAACATTAGCCAATAATGAGGGCGCGTAGATTAACATAAGACTGAATAACAGTAGTACAACATCAACGCAGGGTATCAATTCCCCGCTTACCAATCCGTCGGGAGATCAATTCCTCGCGTACGAAATCCTCGCGTACGAATTCCCCGCGTACGAATTCCCCCCGGATCAATTCACTGGCCACGGAATATAAAGTATGCGGTGTTGGAAGAATATGCACAGAAGAATTGAGAGCTATACACATTAGGAGAAAGTTTCCAGTTTACACGTAAAAAATATGAGTGAAGAGAAGAATGAAAGCGTGGTTGGCAAGTTGATTGACGTCCCGTGGCAACTGGGCGGGTCGCTACAAGGTGGTGGGAGTTCCTTCCTTCAAGAGGTTTGTGATTAAAGTGGAAAGCTTTGTATCCACACGGCCTACCCCTCCCTTCCTTTTCGCCTACTTAAACGATCTAAAAGAGGAATCTACTCTTCTCTCACATAATTAATTCAGAGATGAATTATCTCTCCTAGAATTTCCATGTCGGACTCGGCTTCGGAGTTTACATTGGCTTTCGCCTTCTTCTTCCACCTGAGATGTGGTGTTTTACTTCTTCGTTACTCTTGTTTTCTACCTATTGTGCTTCAGTCGATGTTCTTCCTCCTAAGATACGATCGCATGACTTTCTGATTTCAAAAACTCGGTGATGACCTTCGAGGCAGATTCTTCTTGCGTGATCTCATCGGTCTCCGTAGGGGATTAATGAAATTGAAGTTTATTTTCTCTCTAAACGGAACTGCCTCTGTAGCACTCTAGAATTCAGCTAAGAGGTGGTCACCTGAGTCGTCAACTCTTATTTTACATTTGGAATATTTTAATTCCTTCGGTTATTTCCACTGAGTCATCATTATTGGCTAGTTTATCTAAATCTAAGAGAAAGATCTGAACTAGAAGATTGGTAAATGGTTCTCACACCAATCTGATATTTTTAAGCTTTACTTTGTGGAAAGGAACCATTCTAAATAAAATAAAAACACTCACTGATTTCCACAGAATGTATTTTATAAAAAGGCGAATAATTTCGTAGATACATCGACAGGCCTGTATATGTCAATGTATGGACGAAACTAATCGCCTCTTTTTAATAAATTCTATCGAAATTACTTACTGTTTTTATTTTATTTGGTATGGTTTTCAAATCCTTTGATTCCATCGTAATGATAGCTTTGATAGAAACACACGGGCGTTCATCTCTGTTTTTATAAATATTAAGAATGTCTCTTAATTGTCAATACAATAGATATATTACTATTACACACGATGAGAGTGATACAAATGGGATATATTTGTGCCCGCACGACAGGATATAAATCCCTTCGCTTCATAATTAATGGTGAAGGAAGAAGAATTCTTCTATTCTGCAAATACCTTAGCGTTTAATGGGCTTAGGGTGTGAACTCCTTTCGCTGAGTATTCCTTCTCTTCATCTTAAGCAATCATTTATTTAATCTTTGATGCATATTTTTTATCTTTCTTCATGTTAAGTATGTAAAACTTCATACATGATGAAGGGAGAGTTTGCGGGATTCTGTCATATTTGAGATTCTCGTGAGGAATTTATCATCTTTGACCATCGTACCAAGCAGGTGCAAGACCCTTCGTATGCGTCAAGTCACTAGTTGACGCAACGCCGTCTCTCTGTTTTCCGTCCTGTCATCACGTCACGCGAGCTTTCATCCTTTCGCTCATAAGAACGATTTCATTTCCAATTTGTATCCGCTCTTGTGATAGAGGGAAAAGGTTGCATAAGTGCACTGTGGCGATGGCCAGTCTGCGGGCGTACCTTCCTCTGGTCAAGGTGAAAGTACTCACCTTTGGATGCGTTCCTTAGACTGAAAATACGAGTATTTGAGTCCATCTCAGATGGACGCGTTTCCCTCTTGGGAGATTCCTCCGAAGAATGGGAGGAAGGAGTGCATGCGGTCGAGATAATGGAAAGTTAGGAAGATAATCGAGTTCTCCAGACCTGGAACTACAGCCAAGATAAGATTTGGGAAAATTGGAATTCTCACTTATGAGAAAACTGGAACCCTCCCTTACTAGAAATGTAGCCGTTAATTATTAATATACCTATGGCTAGTTTATTCAAGTGCATGAGGTCCAGATAATCAGGTATGCCCGGAAATGATAGGAAAAAGGACTTTAACTGAATGATTTTTTTCATCACTGGTTACTTTTAATGTACCCATTTTTAAGAATTTCTTATCTAAGAATAAAATCTAGGTCAGTTAAATATAGGATCTCGTCACAACTCTCGTTTATTATTTGGAAGTAATGTTTTAATAATGTACGGTAGATGCTTGCCTAAAGTTTCCCTTTATGCTTTTATAATAACGTTGCTTTAATTTTTATTCAATTTAATTAATTCATTTTGTTCCGATTATGTAAGATAAATTAGCGATTATTTATTTTCGACTACGATATGCTTATGGATTAAGGTTTGACATCTTTGAACAACTAATTACTAATTGTAGATTTTAGTAAGTTCTTCACTTCAAATTTTCAGTAGAGGTTTTACAGATATGAGTTTTTTTCTAATGTTTCACTTCTAGTGTTCATTTATAGTAACCTTATAGTAGCAAAACATACTTATTTTTCCTTACCTTATTTGAACGTAGCATTTTTTATAATAGCAATTAATTTGATAAAAACTTAAAAATTCTTAGTTTCAATCTTGATTTAATAAAAATTTGAATAAAGAAGGTAAAACATAAATGTAAACAAACAATTTTTATTTGTCTATATTTATCTTTTACCTTAACTTTTCTTCTTTATGGCTCCAGGCTATCTTTCCCTTCGCAATTTCATTTTCACAGAGTAGTTTATTGTCAGTACTTTCCTGCTTGCTGTTTTTTTTACTTTTCTATTTATTTACCCTCCCAATCTTCTACATCGACTAAATTTCTACTCGTGTATCAAAATTGCAAGGCAAGGAGCAGATTGCGTTTGGTTATTATGGCAGCGATCCGTCGACTCACGAAAAGCTTTTGAGAGGCAAAAGTATACTCTGGACTTACATTTTATTCTCTGAAGGACGACAAAAAAAACGATTTCTCAGATGTGATGTAGGTTTGATTTCTATTCCATCTTGCAGTAAGGTTATGAGATAGAGTTAGTGAACATGAGTATTTCCTCAACGTGATTCTTTGAAACTTCTTTTCATTTCATTTAATAGAAAGAGAAAAAATCTTCGACGTTAACGATTAATTGCAACTATATGTTTCAAGTGATTGATAGGATACTCTCTTATAGGTTTTCTTAGTTTAATTAGATTTTTAAGAATAAGAGAATGGTGACTTTATTTCCACTTATAACGTTCAAGTAATTGTTGAGATGATATCCAAAGGTGTTAAGAAGTTAGTTAGCCTTTTTATAATTTACAAGTTACGTTCATCGTTTTATAATGTTAAGCATATAACGATTTTTTTTGCAATGAAGTTGAAATAAAAACTTAATTAAATTCACTTTTCTAACGTTGTTGAACTATGGTCAAAAATCGAAACTGTCTCCTCTTCCATGAATATGGGACACGTACTATGAAGGTCAAAGTAAATGGACAAGAGAGGTTCCATGAGGGTAGAAGGTGGATTAGGATCACAGCCCTTGGGGCATCTTGGGCGTCTCTGGATGATGTAAGGGGTCTCTACGGGTCAACGTTACGCCGCTTCACTTCTTCCGAGCCCCATTTCCTACCGTCATCGCCACAAGGAGCCTAATCTCAGAGGGCTGCGATGCCGTGGGCATTCGTATGAGAAACGGGTCATAGGCAGGAAGGATGGAGCATGTGAAGGGAATAAAATAGATCTGCGTGTGACACGGATGGTAGGGACTCCTCTCACCCTTGCGTTAGGGCTTTTAGTTTTCCACTCTAGAGATCATAAGACATAATCGCACCTCCAAATTCCAGTAGGAATTGACTATAAATTGATGTGACCTGTATGATAGCTATACAATACTGAGGAAATATTCATTGAGAGATTTTTCCCACCAATTTACATCAAAAGACAGATAAATAATATGGCATCCATTGTAGCGAATCCAACAAATAATAAGTGTGATCGATATGATAAGATTATGATAGTTTATGTAAGATTACATTTAATATTAGTATGGGTTTTAATTTTGTATAATTATATATGGATTTCTATTTTGTTTCGTTACGTAATTTTTATATTTAATATTTGTAAGTAAATTTATTTGGTAAACGGAAAATGGAGCTTAATAGTCCTAATTTCATCAAATAAAGTCCTATAATAATAATTAATTGTGAGAAGAAGAAAAACTCCTATTAATTAAAATCGATTGAAGAAGCCTTAACAATGTGGAATTCCATACTATATATGTATAAAAATATATAGTATATTAAAAACTTAAGTGGAATTTTCGACACAGTGTTTTTATTTCTATTCCTCCTATTAATGATTTAAGACTGAGAAACTAACGATAAGCATAACAAAAGAATATTAAACATTTTGGCACAATAGACGAGTATTAATTTACTCTAAATCAACATTCGTATTCTCGTTGTATTTAATATTAAACGGTGATAATATTTTAGAATCTCATATTTTCAGTATTTTATTATTTTTATACAGTGCAAGAGCCGCAAACTTTGGTTAAGGTAAACTAAGCTAGTCCTTCAAGTGTCTCTTCTGACGTTATAGTATGGAGATGAAAACTATAAAAAATATAAACCTCAAATTCTTCAGTTTATGACTCCTTAGTTGTCCTTTAATTTCAATTTAAAAAATATTTTGATAGTTATCAATTCAGATTGATTCCATTCAAAATCTAAGTATCGGAGAGTTAATTAAATAGATGTGGTAAATCATAGTTTCAGGACCAATCGCGTTCAACTAGTTAATTGCTGCAATAGATTGTTCGGTCGCCTCCTATCTATCGCTATCTCAATTGACGATGCCAATTTACAACACTAGTGGTAGTGTATCTACTCCGTACAGCCCAGTTGAATTTTATAGACTGTAATATATCCGATATCAATCAGTTATGTATCCTACCAATTTTCTCACGATAAAGGTTTAAATCCTAGGGTTCCGAAGAAAGCGCTATCTACAAGACTATCCGTGGAGCGTATAACACATTGATCCGTTTCCATAATTAGGATGTTTTATACGCATAATCGTTCATTTTGCAAGATCAACTTTTCAGTAATTATCTTAGAGTATTTAAAAATAGCCTTTCCTTCACAAACAAATTCGTTAAAGCCGTATTAACTTTCCGCTAGTTAAACCTCGTTAACATTATCTTTGAAGTGAAATTTGTGTTTAAATCACGCAAGAATTTCATCTCGATAAAAGAATTAATTATTAAATCACGTCCATTCTTTAATTAACACACCAAAATTGGAGTTCGTAAGCCTTTTGGCCACACCCTACCGATTTTAGCAGAGAAGCGGAATGTGCCTCGAGGAAGACAAAAATCATATTTTTGTGGAACTCATTTTAACACCACATTGAGCGGTGAAAGAATCAACCGCGAAGATGCACCGTAAAGTTTGCGATTGCAGCAATGGTCCTAACCTCTCCCACGGGTGATCATTAATTTTAAAGATAAAAAATTTTAGAAGATGTGGCATGAAAGAGCGCCAAGGATTTAAAAAATAGCCTCTTTCTCAATTTAAACCTCCGTCTAAACCAATAAATGATTTCGTTTTCTGTATGTATTTAATTTTCGAATACGTTAGCTATTTCGTAACCTTTTGCATAGTCGAAGAATATAGGGAGGACGGATATGGTACCGCGTGTTATGTAAAGCCAACCGCAATATTCCTTCTTACTAGGTCGGATTATCTAGAAACCGGTTAATCCAGTTTCTTACTTAAATCCTCTCGGATTGCCCATCTTGAGAAAGGACCTTTAAGCGGCTTTTCTTCCCCGAAAAAGGGAAAGGCCGAACATTTTTCGCTCTGTTATCTTAAGTTGCTATTAGGGATTTGGGAGACGTCAAAGATATTGAGGGGTCTCTGATTGTGTTGACTGAAGGAAAGTAAGAAAAATGGACTGATAATCGAGTTTCTCTTTTATCATTCAGAAATGAAAGAGCACTCGTATAAAAAGATGAGTGGGACGGTGGGAAAGTTACAAAAATGTTGGGGGAGGAGAGAATCTATAGTATTTTAAAGAATTATAAAGGAAGGTTTAGATGAAAAATTCATGGGATGTAAATTGGCTGAAAGGAGGTGTTCTTGGAACTCTTTTCTGTTCTCTGGACAATAACTCTAACCATTTCAAAGTTAGGCTAAACATTGGTAATTTTGTGACGTTTGTAAGTTCGTGGTAAGTTTTCAAACATCCGTTCCGCAATTCGAAGTGGTTATGTTAGCTCAAATTTTGGCACAGAAAAGGTGATTGCAATCACTTTTCTACTTAGAAAACTCAGTTTATTTTATTTCAAGGTAAAGAGAGATGTTTATATATCTTTTTTCCAAAATAATTTTTCAGATAATTCCTCATTTAATCATTACCTTCGATGGTAGCCATCCAACCGATTTCCATCCATTTTCATTGGCCAAATATTCCTTAATAGAGCTACGAGTATCCTCTCATCACAAGAACTAGAATTGCATCCTCTCAGTACAAGAAATAGAATTGCTTACTCACTTGATAATTGCCTTTCATGTTAGGTAATTTTTCCTGTCTTATGTAATGTTTTATTTCTTTTTTTTATTCATATCAACAATTGTTAACATTTCACTGTAAGTTGGCTAACTTGCTGTACGTGAGATCTTATTTTAATGCAAAAATTAACCGAATTCAGCAATCGAAACCTTTCGGACGAGAAGAAGGAAAGATATTGGATGAATTGACGGAACTATTTGCCCTAAAGAATCTGAGGATTTGGGAATGAGAGGCCGTGATGTGATTGGATGTGAAGGGATGACAAGGCAAATAGAGTGAGAAAGGTATCAGTTGGAATTTTTCGCCTCTATTCCCATACAGCTGCTCAATGAAAGAGCGATTTTTCGTTTATTTTTTCATTTCCGCTGTCTCTTAACCGAGACTACCATTCTCTCTATATATCTTGCGCTCTTGTGAACGTTTCCTCAACTTTGGAAAGCTTCCTCTTGCCGGAAAAAGTGGATGAGAGTGGAACTGAACGTACGGTTTCGACTCATCCAATGGCAATCAACAGCCTTGATTTGATTCCTTCATTTCTTGGCGATCTTTTGCTCCCAATGTTTTTTTTGCAATGAGAAAGTTAAATTAGTATTAACACAGGCTGCCATTCATCTATGGAAGAAGAACCTCTAATCATATGCTATTCGTTTGAGAGTAATTTAATTCTTTCTCAGGGTTGGAATTTCGATAATTTTTCACATGTCTCTATATACTGATTATCAGCTGAGCCCGCAATTGAGGCATTTCACACGAAGAGCCTGGTTGTATTTTTACCACGAATAAGATGCATATTAATACGTGCGTAGAAGGAAATAACGGAAATATTCTATTTCTACATTACGAATCATTGGTCCTCTCCTTCTACTGTGATTTTTCCCCTTGACATTTCGATTGCATGGTACTGTATACAAATGGCATAGCTAATATGATGTGACCATGAAGTACACACTATATTCCCAGCAAGTAAAATTAACAAAAATCGTATATATAAGATTTATTTAAATGAAAGTAAATATTGTATTATTTAGACTACATTAAGACTTAAAAAGGCTTGTTTTCAATCTAACCCGCAAAATATCTGATGCCTGTGAAAAGAAACTCTTAAACATATTTTTCTCTTGCAAAAAATGATGTAGATGCTTTAAATTACTTCAATATAGGTGTCTTTACTCATATTAGTACTGCTTGAACCTGGCTTTGATATATATCAGATTGCTTCTATTTACGCATAGGGAACCTTGTCGTGCCATTAATAATTGAATAATAAAATATAGGGATTGAATATACGGTGGTGTAAATCTTGAAATGGGAGTAGAAATGTTCAGTCTGGCTATAATCCAAATCTTTCACTTCCTTGTCGGATACACGTATTAATGGAGGTATCTTGCAAGGCTGCCACACTATCCTTTTCTGGTTACCTTCTAGAAGTATCGATTGAATTTTCCGTCGTCAAATAGGTTGTATATATCTGAATTCAGATAATAAATCAAAGTTGAATAAGTGTGTGGTAGATCAAAATACGTAGTTTGAGAAATATGCAGAAATTTGATTTATTATGATTCGATCAATCCGATATCTGAGCGAGAAAGATTCAAATGTTGGTCCATAAATATAATGAATCATTATTTTGGAAGCTAGCAGAGATTGTATTTCTTGTACTTTGTATAGATTTCCTTTTTTTCATGAAAACAACGATAAACCTTTCTGGGTGTCGTCAAACAACATACTTTGTGCTAAATAAAGGGGCCTTACTCTTGGACCACTCAGGTAAATTCAGTCTGTTTTTTGAGATATTTTTATATTCCAGTCAAATCTTTTTGCAAGATAAACATGGAAAATACAGCAACGCTTCATAAAGTTGATCTGTTTTAGATCAAACAGGGATTATTCCGAAGATAAATATCCTCAGTTATGCGAGAAACTCAATCTTCCCTTTCTTGAGTCTAGGAGAAAGGCTGCTGATGTCCTTTTCTAAAAAAAACTCTTTACAGACAAGACTGACTGCCCCCAGCTAACCAATCTCTGTGGTGTGTCCGTGCCACAACGCAGGTTAAGGAGTAAACCTGTGTTCTACGAACCTCAGTGCAGAGTGAAGTTTCACCCTTCAAGTTTTTCCCGATCCCACGAATCGTGAGGGAAGCAAACTTATTTGTTTTCAGAACGAAGGCAGACTTTTTCTGCGATTCAATATCACAGATCCGCAGGAATCTCATCAAATCATAACCCTAATTGCAAGTTATTTTCTCCTCCCTCTAGTTTGTTCTTTAACCCGTTCCCTAATTTTCCATCATTACATCTTCTTCATTATTATGTTCTTCTCATATTTTTTCACATTCACGCACTTATTATTAATTTATTGTTCTTACATTACAACACATCTATGTGAGAATTTAACCTGTATAGTTGAATAAATTATTATTATCATTATCATTTGTTAATATACAACATATTCTCTCCATTTT
The DNA here is from genome assembly GCA_947579665.1 of Sympetrum striolatum. Classification (NCBI taxonomy): domain Eukaryota; kingdom Metazoa; phylum Arthropoda; class Insecta; order Odonata; family Libellulidae; genus Sympetrum; species Sympetrum striolatum. The sequence goes on along the minus strand of OX388351.1, from coordinate 48,834,100 downwards.
CAGTTATCATTTTCTGAGTGAAATAGATTTATTATATTACATTTACCATATACTCCAGTCGGCATCATATATATATATATATATGATAAGACGGTAGGGTACGTTACTTTATTATACTATTTGTTTATTTATGTTATTATTACCAACTATGGTAGATACGCATGATCTGATTGGTTATTGGACCCAAAAGATTAGAGATGATAACGTTGCCCCTATTCTGTTTCTTGGAAATGTGATTTGTAAAATGACTTCTAAATAACACCAAAGCATATATTCATCAGTAACCTTAAAATAAAAGGTTAGCATAGGAATAATATAGTAATTTTTCAAGCTAACGTCATTGAATTACTAATAAGAAATATCTACTGCTTGAAAATTATCATTCAAGGCTTATTTCCTCATACCGAAGCAATGAAACTACGAATATTCTTCTGCGTCCATTTTTGCGTCCCTACTCTTTTTCTGTTCTCTCTTCCGGTGCATAAGCCTAGCCTTGCGGAAATTTTCCTGTGAAACACATTCGAGTCCTCATTGTTTGTCTCTTCCACTCGACGAATGCTCTGCGATTTCCCTTAATTGGAATCACCCTTCTAACGCGAAACATGGATCACATGCGGAAGAAAGGATAAAACTGATTGCTTTCTCGTAGATTTTTCACGACCCAATAGATTCGGAAACGAGATGAAGAGCAAAAAATTACCCACGCAGGGAATTTTGGGATGCTACCGACTAGTTTTTGTTAGTGAATGTGAAAACGTGTTAGTGGCCCTTCATATGAAACGAGACAAAAGCTAGATTGGTGAAGAAATCTCCACTTGAAGGAGATTTGATCAGCGATGGCAATATTCCAACCGTTAAAGAACAGAGCAGAACTGAAACAAATAAATTTCGCAACTGTCGTTTCCCCTACCTCAATCTTCCATGAAATCCTCATTCGTTGATTGATATACACGATGCTAGAATTCACTGAAAACATTTTCTTGAAATTTCTCTGAAATTCTGAAGCCTAACCCAACCTTCTTACAATCAGCCCAATTCTCCCATAATTTAGAGGATCAATACCAAAATTCATATATAGTACTGTGGTGTGTGCTGTCAGAGTTGATTATTTTTTGGAGTAAATCGATCAACCGGAAGAGGAGCTTTATTCATCAAAGCTCATTTCCGGTTTTCAAAATATCTCCATAAATATGATATATAGGTATATTGTATATGGAATAAAAGTTTTAGATAATGTAATTTACTATAATATAATTAAATATATTATTGCATTTAACATATTTTTGTATCACCGGTTGCTTAGGAGTTATTCGTGAAATACTGATAAACCGGAAGTAGCTTATTATGCACTTTGTGGGCGCTCTAACATGAAAACTATTTGTCGGATCAACACCAAATTTCATATATAGTATTTTGGTTTGTGTTGTTAGAGTTGATTAGTTTTTGGGGTAAATCAGTTCACCGGAAGTCGAGCTTCATTCATCAAAGCTCATTTCCGGTTTTCAAAATATCTCCATAAATATTATATTTAGGTATAAACTATTAATTATAAAAGTTTTAGAAAATATAATTTACTATAAATTTTGTATGAAACATATTTTTTGTATCACTGATTGTGTAGGAGTTATTTGTGAAATACTGATAAACCGGAATTTGCTGATTATGTACGTTGTGGGCGCTCTGGGAACTGGGGCGAAAGGCCATTTCATCGTTTTTCATCGAACATGTCCCGAAAAACATTATTTATAGTGTTTGTGACGTAAAAGATAATATGATATAAATAAATCACTTATCTTCCAAGTTTAGATGGAATAGAGAGTTCGAAATTACTGTCGTATATAAATATTTACATCTTATATATGGAGAAAGTCATGTGCTGGCCACATCAGATTTTTTTAATTTAGAGGGGTAAACAAAGATGGGATGGAAAATAATTTGATTTGATCAACTTTTTCATATTATTTTATCTGTCATATACTTTATTTAAGAACTTTCAGATAAACGAATTAATGGTTATATATTTCCAAATATATATTGTAAATAGGTCGTAGTAAGTACGTAAGTTCAAATGCCATCTTAAGAATAGCCAAGATATTGCTGCATGAAAGCACAATACAAATTATAACTTCTTTTTTAGTACTTTTGCTGTTAAATGATATTCATTTTAAGGTTTCCATTGATTTCTGCCTTTGAAATGTCTAATGAAAAGGAATTTGGTTTATGTGTTACAGTAACATACCTTATTAACACCCAATTGATAAATCGAATTTCATTTAATCTCAGGATGATGCTTTATACTTGTAATTACTCCTCAGTATACTTCACGTAAATTGAGATAGTCTCGTTAATTTTATCTTTTTGAGGTTGCAGGTTGAATGCATACATTGAATGAGATTCAAAAAGTAATCGAAGTTAAATAACAAAAATGTGAGAATATTATGATTCTTCTATTCTAATATTCTTATTCTAATATTCAACTTAATCGTCTTCAATTATATTATATAATCACTCCTATTTGATCTCAATTATATAATTGTATCATGAACACCGTTATATTAAATCATCTAATGTAAATACAGAAATTTTAACCTTTTTTCATTTAAATTTTGTTGATGTTTCAGTTACCTTATTTGCTAAAATTAGCATCATTGAAAATATCACTTTCCCGTGGGATTTTGGTGAAAGTTTTCAATATGAAAGATTTATAAAGCATAAAATAATTGCCATGGAGTATAACTAAGTACACGTACTACCACGATTCTCATACTTTTTCTCTCAACTTATATTTATGAAAGTCTGGTTTCTACAATACCATGGAGCTAAATGAAATATCTTCTTGGACTTTATCTCCCGTGATCACTCAACCAGCAACAGAAACAGATTGCAGTGCGTAAAAGTCGACTATATTGATTCGAACAATACATATAATAGTGATAATCTGCACACTTCTGGTTGCGGAAGTAACAATGACCATTCTGCGGATGATCAAGCATCACAGTTATCGAAATCTCGAAGTTATCGAGTGTTAATTCAACCGTTACAGAGAGACGCCTACCGTTAGGTGCATAGAATGTTAAGAAAACATGCACGCTGTTTCCGACATGTGAGGACTGAGTAATTTCTGCTTCAGGGGTAGTTAGCATTCGTAGGAAGGGATGTATTTTGGTATAAACAATGGGTGCTTGAGTTGAATGTGAGTGTAAAATACCGCGAAGCGTATACCTCTCCACAATTTATGTCACTTAGTCCTTGGCTGGTAAGAAAGGTGGTTCAAAAAGGAAGTGTTCGACTATTGTTAAATCTTGCGTGCCACTTTTGTTGCTATATTTATTACGTGCCGTACACGGAAGAAATGATTTTTGAGGAGACTATCAGTCCACTGATTGTAACACATGTAATACCGCAAGCTTAGTATTTAATTTAAGAGTGAAATATTTTTATTCGTATCTTTCTGGTATACTCTGGAAGCAACTCCACACAAAAGCATCAAATTTGTAGATCTTTGTCAATTGTAACAGTAGTTTTCAAGGGTATTATTTATTTTCGATTATGATTATCTTGCCAATATATCCGCTAGTCAAAGGTTGTAGCAGGAATGATAAAAGGGACACATATATTTGGGAGAGATTTAATAAAACCCTTATCTACCTTCCACTCAATAACTAACCATGAAACTTAATAGGAATTATTTAATTAAAAAGTAGGAATTGAACGTCGACCAAATCAGCACGTTTTGGTTGACTTTCATCATTGAAAGTTTTTGCATCATTTACTGCGATCTCAATGAGGCGCTGGCCTAACAAAGTAGTGTAGAGAGGTTATATTGGGATAGGATCCCTTAATAATAAAACTAGTAATAGAATGAAGGCCAGTAGGTTGCACACAAGTACTCTCCAAATAGCATTTTTTAATGTTCTAAGAAAACATCTCGATTGGCTGGAGCAGCTCTTGGTCATGGCAGACTCTTTGAATATTCGTTTCTACTTGAGAATATTCCTAGGCACATACTTTATCATCTTTTAATGAAATTATGACCACTTTTTCAGTAGTGAATTATACGAATATATTAAAGGGTTCACCAATCACAGCGTTTTTATGGGCATAGTTTGAGTCCCCGCATTGGCATCATAAAAATTACAATCCTTTCTAGTTCGAAGTCCTCTTACCAATTACAGATATTCAAGTATTCACGTTTATCATGGCTTTGATTTAATGTTGTTTTTTTCGTTTTTTGTCAAATCTGGGCCTGTTGACAATATTGTGACGTAACAATACTACTATAAGTTACTCATAAAAACAGTATCATATTCAGGCGTGCTTTCCAGATAAAATATGAAGAGTTTAAAAATGTCCAGTTCAATGACACACCCATTAATGATATTTAGCCTACTCCCAAGCTCCTTCAATGGGCAAGCAGGATTTATGTGTCTCAGTCTCACAACAGGGCGGCGCACCACGCTCTCTCTTAGCGATGCAGTCCACCTGTTGCTCCCATCGGAGAAACTACCACGCCCAAACTTCCTTTCCAATGTTTCCTTTTCAGCCACCAAAAAATATGTATAATATTATATACATATTAACTCGAGGTATATATAGGAATGGTGTGGTTGCCTAACTCCGATAATCAGTTGCCATTTTTACTTTCTCCATATACGTAGTATAGAGAAAGTATTGTTTTCGCAAAAAAATCGACCTCCAGATTTCGACGGAAATAGATGTTTTGGGGCCCATAGAGCATGTTTTAGCTATTTTCCCGAACATGTCTGTCTATGTGTCTGTCTGTCTGTGTGTCTGTCTGTGGTTAAAAAGTTTGTGGGCGCTCTGTCTTTAAACGTAATTATCCGATCATTTTCAAAATTCATAATTAGAATTTAACTAACAATGCCAAGAGTTGTATAGTTTTTGGAGAATAACGCTTAACCGGAAGTTAGGTTTATCCGGAACAAAATTTTGTTTCTTAAATATCTCTGTAAGAATGCAATATAGGTATATACATTTACACACAAAAGTTGTAGATAATGTATTTTACTACAACTTTTGTAAAAACATTTTTTCGTAACACTGATTGTTTAGGAGTTATTCTCCAATAATGGTTAACCAGAAGTTGTTGTTTAACCAGAAATTGAAGTTTTTCATACTTATCTCTGTCAGAATGCAATATAGGTATGTTCAATTAAGTACCAAAGTTATAGATTATGTTTTTTACTACAAAGCTTGTATGAAACATTTTCCTGTAACACTCATTGTTTTGGAGTTATTTATATATTACCGGCATAGGCTTATGTTTTCAATAAATACGGAGAAAGTCATGCGTTGGCCACATCAGATTTTTTAATAAACAAAAGACTATTGAGTTAAACGGTCGGACACGTGTCCGCTATTTATAATCAAAGAACGTGCCCTGAAAGATTCGTGCGAATCCGTTTGTTAATTTCCCACCTACATGGTGTTTCCCTAGTCGGTACAAATTTTATTAGTTTGAAATTGTTTGGCATCGAGTTGGCACATGTTACCATAATACAATCACAATAATATTTATCAGATAAGTTAATAAGTTAAAATAAAAATATAGAGTATGCGTATTTGATTTTGCGGAAAAAAAATTTTCATTTATATCTTGGGAAACTTTAATGTATATTCCTCCATAAGCCGTGCTCGATGATTATTCCTTCTTACCAACACACATTATGCAAAATAATCGTAATTAATTTCAATGTAAGAAGTTGATGTTTTGAGGTCTTCAAGGAGTCAGTGAACTCGCTAAAAGACTACCCTTATCACTATGAAATAAGAAAGAGAGACATTACCATAAATTAGATATAAAATAAAAGATTTCAGCATTAAATATTTACAGTTTGATTTACTCCATCCATAGGCGTTATCCACCGACGCTCTTCGTATTGTGGAATGTGTTTGGAGATTTTATTAATGGCTCGGTCTCCATTTGAGTATTAATCCAGAAGATCCAATCCATAAATATGCCGAGTTGATTGAATCAACGGTCGCAGTGGCAGTGGGATTGCAATAACATGTGTTGATAAATTTAACTCGTGTTTATTGCTGTGAGAGTCGAGTCAACGTGAAATATTCTTGTTGACATACTGCACGGAATTCCTTACAATTTATGTGAGCTATTAAACTTTGGAGGAGATTTGAGATTTAACATCCTTGCATATCTTACAGAAATCATCATGTCCTAAAGAATCATTTCATCGAGGAACTACGAAAAAGTAAAGTGAACGAGCTAACAAATCAGTTGGTACCATTAGCATTACGGTCGGTAGTCAATACGATTTCATGGCCTCGATACATAGGAAGACAGGAAGTAAGGGGCATATAAAGCTTGACTATGCTCTTTCATATAAACGAAAGTAAATATAAAATACTGAAGGAGAATCCAAGAACATTAATTCTCCCTTGAATATCATGAATGTCGGATTTTACTATCATATTTTAATAATACTGTAAGAATGTATCAGTGTGCAAGGAGAACCAAGGAAGATCTATCAATAAGATATAGATAATGATGGATTGGTTTTTGATAATTTAGTATCAAATATAGTTACACAGGTCTGAGCTATATGTGTACCTATATGATCATTTTTAAAGTAGAATAGATCAAATTATTTAGTCGAGTTCGTATCCTTAAACATTGCGGATAACAATGAAAAATTTTTATTTTGCCCTTTTTATATCCCCTTGAATTTTGCGTTTAAGTCCTTTAGTCGTATAAATATTCCTCTAAAGATGTCAACTCGTTGACGAAACTGATTAACATGAGCTACACGAAGATTCTCTTTACAGTACTTTTTACCCATTCTCGTCATATCTTCCTACTGAAAATTCATCGAAAAATGTTCGATGGAGAATGTAGTTAGAACTATTGCCACGTAAGTTTATTACGTCATCCCTTCCGATGATTCTATTTGTCGAATGACCCACTGTTTCATACGTACAGTTGACCTATCCTTCTTAGGTTGCTATAAATCAACTACTGCCGCTATTCCGTCCTTGTTACTTCGACCTCAGGTTCGCGGAAGTGCACCGAGCCTTAGATAAAGTGTACGTGGACACATCCTCATCTAAGTACAGCGTCGATGCCCCTCCTTCTTTTGTAATCATAGCCTAGCTCGTGCACCCAGAGCAACTTGGCGCCGCTCCTCCTTCTGGCTTCCGGCAGGCATTAGAAATTTCTTCCTGAGTTTACTGCTCAACATGAAAGTAACGGAACGTAGCAAAGGAGGATCCAGTTAGATCTCTAGCATTAGACGCAATCCCAAAAAAATAACTCGATGATAAAGAATCGGGTTGGAGTGGATTCATCCTTTCGTAGGAAAGATTACTCGTGTTAAGTTTTCACCTATCGTTGATTATAGCTTTTCTTAGATGAGGTGAAACTGAAAGATGGGATGGGCTGCTTAGCATATTCAAATAAACCGTCGCGTCTTGGATATTTCTAGGACAATCGTTGCCATCAGAATTGTAATCATGATTTCCTTTCCTAGAAGCTGACTTTTATTTATACGTCTTTTACATTATGCAATAAGGTTGAATTCAATTTTACCATCGAAAGTTTCTCTTCAGATGTGCTGGTATCATTATTTCTAATTTATATCTATCTGCTCAAAGATATGGTATAATATAATGAAATGAAACAATATTCAGAATATAATATGGTAAAATGTAATGAATAAATCAAAAATTTCTCTTTTTGCAAATATGTATGGGCAAATTCATGAAAAAGGTAATGTTTTTATCAAATGTTCAAACCACATTTCTCTCCTACTGCAGCCATGCTAACACTTTTAATTTTACAGCTGTGATTAAATTGTATTCATAACTCTTCTATGGGAATGTTTTATCGAATTCTCTGATTTCGATAAACTTGCATAAGGCGTAACATTTCACACTTTCACGGAAGAAATACACTCCAAAAATGATTGCCTTGCTATGATTTCCTCGCAATTCTCCTCGCAGGAAGTAATTAAAATCTTATAGTCTTTTAGTCTTTTAGTGAGAAAAAATCATTCCTGAATAAGAAAACAAAAAGTAAATCAAGTGAAACAGTGGCTCCATGTCACCCTTGGAGTGGATCAAGTTTATATTATGCGAGCGAAGAGATTTATTTTGAAGATTATAATCTTTGAAATGCGACGGTATAGCGTTAATTGCTAAAATTTACTAGAGCACATAACTTTATCTGTATTATAGCGGTCAATATTTACATCAATTATACCGTGGTCACAATCCACTAGACATACGTTGAATATTTCTCGTGATTTGCCACCACGATCATTAATTAATTAGCGCACCGACAGAGATTTATATCTACGAATTGGTTGAATAGGGACACGCCAAATTCCCTCGTGGCATTCTTTCGAGATTGAAATTCCGATAATTGTTTGGTAGCCTTGGTAGTTATACTGATAAAAAAATTAAAGGGGGACTTCTATTTTATTGGGCTTTGCTCAGTGGCTAGGCAAAGCCCATTAACGAGAAATTCGCCATACGAATAACGAAATATTGTCATCTTACTTTATCAGAAGTATACTGTTACTACTTTCATAAAGATAATACTGATCGGTAATATAGAGACCCGTTTTTAACGTTGTCTAAATCAGAGTTAAATATTCTTCTCCTACCGTAAGCTCCTCTGTGCTTGGATTTACCATTAGATATACATTTTTTTCATTCTAATCAGCTCTAACATCTTGAAAACCTCGAATTTTTCAACGTCTACTTTCATAGAGTTTACGTTTCCTCAAAATAACACAGGGAGTGAACCACTCTAGACTAAATAGGTTATCAGTATTTTACCGATTTCACTATCAAAGCGATCTTTTTCCAGGTCTTTTGTCTTCATATAAGTTTCCTTGAACATCGCTGTTTTTCTGCTGATCTTCTTTGTGGGTCTCCCGTTTCAACAGAGATTGCCACCCAAGTAGAGAAATTAGTCTACCTGTCTCAGTATTTTTGGGCTATCTTGATTGTAACATATCTTTCTTTAACATCTAAATTTGCATTCTACCTGCCGTCTTTCGTCGTGCAGCAGGGGTGTTTGCTCCACAAATTTGTTACTCCAATTGATTACTTTCCCGCATCGTTCTCTGCAAAAATAACTTCCTTAAGCGAGGAACAAAAGAGAAACCATCTTTTACAATACCACAGAATATTTTATGAGAATTCGACCATGGTTTCGACTCATGGAGTCATCCTCAGGTAACTGAAGACAAATCAGTAAGCGATGTATATAAGTAGGAAGGAATGGGATGGGGGTGGTTGGGTTATGAGGTGAAGCGGTGTTGGTCACTGTGGGAAGAATAAGTGAGGGGACAGATATTCGTTAATAACTTGCACATTTGGATTTGACACGTTTCTCAGAATTTCTTTTTGTTCTAGGGAATTTGAGGAAATGCCTTTCACCCCCTCATTACTCAACCATCCCTCCCCATTCCTACCTACATATATTTATATATAAACTGCTTACTAATTTGTCTTTAGTTACCTTAGGATGAGTCCATTAGTCGAAACCATGGTCGAGTTCTAATAAATTATTCTATGGTATTGTAAAAGTTGGTTTCACTTTTCTTCCTGATGGATCTATTCCACGAAGTCACGGCACAAGCAGTTAATTCTATTCTTGGAGCGAGTTATTTTAAAGTCCTTTTCCCTTTCTTTCGCGGTGTCTTAGCTTCCTTTTTACAGGAAGGACGAACATTATCGGTTACATTCTAAAATCATACTCTCTCTGAATTTATTGGGTAAATTAAGTCTTTGCTTAAAGGAATAGTTCTCGGGTCTCCAGCCGGGTGCAGGCTTCGGATAAAAGCGACGTTTCGGCCACGAAGGATGTGGATGAAACGTCACTTTTATCCGAAGCCTGCACCCGGCTGGAGACCCGAGAACTATTCCTTCAGCAACTACGCCGGGAAAAACAGAGATCTTTTCTTTGCTTAAACATTACATCTTCTAAATGTATAATTCTGCGTCCCGCGTCTTTACTTTTACGCAGGGAATCTTGCTGTTGTTTTAACGTAATTTGCTTCAAAAACTGGTTGGATATATTTTCCTACAACGTTACTACTACAAGTCAAATCGATAAATCTAAAGAGCCATAACTTTGTGAAATATACCCGTCTATTCTATTTCTTTGGTGCTCTAAACTTAATAAAGTTTGCAATAAAAAAATATACCAGGGAATAAATCGCAGACTAATTTTTCACTAGCAATTCATCACGCAAAACCACATAAGAAGAAAGGCTAATAATTTCTCTAATTACAACTAGAGAATAAAAATGTTTGGGAATGGAGTATAATTAGATGAAAATGTTAACCTCATACTTCGGATGATATGCCCAGTATTTATGAGTCACAAAACACATAAAATTGATTCACTAAAACTTCCGACGATTATGAATTTCTGATTTTGTCGATATTCTGGCTGACTTCGGTAAATAAATTTGTAAAAAGGATATTTGTGTTTACGTAAATCTACTTATGTACTCTTCCAGCTACTCTTTATTGTGTGGTAAGCTTGATCTGAACTGCCTGTTACAAATTTTGATTAGAAAAGTTACTTTGCTAGATCCACATAGAACGCCACGCCCCTTATTTGTAGACTCAAAAGCTAATTATAGTGATCGGGTCTTCGCTCAAGGAATACAATAGCCAAAAACTTACGCTTGTTTTTTATATCTTGGAGGAGTTTCTAGAGCAGACAAATTTTGTAAGGATATAAAACTTTGACAGATAGGGCGTGTAAATATAAGATAGAATAGAAAAGTCTCACAAAGAACCTCTGTAGATCGTTAACTACTTGACTGAATTTATCTTCTTGTTTTAGGTTATGCTATCGATATCTTTATAGCCACAAAATGTTTTAGATCCTTTGAGAAAATAAAATGGTAGTTTTTAAAAAAGTTTGCTCTGATTAAACTTCCAAGGTCTTCCTTTTTAATTTCACCCCGATAAAACAATGTTTCAGTACACTATAAACCTCATGAAAGCTGCGTAGGAGAATCCATGTAACTGTTTTAATTAAGTTTAGTAGGTATAATATTTTGAATCCTTTTGAAGCTCTTACACAGGTTAAAATGAAGTATTACAACGAGCCATATATAATGCGTACATAATCCTTGTACTCACAACGTAAAATGATGATTGAATTTTAAAAGAGTTTTTTTATTGTTCATTTACGATGAACTATAAATAACCTATTGATATAATATACAATATTATATACGTATAGTCAAAGACCTTAAGAAAAGCCACGGTGTTTTCTAAATTTTGAGCATTCTGAATACAGAACGATTTTGGTGGCAACACAAGTGCGAGCTCAGTTACAAATTGAATGTGAAACAAGTCTCTTTCGCATAATTTAAGGCAATATGAAAAATGAGGGGTCAATTTTAAGGAAGATTTAGGCAAGATTTTGGTCGTAATATATGAGTAGGAAACAAAGTCCGTAAGGGAAGAAAACTACATGATAAATATGGAAATTTCGATTTCAAGGCTGTAATTTTATAAATGGACGATTCAGGACTAACCTCATCCGAGAGATAAGATTGAATTTTTACATATTTTACTGTAATGAAGTCGTTTAGAATCGATTTAAATCCGAAATGGCATAATTTTAGAAAAAAATTCTCAAGGTAATTGGGAATGAATTTTAATAAATTTTTCCATCTTACGAATGAACTAGAATATAGTGTTTCCGTGTCCTCTATCTTCGTTAGCCTCTAAAGTATAGGATCCTTTTTAAATAGGGGCAATGGAGTATTAGAATAAGAAATAAATAAAAAAATAAGCAAGCATTGGAAATATATTCATTGAACATAACGCAATTGAATCCATAAGAAGCCACATGAAAAAATCTATCGTTTTCAATACAATAGGTACATTTTTAATCTACGTTACGCTTGCAAGCTAAGGAATTTATTATTTTTCATCTATTATTTTTAAATATTGATTTCAGAAACTTGAAAATTCAGTCGTTCAAAAATGTCTTCGATATTACTCATAATACTGCGTGTGTGTATGAATATTATTAAGAATAACTATTCAACGCCAAAAGACTCCGATGAGTCCATTTGGCGCAGAAAAACATTTGCAATTTACGTACACTTCTGTGGCTCTTAGGGAAACGCCCCCTTAGTTTATAACACGATAGTTACTATGGCAAATATTTAGGTATCCATTTTACGAACATAGGGATAAAGAAGCCAGTTTAAGCATTATTTTGTGAAACTTACTTCACACTATTCAAGCAAAAATCATATTAATTAAATTCATTAGATAAAAATCGATTCAAGTCAAGATCCGTGTAATTATAAACTAGTCCCATATCCCATCGTTATTAGCTAATTTTATCAATAATTCCGATAAAAACAAAACTCTGGAGGCGCCGGGTATCGATCCCGGTACCTCTCACATGCTAAGCGAGCGCTCTACCATCTGAGCTACGCCCCCAGTTGTTAGTTCACGGAAATATTTGATTTTTGATTCCACTGGTCGAGGTCTAACTTTCTCTTCTTGATGGAATATGATACACGTTTAACTCCCGAGTCCCTAATATTTTTTTCGCAGGCGCCGTTACCTCACCGCGAATTCTGCTCTCGCAAACAAAGAGCTATTACTAATGTTCCATTCAAGATATCTAGCTGAAACCAACTGTAAATGAAAATTTCTACACTTATCCCAATTACATTTATCCCTAAATTTACGAAAAGTTCTTCTTCACGTGAGTAATAAAATACTTTTAGTTTACTCATAAAGTGGGCCACACAAACAAATTTCTCTGAGGTTTCGCTACACTTAAAGAATTTATTTTGCAAAGTGTTGGCTTAATTTAACTAAAAGTATGTTTTTTGTATTGGTTCTAATGAAGCAAAGAGCAATTGAGGGAAATTACAACAATTTCATATTGGGTTGGTAGAGAGTTTTAAAAATTATCAACTGTGAAACATTCGGTATAAATGTTTTCAACCTTTAAGTTTATACAATGTACACTCCTGGCCAAAATTAACGCAGCACCTCCCTTGCGATCCTTACGGCCGGTGCTGCGTTAATTTTGGCCAGGACTGTACGTAGCAAAAAAATTAAATCACGTATATATGCTTCAAAATATAACGTCACATTCTTCAAAGAAATATGTTTATTTTATCATTAAAAGTAGCTAAAATAATTACGGACATCCTAAAAAAACACAAAGTTGAGTTATGCTTTCATGTGTTAAGAATAGGCTTCTTATTTAAGTAACCAATTATAATTCAATCCTGAAGACTTCTGCCAGGTATTAATAAGAACCAAACGTCTTTATGGAACAAGAGACTAAACGTCTCTTCTTTCATTTAACCCATGTAGAGAAAGTTCATTGATTGAATTTAGTTTTTGTTTTTGTGAATTTCATCGTTGTGGAAATTACCTCAGTATTTATAAGTAGTATGTAGTAGTATTCAGTTCAAGGCGAAATTAAATTAATTGTAAGGTGTTGACTAAATTCTGTTAGCATTGGCCGTCTTTCTGTGATTTATGATCATGTAATTATGCCCTTGGGGTTATGAATTATAAATATGTATTTTATAATATTTGTAAATGTTGGATCGTGTGAATGTCTTGACTTCTGTCAGAGAGATGTTTCCAAGGTGTTTGCTTTCTTCTTTGGGCAAATGCCTGATAGTCATTATCTTTATCCTTCAACTTACACTGTATAATTAGGACTATTTATCTCATACTTGATATGTGCGACTGTATGTATGTAAATAATATGTAATATAAAACCACTGCCACCAGATTTTTAATTTACGTACAGTGTTTTTCTAATAATAATTAGTTATATTAGTCAGATTTACTCCTTAATTCCTCGAAAATATATACTCTCTGTATTACTGTGGAGGCGTAGATGTGCTTCAAATCCGGATTAACTTCCATTGCCTTTATATCCACACGGCGAAATTCCATTTTCATCATTTTGAGGCTAGAATGCCGACTCTGTAAATAAGGCAATCCTATGCGCATAACTTCATTTCAGTGGCCGTCCAAATCTGTTGCATACAGAGCAAAGAGAAAACATTTTTGGAGCGATTTCTGTTGCAAATACTGTAGGGAGCGGGTAGATTTAGTACTCTGTTTTACCTAAATTGTTCAATTTACTTCCCTTAATTTGTTTAGGAATTTCAAATAGAGGTGTGCATGGATTAAAGCTCCAAACCCCGTCCCATTGGTTCGTAATTGTATCCAGCTTGCGTTATGATGCGCAAAGCTCGGGCAGAGACGCAAATGGCTCGATACTTTCTGTCGAGGCCTTTTCGACACTGAATGTCTAACCACACCTATACAACTATACGATCTTAAACTTTTATCTAGTGTCTTATTGTCAGTGATCTGAAATTATATTCCTTAGAATATTGTTCTTTTAATGCAGTGTTAACGTAGTTGAAACTCCAAGCATATGAATAATAAATAATTTTTAATAGTTTCCAAAGCAATTAAATGAGTAATATTTTTATCTTGTCTAAAAAGTCTCCTCACACCCATAAGAGGAACGCCACGTGTCGTGGAGTATGGTTGCCATTGTGAGCGTAGGAAACACATCATTGATGGTTTCGGAGTAGATTCTCGTATGAAATTTTGTTTTTTTACTTAAATTTTACTTGTTTGTTGTTGTTGTTACTTAAATTTTACTCGTTGTTACTTAAATTTTACTTGCTGTTACTTAAATTTTAGGACAAAGCGAAGTTAATCAAAAGCTGAAGTACCCTTATGATTATCTTTTTCTTCGTATTAGCTCACATATCTACATTCTGCAAAATAGCCTTGAGGTTATTAATCTATAATGATGATAAAAATATATTTATTTGCTCAATAGAATACAAAAGCATGCATAGAAAAAGTCACTGTCTTGAGTAGTCACTATTATACTATGACTAGTAATTTCAAATATTTATTGCATCTAATTACAATTGAAATATATCTCGTTTTAAAACAGTGATTAATAACTTAGTAATTAGATATCTACACCAAAATCACATTGCACTAGTTATCAATATTTTACGCTATAAAATTAATTGTTCTTATAACTTATATACAAAGTCGTTGAGTTAGAAAGTCGGTCTTAGAACGGGTAAGATATCTGTGATAACAGTGAGATCATGTCTACACAGCATTACGTTCGTCAACATCAGTGCTTTTATTTAGGAATCAGATAGTGTCCGAATTATCAAATTGGTTTCTATTCGACGACAATTCCTTAAATACGTATATAAAGTATAGGGAGTAAAGTTTACATAGCACGCAAATTTTAAACATCATATTAGCAAGAATATCATTCAATTATATTTTTTACTATTCATCCCATTCTTGAAAAGCAGAATTAAAATTTTCTATAAATGAGAAAGGTATATGTGTGATTATATTTTTCAAAATATTGGTCATTTTTTTGATGAAAAAAGTGTCAAGGTTTAAAACTTCGAGGTATTTGCCATGGTCATACCATGCTGCGCGTTGATGGCTTAGAAAACTTCTGTTGAATTAAGTCAAAATTTGAAATCAAAATATACCAGTCAAATATTAATGTAATCATCAATATAGATGATTTCGCGAAATTTTATGTATTTTAAAAGGGAAGGAGATTGGGTCATCACTTTATGTATCAACATATGAGAATTTTTTCCCTTCAAGAAATCACATTAACAGTATTTCAGAATTCACTCTCATTATTTCCATTCACGTTGCTCAATTTTATATTGAAGAAGCGTAGATAAGTCCTAATAAGATGAGGAAAGATTCGATGACATCGGGAAAGGGCTTTGATCTAAGTATAATAAATCAACAGGAGAAATTTTTACGGTCAAACAGTTTTTGTTTTTTGGTCGCGAAATGTAAATAAAGGGAAACGGAGCTGTTTTGGAGCAGCACTTAGTTTCAATGTAACAAAAGTGAAGCTGCCTCCGAATTCTGTCAGCTCTCAGATTAATCCTTTCGATAAGTCCTAAATAAGAAA
The DNA here is from genome assembly GCA_947579665.1 of Sympetrum striolatum. Taxonomy (NCBI): domain Eukaryota; kingdom Metazoa; phylum Arthropoda; class Insecta; order Odonata; family Libellulidae; genus Sympetrum; species Sympetrum striolatum. The sequence continues at coordinate 48,818,100 of OX388351.1, read as the reverse complement.
GAGGTGGCGCCGCTGAAGACGAAGATCAGAGATATGGCGCCTTCTGTTGAGTGACGAAGGAAATTTATGTGCGACAGTCATTGTCCAGTGACTGGACGGGAAGCAGGCAAAGAGAGGAGATTCCTCGACAGAAAGATTTACGAGAGCGATGCTGACATAGGACCAGTGAAATACGATCTCTGCCAATCACGCATCTGAAAGAACTCACCGAAGTCCTGGCAAAGGGAGTACTAGATGCTTCTTCTACTTACGGAATCCATACGTCCCAGGAATAAATAAGACATAAAAATATCTAAATAAGGATATGATAGATATTTAAGAGTACGTTTAATTTCGATTGTTTTCATGTTTGATGAAATTAACAGCACGACTCTATAAATAAATGAGGTTGGACGGATCTTATTCTTTGCCATAATTATTGCAAAAATTATTGCATAAAATTCTTGCATTCGATTATTGCAGAAACCTTGAATAACATAACTGATAAATAGCTTATTAACTCAGCTGCAATAATAGATCGGTCGATGACCTTTTTGGTGGCAGTTTGCTCTCTCAGAGGTAATAATGATATAGGTTTTACCTTCGCCTTTTCCTCTACCTTAGTGGTAATGTTGTTTGTTAATCCAGCAAACATTGACTATTTTTCTATATAGTTTGAGCCCCCAACTGGAGCTAAGCATCTTAATGCTCTTTTTCATACATCGAATCAACCCCTTAGGTAAAATGATGCTTTTCTTACCTCCCCTCGCACTTGTAAGCAAAAAAAACAACTTCCCGAATAAGTGAAACGCTTTCCTCATCCAGTACCTCCTTCCCCGCCCTGATACCCAAATCTCCCTAACTAAAACGCCACCTACCTCCAATTTATCGTATCTTCAGCTGACCGCAAACGAAACGGTCCAAGCGAGGGTGAAAGCCACAAAATAGAAGTTATTAGTTGATCGGCGAAAGGGGATGAATCTGAAGTAGAATGTGCTGGTAATGAGATAAAACATTTTCTACAATTCGAGCTGAGCCTATTTTCGTGGTTATATTTCATGTCAACCATTGAATCTTCTTTGAAAGGAGGATTAAGTATCGGACTTTAATCGAAAGGGCCATAAAAAACTGTTCTGATTTTCAACGGGGATTTATGTAAGCTATATTTAGAAATATGCATACCGGAGAGATGACAGAAAATGTTTCAGATAATCATAAGTTAGCCTTTGATGGAATTTCTCTAGTTTTAATGCAGTTTAATTGTTACATAATAAAAATTAGACGCTGCCTAGACTTCACAGGGTTCCGAATTGAGAGTGAATAATGAAATAAATCACAAAAATAACGCAGGTACATGCACTATGAATTTTAATGCTTCTTACATTTTTTTTCAATTTTTTGGACGGGCTTCTGAATTGCTTTTTGCTAAAACCTTTGCTAAAAGAGGTTCCTGAAGGGAACTACGTGTAGATGACTTTAGCTCTGTCATTAAATGACAATTTATTTTGATATTCTAGGTAAGATATTTGAAATTATAGCCGCATATAGCCGAAAAATGTGATTTATGCAATAAAGTTAAATATATTGGAAGCTCTTTACTGCTAAGTATCTTAAGGGCCTCCATGAAAATATATATCTGTCGAATCGATCTTTTCCCACAAACATTACATATCATATTTTAATTTATTCATACACAAATCAATTCTAGAAAACTGACTTAAGAAGATAATTAATTAACCTTTGTTAATACTTGTGCGAAATTTTACGTAAAATCACATTTTTTAGAGATGAGGTAGGGCTTCCAAAATATTCACTGAAGGCTCTTAATTACCTAGCAAGGTATTATTTTCACTTCCTACTGTCGTGCGCATGGGCTTGCTGGGCCTTTATTACGAGGCACTTGGAACTATTCTGCCCCACAACATCGTGCTACTTTATTTTACTTCTAAACCATTCTGGAAGTGGTAAAGTTGTATCGGCTCTAGGAATGGTTCGCTCGTTTCTATGGGTCAAATGCTGGGTGTAATGGAGTCTATAATATATAGTCTTCGACCGACATTGCAGGATCCTTATTTGCATTCTCGCGAAATGCACCTGTGACTTGGACATCGCACGCATTCCTCCGCTAAGTGTCTCCGTTCGCTGTTCACTCAGCTCTGGCCATTCCACGTTTCAAAGATGTCAATTTAGTTTTTTTTAATTCCCGTGTGCTGTTATATCTCTTCTCTACCAAAATTTCCGCTCTCTGAAGAGATATTCATAAATCCTGACTATCGCTTTTCTACCTCCGGATTCCTCGCGACATTTTAACTCCACCGTTACCAATTAAATCCTCGGGAGATGTCTCGTCCCTTGGGTAACCCTCGGAAAGCTTTTAAGACTTCGAGAGCAGTATAAATGGATGACCCAAATCAGTGAGAGCGATTCGAGGAATTGGTTAAGGGTGAGGTGATCTGTGGGAGGGTTTTGGCGACTTCCTTTTTACCCTCGTTTATCTCTCTCTTTCTTCCTCTCTTTAATTCTCTCGAACTTCACTCCTCTCGATTCTCCATATCTCTTTTCTCTCTTTTTTCTCTTTGTTTACTTTGTCCTTACCCATGTTGGAGAAGTTGAGAAAATACGCACTTTCTGTGGACTTTGTGCTTAAGATGATCTTAAATGAACGACTTGGAATTTATAAGGTGCGATGTACATTTTACAAAGGAAAAAAGAAGGATTTTAGTCCGATAATAGAGTGTCCATTACCTCGATTCAATTTGCTTCATTGCTTGAAATTTGAATTAATTGTGGTTTGTTACACTAGTAGGTGGAGATTTTAATTTCTAAGATTTGCTTCCTTATCATGTAGAAGAAGTTGACACATTATTACTTCAGTATGGAGGTACCAGCTTTTCTAAAGGACGTTTGGTGTAATATCAGGAAGAATTTAGCCAAATTAGTCTCTCTTATATTCTGAAAACATTTAAAGGTACTTTTTTACTGTCATTTTCCGACACTTAATGTTGCTTTAAACTTATATTTCGAACCTGAGTGTCAATTATTTTTCAGCAAATCTGAAAGTTTAACATGACTAAATTACTCAAATCCTCTACAACGCCCCATAGAGGAGAATCTGTTCAAAATTATATTCAGAAGTTGAATCAGTCTTAATCACATTAATATTGTATTAATTACATATGGATATTGATTTAGCTGTGATAATGTTTTTTAGATTAAATCCCCTTAACATTCATGGCACCTGTTCCTCACTTCTCACTTCATTTAATTTTTTCTCATTTCTCTTTCCTCTCCGTTCTTTTGTCCTTATTTACTTTTCCAAATCAATTTCAATCCATCTCCATTCCTTTCTCTTCTCCCGCTCCCCTTTGGATTACGAAAAAACACTCGCGTCCCTTTGGAGCGAGTGGTCGTGAGATCTCGGATGCCCCATTAGGAAGGCCAACTGGTATTAGGTTAGGATTGAAAAAATAAGATGTCGAAGAGCGATGTACTAAAATGGGAAAAAGCTTTCAAGAGTAGCGAATTCCCAAGTTTGAAACGGAGTTCCGGATTCTTTTGTTTCGACGCTTCGTTGAACTTTCGGATGTTTTGATTGCTCGATCTCGTTAGAAGATCAATTCTTGTGCTCGAAGAGTTTGCTCAAAGAGCGTTCCGATATGAACCAATCCGAAAGAAAGCTCACTTGAGTGTAATGGTACAAGTTTGAGGTTGGAACTTATCGTAAGTTTGAGATTCCAACTAAAGTATTTGTTCCTTCAATAGAATAAATGTAGTCTCCAGGATTAAGGTCTGGCCGTACAGCAAGTTTGTGCAATGAAGACAATATTTATCTTAACAGACCTTTTTTGAGAAATATTTCTTCTTAATTGGTTGCTATTACCCTTGTATAATTTCCATCTCATTGATGTGAACTGGGTTATTTTGTCCAATCTTGCGCGAGTTTAGCTTATAGCGTAGCGTTTGGAATGACGAGAAGCCTATCCTATTTATTTTAAGACCTTTTCTTTCGTTTCCGATGAGTGAGAAACTATATAAATCTTTTCTTAGTGTTACAAATCTATTTTAAGGAATTATAACAAAATAATTTTCAAACAGTGTCAAACTCCTCCGTCACATTTATTTCTTCAGATGAATATTTAATACATTTTTATTACAACGGATATTATATCAATTTATCATAGAAGGGTATTATGCTTGAATTGTGCTCGCAATGTATTTTCTAGTGGTTATTAAAGCTTCATTCGTCATTTATTGTATTTCAGTTGGTTATTCTTTATAAATTTATTGCTTTATAACAAAGTCAAGAAAATCTTAGTAAATATATGGAGTTTAGAAAGATTTCGTGATTTTCTGCTGGATACATTGTCGACGGTACTTTCGGGTTATCTCGCAGGTGATGGTTGGCTGGTCCGCCCTGGGATATGGAGTTTGATGAAAAAAAAAACATTTCAAATTATTAAACACAATTTCTTCTTGTTAGGTAATCTGAAGAATATACTTCTATATATGTGTGTGTGTGTGTGTGTGTGTGTGTGTGTGTGTGTGTGTGTGTGTGTGTCTGTATGTGTGTGTGTGTTAGTCGGCGCTCTATCGTGAAAACTATTAATCGTATTAATACCAAACTTCGTATATAGTACTGTGGTGTGTGCTGTCAGAGTTGATTAGTTTTTGGAGTAAATCGGTTGACCGGAAGTCGAGCTTCATTCATTATAGCTCATTTCCGGTTTTCAAAATATCTCCATAAATATAATATATACGTGCATTGTATTACTTATAAAAGTTTTAGATAATGTAATTTACTATAACTTTTGTATTTAACATATTTTTGTATCACCGGTTGATTAGGAGTTATTCGTGAAATACCGATGAACCGGAAGTAGCCGTTATGTACTTTGTGGGCGCTCTAACTTAAAAACAATGCATTATATCAGCACCAAATTTCATATATAGTAGTTTATTTAGTTTCTTAAGAGTTGATTAGTTTTTGGAGTAAATCCGTTTACCGGAAGTCGAGCTGTATTCTTCAAAGCTCATTTCCGGTTTTCAAAATATCTCCATAAATATGATATTTAGGTATATACTATTATTTATAAAAGTTTTAGCAAATAAATTTTACTATAACTTTTGATTGAAACATATTTTTGTATCACTGATTGTGTAGGAGTTATTCATGAAATACTGAAAAACCGGAAGTTGCTGATTATGTACTTTGTGGGCGCTCTGGGCTCTATGGGCGAAATGCCAATTTCATCGTTTTTCATCGATCATGTCCCGTAAAACATTATTATTTATGTTTTTGGCATAAAAGGTAATAATATATATATATTAATCACTCATATCATAAGTTTAGATGGAATATAGAGTTCGAAATTACTGCGGTAGATAAATATTTACATCTTATATATATGGAGAAAGTCATGTGCTGTCCACATCAGATTTTTAAAAATTGAATAATCATATGATCCCGTTACTAATACATAAGATTCTTCGACATAAATAATTAAGTATTTGGCAAAGTATCATTAACAACTCAATTGTAAATATCTTGTGGACTTAGAAATCTGCCCGACTAACTAAAGTTTTACCTTCATGATTTTGCGGTTTTTTCAATTGCAGATTGGTAGGATTAATTTTATCATATAATCCTTTGATTCTTTCTAACGTTAACTAACTATAGATGAACACCATCATTCTTTGTGCAGTTAAAGGTGTGTGAGTTTAGCAAAAAAGAGACTAATTTTATTTTAATTTTAAAGACCCCAAAGAAAATATAATTTCTTCCAACCAAGAACTTTGATTGAGTTTGGACCTGAACGAAACATTTATTAATCGAGACATGATTTTGCTATAAAAATTTAATTCGATAATATTTTACAAAAAATGGTATAATCTAGAATGAAGCTATGAATGTTTCCTTTTGCAGCGACAGATATTTTCTTTGCATTCGCTCTTTTTCCTCCTTAATTTTTGCTCCATTAGGATTTCATTCTCTGATAACGGAAATCAATTTATGTATGCTTTATGGATATATTTGACAATGTATCACAGCTGCGAGGAAATCCTCTGGTAGATTTGTGTATCATATTAAGTTGTGACCAACCGCTTAAAAGGCAAATCACTACCATAAAGTGCTTAATTTGAAAGTGACAAAATTAATATCTATGTCCAAGTAATTATTCGGCCCATTTAAATAATGGACTTGAGCAATAGACGGCAAGCAGATTCGTTTTATTATCTTAACACGTATTCTCTTTTCTTACCTTTAGTAGTTTTGAGAAAAAAAAATACATTAATCGCAATGGATTTCATCGATGGTACATAATCTGGAACACATATAAATACTACAAACGTACATGTAAGTGAATACTCTCCTACAGAAAATTTCCCTGCTAAACTTTTCAGACAATGGCACGTCTGTGGAATGAACTCTCACGTTTATGAATACGTGCAATTTAAATCTCCTCCTAAACAAAGTGACAATAATTTGCTCATGGAAAGGAAGAGCCTCTTGCGACCTCTTAAGCGTAAGAATCCTCCGCTGCACCGATTTTATTTCGCTAAGTCGGAAGAAAATCATTCTCATTTTCGCTCTCCTTTTTGGGCCGCTAAAGGAAGCACCCGTGTTCCAGCAGTTTAGTTTTTTTCGTTCCTCGCTGGCAGTTTGAATTGAGACTGGGAATCACGCGGAAAAACATGATTTAGAAAAGGACGTAGTGCGCTGTTTCAGAAGGAAAAGTTTCCACGGATAGAAAAGGAACGGTAGAAAGGGCAAAGCGCTACGGTTTTATGCAGAAGCAGCATTCCGATATGTTTCATCATGAGATCTGATTAGAGAAGTTAAGCCAGAGCACGGAAAATGTAAGAGATAGAAGAATGTAGAGTTAGCAGAGATGCGGTTGTCACATAGAGGGAATTCTGGTGGGTGGAAGCGCAACATGGGTGAGAAGTAAAAGATGATTTTAGATTCGTAGTAGTATTATTTCCAGCGTGAAAGTAGTTCATCATGAATATGTGAGTGACACAACCTCCGGAGATAATTTAAATTCTCAAAAAGAAATAAAATTTTATTTAATGGAGCAATTCAATATGGCTTCGTGAATATTGTAAATCAAGCAGATCGAAAACGCTAACTAGTTCAAATTTTTATTTACTTTCAGTTTTGTGAATAACATGTCTTATATAGTTAATATGTTCTATCCTCACATTGTGGAATTCAGTATAAACCATCGTAATCAAACACTTAGTAACTTCCACAATTTTATTTCAAACGATTTCAATTACGATGGTTTAGCATGTCTTATGCCTTAAAGTAGAGGAATTTAGATATTATATAATATCTAAATTCCTTATAAATAAAAATAATAATAAATAATAATATAATTTTGTTCCCAAATAATTTGGGAACAAAATTCCAACAGTGTTTGAATGTAATACTCTTCGTCCTTTAGCCCTCACTTCAATGATAATCCTTCTTGCTGTATAATACTTCGATAAAGATAAAAATTCCTATTTTTAGTTTCTCAGGAAGTTATATTTGTTGTGAAAATAACTCCAAAGACGGACCATAACGCAGATGAGCGTTTTGTATGAAGGACATAACGCGGAGCTTCTGTCTTACGATAAGAAAGAGCAGCTTCAGAGAGGACGTGAAAAGCAGGGATGAGATCGTAACGGAGTTGGATGATCGAATGTCAGCGCTACGCGTTCTGATTTTCAATTTCATTCTTTGCCTCCTCTCTTGTTTGAATTTCACTGTGTGCATTTCATCTCGAAAGCTTTGCGTTATCAGATGGAATACTTCAAGGCAAATGAGTACAGTTCAAACCCACTTCTATTTTATTTCTGAATTCGATATCAATCTAAAAACATTGTCCCTGAATCTTATCCGTTTGGCAAAACACAAAATTGCAAAAAAATTGCGTTTACTACTTAAATTCTTAAACATACGATATTGAATATTATTGAAAGAGTTTTAAAGTTTTGTACGCCAAAATGTTCCACTTTCTGTCAGTTTTTAATAGAATGAACACCACTACCGACACACCCTGATGATAACTCACGAGCATGAGTTGTTCATATACATCTAATGATCATAATTTTAAACGGCGAATAATGAAACCTGCTGCTTGAGTTATACACTGTAGCCTTTGAGTCCGAATGAAATCAGCGGGCGATATAATTCCATTTAGACTCGAAGGGCTGGAAAGGGTTAAGCAGATGTCCTTTGAAAAGTGAAGCGATGCGTTTTGTCGGCCGTTCAAATTCACCTTGATGACGCATCGAATTAGGCAATATGCATGGATCACTGCTTCAACTGTTTTTTTTCACAGGTAGAGTCCTCGTAGCTACGATGATAGGAAAGCTCTAAGCATTGAATGCTTTTCATTTTTTGCGTAGTTCTGGTCATATTAACGCCAAGAAGTAAATTTTTACCCTTAAATTAGTCTCAATCCGCCTATGCTTGGCACACTCGAGTAAATAGCATGTTAAGGCAGATGAAATTTAATAAGTGCTTAACTTGCATGACTGGACAGTCTGATTGCAAAGTAAGTAGCGCTTGGAAGACCTCAGTACGAATTAAAATCTCCGAATACTTGAGCATGGAACGTGTTTACAAAATAAAAGTAATGCAAGAGAGAGAATCGTAGACAACTTGCAAGAAGCATCCCTATGTTACTTCATTCTCCAATATATAACCTCTTCTTGAAATATTGTTTTTTGGTATGCATGGTATATAGAAGTCTCCATTCTAGTCTTGGCTCTATGCATCTTTGTTAGAACCAATATCACCCTAAGGTAACTTCACCCTAACAAACCTTAAAATAATATACCAAATTTTCAATTCTAAGATATTTTTTGTTTGAGCAAAATCGTGCTGTTTTAATGAATCTTTCACACGACGATAGCAATTTTCCCTTCTACATTTTTTGCTGATTCTTTCCCACGGTTCGATGTATACGACGACCTAAATTAGTAAGGTGCTGAAATATCTGAATTCCGATAAATAATATCCAAATTTCCGTCTATTTCATCTTTGGTATATAAAAGACTCTACCTCACATTCGATAAAATTTCAATCCGATAAATAACGAAAAATACGCTGAAATATCCTTAATTAATTAATTACAAAGTTAATTTACTAATAATCAACTCAATTTCATTCAATCTTAATATATGAAGAACCAACCGTTGCTAATCTTCCCAATAATGAAAATATATTCGTACTAATTTTTTTAGTCAATTACTTATAAAACTTTTACTAAAATAAAGATTTTAAGAGCCAAATATTCTGTCGTACATATTTAACAAACCAAATGGAAAGAAAATGAAATGAATATTTGTGTACATCGAGCCCACTGAAGCATACCAACATTTCTTAAGGCCGCTTTACACGATGCAATTTTCGGCGCAGCTGCATAAAATGCCTCGTAACTTTCGCCAAAATTCGCGATTATGCGCAAGAAATTGGAACATGTTCCACTTTCTTGCACGACAAGGCGAAAGCAGTAGTTCCATTTTCATTCGGTAGGTGGCGTGGTAAACACCACAACCTTCACGCGCCTGTGATGTTGTTGTCGGCAATAGGCGGATCACGCTGTAGTTTCAGGCATTCCGCATATAGGCGCTGCAAGGCGGAGAATCGCAACCTGATTGGATGATCGACAACAGGTGGAACGTACGGTAGAACAACCGCGAAAAACGTCACTACACGCCGAGTGTCCCGATAGCAGAGGTTATCTTTTCTTTCGTAGTTAACGTTGCTATAAGTAGTTCTGAGTATCTGTATATATCTGAGTTGAACAATATACTTAGTGTAACTTCGAATTCAGATAGTCCTTTAGTTAGCGAACATACATTGCGTGGAATTCATCTTGCATCGCACGTTTTTATCGATATTATCCTCGCGAAAATGGAGACGGAGAAGCTGAGTTGGACCCCGAACCACGTGGGTTTGCTCATAGACTTAGTGAGGGAAAGGCCCCACCTTTATAATCCCAAGGAAGCGGCCTATAAAAACAAATTTCGAAGGGAGGAAGCCATGCGGCATATAGCCCAGATTATGCGGAATTCGAGGTATGTTGTACTTGATTATTCCGCCAAAATTTCCTTGTTTTACTTAATTGCATTGATAGCGTAAGGTAGAACTGTGGTTGACGGTGAAAGCAATTAATATCCGCGTGTTGTATTGCAGACCAGGTATCACGGCGGAGGATTGCCGGAAGAAATGGCATGGTCTTCGCACTAATTATATGGCGGAAAGAAGGAAGATAATTTATTCGAGGAGAAGTGGAGTTGGTACTAATACCGTAAGCATCTGGTTATGTTGGTTGTTGTTGCAGTCTCTCGTGTAGTTTTGAGTCCAGAAAATTAATGTAATATTTTGTATTTTCAGATACACGTGCCTACCCTTTTCTACTATGAAAAATTGTTATTCCTCGAGGAGCATGTGGTGACGAGGGTAAGCATATCAAACCTCGACGAGGAGTTAGAGGTAAGTTCATCATGAATGAATCCTTGCAAATATTTTTTAGGACTGCTTTGAATTTCTTTAGCTGCAGCTTTGTGATTTGATAATCTGATATGGCTGATGTGTACCCCTGTGTTCATTTACTCCGTACCGTAGTCAATAATATAATTGGTTCAAATCATTTAAGAGATAAATACCATCGTCTTTGGGATTTGTGAAATTCCGCTGTGAAAGGGAAATCCTAGTTGCTGTTATATTAATATGATTATAAAATATAAATATAATATCAATGAACATTTTCTTACTTGACATTTTAGGAAGCGATACCGGATTTGGTAGAGGGGGAGTATGAGGTGAGCGGCGACGCGCTGAATGTCGTGTTTTTGGAGGATCCCGCCGGCTCACCTGCGCCCCCTGAACCGGAGAGGACTCCTTCGCGTCCGGCCACGAAGAAGAGGAAGGCCGATGCGGATGTAGAATCAAATGGGTTGGAGATGGCATCTGAGGCCTTGATACAATTAACAAAGATGCTGAAGGAGACGGAGAAGGAACATCCCTGCACCACCTTCGGGAAATACGTAGGGAATACGTTAATGGAGGTCGAAGATGAAGAATTGAGAAAAGACGTGTGTCTTGAGATTCATCAGTTATTAAGGAAAAGATTACGAAAATAAAATATTATTGAAAATGGGAATGAAGTTATGTTATTGAATTATCTCTTCAAATTTTACAGCCAACTGTTTATGGGTCGTTATAAGGAATTCTTCCTTCATTGAATTTAAATTCCATACTCATCTGGTTTGAAGTTGACTGTTTCTAGCCCTTGAATTCATGTACTGCAGTTTAAGTTGGAATGCGTGAACTCTAGATGATATAAGCATTGAGATGTAACTTTCTATTGTCAGTAACATTATTGAACTTAAATTCTACACTCATCTGGTTTGAAGTTAACTGTTTCTAGCCCTTGAATTCATGTACTGCAGTTTAAGTTGGAATGCGTGAACTCTAGATGATATAAGCATTGAGATGTAACTTTCTATTGTCAGTAACATTATTGAACTTAAATTCTACTCTCATCTGGTTTGAAGTTAACTGTTTCTAGCCCTTGAATTCATGTACTGCAGTTTAAGTTGGAATGCGTGAACTCTAGATGATGTAAGCATTGAGATGTAACTTTCTATTGTCAGTAACATTATTGAACTTAAATTCTACACTCATCTGGTTTGAAGTTAACTGTTTCTAGCCCTTGAATTCATGTACTGCAGTTTAAGTTGGAATACGTGAACATTAGATGATGTAAGCATTGAGATGTAACTTTCTATTGTCAGTAACATTATTGAACTTAAATTCTACACTCATCTGGTTTGAAGTTAACTGTTTCTAGCCCTTGAATTCATGTACTGCAGTTTAAGTTGGAATACGTGAACATTAGATGATGTAAGCATTGAGATGTAACTTTCTATTGTCAGTAACATTATTGAACTTAAATTCTACACTCATCTGGTTTGAAGTTAACTGTTTCTAGCCCTTGAATTCATGTACTGCAGTTTAAGTTGGAATACGTGAACATTAGATGATGTAAGCATTGAGATGTAACTTTCTATTGTCAGTAACATTATTGAACTTAAATTCTACACTCATCTGGTTTGAAGTTAACTGTTTCTAGCCCTTGAATTCATGTACTGCAGTTTAAGTTGGAATGCATGAGCTCTAGATATTATAAGTATTGAAATACAACTTTTTATGCAGCTTGAACTTGGGTGAAGTACGAGTTGCTCGTAGTTGCTACTAAATTTCCCTTAATGTGATTCAAAGTAATGTTACATTAAGTTAGACAATCATGATGTTCACCCAACTCATTACTTACATGCATAAGGAAGACACCCTTTGATAACACAGAACATACTTAAACAGTAAGCTGGTTCAACAGTAGATTATCTGAACTCCATAATTTCTCTATGGCTATGAAATAAAATAGCAAATACCTTTCTTCTGCAGCAATTTGGCAAAGGTAGGTAAGGAGGTAGTAAAATTAGAAAGAAAGGCTTACTGTTGCAGAGATTTATTTCATCAAATATACATTCCTGGTGAAGAAGACGAGAATAGCTTAACCACTTCGCTGATTGGTTTTTATCACCTTTCCTATCATAGAATATCAGGTTTTCCTTTAATCTTTACACCATATGACCAGAAAAAAGTCAAGATCCATAAAATCAGTATGCATTGGCTTGGTCTGGTGAAAACCCATAATAAGTTCTAAATAGACTAAGTTGTCCTTTATAACTTTTACCAAATATTTATTAAATGACCAGCTTCTGCCCAAAATCTTTTTCATATATTTATCTATTTTAAATATTATCAATTTCAAATTAGGATTTCATCCAGTCAGTCAACTTACTGTAGCATAAATACCTGATGATATAAACTAAGACATGAGCATGACATCAGATAAAGGGAAACAAATCATAACATGAAATTCAATCTAAGTAATGAATTACTAACTTAATCTTTTTACTGTGATGAAAAGGAAATCCTGCATTTGAAAGAAAGTAGCAATTCCTACCTGTTGATTGGAATGAAAAGATATTGATCAAATACGTTAACAGTACGCGACAATAAGGTGAGCTGAAGACGATGGAGAAAGTATTAACTTCCCGAGCAGTGACAGTGAGGTTTTTTATGACATTTATTGCATATTATTAAATTCAATTTGAGATTGCATATAATACACCACATATACCGGTGATTATTCGGTCTCCAGAGCCGCGTTAGCCACATTAAGTGTTGCCCATTCCCCACCACGAGGAGGTGCGGTTGGAAATTTCCTTTCATTGAGACTGAGACCAAATGGCATTACTCCTTCTCTCCAGTACTTTGAGGAACATGTGTATATGTATGTATGTATATATGTATGTATGTATATATGTATGTGTGTTTCAATGCGTGTGTGTGTGTGTGTGTGCGCGCAAAAACTGAAGGTTTTACTCATTCCCATGAGCCCTCAAGAAAGTCTTAAATACCTCTCTGACTCTGAGAGCAGAGTTTGGTGCCCTAATATTTAGCTGTTCACCCATCTCAGGCAGAGGGCATGCTTCCTCACAATTACCAATATATGCAGCATTTTTAGTGCACAAGTAATTATGCAATGCTACTGCAGCAAGCACAATGGACTCAACCTTTTCCGGGCTGAGGTTGATTGGAGTGAGGAATATGCGGAACCTGTTGCTTAAAATGCCAAATGCATTTTCCACAACCCTCCTTGCCCTACTCAATCTATAATTGAAATTCCTCTGCTCCTCAGTTAGACCTCGAAAAGGATAGGGCTTCATTATCCTTGTGGACAGCGGAAAAGCATCATCTGCCACAAAGACGTATGGCACTTCTGTCTGTCCATCACCCAACCTCTTGTTTGGAGGGAAGCCCAAGGAGTTGTCAGCAATAGCATGGGCAAGAGAGCTTTCCCTATAAACTCCTCCATCGCTGACCCTACCATTTACTCCAACATCTACATAGATAAATTTATAATCGGGACCTGCTACTGCAAACAATACAATAGAATGCCACCCCTTGTAATTGTAGAAATGGGACCCGGCACCTGTTGGAGGGCGAATTGCAATGTGTTTGCCATCCATAGCACCCAAACACATTGGGAAGTTCCATAGGGTCTCGAACTTCTGTGAGATCTCCTCCCATTCTGGACGTGTGCGTGGAACCTAGAGTATAATAATGAAGAAAGACTTTATTTAGGGCGATGCATGCATGGTGACTATTAAGTTCCTTTTTATATCTAACCATTCGTCATAAAAATTTAAAGAAAGAGGTCACTTGGAAAAAAGGGACAGAAAAAGATTACTTTGTTGATTTAATAACATCAGTTGAGAGCTTTGTAAAAATATTTCAACTGCAGGATAACACCCTCAAGAAGGGAGATGTGAAAAACCTACAGAGGGGAAACTCAATTTAGTGATTGAATGGTATTAAATGAAATATAAAGTCAATAAAACTTAAATTACAAATAGTTACACATTTACCATCTGCATTAGAATCTTTTCAAACATACTTTTCGTGTTCTTTTTGGATTCATTACAGTTTTAAAAGCGACAATTACCTTAACATATTGTCTTCTTAAGTGCTTGTAAATGCTTCTGCAAACCTCTGGCACGATCTTGCTTATTGTACTCTCGTGTATCCTGGAGGAATACATGAGAGAGCGAAAAGATTCACCAGTCGCCAGAAATCGAAGCGTTAAGGCCAATCTGCAACATTATAAAAATTAGTAAGACCTGTTTCTGCTGCATCCAACTAAATGTTACTGCCAGAATATTGTCAAAAATCTCTCCACCGCAAGCACATACATGTTTGCAAGTAGTTTCTTTAACAGTTTTTGATTCATAAACATACCTTTTCTCAGGGGATATCGAAGCTCTCATCACGGTATCTTCCTTCCTGATATCATCCCTCACCAGAATTAGTATTTCATGGAACTGCTCCTCCGTCATCCGCAAGAAGTTCTTGTAGGCGTTCCTGTCCTCCACAGCCAACTCCTCCTCGACCATATTTAAAACGCCTCTACCTTGCTCCCTCCTCGCGATCCACTCTCTCGTCCAAATTGATCTTCTCCTATTTCTCCTCGGAATCATGCCTACCGCTCCAATTATTACAGCAATAGCTGCTGCTGCCGCAGTAATTACCAGTTGATCACGATCCATAACTAAGGAATTAATACTACTACGGAACTTAAGGGAATTAAGCTTTACACTTTAACGTACGACAGTAACACGCGACACGCTCAGGATAAGAAGAGCATCGACAGGAAAAACCCAGGGAACCCAGGGTACCGGTCGAAAAAAAAAAGAAAACCAGGTTATGCGCACTGAAACTTTCACCAGGTGCTTTCGCATAAACTGCATCGTGTAAAGCGGCCGTTCCGGCTTTCGCACAAATCACTGATTGCGCATAAACTGCGCCGCAGTAACTGCTGCATAAATTGCATCGTGTAAAGCGGCCTTTAGGCAGTTTTTGCGAGCAAGCATAGCAATCGGTGTCAATATACAATATAGAAAAAATTATTGATATAGGTTGAGTTATTACGTATCATAAACAAAATTTTCAATAAATGTGCACAGCTAGTTGCGGCAGAGCTGGCAGTTCCATTGGTATCCTCTAAATCGCATTTGGGAATCACAGTTGCTTCGCTCCGTTGAACACGCCGGATCCGAAGCAGCTAGATAACGAAAGAGAAGGGATCAGCCTTAGGTTATGTCGTTCCCGACACATATTGCAAAACCATTACCACTATAAATTACAACTACTTAGAAAATAGCTCCCTATTAATCTTCATCTGTGGTATGTGGTCATGTTATGAATAGAGCACCCTGAGGTAGCTAATAAATTCCAGTGTCTGAATGTACGCTCGATAAACTCCCGTCTCGAATGGAGTGATTCGGGAAAGATTCTATCGATATAAATCCTTTAGTTTGAGTGCACTAGGAATAAATATTTCCCGGAAACATACGGCCCGAATCCCTCATACTTTATCCTTACGTTTATAAGTAGCTGTCACATGAAGTATCCTCAGCCTAAAATTTATTGCTCCACAGCAAAGATATCCACGTCGAAAGTACCTCACTAATTAATTACGACCTACTTCGGGGCGAGACGGACCATGCGAGAAGGAAACTTGGCAATAAATAAGCCATAGATTAGCCTAGAAGTTATGCTGCAGAAATTTCTGTCCTTTTTACTAGACCGATGGAAAGACTGGCAGATTTTATCATCTTATAGGATTTTACAGCCAACGTGATGAATATTTTATACAAGAAAGCACTGATTGTAACCCAATTTAGAATATTAATACATTTTGGGATGTGTTACCATTTGAATTCAAAATAAATCATGTGTATTTAGATATGTTACATTGAGGCTGTGTTAAAAGTAATCTAAGGTTGCTATGTGCAATTTTTGATCAATCACCATTTTTTAAAAGATTTTATCATTTTAATCCCGTTTTCTTCGAAAATCTCAATAAGGTATAAAGTTAATGCTAATTTGGTTTTGCTTCTATATTTATTATATACATTTACTTCTTATTATTATTTCTTATTATTTTTCACCAGAGTATTGCAATTTGGAATTAAAAATATGAGTAAACTTTGCCAAGAGGTATCAATATTTTACCTCAGGTGGTTAACTGTATGGATTCATAATTTTCAGAGTTCAATAAGAATTTAAATTCTTAAAAAAGAAATTGAATTTTAACTGACCGCAAGTTATCATGTTTGATGCATAAAAATTAATAGTGCCTTATTGTAAATCCCGGTTGACTTTTGTGTATTCATCCACAAATGCGATATTCTCTTGATTTTATGAAGGCTAACATAACCTCACTTTTTAAGCAAAATAAATTTGAACTGAAACTTTAAGCATTTTACAATTATTTTGATCAGCCTCTTTTGTTGAGATAGTGAAAAATGGAAACGAAAACTCCTCACGGAAACTACTGGGTTTTAAATCTCTATTCACTGGATGAGGAGTCCGTCGTTGGTTAAGCATTAGCAATCTTGACCGCAAAACTTGCATGAAGATGCGCTGTCGCATGAAGTTCACATCTGCTTCCGTAAGCGGTGGAGCATTAAAATGGAAGAGGGGAGACGGGATAAATGTTCCTAACGATCAAATGAGCCTACAAAGTCCTTTGGGGCTGTAGCATTTACATGACTTTCAAGAGAGGACCTGGGCTTCTTTTGCATACCGTAATGAGAAGAGGAAAGAACGTTGAGCAGTGCATGCTTGAAGTAAAGTGATTCCATGTCTTCTTTTATAATGAGAAACATGATGAGGATATCAAAACCATATTATATTACCATCATATTATTTTGGTGAGAGTCAGCTGGGAGATGTAGCTCAGTTTTCTAAATGGCTTCTTAATAGCTTTTTTGAAAACTTTTCGGTTAAATATCTCGGCGTGTAAGCAAAATATTAACCGATATTTTTGGGTTAGACATTGGTTTCCAGACATATTTTGATCGTTATAGACATATTTTAAGGAGCAGAAGGACTGTTTTTCTTACTTTACTATTATTATTACTATACTTCAATGTGTGGCCGAAAATTGCCCACCATTTTGCTGCTTTTTATTATCCTGGAGTGCAGAAATTGTAGCAAATCGATAAACACATTATTTTACTAGATTACCACTTCGTAGTTTTCTCTAAATCTTTATTTACAAACCAACGAACTGGAACTTTTTGTTTGAAGAAACCGAAACACATTTTCGATGAAATTTTCTCAAGTTTGACGCTCTACACCTTTTTGACACGTAAAATGAAAAAACGACGAAGGAAAACATAATATGAAATAATTTTTAAATTCATTATTAAAATGATTGAATTTAAAATTAAAACTTGAAAAAATATACTCTTTCGCCTAATTACCAGTTTTTTTACTCTAGCTCAGTGTGTGACAGCTTCAATCGTTTCACTGAAAATCATGACTTCTTTTAACTAATTGAATTTGTAAAGAAAATTTAAGCGTATGCTCGTGATATTCCATCATCCATTTATACGCGTTAATTTCTTGTAATTTCCTTTTGCGTCCATGACCCTTGATGGTTCTTGAGATGCTTTTTTATTCCCGATTCAAGGTAAAACATGGTCGAAGCGGAAAAAATAAAGCAACGCGATTGGAAGCGTTGAATGGGAGGGCCTTTAACGCCCTTTTAAGTGGTCGAAAATTTCTTCGCTTCATTAATCTCTCGATGGTTAAAATAGAGGTGGAGAGAATGAGGTGTGCTCCTTATTAATGAGTTCCTAACGAATATCGTCCTTTAGCTTTTTACAATTAAGGGCGTGACTTTAAAACACGCTGATAAAAGTTCGCTTGTCTGTGTTAAGAACATCTTGCAAGGAAAATTTGTGCGAAAAATGTGAAAGATGTCAGGTATTGATGCTTAAGATTGTAGACTTGCGGTTGTTTAGAGTGTTCTTCAAATGTTTAAAGAAACCGTCCGTTGCCATTGAGATCACCGTCATGTAGAAACAGGAAATGATTATTTACTTTTTCGGAAACTGTTGTGGTGAATTATTTAAGTATGACTTACAAAGATATGCAAAATTTAAGGTTGAGAACAGATAAGTCTTTCAAGCTATTTTGCATATAATTGGTTACTCATCTACATATACAATTTTAACTTAGATTGAATAGTAGTTCGATGTAGGTGGGTAAGAGAAACAATATTATTTTAGAAATAGAGCGAAGAATTAAAGAATAACTTTGATTGTGTTGAATGTTGATCATGAAGTCCCGTCTTACGCTCAAATTATTTTCATAAATTTTGAGGCAAAATAATTTATTCTAAAAATAACTCTAATTTTTGCGGCAGAAGTTTTGGGTGTTTTCTCGCCGTAGGATTTCATTTTGCTAAAATTACTCCATTTTACGCCGATGCACGTATAATAATCTTAGATTGAATTGAACCTATAAAGTTTAGGGAAATTTAAGGTTAAAGTAAAAAATAGGAAAGGAAAGAACAGTTGTTTTGAGATTAATAAACCGTGATGATATGTGATCGTAAAAAAATCCAAAAAAGGACGACTCTAACGCAATTAAGGATTACAAAGAGATAAAAATACATACTTTTTAATGTTAAAATTTTAATCTTAAACCTGGGATGAATTCATTGTAAGATGAAAAATTCCTTATAATCATTTAAAAAAATACGCATACAAGCAAAAAGGTATTCACAATTTCTTTAATACGTAGTAATAATTAGTAACTGCTCTTCTGTGGTAAAGTTAATGCAAATTTTTGATTTTACACGACATGTTTCAGCATCCGAAGGCTTATAAAGTTTTCCAATCGTTGACAAAGCTTTTATTTATATTGTAGTCATCCATTTGTAACGAATAGCTTGAGGACAATAATTCAATCATCGCATGGAAGAAAAATCTATATTTTTATTACCGATCTTTTTCTTTCATACGTATCTACTATAGTGTTTATTGAAAATATGTCCACTGGGTTAGCTCATATTGTGGTGAAAGAAGATAATGTAATGGAATTGCAATACAGCCTCTCGTAGCGTATGCACAATTCTCACCGCATTTCATGGCGTTCGCATGAATTTCGGAGATAAAAACACACGGACAACATGTTTCCTCCTCTGAAAAGACATCTTGTTTGCTCTCCTCACGTCCTGGAGATCTCGAAGATAAATTCAGGTTTTATGTCGGAATGGCTATTGTACCAGACCTGAATACTTGCATATTGCATACAGGGCACCTATCGCTAGCTGATCTTTGGGCCGTTGCGCAGAGAAATAAGGGACCACGCTTGGGGTGCTCCTGCGAGAGACAGTGGAGTAATGGCTGGAAATGATATGTCACTTTAGAAATAGGGTCCTGTGTATGTAAGATAATATACAACCAGAGTATATTACCGCAGGGAATAAAGGAAGAAATTACTTTACGTTAGAGATAGGCAACTTATTTTACTAGTCGATTATTTGCAATGTGGATAGTTCGGATATGGTTAAAAAATCGACAATATAAAAGATATTAAGTTATAAAACTGTAAGTTAATTTAAATCGAATCTTAATATTCTAGACTATTTTTTTTAAGTTCAGCTGCCCAATCCCTTTCATTGAACTTGTAGATATTTATTTCATATTTTATTTCCTTTTCCCTCCTTTTATTAAAGATAAATGTTTTATAATCAATTTCATGATCACAAAGAATTCTTATAAAAGGGGAAATTAATAATTTGTTAGTTTGCAGGAATCTCAACCTACAGTTTGGACAGCAAGAATTCCATTCGACACCCAATAAGTATGTCGTGATCCACCCCCTCTCCAAACACATGGGGAACTTATTAGTGGAAATAGCAAACATCTTTCTAGTGTGTGTAATTAAACAAAATTTGAAAGAAATATTGTTCACGCGTTGTATTTTGTGCCTTAATATTTCATGATCAAAACGCAAGAGTTACCATTTCTTGTATACTTAAGCAATATCATTTCTCTATGGAGACTTTTCGCTTAGCAGCATAATTCAGTTACTTCTTCTTAGAAAATTTTTTAGAGCGTTCGTCATCAAAGTTAAGGTCACGATCTGTGACGAAATTTGTGAAGCTTTTACTGGAGGAACAGATCAAAATTTGTTAAAAATGCGGAAATTTATTTATTGACGCATTGATTAATGACAGATATTTGTCTATTTTGACTTTTTCAGGATTTGTCGTTCATGGAGATATTTACGTTTATCTGGAAAAAGTGTAAATTTTTCCGTTTTCATTCATCCTTCTTCCATATTTAACTTCCCAGGTTTATGGCACGAAGTTTTTGATTCTAAAAGTAGGTCAAGGTCTACAAAACTTAGAGATCCCCAAGTTTGAGCACCTAGTACGGCAATACAGCTTTTGATGTGTCTTGCGTCTACAGAGTTTGTCTGCGCAGATTCTTGCGGGCGGCCATTAAACCCTCGTTTCGAATACCGAATATGGTAGCATAGATGTGAAAGTATCGTACATATCCTGGTTTTTTACTGAGCAACTATTTGAAGTATCGTACATACAAAAATTTAACTCGTTTACTTTCGTAGTTGCTTTTGTTAACTTTTTTTTATATTCAAAACAGGATTACAAAAATCTAATTTATAGGCTTATTTTTCATTCAGCTATAGAAAACAAAGTTGGTATAGATGCACATCAAAGTTAGTTTCTTTGGGGTAAACGTTTGTATTAGTTACATATTTATGATACACGTACATTTATTCTAATCCAATTCTATGTCAAAAGTCTATATCATTGAGTCATACTACATTTTAATAAATTGCTTCAACATTCCTTATATTATGGCATGATTATTCGATATAGGGTAATTTTTCTTATTTTTAGAAAATTTTGCTCTAGCTATTATTTCAAATAAATGTTAGCGCTATCCTTTACGGATATAATATACCTTATTTGCGAGTTTAACTTCATAGTAACATTAAAAAATGAATTATTTGCCAATAAAAACTTCATAACTCGAAGTATTACAGTTGGTTACTTGTATCAATCGACATTTTCATGGTTATTTACATATATCTGTAGGAATATACTTACACATTTATAATTATGTATTAACATTAAATTGATACAATTGAGATTTAAAAAAAAAGTTCCCGATTTGAGGGAAGCCGTATTTTTTTAGATGAGATTTTCCTTCTTCCGAAATCTGGCTTTATAACTTGAGTTCAAGAATCTCTTGGCTCTTAGGGGAGAGGGTTTTTCTATGGCTTAAGAGGAAGCTCCAAATCTAGAAAAAGAGAGAAAACAAGCAATTCCTGAGGAATATCGATCGGACGTGAGGACGTCATCCGCTTCTTTGATTGAAATCCGCTACTCTTGGAGCTCTTTTTCCTTCTCTGCGCTTTCTTTCCAAGAGGAAGGAATTTCCGAATCGGGGATAAGTAGTGTCGTATTGAAGATCTGATGGGTTGGGTGCAAAAAGATAGCGCCACTATAAAATATGTTGAAAAAGAAAACAAAAATAATGCTCTCTGTATATTGCTCATTGCTCAAAAAGTATCCCGTTTATAGAAGTCAGAAGGATTTGATTCAGTAGTTTAGTGATTAGAATACCTGTCCGGAAAGTGGAGCTTCTACAGTCGAATCCAAGCCTATTCACTATTTTTCACTTTTCATACAATCTAAGATGTGTTGAGGTGGATCATTGAATGAATATAATCAGGCTGAAGAAATGAGGAAGTCAATGAATAAATAATATACACAGTACGCACTTACGCAAGTATATAATATGGACCTATGCATGCAGATATAGACATAAACTTAGTCAAGCGTGTATCATGCTTTCGCTTTTTGAAAGTGGTCTTTAGTATGATTACCTTTGGGGGATGAAATGTACAAAATGATTTCAGTTGTCTAACAATCTTCACAAGAAGAACAACGGTATCTAAATGTAGTCATGGCTTATTTATTTATTTATTCTCAAAAACTACTAAATAGGCACAAGGCCAGGTGGTAGTCATATCGTGGGGTGTTGGATTACTTAATCTGCCTGGTGTTCACTCAAGTCAGGAGGGAATCCCCCAAAACCTCCCGAAGGCAATATGAATTTATAATATTATTATAATATTTATTATTGAAATTATATGAATTCAGCAGGCATATTCTATAAGGGGAATCTCTGTATTATATTCAAATTAATGACATAATTTGTATATTTTATCTATAATATCTTTGTTTACATCTATGATGTACATAAATGAGAAAAAATTAATAGATACAGGTATAATAATTCGAATAATATTCTAGCATTAAAAAGTTAAAGTAGGAGATCTCACGAATTGTATGTACCTTTCTTTAACATGGATGTCATCTCTCCGACATGCAAATTTTTCAAGAATTCATCTTTTCTCCGTCCTCTGCGGATGCAATAATTTTTAGCCTTATAGTTTCACGGGACATTTCTCTTTTGACCATATAGCTCTCTCTCCCGGAAAGGGTACCGTGGTTGGTATTGAAGGTGGTTGTGTCGGTAACCTCTCGGTAGGGAATAGTACAAAAACAAAAATATTTTGTTAGTAGTACTAGTAGTAGTACTACTATGAAAATATTTCCATCATCAATTGGCACTCCCAGATATAATTTATTTATTCTAAAAAAACTACAAATACGCACCAAGTCAGGAGGTAGTCATATCGTGGAGGTCATATTATACATAATCTGCCTGGTATTCACCCTAGTCTGGAGGAAAACCTCCAGAAGGCAGTATGTAATACATATAACTTCAAAATTTACAGAAATGTTTCAAAATTTGAAATATTCATACAAGATTTCAAAACTCAACACAATGTTACAATGTTAAAAAAACAACAATGCTACAACAAAATAAAGTAACCCTTTTAATTTTATTCATGAATACATTGTAGGAAGAGTGAAAAGATTCTAAAACTTTTCTAGTTAAATTGTTCCATTCTACTATTACCCGATTTAGTTATGAATATTTAAAAATATCTGTTCTCTGTTTAAGGGTAGCGACTTATGCTGTTGTAGACGTGCAGACCGCTCAATTATCGTTATTGTGTGAAAAGAGTTGAACTGTATGCGATAGTGGAATACTATTAGAATTACTTTGGTAATTGTGCCTCTCGAGAATTTAAAAAACTTGTAACAAGTAAATTCAATGACGATTCAGACCTGGAAAAGTTATCCTGTGACTATTGAGAAGTTATCCCAGCAATGATAACCCTTCTTCAGGGATAAAAGACTTGTGAGGGGCATCGCTGCTCAAGATTGATAATTAACCAAAACTCTCCCGGAAGTCCAGCCGATAATCCCAGATGATAAACGAGGAGACGACGAAGATCGGATGTAGGCGGCGGCGAGGGACAGAACTAAAGAACAAGTGAGAATCGGAAGGCGAAACGAAGAAGTTACCAGAAGATGGATGAGGATAGTTGGAGGAGGAATTATGGGATGCATCTGAGGTATATGGGGAATGTTAAGGAATGGGGATGAGACTCGTGATGCGGCTACATAATTCAATAGATCCGTAAAACTAAGGCACCGCTCGCGTTAAGGTCTCGTTAATATCCCTCCATTCATATTCCTGTCACCTTACTAGTTCGGGCGCCGTCCCACGAAACCACTTGTATGCATCGGCAAAACGAGCTTCAAAAACACTGTCACGCGATAAAATCGGGATTAAATGGAAGAAACCCTTTGTAATTCGATGGGTAATTGATAACGGGCCGGGACGGAATCTTTTCGGCGTCGGAACGAGCTCGGTAATCGCCGCTAATTTTGTGGGCGGGGCCGACTCCGGGTGAATGATTTAGGAGAGGCAATTAAATCTCTTTAATGACGGAGGGAGTGAAAAATAAGCGTCACTTTGTCTCCAGAAATAATTACGGGGCATAAATGGGAGGATTTATTATGCTTGGGATGAGAAAGTAATGGGCTTCGGCAACACTATTTAATTTCTCTCAGATGATACCGAATAGTCACTTCCTCTCGACGACAATTCTTTGAGTGATGTGAAATCACGCCTTCCGATGCATTCTCAAGAGAGTTGAACGGAAATTAAAACAGGCATGACTCTTAATGAATATTCGTAAACTTTGAAGGCGAATCGTCAATCTTTAAGGCCGGCAAAAGAGAAATGAAGAAAGCTGTAATTGGTAGCTACTTTGAGGTTCACCTCTAGCTTTACATTTTATGGAGAAAATAATCACGAGACTTGAAATGAGTCCCAATTGTAGTTCAATATGCCTGATTTATCCGATAAATTATTCATGCAATAATTATTAAGATATTGAGCGGCATGAAAAACAAAGGAGCTACTGATAGCTTAACATCGTAAAATTGCTAATTTGCAAGCAATATGAAAACGCATATTGAGGTTTCCAATCCTTGCTTACAAGACAAGTTTTCAAAAAACTTGCGCTTTATTCCTTAATTTTATGTTTTTTGAATACTTTTACTATTAACTATAATTTTCATATTTATAAATTATGAAACTCTGCAGTTTATCTTTATCCAGGAAAATTTTAAGGGAGATTAATTAAGTCGTTTAGCATTTTAGTAAATAGTACTTCCTTATGGGTGATACAACTGTATTCATATTTCAGTAGAAAGGCTCTGATGTTTACTAATATGCGCAAAAATTCCTATTATCATTCACTGTTGATTTTTAAAATGTAGTGTGTGTCAGCGCACCTTGTTCAGAAATCACGATTTACCTTTCTACACAGATATTTTTACGAACATTGAAGCAGTGTCCCTGTAAAGAAAAACTCATTGTAAGCTGTTAGTTCGACAAAAATCTTTAGATTTATAGTTTATTAGCTTTAACTGGGTATAGGTTATCAGCTTATTCCAACTTAATCCATCATTCTGTAGATCTTTACATTAGCTTGTGCACATATAAGATAATGTTGCTCAATATTTCTGTTCTTTTACTGGGAACATCTTTAAAAATGGAATGAAAAATTAAGAATAACTCATGTTAACACATAATTGATAACAATTTACATGGCGATGTACGGGAGAAATTTAGGAATGTTAATCAAATACTCCTTAAAAAATATCCACTTGGAGTTTTTAAATATATTTAAGTGCCTTATCTTTAATTAATTTTTATGGTAAGTTTTTAAGTTTTTAACAATGTTGAATAGTTTTATCTCTTAATTTTTATTTTGTCAACTTGAAAGAGAGGAAATACTGAAACAGTTTTTAGCCGGAATCCATCCAAGCATATTTCTTCACCTTGGTAACGGCATGATAAAATGCTTGACATCCTTGCAGTAATAAAACCGCTACTTCTCTAAAGGCTCTCATCTGTATCCTTCTCACGTTTTTTTGAACTAAAGATTATTCTCCCAGGGCGACAACATATTCTGAGGTTAGTCTTATGGAAGTTGACAAACGGTTCTGCTGCCTTAACACAGGCTGTGAGTAAAATTCTCGTATGATGACTCATTTATATAAAAGGAGCAATTTGAAATGTCATACCGAGCATCGTCAAATCCAAGTTTTTTTGGGTAAGTGATGAAAAACATCCGCATATCAAAATATTCGAATTAGTTTAGCAACTCCTATCTCCGCTTTATCTGTAAAAAGTAATTAGAATCCGTGCTTCACCTCTGGCGGTGCTACAAACTACGGCTACGTATTTCCTTACTTCCGTTTCGATATTTCCGTTATCTCTCGCTGTTGATCTTGTTGTAAGTTTTGGCATCGTCTGAATTTAATTTATATATTCTTCCTGCGACTCATAAAGTATCTGTTTAAACTGATGTAGCACGTTTTCTTTTGTCCTTCTTTTTCATCCTCTTTTATCTCCAGGTGATGTTCTGTCTCTTTCGTTTCTGTTGTCATAGCCCGTTGTACTTCATCAAGGAATGTATGTTATATCTGCGTCTATACTGACGTTAATCTGACGACCATTTCAATGCAAAAACATGACGGCGATGCTTAACTATTTTCTTTCCCTATTTAAGGACAGGTAAATGTGGATTAAACATAAAAAACTGTGCCTAAGAGATCCGTTACCTTTATTCAGATTTTGAGGCCTGATATTTTCTTGTATTCATAGTTGCACTCATCCAAAAGTAATTAATAATTGTAATAAGTAAGCTCTAAGAGAAAAGAGAAAAGCGACTGTACGTAAATATGAATGCTTCTCCGATATTATGTAAGTTTAAATTGAAGAAATATAATTTTCACTTGTACTATTTTTCAACGTACATTTTAAGCACGACTGGTTTCGTAAAATAATTTACATCTTCAGGTGATAAGAAGATACAATCTAGTTTGGAAAATAGTACAAATGAAAATTTTATTTCTTCAATTTATTTTTATGGAATTCCACATAGTCAAGCCTACTATCATTGATTTTATTGATGAACATTTTTTTGTGAAGATAGAAACTATGGATTTTATCTAATTATAACATGGCTAATGTGCGTACATGTTCATATACACGTTTTTGGTATGTATACTCCTGGCCAAAATTAACGCACCACCGGTCGTTAGGATCGCTTGGGAGGTGCTGCGTTAATGTTGGCCAGGACTGTACTTTACATTTGGTGGACACACTGAACATAGAAAACTTTTCAGATTCTTCCTATTAAGTAGTTTACTATACAGTTTATTGGAACGAGCCTATTAAAGGAAATATGGAATAGCAGCCGTATGAGTTATTTCAGGGTTAATTTTATGGTACTTATTAACTTGTAAAAAATTCATGGTAAACAAACTTTTACTAGACTACATCAGGTCAAGGACCTGATGATGTAGAGACGCTACGAAACCTAGGTCGTGTTATTCGGATATTAAATTAGTGGTCTAGTAAAAGTTTGTTTACCATGAATTTTTTACAAATTATAAGGTTTCTTGGGAACTCATATTACCGGCCAAATTTGCTGGTGGTCTTCTTGTAAGAGCGTGGTGTGCATAAAGACGTAAACTAGAAGCATTTTAAACAAGTTAATCCGGTATATAATCTGGCCTCTAATTTGTGGAAGTCCTCCATTATAAAGAATGAGCAACCTAAGAATTACCTAATGGGTCGAAACCGTGGTCGTGAAATAAATTACAGTCTGGTAGAGGTAAGGGTGCTTTATTCTTTATAAAGAGTAAATCTGAAATGTGCCTGCATTTCAGGGTAAATTTTTATTTACGCTCTATGATTAATATAAAGTGTATACGTCTCTATTGATAGGTGATTTCCAAAAGTTCTATTTCCATAATTTAATCACTGTATAGAATACTCAAAAATCCGCGGAAATATAATAATCAAACGCCTCACGTTTCACAGAATCAAACTGTAATATTTATACTTAATGAATTTTTGTTACACAAGAAACAAAATTACATTTGTTTTGCCTGATTTTTCGTTACCAACCAAATTTAAACAACAGATTTTTCGTGACACCATCAAATGCCATTCACCTCCAAATTATGTAAGCCGTACCAAAAATGTTAGAGTTCCTCAGGCGGGAACATGACGTGAAGGTATGCACCAAGAACATTTAATTGATTACCTTTTCTTAAGCCAGGTGTTAAAGCTAATGGCAAAAACGGGTCCAAGTGAAATACATCCGTTAATCTTTAAAACTGGCCTCTCAAGTGCACCTGAAGGTCTGCAATATATGATCTTAGAAATATAGTCACAGTGAAAAAGCTGGCAGCGCTGATGTTTTCTTGAGAGATTAATATGTACAATCACGTGGACGGGGTGTTTTGAAATACTGCCTTTGGACCGAAAAAGAGAAACAATCAGCGTGAAAGATGTCCACAATGAGCTTAAAGAATGTAATCTTCTCAAAGAGTGTTTTAAAAAAGAAATGTAAAAAAAGGCCTTGAAGCTTTTTTGATTCCGTATTGCATAATAACTAATAATATTTCTCTTGCTCTAGGTGTATATTTATAGTTTTAAACTTCGTCGGTAAACATAGCTGATAAATTATCAGCAATTGCATTTAAAATTTTTATAGCATCTTAAAAAAATGAGAATTAGAACATTTCAAGGAATTACTTCAGAAATTATACTAGAATGTATATGTAAGATGCTTTAAAATTCCAAAAACAGGTATCATTTTTTGATAATATCCTATTTATTTCCGCTGAAACTCATATGAAATCAACACAGTTTTATAGTTTCGAAAGGCTTCTGTTCCGATCATTCTAAAATATCTCGATGCAAGAAGATGTAATTTATGTTATGCTTACCTTCTCTATAGGCCGTCAAATACTCTAAGAATGATCAGGGAAATAGATGCTAGAACGAGTTTCTTCAGAAATGAAATTTTTTCCTCAAACGATACACGACTGTAATCGATTATGGATGTAAAGCAATGGAATCGCTCATGATGCACCCCTTATCACAAAGCAAAAGGGGGCTTGTCGGTCAATATATAGATTCGTCTTCTCACAAAAATCTGTAATAGGGCAGTGGACTTACATGAAGAAAATTTTCTCCTCCCAAAATCTATGTTTGCTCATGAGATGGGGTCGTGTTATATTAACAGACATTTCTAGGTCGTATAAGTCGAGAGGAAGTAAGTGGTGAAGGGTGAGCAAATGCCTTTGAGATGTGGGAATGAAAGGGAGTTTGTGAATGAAGATGTGAGCAGAGCAGAGAGTGGGAACAATGAGAAAGTCGAGTGAGTTCCTTTTCTTAGAATCTCTATCTTTGCCCATGCTTGAAAAACAATGCTTATCTAACCTTCGCAGGCCTAATAAGGTATCGGCATCGAGTGATAGCCAAATTATTCATTACTCTGCCGCCTTAGAATTTGAGCACTTCTGCCGAGGGATTAGAAGATATTTTTTGGAGTTTCTCTTTCGACAAATAAATCTTGCTTCTGTGTTATTATTAGATGAGAATGGATATCCCTAAGAATAGGTTAAAAAAACGTTTGCATAATTAACATTGAATTTAAATTTGACAATTTCAATTTAAACAGAGCACATTGGTTTAGTTTGGATCCAATGGAAGGTCAGGAAGTAAATGAAAATTTTGTTACCTATTGCTAACTTGCAATTGTCTTAGCTAAGATAAGAAGTGTTTTGATTATATAATAACATTTGTTTGGCATTCTTCGATCAGCTAAATAATTTGAGGAAAAGTTTTCCAACCTAAAGACTGAAAGGTGTCCTTCCAGATAATGACGTAGATCTATGAAAAATCCTAAAAAGGATAGCGTACGTACGTAACCGTAACTTGAGCCCCGATCTCCCAATTAGTTGGTTTCTCAATTTGTTGATCTATTCGACCAGAATCAGTGCAATATCTGGATAACGTTATGCAAGGAACCTATGGATCTTTCTTTAACGAAAATCATTTTTTTCTCCTCGGTAAATAGATCAATGTGGATAAAGGCATCAGACATAAGGTGTTAATATCTTGTTCATACTAGAAGTACAATTTACTTGATTTATTTAGTATTTAAATTCTGTAACTCCTACTGTTTATAATAGTTATAAAACTATAATAATTAATAAATATGCCATAAAGTATATTGATAATGTTTAATCATACTTTATCACCACTTTCTCACTTTTAATATTTGTGTATTGTAAATGTGGAAGCGAAAAAACATTAATTTTAATTACAGAAAAAACTAAGAAATTTAAATATTAATGTTTTTGAGAGTTCAGATTAAGTATTATCTTAGTAAATTGTTGAATGAAAATATTGATAACGTTAATGTCATTTATCTCTTGGAGACCTAAGAAAATAATTCTCAAAAAAGGAAGTCTCCACTCAGTTCTATAGAGAGTGACGAGAGAGAGTGAGAGTAAAAGTGGTACCGAATTCAATTCTATGGTATTCTAAAGACAGGTCTGGGCAGAAAAGGTACTGTACGCAAAACAGTATTTAAACAAAGTCATCACATCCGTTATTGATCCCCGTCTAGTAAAAATTATCTACAAAGTCACACGGAAGTACAACTATAAATTTATACCAATTACCATTACCATTTTATACCATTATACCGTGTTTTGGCATCTTCTCAGTGTTTATTTTGATCCTTTCTCTCGATTACTTTGTAAAGCATTTATAAGATTTTATTGCCATATTGCCTTCGCTTTAGCTTCCTTATTCAATCGGCATCCTTTTTTTCTCTCTCACTATTTTCAGCAATAATTTGTATCCTTTCCCATCAACCCAGATTAATTTTTCGTCTTACATCAGATCCTGAAAGAAACTTAGGAACGTTATTAATTTATACAATCGTCAGTCATTGTATAATTATTTTTCCCTTAAAGACTAAATTGATAATATTTTTATACTCCTAGTAGTACTAGTATTTCTACGCTGGCTTAAAAGGTTTTTTATACCACATACTACAGCACTTGTAAACACAGCAATCCTTCTATCAAGTAATATAGGATGTGCGACTTGCCTCAGTAAATAATATATTTAGCGATATTCAACATGTTTATCGTAGCCGAACAGGGCTGTGAATCGGCGAATGATTGTACTTTATATTTAAAAATTATTTAATTTATCCTTAATACATTGATTCCGAAAAATGAGGGAATGTAAATGCTTGCACATGCTCAAGAATGATTTTTGGGACTGCGCTCCAATAATTAAATAAAGAAACAAAAAGAGCTTTGATCGTTCAGTTTCTCATACACACGCTTTCTACTTGTACGTTAAATGAGTTTGTCCGGTCCAGAATACGATGGGTTGTAAAGTTGGAAAGAGCGTCCTCTAGACGGCGACTCGAATCCATCCTCCATATGCATGCGAGTGCCGTTGAATCGTGCCAAAAAGGGTTGCCATCACAGCAGCAGAAGAGAGTTCTACGCAACGCCGACCCTTTCAACTCAACTCCACTATTCATTCATTTTCCCAACTCACGCCTCCTCTTCTTTTCCTCGCACAGGAATTATAAAACTGTTGGTAGTCAGGTGTGAAAACGATGGCGTTATATTTGCTGATGCGAGTTTCGCATGTATTTGTCGATGAATAAGGATGCTGCTACTACTTTTACATATTACATTTTTGTAACAATAAATTTGTTTTACGTTTAAAGTACCATTCAGGCGTTGTCGCAGATAGTTTTATTATAGTACCACATATTAGAGAGCCTGCGCGGATATTTTCGCGCATCCCCTTCTCGGAGGGGTATATCTCCACTCACAGAAACTCCTTACCCCTTATCCCCGTGTACTCCGCGAAACTACCTTCACTTCCTCGTGGTTACCGGCTATCACTAATCTTTACTTTTTTTTCTTCAATATAAGGCATGTGTGCACCTGAGGTATTCGTAAATCGAAATAATTCGTCAACTTTTCTATGCATAGAAGAAACTCACTCGGAGTTTTTCCAACCCGGTATTCGGAGATGGGGAAGATTGTCGATGCTACATCCACTGGCACTGTAATTTACCGAAATGGTGCTCTTTACTACGCGGTAGCATTGTAGTTTTAAGTACTATTATAGCATACATTTTTGCAAAGGTGGTTCGTATGTATCTATTCACCTGTTCTTCAATCAATCTTTGAAAAATAATTACATGAAAACATTTCCTAATTTCAATTTCTGCAATTTTGACATGTATTTGCTGCTGATTGAATCTTATCTTTGGAATCAATTTTTATCGGACGGATCTCCCTAGTTTTCGGCTGGTGAAGATTGAAAGGCGTTGCTGAATAACCTCCTAATTTCCGTTCAATGAGCTCTTGCTTCTCTCGATCCGTACAAGACTCTCTACTTCCATCTCATGAATTATTCATGAAACTCGTCCTTATTAATCAGGGGAATTAAAGGTAATTTGTACTCGGTTCCGATTGGGTGAGCCTCAAGGTCTATCGCTTGAGGTCTTGGAATGTAAATCGTTTTTATAGGACCGTTTAAATTAGTCTAAAAACTTTTCTCAGGCAATTACCAAAATCATTGTTTGCGGGAACTTTTCCCGAGAAAATCAGCTGAGACCCCTGCAGCAATAATGTTCAAGATTTAATACACATTGAGATGGTGTCAGCTCATTTAAGGACCTCCCAGGTTGAAAAATCATAATAACCATATATTAATTTTATTGCCACGATATGAAGTGAATATAGTCCACTTCCACTATAGGGTACATGCAAACCATTTTTTCTCAGATCATCGATCAACTCAGATTAATTATGGAAATTTGAAATTAATATTATGTTATGAAGCACACCTAGCCGCAAATACCATTCCCATAAGGGCCGTGGGTCGGGGGTTTATATCTTAACATAATTTACTGAAGAAAAGGCCTGAGAGCGATATTTGTATTTCATCATTTTATTATTTTATCAGCTTTGAATGATTTTTACTTTCTCCATATACGAAGTATAGAGAAAGTATTGTTTTCATTCAAAAATACGACTTCGAGATTTCAACGGAAATACATGTTTTGGGGTCCCAGGAACACGTTTTGACCATTTTCGGAATGATGTCTGTGTGTATGTGTGTGTGTGTGTGTGTGTGTGTGTGTTTCTGTGCTTGTGGGCGCTCTAATGTGAAAACTGTTAGTTGTATCAATACCAAACTTCATATATAGTACTATGGTGTGTGCTGTCAGAGTTGATTAGTTTTTGGAGTAAATCGGTTGACCGGAAGTCGAGCTTCATTCATCAAAGCTCATTTCCGGTTTTCACAATATATCCGTAAATATGATATATAGGTGTATTAAATACCTTATAAAAGTTTTAGAAAATGTGATTTACTATAACTTTTGAATTTAACATATTTTTGTATCACCGGTTGATTAGGAGTTATTCGTGAAATACCGATAAACCAGAAGTAGCTGTTATGTACTTTGTGGGCGCTCTAACATGAAAACTGTTTGTCGGATCGACACCAAATTTCATACATAGTATTTTGGTTAATGTCGTTAGAGTTGATTAGTTTTTGAAGTAAATCGGTTAACCGGAAGTCGAGCTTCATTTTTCAAAGCTCATTTCCGGTTTTCGAAATATCTCCATAAAAATTATATTAAGGTATATACTAGTATTTACAAAAGTTTTAGAAAATAAAATTTACTATAACTTTTGTTTGAAACATATTTTTGTATCACTGATTGTGTAGGAGTTATTTGTGAAATACCGATAAACCGGAAGTTGCTGATAATGTACGTTGTGGGCGCCCTGGGCGAAAGGCCATTTCATCGTTTTTCATCGAACATGTCCCGAAAAACATTATTTATAATGCTTGTGACGTAAAAGGTAATATGATATAAATTAATCACTCATCTTCCAAGTTTAGATTGAATATGGAGTTCGAAAATACTGTCGTAGATAAATATTTACATCTTATACATGGAGAAAGTCATGTGCTGGCCACATCAGATTTTTAGTCTGATTTTTTAAAAAACACATATGCTATATCTATTATATGTAGACGTGTACTATCCATATACTCTAAGAGAGTCATAAATAACTAAGCCCCTCCACACAACCAGAGATACTATTAAATCCAGTGGTGTTCTTCACTTCATCTTATACAAACGTTAATTTTCTATTATGCTGTATAATGTACATTTTCTCATTAAGGAAGAGTTTTTATTACCATACATGCGTGTTTTTTATTTTCAGTCATGTATATTATAACAAATTAAGGGATAAACAAATTTATCCCGCATTTTGTCATCCGAGATAATTTTTAAAACTAATACTCTCAATCAATCCAATATAAAATTATTTTTATCTTAATTGCTCTTTGTATCATTGCTATGAATAAAAAGAACATGTAAGAACCCAAAGTACTTTACAATAGCATTGCTACCGTCTTCAGGGGGTATTTTATGACCACTGAGGACAGTAGTATTCCTATTGAAAATTACTTTGGTTACATTTATAATGCGGCATTCCTTTCTTGCTTTATCCGACTACTAGGAAGTCGTAGTAGGAACGCCGATTAAGACGGCTATTGGAGATTATAAACCTCTAATTCATTAACAGCCGTGTTCCAATCTTTCTATCTTTTCAAAGAATATGCTGTTTATTTTTTTATTTAAAAAGAAGAAAAGAAGTTTTAATTGGAGCATTCGTTGCTAGAGCCTTTAGTAATTCTAATGTCACAGAAAATTATAGCATATGAAATTGAGACAAAAGTTAAAATTTTCATTTGTAGTTGATTTCAGGCAGATATCTTGAATGGGACCTTAGCAATCGCTTTTTATTTCCGATAGCGGAATTTGGGGCTACGAAACAGCGGCTGCACATAAACCTCATCGGGGATCAATGAATTAATATCTCCTGAAAACAATACTGTCTAAATATCCACGATTTAAATGGACGGACTGAAACGCAGCTTATGTAATCACAAGGTGACATAGAAGAGATCATGTGGAAACATGAATCACGGGAAGATGGGTATAACAAAATGAAAGATGAAGGAAATAATTAATGAGATGAAAAATTGGTAAGAACCAATTGTCGGCCATTTTGAATAAATTTATCGCTCGATTAAACGGGAAAAATGAGGAAAGGAGGCATTAGAAGAGATGAAGAAAATTTAAAAGTGTGTTTCCACCCATGAAGATTCTCCACAGTCTCAATAAAACGTTTCCCTTTTTCCTATTTCACGCTCGAATGCCACGTCACGTCACACAGTGGGCTAAAATAGAAAAAAGCTAGCCAAGAATAAGAAAGTGGTTTTTCGAGTGCGGACTTTGAAACTTCGCATAGTCATTGTAGAATAAATTCTGCATATAATACCGAAATTATTTGCGATGATGGACGCACATTACAATTCTATAGGGGGTCAAAGTTGACCAAATTTTACGAAAAATGTCGGTCTTCGATTGTTCGCAAAATTCTTCAAATTCAAACCAATCCTCAACCAAAATGAGCTATTTTATCAATGAAAACGACGCTGTAATATAAGCCTTATTTGTGCGCTTCATAATACTGTGTTTGAACTATAACAGTTGAATATTTGCAATAATTATGCAACAATATGGTGAACCCTTATTTTACGGAATATTTTTACATAAAGTAAGGAAAACAATAGTGATGTACAACGATGTACACAAGCTAACTTATACCGCAATTTTCATTGAAGCATTCTAGAGAGGAACGTGAAATAAAATCCTGCGACAATTCGCGACGTCGATAAATAAGCGACTTTTCGATGGCGATGCAAGAGCAATCCTTACGGCGGAGCGCCACATTCTGAGACGACGTCGGTCATCATTATTATTATGATTATATTATTATAATATTACTTTTATTATAATATTATTATTATTATATTATTTTTATCAACTTTACATGAATATGCACTACACAGACCCTCTCCCCGGACCGACTCCCATGACCCTCCCACGTAACCCCTAGTCTGGACCCTCTCCCCGGGCCTACTCCTCGGACCCACTCCCAGGAATCTATCCCCGGATCCACTCCACGGACCCCCTACCCGGGCAACCCCTACCCGGAACCTCTCTCGGACCCTTTACCCGGACCCTCTAACCATACCCTTCTTCGGACACTCCCCGGACACCCTTCCCGGATCCTTTCCATCCTCTGGGTACCTGCCACTCCACGGACCTCAAACACCAACGACCACTGCATCCCTGAACGACCTTCCGCTCGATAGAGGACTTCTTCCTCTAAGGACACCATTCCAAAAGGACCTCTCCAGATGTCGTCTGCCCTCGACTTCGTCTCCCCCAACGCCCTCCCAATACCCGGACGAGCTCCACATACTACGTCCCACGAATTTATTCTTATTTATTTATGTAGGGGTTAGGTGAAGCATTTTATCGCCCTCTTTTGCTTACAGATATTTCACAAGTACAAGCACGAAAAAATACCTTAATAATATCGTACATAAATAATTACATTGAATAACAGATATGTGAGTACACAATTTAGGATATTTTAAAATTGCTAAAAACCAAATAATTAATTGAGATAGAAAAAAAAACATACCATGTAAAAATATACATAGATAAATATATAAAAATTAATATCTTTAAATAGGGAATAAACACTGAATAGGTAGATTAAAATTATAAAAATATTAAACAGTTATCGACCATAACTATCAGCCTCATGAAATATTTAAGGTTATAATAGCTAAACATCGTATGAATATATAAAGATACCCTGAATTGTTCAATTGATGATTCAATAAATAGTTAAGAATAAAAGTACATTATTGGAATGTCCACTTCACGGATAAATTTCACTTCACTTCATACGTCACGGATTTTTTTACCTAAATAATTACAGTACTTAACTGTGATATAAATAGATAAAATGGAATATATAAAAATCGATACAAATCTGAGAGATAAGTGGGAGAAAAAAAAACATGTAGACGCAACATAAAAATATGCATATATACATCAATAAACATGATATAAAATATAGAATAAACACTGAATACATACATGAAATATAAAATTGAATAAATAGTTTTTAAACGTGCATGAACACGAGTTACATGGAAGATTAAAAGTTCAAGAAGGTAAAAATAGTCTAAATAGATGAAGGTGAACTGATGATAGATGATTCAGTAAATAGAGTTCACTTATAGATATAATAATACAACAGAATAAATATAATCACAGCATTTAAATGTTCACATCACTGTTTAATTTCACTTCACTTTATAAGTCACGGATTTTGTTTCTTAAGTAAGTATTTATTTATTCCTTCCCGGCTAATATTAATGCCATCCCCAGACGTAGTCACCCGACGTTGTCTCCCGACGTTGCCTCCCGACGCCGAGCACCGAGGCCGTCCTTCGAGAAAGATAATACGTATATTATACACCAAAGAAAAAACATAAACAATTACGTATGTTCTTAAATCCTGAGTCGCATAAGGTGTCTCCGCAAAGCACAACAGTGTGTTATAACGCAATATTATTTATATACAGAAAAAGTAAAATCTGGGTGCGTCGTAAATTTGAGAAACACCGTGCTTCGCTATCCTATGCCTACTGCTACAACCGATTTTATAAATAAGAATCTTTACTAAATATTCTCAATAATGGTATATCTATTGAATCAAATTTAGGAAGATCATTATATGAAATCTATATAATTTAGTAATAAGAGTGTGATAGCGAAACAAAATAGAGCTACACGTATTACCTGTGGAAAATAATGATATAACATGCGTGAAATTTAGATGATCAGGCGTTACATTGTGGAAAGCCATTTTAAATAATGAAGAAAAACAATGTAATTTTCCTCACTTTTATTTTTCTGACGATCCGTTTCGCTACCGGAGTAGCATCTTCTGGTACCGAAATTTATTAAAAGTTTCTTTAATATCCTGAAGGGTTGAAGGGGAAAGGGAAGGTATTACGTGTTGCTTTGCGGTTGGCAAATATAATGAGTTCAGTGAGTACTATTCACTAAATGTAATTAGTGGACATTTCACTAGTTATTGAACTGCGAGCAAGGTTTTCTATTTCCTTATGATGTATTTATAATAAATAATTTAAGGTTTGGATTCTTTATCATTTTTATTAGAAATAACATTCCGACGATACCGTATAATTTCAATTGACATGTCTCCATGAATTTTTGAGAGTGACTTAAAAGTGCTATAACACATATCCTTATGTTTATCCAAATATTTATCATTTTAATGGATTCGGATCATTGTTTTATTAAAGACATACAAAACAAATTTACCTAATGTGCCATTTACTATTATCTTAAGGGTTGACGCTTTTCAATTTTTTGGGCGTCTTGTAAGTGAACTCTTGAAAAAAAATGCCTAATCTAATCCAATTCATAAGCAATTGACTGATATATCGTACCATCTAAACTACTGAATCTAAAATTGAAAGCAATTTTGAAGCTGTAAATTATGCCATTTTTACTAAAAAGAAAGGAATTCCTGGGTTTCAAAACAGCTTGAATAGGAATGACGGGGCCGAACCGGAGGTAACCGAAGGAATTCAGAATTGAAAGAGTCCTCTCAAGCAAAGAATGTTCACCACGAAACAAATAATGTATCAGAGTGTTATTATGAGTGTATTTAAGAATACGATCTAACAGGATTCCAAAATAAGATACAAACTATGATTCTTTCGAACGATTTCTCTTTTAAGGAAAACATTTTTACTAGTTTCTCAATGTCACATTAATGTACACTCATATAATATTGGAGGGAAATTATATCTTCGAAAGCGAATGAAATATGAGTAATTATTGGTCTAAAATAAAAATTACTCGCAAATTAGACGAATTTTTACGTTGTAAATACGCATAATTTCTTTCGATGTACTCTGTTTGCATCTCTATACTCGCTTTCTCCCGTTACATTATAGCCAACTTTAACATATTATAATACGCTATTTGCATATAGTATTCAATACATCTCATTATGTATTAAACATTCTACATAATAATTATTTGTTAATTTATATCTTCGGTAGACATTTTTCATTTCAGTCAAAACGTATTACAGGGGTGACGTGAAATTTACGCAGTTTGTAACCAAGTATTTAGAAAGTAAAATTAATTTTCCAAAAAATTTTAAATAAAAATTAAATTGTTTTGTGCGGAAAGAAAAATTATTTTGGTGGTGATTTTAATATATGGAAACTGTTAACAATTGGGGAAAACGAGTGTCCACCGACGGTTTAATCATCGACCGATCACAGCGCTGTTTCGGTTCAACGTTTATTCTAAAGGTTTAAACTTCAGTTGCCTTGGAGACGTCACCCAGTAAGGAGTTGCTGCCGGTCTTTTATTCCAAAACACCGTTAACGTTTGAATTGTAGAGGTTCAAAGGTTTCGAAACCGTGCATATGTGAACAATTTTCGAAGTTTAACTTGATCATTGTTTGATTAATTTCATTCGAGTAGGAAATATTTATTCTATTATAGGAATTCATGGAAGATCACTAGATAGGGGTGATCTTCTGGCTTGGTGTATGGTAAGATTGCCAGATGATGTTTTTATTTATCCAACGAAGCTTTAGGGAGTCTGTTTTTATTGATTGTTGTTTTCAGGTCGTATTCCCAGATTGTGAAAAATAAGCCACTTATTTTGAACATGCTTTAGTTTTAAGTTGAGTCTTTTGGTAACATTATTTAAAGCTGTGGTGAATGTTTTGTATATCTAGATAGCACTAGCGTATTATGAAGCCCTTTAAAATCCCCTTGTTCAAACCATCGTAATCAAATACTTAGTAACTTCCACAAAATTGTGGAAGTTACTAAGTATTTGATTACGATGGTTTATACTGAATTCCACCAAGTGAGGATTGAACATATTATTTATATCCCCTTGTTCGTTTTTCCTTCGGATTTATATCTACAACCTCTAAATATAAGGTTTGCACGTATAATTCCATGTGAGAGCATGGGTCAGATTTTTGCTAGGTAAATTTTATATTCCTTTTTGCCTGAGATCTGTAAAATAAGATTCCAAATGAGGATAATTTAGATCTCGTTGCCTTTTGATTGCTGTTTTCTCTATTTTTTTCATGTAAATTTTTATCTGGTATAACTCCAAAATATTTATCTGACTTCTTTTTAGGAACGAGTTCTCCTTTCCACCGAAGAATTGTAAAGATTTGTTTTCTGTTAGTTCTCTCCTTTTCGACCTCAAAGAGCCCTGTATTCACGCTGGAGCTAAAAGACGAGCAGAGCGCAAGATATGGAGTGGAAGAGACCAGTTACGGTTTAAAAGTGGTAAAAATTAGAAGAAATTCCGGCGTCTCAGCGACCGTATAAAAAGTGAGGCAAGGATTCGGACCAATGCAGTTCTAGCTTTACCCGATAGAGATCATCATTTTCCCCACGTTTTCCCTCCTTTTTGCCTTAACGTCCCACTTTCGCTCCCCCTATATCTTCCAGCAATATGTGCGAGTTTTTTCTGAGCGGTGGAATCCAGCTGCCGACCGCGGTAATTTTTATAATTCCCTTTTTTCAACCAGTTTATCGGAGAGTTTTATTGCTGCCTTTCCTGCTCGTATGGGTACATCCTACCGGCACCGTGGAGGCGGGATTCTTTAAGGGAGAAAGCGGCGGTTGCGCTGCGATTCGCTTCGTTTAAGAAGAAATTTGTCGTCGTAAAGATCTGACCGCAGTGTAGTAATTTTGCCAGTATCGCCGCTCTGCAGTGAGAGAGATAAATAACTGACAGTGCACTTTCTAACACTCAAGTCATTAACAAACCTCGGTGACATCCAGGTACTTAATTGGTGAGGAAAAGACCGAATGCTCTTGGCCTTTAACGATAGAGATGAATGAGGAGGATCACGCAAAACCTTGAGCGTGGTTACCACCTTAGAATGATCAAACACACTGAAATGTTTGCGTCCATTTTCTTAAATGTATCTCAAGTATGATTTAATTCCCTAAATGATTGAATGGCATTAGTTTTTTTAGTATCTGTTCTGCCATTTTGTTTCGGCAGCAATCTGAAAACGTGAAAACGGGAGTATGTTTTAACTAGTCAAGATATATATATATCCATATCCAAAACCTTGTTTAAGTGATTATTTCAAGTTGATCATGATAGATGTGATAATGAATAGTAATTTTAAGATTTTCAGACGAAACTATACGTTTGTAACTAATAAATTGTCCGTGGATATTACTCAGCGTTTTACTTCTAACGTAAATTTGCTTTATTTGGCTGGTCTGAATCAATTTACTAAGTTTGTATGAGGTGGTCTTTCTTCAATGCATATTGATTCTCTTATTTTTATTTTCTTTTCAAAAGTATCTAAATCGCCTTTAAATATACTTAGACACCCTTCTTTTTGCACATTTCCTGCGTTCAATTTCTTGCAACGGTCGCAAGATAGCATCTTATGAAACGGGTAAATCTGTTTATTCACCTCCCAATAAACATGCTTTAATTACTCGAAGCTCTTTTTATTTGGAAAGCCTGCTCTATAAAGTTGCTTTAATTAGTGAGGGTAAAGTTGTTAGATACACGGTAGCTTGAGAATTTAGACCGGTCGTAATGTTTATAATTTATGGAGGAGCAAAGAGTCTTAGTGTTCTATTTTACGCGTGTGAACCATTCCGTAAAATAAAAATTAGTTACAAAAATAACCAATTTATTTATTAAATTGAATCTATTAAAGAGTAGTTATTTTAATCGTGCCATTTATAGTTCACGCGTCTCTTACATCGCAGAGGTTTTAGATTTTTGGGAGTCATCCAATGACGTCACACTCAACTCTGGTCTGTTGGGTCCGGGGATATGCAAAACTACATCGCTTTGGATATGAAACTCCATGTTTCACTTCGTGACAGAGGGACAGAGGGGAATCAGAATTTCCAAAAATCAAGTGACATAATTTAAGGGAGCACCGTGGTTACAGGATGTTCCCCTTTGATTACTTTCCTTATTAATCCATCCTATCTTAACGTATAATTATTGGATTTTCTATATATTTTCATTTTGCATATTCAAATAAAATCCCTCTACCCGTAATCTCTGGTATACGTGTATCATACTCTATACCGATTTACTTATCCCATTTTTCCTTTATTTCCAATGTTCGTCCACGTAATTTTCTCTTTCATATCTGACGACCATATATTTAGAATTAATGTGTGTAATACCAATCTCTACCGATCAAGGTGTTATAACTGAAGCGATTGACAGATTCTTTTAATAAGCGAAATGAGTTTTAATAAGTATAGTTTCCGACTGATCGTGTGCTACAGAAGAATCCATGGCTTACTCGTTTGGATTTTCAATTTAACTAGTTACCAATTATAATCAAAATTCCTTGACATTTTATTTCGCTAATGAGTTTTTACCACGACAATTTAAAATGAATTGGAATATAGTTTTGGAAAACGCTTTTTTTCCTGTTACACAGATATCTTTATCGTTTTAGTTCTTTGGCGTTGTTCTTTGATATTTTAAAAGTGAAATCGCATTCCATTCTGGAATTTGCCTTGAGCATATATTAAAGTTTTCTTTGGTAATAGGTTAAATGTAATTATTAGTTTTCCCTATGTTCGCGTAGTTAAATTTTACATTTCAGATATTCTAGGTATTTATTACACCTATGTATAGAATTAATATTTATTGTCATATTGTACTAAACAAACAAATCTTGAGCATCCCACGACATAGAGTCAGCTCTATAATTAGTATTATTAATTACATTTTTTGAGGAGTCGTTATATATATAGATATATATTCCATCGAAGTCTATAAAGAAGCTATTGTGATCTTAAATAATGTCTCGAGATCATAACTCTTTCGGATGAGGGAACTATATACGTTGGAAATTTTGAAGATGGGGATCAAGAAACTGGACATCGAGGTGGAAGATAAAGAGCACAATTTGTCATGTTTCCTTGCCTTATCCTGTCGGTTTATACCCTCCGGAAACTACCTGCTTTTTATACAGGGCGTGTCAACAGCCATCGGATAGCGTAGATGTTGAAATTATTAAGAAGGTGAACTTTGGTACATTTTTCAACGTCGTCGTCTAATAAGGTTGGCGTGGCTTTGGAAGGTTAAGAGGATACGGCAGGTCTTGATCTCGCGGTATACAAGTTCGCGTTTCTTTTCAAGAGATTTGGCCGATTCCCAAGATTCGCCTCGAAGACGATTTATTTCCTCGAACGCTGCACCACACCTAACAACATATCAATGGCATGGCAGTCCCACCTGTTGCTACCTCAGGGAGTTGCTCAAAGTCTGTCGACGCCCATTCCTTCCCTTGCGCGAATTTTAGGCGGATAATTTGATTGTTTACGTTACCCCTGATGAGATTTTCCAATCTGGGAAACAATATCGTTTAGTCTACCATGAAGTAAGAAGGGAAAGATTACCTCAGGTATCAGATTAAGTGCTTATCTCAGTAAGACAATCTACAAAGCGTACGCAGTATGAGAAATCGAGTTTACTAAGTAGCAGGAAGAGGAAAGAGGAAGAGCTATAAGAATGAGATAAAGAAAGGCTCCAATAACAAGCTTCTTGGTTTAGCATGGTATAAGT
The DNA here is from genome assembly GCA_947579665.1 of Sympetrum striolatum. NCBI lineage: Eukaryota > Metazoa > Arthropoda > Insecta > Odonata > Libellulidae > Sympetrum > Sympetrum striolatum. The sequence goes on along the minus strand of OX388351.1, from coordinate 48,774,709 downwards.
TAAAGGTTATGATAATAAAAAATAATATAAATAAAATTTTCTCAATTAAATCAAACCTCTTGTGGAAATATTTTTTAAGATGTGAAAAAATCGAAAAACAAATAAGATGCTTACTTTCCACAGAATTTAGGCATTAATAAATGCTGTGAGGAGTAAACATTTATTTCTCCTTCGATTTTTATGATTAAATTCCATCGGATTTCACTGAGTACTTTAAATATTTTTCTTAAAATGTTGTTAATTCTATGTAAGTTTGTGAAAGATGCCTAAAAAGATGCTATTTAAATTTTTCTGTGAAATTTTATTTCCCCCAAGGTAACAAAGACAAAGCCTTTTCTTATAAGTGCCTTCGTGTTTCTCATCTATGGAACTGAAATCATTCAAGACTTCTTCCGCGAGATAGTTCTTCTTACGAAGAAGAAACTTATCGATCTTACTTAATTGGCTCTTTTTTAGTCTTAATTTGTAAATTTACTTTAGGTATTGAAGTGTTCCATGTAAATTGACGGTAAGTTTCAAGTCGGGAAATTAATTTTTGCTGCAATATTTAAATAAAAACGATGTTTTAAAGATAGACGTATCCTCTTCCATATAAACTTTTATTTTTCGAACTAGCGGTTTCGATACAAGATCATCGTCAGGTTCATAGAAAACTGCTATCAGAATCTGCTTTATTAAAACTGATATCATAAAGTGTTTTCTACAATATATCGTATGTTACATTCTGAAATGGAAATAATTTGATTTCGATGGATGTCCTAGTAGTTCCATTCTAATGTTTTGACCTTTCTCACCCCAATCAACTGACATTATCCGAGTGTTAATTAAAGCGATTTTTTCTGCAGACATAACGAGCATATTCATAGCTGTATCTCCATCACAAAGTATCCTCGCAAGCTCCTCCGTGCATGCAATCAAGGGATTCCATCTTCCGTGGCGCCGCCCTCTCGGTCGTAAATCAAAACCGCCGTCCCCCATCGCACTTGAATTGGTGCGCGGACATGCAATGCACCAACGCCATTAATCTAGGGGTGCCAACCAGTTTTGCATCCGTTCAACACCCACATCAACCACGAATTCGGCGACTTTTAACTACCCCAACGCCCGATTGTTTTTCCGATGGGTGGATGGATGGACGGTGAAATCAATGACTGCTTCGATGGGAAATTTAAGAATGTAATGAACTCGAAGATAGAAGACTCTTGTAAGAATGTGAGAGAAAGAGAGATTCTTCCTTTTATGTATTTGGAAATGAGCCCTCATTGACATTCATATGGGGTAGGTGAGCAGAGATTGAGGTAATTGAGAAAGGTATCAACATTATAGCTTCTAACGCGCTGTAAATTGATAGTAGTTATTGTATATGTAGTCTCAGCGATTCTCTCTAATAGGTTATTGCTGCCAACGTAATTCATTCTGAAGAATAGCATTCTTAAAAGGAGGAATTTTAACACTTTTAAACTTAAAAACACTAATCTCAAAATTTTGAACATTTACGAGTGTGAAATCTGATGGGAAATCTTTCATCGTATTTATTCATGAGTCTTGGTTGATATGAGTGGAACAGCATATTTTCATCTAGATAAATTGCTGTGGCTGATAAAAAATTATCTTCTAAGGAATTCAACTAATAAACCCTTCAGAAATATGTTTTGAGACATCTTAGTCAAGCGTATCATAAGTTTTCCAAGTAAACCACTAGGCAGCATCGCATTTTGTCGTTGAAACGCTAGCATGGTTAAGTTATTAAAAACACTCAATCAACTAGGTGGGTCTCTATTTCTACCAAATAGGATTTTCATATTACCATAAAGAAATGAAGGAGAAAAAGTCTGCGACAGCCAGGACTCGAACCCAGATTAACACTTGCATGGCGGATGCTTTAACCAATTAAGCTGCCGCGACAGCAAGACATACATTTTTCTTCTTAATTTCTTCTCCAAATTCAAGCATGTGTATCATGCGTATTTTAATCGCTTGAACGCATTACCATAAGGTGCAATTGAATCAGTGTCATAGACTTGGCAGGATATTATATAGCAAATCAGATATTTTTTGAGAGTTCTTGTAGAGATCGGTTTACTTAAAAGTAAGGTTTTTGATGCTGCACAACCATGTCTCTCCCAACCACTCATCATACTACGCTATTAGAAATAAATATTATCATCGATTTCCATTAGCCTTTCGGTACAATGGAATTTCTTCTTAAGATCGTCAAAGTCCAAGGCATTCCCCGCACTCTTTGGACTGTCTCAAAGAAATCATTTTGTAAATCCCACTATACCTGGATGTCACAAAAGTCCTCGACTGCGGCATTTCGGGATAAAGGGCTCTTGAAATTTCTCTCATAACTGCGTAATACCTCTGTTGACTTCTTGGGAGAACAACACAAGGAATTGCGGAACGAAGCGGTTCCAAAGAAATTTTCAATTTACGTGGAAGTAGTTCACGAAGCAGGTGGTCTTCAAAAGAAGGGCGACGAATGACAAAGGGAAGAAGTTAAAAGCGGTGAAGCATGAAGAACTTCCTTATGGAATCTTAGTAATATTGAAAATGGCTAGAATTAGGGAATTTATTTGGTAAATGTTCTATGCGTGAGCAGTTTCTCTTTTAAAGGAATCCACTGAGGCAATTGCAAATTCAGACTTCACCATAAACTTAGTTTTAGTTGAATCTTTCGGAAAGCAACAAAGAGAGGTGCGGGCAAATGAGCTTCAGGTCCGATAAAATTGACAATAAGATGAGGAAGGCCATCATTTCCTGTTTTTACTTTCTCCATATACGAAGTATAGAGAAAGTATTGTTTTCATGAAAAAATTCGACTTCGAGATTTCAACGGAAATACACGTTTTGGGGTCCCTAGAACACGTTTTGACCATTTTCTGAATGATGTCTGTGTGTATGTGTGTGTGTGTGTGTGTGTGTGTGTGTGTGTGTGTGTGATAATGGGCGTTCTAACTCGAAAACTAAAAGTCGTATCAATACCAAACTTCATATATAGTACTGTTGTGTGTGCTGTCGGAGTTGATTAGTTTTTGGAGTAAATCGGTCAACCGAAAGTCGAGCTTTATTGATTAAAGCTCATTTCCGGTTTTCAAAATATCTCCATAAATATGATATATACGTACATTGTATTACTTATAAAAGTTTTAGATAGTATAATTTACTATAACTTTTGTATTTAACATATTTTTGTATCACCGGTTCATTAGGAGTTATTCGTGAAATACTGATAAACCGGAAGAAGATGATTATGTACTTTGTGGGCGCTCTAACATGAAAACTATTTGTCGGATTAACACCAAATTTCATACATAGTACTTTTATTACAGTCGTTAGAGTTGATTAGTTTTTGGAGTAAATCGGCTGACCGGAAGTCGAGCTTCATTCTTCAAAGCTCATTTCCGGTTTTCAAAATATCTCCATAAATATGATATTTACGTATATACTATTATTTATAAATTTTTTAGAAAATACTTTTTACTATAACTTTTGTATGAAACATATTTTTGTATCATTGATTTTTTAGGAGTTATTTATAAAATACTGATAAACTGGAAGTTGCTGATTATGTACTTTGCGGGCGCTCTGGGCTCTATGGGCGAATGGCCAAATTCATCGTTTTTCATCGAGCATGTCCCGAAAAACATTATTTATAATGTTTGTGACGTAAAAGATAATAATATATAAATTAATCACTCATCTTCCAAGTTTAGATGGAATATAGAGTTCGAAATTACTGTCGTAGATAAATATTTACATCTTATATATGGAGAAAGTCATGTGCTGGCCACATCAGATTTTTTCTTTATCCTCAGCGGAGTTCTCAAATCATCCCACCATTCCCAGAGGGAAAATTCAATTCCGCTCATCAACTTTCGGTCACGCAAACAGCGGAAATTACTCGCCCTCTATTAAGACCATTATTGTCCAAAGTCTCCATCCAATACTTCATTTAATCTTTGTTTGCTTTCGACCCGACTTCTGGGAAAATGCTTGTGCGTGGAGAAATAGGAATTAGTTAAACCATGGATATTTTAACCGATCCTCAGGTATTACGTCTCACAAAAGGAGGAAATGATTTATGACATCGATTTTGATCATATTTAGTAGAATGATAGTGGATAAGATATAAGCCCAAAAATACGGAATTCTCAAGAGATCCTAATTTTACTGCTAAATTTGCTGTTACTTGTACTAAAGTTTTCTCGGTTCAACTGTGTGTCTCAAAATTATTCCTATTAGAAATTAATATAAAATTTTCTTTTAGCGGTTCGCAAGGTTCGTTTCATTTGTTAAATTAAAGTAAAAATAATTTTCTCCCAACACTAGAAATATAGAAATTAGAGATACATCCAGAATTAATATTCTTAATATTTTACTATAATTACCACACTAATATTATATTTTACTGAAAGGTAGCATATAGTATTCTATTTAATTAACTACCAATGCGATTAAATTGATTCAAAGCATGTGTACTCGCCTGTTATGTTGAAGCAACAAAATACAGATTATGTATGGTATGTTAAAAAAGAATTAATGTCTCTGTTTAAAATATGGAGCACTTGCTATCAGTATATGAAATGTTATGTTATCTTTGTAAGATAATTTTTGTTAAATTTTTATTATAATGTATATTAATTTTCATTGCTCGAAAATTTTTCGAATATTTTGAATGTCAATGTCTTTTCGGTTTCAATTTTGTCGATCAAAATTGCTTCAAATATTGCCGTTTTTATCTTGACAGTTGTTATGGACAAACTTTCTAGACTTGTGAGAAATTTAGATTTCAGTTGTTTCATAGACTTCAGACTACAATTACATTTACATTAGTAAATGGAATATACAGTGGTACCTTGGTTAACGACGCTAATCCGTTCCAGGATAATCGTCGTTAACCAAAACCGTCGTTATCCAAGGCGCGATTTTCCAAAGGTATAATAATGGTAATGGATTACCGTATTTTCCGGCGTCGAGGACGCACCCCAGTTATTGGAAGCAAAACTTAGAATATTTACCGATTTAACTCCGGTGAGACAACATGTGCCTATGTGAATTAGCTACAATTTACCATTTAACTATTTCTAATATTCTCCGCTAGCTGCTATTCAGTATTTTTTATGATGTAACATCGTAACGTACACCAAATATTAGTTTATAATATAGTGATTATAAATAGACGTGCTGAAACACGTGAAACTCCGGAAAGACCAATCGACGAGGCGTCGTAAGCCAAATCCTACGTCATTACCCAAGATATATTTTGGTTACAGCAACTCGTCGTTAACCAAGTCCGTCGTTAACGAAGGCCGTCGTTAACTAAGGTACCACTGTATTATCCCCAGAATCCGATTTACAAAAGATAAAATTTCAAAGCAGTGGAGCTTAACTAATTCCTGGAATTGTTTCGTACCTCTAAGAATGTTTCTCTAGGAACACATCGGAAGATGAGTATAGTATAAACAACTATATTTTTATCCTCTTTTCCCTCCATAGGAATTTTCCCTCATTCTCTCCGTAAATTCTAACAGTTAATGCTAAAAATTCACATCATACGCGTTTTCTGTCACACAAGATGTCTTGCTCCTGTCGACGTACTCATGCCATAGAATGGATGCAGACAGCACCTTGAAGGCATTACACGAGAGGTTCTCGAGCGAAGTACGTGGGATAGTTGCTCTGTTGGAAAGATTCTCATTACTCCTGTCGACGCCTAAGTTATCGGACCTGTGTCTGAAGTCTCACGTGCATACTTGTGCCTCTCACGTTCAATCTATTACTAACAGACTGAAAATTTCCCTTGTTAGTGGGAACAAGTAACGTAGAAAGAGATTGAATAGCAATTCGAAACTTGTCTTGCTATTAATTCATCCAATTTGTGTTAATTAAATAATGCCAGAATTGTACACATGTGCATAGAAACGACTCTCTTTCTGGCGAAATGTGAAATAAAAAGTCACGTCTTACGTTTAGCGTTGTAATAGGAAATATAAGAAAATAAAAGGAACACAAATTCATTTGAAATTGCAATAAGACGAAATATAGCGTACGTAAAAATATTCATTATACACAATTTTCTATATAATTAAAACGTAGTTTTGGTGCCATAAATCATTACATTTCGATATGATAAACGGATATCGGAATGTAATGAGAGCATTCAATTCTAAGCTCGACATACTGGAAATATCTCGTACTTGACTCGAAGATAGGTTAGGCTAAAGATCAAAAAGCGCTTGGTGTTTACTGAGATGTGAAAGAAAACTTTGTATTTTTGAAATTTGTCGATCTACGATGGACATAGATTCTTTTTTTAGATAGCTCTCGCTAAAAATATCTAAAAGATCAGTGCAGTAGATCATAGAACAGGGAAGAAGGTACATTAGGGAATCTACTATATGTATCTACTTCCCCAGTTAGGGAAGTAGATACTAAAGGCGGTGTACATGACATACGATATACAAACAAATAGAGAGTTAAAAAATCTGATATGACCAGCACATGACTTTCTCCATATATAAGATGTATCTATTTATCTACGACAGTAATTTCGATCTCTATATTCCATCTAAACTTGGAAGATTAGTGAATAATTTATATATTATTATCTTTTACGTCACAAAAGTTATAAATAATGTTTTTCGGGACATGATCGATGAAAAACGATGAATTTGCCTTTCGCCCACAGCGCCCACTAAAGTACATAGTTAGCAACTTCCGGTTTATCAGTATTTCATGAATTACTCCTAAACAATCAGTGATAAAAAATATGTATCATACAAAAGTTATAGTAAATTGTATTTTCTAAAACATTTATGAAAAATAGTATATACCTAAATATCATATATATGGAGATATTTTGAAAACCGGAAATGAGCATTGAAGAATGAAGCTCAACTTCCGGTTAACCGATTTACTCCAAAAACTAATCAACTCTAAAGACACCAACCAAAGTGTTATGTATGAAATTTGGTGTTGATCCGACAAATAGTTTTCATGTTAGAGCGCCCACAAAGTACATAATCATTTTCTTCCGGTTTACCAGTATTTCACGAATAACTCCTAATCAACCGGTGATACTAAAATATGTTAAATTCAAAAGTGATAGTAAATAATATTATCTAAAACTTTTATAAGTGAGTCAATATACCTATATATCATATTTATGGAGATATTTTGAAAACCGGAAATGCGCTTTAATGAATAAAGCTCGACTTCCGGTTAACCGATTTACTCCAAAAACTAATCAACTCTGACAGCACACACTACAGTACTATATATGAGGTTTGGTATTGATACGACCAATAGTTTTCACGTTAGAGCGCCCACTATCACACACACACACACACACACACACACACTTTGGACTCCGCAGCGTTCGGACGTGTTTCGGCTTCGCTCCCGGTCTCTTACTTTGTGTGCGCTTTCTTTCATCGTTGTCATCGTTTCATCTCATCGTTCTGTGTTTGTTCGCTTCGTTTGTGCTTCGTCTTCATCCAGTGATCGTCGGTGAGTGTCCAATTTGTTGATTTGTCTGGTTTTTCGTCTCGTGTTGTTCGCATACGCTCGCCATCAGCGTGAGTCTCACACGTTCGTCTTCTGCCGCCTCGGTGGCGGCAGAAATGGACGTGGCTTCACCTACAGTGTCGCCTTCATCCTCAGAGATGGATTTATCTGGAAGTAGTCAGTGTAATTCGCAGAAATTGACCTATAAATCAATTCTATCTACGCCCGCTTCTCAATTGTCTGGTGACTCATCGCCATGTGCTCCCAAAAGCTCGTCCTCCCATACCTCGAGGCCTACCTCCCCCGTCCCTCGACCTGCCTCCCCTACTTCTAGGCCAGTATCCCCTACCTCCACGCCAGCTCCCCCTCCCATACGCAGACCTGTTCAGCTACCACCCCTACGTAGCGACGCAGGAGACTCGGCGCACGTCTCCTCTCCTCCCTCTACCTCAGAGCTGGTCGCCCCCCCTACCACCCCTCCATCCACCCCGGGGCACTCTCTTGTCGTTTCCCCTTCCACTTTGGCTTCGTCAACATCCATTTCAGATTCTACTACGTTACCGTCCATTCCTTCCCCGCCAGCGCCTACAGCCCCTCCTCTCGGCACATACGCGCAGCGGGTTCGAGGGGAATCTCTTGGAAATTACGCACGAACACCTACACACGAGAGTCCCAACGGGACTTTTTCTTTCACGCGTCGAAGGGTAACGCCGGTGCTGACCGGTCCTAACCGAAAAAGGGGTATTATAATGCAAGGTTTGCCGGACACCCCAGTTCACCAATATGTCTTCGCGGTTGCTAGTAAAATAGGGGGCGGGAGTAAAATCACGCATGCCACGCGGCTCTCCCAGAATAGAATTTGTATCTACCTCGCGAGCGAGGCACTGGTCGACACATTTATCTCCGACTTCGGCGGTGTCGAGATAAACAACACATGGGTCGCGGCACGCCGCATGGTGACCGCGGCTAAAAAAGTTTTTCTGAGCAACATCCCGCCCGAGGTCTCTAACAAAGACTTACTCGAGATACTAAGCGAGGCCGGAAGAATAGTGTCGCCGATTTATCCCCTGACATCCGGCATTAGAGTCGATGACTTTACTCACGTCTCCTCATGGAGGAGGATGGTACATATGGTCATCAGGGAAGGGATCAGGATGCCCGACTCCTTCGTCGTCGACGTTGGGGACACCCCTTACCGGGTATTCTTAAGAGTTGACGACGGTAGGTGTTTCCAGTGCGGGGAGGACGGCCACGCAGCCAACACATGCCCAAAATCAAACGCCACCTCGAAACAAATACCAAAAACCGTACCGTCAACGGATGGCGTCCCGCTAGCCACCACCAATGCTCCCTCTACCTCTGATGATCTGAGTTCCTCCACGAGTACCTCTGTCCCCGTTGTTTCCGCGACCACTCAGTCCGGTGCACTATCATCAGAGGAGGGCAAAACTCCTCCCGAGACAGATATTACTCCTGAGGAAATCAATCTGGTCGACTCGCAAACGGCTAAACTCCTTGCCCCTCTTGCCATGGATTCGCCACCATCAGTCGCGATTGAGAGCCTCGAGCTCTCGGCCTCTCAAAAGAGGAAAACACACACGGGAACCCCAGAAGATAACCTCCTCGGTCAAGTGCAAAGGAAAGAAAAGAATCCGAAAATAACCAAAGAAATGCGCCCGGATGACGAGGGGCTTAAACAAATAGCGGATTATTACACAAAAAATCCCGGGTTCACAAACATATCTTTTTTATCCCTAAGTAAATTCTTGCGAGACGTAAAGGGGAGGACGGACAGGATCGCCGCCTTAAAAGAAAATTTCAGTGAACCCATCGAAGCATTTAAAGTCCTGGCCACCCTCGACAAGCAGAAAGTCGTAAAACAGGGGGCAATGAAGATGAGGATCAAGAGGTTGGTCCAGCACGCCCTACAGGACGACATCTTCAATGCATAATTTTGTCATATTTATAACCATCATTATTTATTTACATATTTTGAAAATATCTATTGCCCTTATCAATATTTTTTGCCCATTACACGCATCTACTTCGTCGGTGTCGGTCGGTCGGTCGGTGTCGTGTATATATTTTTATTTATATTTATTTATTATTATTTATTTATTGTCCTTGTTTTAAATGCATCCATTCCTCGGATGTTTTTATCGTGTGTGTCCGATTTGTGCCCTTGTTTATCCTTTTAATGAAACGAGCAATTTTAAATAGGGATTTTATTGCGCCGCCTTCGGCCAGTGTGTGTCTGTCTATTTATTTATTTATTCGTGTTCGTCCGTGCTTTTATAAATTTATAAATTTATTTATTTATTTATTTATTTATTCGCGCATCATAGTGCGTGGTTTAAAGCACGTCTGTTTTTATCATATGTACGACGCTCCAGCTTTTTATGATCCTTTTATAGTTTGCTCGTCGTTTCTTGATTGGATTGTCCTTGCTCGAGGACGGATATGACAGATTTGAGAATAATCTCGCTAAACGTTCGCTCCGTGAGGGGAACTCTAAAGTGGGCACACCTGACGGCCTTCTTGGAGGCCCATCGGCCGGAAGTGGTGCTGCTGCAGGAGACCAACACCGTCGCGCCTGCGATGGACTCCCTGCCGCAGTACGAGTTTTTCTTCTCTCCCCTCTCCACGCCTCACACAGGAACGGCGGTCGCGGTGCACAGATCCGTGTGCGGCGGTGCGCGCCCGCCCGTCGTGATTAGCGACGGGCACGCCTTGGGTGTGACCGTCGGCCTGGGGGGTGTGACGCTCGACTTCGTGTCATTTTACGGACCGCACGAGCAGCATGAGGCGCTGACTGTCATCGATCGGCTGAGAGAACACCTAGAAGCGACGAGGCAGCAGCGCAGAGGACCGAGAGTGACTATATTAGGGGGAGATTTTAACGTCACTTTGGACCCCGGGAGGGACAGATCCTCCGGGAGGGAGAGACATCCCCGGGTCGCCAACGCGCTCCGGAGTTTGGTGGAGGACATGGAGCTGGTGGACCCGTGGGTGGAGACGAGGAGGGGAGAGGAGGGTTTCACCTTTCACGGAGCGGAGGGTGGAAACGTGCGCTCGAGGCTGGACCGCTTATACGTGTCCGGCGGGAGCCTCTCAGCCGTAAAAAATATGAGGACGGTGCCGTCGTTTACCGACCATAGAGGGGTGGCAGCCACTCTTTCGTTGCCAAGAGTGATCCCTCGACCTCCGTACTGGAGGTTCGACAATGGGTTGCTGCGCAACGAGGAGTACGTTCAAAACATAAAGACGCTCATCGCGGCGATCAACGATCTACGTTGTTTGGGAGACCCGGTATCGAAGTGGGAGACCCTAAAGTTTGAAGTGAAGGAGAGAACGGTCGACTACGTGAGGAGACTCAGACGGCAGCAGAGGGAAGCCATAGAGGAAGGAATTCAACTACAGCGGGCTAAGGCTATCGTGGCGAGGATGGGGTGGGAGAATATAATCGTCAACGACGACCCGCTGGCTCCTCACGTAGCGAAGTGGTACACGCGCGTCGTTCCGAGACCGCTGGAGGGCCTGGAGATCGACGGTCGATGGGAGGAGGACCTTGCGGCGATAAGAATGCACGTTTCCGCCTATTTTGGCGAAATTTTCGACCCAAAAGACGCGGAGCCTCTAACAAGTGAAGAGGACGAAGCCCTCCTCTTCGAAGCCCTCGACAGCGTCTGCGAGGACGAAAGGGCCTTGCTGAACGTGGAGGTTTCGGAGGACGAGATGCTGGAGGCACTTAAGAAGCTTAATAGAAACAAGACCCCGGGGTCAGACGGACTGACCCCGGAATTCTACATCGCCTTCTGGGACGTCCTCGAGGGCCTGTTCGGGGACATGGTGCGGGAGAGCTTTCGGAGGGGAAGCCTCCCCAGAACCAGCAGGTCGTCCGTCATCGCCCTCGTCCCGAAGAGCGGGGGGGGCAGAACGATCGATGGTTGGAGGCCCGTGTCGATCACCAACACGGATTACAAAATAACGGCAAAATTATTATCGATGAGGGTCAGCAGAGTAATAGCATCTGTCATATCCGTCGAGCAGTCGTACTGCGTTCCGGGGAGAAGCATTTTTGACGCCATCTCCACTGTGCGGGACATGGTGAGATCGGCGAACGCCGAGGATACGCCTCTGGCGGTGCTCTCCTTGGACCAGTCGAAAGCCTTCGATCGAGTCGGCCACTCTTATTTGATCAAGATTTTAGAAAGAATGGGTTTCGGGGACCGACTGATCGGCATGCTGCGGACGCTTTACCGGGACGCCGTATGCATGGTCCGAGTCGGGTCCTCTCTTACGCCCCCTATCCCTTTCCGAAGGGGAATAAGGCAGGGATGTCCACTTTCCGGACAACTGTACACCCTCGCCTTCGAGCCCCTCGTTCGGGCCCTCAAAGCGAGGCTCAGCGGTGCCTCTATCCCCCGCCACCCGGAGACGCGGATAGCCGTCAGCGTCTATGCGGACGACGTGACGGTGTTCGCATCGGAGGAGGAGGATTTAAGGCGGGTTTTTCCGGCGTACGACCTCTACGCTCGGTCTTCGGGGGCCAAGATAAACGCAGAGAAGACGGTGGGGCTGTGGGTCGGCAGGTGGAGAGGCAGGCAGGACTCTCCCCTCGAAATAAGATGGAATTCGGAACACGGCAAATACCTAGGCCGAAAGATCTTCAACGACGAAGATCCGGAAAGGGAGGTTCTTGAGAAAGAGATGGTCGAAACGATCGAGACGGCCCTCAGGAGTTGGAAGCCAAGAATGAGCCCGATGTCGTTGAGGGGGAGGGTGTGCGTGGCGAATCAGTTCGTCGCGCCCAAGATATGGCACACCCTCCAGACCTTTCAGCCTTCACCCTCATTTTCTTCAAGGATCCAGAGGCTGCTGGTGGATGCCATTTGGTTGGGTAGAAAGCACTGGGTGAAGAAGAAGGTGGCGACGGCGCCGGTTCGAGAGGGAGGACTCGGGCTCGTCGACGTTGCGGTTAAGATCCTCGGATTTCGATTCAACGCCGCACAGAGGCTCCTCCTTTCAGAGGAGGCAGCAGCGGAGCCGTGGAGGCTGCTCGCGGCCGCGGGCTTCGGGCGCGCGACGGGGGGGCGTCCGTGGAGGGACGCTTTCGATCGTGGCACGGGGTCGCGCCGGCTCTCCGGCTTTCGCCGCGCGCTAGTCAGGGCGTGGCGGTCGATGGGGCCGGAGAGAGAGGGCGCGGGAGTTTATGTCTTCTCCAGCGCGAGGCTCGGGAGGAGGATGGATCTTCCGATCCCCAAAAGGGCCGTATACAAAGAAGTTCTGTACAGAAGAAACAACGAGATCTGGCCACTCTCGGGTCGTGAGCCGAGGGAGGAGATCAGGTGGAGATCCCTCCGATCGCACCCCACCCTGGGGCATGATGGGGACGCGGCATGGCGCCTGGCTCATGGCGCGTGGGCGGACTGCCCCTTTCTCAGGAAGACCGGGATAAGAGAAAAAGACGACTGCCCTTGGTGCCCGGGAGTCGTCGGCACGGCCTGGCACCTGGCATACGTCTGTCCGAAGACGAGGCCGCTGTGGAGCGCGGTCGTTGGGGCCACAAAGAACCTGACGGGGAAAAGGGAGGTCCTCGTGAAGGAAATATATGGGGGAATCCTGGAGAGAGGGTCCCCAGGTACCAGGCTCGCCAACTTTCTCCTTTCGTTGGCGAAGGGAGAAATTAGGAGACAGCTAGACGCCTTTTTCCGGGGGCGGACGAGAGACGTCGCCTACGCGGAGGCGTTTTCGAGGGCCCTCAGGAAAAGGTTGAAATTAGAAAGAGACCACGCCGAGGCATGCTGCAGCGGGGAGATGCTCGGCGTGTGGACCCAAAAAAATTTCCTGATCGATTCCCAAACGGGAGAGCTGAAGGAGGATTGCCCACTCCTTCACTTAAACTGACCCCTTTTTAAACCTTTTATCCTTTATCTTTTTATCTATTTATTTATTTATTTATTTATTGTTATCGCGTCATGGAGTGGCGACGTGTAATTTACTTTTGTCGCCGCTTGATGCACGTTATTTCACCGACGCAAAGCTCTGCAAGGTGAGGAGCAGTTAGACCCCAGCGTGTCAGACTCTTGATGAAGGCTTTATTAACGCGAGGAGCATCCTTTTGTACACGCAGACCAACGCAAACCCACGCACCCGCATTCACGCACTCTCCCTCGATAGAGGGCCATCGAGGGCGATGCCGCCGGCTAGGCCGGGGCTTCAGTTCGGGTGGCGGGACACCGCCTCCTCTTACTCGTGCACCCCTCGATAGAGGGCACAGGGTGTTAGGCGTTTGGTGGGGCGGCCTGGGCCCCGTTTTTAGTTTGGTGCTGAGGATATGGCGTGGGGCTCTACGTGGAATAAATATACACACATACACACACACACACATACACACACACACACATTGGGTTAGGGTATGGGTGTGGGTTAGGCCGCTTTCAGACGGTACGACTTTTCGCCGGCCGCCGTCCACGGCACGGCGCCATGCCTTTTTAGAGTTTTTAAGGCGCTTTCAGACGGGACGACTTTTCGCCGGCCGCCGTCCACGCTACGAATCAGCGATCCCTGTTCAGTAGTTCTTGAGTCGTCATCATGGATAGGCGCGAGAAATTATGTTACTTGTATTACCTTTACCTAAAGAAAAAAAAGTGCTTTCGTGCCAGGAAATGGATTCATCCTTTAATTATGCAGAGACCTATTACCGGTGCTTTCATCACTTTGTGTCATGATTTAAGGCATGACGAGAGAAAGTTTTTTAACTACTTTAGGATGTCAATCGCCAGTTTTGATGAGCTCCTCAATCGATTGAGCCCACTACTCCTCAAGCAGAATAGCAAGATGAGAGATGCCATCTCACCAACAGAGAGGCTTGCTGTATGTTTAAGGTAAGATCTTCTATTATCTCAGTACTTGACTTGGTCCTTGAAATTTTGCAAAAAAAAGATAAATTTAGAAATTAAAACTTTTAATGATTTTAGTTGTTTATAAAAATAATGCAGCTGCATGGGTTACATATATTATTACAATTAGAATGTACAATATTAACACTTAGTATTTTGATAAGTCCCAAAGCACTACCTTGTCCCCCGCAGAATCTGTAGACTGGTGAGATGGCGTAGAATTTTGTGATGCTGCTGATACAGGAGAAGAAACATGGGTGGGTTGGATAGGAACAGATGGGTTGTATTTGCATACAAGACAAAGAGGTACTCATGGGTGGTGCTCTGGACTGCTGTAACTTTTGTATGATTGTCAAAACCTCAACTTGGAATTGAATTGTTTCTATTTCGTTGAGTCCATGCAGGCTAGGTAAAATGCCCTTAAAAAAGCTCAAATGTCTATCTTCAGGCTCCTGTAGTTTATTTAGAATCGACATTTCGACATCAGTTATTCCCGATTGGCCTCTTTTTCTTTTCCGTAAAGACGCAGGGGATGGAGGTTGGCGAAATGTTTTGCCTTCGTTTTCATTTCCAGAATTCTCGCGGATAGCCGTCTCTTCTTCATCAGCAACTTCTTCGCCATCGAGACTGCTTACAGTCTCTCTGGTTATCGTGCTCTTGGTTAAAAATCCCAACTGATCACTATAAATATATTTCTTTATCGACTTCGCTTGTGACCCAGTCTTTTTACCTTCTGACAGCCTTTTTAAATATTTTATCTGTCGGTCCCGGATATAGGTCCATTTTGAAATCACAGCTTTGCCTAAAAGAGAAAACAGCAATTTATTTTTGTGTTTAACATTTTTCATTGCATATCAATGAATGAGTACGCATGTGCACGAATGTTTGTGTCCGTGTGTTGTGTTTTTCTCATTAACCGTGTTTTTAATGCTCTTCAAATTTATTTTTTTAGGTATCTTGCAAGTGGTAACACTTTCACGGATCTCCACTACGCTTACCGATTGGGAGTGTCTACCATCTCTGATATCGTTCTTGAAGTTTGCGGTGCAATATGGGACAATATGTGTCAGGAGTGTATTCCTTCATTAACAGAGGAAAAACTGAACTCTGTTGCCCGTGGATTTCTAAATAAAACTCAGTTTCCCCATTGCATAGGGGCAGTAGACGGAAAACATATTCGATTGATCAAACCAGAACATACTGGTTCTTTGTTTTACAACTACAAGGATTTCTTTTCAATTTTGCTACTTGCTGTGGTGGATAGTGAATATCGCTTCATTTTTGTAGATATTGGTGCTTATGGCAAAGACTGCGATTCAACAATCTTTAAAGAAACTCGGCTTTGGAAAGGCATAATTAACAGGGAACTACCCATTCCAAAACCAGCGCCTCTGTCGACATTGGGAGAACAAAGAATTCCTTACGTGTTTATAGGAGACGAAGGGTTCGGTCTTCACCATCATCTTATGCGTCCCTATTCAGGGAAAATATTGGATAAAAAGAAACGCATATTCAACTACCGATTGAGCAGGGCCAGAAGGTATGTTGAATGTGGTTTTGGACTCTTGTCCAATAAATGGCGAATATTCCACAGACCTCTTAACGTCTCAGTGGAACTATCTATAAAAATAGTACAAGCAAGCTGCGTTCTCCATAATTTTGTGAGAGAAAGGGATGGCTTTAACTTTGAAGACACACTCACGATAGTAGGTATTGACGATATTCCTAAAATGGAAGGTGAACGTGGTAACAAGGCACCTAATGACATCCGAAATGCTTTTGCAGACTTCTTTATTACACAAGAAGGGTCACTAAATTGGCAGTGGAACATGTAGTTCTAAATGATATCAGATATTTAGTCTATGTCAAATATATATATATATATAAACATTATAATGGTATTATTTTATTATTCAATTATTTTATGTAATGATATAACACGATGTAAATATTGTTGTATTTTCTTTAAAGTTATCAGGCCATTTTTTTATTATAGTCATCCTGAAGTAATGTGATGGGATACCAATAACGACTTTGTATAATGCTATGTATGAAAATAATGTATGCTCGTGTGGAAATTAATTCCTGCATGGACTATATAAAAATAAAAATAACTTACCATACTTGTTCATTTCTTCAGTACTCATAGCCTTGAATCCAGAGTCCAGTTCATTGAAAATTTCCCTCCATGCTACTGTATTTTCGGTTCTTGACTTGTATTCTTCCAGGCTTTTGTCCCACAGCACGGGTCTATTAGCTACTAGAGTAATGAGCAGTTCAGCATCCACTTCAATGTCTCCCATTGTCCAAAAACACGAGATCAAATATAAAAAAATTAAAAAAACCAAGATCAACTATTCCTGTCCGTAATGTCTCGCTGTCTACGCTACTGTGAATTCTGCAGGGACTGCACGGCGGACGGCAGAAGTCGTCGCGTCTGAACAAGTCAATGTAGCACAGTGTATTTTACGCCGTAGACGGCGCACCGCCGTGTCGGATTGAAATGGGCGCCGTGGCGACCACGGCGGCCGTAGACGGCGTCGAGCCGTCGACGGCGCGCTTCGTATCGTTTGAAGACATCCATTAACACCCATGGTTATTTGAAAGCTCGGCGCCGTGCCGTGGACGGCGGCCGGCGGAAAGTCGTCCCGTCTGAAAGGGGCCTTAGGGTATGGGTGTGGGTTAGGGTATGGGTTAGGGTGCGGGTTGGGATGTGGGTTGGGATGTGGTTAGAGAGGGGGTTTGGGAGTGTGTTAGGGTGTGGGAACAAGGCTGGCCGGTAAAGAGTGGATGGGACTTATGTTGATTGATAAGTTCTGGAGTTGGATCTGGACTTTGCGTACCGGTCAAGGTAGAGGATGGTCAAAGGGAGTGTCGGGCCCCAAGCCTCAGCCCCCAAGACCTACGCCAGATTTGGAATCAGTTTCACTTCCCTATCTGGCAATATAATAATAATAATAATAATAATAATAATAACACACATACACACACACACACACACACACACACACACACACACACACACACACACACACACACACATACACACAGACATCATTCCGAAAATGGTCAAAACGTGTTCTAGGGGCCCCAAAACGTGTATTTCCGTTGAAATCTCGAAGTCGAATTTTTTCATGAAAACAATACTTTCTCTATACTTCGTATATGGAGAAAGTAAAAAAGACATGCCAAAGCTACTTGTAGGATATGAAGATAGGATCAAAAAGATCTTGTACCTTTTCATTCTCACAAACTGCCATCAGTGCTCATCATAATAGAAGGAAACATACATATCTGATAATTAAGCCTATCGCCTAAAGCATTTGAAAAGTAACATTTGCAATGAGAATTTATCGCACGAATTTAAGATCAGATACGCTGATGTGGGAAAAAGCTATCCCCTTAAGTAAAAAACCCTAGTAATCCCAATTATCTCTCAACGAGCAGAATTTTGAGGCTCTTTTCTTGATCCGATAGTGATAATAACTTAACATTACAGCGGAAATTAAACTCCTAATTAAAGTTCTTCCATTTCATCGGCTAGCTCTATAATTGGGCATTTTTGCCGATCCTACTAGCGAACATCATCGCAGTTTTTGTAACGATTACAATCTAGTGTACCCGAAATATCCTTTGATTACGGTGCTGAGTGGGAGGGAGTGTAAGGGTTATGTGATCGTGCTGCTATTTGGGCACGCCTCCGCAAAATAAAAATAGCTGTGGGAGTGGATGCCCGTTGGAGTTGATCATGAGAAATACCAGCAGATAAGGGAGCTGTATTCTCCGCCAGTTTTCCCTAACACTTTTTACCTCTTGTTCGCATATCTTTCCTTATCCTCTCGCCGCATGAAGGTATTTCTCCCGACAACTCCCATTCCGTTTCATCTTTCCGTATCCCTCCCATTGCCATCTTGTTTCCTAATCCTCTTTCTGTTGCCCTTATTTCTAGCTATCTTCGTTGTCCAAAGAATCCCTCCCTCTACTTTCATTTCCCTTAGTACGCACTTACAGCTATGTCTGATATATTTTTGTACACAATATGGTCAAATAATTTGCCTTTATTCCATCTCTCCTCTCGGAATATATTAATTTTTCAGTCTGAAAATGTCTCTAGATATTGTACTCCTATTTGATGGGTAGACGTTAAAGGATCTGTTTTGAATACATTCAGTATTTATTAATGTTTATGATTTAAAAGTTGTTGCTGCATCACTCAAGCTATGTCCAAACCCCAATCACCATAAAGTATGTATTACAAAATAAAAAATATTTTAGATAACATATAAGTTGACCTAAAATTATCTAATGGTTCTTCTTAACATATAAATAATTTTAAATATGGAAAATTATTATCTTTGGGAAACTTACTGCAACTGTACTGTACTGTACAACTGAATTATGTCGTTGCCGCTGTTTATATCCTAAAGTGTCGATTGAAAAATACGTACTGTTCCTATTTTTCAAGGACTGATTCCATTCAATACAAGTTGTATGAAACACAGTATATTCTCTTGTATTAAATGTTGAAAGTCTGTCATAAGTACATGCATAGATTAGGTAAACCTACAGCTGCACCTCATCACAGTGATTTAATCTATCAATCCAATGAATTCCAGATTACTTCGTGACGCATTTAAGGACTATGAAAGTGTTTTCTTACACGGTATGCGATGCAAGCTTTAAAAAGTTTTTGTCCAAACGAACATGAACGATTTTATCTCTATGCATACGATATCAAAATCTGTATGGATTCAAAGCTATAATTCCGCGGAGAGCATACATAGGTTGTTCTCCGGCTCGCCCACGCATAAGGAATCAAATCACGATCACGAGAGAATGGATCGCCTCTCCAACATGAAAATGGAGATAAAAAAGACAATCGATCACGAGATGGACGTAATATCGATGGATGGACCGTCAGTCCATAGCGATGTTAATGGCGGTCTTCGTCCATACGTTCCCACTGTTCCTTTGAATTGCAATGGTCAAAAAACGATGTAGGAAATGGCGCACCGCATTTGGACAGGAGCTTGCAACGTGTCTTTTGCATCGGTTAAATGGGAAGGGGGTGGGAAAGAGGAAAGGGAGAAAGAGTTGCTCAGTGAAGGATGTAGGGTGAAGGAAGAAGATGATGAAGAAGAGGGTAAGAACGAGGAATGTATGGGAATATATACTGCATTACACTTACATAAAGTACACTTACATAAATTGTCAAGGTAAGAATCTTTAGAGAGTTTTTACTGTCAAAGATCTTCTCTAGAATAAATAAAATAATTCAGTCGTACTAATAAGCACAATTGTAGGTTTATTTCATACGATACTATTTATTTAGTGTTTTTAATGCTTACAGGTCGAATTTAAAAATTCATCCATTCGTGACAATTGAGGCAGAATTAGCACTCAACATAATTTGCGAACATATAGATAAATTTTATCTCGCATGAGTCTATATTTAAATAGCTTGAATTAAAAATTGGTTTATATATATGAGCAGCCCTCGACGTGTTCGACACAACAAAGATACAAGACATTTTTTCTTCAAATGTATTTTTATTTTATCATCGAAGAATAACTACGCTTCTGAGATGGCTGAAATTTTGGTGAGTTCTTTCCAAAAGATGCTAAAAATGCTTTCAAGAATGTTTGCGTAGAAAACTTTCAATAAAAAAGAATGCGCCAAAACTTTTCAGACTACCATGGAAACATTATGGAGGATAATATGTTGAGGATACGACCTTGTTAAAGGATTGCATTATAAGTTTTAAGAGATATTTAAGAGGAGGTAGGAAGGAGGAGGTTCATATAGCACATACCTCAATTAGCCTATCTGGGTTTCCTTTTTGCCTCATTCGTGAAATATGAAATTTCGCAAGCGTTTCGTGAATAGTGACTTTTCACGAGCGTGAGTGAATTACACCTCCTCGTCAATTGGAGATTCATGTTCCATAATCAGAGCTTAACTATCTTCCATTGGTATGTTAAAGTGCCTACACATTTATGCACGTCGCATTTATGATTTTGCTTGAAATCCTAACTCAGATTCATCCTATTCCCGTGGCAACCGAGAACTCAACAATAAAACGCGCGCCCAGTTCGCAGAGAGTCCCTGGGGGAGGGCGTTTTATCTTTGGCAGAAATCTCACTTCCACCCTCTTTCATCTCCCATGGACCGGAAAACAGAGCCACTCCCACCACTACGAAGAGGATCTTAGGATATGCATGCGAGATACCTTTCGATAATTTGCAGCTCTTGTGTAGGAAAAGTGCGACGCACTCGCTCACAATTCTAATGAAGATAGTATATTTCCTTTCTAGCTACTTTTAATCGAAGAAAATACGTGGCTTTTGGTCTCTCTGGTTACACATTTGAAAGTTCCACGAATGTGGTACAGACAAACATAAGGTATGAATCATAATTAGTTTTTTTATGATTCATTGTCAATTGTGTGCAAAGTTTTGCGAAAATTTTATTTCAATACCGCCGACTCTTGTAACCTAGAGAAATGGTGAATCTAAAATATATTTATTTCAAAGTCTTCTATATTTTATTTGTTTTTCCTTTCCATTTGAATGTAGGCTTAGGTAGATTTATCCGCTGTGATACAAAAGAATTCCTTAAATGGGAGTGAAAGAAGAAAAATACGTTGGCTCTATGTTCAATGTTTGCTAAAACCTTACCATATTTTGTAATAATTTTGAATCAAACTTAATAAAATAAGAAAACTTATACCTTTACCACAGTATATTTATTAACTTACGACCATAGTTTCGATCTATAAGATCATCTTCAGGTGACAGGACATGACAAGTACAAAGTATATATAGTAAAGGGGGGAAGGAGGGGAGTGGGTGTCAAGGGGAGGTTAGAGGGGGAGGAAGGGAGGAGGAGGGGTTTTTACAGTCACAGAAAGGATCGGGGAAGGGGAAGGGAATAAGATCTCGTTGATGGTGAGGGTGTTAGGGCGGGAGAGGGATGTCACCTGAAGATGATCTTATAGATCGAAACCATGGTCGTAAGTTAATAAATATACTGTGGTAAAGGTATAAGTTTTCTTATTTTCTTAAGTTTGATTATGGAGAACTACCACAAAGTCAAGGCCGAAGTAATAGATTTTATAATAATTTTGATTTTGTGATTCGGTCAGATTACTTAGCACGGTGCGAAGTAAGCATTAATGCCTCAGAGAATTTAACTTTTCAATAATACTGATACAATTATTCAATCTCCCTTGTCAAATATTTACAGAATTCGACAAAAGTTACTAATGAAAATCAAAGATTTGTATGAGTTAAATGTAAAATCAGGGCTGGCTCCAAATCTT
The DNA here is from genome assembly GCA_947579665.1 of Sympetrum striolatum. Lineage (NCBI taxonomy): Eukaryota > Metazoa > Arthropoda > Insecta > Odonata > Libellulidae > Sympetrum > Sympetrum striolatum. Next base: position 48,752,976 of record OX388351.1, on the reverse strand, counting down.
TCAGTTAACATATGTTGAATGACTAAATTGTACCTCTCCTTTTGTCGATTGAGTAGGCTACGTATCACAAGTGTAATCGATATTTGTGTTTTTTATCGAAAGAATTCGTACGCTGAATTCCCTCTGAAGGCAAGCTAGTTATTTTTTAAGAACCTTTGAAAGGTAAATTTATCGCTAGGTACCTGAAGTACCTAATAGCGCCTTAATCCTGTTTGAAATATTTAACCAATTCAAATCAAAACATCAATATTTTTGAAGTTTTATAGAGTTTCGATTCTATTTTGATTTATATCAATCTAAAATACCGAAGCTATTGATACATAGCATAATAGCTTCGCTATGAAACCTAAGTCGTATTTGTAATATTTCTTATGGAGTAGTAAACGTTTTATTATTAATCTGTTTATTGTTAGTGAATACCATGAAGTGAAACCTGAGTCTATCTTGTTTTTCCTTAAATAGTTTATCATCAGTATTAGTAATAAAGGACAGTTTATTCTACATGATGTAGCTATCGTATTTTAAACCTTACTGCGCTGCCAGAATTAGACTTGCATAATCATGTGAACATTTCCGCTTGAATATATTTTTTTCTTTCACTCTAAAAAAATATATATTTTTTTATTTACACCGGTCCCTTAGGATTTATCTTATCAACCGTTTCTTATGAAAATTAAAGGGCAGGTGGCACCATTCCTCTTCCTCTATTCGTTTGACGTGTTCATTTCGTAACGTTTCCTCAATAGGATCGAGTGTTGAACCTCGACGCAGTGTGAGAGGAAGAGAGCGAAGTTCCCCGTAGCAAGTCTCCGTTGGTTGGATGCAGGGAATTCTTCCGCATCAGATCTGGTATGCCCACGGTGCACTTTGGAATGCCAAGTCACGTGGTTTGCGTGATTCAATCTCGTGATAAATTTCAACGACGTTAACTATGACGGGAGTCTTTAGATTTACGGCCATAAGGTAAGAGGAATACGCCGTTAGACGCAAAAAGAAAACGGATGAAATAGGTCGGAGAGAGGAAAAGGAATTTGATTGATATGTCTGCGGCTGGATGGCGACGCGTATTACACAAGAATTACTGTGTTAAGGAGATAATCAAGGGAAGAAATTCTACGCCAAGATATAAAGAGCTGCTGCACGTATAGAAGGAGGTTAAATAAACATGGTATTTTCCTAATTGATCATTGCCAGTAAAAACTTTAAAAGTCAATGCATAGGTATGCGCTCATGTAAATACTGCGGAAGCAATAGAATAGACTGGAATAATTTCTTTACACCCTGCTATAATCAAATAAGTAATAAAAATAAATAAAATTATTTTCTTCATTCCGTATACCTTATAATGTCATCATTAACGTTGATTATCTTTATTTTCTACATGTTATGAAATTTGTCAAGGATATACTTTTAATGTATAATGCTGTACTGATATATTAGTATCAAATTTTGAAGAAAATATTCATGTATTTATTGGATTTAATTATTATTAATGATACTTCTTCGATAGAGTGTTACCACATTAAACATTTTTTGCCTCAACAATATTGAAAAAAGACGCAAATACGTATGACAGATCAGTTAAGAGTAGATACTGAACGAGAGTTAAAGGAATATCATTCAATTCTATTCAACAAGAATATTTTGCGTTGAAGCTTAAGTTGTGTTCATAAGGGAAAATAAATTAACAGAGCGTACTTGAAAATCTCTGTCAAAAAAGAATAGAGATTTGCATTTTAAGAAGAAGAAGATTTGAGGAAATTCTTTAAAAAGAATTCGTATCCGGTTGTATCAAGAAGAAGAAAAAATAAATGACCGTAGAAGATTTTTTATCCTTTCAGATTGTGTAAGGATTTCTCTTCATAACATGTCCACGCTCTCATCTCTGAGGATTCCTTTAAAAACTTCTTGGTGCATCACATCTCGAAATAAAACTGTCCTCTTTTCTTCTTATTTTACTTTCCGAGGCTTCTCAGTCCATCTCAACGCAAGGAATTTTCACGAAGCTGACTGCGTGATTAACCGGTGCTGGACGTACGACACCCTTCCTTCTTGTCTCAACTTTTTCTCAGAGGTAGGCAATGCTCCTCTCAAAAAGAGGACGGGGGACTGGACGTATAGAAGTTGGCTGGGAAGTTTGTGGATGTATGAGGAAGACAGGTTGAGTGAGGATAGGGGTAAGCGAAGAATTAGATAGCAAAGAGAAAATATAGGCTTATAATTTTCATTTATTTAAGTTTCAAAATACTTTGAATTTCGTTTTCAATTCTTCAACAAACTTAACCGGTGGAACATATAATATTTTCTCGGTATGGAAACAATATTTCGTAGTCACAATAATCTTAAATAGGAGATAATATGAGAACAGATATCTCAAGAAGAACAAGAGAGATAAAGGAATAAAACAAGCATTATCATTTTTATTTTTCAACTGAAATATCCATTATATCAATGCGTAGGATAAGTATGGTTTCTTTTTAGGTGAAATTAAGGTTGAAACAGCTAAAGAAAGGAAGTGAAACTATGTTAAGATGTTAAAAATCGAATCAGGAAGAGGATATAAATGGAAATTTAAAGAGGAAGCTTCAATGCAGGTTAAATTGGGGAAGTGTACGTTTGAAAGTTTCAGCAAAAGTAGTTTTCAGCGATCGAGGATACTCGCAACGCGACTTCCTTTGCACCACGCTATTCACAAATCCAAGTCTTGGCCACTCATCCATCACTTTTTACTTTCTCCATATACGTAGTATAGAGAAAGTATTGTTTTCATGAAAATTATCGACTTCGAGATTTCAACGAAAATACATGTTTTGGGGTCCCTAGGAAACGTTTTGACCATTTTTTGAATGATGTCTGTGTGTATGTATGTATGTGTGTGTGTGTGTTCTTGTGGGCGCTCTAACGTAAAAACAATTAGTCGTTTCAATACCAAACTTCATATATAGCACTTTGGTGGGTGCTGTCAGAGTTGATTAGTTTTAGGAGTAAATCGGTTAACCGGAAGTCGAGCTCTATTCTTCGAAGCAAATTTCCGTTTTTGCAAAATATCTCCATAAATATGATATTTAGGTATATTCTATTATTTATAAAAGTTTTAGAAAATATAATTTACTATAACCTTTGTGTGAAAGATATTTTTGTATCACTGATTGGTTAGGAGTTATTCGTGAAACACTGATAAACCGAAAGTTGCTGACTATGTACTTTGCGGGCGCTCTAACATAAAAACTGTTTGTTTTATCAAAACCAAATTTCATATATAGTACTTTGGTTTGTTTCGTTAGAGTTAATTAGTTTTTGGAGTAAATCGGTTAACCGGAAGTTGGGCTTTACTTTTCGAAGCTCGTTTCCGTTTTTGCAAAATATCTCCATTAACCTTACATTTAGGTATATACTATTATTTACAAAAGTTTTATAAAATAAAAGCTACTATAACTTTTGTATGAAACGTATTTTTGTATAACTGATTGATTAGGAGTTATTCATGAAATACTGATAAACTTGAAGTTGCTGATTATGTACTTTGTGGGCGCTGTGGGCGAAAGCCCAATTGCATCGTTTTTCATCGAACATGTCCCGAACCTCAGTAAATTCGACTATTCTTTTAACTAGGCCGAGTTTCTTAAGTAATTTTCCACATGTATCACGGATGTGGGTACTCCATTAGTATGTTTGTTGATAATTTTATAAACAAATTTCTTTACTAATTAAATTCTTTTTAATTTTCACGTGCAGTTACATAATTTTTGACTAACGCGTGTTTTTCTTCATCTACAGAATCTATTGGCCTTTACCATACTCCAGAAGAAAACTGTTATCAGAAAATACTGAGAAGGCTGCTGCATAAATGGAGGTAAGTAAGTTTAAAATTTACTTTTAATTAATAATAGTCAATCATCATTTTTATCTATAAGTTTAAAAGGAATACTGAAAAGGTAAATCTGAAACTAACTCAATTAACAAAGTAAAATAGTTTTCTTTCATGTATTTCAAAGGATACTAAAGTAATTTAATGTAGTAAATTAGGTGGCGTAAAATCAGGAATTGTTTATCAAATATCAAGATGGAGGAAATAGATTATATTAGAGGGTATTTAAATGGTTATTTAATGACGAATACAAACATCTATTGTGTTTGAATGATTTTTTGCCTTTCAGGAGTAAATTTTCTACTCCTATAACAAAGGAAACAGTTTATTGTGAGGTCGTAGAGATCTATGAAAATTTAATTATATGTGTTTCTACTAGATTGCTATGATTATCACGGTTTGGAGAAACAAGTTCCTCATACTGAAGTAAAAATCAACTTCTAAGATCACTCATGACACTTTATAGGCCAACACCTTCACTATATCTGTCGACCAAGTAAAATTTGGTTAAAGACATTGGAGAGGAGTTGTAAATTAAAAATTGCGAAGCACTTGAGTGTAGTTCATACATTATCTCGGTAGTAAATAAGGAATTCTGTTATTCAAATTGCTGCTGGGGGCAAATTTAGTTGTATCTCCGTATTTATTTTTGTGGATATTTAACTGTCCCTTGCACTGCGTTCAAACCTACATCAAAGTGACGCCCCCTCATTCTGACGAAACCTCTTGCCCGTTTTTGGCCCTCAAGAGCCACTTCTCCGATATTGGGGCTGTCGTGCGCATTCTCAAAGTCCAGTCGACTTTATGCTTCCACGGTAGTGACGAATATCCAAGAGAAAAGAAGAACAAGTGTGAGACACGAAAATTTAACTTTTCCATGTACTCTTAGCTTTATTATCTGCATCATTGAGCATTTAAACATCCATTACTGTATATTTGTTTTCTTTACTCCAAGATAGGCTCAAGTGTTCTCAGCCAACTGTACCCGTACTCTAGGTAGTGTTCCAGGAAGATTCCAATAATGATAAATAATTTTCTCTTGATTTATGTGATGGGAAATCTTACACATAGTATAAAATTCACTGAATCAGGCAAGGTGTTGTGGTAATCCATAATGGAAAGAATCTAAGAAAGATAGGTACTATTACCACAATTATTTTATTTTTTACAAATAACAGTAACGCGACCGGTTTTCTTTCGAAATAACTCTTCTATTTCCCACTTCTCAAAACAGAAATCCTCCATATCGCAACCAAAGGCCACCGACTAAATTTCTTAGAGCAACTAGAAATTCGCAGACATAACTATTCTTCGAAATATTCCTTGGTGAATGAGCATTTTTCCCTTCTCACTCCCCGCTGATAAATTCTGTCCTTTCTTACAATAACGACGTCCCTTCCTCTATACCGTTTTAGTCTCTAACTCCCACCACCTCCTTCTCCCCCCCCCTTTTCACCTTTTCTATCCCCTCCCCCTTTTAGGAAGCTAGTATTCAAGGGTTTGAATTTAGAGTTTTTTTCACCAGAAGATGACGATCAATCGTCGAAACTGGTCGTGTTACTGTTATTTGTAAAGAATAAAACAAATAGTGGTAAAAGTACAAATCTTTCTTAGATTCTTTCCTTACACATTGCATAAAAAAGAGGATAATAGGATAAAGTAGTTCTCAAATACACCAAAAATAAAAACACAGCACACTTATACTAATTCCATAAAATTTAATGTAACTGTTAATCGGTTTCGGTGTCACAGCACCATCCTCAGAGATTGCAACATTGTATTCTTTTTACCCCGCCTCTTACCCCTCCCCTTCTTTTGGTTCTGTATATATGTTCTTGCTCTTTGATTTAACTTCTTGTTCTGACACCGAAACCGGTTAACAGTTACATTAAATTTTGTGGAATTAGTACAAGTGTGTTGTGTTTTTATTTTTGGTGTTTTTTAAAAATGAAGTTCCACCAAGTAACATTCGAATCGATTTCTTTAAAGTAGTTCTGTTGGAAGCCAAATTTTAATGAATTTATCAGAAATAAGATAGTAGTATTATATTCTCAAATAAAGCTTAAAAAACGTAAATCCTGGGGAAAATGCTACCCAAACCATTGAACTCAACCAAACTTCCTTTGAGCGGAAGAGAGAATTAAAAGTACATTTTAGTTAATTTCCGATTGCTTTAATCAATCTCAGAAAAAGAAAGGAGATATGACATTTTATAAATTTTTTGCTATGCTTGGTACACATCCTAAAGTCACCTTAAAAGTAAAATTCGGAACTAATTTACCAATGGTGAAGCTAGTAGCGCAATATTTTTACTTATGCAAGCGACCGTCTCTAATTTTACCTACAAATTCTTTCTTCTTTCAATTACAACTAGCACTTAAGCCGTATTATTTCATTGTTTTTTTGCATATAAGACAGAAATAATAATAATAATAATATTTATTAATCCAGAGACATACATAGGCATGTATAGGACAAGTCAATCAACATATTCACAGACAGTCAATACATAATGAATAGAATACATAATGTACATAATAATTTAGGCATAATGAATAATAAGTAGTCAATACATAATGAATTACAATAAAACAACACACTCAAAATACATGATATCTAGTAGCAATATAGAGTTTAATCACACTTTCTTTTCAATTATAAATTCTTCTACGCTGTAGTAAACTTTATCTGCTAAAAAAAATTAATTTTGTTTGAAGATGCATTGGTATTACTCTCCTTTATTGCACTTGGTAAAGCCTTATATATTCTAAGAGCCATTACCTGGAAGCTCCTTGCATATAGGCTAAGGCTGTGAGAAGGAGTTCTCAAAGACAACCTTCCTCTAGTCTCATGGGGATGTTCGATTCTGTCGAGTTCAAACTTACTTAAGTTCGATTTAACATACATAGCAGAAGCATAAATATAGGCTGAGGGCATTGTGAGTATCCCCAAGTCTTTAAAAAAGGGCCTACAAGATTTCCTTCTTCCAATCTTTGCAATTGGAAGAAGGCAATCTTGTAGGCTACTGATTGACGATATCAAATATTTAATATGTGCCTCTCAAAGCTTTAGGAAATCCATATGTATGTGAAGGAAGCCGAATTTAATGCTTCGGCATTATGATTGAACGGGCTCAATGTTGCGTTTAACTTATGAACCCGTATCCTCTTTGTAATTTGCTTACCTTCATAGCCATCCAAGCTAACTTATGTCAAAAAAAACAGGAATCCTTTTCGTGCGGAGACTGTGACTTAATACTGGTGCTTTATCGTTTTAGTTCACAGTCACTGAACGGGAAAAACCTGGCCAACCCCATCAGCCCTCTCGCTGTAAACTTTCAATATACAAGAAAATGCAACATGAGACCCTCCCCATATCCCTCCGCTAAATTGTATTTATTGTTATTGTATTGCTCTCACAAGCCATAACCCTTGCATTCAGTCTTCCCTATCGGCCTCGGATGAGCGCGTGAATCGGTTGAATGGGGAAGATTTACTGAGTAGAGGGTCGTGGGGATATGGGTTGATTTGGGTAAAGGAGAATATAGAGAAACTAGTGCAGTAATATCATTAAAACCTTTCGCACAGATTCTCCACGTTTTTGAAGACTTGATTGAAGCTTGCATAAAATTGAATTAATATATAAAACTATATATTGAAAAGAATAATAGATAAAATATATAATTTACATTTAATCTGAATCTTCTTTTCAAGTGTTTGATGAATCGTAAAAAGTAGATTTTAAGGTACAAAAACGTTTTTTTATAAATCGTCTGTATCGACTACAATTGGTGGTATCCATGACAAAAGTAATGTTAATGTTATGTATAAATAAATTATTCCCTTGTCAGCTTGCTTCTGTTTTTATAAATGCTGTACAGTTATGTCATTTGACAAAATCAGATGCTTCGCAAGATTATTTTACGGATTCCAAAGATATTTTAAATCTTTGTAGCTTCCCTTCGTGTTATGACTTGATTTTTGAATGGCCACAGTGACAAAACCAGTCGAGTAAATATTTCTTGCGGGAGATATGAATTACTTCTCTTTATGATATACGCTTATTCATTTTCATTCTTACAATGCGGGAGAAAAATATATTTCTATTACGTTGATTTTAAATTTATTTTCGTGAGAAATTTTATAAATAAACATAGCTCCGTTGTTTAGTAATTGCGGTTCGAAAATATTTATCGTTTCCGAAGTACATGCATATCTCATTATAGTTTTACAAGTTTTAAACTGTAATTCTGGGACTTTTGAAGCGTGTTCGGTGATACTTTGCTGGTTGAGCATAGTGCGGCAGTTACATACGAGGCTTTCGTATATACCCCAAAATTTAGCTTTGCTGGATTGATGAAGTTAAGAGAAAAGCGTTAGTAGGAATTCCGAAAGACCTGGACTGCCTAGTTGAAACCCCTTTTCCACCATAGGTTGTGAAATGCTGGTTCCATTAAAGAATACAGAGGAAATCAGGTTAGTATAAAGTCTATGACGGGGAGATAAGATGTATGAAATAAGAAGAAAAGCTTTTAGCTGAGAGTTTCGAGTTCCGGAGGGGATTAACCGGATTCTTTTGTTTTATTGTACTGTGAACCACTCGATTTTTCCACGGAATCTTTCCTTTCCATTGCACATTTGTCTTAGCGTATCGGTAAGGGAATACGGATATGGACGGAAGTGAAGCGTTCACATGGAAAATGGAATCGATGGAAAAGGAATGGGCGAAGGATAAATCAATTGGAACCTTTTTAGATCCGAAGGTATTCTTGGTCCATTATTTATTTGTACACTATCGAGCGATGCGTATTTTACTTTTCCGATGGCTCTAATAAAGTTAAAATCTTATAATAAATCTATGATTAATCTTATATCACGCTGATAAATCGAAGGGAGTTATAATCAGTGCATTAAACATATGAGTATGCGTTATATCAATCAATTAGAGAAGCAGAATTAATATTGGCCATAAATCAATATATATCATCATCAGCCATTTTCAGTCCGACGTCGGATGTAAGCCTCCCCAGGTACTTTCCAATTTTCTCTGTCCTGAGCTTCTCGTTGCCACGTTACACCTAAGTACTTGATAAATCTTACAGCCTATTATGAGTTTGAAAAAACAGTTATAAAATAGGGAATAACGTTTCATAAGACTGAATGTTTTTGGTTGCAATTAATTCTCAATTGGCTTCCGTGAATTAATACTTCTTCGTAGTTTGATTTCCTGACACGAAAAATGATTTTAAATTATCAATAAATATTTTCAAATGAATTATTTATAGACTATTGTAGAATTTGTGAACACGTTTATAGGACCTATTGCTCTTGCTGTAATGCTATTTTCTAATTGCCCGCTATAAACAAGCTGTTTATAGGATAGGAAACAATAGAAGATAAAGGATATAGAAACTATTAGAGTCAAACTGTTGTTACTTTAAAAGAAACCCTCTAAAAAGAAGAAATTATTTTATTGTCCGTTGGCTTGTAAGAAATGTTCCATTTTATTTCGTCAAGGAGGATGTCAAGTTCATTGCTGATCGGCATTAATAAATCGACCAGAGGCTATAATGATATCAATTAATTCAAATGTCAATATGTTCATTTCCTTCTAGCTTTATTTTAAAAATCAATAATTTCTCAAATATTAATTTTAAATGGAGTTTACACTGAGTAGCATCGCTTGTAAATTGATTTCAAGGACACCAAAGTTGCCTATTCTAACATAAATATTAAACGCTATGAAAATTTACGAATTGATTGTTTAGAACGCAAGAAAGTAGTATATTGTTTTCTTATGAACAAATCTGTTGATCAAGGAAACTTTCAATATTCTGGGTATGATAAGCCAGGTAATGTTCTACGTTCTCCAGCTATAGCACGAACTCTCTAGAAAACAAGGGTTTAATAAGAAGACAGTGCACCTCTTGCCTCTGTGATTTTACTTGGAAGTAAATCAAGATTTCATTTAAACAGAATCCATTATGAATTCCGTCCTCCTACAGATATCCAGTATTAGTTACAAGTCCGCGTCACCATTCCGTGAGGGAAAGACGAGAGCGTCTTTAATTTGGAGAGGAATGAAACACCTTTCCTTCCGTCGTATCATTTGCAGATTCCTCCGTTTAAAATTAGGGACATAAGTTTCGCAAAATCTCACCTCGCGGCATTTTATAAGCACGCTCAAAATGTAAATGCCGTGTTTAAATGTTGATTAACGTTCGTGGCTCGTTTTTATTACTCGCTGTTTTTTTCTCACTCATTGTGTTGGCGGGGAAGAAGTTCGTTCCAGGGCTCAAAACAATCTCGCGTCACGAAATCCTTCACCCGCTGAAGGTTTCCGTAACTGTCACGAAAACGTGGTACTTTAGGTGCATCATTTTCAAAATATTAATATAATTCCTGCTGCTTCTCGTCAATGGATGAAAAAAGGTTTTTTGATTTAAATAATAGTGGTTATAAAATCGAAATCATTTTGATATTTATATCTGGTTCTCAGAAATGCTAAAAATAGAATAATTTTAATATTTGAGGGGAGAGATGAAAAAGAGATGTAAAAATGGATGTGGGTGAGCGTATTTTTGGAATACGTTTTCCTTTTTTAAGCAATGTTTAGTTATTTTTTCACTTTGAGAGAATAGCTGTGTACCTTCAGCAGCTAAGATATTCTAAGGAAAGTCACTTCCTAAAAATGACACTCAAGTAGTAAAAGAAACAAGCTGTACGTATGTACTACGGCTGACATTAGTGTGTTGACATATTTTGAAATATGATATCTACATGCTGATTGATCGGGTGAAGCTAAGAGCCAAAACGTAACCCCTATATGATTCTTGTTCAGAATTTATACCCGATATCATGTGCTTCTTCATATTTTATGCTCCACTCCTGTTCTCCCTATCGATCCCAGATGGACCGTAGTCTCACAATGGGACCCCTTTAACATTTCACCTGAACGCCGTTTTGCATTCAGTTCGTCCCTTGGTCGTGGGAATATCGACGCCTATGAATTGGTAACCAGATGGATGGTACTTTATTTAGCTGCTCCATTACTTTTCCATCCTATCTCCTCATTTTACCGATGCATGGAAATGTTCTGCACTTGCCAAGTACCTGTTCTCTTCGTTTCCTATTTCTTCACAATTCTATCCCTAGCTATAGATAATATTCCTTCCAAGGATGAGTTCTTAATCTTCGTAGGCTGATAAAAGTAGTACTAACATTTTATTCATAAATTATAATAAAATTTACCTTTACAGAAAAGTTCACTTAATTCAACGAGGTTCTCGGTCAAAAACAAAGCTTTCAGAGTTATGAATGTAAATATATTTCCATGATTCAATCAATTTTTATTAAGTTAGAGTTTCTATACTCATGAAAATATATTAAATAGTTTCGATCAAACAACAATAATTTGCAATTCAGCAACGTTTACTCGGGTTAAAGACATTAGTGTTTTCTCCGACCTATTAAGAGGAACATTAATGAGAATTATTTCCGTGTCGTTAGTTTCTCTTTTATAGCTCCACCATAAACTGCCTATTTTATTGCACAACTTATAAACTCTATTAGCGGTTTAAAACCTCCAAAATCCGTCTTTTGCCGGCGTTCCTCTTCTTACTTCCCGGTAGTCGGAGAAAGCAAGAAATGAATGCCGCACTTTTATCGTACCCAAAGTACTTTTTAAAGGCGATGCCTCCGTCCTCAGGGGTCGTGAAATACTGTAGATAGAAATAAACTAATGATGAATTGTAACGAAAATATTTTTTTTTAAATATTATGTATTTAAATAAAAGAATAATTGACATGTAAAAGTAAAACGCTTTCTCTGATTTTTAATATAAGTAAATTTATTTCAAATATTTGTTGTAATAACTAACAGTAATCTTTTTCTAAAGTTGATGCTCTTTTCTAGAAAATAGGCGCTCATTTTTAAATTCATTTGCAACATTTGATGAGGCTCAATGAAATTGGGAATGATTTACTGTGATGTATCATAATACTAAATCAATGAATATAGCAGTAGGTTTGTTATTTAGAGGCCATCTGTATGTGAGAGTTTCAATCTGACAACCGGAAAATAGGAATCTGCCCTACAATAAGACTGAATATAAAACGCCTTCGTAACAAACACTAGAGAGAAGGAAAATTCGTTTGCCCTCGGGTATAACAAGTGATTGTGGAAGCTAGGAGTAGATTCTTCTACCTCAAAAATTCATCGAACCGCTGTGCGAGAGATATTTCTTCCCCATTTCTTGCGGCAAAAACAATCGAAGCGGAGATGAAAAACCTCGAGATTTAGGGCTCGACAAAAAATCTGAGACTACCTCTCAGATTGCTTATTCGTCAAAGCGTAGAGAACTTATAGGAAGAGTGAGAAAGGCGTCTTCTATATCAGTAAGGAAGTCGTACGTGTTCCGCCCGTAGAGCACGAATTTCTGCTTTTCCGCGGGATTACTTCGATATTTTTCTTCTCTTTGGATGGCGTGAACTATTTCATGCTTTTCTTCAGAGAAAGAGTTTCTTTTCCTCGAAAAACTATGATCCGTTGTTTTTGTTTTTGTTTTTAAATTCTGAACGTAGGCGTAAAGTACTTTTTTGGAATTTTGCTTATGACACATAAAATAGGTCAAGACAACACCGATGAACGTTTTGAATGCTATCTCAATAGGAGCAAAAAACAAAAATACGATGATTTTACTCATTCTTTTTAGACCCTGCGTACAATATATTGGACGGTATTTTCACTGACTACTGTGTATTATTCATATTAATTAAATATTTATTTTTATGATTTGCCTTTATTTAACTTACTACCATGTAAATACTGTATCGAAGGGGTCTCAAAATAAAATGCGATTGCTTATTGAATAATGGATACATCAACTAATTTCATAAACAATTTTTTCTTACTTGAAAAAATTCAGATCTGAAAGGGTTTACATCCCAGTATCTAAATTCAGCTGCTAAAAGGTCAATTCTAAACTAATTGAATTCTATTACGATGAAATTTGGGTGACTTAAAGTAGAAATGTCGCATGCGCAAAAGTATCCTTTTTCCAAATCTCAACAGTGTTCTCTTAGGATTCCTATTAACATTTAAATACCTCTTTATAGCCTGTCTTTCTATTATTGCAACCACCACTGCTTCAGGAGAACTCCTTCAAGCACTTCCCTCGAGTAAGCACTCTTCTCACTTCTCCTATTTTCTGAATCTCACTCCAACGTCCCTATGCTCATCCTGCACTTGCAAAGAAGGTGACTCTTTAATTTGCTGCATATCCAGAACTACTATTCACACTATCTGTATTTACTCCAGGTTTTATACAGAGAAAATTCAGAAAGATTTCGTGCTTTCCTGCTGGATACATTGTCAAAGGTACTCTCGGGTTATCTCGCAGGTGATGGTTGGCTGGTCCGCCGACGTTTCGACGACCCACTCGGTCGCAATCCTCAGGGCAGAGGTGTCGAGTATTCAGATGCAGGGGTTTATATACAAAAAGATGGACACTTTTACTTTTTTGTCGAATCAGGGATGAGCGCGAACTAAGCTTCTACTCCATTGGAGGAGAGGGCCGTGGTGCCTATCACTTTCAGGACTCCGGGCTGTGATTGGCTGTTTGTCGGCCAATCGGATCATTTGTCATCGGTTTCTTGTGGATTATGGAGTCCCACGTCCTGCTAAGCATGAAGCCATCGTCTCTGTTTATATTATCTTTGTTCAGCCGTATCTCTATGGCTTCCTTCGTTAATCGGTCCCAATACCCGGTGGCCGAGCACAGACGTTTGTTATTGGCGAAGTCCATTCTGTGGTCCAGTTGAAGACAATGCTCAGCCACTGCTGATTTTTTTAGATGACCCAGGCGAATGCAGGCGGCATGTTCTTTTATCCTTGTCTCTATGTTTCTGCAGGTTTGGCCAATGTAGGATAGCCCACATTCACATTTCGACAAAAAAGTGAAAGTATCTATCTTTTTGGGTATATAAACCCCTGCAACTGAATACTCGACACCTCTACCCTGAGAATGGCGACCGAGTGGGTCGTCGAAACGTCGGTGGACCAGCCAACCATCACCTGCGAGATAACCCGAGAGTACCTTCGACAGAGAAAATTCTTATTGAAAGATAATTTGAGAATTAAAGAAAGTAACTTGTACAGTTAAAGTTACTCTTTAGCGTGTCCTTAATATTTACTGACGCGAATAGTTAGCGAAAATAATGATTACCAATATAAACTTGCCTTTAAGTCCTTTTCACAGATTTTTTCCTACAATATCTGAACGGCTTATGCAAATGAGTGGAAGAACTTAAAATTAATTTTCTGTTTACAAATTAATATTTTTACGGAATCCATCAAGTTTAGCTTTTCGCTACAATTCTATTGTTTGCTGACGCAAAATGAGAGTGTTTTTTGTTGTATTTGCTATCAACATGAGGTCTAGTGAATTTAGTAAGACCTTCAACGGACTTTTACTTTACTCTTAACAACGATCCCCCACACGCACTAAGTTTCTTAAGTGTCCGTTCTCCAATTCTGTGAATATTAGTAACCTCTGATAAATGGCTTTTAATCGATATAAATTATTAGCATTCTAGAAACTGAAGTTATGTTGATATATATATATATATATATCGATATAAATTAGTGAAATTCTAGAAACTGAAGTCATGTCGATCTATATCCCTTGATCTAAATATCCACCATAAGTCGGCAAGGAGAAACTTAAAAATATTCTAATGGGTATTAGGATTTCTATTGGCACTAAGAGAAGTGGCTGAGCATAAATGACCGTTAGAACTAAATAACATGCATGGACGTTTAAAGATCTGGCTGGAGATTAAAGATAATATTACGTTTCCAAGGAAACTGGAAGCGAAAAATCTCAGCTTGCAAGAAGAATGGGGTTATAAGGAGTAAATTTATCCAGAGGAAAAGGGGAGTTATAGGAGATAGGAAAAGAATGAGATTGAGCTCAATTTCGATAAAATAAAGAAGACCTATCGTAAGAGATAAAGTTGGAGATTTCTCATTGACGGTTTGATTGAGCGGGAGTGTGGTGAAATTCGAGAAGTAATAGGTCTAGATTTCAATCGATATTTGCTCCTTGAAAGAATAAACCATTTTCCCTTTCTTCCTGTTTTTTTTCTAAATTTACCCAGCAAAGAGATGGTTTGATGGACTCACTTAGTAGAGCCCACAAAAATGTGGGCTCTACTAAGTGAGTTTTACTTTATTTATGAGTACGATGGAGTTTCATCAAGTAAAACTACAATCCGTCATGTTTTGAAGCATTAAAGTTTTTACAGGTCATTTTCATAAATGAAATCTTGTATGAAGGACTCTTAGCCTTAATATTTCAGAATACTATTGGATTTACTCGATATAGGATTGGCATATCTTCGTTTGCGAGACGTATACTCAGTGTCGCCATGAATAAAAAATACATTTAGGACGTTTGAATGCAGGGGACCCATGGGAATTGGAGTGAATTTCGCTTTTGGCGCCAAAACTCCAAACACCGTCATTTTCCACGCGAAAGGCAAGAGGAAAATTTGTTTGGGAGCAGAGTGCAAAGGAGAATGCCGGAAAAGAATGGGATGTGTAAGAGAGAGAGAGGAGAATAAGGTGGAAATAGGAGTTGCTGTCGGAGGAAAAGGTGCGTCGTTTGCCCTTCAGCTACCCTTCATAGAGTTCGCACCCGTATGAGATATGTAAATGCTGAGAATAAATTTCCTGATCTGTTTATGCCAGCAAAGCAAGGTCGGCAGTTTTCATGTAGACTAACGCTCTACGTATAGGAATTCACGGAAAGGAGGAAGAAGTACCTATATCGCGGTGCAATTTCTGCAGATTGTGTCCAAAACTCGGCACTTCCACGAATGGTGACGTGATTTGCATAGGCTTTGTTATAACTCGACGCTGTCAATGACTGAATAGGCTCTTTCATACCTAAGATAGCATGGAGTGATTGGTATGGAGGAAGGAAAGTTCGTTTTGAGCTTAAAAAGTGACCGCTTCGTTCCTCGTATTGTGGGTTGTATTTTGTCGTGCTACTATGATGAAATTTAATTTTCTTTCGAATATATTTGTATATCAGTAAGAAAAATCTGATGAAGCAATACGCATTTCCATCTGTTGACTTTGATTTATATAGTAAGATGTTTTATTTGCTATAATTAAAAACTACTACGTATATTAATTTCACGAAAAATAACTCTAAGCTTTGGCTAAATATGTGCTTATTTCTAATGGCCGCAATATTCATTTCAAAACAGATGATTTTGCTTCTTTTAATAAAATAAATATTTGTACGTTTTGCAACTTACAAAACATTTCACTTTAATTTTCTGAAAGATATTTGTTACACTATATAATAAATCATAAATAACATTTTTCAGAGAACGTCTTCATTTTATAGTTTTTCTTCATAAATTAGTAATATTAGTTTTATCGTAAAATTTTAATTTCTAGCATCAAATTCTGAAAGAAAACAGAGAAATGGATTTGCGTTCAGTTCTGATGATAACTGATTTGCAGCAAATGAGTTAATTGATGAGTATTTGTATTGGGGTTTTCTTGATGTAGCCATGCTGCGAAACCATGGTCGCTTGCGTACCTTCTCTGTGGTCTAGTAAAAGTTTTCTCAATATGGATTTTGATATTTTTCTTTTACATGTTTTGCAGTGAGACTTATTTTTGAAGAAATATGTATTTTAAACACCACGAATCCAAGTTGAATAAGTTTAATTGAATAGCAGCAAGGGGGAAATCACATATTATTCACTGGTATTCACCGTAGTCGAGAGGGAAACCCCCCAAAACCTCCCGAACGCAGTATGTAATACATATAATCACAAAATTTACAAAAATGTTTCAGAATTCACAAATATCATTCAATATTTCAAAATTTACCATAATATTACAATATTAAACAAACAACAATACTGAAACAAACTCACATAAATCTTTTAATTTTATTCATAAATACATTGTAGGAAGATGGAAAAGTTTCTAAAACTTCTATAGGTAAATTGTACCATTGTACTATTCCCCGATTTAGAAATGAATTTTTACAAACACCTATTTTCTGCTTAAGGGTACTTAATGATTGTGGTCATTTCTGCGGAGGTAATCCAGTTTCCTGAGTATATTGTTTAATTCTTTCAACGAAGGCTTTCCAGTGATAGTTTTGTATATGTTCCCTAACCTATTTTACTTGACGTCTATATTCTAATTTTTCGCAGCATTTTTATATTATTTCTGCCTCGGAGCGGCGTACAGATTCAACTTAACATTTCTGGCTAAAAAGTGTTTATGAGTTGTGTTGACCGAATTATTCATAAAGTAATGCAATCTAAACCAGTGATTAGAATTTCCACTTGACATTAACTACTTGAATATCGCTGTAGCTCAACATATTGAATAAGTTACCTCCAAAACAGAACTCGAGGATATTTTGTGCTTTTTGTAACAAGGTGCATCTGATAACACCTTTTGGAATCCGTATAAATATTCAGTTGCTTTCAGCTGCCCTTCTTTATCCAGAGCAAATCGTGTCCGGAATCTTGTTGTCACCTTAGGACTCTAACATCCTTTCCTTAATTCGTCACCAACAAATCAATTCTCTCAGCAACAAGTCATTCCTAATGCCACTTTCCCTATCCCCATTCCTATTCGAAAATTTCCCTCTTTATTCTCCTTGCCATTCTCTGTATACTTACATGCTTTACTCAATTCTTTAAATCTTGCTCTTAATACATGCCTCATTTTTATTTTAAATTGTATGTATATTTCTATATTTCCTGTCTTTCCTGTATTTATCTCTATCCCTACACCAAGAAGAACTAGAATTTCAAATATTTTCTTTGCAGCCTCTAGTTCTCTTGTATATTTTTTCTCTTCTTGATTCTTTGCCATATTTATCGTACTCGGTTTTCTTTCCTAAGAACGAGGAGAACTAAGAAGTATTTCACTGAGGAAAAACGAATCTCAGTTAAGCAAAACACATTCTTTACGCTCCATTTCCGTTCCAATTTGTTTCCCCTCTTTCCTTACATCTGGAATTTCGTTTTCGGGTTGTGTTTCCCGAGTTTAGTAATTAAGGGCGTGAAGATTGCGGGGGTGTACCTCAAGACTGTGGATTTACTCGATTAGCAACGGAAGAAAGGTTTTTCGGGGAAATGTGGGATAGGCTAATGGTAGTCATCGTTCTTCCACAGTCAGCTCCCTAGTGCGATTAGTTTCTCGAGATTTAGAGATCTTTTCCTTACCCAAAGTGGAGAAAGTGTGGAAGAGTAATCGGAAATAGGATTAAAAGCACTTTCTTTAATAAAGGACGTAATCAATTTTAAATAGAGCTGACATGTAATTAGGTAGAGTGCCAGGCTTATATTAGTTGCCACTTGATCTTGCGTTGTACACTTTTTTGTATCACACTAGAATTTTCTAATTGGAGTACTTCGTAGTATGAGTGATTTTGTTTTTATTTCTGATATGTTTGTCGAGCCCTCATGATTTTCTGGCATATTTTGGTACATAAATAAAGCATTTAACTACTTATATTTTTTTAGCGAATACATTCAAGCAGTATAGGTATTAAAGAGGGAAACTGTACGAAAGATATACTGAGTGACGCATAAGTTACGACTGATTGTTATTTTCTACCATGGCTGCCATTTTTTCTTGCACCTGTTTTATTTTATTCTCATTTAATCATATTCCCTCTTTCAGAATCTCATGTGATTACAATATCTGGCTCTGGGTGATACCCGTGTCTTCTGTTTTAGAGCCTTCCCTATAATGATGTTAGGCAAAGTAACATATATTATATACTTCCGACGGAAGTATTCTGTTGACACCGGCGCTCGGCAGTTTTAAATAAACTGCTCGGACAATTCCAAGTGGAATTAGTTTTCCCTTGGATTTTATCCCTTTGACTCCCAGTATATATCCCTTGAAGTTGGCTCTTAGACGTTTTACACCTTGGTTTGTTTACTCATTTATACATACTCCAATCTACTGGTGGTTTCTTTTATTTATTTTATGACTTCCTTCCCCCTTTTTACTCTTTTGACGAGGTAATATTCGACCGACGACGCGCCGTCATTACTTTTCGTTTTTATTGCATTCAACGTCATCTAAGGTTCTGGTTGCAACCTACGACCAGGAGTAACTCTAAACTTGTTTACTGAAAAACAACCGTGTTCCATACCACTACTTTAGAATTATTGATGTTAGAGATGCATATTATCGAATAATTAAAGTTGTAACCTCTGTATTTATGCATAATCTTTCTTCTATCCTTTTCCATTGAATCATAAGAGAAGGATTCGTAATTTTCCAAGAATCAAATTCATCGCAGTTGCTCTGGTTACCCGTGTTCGGATGGTGCTGGTTTTACCTCTTAAATCTCCTGGCCTGTAGCCAAACTTCGTCTCTGGGCGCTCAACCGTCTATAAGGAGAATCAACTTTCAGTCGAAGATGGCTTGAGGAGAGAAATGCGGCTTTATTACTCCTCACTGATGTTCAATACATCATATTCTTAGGGCGTAGAACAGGAGGATCGAGCTTGTCTTGTTAATGATGTCCCCTTGTAAAACTTGACGGTCTTGAGATCGGAGGGACGGAGAGATCATGATGGAGATTCGTCATGTAAACCGTGACGCTTGGCTCTTGCCAAGGTGCTTGATCTCGTTACGAACTTCTTATCCGAATTATAATTACTAACAGTATTTTGCTATGACCCTCGTCTCAGTGACTAATTTTGGAGGAACTCAAATAAGACAGGTATTCTCTGTGACGTGAGTTTGAACATTTCATTCTTGTAATACGTTCTACGTGATGTTATAGAACATCTTGATGCACAGCTGGAAAATAGTTCTTGCTTTAATAGTATGAGAGTTCAGAGCATAATATATTATCCAAATTCTTCTCAGCTTGTTGCCGTATTACCTCTAAGTAATTTGCGAGTTAATCTTAAATAAAGAGTGTTTAAACTGCTGTATCAAATAACTGTTGATTAAATCAGAAGCGGGTCTCTGATTACGAATACTGCCACGAAAAATAGTTTTCTCTCGCTTTGTAAGACTACATTCATGAAATTCAGATTTTACGGCCCCCGCAAATATGGCATAATGTCATTGAGCGCGTTCAAGCCATTTATTTTTTTTACTAGAACACATTACCTTAAGAAGTATCCTAACGTATGTTTCATAGCCAATGAAAGATCCTCTTATTTAGGTCTCTTTCCAATTTAGAACACACCACCCACAGGAGTTCAAACTTAGCGTGATTGATAGTAAATATCTCAGAACGATTCTGATTTCTATCCATTTTCTTGTTGCTTATACTTTCTCCCTTTGCTTTCCATCCCATTTTGGATGCTCTTTTTCTTTCCATTTCCATCCCAATTCTCTCCAATTCTTTCGTTTCAGTAGCAGTGAGAAGCCCCGTGGAAACCCCATTAATAGGATGTGATCACTTTTATGCCCTCGTTTTTCACGGTACCACTCTAATGGCGGTTTTTTTCTTTTTTTTCTCTTCTTCGCCTCTAAATCTCTACTAAGTGGTGCTCTGAGGAGATCAGCACCTCATTATTGAAGGGTGATACCAGCAATTCCTGGGACTTTATCGATATATATTAAGGTATTATATTTTTAAAAAGGCAGCGGCTGTGAATTAGAAACAGATTCCTCCTTACTCGTTACAAGGAGGCCCAAAATTTTCCAACTCCTTGTAATTTAGTTCTCCATTGAATATTGACGACTAAAACAAATTTACATAATAAAATTTATGGTTAAATTGAAGTATAAATTACGTTAAATTAGTCAGAATTTTAAGAGGTTATAAGGTCCGTTTTGTAGGAAACCATAATTTTTAAACTGTCCTTCGTAGGAGTTAAAAAGACTACGTTATATTTTAAATACGAGGGTTGCGAATATGCTCAAACCATATTTCCATAAATAAAATAATATAATAAAATATTTACGCTACGATTATCTGGAGAAAATCACAAAATCGAATTCTAGCGGTAGTAGAAGAGATTCTAGACCAGCTACCAGCAATCAACTTTCTTCCGTCGTTTCCTCCAAATAATTTATTATCTCGCAATGGAGAAATCAAGATTTTTCCCGTAAATTTCTGTGAAGATATACTCTTAAAGAATGAGCCCGTGCCGCTGTTGTTTATTGCCCGAGTTGGGAGCATTCCTGGGGTGAGAAGAGAACTAGTGATTTAGCTGTCCTAAAGAAATGAAGATGATCACGCGATAAACTTGTTAGCCCTCTCAAATGGCAGCTTAATAATATACGCCGCTTGAACATAGTTTTATTTTCATCTCTAGACAAATCTTATGAAAAAAGGTTATTCCCTCAACTTTCTGGTAATATTCCATCCAAAAATGTGTACTCTTTAGTCAATGAAGGTATTATGTAATATTCCTTTAAAATGTATGTGCAAGTTTAATTAGTTTACTAAGATAGAGTCTGAGCTATTTCATACATTTCTTCCACTCTCTTTCTCTAAAATTATTTGTAAATGTAGAAATTTCTTTTTTTTTAGGCTACCTACCTCATAACAAAATATGCAAATCAGAAATATGAAAAAAAACAACAGATATATTTTCAGAAGTCAAGAAAGCATTCACCTCCATCGAAAGGATTGGGTTTCTGGGTAGTTTCTCTTAATCTACTGAGTTTCTATATTAAATAATTTTTTGGCTGACGAAAAATTGTTTTTCGCTGTTTTTCTAACGGATAGAAGGTGGAGTGATAAGACTATATTCTCTAAATATCTTTTAAATTTGTTAATTTTCAGCGGTTGGTTTCCTTTGCCATTCCATTAAGTTATTATCTAAATTACTGTCTAAACTTGGGTTCATATAAAAGTACTCGCTCATAATTTCCACAGAAAATAAAGGCAGTTTCCTCTTTCACATACCCAGTTTTTAGCTCATTTCAATTAGTAGTATACAAATCCGTGACAATAAAAACGGTATGAATTCCACATAGTATATCAACTCTCATCTCGAAATAACTACTTTTCAATTACCTCAGTGAATGTAATGCCCCCTTGTTTTGTGCAGAATTTTGGGCGTTTTCCCATCCACATCATTCAACATTTTCTCTTTCCTCCAGCATACATTATTTCCTTCCCAAATCTTTCCTCGCGCTATTTTATTTCTTATTCACTAAAATCCTTTCCCTTTCCTCACCTTTACAATTGTTTCCAGCACTTACATTCATTTCGTCTCTTCGTGGGCGTATCCATTCTGCTCGGGATTTACACCTTAAGAAGCGGCGAAATTACAGCGCTCCATTTCCCCAATATCCATTTCTGCTCCGCTGTTTGGATTGATGAGGGTCGCTTTTCATTCCCTCATCTCATATTGTGCCGTGGAAAACTCACAGCGAAGAATAATGTGATGGAGCAATATTTTTTATCATCACAGCCTCTGCACGGAGGAAGGTTCGTTCAAATACGTCGCTTTAGAACATTCTGGTGATGGAATAGATTCTTAACGATTAGCTAGATGAATTCTTAACGAACATCTCATTTACGTTAATTTGTACACCCGTACCGTTTATTATACTACTTACTTCATTCTGGTTTGAGATTGACACGTTTAATTCATAATATTCTTCCGTACTTTCATCTCTTCCCGCAAGTCTCTTGCTTCATATCTGTCTACACTTTTTCTTACAAACCTTCTGATCCTTCGAAGCTATTATAATAATGCTGCTTTATTATAATTTAAGGCTTTGGCATATACCGATAAATACTAAAGCTATTATGATATATCAAGGATATTAGATAAGGTCTATTCTCTTGTATCGTGTATCGTAACATCCTTCTAGTTTTAAACTCAAAATTTATTAGTTATACTCTTGAAACTATCAGTTAGCATTCACAAATCTAATTAATTTTGAAGAAATATTTAAATTCATATTTTATTTTTGTTTTTGCAATTACTTATCTTTTAACTATTTTCTGTTTAATATTCCGACTTATTTCTCTAAGTATTTGTGTTTATTATTGTTTATCATTAATAAAAAAAATATTTATAAAGAAAAAAAAAGCGAATAAAATTAATTGTCTAAATTCCACAACAATAAAAACATAATAAACAAGAACGGCTTCAAGCGTCATCAACTGTTGTCACTCAGCGTCATTTTAGATTTTAGATTTAGATATACCAGGTGTAAAAGTATGAAACCGGAATAATTTTTGTAAAAATTACACCTCTGTTATTTGAAATTATGGTAATTATCGTAAATAATCGTAAAGTATCGTCTTCATCCAATAAGGCCACGAACGTAGAAAGTATAGGACTGGAAACTGCTGAAATTTTTTGGCTCCCTTAATGTCCGCATCCGCGAGATGGCAGCACTGAAGTTCGCCCTTTGAAACCATAATCTTATATGGAGTAAACGGTGAAGAAGCACGATTATGGTAGTAGTAGCATTGTTAAAAGTGCTTCGACAGCTTAGGTCATTTCGCACATTGGCTCCCACCGGGAATCGAACCCGGGACCGCTTTCACCGAAGGCAAACGCGCTGTCTACATGACTATCTGGGAGCCTAGCACGATTATGATACATTTGTAATAAAGAGTAATATTTACCAAAGATGGAATTAAGAGTAATTGTTTTATCCATCAATAGGTACTTTTGAATTGAATACAAAACATTTGAATAAGACGGACAAATTAGCAAATCCGAAGATAAGGTGCTTGCCTTATGTGCAAAACAACAGGTAACTTTGTCGCCGTAAAAACATTCTCCGTAAATCACTGAAATGCGATGAACCGTTCATCTAACCGTAGAATGGGGTGACTTTGGCCGTATTTTAGATTTTTTTAAAATATTTCTGTATTCAATTATATTCTCTATGCTCAGAAAATTTAAATTACATGAAGGTAATTATTATTCATGCAAATGGTATCTAAAAATTTTTCTTAAGCAACGGAAATTGTTTAAAAAAATAAAGAATAGCGGCCTTAGGCACCCCAACCGATGGGCCTAAGGAACTTCAGCCACTAAATATGTTTCCTAAATATCGCCTATAAAATTAACTATATGACTTATATTACGACCATTGATATATTTTAAAATCTTTAAATTATTATTATATTTAATCTTTGTTTAATAGGTACTGAGATAAGAAGTTATTGACTCATAATAACTTTTTTCCACTTTATTTATAACTTTTCAAAAGAAAAATAATTTTTTTACATTTTTCAATTTTTTTCCTCCGTAAATAAAAATAATGAAAAATCGAGGGTGGTCTGAAAAGTTTCCGACACCAGATTTTTCAGACATCTTCAGAAAATTTTCAGAAAACATGAAGAAATGAACATGCCCAGAAATGTTGAAATGTCGGAAACTTTTCAGACCACCCATGTACATCCTGCGATTCTAGTTTTAAAAAGCCTAGTTGAAAGTACGAGTAGATGTAACGTTGGTAATTTATTAAGGATCAGTTATTTTCTGTGTATCCAAGTAGAAAACATTGCACTTCGCTGATCTACGAATAATGTTTTCACAGCGACGAAGTTACTTGTGGTGTGCCCTGAAGGGAACCTGCACTTATTCTCTGGATTTACTGATTTACCCATTTTATTCAATTGTTTTAAGTACTTATAAATGGATAAATCACTAACTCTGAATTACATCTTTGGTATATACTACTCCCACAAAGAAAGAGGGAAAAAGTATCATAATCGTACTGTTTTTTCCATTTACTCCATATGAGAGTATGGTTTCAAAGGGCGAGCTTCAGTGCTGCCATCTCGCGGCTACGGACATTAAGGGCGTCAGCCGATTGCACAGTCAGCATAGGGGAGCTTCAGGGGCGTGAATACGGCTTGCAAGTCCTTGTCTTCGAACTTTTTCGGTGGTTTCTCACGGTCCCCATTTCTCACGTCAAAATCACCACTTTAAAATTTTTTAAACCACTCGAAGCACTTAATTTTTCCAAGAGCATGGTCACCAAATGCTTCGACAAGCATTCGATGTATTTCTGCTGCATTTTTCTTTAAATAATAGCAGAAAACCAATGCTGTCCGCGAATCATAGTTCGTAGGCACAAAACTCGACATGTTGGAAGTTATAGAAAAATATACCGGTGTATGAAACTTAGGTTATTGCGTGTTGGCAAACTTTTTCAGCTGTTAGAGGAAGATGATGGAACTGCATAAGTGGTCTTACGGTCTTTAAACTGATAACGAGCACCATCTATAGGTAAATTCTGGTTTCGAACTTTTACACTTGGTACACCCCGCGAGCCGCCAGATGCGTATGGCAGGGTCATCATCTGGTTAACAGAAGATGATGACGCTAATGCCTTGAACCCGGTCGTGTATTATATAATTTTATAGTTGTAGAATAAAGACATAATTAATTTTATTCCTGTGACTTATTCCACGAAGTGAGGGCCGAGATAATTGAATATTTATATAGATTTCTATGTATGGAAATAAGTACAGGTTTTTTAGTTTGTCTTTCAGACCTGCCTTAACCTTATTTTTCTTCAAAATGTTCTTCAACATTACTAGGTTTTGCTTACTCATTCTTGCGAGTGCTTTTCTGTTTGGCTTTTTTTTTATGAGTGGCCGTTAGGTACTACCGGTACCCGTAATATCATGGGACAGCTCTTCTTTTATTTACAAACATGCCTATAGTTTATTCCGTTTTCTCTTCCACACTCTTTTCATAGCATTATCTGCTTTCCTCGTCTCGGTGGCACATCTCCTATACGAACAATCTTTTCGCGCCCTACACCACTGACTCCATCCTGTTTCCATTCCCGCCAACCTTCCGATTCTTGTTTTCCCACATTATCCTCGGTAATCCTCTCGAACCCCTCTGTCTCATTACACCACCTCCCATCTCTTTCACATTTCGTGTTGCCCATCCCCTTTAGCCTCTGCTTGTTCTTCTCTTTTCCATGTACCACTGTTTCTCTCTCTTCAATTACAATCCTATCCTACTTTAAGTCTGTAGATTGGTGGTCTTTTTAAAGGGGTTGTTTATTTGCGGATCTCCATGATTATTCTTTTTCCTTAGCCCATCACAAAAAAGGAGCTTTCATCTTACTTGAGAGACGGCATGTTCTCAGAAGATAATTAAAGAGGAGTTGAGCGCTTTACAGAGTTATTTTTATCCCTGATAATTATATCGCTATTCAAATATAAAAATGGGAGTTCTTAAAAGATCAGTAATTACAGCCATTCTATTTTCTCGAAATACCAGTGTAAAAGGAAAGGAACGCAGCCAAAGACGGCTATTGAAGACTTTAAACCTCTAATTCTTTAACAGCAGTGCTCCAAATTGTCTTTACTTACCACCGCTTTAATCAAATGGCGACATTAGGGGTTTATCCTTCAATAAGACAAAAAAGACACCCTGATACTGTTACGTATTCTTCTTCGTTTTGACAGTAGCGTGAAATCATAACATTTGAGTGATTTCTCATCTTCTTCTATCGTCCTAAATCTTAGACAGATATTATTGTTTTATGTAAGGTTTACGAGTTAATAAAAGTTTTGGCCTTATATTGAAGGAATAAAGGATTTCCTCGCATCTCTGACTTAAGAGTTATTATCTGTATGCCTTCCTGTTTTACGTAACTGTATCCTTTTCTTCACTTATCCAGTAAATTAGAATGTTTAAATATTAATTATGTAACTAAAATTAAAGCGGAATTAAATGAACATTCAATACTAATACCACCGCAACAGACTCATGTATGATTTAAGTAAAACTTTAGTACTCAATTTTTGAGATTTTTAATTTGATATCTATTTGAATATCTCGAGTTTGAAGGGTAAAATCAGATAACAAGTATACGTTGAGGTGTAATTATATATCATTAGCAATGAGAAACAAGAAAACTTTGATCGAAGTCATTGAATGGGAAAGGAAGAGGTAAAAAAGGAGTAAAAAAGCAGAAAAACAATGCAATTTATTTGTTTTAACATGACAACCAGTATATAAAACGTATTATAAAGATGAAAGATATTGCAGGTTAATTAATACACTGGAATTGATAACAAAACCATCTATGCGAGCATAAATAAATTTAGTCCAGCTTGACAATATCAAATTACCTGCAATACATTCAAACAGTCACAGAATTCATATTTGTCAACAAATACGACAATCTAGTGCGATTAATAGTAACGTGATTTGGCATCCGCTTATTACGATACACTGTTTCATAAAGAAGGATGTTCATTCATTGTAATATATCTCTTACAGCGCATTTGCACTTGACCTGAGGAAAATCAAATTTGAGAGAAAGAAGTTGAGAATCAACACTCGTACCGAAGAGTAGAAAACACCAGTATCCGACAATGACTAGAGGATAGGAATGTTAAGGGGTGAGCCTATACGTCATGTAAAAGAAACACACATCTCGTACATCGGAAATACGTTATAATGGCACACATGAATATACTGAAAAATTCCTTTCACGCATTTTGCTTATATCGAGGGGGCTTCGTTTGGGAGGGAGGTTGGAAAAGAGTGTCTTTTGCTGGAGTCAGCAGTTTGCGAGGACCCAAAGGGAGAGGGTGAACACCGCTGGCCAGATGCTCCAGACTGGGATGACTATCGTTGCGGCTGATCTTTGGAATACTGCGTTGGTGTCGTTGCTTGGCACGTAATCATTGCAGTATGGCTGGTCACAGCAGGAAACACATTGCTGCAAAATGAGAGGACATGCTTTATAAGCTGAATCTTTACACAATGCTTCAGATGAATCATATGACATTTTAGTTTGGGCAATTTAAAACGAGAGTTTTCTTAAGAATATTAAGTGCCCGTGAAAAGGTCAAAGACTCTCTGTAGCGATTTAGATGAATTTATTGTGATTATTAAGATGGTAAGAGAATATTTTAAGGTATAAAAACTAGATTTATACACGCAAGAGTTCGTCTAATAAGGTTTTTTTTAATACAATGCCATTGTTTACACGTGTTAGAAATGAGTGACGTGACGTCAGGCGTAGGAATATATTTGTGACGTCATAGATTACTCCACGAGGAGAAATAGTTCCGTAAAGGCGGGAGACTGACCTCCGATGTGACCGCAGATCCGCGTCCTCTCTCTTAGGAGACAGACGCGACAATCCGGCCCCTTCGAAACGTCGGTCTTGCCGAGTATTTTATCATCTTTGCTAACACACGCAATAAATAAATAATATATATAAGAGTTATGTAAGGCTATATAATGGTTGGCTGTATGTTTCTGAGCCTTCATAAAAGGAAAATTTCTAGATAAGAATATATTCTACATGAAAAGTTTTAAATTTTATTTGTTCCTTAACCAATAGAGATTGGAATCTCTAAAAACCGTCTTTGCCGGCGTTCTTCAATTTATTCCCCAGTTCTCAGAGAAAATAAGAAAGTAACGGGAAATAAGAAGAGAAACGCCAACAAAGACGGTTTTTAGATATTTAAAACCTCTAAATAATTAACAGCCGTTTTCTAAGTTTTCTTTATTCACGCCTTCACCATTGGTGGATGTAATTGATGCTAAAATTCAGGGTAAGACAAAGAACAGATGTTGGATGATTTAAAGTGTAGGGTGAGCTACAAGTAAGTGAAGGACATGGTGCTGACCAATGAATTTTAATTGTGATGCTTATGAACCTACCAACAATTAGAAAACTCATGTATGTATGAAGCCATTGGTGGAGAATTCCTCAAAATTCTGGTATTGTCTATGGGTTATACTTAGTAGTCTGAATATTTTAATATAGTAAACTTTTATGGAATAAATTAACGCGTTTGGGTTTATTGTTTCTCAAATATGAATTTACAAATTGTATGTAATCTGTTTTGAGTTGTGGAATAGCGTTACTAAAAAGAATAAAAGGAGAATCAACAACTTCGGCCTTGACTAGGTGGTATCGCTCCATAATAACAAGGTGAAGAAAAACTAACTTTTACAAATACCACAAGATGAAAGTACCATCTTGTGGTATTTGTAAAAGTTAGTTTTTCTTTACCCTGTTATTAATAAAAGGAGAATTTCCATATTCATGAAAAAATATTCACCGTCTGCTCGTAGCTTGTGACGCAACCTGTAGCCTCTTGAATACAGTCTTCAAGCGAAGCACATCGCTTATTGACCAGCAGGCTCCTCTCTGGATCCCTTCCCTCCATCACGTGCAGGGTTAGGCAGTAGTCTCTTCCTGAGAAAACAGTAGTTACTCTCAGTCACTCCTTAGGTTCCTTGGGTAGGATCGACATTGGCAAGAAAAGATTTGCTGCGAAAGTAAAGCTGAACTTATTTTACGTAAATGAAACGCGCCAAATTTTGTGTAACAAACGCTATTCGAGAAAAGTGAAAATTAATGTATATCTTACTGAATGCTCACCTTCTGGACAGGGTCTGTCGATGGCATATTTGTTACACTCCTCGTTATTCGATACGTTCATGCAAGTGTAGCACGTGATCTCTGTAAAGAGGAATGAAAAGTAATTAAATCAGGAATTTAAAAAAATAATTCACGGAATACTTGGTATTTGTATTAATGTAATATTGAAAATGTCACTGGACAACTCTTAAATTTTTATCTTCGAAAAAAGCGTCAAAAGTTTAAAAAAAACAAGTCTGTACAATTTCTGATTCCTATTTTTCACTCGAAATATCATTTAAGTTTAAAAATATACGATTCTGAAAAATTAAATGAATCGTAATTATCAACCGCTGAAATCTATCTAATTGCAACTACGAGTCCTACATTTCAGAACCCTTTTCGAAAATGACCCTTTAAAATCCTTCCTTCAATTGGAGAGCCCCAGAACATTCTACTATAAAAACATACCAAAATACTAATAAAAATTGAATTTTTTCCAATAATTAGCTGTATGGAAATCAAACGCAAACTTGAATCGAGGAATCATAGTAGGCTAGAAAAAGTCCTAACGTTTTGAGAATCAATTGCCAGGTATGTACAAGAGGTATAATCAATTGACCCCTTTTCTGTCTTTTTGGTGGAGCAATCATGTATCGCAGGAATGAGGATCGGGGAAAAGCTAATTTCCAATAGTGTTCCTTTGATTGAAGACAACCGTTAGATGCATCTGCTTTACAGGGAACGCGGTCTTTCAAAAAGCGCCGAAAGACGAGTGCAAACAGTATTTCTTCTGGTGCCCCCCTCTAGAGCTTAGGATAGAAACGGATTTAAGGAAAAAAGAATTATCAAAGCGTGAGCAAAGAGGCTTATTTGAATTCAAGTGAATTGCCAGTGTAAAAAGTACATGCCGGAAGGAATACACCGAAAGATTTTAAGGTTAAATGGCGAATTTAATATCAGGTGTTTCAAATCCTTCCTTGGATTAGTTTGGAAAATTGAGATCCAATGAATATTTGGATTCCTGATTAAGTAGTGGTCTATGTTCAATCATAAATATTTTGGCGCAAGTATAACGTTCTAGAATTTGGGTTGATGGTTAAACCTTATTGTTTATGAAGAGCATTGTATCTTAAATCTACTCCACAGCATATTTTTTTCTTCTTGAATATGAGTTAGATGCTCCACGAATTCACACGAATATTAAGGATTATTTTGTTGAAATAAGAGAAATTTGTGCATATTGTTAGTCCGTTCACATCAAGATATGGTTGTAATTGAAGCGGTTTTTGTAAAGTTAAAAAGGAAAATTTGAAACGAAAGAATCACTGGATGTGTCGCGTTTAGCAAATATGCCTTATTTTTTGCTCCTAAGCCGGATGTATTTGTTTATGATGAATTTATGTGATTATGTATTTATATGGAGAGTTTACAGTTCTAGATTGTTTTGCGGGATAACGAAACTGAACATCGACTAGAAACTCCAAAAAGCATCAAATTTATTGTTTCATGTACAAAGCTCTTAAGAATACGGATGTTGGTTTTGGAAATTTATAGTACAATGTCGCCGAAATTTTTTGTTGAAAGATTCAGCCGAATTCCTCTGAATCTAATCAATTGTATAAAAGTTGGATTTTGTAGAAACGCACGAGTTACTCAAGTTAATTCTTTTTTCAATCCAGATAGAAGGAAGATAAAGCATTTAAAGAACAGCAATTTTTGAAATATGTTTTTAAGTTGATCCCAAGACTCAAAACTGTAATGTCCTTTGCAAGTGATAGAATAAGAACTCGTATACCCTTTCCAAACTCCTTTGATGTACTTTTTATGCTCATAAACAACTAGAAAATAGTAACCCTACCTTTTTTTACTGTTTCATTATTGACTAGCATGCAAATAGCACGTTATGGGGTAAACCTAGTGTAGATAATATCTTGTTACACCGAAACTGCCGAATTAATTTTCGCAGAATTTGAACTTGAGCTCCGCATTTCTCTCTCCACTACATCCACACGAATCCCAGATTTGTTGTGAGGTTGGAACCTAATCAAATTCTGTACGTTTTCCTCGTCTCATGCTTTGTCGAATCGTATCAATCTTGCGGTTGGTTGTACATCCACAGGATTTGCTTTTCTAATTACCTCTGATAGGATCAACAAATCCATCCTAAGTTCTATTGTAATTAATCTAGGTAATTCACGGCACAACTACTTTCATGCTTCCTTGGGTCGATTCCAATTCAGTATTCAGTATTATTGCTAAAAGTGCTTCGACAGCTTTGGTCATTTCGTACATTGGCACCCACAATTTCAATTATAGTTGATCAAACCTGTAGGTAGAATTTCTGCACAATTCCTGGAGTCGTTTCATTGATGATATTTAAATAACATATATTTACTCTATATAACCACCAAGATTACATCTCGGGGAGCACATATCATACTTGAAGCATTGTATCGAATTAAACAGAGATTTATAGTTGGGTAAATATTACAACAGAAGAGTTGCTACGGTTTTAAGTTCCTTATTTCTCGTATTGTTGCTGCCATTCCTGTTTTTATCCATATTAATGCTTTATATTGCTCTTCTAAAATATATTCATAATAATTTTTATAAAAGTTGTTTGTATTATATCTGTAGAAGTTTTTTCTTGTCCATGTTGTTTTAGAATTTTCGTTAAATTGTTTTTGATACTTCATGTACGAAGTGACCAATCTGGTTTTTAATAATTTATTTCTAAAAATATATTAAAAATATCTGGTCGTCCTAAATCGTGAAAACGGGCATCAAACCACTGGAAAAATTCGATATCTTAACAAAGACCTTTTATGAAACTTCATTGTACAAGTACTGAATTCAAGAGCTAATCATCAATCTTCACCATTGGCATTATAGTAACAGTGATTCTGGATTGTTTTACAAGTCATTACTTCCCCGAAGACATGCAATGCTGTCAGATCCAATGAAAACAATTCCGTACTCACGCCAGGTTTCCTGAAACAAGGTTTCGCCGTAAGATTTCGCCCGCGATGTTCCCAATGAAGCTGCCAAGATGAAGCAGATGGTGAGCAGTGCATGTCGCGGAGCTCTGCATCCAATACTTTTGGTGTTTACTCTTCTAATCCATGAGCAACTATTGAGGACGCTACTGGAACTGAGCCCTTCGGTCCCCATCTCAGGCGAGTTATAACAGCAGCGTTATGTCCTTCCCGATCATCAGCGACTGGTTCTGAAAGATCTCTGGCAGGAGCACATCACGAAAGACCTACAGAAGTAATGATAAGTTAGATCGCAAGCTCATATTTTAGGAAACTTAATTCATTCAGTCATTAGTGTGTATCGCAATTATGTCTTTCAAAAAATTATATCCATAAATCGTCCAAATTTCGTTCAAATAAAATCGTCATAATTTTGTTCAATAACGATGAAGCCGAAAACCTTCCCAAGTCCCTAAGGAATTACTAAACTACCAATTTCATTAGTAAGGACTTTAAAGTAAGACTTCTTAATGAAAAAAATAATTAATGCGATATATCACGGTAATGTAATAGGCATTATACTCTTAAAAATTGCACTTGTGAATATTCTGCATGACAAGCACGTTACGCTCGTTTTCTATTGACCCCATTTCCTTTGCTTCCTCTCCATTTTAGTTGTCCTTATTCTTTATATCAAACCAATCGTTGTTTGTGATACATAAAACAAGGATGCCTCAGCTAATGAGCGTTTCTCCTAACGCATACAGAAATGTGCGAAGGAAATTTTGCATACTTCCTACTAGATTTTTGAGGTTCGAGTTATGCTTAAAATGGTTTCAAAAATGTTCTCATATTAACGCTTAGATATTGAATTTGGTGTGTAAAATTGATATAAACGAGCATTTACTATACATTTTGACTTAAAGCATTCCGATCAAAAGTCATAGTTTAGAAGAGTAAGTAGGTTTCCATCAATTGATTTATGAAGAGTAATTCTATGGATGGTAATATTTTGCCATTGGATGGAGCACATCAGAAAGATTATTCATTGTGAAGTTTGATTTTGTGAGCACACTCGGAAGCATCCGGTCCTCAGAAATGGTGGGCCTTGATCGTTCCTTGGAACATATTTGATTGGTTCAAAAACTAATCAGCCACAAGAAGCAGACATCGGAGCATATATTCACCCGTCATATACCTCAGAGAATCCGTAATCTTGAACTATAAGAGCTCAATTTCTCACGTGCATAGATATGGCTCGTCTATTACACTGAACACCTGCCGTATAGTTAGGATAGACTAACTGCTCAACTTGAATGCTGCGTGGGCTGCGTATACGCGAGGATACCTCTAATTTCTGTTCTGAAGGGTCTACCACACGCATAAAGTGATTTAACTTATGATTTCCTTTTAGTCACCTCATTCTCAAAACTAGTGGATAAATATGTTCAGCCAATAAGAATCATCCATTTTCACATACTAAACAATCAGCAGAGATGCATATGAACGTATAACTAACGGGTTTCTTTTTTGTCGATAGCACGTTTCAATTTGTCCCGGTAATTCAGCTATTGGAAGGGAGTGAGACTTTAGTATGCATGTGATGAACATTTAGTTTGAATCTTAAAAAAACATGAAACTACTGCGAACATGGAAAAACGCCAACAGGCAAGTGAGAATATCAAAAAGCTAATTTAAACTTTTCTTAACTTGCATAAATTTCCAGAATAACAACCGAATAGCGATGCATTTTATATCGCTCTACATCATTAAAGAGGAAAATTCGATGCGACGCATTCAGTTCAATAGGCAATCCTTTGTTTTTATGAAAAAGGTTGAATAGAGTGTGTGATCGTTATTTTTTTCTTTTTAACCTTAATGATCCGATTTCAGTAAACCTCGACCCGCAAAGCAACCACGAGACTATGGCATTGGACGACTTCTTTTTAGTTTGAGCGAACATTTAACACACATAACTTTGGCAGACAAAGAGTTCAGTTCCGAGGCATGAAGACAGTTAGCCTTACAAATCGCAATAATACCAATTGATATAGATTTGATATTCATACGGATAATATTAAAAGTTGTTTTGTAGTGGATGGAGCTTGATAAATGTAATGTAATTCAAATAATTTTAATTAAAGTAATTCGTTTTAAACATTTTATTTTTGTGAGAATACGTACCTATTGTTAAATATCTTGTTTATTAAAGCATGTTCTTCAATTCCAATGGACTAGATAACATGCTATATATTATAAAGGTAGTTGTTTTTGTCAATTAAGGTTATACATGTATGAGTATACACGTACTCAAATGTGTCCTCATGAGGAATATATTTTTTCCTTCGGGCTGAGATTTGGAATATGGGAAAAATCCATTCTTTACCTATATTTACTACTTATCGTTCTATTTTTGTTCTGTCTTTGCACCTTCCATTTATCGCGTAGAATAAGTTATTTTGAATTGGATTTTTTAGCATGAAGATTATATATTGGCAGCAGTTTTTCTACGTTTGATAGACACTTATAAATTTCATACTACAGAAAAAGTGGAAATCAAGATCATTTCTAAGAATAGAAGCAAAGGCAGAAATTCATATAAATAATTTCCTCTGCAGAAAACGGAAGGATCCTGATATTTAGGTTTGGAGAAGGAAAAAATGAAAAAAATTTTCGGGAAATATAATTTTCTAGGAAACGCACATCTAATTCAAAGGTTTAAAGAAAAAGTCCATAATCCAGCGATACGATACCGTTGATGGTCCGAAATAAGGTCAGAGTGATTATTTTAGACACTTAGATTTAGATATATACGTACCCTGCGAGCCGCCAGAGATGTATGGCAGGGGGTGCAACAATACCACCATTACTCAATCTACCTTGTTAGCATCTCTAATAGCCTGAGGTAAAAACGACCAAACGTTTATTTGATTATCTGGTTTTGCAATCAGTTCCCGTTTTGTCGATACCTCTCGGAGTTTGTGTTTGTTCCTATCTGGCATTTATATTAAAGGTGATGGCCAGTGAGCGAAGGGATCTATTATGAAGTTTAATTTTACTGAGATTACCTCACCATTTATTATACGCGTCATGCTTTTACGAGAGATTCCTCCACAGTAGGAAATAGCTGGATGTGTTGAGTTTAGAATTATTTGTGATAAAAACATGAGATATAGTCGATTATGACTGAGATATGAGAAAACTAGGACTCTAGTCAAGACTATATGTCTAGAATGAAATATTTTGCGCTGATTTTACTTATGGGAAGGAAGAATGGAAGTCTGCAAATGAATGAAATCCGAATGACAATAAGGGGAGAGGAGACCAAAGGAAAAGTGGTTTGGATAATATGAATGGGACGTTGAAGAGACGTACGTAAATCAATGAATGAAAGACTATATGAATAAAAAGTAATGTAATTTCCACTTACTAAAATTAAAAAAGATACTGAACTGAGGAAGTAAAAGAGCATCTTAAAACTCAATAAATGAATATAGGAGATATTTTTTCGCTAATATCTCAGGTTGTCTTTTCTACCGAAGTTCAATAGGTTAATATTTTTGTTATCACAGAATGCTTTACTCAAAATATCTACTTCTAAAAGCAATAAGATTTCTCTCTCATTCATGACTGGTAGGATCAAAGAGTAGAAATCAGTGAACTCTTCCTCTTTTTCAGTCTTTCACTTCATAAAACTAGTATCGCTGAAATTGCTTAAACTAAGTCATAATGAAACCTGGTCATTTTCATGGAACTATGAAACGTATCTTCGTAATGGTGTTTCCGTTCGTTTCTTCCCATCCAGAATACGTATTTTACGACCCCTGAGGAGGGAGACATTGTCTTCAAAAAACGTTTTGGGTACCATAAAGAGCGGAACCTTAGGAATTCCTTTCTTGCTTACTCAAACTACCGGGAAGTAAGAGGAGGAACGCCTAAAAAGACGGCTTTTGGAGATTTCAAACATCTAATTCATTAACAGCCGTGTTCCAAATTCTCCTTTCATTAAAGTATATGGTATTTAGGAAATACGATTTCCATGTGCATTTATAACATAAATAAATTTTACAGATCATTTCTTCTGTTTTGAAAGTTGTTATTTTGGCGTTTAACATTCGGCTGTATTTTCCAGAAAATAGCAATTCGGTATTAATTTTGCTTATATAAGTTCACCGGAGGTCCCGTTAATCTTAATGAAGGAAATGATATGAACGAATCACTACAAAAAGCTCGGTGAAATTTTCATAAATTCACATAATATATTCTCGAACATTTTCCCCTAATGAGAAAGGAGGATTTTTGTTAATTACTTAGCCTGTCTCAATGCGTCATAGGTAATGAAGGCTCTCCGTATTTCGCTCAATATTTGAAGGAATATAAACTTAATATTTCAAAACAATATGAATTTCACCAAATGTGGAGGAGAAACTCCTGAATTACTGATACACTTAGGAAAACAAAGGTGTGTGTTGTTAACATTAGAAGGTGGTTATTTGACAATTTTTAGTGTTTTATTTCAACATTTTCTTAAGTTAAATATTTTTAAATTTTTTGAAATATTTTCATGATACCATCCCTATTAAATACGAATAAATTAAAATTTTGCTTACACTATGGTAATATTTACACAATGTCATAACTACAAGGACAGCTTGTGGTTATTTGATCAATTTCTCATTTCATTCCAATTATTTACCTTTTTCTCCGATTTTTAAAACATTTTCAGTAGATATTTATATTTGAATAATTAATTACATTTATAACCACATAAATGATATTTCAAAGGAACTTGAGTAGAGGGTGATTGTTATTCTAAGCCCCATATAATAAAAATAATCAACTCATCGCTGTATCTAGGAATTTGTTTACAAACAATCGATCGATGGAAAAACAGTAATTCAATGTTCTGTAAATAAAAATATATCTAAAATAGACATTTCAGAAAAAAAATAATGGCCTTATTTCCTAGAAGGTGATAACTTATACATACGTAGCTTTTCAGATTCTGCTAACGATTCGCAAAGGGATGAGGAAACAAAGAGCATAGAAAAGTAAATAAAAGAAGTTGAGATCTGTAAGGAAGAGAGATAATTACGGCCGAGTTAATGGACACTTTGTATAATGGAAAGGAGGAAGCGATAGCCTATTTGGATGAAAGGCAGGAAGCGAGAGATAAACGAAAGGGAAGTAAAGATACAGAGGCGAGAATGAGGGACAGCGGATGAATGAATGGACTGGACAAGGAAATTCCGTTCTCTTTGTTATGCGAGCCATTGTCTCCCTCTTTCTCTCCTCAAACGCTTTTGCTCGCTTTCACTCTCTTTGTGCTACAAATTCAGAATTTCCACCAACGTAACAAGGGGTAAGCGCGATTTAGGAAGTACATTTGCTCACCACAATTAAAGTTTACGCGAACTAGTTTTCTTCAAAATTTTTATTGGTTCGTTGTTTCACTTTTTCTTTTCAAAATACCTTTAGACCTGAATTATTTTCGATTTATAGTGAGATAGTTTAGGTAAATTAATATGGATGTAAGCGAGACAACGAAGCTATGATAAGTGTGACTATTCATTATCATTATCATGTGGTACTCTGACTAAGATTAGGTCCCATACACCAATGCCGTCTCCATTCTCTTCTGTTCATAGTCTTCTCTTTAGTGTCTCTATAATTGTTGTTTTTCACCTCATCCACCATCTTAATTCTTTTTCTTCCTCAGCTGTTCTTTCCTTCCACTGAACCTTTCAATGCCACTTGTAATATGCCATGTACCCTAATTACATGACCTTACCAGTTAGTTTTCCTTTTTTGTCGAACCAAGGTACCATAGTGTTTTAGTTGAATTTTTTCTGTGTTAGTAGTTTTCTTAATTATTGTCCTAGTTAGACTTAACATTTCTATTTTAAGTTCCTAAAACTATGATTAATATGAAAATAGGTAAATTTAAGAAATATTTAGTTGATTACATTTCAAATAAAATTTATTTCGATTAAATATCAACAATACTACCTTGTGGAAAAAATGCTTCTAAAATGTTTATTAATTTATGTTGCGACGCATTCTGAAATCATGTACAAGAATTAAAATGAAAGAAAATAACTGTTTGTAATATCCTCTCCTTACAAATTTTATTATAGTAAATATACGATATATATCGCAAACAGCCCCGCATATATTCAAATTTTACCTTATAAATTAATCTAGCAGGCTACGTGCAAGAGGATTGAAGTCCGTAGTTAGAGCTGCGTTTCTACAATCTGCCTGATACATATTGTGGCCAGCAAGTGTACTCTCTATAGTTGTGCAAGTTGCAGTTCTAAAGAAGTTAGGAGCTGCTTACTGAAAATTTCATGCAATAGCACTATTAATCTTACAAGACACACAAGAACCCATTCTATACACCTTAAGGGAAATTTCCATGAATAGGGAATTGGTGAGAACAGAGGCCCACTAAATGGCGTAACGTTGGAGATGAGTGCCATCAAAACTTAAAGTCCCCTTCGCCACCTCTATTGTAAGACGGGAGGTTCCCCTTAATTAACGCCTTTTACATGATAACCATAGGAGCGTTCCCATAACCATAGTCTTAGGATCTTTCGGCCATCATATATTGACGTTGACTTGCATAAATGCGGTAGGCTTGTGTTTAAAACACAATAACTAAGAGATTGCTTTAAATTGTGTCTCGAAGTGAAAACATCAGTTTCTTACCCAAAAGCAGGAATTGAGGAATAACTTAATCCTCAGTGCAGTAAATGCAAAATTTAATATTTCTCTTCATTTATTTTACTTTTCAGCTTCGAAAATAAATTACTTTTTGATTTTCAAACGTCTCGACAAATAGGTATATTTGATTTTAATTTTAGGTTGAAATATAGCAATTCATATCCAATATATTTGAACACGTATCTACCTATTCATTGCTACATTTTTGTAGCCATGCTTATGGGTTAATTTATGATTTGCATATCGGAATGACGTTTTCATTATTTTGCATTAAGAAGTATTGTAATATGTATCATCTGAAATTGGTATGATTTTTTTATTTCCTCGAAATACACGTTGGGTAATCGTCATATACGTTATTTCTGACGCGTCAGAATAACTGATAAAAGATCGACGAATGTTCAGAATATTTTACGATAATATTGAATAAGAAAGAGGGTGTAAATCTATAAATGTAGAAAAATCAAAAGGTATCTCTTTTATTTCGGATTTCATTGGGAGCTCTCACCTTATTTCAAATTCAATTTGAATATCCATTAATCCACACCAATTTGCTCACGAAGGAGTGATTGGCAAGGTAGATTGAAAGCCAAGGCGAATAAGGAAGAGCCCCTCAGTTTATTTCCACCTCATACTATTCCTTCACTTTTCGTCAATGAAATCCTCCCATTTTTTCCCTGAGGACATTTTATATCTATTATTAACGAGGTTACGAATCATCCCTTGTCGAGACTGGCTTTTACAACTCATGAATTGTTGTGTAAAAATTTTAGAAAAAAAAAGTATTAAACTGATGTACTACCCTGAACGAGAATTATACCTCGGTAAAACAAATAATGCAGTGCATCCGAGTTATCAAGTAAAGTCTTTGCGAAAGAGTTTAAAGAGAGAAAATTATGGCACGTATTTTTTTGATAGCTGAAAATCTAAGTTTATTGGAGCATGAGAAGTAATTCATAAATGTGAATCAAATTCTTGCAGCAGTGTGAAATTTCATAATTTACACGATTTTTTATTGAATG
Organism: Sympetrum striolatum; assembly: GCA_947579665.1. Taxonomy (NCBI): domain Eukaryota; kingdom Metazoa; phylum Arthropoda; class Insecta; order Odonata; family Libellulidae; genus Sympetrum; species Sympetrum striolatum. The sequence continues at coordinate 48,713,020 of OX388351.1, read as the reverse complement.
AGCAGGATTCGAGGACGGAAGTAAGATAGAAATATCGTCACAAGCCTAAAAAAGTTGAATTATTGTAAAAAATATTTCTCATGCTTGCGTGATTGAAATAATGATTACTTATTTACTGTACTTTAAATATTGAAATCAATCTCAAGATATTATATCGAGCTTAAGAATCTGCTAAACATTTCTATTCATATTTCCAGGGGATGATTAAGGGCATTAAATTACAAATAAAATATTTTTTTAGAGAAATAAACTCAAGGTGTTCTGGCATAATATTGTGGACGCCATCTAAAAATAAATCCAAAGCATACTTCGTATTTTCCACAAATTTATTTAGAAACGACCGGTATCGGCGATGACAGTAATCTTCAGGTGCACCATACCTTAATTCAACTCGGGTTAAAGAATAAATGAACTTAAAAATTATGAGCCATGAGAAATTAGGAATTGAAATTGACAGGAAGGCACTTCGAGGAAATAAATTAATATGTGCTTTCTTCGATGCAAAAGGGAAGGATTACAAATTTCTCTCGTAATTGCTCCACATTAGCAAGCATTTAAAGTCTTCCGAAAGGGTATGGCAACGGTGAGAAGGGGTGAAAATGCATTAATTACCTTCAGAAACTCTGCTTCAACTCTAAGAAATCTCTTCCGTCCCGCGTTACGATTTGATGCATCGTTACCATTTCCGGGTAATTATATAACTGCACAAATGCAGTAAATATGTTCATTTCAACAGGGAAATTTATTTGTCTTGAGTGTCAATTCAATTCAATTCAAGAGCATATTCAATCAAATAGTTTTTTTTTAAAGTAATTCTAATACTTAGTAATTTTCACAGCAGTTTTATGGTTTAGCTACTTCCATCAACGAGATGGCATATTTAGATTTTACTTTAAGATGCATATAAAATTTAACTTTTTCTTAAGTTTTGTATAATTTTATTTTCAAAAAGTATTAGTTTTCACTAAAAAGCCTCCGGCATAACTCAGAGATAAAATTTTCTAAAATCGATTTCACAGCTTCACCGTAGTAAAAATGGGATAGAATACAGATTTCAGAGAAGAATGCTTAATAGCGTGAAGATTCTCATCAAACCAGTGTTTGAGTAAAGTGATGAGTTCATAGATCATAGATATGTCATTGAAAACGATATGCTGATAGGCCATGGATTTTAATTTTATAGTATAGGGTGCTAATTTAGGAACGTAGTAAGAGTTTTATTTTAATTCAACTGTATTCCTTCAGATTGGAGCTCTTCGGAGTGATAGCTATTTTATAAGATTGGACATCATCAAAATCTTCTTGATACTTCACCAAATATTGATGTCCTTACATAAAGTAGAAAATGTTAAAATATTACCTCAAAGTAAGCTCGTAGCTTGGTTGATTTTATTAAAATACTTATGTTTTCAAACATAGGCTTGAGTTTCAAATTTGAACGAGGATTCATTAATTAAAAACCAACTATTAACTCAATTTCAATGCGGTTGTGGAGAATTTAGGACAAAAATAGCATTATTTGAAGAATAAATGGAAATATAATTCAATTCGAACTAGTTAACAGATCAAACCATAATATGGTATCTTTCATGAAATTAATGTTAGTGTTACAAACTTTGGTAATATTTCAAACATTCTGTATTATAAGAAGTCCTCCACTTACGTATGATGTTGGAAGTTTGTTAATACTACGTATTTTTGAATTAATCTATTTCTAATTCATTTTTTTGTTTTATTTCTCTTTTTCTTGGGGTCCGTTTTTTCTGTCTCGCACTTTTTAGGCGGTTGAGTTTTTAGGGCTGGTATTGCTTGGGAATTTGATTCATTATTCGTTATTTGTTGGTACTTAACTCACTTTTTAAATTGAATATCTACTTTTTGACGATCATACATGTCATCTAAGCATTACCTGTTCTTGGTCGTTCAGTCATTCTTTAATCACTTTAAAATGTTTTGGGAGACTCGCTTTATACCTTATCCATCCGACACTTGTAATATGTCAATCCATGTCAAAACAGTCTAGTCCTATTCACTGCCACCCGCTTTCCATTAAGGGAACTTCCATCCACAGCTACAAGGACTTATTAAAGTCGTTTTTATGCCTACTGTCCAAATAAAAAACTTAACGAATACAGTTTCTCCGCCGAAAACCTTTGCGGTGCAGCAGCATTTTAACCTGACCCAAGAATATGGAGAATGACATTTGAGAAATATGTTTTAATGAAAGAGCGCTACGAAATTACGAGAAAAAGGTTCTAGGTCAGGATAATCTTAATAAATCATTTCTTATACATTTTGTAACAAAGTCTCACTGATACCTTAGGCTATATTTAATGATAATACATTAATAAACTCGTTTATATTTAATGCTAAAATAAAATTTATTTTCGCACTGAGGTTGTCGATGATTTACCGAGAGGGCGTTCACATTTTTTTAATCTACAATCATACATATCTGGGGGTACTATTTTTGAACCATATTTACAGATGTTTCTGCTGGGCTGCATTAATTATTATTCTCATCATCCTATTGATATGGATTTATACTCTGCAAAATCTGCCACAATCGATTTTATTTAAAAAATCTTCGCATTTAAAAATAGAGTTAAATAAACTGCACCAAACAAATATCTTTAAATTTTGACCTAGACCATTTGATCGATCTATAAAATTATTTATTTTGCACTTTTTTCTCTTTGGAAAAACTATCAATTCTGCCAAGGTTTTTAAATTATGAAACCGGTTTACCTTCGAAAGAAATCTACTCCAAAAACCACTGATAACTTTTTATAATGGCTTATAAAGGTGCTGTGAATGATAGTTGTAATATTGTTTCCTTGTGACACCTCCTTTGGAGATAAATGTATTTTATTTTCACACGGTATAATTTTGCCATGGTTTTGTAAGCAAGTCTCTTTCAAATTAATTTTTGCCGTCAGTGCTTACTACAGAGTCCGGGTGACGTCGTTTTCTCTTACTTTCACCTTGCCCAATATTTTTACGATTATATTGGGTTTTTATTGTATGGCCTCAATCACATTTAATTTTATTTTCGCTTATCCAAACAAACATGAAAATTATGTATCAGTTGAAAAAATTCGTTAGCTCACGGTCATTACACTCTTAGCATTTCTTACTCTATAATTTGTTTGATTAACAAATTATGTGCATTTCCGGTATGATATTTTACGTTTAATTATATATTTACAATTGCGTTTTGGCAGAATCCGTAACAATTTACAAGAATTTTTATAATTACTTCCTTGGCAAATAATTACCGACATCTCGGCACCGTTAAGAATTAATCTTACAGAAATATCTCTCCATTCCACTCTCTTGGGAAACAATCCCCTTCAGCATCTCCAAGTATTTTCGTTATGGAAAAACATAATTGCTCCTTCATTAAAACATTTACATTCACATTTACATCAGTACACCGCAGGTTTCACTAAGTCCTACGGCAGGGGGAAAAGCCAACCGTTTAATAAGCATTTTTTAAAATACTGGAATTGTGAGTGAGACGAGATGATGTTACGTGATAGTGTAAATGAAAAGTGATCTTAGGAAAGGTAAAAAAATTCTTTCCCAATTTAGTCACGCAAGAATAATAGACAATTGTTGAAAACCGGAAGTACGTACCGCCTCCTTGCAGAAAAAACATGGAATAACGGGCAGACAAGTAAATTGGATCGCTTTGATATTGCCGCAAACAAAGAAAATGTAATTAATGCTTGTAGGAGATGTTACTTAAAATATTTCCTAATGCAGTGGATTATGTAGTTATCGTTGTTAACATATAAATGAATGGAAATCTTAAAAATCATGTCAGTCAGAAACTCCTTTGGAGTCACCGCCTGGCCATGAGGTCAAATTGCGATTTAATATTAAAAAAGTTGGTGTAAGAGTACATTGAGTCCTACGGTACTACTACTATATGAGTACGTTGTGAGTCCTACGGTATGCAAATGAAGATTTATAAAAAAATATTTTTACAACCGATGAAAATATTATTTTGGTAAATATATCTTGTGGAACTGTAACCAATAAATTTATTTCTTCTCGATATTTTACACCTTCAACATAATTTAACTGATCATTCGATATTGGTATTATTTGTTCATATAAATGTCCGACACATAAATTTATACTCTAAAAGGAGCATTCAATTATATTACTTGTTAAAAATCTCCAATAGCCGTTTTTGTCGACGTTCCTCTTGTCATTCCCAATTTCGTATCTTCAATTATGCGGTTTTTATTTCTCTGTAGTCTAATATAGTTCCTATAAAATATTATTTTCGTATTTATTCTTACGTCAGAAAAGGAATATATTACAGTGCTAGCATAAAGTTCTTTTAGATTAAAATATAATCATAGAGAACAAAATTATCTCTGATAGACTTGTAGTTGTAAAAAAGCGCGGAATTTTGATCAAAAACTCTTATTTTTTAGAGAAGTTGCAAAATATACCCTCACATATATTTTATTGCTTAAGCCGTATCGTAAAATCAGTCTTAACGTTGACATCACTCTGCATCTCATTTTCACTTATGAGCCAATAGTGACGAGCAAAGATAGGACGCAAGATAAATGAAGGTAATGGTGTGTGCCAGAGATTTGTCAGTTAGGGAAATCGCGTCTTCTTCACGTCTATTGATTTCCACTTAGTGGTTTACTATGTTTTATTCCGTATATCTACGGCGGAGATTGAACGAGCAAGCTGTTGAACCTCGTGATAGGGTGGGTGAAATTAAGACAGAAAAAGGAATGTTCTGATCCTGTCTCCACCTTTTTTTCTTTTGAAAGTGGATGATGGAGATTCTTATAGAATAAAAATACATGGGTAATCTGAAAATTTTAGGCGCCTTTTGGCTTTCGAAAGCGTTTTGCGCAACAGTTTATAAAAGTGTTGATTTGCATCTTTTGAAAGGTACTCACAAAAATTGCTTGGACGCACAGTTGTTGTATGACAATCAAATAAAAAACTTTTTTGGGTTGGAAACTTTTCAGACTATCCATGTAAAAGTTTTATTCGTTATGCGTTACTGGAAAAGCTCTTTAAGTTTCTTCTAAGGTCTCTTTTCTTAAACTTTCGTTTCATAGGTCTTAATAAAAGTAATCTCTGATTTATATTTGACAGAAACTTAAGGAATAGCAACATTATTCTAATTTATCAAAATCCTAGGGATGGAATTACGTCATTAAGAGTAACATAGCATTGTAATAGTATTCAAAGTGGTAGTAGTATCATTAAAAGTGCTTCGACGGTTTAGGTCATATCGCAGATTGGCTCCAACCGGAAATCGAACCTGGGATCTAGTTAAAGAAAGCCGAAAGCGCTCAAACGCACTCAGGGCTATCCGTGAACCCTTACAGCATTCAAATATACCATTATACGAGACCTACTTATAAAATTATAAAAAAATTGCGGTTTTTATTTTTCCTCAAAGCTTTTATATTTATACTTGTTTTTAAACTAGATCGATTACTTTCAGTAATCAATATCAAGGAACATTGCTCATATCTTCAGTATGAATAATAATAATAATAATAAAACGGCTTTATTCGGGCGAGATTGAGACTAAAAGTCTCCTCTTCCATCTAACCCATCGTCATACAATACATAAATAATTAATTTAAAGAGATACTATGAAAAAGACATGAGAAGAAATTGTGGATGTAAAAAACCTAAGAAATTCTTAGGAAAAAAAAATTTATCCACTGCAGGAAGACACCAACTAAGAAGGGGGGTGTGAAAAACCTACAGTATTCAGTATACGAATACAGTATTATACTCGAATATTATCTTCAATAGGAAATAGTTGACGAAATCATAAAAGGGGCCGTTCTTGAAGTTAATATCCGAAAAAGTAGACTGCTCCATGACCTTCAATAGTGAAGTTACATCCTTGGAATGACATCCACCGGTCAAACCACTTCCCCGTCGAAGAATCACACGAGTGAAAAAACCGCAAATCATCCGGTTGAATTAGAATTCATGATACTGCAGTTAGACGCATAAACGGATTACCATTCGTGGAATGCACTGAATGAAATATTCCAGAGAAGGGAATCATAACGGTTACAGGGCTTGGATGGCGCATTTTCCTGAGATGAGACGCAGATCAAAGGCGCATTTTAAAGTTCGCCCCTAAGGCACGGCTGAGCTGCGACGAATCAGTGGGATTTGGCGAAGTGATGCAGCTCTTTGAAGATCATTGATGATTATGAGAGTGAAAATGCATAAGAGAAAAGAAATGGAGGATTTGTGGCGTGGCAGATGGGCACATTGAATGCGAACGGAAGGAGAGAAATCATCTGGTTTCTTATTGCCCATGCATAGTCAAATCTCTCTGAGTGTTTACTCAAAATCTACGTACAAATATCATACTTAATCTCTTGTTGTAGATTTAAAACCGCTATAATATCAGTCGCAATATTAGGAAAAGTTTTATGCACCTTATAATCAACAGCGGTAAAGTAATGCAGACAATTTGAAGCGCTTTGAAAAGTCACTGAAGTTGTGTTATAATCCTCTTTTACAGAAAAGGTTTGGTATAGAGACGTTTTTATTTTTGATCAAAGACCTTATTCCTAATCACAGTGTTATTCAAAGCAAAGCTAGCTGGAGCCATTAAGCAAAAAGTCCATCCACTTTTATATAGACACACCATTTTTTTAGCTATTAAAACCATGAAACGCTAAGGACTTTTTTATTTGGGTTTATTTTCTTCTAGTTACGATGGAAAAGATTTTGAATGACTGTCCTTTACATAAGTTATTCTACTAAAGTTGACGATTCATCTTTTTGTAAGCCATTGCTGTATTTCTAACTACAAGAAAATAAACCCTACTGAATCATTATAAGAAGCCTTAACTTGCCGTAAGTAGCTTATGTTAGTATCGCAAGTCAAAAACAGTAAAGATAGGAATTTGAAACAATTAGTATCAAATTACTTCTGACGAAGAATGCATCGCATACGAAATACGTATTGAGTGCGGTGTCCTGTCTTGTTTTCTCGGAATACCGGGGAATGAGAAGAGGAACGCCGACGAAAACGGCCATTGGAGATTTGATACCTATGATTCCTTAACAGCCGTGCCCCAACTTTCTTTTCTTTTTTCATATGCTCCTTTCTGGCATGTTGTCGAAGATTCTCTAATGTTATCATTATATGTTGTAATCAATCCTTGAAGTTCGATAAGTGGCTTCTATTTATCCTTTTAGCGTGTAGAAGCTATTCAGTTCGGTTAAGCGACAACTGAATGGAAAGTTTCTTCAATATTAAAACTCGCTAGCTTAGATTATCAGCGACGCAAACAACTGGAGTGAATAGCATCCAAGTAAAATTTGGTGATGTGACTGACCTTTGATCAATCACAGCTTCCATCACCTTATTTGACAAGCACAGATTGAAACATCTGCATCCACTGCGTCCTCTCTGATATAAATAAGAAAAATCGAATAATATTTTTCGTCTCTGGTACAATTATGTGAACGCTGGATGGCTGATGGCCTTCCTTCTTGTATCTCAAAGTATGCCTCATGTAATATATCATACTGTTACTCATTTTCCCTCATCTTAATCATTGCTAGAATGTCTCGGAACGGAGTTTGAAAACGTTCCATACGAAGCAAGATATCACGGGTGTTAAAAAAGGAACATATTTGAAAAAGACTTTCATGCAACATTTTTCTATCGTTTATTAGTTACTTGCAACAAATACTGCTGAAGATAAAAATCGCATCGGAACGGTATCCTACAAAACAACGACTCAATAAAAACAAAACATTTCCAAATGCACCGGCTATGAGGTGGTCAAAAAAGTTGGTGGTAGAGAAGTTTAATGTAAATGGAGACTTATTCGAGGAGAAGTTTTCACAAGACCAGTGTTTGGACAAGTTGTAATTAGCCGTGCTGCGTGAGACCAAAGGGAAAAGGACAAAGGTACGGTTACCACTGGAAGATAAATGATGGCGTGGCGGTAGATCTAAAAGGGCAAAGAGGCGAAGGGTAGGTCACGTGGGGAAGGCCGTCTGAATGGGACATTGAGGTAGGTGCTGCCCAAACCGAATGGGAGATGCAACGTGCGACAGAAAAGATTCCTTCTGAACAGATTTTAAAGCTACCATCTGTGGGAAACATTAGCCAATGTACATGTTCTAGATGAAGTAGGTATAAATAATTATCAATTCAATCCCCGGAAATAGCGAGACTTGGAACTGTTTTTATGTATGTATGTATGTATGTATGCATTTTATACGTAATGCAACATTTTACCTAGCAACACGATTGTTCTACTTCACGAAATAAGTATCTTCATACATGTATAAGTTGAAGGAAAGACTAAGCATTAGGTCGACCGATAGAAGCTGGTATAGGAGTTAAGCGTAGCATATTTGGTCAATCTTCTATTATGGAGCAAAGGCTGAGGTTGATTTTATAATTGTAATAATTTGGTGTAGCTAGTATTATCTTCAATAACATGCAAGTAGCTTCGGTAGTGCTACGTTTGAAGCTACTAATAGCATTATCCTCGCAAAAGACACATAAATATACTGTGGTAAATCTTGTTTCTTTTTACTATATCAGAGTGCGGCATGGATAATCAGAAACCAGGAAATATCGTGATCTTTGATCCTCTCTGATACCACTTTTGAAATTTAATTGAGTTCTTAGTATTTGATTTATAATGAAACTTAATAATATGTATTATAAAAATTAATATTGATCTTAAGAGAAAAATTAACTTCAACCATAATACCATTATAACCCAATAACTATATTACCCTTATTAAAAGTAATCCCTCATTGATGAGTATATAATAAATCATGTAGTACCCGGTTTACAAGAAAACTATATGCCAAATATTTTTTGGGTGTAATTTTACTGAGAATGTATGTCCATGTTATCAATGGCAATTATGGAGCTTAAAAACCGTTTCGCTCGCTATAAGTCGTCCTAACACAACCAATTTATTCTTAGGGTGTTATTGAACGTATTTACTTATCGAAGAATCATTAAAAACAACAAATTTAAGAATTAAATGCTATGTTTAAATACTTCTATCTATACTCTCTGTTGTCAGTGGAAAATTTATGCTTTTTGCTCACTTGTTTTATTAGCTATCAGAGATTGATAATACATGCAGAACTTTGGAAAAAAATGGAAGAATGCCCAAATGAAAATGTTTTAGTGAAAAATTGGCACTAGATTATTTGAATGATTGAAATTAGATCACTCATAATTTGACGCACAAAACTTCATAAGTGTGGAAAATCTTCCAACTAAATGATAGTTTAACTTGAAAAAATAAATGATAAATTAAGGTACTACTTAAATTGCCACGTTTCATTTCTGAGCGTTGTCATATTGCTTTTATATTTCATTTTGCAAATGATTTTACATTTTTTTTACCTATGCTTGCATCACCAACAGCGATATTCTAACGTACACTAAACAAGTTACTAAATCCAGCAGGAATAATTGACAGCGATAACTACCTCTGAATGCAATACTATTTTAATACATTAGATTGGGAGTAGAATTCAAGCCAAATATCTCCATATTATAATGTTACCATAGTAGGAGAATAACGCATAACATTTTATCTTCTTCGGTGTAAAGTTGTATCGACCGCATCTCCATCCCACGACCAAAATCATCCCAATCCCCCTTTGCCAGCCATCCGTCCTACGAATATTATGATGGATTGGTTCGGGGCATAAAAAAGAGACGCCCCGAGCGACCATCAAAGTCCGGTCAATCTCTTGACGCGAGGGTAACAATTTAGGACTTTCGTAATGAACAGTTTGCGTCCGAGAGGAAAATTTTCCGTCGCTTTTTCCTCGATCTGTTTTTCTCCGACCTCTTCTCTTTTCCCGGAGGTAAAGCACGTGTCTCGGCACGAAATGCACGCGGTTTAGAATTTATCTCGCTTCGGTGTTGCTTTTGTTTTTATCTCACTATATCCAGTGATCTTATTCGTGATCAGTTTCGTTTTCAATTTACGTAAGTGAAACCCCAGTCAGCTTGAAATGGATTAGGGATTTTTTTTATGAGGATCAATGTTTCTCTTTGAGCTTTGCCGCATAAGCGTCATTTACCATAGGTTAATAATTTGAGTGTATTTAGGCTACAAGCACAATATCGCAACCAAAAACGTTACACGAGCGTTCTCCTTTAATAGTATGAAACTAATTGCTTAGATTTGTCTTCTTGGTTCCAAAACTCAAATTGGAGAGGTGATTCAATCCAGAAAAACCTGTAAAAATCAACTAAGTCTAAACTCCATAGGTTTACGTAGGGGTACTCAACCTTTTTAGGCGCCCGGGCACCAAAGGGCGCTTCCGAAAGCGAAACGGGCACCACATAACATTCCCGTCCATGGTGATATTCAGGCCACCCCTTGGCAATATTATCACTTTACCAGTTAACTGTTGGCCGCTTGAAAAAAAACGTTCCATGGTAAATAAGATCCAAAATATTACAACGTACATAATTTCATCACAACCTCACATCCCATCTGTGAGAACCTCTCATGTGAGAAAGTCTTAATCTCTGAAGAAGATTTGATAACGGGGAATACATCTGGTTGGAAGGTTTTCGCTGCATGTGCACTGCTACGTTCCGAAAAGCAGCAGTCCTTGATTACGAGGAGTTTGATACATAGATAAGCTGAGCCGAGCTGAATCTTCACATTCGTATAATGAACTAAATATGACAAAGATACGCGTCTTGTTAATCTGGACATAGGCGATAAGAGGTGCAAAATGTTTACGAAACCCAAGACCAAGACAACCAAGTTTCTGACCCTTTCCCCGCCAAACCTCCACTCTATCCCCGATAGTATAATCCCAAGAAAAAATGTTGTAGCAAAACAAATCTTTTTACCGAAGCTTGGCGGGCACTGTACGAGGTCGCTTCGGGCACCAGGTTGAGTACCCCTGGTTTACGACCTACCTTATATCTCTGTGGACTCTGTTTCTGAATAGAAAAATGGATACTATAAGATAGCAACTAAAACATGCGGGACATTGTATATTTTGTAAATCAAAAGAATATTTTTGAAATTTCAAGATAATTGGGACAACGATCTGAGTTATAATAACCCTTTATATTAAAAGTACCATTGAGAGATAAGAGGCAGCAGCTCCACAGATAGCCATAGCTTTGCTACATTCTTTACCCAAATAGTACGTTGGATAAATGTCAATGAGAAAGAGAAATGCAGCTTTAATTCAAGTTTGCTCCTTTTAAGTAACATTTTAAATATCCTTTTTCAAGATTGATTAGAATAGCAAACAAATAATAGGAGCGAAGAATAAATTAAACAGGACTACTTTTTATAACAATTTCACTATGCAGAATGAAATTACAGCATTAAATTTGGTACGTTGTATGTTATAATTTGACGAATAAAACAATATTATATTTTAAATGCATCAATCACAATAACAAACAATAATGCAGCTAGCTATAGAGAAAGAAAAAATACTTTGGGGTACTAAGGTAACTAACAATTCAAAATATTAGTCAGTATAACAAATTCTGAATAACGCTGCAGAAAATAAAGTTTTAATACTAACATAAAGAGGTGGAAAATATCTTGACCGATGTGGGCAGTGAGAGATATAAAAAGCGGAACGGTCCCACCTCAACAGGGAGATTGCCCTGCCAACGGGTTTATTTTTCCAAAACCATTTCTATAGTAGTTTTATTGATGCAGGAGAAGGACCTTTATCGAATAACCAGAAGCTACACGTCCTTATCTTTGGCTTGTAACTTCATAGCCTTGTAATTCGCATCTGTTTTTTTGGAAAGGCATTCAAATCGACAAATATATGTACATCTCCCTCTATATGTTTTCCATTACTTATTTTCGCCTTCGTTTTTTCCTGATAGGAAGCCACTTCTTCTGTCAACACGAAATTTTTACGTTTTTAGGAAAGAGTTGTGAAATGACCATCTGATTGAAGATAACGTAATTTATTTAAATTCTTTACAGAGACAAAAAACAACGTAAATTACCTATACTAAGAACTATTACTTTGAGGAAGTTGGCCACTTGGCTCGAAATAGGAATCCGATAAAAGTTTTCTCTTAATTTTAACCATTTTGCCCTAATAAAGTAGCACATCGAAATTCATTATAAAGCCTAAATATTTAAAGATTTACATGGCATATTCTTCAAGTATCAGTTTTAATTTTTATACCAGTTTTCGGTAATCTCTATCTGAAAACTTGCAGTCTGTGCTTAACAAGGTGGGAAATAAATTAATTCTATTGGAGTTATTTTCTTCTAAATTGACAATAAAGGAAGACAGGATGTATTCGATAAAATTAAACAGAGAATACATTTAAACATCCCCAAATTTAAATGGTTCTTTATCATCTGATAACATTGATTTGAAACAAAATAAGCGAAATATTTTTTATTGTGTTTTAAGTTCTATTTTTATATGTTCTCTTTAGTCCTCTACCTTTACATCCAATCTTACCTTCCACCGTCGTTAACATCGAGGTTGCATTCGTTGCTGCCAGATATATGTTTCCAGAATAGAAGTATGTGATCCTTAAAAAGAAAAGGAAAATATATCGTATATAAATCATAATAGTAATCATAGTTTTTACTATAAACTCAAATTGCTACAAAAAAGACTTAAGTTGCCATCAATATGAACACAATCTTCTGGGATTGTTTATTTTGATGAATATTCGTATAAGAAAATTTCAATGCACCACTGTCGGACTTCGTATAGAATTTTTGTATCCTAAAATTTTCTGAAATTTTAATCTTATGCAATGAGTTCACTATCACTTTTGGAGTACAAAATTTGGCGGTTCCGTTTAATATTTTTAATGGGTCAATTTGCTCAAATATTGCCAGTTATCTAATTTGAGAGCCAATATCTCTCGTCCTTTAGTCAATTAAATCTTTTAATGTATGTGTGTATACAGAAATATGTTTTTTCATTCCATGAGCTTCCCCGCCTCAATATTCACAATGTGAAGGTAGAATTGATTTCATAATAATGTTGGAGGAGGCATTATGCTTGTGAGCTCAATCGAAGGAACAACTATTGCATTGTTATGCGGTGTGACAAGTAATATTGGAAACGAGTTGAGAAAATTGAAGTGGGAATTCGGATTAATAGGGTGGTGAATGGAAGACTTCGTTTAATTGGGCGGATGTTGATTTTAGGAGTTGCGGGGCAAACTTATATTACTTCGGATATTTCCAAGAGCCTTTCCTTGTGGCGTCGGAGGGAGAGAATTTATATCTTCTGTTTTTCGTGCCCTCAGAGCACGCCGCGGGGAAATTCCTTTACCTCAAGTATTTTCTCTTCCTTTCCCTACTTGCGGATTTCGTTTCTCTTTTGTCTTCGTTGGTAGTCTCGCGGCAAGACTTTGGAAGGACCCCTTAAGGATACGGCGGAATAACGAACGATTTCCTATACTGGAGGGATATTTGTTCGGCTGAGACGGTGAAATGGGTTTTATATCATGTTAAGATAATGGCAGTTCAGTTTTATCGCGTAGCTGATTACGTTTCCATTTCTTTGGTTTTTTCATGTGTTTTAATTTTCTCTTATCTATTTTACGTAAAAGCATGTTTTAAAGAAAGAAAATTGGAACACGGCAGTTAATTCATTAGAGATTTTAATCTCCAAAAGTCGTCTTTATCGGCATTCCTAGTCTCATTCCCCGGTATTCGGAGAAAACAAGAAAGGCAAGCCGCACTTTTATTCTATGCAAAGTGCTATACAAGAGCTAAGCTACCGTCGTCGTCGGGGTTCATAAAATACATATGATTTCATGAGTATATATTTCTTAATTTTAATGCAGTGAAGGCCTGCGGAAACCTGGCAATCTTATGGAAACACTTAACGTCGTCTTACATGGTTAATATTTCATTTCTACGTGCAATTTGACAACTGCGACGTCATTGATAGTTTTATGTACATATTGTAATTGTTTCTATATATCCTTTCAAAAAAAAAAACATTATTGTAGATTATTTCCCTCTTTCGAATCTAATGGGATCTATTTCGGGGTAACTTCGTAGATTTCCGTGGCGTTCAAGTGAAATATTCATGGTTTTTGGGTTCTCTTCCACGTATTTTGTTTTTGTCGGACGACGTTTCGACGACGCATTCCAGCAGTCGTCTTCAGGTCGAATGCATTTCATGTTCCCTCAGGTCCCCTTTTACATACGCTGCCTCCCCTCCCCTGCTACTTCGTGATTGGCCGTGCTCTCTGATTCGTTCTTAGGATTCCTTTCCAACTATTATGAATATAATAGCCATAATCGTCTCCCAATCGTCTGCTTTCATGATTCTGCCTATAATAAGATATAAGAATTCTGGAAATAATAAATGATCTTTTGCCAAATCCATTAGCCTCCATCAGGAACGAATTTTAAAATGCTATGCGATTCTACTAAATTACCTCTGACAACGTCAAAAAATTCTTGTCCAAAACCGACTTTGATAAATAGGAAAACCTCCACGAAAAGAGGAAAAATATATAGTGATCTAGATATGGTTTGATACATGGACTTCAATTTCTCCATAAGACGTCGGATATATTTTCTCTCGATAAAGGTAGCAGTTTCTCTTTTAGCCTCAAATAAATAGCTTAGCTATGGTGTAACTTACAGCTTGAACATTTCAAAGATTTTGGTACATAAATTGATTTTCAACAATTTTAAAAAAGTATTCTGAATTAACGCTAGCGAAAAATAAGTAATTACTCAAGACTTTAATAGAATTTTAATGACATTCCAAAATAACATCTCTGAGTGCTACATTTCATTCACCTGTGTAACGTAGGGAAAACCAGAAATTCGAAAAGAATTTCCATGGAACTAAACCTTTCCTTCCTAAAAAAGATACCTTCATTGTTCAGAACTTCCACATCGTGTAAGTAAAGGGTTTAGGTGACTTTGCACATAAGGGCGTGCACCCAGGAAAATTCCCAAGGAAAAACGGACTTGAAAAAAGTCTGACAGGGCCGGGAATCGAACCCGGGATCTTCCTCTAATTCCTTGAAATCTTAGGCAAAAAGCCGAATTTAAGGAAGGTTCTCCTCCCATAATCCCCCGTTATCTTTCTTTGAGAAATCAAGTTTATCAAAAACTCACCTTCTGTATCATTTCTTTCTCTTTTCTGAAACAAATTAGTATATTTCCATTCGGAACAGCAAAAATTTTCTGCCAACGGGGTTTTGTTTTCCTCTCTAGGGAATTGCTCTCCAAATCAGTGGATAAGATGTTAATATTTCCCAAATCTTACGAAGAAGAATTCACGTGGTGAATTATTCTTCTTCTTCATATTTTATTTGTTTCATATCATATAAACGGATAAGGAATACCTAAGGATAAAACTTTTAGATGATAGACCTAAGGATTTATTTGAATGTATAAGGGCTGCCACCTGAAAGTAACTGCAGCATACATGTAATAATAATAATGAGGAAAACAAAAGGCAGGAAGTTTAATCACTGAATGCCATTACAGGCAAGTGTATTATATAATATATCATAATAGTTAAAACACATACAGAATGATCTCACAAGGCTTTATCGTGGTGGCTTTATTAACGTTTCCGCGTATCCATCCGAGATGGTATTTTTCGCTCCGAGAGCACTAAATCTAGATTGAGCGATCAATTTCCCAGAAACGGATATTCCTCTTTTGTTGTTTCATGTTTTAAGTCTTGTATGCGAAAATTCGTTCTATAATTGCTTTTGGAGGAAGTGATTATTTGCTCCAAGGTATTCCAAGGAAAGAGAGATATTAGAAACCAGACTGGCTTTCTCACTGGAGTAATGAAATAGTCATTTCATGATGAGTGCAGATGAATGAATCCCTATTCAGAGAGACCTTAAAGAAATAAAATCAGCGTTTATTCAAGGAAAGGATGGGTAAATTTTTCTTCTGTATGACGGTTTCATGAGTAATTGAAAAGAAAATGCTTAAAAAGTAGAATTTTCATTCTTTTGAATACGAATCCTAGGGGAAGGAATATTGAAAACGGGGTTCGAATTAATGATGAAGATGTTAAGAGTTCCTTCAGTAGCAAAAATTCTGTGTTTTGAAGTAGGTATAGTTCAAAAAGATAATATTTCCCTCAAATAAAAGATATCAGGCCGTTGACAATGTTATGTATTTGATCAGCCTCTGTCGCCAGTACTTCACCTTCCTTGCATATTTAAGAATTTGATCAACCTAGGAGATTCTTCGCGACCCGAAGAGCTTCGTGAGAAATAGGCACTGTTTCCGTGGCTCCCTTTCTCTGCTTCCGAGTGAAAGGGAAAGGATGTTCGAAATTGGCTGCTTGGGAGGGAAATAAAAAGTTCGGGAGATGAGGAAGGTGAAACGTGATTGAAGGGAACGGATAGAAAAGGTGGGTATGGTTCCTTAAGGTATCCCGCAAGCAAATAATGTAACTGAGGCTGCTCTGTCCCCATTGTGAATGCAATAAATTTTATAATCATAATCTTTTTTACCATGTATTAGTATGATATAGTTATAATTTATTCATCATTACGAAGTATCATTTTAATGTTTCCCGGTTGCTGGTGACTTTGGTCTCGAGTGGTTTAGTTCGTGCAAAACCATCATCCGCATCAATGCAATCCAAAGTGATTTTATGAAATATGTTTTTAGCAGGAATAATGCTATTCAGAAACCTATTATTAAATCAGGTATTAAACACTGATTAAAATATACTCATGTGCTCGTGTTTTGAATTTCATCGCACAATTTTAAATCAGCTTTATTGATAATTATGAAGGTGACATGTGTTTTTGCCATTCGTTTTATTCTTAGTGAGAATAAACAGTGGAAACATATTTTACTGGCGAGATTCACTACTCTTTTATTGCCTAAGAGCTCTCAAAAGAACTTTTAAAACTCTTTGGAAAGCAACAAATAGATTGATTCTACGTGCTTATACTTCACGTGCTTATACTTCACGAGCCGCATAAATTATTTTCTTCCTCGCTTTGTAAAATTTACATTAAGAATCGTAAATATTTAAAGTGCCGTTTTTCCAATTCATAGCGTTTAGCTGGTGCAAAAAGTTCATATTAGAAAGTTTCTAGAAATATAATTTATGATTAACACTGACTGCCAAAGTTACACATGTGATTTGTAGATTTTTCCGAGAGAAATACGTGATCTTGAATATTAGATCTCTCTGAGATTTATTTCATAAAGTTTTCAAGTAAATCGGTCGCGTCGGGAATCCGAGAGCTTTCATCAGGCAACAAAATTGGACTGCCAGCATTTTAGTTGTTTTGATTAACCTGAGTGTCATTAAGAAATCAGAATACTATAGTTTTTTTCCTTTGTTTGGTATCAATCATTTTGAATTCACGACTTACTAACTCCAACTCCCCGGTTCCAATCATGAGAAATTAACTATACTATTATGAGGAGGAAAATTCGGAAGCAAGGTAGAATTTGTAAAAAATGGTGATTGCTATAATGTTGACGTCTGCCCATGGAGGCGATAGGAGCCGCATCAATCACTTTTTGTTCCGTCAATCGGAGCGTAAAAGCGATTAAAAATCACTCGCGGGGTAGTTAATACATTTTTCGCATCCGCTCACCGTCCGTCAATAGCCTGGCCGACGCTCGTGAGAGTTGGAAGTTTAGAAAACCATGGTTGGAATTTTGATTCCACGAACTTCTTGACAAATTTAAGTGAGGATGAATGTGTTGGAAAGTGTTGACGAATCGCCGATTCGAATTTAATTCATTGAATATACGCGTCGTGTTTACGGCGATCTGTCCATCCGATTTGGCGCAAATAACAGAATGTCGATAATCTACTCAGTGAACTTTGTCTGCGAGACGAGAAAGAAAAATTGACTCCATTGAAAATGAAGGTGAGGAAAGACGGTTTATGATGTTAAAGAGTCGATTACCGTGGGATTCAGTCTCTGCTATATTAGGCATCCTCTGAAATAGCCATTTAATACGATTATTAGGCGGTGATATTTACAAATTTAAATGCAACCTAATTCTAAAAAGAAGTCACATGTGCTCATAAGAATGCACCTCAAAGCAAATAGAATTTTTCTATAGTTTTACTCTAAAAATTATTAATTACCACCCTTAGAATTATTTTAATATTATTTTTAAATATACAAATAAAATTAATAAATTACACTAAGTTATCAATTTCATACGGAAGCTTATGAAATAGGATTAGGGAAAAATATAACCATTTAAAATTGTAAATATAATTAGTCCGAATAATATGTGAGGATTTATTTAAACTTTCCAAAATTTGAAGTCTGTATTTTAAACTATTCTCAATAATAATTCCATTGCCAATATCGACCCGAAAGTTGGAGAAAGTAATTCTTAAGCCCCCATCTTGTAGACCTACAAACTAACAGTGCTAAAAAACTCGTACAGCCAAATATTGAGAATGAACACTTTAAATACGTTTGCTTCGATTTCTGAAAGAACCCATATTTAAATGATGAGGTTAAAATTATTGTTAACGAATGTAGGTTCCATGAATATAATTATACGAGGAAATTTAATCTTTAATCAAGGTTCCTGGTTTGGTATGCTTGGAGTTGAAAACTGTTTATTTATTTTTATTTTATTTATTTATTTATTGTGTTTTAAGTTCGCCCAACAAAAAAATTACAGGGCAAACACATTGGGTGAAAAGAGCGTCAAAGTTGGATACATATGTGTCGCGTAACTCTCCGAGTTCTACCATTTTATACTTCGCATATCAAAATACGAGCGAGGACTTATCTGTGGAGCTATAAATGACGAAACTTAAGCTTGAAATGCACAATTTTCAGTAAGCCGTACCTAATGGGAGCAAAACTTGTCAAGACAAACTTTTGATTAAAACAAAAACTAACACTCGAAGACCAACGCGCCTTGATTTGCGAATTAAACTAAGCCGAAAAGTGCTAAAACGCAAACTCGCGAGCTGCGACGCTATAAAAAAATCGAAGGTCTCTGCTCGTAATTCATCTCCTTACTGTGATAATATTCAGAACGATTATGCTCTTGATATCCATTCGGTAAAATGGTAAGAACTGGCATTCTGTGCGAATAATGACGTGACTATCCATGACGGCATTCAAAAATACTTATGTAGCGATAAAGGATAGAGAAATACTTTAAACACCTTGAAATTTAACGAACGAGTGGACAAAATCCTCAGATTCCATCCAATTAATCATAGATATGAATATTCTCAAAGGATGCAAGCTCTGACGGGGCAATTTTTATTTAGGATTTTTACTAATTTTTTATAACAGATGACTGCCATTTTGTTACCTGCTACTCCTTTTATAATTTTTTTCCTACGGGATAAAACAGGCGATATTAATAATTGAGATACCAAAATACTACGGCACTATCTCCCCATTATGGAATGTTTCCCTGCGTGTTAATGCTTCAATCTTTTTCTATCTTAATTAACCTAAATTTATTTACGTGAAAAAGTAAAAGATCCACCTATGATCAGGAACGGATAATTTCGCCATAAAGGTTTTTCTAACTTTCGTCAAGTTTTCGATTTATTAAATATTTCGATTGCATATATGTATTACGATTTTAAACTTGAATTTCGATTGCATGATTTTTAAAATGGTTTAATCTAAGTGAATTTGTTTTATTTTACCCTATAGATAATTTGCCTCTGAGTGAACTAATTCCCAATTGACCAAAATACCAAGTTGTTACAAGTTATAAACGCATACTGTGTATTTTTAAGCCAGTTCAACTAATCTAATTGAGTACATAACGTTGGATGTAATCTTCTTATTCGTTTTGGGTATCCAGACGTGTCCTGGTTGTTTGGAATTTTCCCTGATTTTGCTAATCTCTTCCGGAATTCCTAGAGGCCTTTTGGATGTTCTCATTTCAACGATGCTTGGAAGATCTGCATTAAAACTATATTTAGCTACGATAAATCTACTAATGCATTTTATCATCGCTTAACCGTTGATCGATAAATATGATACAAGCTTTTGCGTGACCCAGTTCTTTATTCGTGGTAGGAATATTCGTATTATATACACGCACATAAATTATTAACTTAGTTTAATGAAATAAAATTTCTTTTTCTCATGGTTTGACAGATGGTAAAATATTTAAAGATCGCAATTCTTTTCATGTCTAACCTTCACCATTCATGGTCCAGAAAATCATAGTATCATTCTGCTTATTTTTTAACTGCTTGCAATCTATTTTCATAACTTCTAATAGTTTTTGAACTAATTGACTTGTTTTAGCTGCCAGTGCAATGTTAGTAGCTATATTAACTAGTATCAGTTATTCTATTTAAACCGGAAGCATTGGACGTATTGACGGAGATATACAGTCAAGAGGATAGATTAGTTGAATCGGAGGCAAAGAGATGAAAGTTACGTGGGAGGGGATTAGAGAACGTCCGAACTTCCAGAATAACTCCCGGGCGGTTTTAGGAGCGAAGAACGCGTGGTGGGAGGATCAGATTATATCTCCCTCTCCGATAATGGAAAATACTTAATGACCTTTCTTCGTTGAAGGTTACGTAAGAGGAACAGTAGCCGTTAATAATAACAAAATTATATAGGAGGGAGGCAAATAAATAAAGAAAGATCTTTTTTATTTCTATCTACTTTTTGGATGGAAAAAGAATTGTATCCTCTCACAAGGTTTAAATTATCGCCCTTGGAAGAAGACCAGTATTGGGTTATTCTTTTTTCTTCGAGGGTTATCATGGGGAAGTATCGGTGCCCTTAGATGAGCAATTCAGGGATATAATCCGACAGTGTAATCAACAGTTCATGTCCGGACCTCCACGCAGTTTAGCTCTCGTAAAATCTTATTGTGGGACAAAAATTGGCAACATAAAGAGTTTGAAAGGGATCAAGGGGGTAAGCAAGGGATCTATACACAATAGGAATGGATTTCCATAAATTTACTTGTGCTATAAATTTAATCATTTATGGATTTAGAATGTCTTTATACTTTTAATTTCCAGTCCATACGTTTACTCGCTATTTATCCATCGCATTACCTTTCATTTTCTTTCACTTTCTGTCTATGTCTGTTTCTATGCTCTTTCATTCTCCTTAGGGGCTTGGGGATTCCGGATAGTCAAGTGAGTAATGCGTTCGGATTTGGGGAAAGCGGTCCTTAGCTTGATTCCCAGAGTGGGCATTTGAACGAAATTATATATTGTGATTCAGCACTTTCTTGGATACCACTACTGATAGTTCTCTTCTTTACTCTAAATCCAGCCTTCTAAATTCCCTGTAAGTCCCTCTACACGGATGTTGTCAGCAGAATTTACTGCTTAAAATTTGCGGTATTATAATATCATTTGGCTAACATTCATGATTATTACTGCCACGAAGGAGTAAAGAAGGATTTGGTAGTATCGACACCTATTTGTGTTTGGAGTTGATACCACCAGTTCTTTCTTCACTCCTTTAGTATTTCTTTCCACGAAGTTCTGACAAATAATTTAGAAGTTATTTATAGTATACATTAACAACCTCAGCAATCACATTGAAGTCATTTATAGGGAAATAGATAGTTCAGAGGATAGATTAACCCTTTCGAACGACTTAGATAGAATTATGAACTGGTGCAATGATTGGCAATTAGAGCTTAATGTAGAAAAGTGTTCGGTAGTTAACTTCTTCGAAAGAAAATCTGTAATAAATGATTATTCTTACAGCCGCCGTGGGATAAACCTAATGACAGTAGAATCCGTGAAGTATCTTGGAGTAACTATCACGAATAATCTATCATGGAGTACCCACATCCGAAATATATATGGACAAGCACTTAAGAAACTCGGCTTCATTAAAAGAATAGTCGGTAGGAGCGAAGAAAAAGTTAGATGAGAGATGTTACTTAGCATTAGTTAGGCTTTCACCTTGAGTATGCATGTGGTGTATGGGATCCCGCCGAAAAATGTCATATTCTGGATTTAGAAAAAGTACAACGAAAGGTGATACGTTTTGTTAAGAATTTCTACAATAAAACAGCGAGTGTCACTCAGATTTTACAGGACACGGGATGGGAATCATTAGAAGATAGAAGACAAATTCAAAGGATAAATTTATTAAATAGGTTCAGATAAATTAAGTTCTCAGATTATGTAACCGTTATAATGCGAACTCCCTGTTATATGGGCCATTATAATACTGCTAGAAAGATCAAGGAAATAGATGCTAGAGCAAATCGTTTCAAAAATTCATTTTTTACGCGAACTATACGCTAATGCAACCGTTTAGGAAAATAGAGTCAAGGTGCCAGTACCCCCTTCCACACGCCGGAAGGCGGCTTGCAGGGTTTTTACATAGACATGCAATATATTCACTGGGAAAGCCATAGATCGTTCAGATGACACTTTCAGCAAACGATCTTAAATATAATGTGAGTTAGATGACCGAAGGTTATTCCTGCTTCCTTTCCAGATACAATCGCACTTCACTTGCTTCTATATGGTATGGACAGTAAACAAGGTTTTGAACTTTTAAATATATGAAACCTCGTGGAAAAGAAGGGGATTGTGGAGTTTCCTCCTCGTTTAAAGCTTGGAAGTCTCCATCAGAGAATTTTCCGTTAAAGAGAGTGCATGAAGACGTGAGAAAAGAGAAAGGTGGAAGACGCATTGAGTGAGAGAATGGTTAATGTTCGCACAAGTGGAGGAAAAAGAGAAAAATCCGTGGTGGAGAAGCGAATGGCGGGAGGTAAATAAAACGAGGTTGAAGAGTGGAATAAAGGGTAAAGCGGAGAGAGGGAAGAAAGATGCTTCACGTAGATATGTGAGTGTGACTTAACTTCCAGGGCACGGTCTTCTCGCACGTGACCAAAATGCATTATGGATCGCGGGGTAAACCTATGTTTGAAGAATTGTAGGTGCAGGAGATCGCAGGAAGAGATTCACCGATTAACATCTGGTATAAAAACAAAGATTAGCTTGCGACCGAAATTTTGGCAATTCTAATGGTTCATCATGAGAAACTATCCAAAAATGTTTAGGTGATTTTATTATTGGTCGGTCTTCATTCTGTTTTCGATAAACAGGAAATCGATGTTTCGAAAGTAGATACACGAGAGTATAATCTCTAGAAAGTAAAGTTGGTCACGCAAAATGAGGAAAGATTTAATTCCATTTTAGCTTTTCTGAAAGAGTCTCAAATATCGCTAGATGTTTGCTTAAAATAAAGGAGTTATTCTACTACTTCTATCTAGATGCAAAATATTTTTCGCTAAGTTCGAGAATACAACGAAGTTCAACTTAATTTTAACGTTTAGATTTACTGATGCAATTGCTGGGCTTTGAATTTCTTGTTAGGAGTGTGTCGTATTTTATAATGGCCGCAACAAATAGATAGGCGAGTTAGCGAATACCAGGTATTTTGCACACGCTGGACAGGAAGTAGTGTGAAACGCATTTATCAATTCCTCCGGCTCTCTGGTGAGCTTGGAAACAAGTTTTGTCAGTTTTTCAGCTGCGATTCAAATGAAGAGTTAATTTGAATTTTATCGGGATGCTAAAATATTTGACTCCTCAACATGGCCTCAATATACGAAATAGGGTGTATTGTTAGAAGTTGTATCTTCTAAAATTTGATTGAAAATCAAAGAACTATAGGCTATTTCGAATAAAATTGCCATGACGTAGGTGTATTTTTGCAAAAGCTCGCTGTTTGATTATTGCTTTAATTTCTTGATTAACTCATCAGTGTTGCAGTAACACAACTGGCTTAGAGCAATGTATGGAAATTGAAGAAAAAGGATGATATTTACTATAGTTAATGTCTTCTTAAGCAAGTTAACTCTACTTTTATTACTGCAAATTATTATATTCCGTAACATATTCTCGAATTGCAATTTCAGAAGTTTTGGCTTCACTACTATTGAATTTTATGATATTCTGCTAAAATATTTACGCTAAATAAGTTCTTGGAGTCTATAAATTCAACAATATATTCTTTATGAAATCTAAATCTTTTAATTTGCTCGGTTATTTTCATAAAGTTCGAGTTCAATAGTCAGAAAAAAAGTCTTTCCTCCTTTTACGAAATGACTTTATCTCGGGGAAAATATATATGTTATATGATATAAATGGTTGGGAAAGTTACCAATAAACGGAATAAATAGCATCGAATAGGAAATATTGAGGCACATGAAATGAAACTAACGAACGGTGGATCACTTATCTGTCAGTATTTTGATTTCCTATTTTACATGAGGTGTTTACAAAACACCTGTCCCAGATCTGTGAATTTCATTTGAAGAAAAATATCTTTTTCAGTGAAAGATAATAATAATCTCTTATTTAATCATTTTTGGTAAAAAAATCTTCTTCTTCAGCTGTATCAAAATGATTTCCATCTCTCAAGAGCTGATTTTATTATGCGCCAATCTTTGGTTACTGTCTCCCGCGCTTTTCTATCCCGCTAGCAAAATTGTTTTATGGTCTACTGTAATAGGAAATGATTGCGGAGACTGCATAGAGCAGCTAAGTAAAACGATAATTAATGAGAGTCTGCGGTATATTCAATCTTGCTCGTATTAAAGAGGAAGCAAGTGGATTTAGCTCTCTCCGAAGGCATTTGATGTATTTTCCTCCCGCGAAAACTTTTGCAGAAAACGCCGCGAGGGAACTCACAAATTTTTGATTCGTCTCGCATGATCTTCGACTAATATCTCGAAAAAAAGAGAAACTTTAGAGGAATTCATTTGAAAAATTGTGACGTAAATATCTTTGGAAACATTTTCTTAATATCTGGTCTAATTTTAACCTTATTTGAAGTAATTTATTTGGATACTCAGTATATTGAATACGAATATATACTTACTATTTCCTGTTAAAGGTGCATTATTTCAATAGACGTCCAATTTGCTTAATTTTCCGCAACAAGATTAGGGTAAGCAACATGTTTTACATATTTATTCCATATTCATAAGAGATTGATGAGATGCATGGTTTTATTTACGTGGAGAGTTTTAAATATTTATGAAAAATTATTTGAACTACGGAAATGAAATCTTATTTCTCTTTGAAATAGTTTAAGCTACCTTAATAGTATTTGCAAAACGATACGTATTCAACCGTAATATTGACAATTGTTGCAATAATTGAAATTAAAATGTCTGTTCTTGTTAGAGAATGTGCAATTTACCATCACAGCTGTTTATTCTGCAGGTTTTCTGCTCAATTTTCTTTCTTAAAGTCAGAAAACAATGGAACACAAAACCAACTATGCGCTTAATACGAATCCCGCTAATTCACATTTGGAAGTTGATTCTGGTAGCAGTTGATTTTCTAATTAGCTTGCAATAACATCAACATGAGTGCTCATGAGAGAACTGGAGCATGTTTATCCTATTTCAAAACATCGTGAGATTATCTTTAGCTTCCAAGGAAATTTTACCGCCACAAAGGTCTGCTTGCATGCCTTTGAAAACGTTTTCTCAAAATTTGAGATTAAAATGACAGTAAATTTCAACGGATATATATTTATAACGTAAAATGCTGTGATTGTTTTCTATTGTTCAATTTCTATTTCATCTTCAATCATTCATTTTGATGGTAATAATTCCGTAATGTAAATTAGTTTTTAAAGGAAATCAATAATCGTGGTTGAAGAGAATATAAATCCTGCAGTTGAGGAGATATTTTTAAAGTAAAAGCGGTAGATTTCTTGACGACTAATATTCTAATTTAAAAAGAAGGCAATTTACGGGGTTAATTTTAGAAGTTAATTTTCGGAAATGGTATATCTTGACCTCCACATTTTGAAAGAAAATTCATCTGAAATTTATTTTCGTGCATAATTTCGCTAATAAGTTAATTTCATCACATGGTAATTAGTTGAAAAATTTTAAGAGAATATTATAAAGTTATCAACACATTTATTTGTGGATTTCTGTTTTAATGGAAACACACCAAATCATTGAAATCACCAGAAAAAAGTTCAATTGGGTATACATATTAGCAAATGAATAACATAATGATGTTATTTACAATCAGTCGATTAGATTATATTAATATTATAGAATTAGATTTATATCTTAGCTCTGAAATATGAGCACCCAATTCAGTATATATTCATTGATAAAATTAAAAGAGGTTTTTATGTTTATAATCCAATTACTCTCTTTGTCATTTTCCGTTTTTCAAACGGAGTAGAGTACTATCAGTTCCGTTTCTCATAGCATATTGTACAATTACAGCATCAGATGTATCGAGTATGCATCAAAGTGGTATGCATAAATTGTAATGTAGTAATGCAATGGAGACTCGATGTAATTAAGTATGTGTATGCCGCTCAGACTGAGTTCTCGATAAGATAAATGCTATTTAATTGAAGTATTCACAAGTGAATGTATACAAACAGGAAGGAATCAACACAATACTTCATTATCTAAAAAATCGTCGGCCTCTTCCATTCTCCATTAGGTTCTCTAATCACGGTGGATTACTGAGAGAAGTGAGATGGAACTGAGTCATTAGTGGAATTTCGTCGATTCACAATCTCTAAGAAATAGACATAGCATTATTTGAGAAATCTGGTATGGCTTAATAAAAACGCTGAAAAGCCAACCAAGAGTTAGTGAGATGTGAAGTTGAATAGAGTTTGAAACTCATGATTCCGAAATCCTCTCACATTATGCAAACGTTTTCAGTAATCCTCCTGGCAACTCAAATCAGTCTCAATTGAATACCCGGGATAAGAAGCCCAAAAGCTTCCAAAGCTCTTTTACTTCACGTAATGCTGGACATTATCAGAAGAAGGATTTTCTAAAGTCATCAGTGAAAATTTTAGTTATGCTTCATTGTTTAATTTTATTGAAAGAATAAATTTTATTTTCCTAATTGAATTTCTGACTAATTTCCAAGGGTTTCAACTTCTGTTCAGTCGAACAGAGAAGTATCAAGATTACAATTAAGCTTCTATAGCAGAATCTTTGAAATAATGCAATTCATTTTCCTTCGCCGAAGGTATTTCATTTCATAATTACTTATTGTAGATAGCTATTTCTTAAAAAAAGTTATCGTTTCTTAAAATGCTAATCGACTCATATTCCAGTCTGGCATATTCTATTAATAAAATCGATAGATACAAATTGTAATCCGGCTCTGACTTTGTTTTTCACTTAATTTCCTCAGCTGCCAATATATATCTAGTATAGTTACCTCACTAAGGCTATCAATAGTATCGTTTATCTCAAAAACTCTCTCTCAGATTCTCATTATCTTTAAAATCTCTATACATAAACGTTAAACATGATTTAATCCTCTCATTTTAAAGGGGCAGTAAAGACGGTATTTAAATTTTTTTGAACATATTCTATTCTTTGCCAATCTAAAATTGTGACTATTAGATATCTGTGTGATGGAATCAAAGTAAAATTTTATGCGGTAAACAAACTTTAATTCTTTCGTAGTCCATTCCGAGTAATACAGTTGTTCCTTAAGTAAAACTGAAGGCAATCATTCATCAATATAGCTTTATTTGCCAATTGACCTCATTTAGAGTCTTGACAGAGTATTACGAGATAAGCGTAGCTGGTGCGCAACTCTCTTTAATATTATTTTCCCGCTTATTATGCGCAAAACGGAAACGGCACACCACCTGTGGATCTTAGCATCGTAAGGTGTTCTCCGGTCAATGCCACGCCCACACTTTCTGAGGTCTACCCATTTCCCAATATCCCACCATTTTCCCTCACATCCCTCCCCTTCTTATAAAGCACTACATATGCTGCCCTATAAATTCAACTTCAAACTCTTATAATGTGGAGAAAATTTAAGGGTTACCCCCACAGAGATTTAATGATGAGATGCGATTATAAGTGTAGGTTCACTGAAGATGGCTCGAAAACAAAAGGAAAGCCTTCGCAAACATTTTAGAATTCAAGAAGTGGTGAATTATTACTGGAATAACAAAACTTACGATGATGTATTCTGAGATAGTCTCAGTTAATATTATGACTGAAAATCTGAATTATATAAATTGTCGAGGTATAAATTTTACATGAGCATACCAATCACTAATGGATAGATAAATTTTTTTTACTGCGTGTTTTCATTTTTATGCGTGATTTCATATTTCAATCATAAATTTTTAACCTCTTTGATTTATCTTATCGATGGAAATATGATAAATTTATTTGAGGGAGTTTTACGATTGAACGTCCATATCCAATGAGATGATTAAAACATTTCAGGAATCAGATATTTAGATAGTCACGCCTGAGAAATATGCAACTAGGCATTACAGTTACAAAAAAATTTCTTACTCTGTTAGTTTAAGAATTTTTTAAATTTAAATTTGGAATGAAAACAGAAAGCTCCATGAAGCTTCAATAAAGTAATATTCTTGTCGTAGCTGGAAGATTGCTTAATTCAGTGGTCAATATTTTCTTAACGTGATACAATTTAGGTATTTATTTAACACTATTTATTATATATCAGTAACACATTAACGCGTCTGCAAACGTGTCTTAAAAATTGAATTTTGGCATGTAATTTTGTAAGTAGGCTACATGAATTAAGATGATGCCGGTAATTTTATGGATAAAACTCCGTTGAAACTTAACGTCTCTTGTTAGTCCAAATCCTGAGCGTTTAACAAAATATAATATGGGGTCAAAAATTCCCGGTATTCATTTTCTGCAATCCCATCTTTCCAATTCAAGTTATATAAAATACTTTATGTTCATTTAAGGCTTATTCTTTGAATTATTTCCCATGTATTGAAATCCCTGAAGATCCTTTTCGCCCGCTAGATCATTGCTACAAAATAAGTTGATTATTCTGTTCAAACGGCTTAATTTTTTAATCATTCTTTTATACGATAAATTATTTTATTACCTCTATGTACGGAACTGAATCGGATCAATTTTCTTTATTTTCCCTGTCCACAGTGGTCGACCGCTAACCTTTCATCCAGAAGATGGCCCTGATGCACATGAATGTTATCCCCTCTGTTATCGGTTTACTTTCAGGATAGAGTTATCGTAAATCGGCTTACTCAACGGGAAAATGTGGATCTGCTTCCAGACGCAGACTCACTTCTCTTTGCCTTTCTCTTTTTCTCTTATCTTCCAAGAACGGATTCCCTTTCCCTCACAACACGTCAATGTCCCTCTCGAATTAGATCCACTTGGAGAGCCAAAGAAACTCTCCTCCACATCATTTCCTGTACATCGCTCCTACACAACTGTACTGAATGTTACGGTATCGCCTTTAGGTGTGAAAGAAAAATGAAGAAGCCGCATCTCACACCTAACCAGCCAATGAAACCTGATAGAGTGAAAATAATTGCATTATTTGTGCTTCATCGAGGATAAAAATAACTGACACTGCGTTCGTCAATGGTCTATGTCTTGCGTTAACGATCTATTCGAAATCATTATTTTTTCTTTTCTAAAAATCAAGATTATATTATGATTTTTTCAGCGACCTTTTACAACTATTTTACGTATTTTAGATAAACTTGAAGAATATTCATCGAAAGATTTTAAAGACATGATGTTCACTGTTGCAGAAAATAGTGCTGGTAGAAAAATGCGTTTAAAGATTGTAGTATGCTTCGAATATAATTTAGTAAACTAACTTTAACTGTCGTTGTCGTCAGTGCAATGACGACAGTAAGTAAGGAAAAGCAAAAATCTGCAATTCCCTTGCAGTAATTCGTCATAGGATCCAGTGGCAAACAAGTATAAGGAGGAAAAAATACTCGGACAACATTTACTCAGAATTCTATGGCTTCGTCAATTTCATCGATATCACTGTAAATTTTTAAGCGTGTATTCTTTACATTTAAATTATAAATTACAAAAAATATCAAAATTATAATTTCCTAAGTGGATGTAGCCCATTAAGTTGAATACGTCTTTCCTCTTCAAGCCATCATTCATCACAATTAACTTGCATTTTAGTATGGCAGACAAAAAGGTAAATTATATAAACGTATAGAAATTCATGGGCATAGACATATTAAACGTCACATTAGTCTCCTCATCATTTATTACTTTTGTCTCAGTTGCAAACCGTTTGCGGCTGTCTGAGGTAACAAGATAAGAAGATAATTAAGGGGAATAGTAAAGAGATGAGGCCGCAGCAACACATAAATACGAGATATATTCGGAGATAGTGGAACTCCAAGGCAGTGCAGACTTGTTTCCCACGCACGTCATGCAAGAATTCCCTCTGGGTGTCCCTCGGAGGTGTACCGGAAGCGAAGCGGCAAAGGAACATCGCTTAGGTATGCTATAGGAAGGAGGGCAAATACATTGGTGCATTAAACAGTTCAAATTCAGAAGAACGGGAGTGTGTAATTTAAAACATGATCTCGAGGGAAAGCATTGGTTTGAATTATAATTCACAAGTACCGTATTTCTCTAATTAGATGCATCATTCGAGTTCTACAACGTCCCACCGAAGATGTAGGGAAATGGCGTTCAAAGGTAAACGTGGGGATTCTTGTCAGCTTAGCCTAATGCGCGTTGAGTTGTCTATAACCGCAACTAACGAAATATTCTAAGCGATCATTTGTGGACTACAATACTCAGTAGATATGTGATACCTCAGATTTGCGATAAGGTTACTTACTTCTTAATTATTAAATTTCAATTGGTTTTCAGTTTGAGAAAGGTTAATATATGTAATTTTCATGTTATTAAATACGTACATAATTTTTTCGGATGCAGGGTAATTCCATAAAAATAAAAAAGATTTTATTTCTTAAATATTTTGGAAATGATATTCGGCCTTGGAATGCCAAGTGAGTTGCGGTGAAAGGTGGTGTAACCAGCTTTGATAAAAGCGGTTTCGAGTTTGACACCCGATTGGAGCCCATATGCAAAATGAACATATCTGTCGACGCACTTTTCACATTCACATTCACAACAAAAATACATTAAAAATAGTAAACATGAGCATCGAATTAACTTTTCTGTAGTATTACCAAGAATTGAGTATCATATCAGGATCAGAGTTCACTTTAACATTATTTTGAATCGAGATATTTCGGAATACCTATACTCGCTAATATCGCTGATCTAAAGCTAGTCTCAATACGCCTGTTATTACTTCCCTCCCTAAAGGTTCTATTTCACGATTATAGTACCTTCGGCTGTTCTATTTAAGTAACCAGGAGCACGTCATTCATAGGAAGCTTAACACATTAAATTAATTAGTTTTATTGATTCCTACCTCTGAAGAATTGACTTAGTAACTGCCACTATCAGAACAGGGCATCGTTTCCACACTTGTTTTATTCTGATCACAACCAATACGAGAATATTTTGGAATACAATGACGGAAAGAGCTCTTCCTACTGACTGTCGATCACCATCGGCTACAAAGAGATAGAGGAAATCGTATTCCGCAAATGGAAGTTATCGCCTCGATTAACGTTCAATTTTATCGATATTGCGTTAGGAGTCGGAACTATCTTGCAGATCGCCTTTACGTGAGAAGCATTGATCGAGTCTCGATGGGAGCATTGGGGATTGAGAGGGATTGGAATAAAACATTCCACCACTTACTATAAAAAAATATTCTCACGAATCCGTACCTAGGGGAAGAATGGGACACTATTTCCTTTTTGTATCGGAGGATTTAAAATAAATCTTCACCAGATAAACGGAAGGATTTTCCTTAATGCGATTAGATTATACGTCATGGGTATCCATCATGGAGGAAATACTCCAGAAAAATTTCTCTTTAACCTTACACGTTCACGAATTGCTTTTGTTTTTTCATAAATGTAGATTGAAGGCTCTTACGAAAGTAAAGCAAAGGTATAAAGTGGGTTGTTTGATAATAGACGTAAAACCCTAAAGAAAATGATAAAAAATTTGTTTTGATAAACTGAAGCACACTGAATGGCATTTTCAAATTGGTAAAGCATATCGAATTTTAAATCATGGAGTTGATTTAATTTCAATGCCAGCTATCTAGCTCAAAATCACAAAACGGATAACTTATTCATGAAAGAAGAAAAGAGATTTATTGAATACTTACTTTCATGGAAATTAATCTAATTTTTAGCTTCTCTTAGCGTTAGAGGAGTTAAAAATCAGATTGTTTGCACTGAAAAAGAATTTTATTCTATTTTTATATTGGACATATATTTTACGGTGCATCCTCTACCATGAAAAGTTGCAGTTTAATCCGATTATCTCGATAGATACCTAATAAATTAAATGCGTGAAAAATGTTGGTTCTCGATACTCCAGGACGGCTTAAACATCAAGGCTAATTAAATTTTTTCTTACTCCTCTTTGTGTTGCCAGTGCCTCGATGAGGCCGTGGTTGATGTCACACATTCAGACGAATCCACACTTTCCCTTACTCACCACAAAGTTCCCAAACTGGCTAGTTAATATGCTCTGGCCTGGTAGCTCTCAGATGTTTAAAGCAGTCATCCGGATAGAGGAAGATCCTGGGTTCGATTCCCGGCCCAGTCACACTTTTTTCAAGTCCTTTTTTCCCTGAAAATTTTCCTGGATATACGCCCTTATTTACAAAGTTACCTCAACCCTTTTCCTTATGATTTGTTTGGTTACCAAGATCGCCGCAGTAATGGTTGTGGCGCTGGTAAAAGCACATTCTGTATCCACACCGTGTCTCAGAAGGAATACTCAATCACTCTCTCGCTGGGGATAGTTATCGGGCGAACTTACTTTTACCTCCATCAAAAAAACCTGGAGGCTAGGATACGGGATACGTTTTATTACGATCCCGTCCACTTTCATCTACTGCTGGAAGCTTAGACGAATTAATTGCCGTCTCTTGCAAATAAATATGGCTCGCATTAAAACCCTTGTACGAGAGCTGGAAAAACGACTTTTTGCGCAAAGGAAGGAAACGGAAGGCATTTTTGACATGCAATCGAAGTAAATCCAGCCCTGAAAGGAAATTACATTACGACTAAGAGCAATTTTCTCCGCTGTCCAGTACACGTTTCTCTTTTCCCATTTGGAGTGATATTATTGAAAACTTAAGGTAAATTAACTTTATTTCACATATTCTAATATTGAGGGTAGAATTCAACGGTAAAAGCAGAGGGGAAGAGAGCGACAAAAGATGCTGGATGACTTAAGGGGTGGAGTTAATTATATGGAAATGAAGAAGATGGCGCTTAGTGCTTATTGTAAATAGTACTCATGAATGAATATATTAATAATATTCTAATTCAAATTTATATTGAGTTTGTAAAATACTACTTATTCACATTTATAGGTTATTTTATCTTATTTCAAGTTAATTTTAATTGAAGTAGCCTTGATTTGGTGGAATTCCGTAATGAGGATCATGCTGAAATAACTATGCAAATTCTGCAAAAACCTTTTAATTACACGACCGGTTTCGAACTGAATCAGTCATTTTCAGTTGCGAGAAAACAAATTGTATTCTTATATCAAGTTATTTCATTCCATTAATTCAACTGATAACTGGCTTTCCCATTGAAGGATTCAATAGTTATGCGAAAATAATTTTTTCGACACTGAAAACGCAATGAACTAGACTTTTTTCATGGATACTGCACACCATACATCAATTGGGCTATTTTTATGGTTTTACTTTGTTAAACTATGAATGATTAGAAATTTACTCTACCTCAAAAATGATGTATTATGAGTTCATAAGAACTTTATGAAGATATTTTTTATCTATTATATATAGATGCTTCTCCGGATTCATTCATGTATCCATATATATATATAGCGAGGATACAAATTCACAGGCTAAACCACAATAGTCATTGACCTGAAATTTTTACGACATATTGGCCATAACTTGTAACCTCCAGAAAAATTGCGATTTTGAACCTCAGTGTCATTGGTTCGATTCCAGAGGGCCCCAAAGTCCCGATTTTTCCAGTTTAAATGCATTGCCTTGATTTTCGGGAATTTTTAAAAAATACTTCCCGGATAGGTAGAGAATCAAAACTCATGGAGCCTATATATATGGTCATGATCTATCGAAAACATAAATG
Source organism: Sympetrum striolatum (assembly GCA_947579665.1). Classification (NCBI taxonomy): domain Eukaryota; kingdom Metazoa; phylum Arthropoda; class Insecta; order Odonata; family Libellulidae; genus Sympetrum; species Sympetrum striolatum. Next base: position 48,679,001 of record OX388351.1, on the reverse strand, counting down.
AGTTTTACGGAAAATATCCTGGGTTCGATGCTAGGTCGAGGCAAAAATCGGCCGTTTAAAATGCATTGTGGCGATTTTTAAGATTTTTTTTGGACCCTTTCCCGATGGCAAGGAAACTTGAAATTCGGCATGAGGTTGGAGATCATACATATATTTCGTAATCGAATTTTATATATTCGCTGATGGTCCTTGGTTCGATCCCAGAGGGCTATTTACATTCCTCCATGCATTTCTTATGGAGATAACAGTAAAAAGTTTTAGGTACTTCCCGGCATGATATCGACTTCAAAATTTGTATGAAATAAGATGAAGTCCTAATAAGTCATACTGTGCATTCACAGCTACCAATATTTCCTGGGTTCGACACCAGGCGTCTCTACAATCAGTAAACCCTCTGCCATACGCCTCTGGCGGCTCGCGGGGTATATATCTAAATCTAAATTATCCGAGTTTTAAGAATTAATTTAAACCCCTTCACAATAATATTAAAACATGAAATTAGGCATATAGATAGAAAACATAGATACATTTCATAAACGTGTTTTAAATTTCCGAGATTATTACATTATTGAAAGGTAGGACTTCGTTTGAGGCTGTTGGAGCCAATATATCTGCTTGAATTTTCTCACATAGTAAGAGATGGTGATTTTCTGTTGTGCTGCATAGTAAGTTCACCATTAAGACCCAGGTTCGATGCCAGACGATTAAATTGCAGCGAATTTTAAGAATATTTTCAATCCTTTTTTTTCTCTTTTGTCGGCCTTCCCGATAGGATGCCGACATGAAATTAGTGTTTTCGATCTGCTTGCAGTATGCAAGCTACATTTTACTCGTAATAGATATAGATAGGTATATAAATAGATAGGATACAAATTCACAGCCTAAACCACAGGCGTGATTGAGTCCTAATTTTTACTGCGTATTGGCCATAACGTGAAACCCCCAGGAAAAAAGCGACTTTGATCCTCAGTGTCATGGGTTCGATTCCAGAGGGCCCCAAAGTCCCGATTTTTCCCGTTTAAATGCATTACCGTGATTTTCGGGAATAAAAAAAATATACTTTCCGGATAGGTATACTTTCCGGATAGGTAGAGAAATAAAACTCAAGGAGCCTTTATATATGGTCATGATCTATCGAAAACATAAATGAGTTTTACGGAAAATATCCTGGATTCGATGCTAGGTCGAAGCAAAAATCCGCCGTTTAAAACGCATTGTGGCGATTTTTAAGATTTTTTTTGGACCTTTTCCCGATGGCATGGAAACTTGATATTCAGCATGTAGTTAGAAGTCATGAACATAATTTATAATATAATTTTTGATATTCGCTGATGGTCATTGGTTCGATCCCAGAGGGCAATTTACATTCCTCAATGCATTTCTTACGGAGATAACGGAAACAAACTTTAGGTACTTCCCGGTATGATATCGACTTTAAACTTTGCATAAAATAAGATTAAGTTCTTACAAATCAAACTGTGCATTTACAGCTACCAATGTTTCCTGGGTTCGACACCAGGCGTCTTTTCTATCAGTAACTGATCCGATTTTTAATAATTATTTTGAACCATTTCCCTTTAAAATTAAAACTTGAAATTCGGTACATGGATAGAAATAATAGTTAAATTTTGAATACATGTTTTAGATTTCCTAGATCGTCCTTGGTTCGAATCCAGAGAGCCATTTACATTCATAAAAAGTAGAACGTCTTTTGAGGATTTGTAGCCAATATTTCTGCTTGAATTTTTACACACAGTTAGAGGAGGTGATCTTCTATTCTGCTGCATAGTAAGTTCACAGGAAGACCCGGATTCGATGCCAGAAGATGAAATTGCAGCGAATTTTAAGAATATTTTCAATCCACTATTTTTCTTTGAGGACCGTCCCGATATGATGCCAGTATGAAATTAGTATTGCCGATCTGCTTGCAGTATGCAAGCTACATTTTACTCGTTTTATATATCTCTGATACATTTTAGGGGTAGAAAAATAACAAGGACGGTAGAAATGACTGTGCAGTTTGCTTAGCTTTGTTCAACAACAGTAAATGTAGAAGTGACTCAGCAGCAGCTCAAAAAAATTAAAGATTTATATTTTTAGAAGATATTTTTTAGAAGATATTTTTTAGAAGATATTTTTTAGAAGATATTTTTTAGAAGATATTTTTTAGAAGATATTTTTTAGAAGATATGTATGCGTTATACACTATTTTCTCCGATGTAACATGGAAAAATCGGTACAAAAAATTTCAAAGTGTTCGATATAGGATTTGTTTACCTACTTCCTTATAAATGCAAAAGCTCGTGAGTTGTGTTTCAGATAAACCTGGGAAAGATGTGTAAATGAATGTTCTTTGTCCGAAAACAACTAAATCATTAAATGTTGCACTTGAGAGAGCAGATTAGAATGGAACAACTCGGTTCAGAGGAACGAGGTCATCTCTCAGAAAAATGGATTCATATTTCCGAGATGCATAGGCCGTCTTTACAGCGTTTTTGTATTTCTCCACTCCTATTTGTTCATCCGTTGGATTTCCCGCATCTCCTTTTTCGAAGGTGCCTGGTGAAGCTGTTGATGTGATTCCTTCACCGCTGCGAAGTTACCAACGCGTACTTTCGGAGAGTAAATGCAACGAATCGGAAATTCTATGTCCGTGCGATTCTACTCTAATGCTCACAGATGGCGCTTAAATTTCTCTAGGCTTCCTTATACGGCGCTTGTATGGACAGCTGCGATGGGTATTCATTCCTCTATCCGTCTCCAAATATTCCCATCTATCTTGGGATAACATTCTAACGTCTAAGCTGGAAAAGCTGGAAAAACGTTTTCCTTCACAAAGGTCGGATAGAAATGAGCAATTTTAGGATTTTTCAGTAAGAAAGGTCTGTTTACTGTAAGTAGCTGTCTGCATTGTAAACATTTTTTAATTCGCAAATTCCATCGAAAATTATGTCACCTTAAACCTTTCAGACTATGCGTGCAATACACTGCATGCCATTTTAAGTGCTTATTATATGTATTATATTATATATTGCACGCATAGTCTGAAAGGTTTAAGGTGACAGAATTTTCAATGGAATTTGCGAATTCAGATTAATTTAATATTTATTTTTATGGTTTTGCTTCTTTTATTGTAATATTTTGTCAATTCTGCATCAAAGTAGTCTCATTATAAAAGTTTATTGCTTATTAAATAAGGGATACATAACCTAAATCAATTTTTTTTCTTCGTAGAAATAATTCACGTCAGAAAGAGTTTAATTGCTTGTCTAGTTACACTTTTGGACGGAGTGATATGATTTCGCATTTCTTTAAGAATGTAAAATATGTAGAAAGTAGAGAGAAGGAAAATAAAATTATCTCCTCATAAAAGTTTGGAAAGGTAAAGCTAAATAACTCAGTTCTGTTAATGGTAGGCATCAAAAGGCAGCTAAGAATGCAAAGTTGGCAAGAGAAAAGAAATCAATCGCACAGGAAATTTTATTCTCAAATTTTTCGGAGACGAACGGCAAATGCTTGAAAGTCTGCCGAGTAAATTTAATGTTTCCCTCTTTTAGCAAAGAGGCAGTTTCAAGATATTGGAAATGAGTCAGATTATTCGTAGGCTTTAAATTGAGACCATTCGATAGCCCAAATGTCCGAATTTGATTAGTGCGTAGGATGTTATGAATAACTCCATAATAATAATAATAATAAATCGTCTTTATTTAGGCGAGACTGAGACTTAAAAGTCTCTTCTTCCATCCAACCCATCTTCATTAATTAGAAAATAAGAAGTAGAAATAATTAGAAGAATTGTGGATGTAAAAAACCTAAGAGATTCTCAGGAGAACAAAATCCACTGCAGGAAAACACCCACAAGGAAGGGGGGCTGTGAAAAACCTGCGCAAACCTATCGATAGTAATACTTAAAAGATAAGAAAAGAGAAAAACATTCAAAAATAAATAAATACACCACCAATAAGTACTTACATACGATACATAAATAAGAATCAGTTCCATTTAAAAAAGGAATAGCAATATACAAAGTAACATAAAAAACAAAAAAGAAAAACAAGGAAAACGTACATTATAAGGAAAATAAAAGAATATTATAAAAATCGGTATAAAAATAATGCATACAGTGTGTTCTAGTCAAAATTTTATATAAACATTATGACACGCGACGTGCAAGAGGTTTCTTTTTTGTGTAGGATTATGGAGATATTGTTTTTTAATTCGTTTTTAATCGGCCTCTTAGATAAGCTAACACGTGGCCGAATTAATTCATTAATTTTCTTATCCTCGAAGAGGTAATACTTATTCATCTCCAGCTATGCTTTGTGGCTCTCATCGGTCTGGGCAGAGACTTAATTAAAGTACCCGCATCGGTGAGAGTGAAATTAATTGGCCACATTTTCTTCGCCATCTTAGTGGAGCTTTGATGGTAACCCGTGAAATGGTTCGATGTGATGTAGGGATATAGCGAGGAAGCCATTGGAGCAGATAATCTCCTACAGGGTACCCTTGAAGATGAAGTAATCCATCGAATCCGTTTCCCCGAAACATCTCTCGATCTCCTTCGTATGGATAACTACTATTTACTTGAGAAATACTACTCAAAAATTTTACCAGGTGGAGTGTACCGAAGTATGAGTAAAGACCATTTCAGTTGCATTTTTACCCCAGTGACTACTGAAGTAGTACCTCATTTTACTGATGAGAATTAAGGGTAATTGCGAAGGCTCATGGGAATAAAAGACGTAGTATGACAGGTGTATGATATAAAAGCAATAATATCAAAGATATTTTTGTTCATCGATATACTTGAATAGAATTTATATATGGAATATTAGATTATATAAATATTTCCCATTTTGCGAATAACATACTTACTGACGTACAAGAATACAAGTCGAGGATGAAAATAATTGGGTAACACTGATTCGAAGTTTTTATTCAATCCCTTTTAAAATGTGGCACATAGTGTAACCAACGATCAGGAATGATTGAAACGATATAGTTTTCCAAATTCCTCCACTCTAGCACTTTGTGGATCCCGTGTGAGAGTTTGGATATTAATAAAGTTTATTCTCTCAGGAGATTCTTACAAGAATATCGTTATCATAAAATTGCTCTATGTAGCAAGAACAAAGAATTTTAGAAAAGAGTAGATTGTCTTTGAAAGTTGAGCTTATTAAGGTGAAGAGATAGCAAGCGTGTGGGTGAAGGAATAATAATACACTGGCGAGTGAGTATGAAGTGAGGTTTTGGGTATGAAATAAAACGAACTTAGGAGAAGGATGGATCAAGTACTTCATGTAAGGTATTTCTAATAAATCTTTTAGTGAGAGTAAATATATAATAATAATTTTAAAAGTTGCCTCCCTGTAATTTTAATTGTCTTCGGCGGGTACTGTTCTACATTTTTCTAGTTTGTGCTGATTTTTTAGCATTTTTCACTCATTTAAAGCTCAGTAAAATTTAAGTTCAATTTGAAATTAAAATGTTTGCATAAGTTTTACGAGTTTGAGAAAAACAGGGAGAAAATTGTGCAACCAAATTCTCCACTCTCATTTTTGTCATGAGTTTAGTGATCAACTCAGAAGGCATTACGGATGCGATTTTCTGTGTATATTTTTGAAGTTAGTTAACAAACATCAAAGCATCCTCCGCAAAATTTGCATACGAAGGTCAATTCTATACTAATACGATGATAACATGGAGACTCGAAAATGTTTCTTAGCGGAATGAAGTTTAAAAGGGATACATTTTTCAGCGCCATTTTTAAAAATAAACCAGGAAATGAAGCTCCAATTCAAGGAAGAATTAATGGAAATTCCATTTCATCCCTAAAGGACAGAGATTTTAATTATTCAAAGAAAACATTCCGCCAAATAAGTAAATTGCGACGGGCTGAGAAAACGTCCCTAAGCCGGTAGCTTGGAAGTTTTAAATGTTATGCCAACCTAAGTGGTCGGAAAGTGAAAAACTGCAGTGCTTGGCCTTTCATCGGATTACTTAGTGGCTTCCATCACTGTTTTTGTTGAAATAAACACGCATGAATTAGATGCAAGAATTCGCTAAAACCTAGTCTGGGAGCAATTACAGTAGCACGGAATTCCTTTGCGCAGAACAGCTAATGGCAGCAGTGTTGTTGAAATAATTTTGTGCGCGGTCACCGAGGGTAGACAAGAAGTAATTCCCTTTAAAACCTCTCGCTGCAGCGGAATAGACTCTCGGGCCAAAAAAGTTGGAGGTTCGGTATTAATGCAGTCGTAAATCTGTTTTGGAGGCTCTAGACTGCGCCTGCTCCTGAAAGTTTGGGGTACACACCGCTAACTCTGAGAGTAGAGGTGAGCCAGAATGTTTTGTCTCTCCTCTAGGTTAATTTAAGCACTGGGGTATCCTTTTTATTTCATTTCACTGTAGGCTATGAAAATCCATTCCAATGCAATAAACTGCGGGAGGGTTTTGGGGTTGTTTTCGGTTTGCAAATTCGCATATGTATCTGAAAGTTGTTTAATCCTCTCTCTGATTCTCAGGAAGTTTTTGCAGTTGATGAATTTATGGTAAATATTAATTTCATGATATGGAGCATTTTAAAAATTTTGTATAATATTATGTGATACCACAGCCATAGCTTAATTCCAATTTTCTGATTTATCTGTAATTGATAATCTTTCACAAAAGATGGAGATGAAATTTATCTTAGCACAGGAAAGCGCGCGACTTAACTTGCTGGTTGTACGGTAAGAGAAAAATAATGACTTGGCTTAGTCAGTCGTAAATTTATTCGTAAACCTTACTTCTTCATACTCTTTCATTATAAAATTCAAAATCTTAGAAAGTCAAGTTGAAGGAAGAAATGCATTTTGTATAGAATATATATAGCCTGTATAGAAATGTATAGAGAGTGCGAAAAATTATTTCGAAAAAGGGATTGATTCCGCCAGTAGAAGCAAAAATCGCATATTTATATAGCAAACAAATGAAAAAGTGTTTATGGAAACGTATATAATTTAGGTAGGCTTTCAAAATATAAGTATCAGTTTAAATGTCACGTCTGGAAAATAAAAAGAGCATAGCTCAAGAACGCAACCAGCTGCAATATGTTTCCATTGCGTATTTTCCATTCCCTCTGTTAATTTATGTATGTATTCTTAAAAACTACTTGATTATCGTTGCCACTAATAGATATTTATTCAAAGGATAATGTCCGATGATGGGAAAAGAAAAATTTAACGAAGCGCTCCGGCCTCGGCTTCGGTGCGAAGGCCATTTTAATTTAAACTTCATTGCTATTCTTCACTGACTTCGATATTAAACCCATAATTAAGAGGTTTTAATTAGCACACTCCGTTCCCGAGATTTTTAACACCGTCGCAATTATTCTGTTTCAGAGGAAGGTAATACATACGTGTCACAGAAGCTCTTGCTTTGCGAACACCTACAACTCCAGAGTACGCGATACAGAAAAAGCTCTGCATTTGTTCTCCGCGAAAGTTGATCCTCAACTTACGGAAAATGAGTAAAACCTGCTCATTTCAAATTCAAATGCCAGCGAGGGAAATTATTCATTTTCCAGACGCAAGGCGAGGCGGCTTCGTTTGGGTCAGAGTCATTTTGATTCAGTGATGAAAAATGGCGTAGGCGATATTATGAAAGCGAAGGCATGTTGCCGCAGAAGCGTAACGAGATCCGAGTCGTAGGAGGTTAATGAAAAAGGGATAGAATTTCCTGAATGTTTCAGCGTCTCCTATGGCATCGAAATTTGCATCGCAACAAAAAGCTTTTTCCTTCGTTTAAATGCAATGAAGAATTAAGGAAATGAGTAGGTGGAAGAGAGCACGAAAAATTTATGAGAAATAAATTGAGATTAAGTGTCTTTCAGAATTGTTGTTTTGAAGTGGTCAAAGAGATTAAACGTACATTTTTATACAGAGAGAATCCATGAATTCAGGAATGATAATGCCAATTTGGGACGTATTGTACTTGAGGACTTGAGAGTCACGTTACTTTTGAAAATGTAGCGCGTTAAATAAAATTTAATTTGAAAAGAGTGTAAGATTAAGAGACCAGTTCATCATTGTTTGTTTGCTACTAAGGGACATTATTTTGAAGGTAACCAAACTATATTAAATAAAGCTCAAAGAGGAGAATCGTTTTTACAATATAAAGGTGGAAATTTAATTTCATTAAGAACATTAAATTGTATTTCCCCCTCTGAATTTAATGAAATATACTAAAAGCTGACTTCGTGGAGTCAAAGTTTTCCAAAGCTTGTGTAAGATTTTCATGTCTCAAATAAAGTTTCGCAATTTCGATGAAAATGCATGTATGAAGTAAAATGAAAACATGTAACGCTCGAATCAGATTTTGCGTGGATTTATTCTGGATTGGAAATTATAACGATTTTACTCCTGTAATTCTGAGCCACGTGAAGTGCAAACTCACAAAAGCAGTAAATGGGTCGATTACCAGTAGCTAATTACAAAAGAATCCTGTCACCTAAAATTTCCGTTTGTTACAATAATTTTAAAACTAAACTACCCTAAATATTATTTTAAGATAATATCGTTTATTAACACAACATGAGGTAATGATCACCATAATAAACAACTTGATTTAAAAATGATATACTATAACTTGTCGATTGAAGCACTACTTCGTATATCTGAGAAAAGGAATAACATAATAATTATATCCTAAATTTGAAATATTATAAAATCATATTCATACAGTATTTAGCATACTCAGTATCCATATGTTCAGATATTTTTATTAAGTACCGTTACCGTTACGTAATTATTCTTTGTCTTTATACCTAATAATTCTCATCTGTTTCTTTTATTTCTCTTTTCTTCTTACTTAGAATTACCTAAATGTCTACGTTATATACAATTTTAACTAGTACATACTGTATGCATTATTTTGATACTGTTTTTTATAATATTCTTTTATTTTACTTTATGGATGAAAATCCATGTACGTTTTCCTTGTTTTTCTATTTTGTCTTTATGTTATTTTGTACATCGATACCTCTTTTTTAAATGTGAACTGATTCTTGTTTATGTATCGCATGTATTTATTGGTAGTGTATTTATTTTTGAATGTTTTTCTCTTTTCTTATCTTTTAGCTATTACTATCGGTAGGTCTGCGCAGGTTTTTTACACCCCCCTTCCTTGTGGGTGTTTTCCTGCAGTGGATTTTTTTTCCTAAGAATCTCTTAGGTTTTTACATCCACAATTCTTCTAATTGTTTCTATTCTTATTTTATAATTAATGACTATGTGTTAGATGGAAGAAGAGACTTTTAAGTCTCAACCTCCCCGCGCAAATAAAGACGATTTATTATTATTATTATTATTATTACTAAAATTATGCAAATTCATATTTGTTTTAAATATAAAAAAATAAACTACGACCTGCGCAGCAGATAAGACACTTTCAGGTTTTCCAGAAAAGATAAACTCTCCCTCCACTGAATCATGATAGCGTTAACGTGTAAATTTGAAATTCGTAATGGAGTTTTTCCAGCTCTTCTTGGACGGAGAGACAATTCTCCGCGAACCAGGTCAGCTGTGTTTAAAGGAACAAGCCCTTATTCACGGGACAGTATTCGCAATAAGGTATCCTTCTCAAGCAGATCCTATCTTACTTCGTATTTTTCCTGCTTGTCACTTGCAATTCACAGTTGATGTCACGACATTTCCTTCCTCTCTCTTGACTATCTAAAAAGGACGATGATGTATGGCCATACTTTAACAGAATAGACTCCGGCACGTTTAATATTTGGTTATACCGTCACGTGTTTCCAGCGTATGTTCGTGAATTTTGTGACTCCGAATAATGCTAACAGATTCTGAATGGATTCTAGAGGAAACTTGATTGATGACAACTAATAAAACGTTGTTTGGCAAACAAAAATTTTATTTCCCGCTGGCCGCCAGTCGCGTTTTGCATTCAACATCATTACCTAACCTACTATGTAAAGTTCTACAATTCTCTATGAAAAGAAGTGGGCAGAATTGACTGCTTAATTAATTGATCTGTATTAGCGCTCATCTCCTTGTAACGCTTTGACGATGCCTCAAGGAGACCCCATCTATTGTTTACTGCAATTACAATGCCGTCTTCTTTATCTAAAAGTTCTGAAACAATGAGTTTTTCGAAATTCTACGTCAGTAATGAGATATTCTTACATGGAGTGAATTATACCCGAGGGTTTGACAATAAAATGACAATGCTGAACAGACCTTAGCGAAACATAGACAATTGTTGTTTCAAAACGACAAATTGTCATTTAACAGGAAGATCGGATCACGCTTAGGCGTCTATGTTGACGAAGAACTAATTAATGCAGTAGAGTAAGCACTAGTTAGTTTGTGGTAAATGTTTAAACCCACGTTACACAATAACAGTAAAATAAAATAAACGGTTCTTTATAAGTAGAGAAGTGAATTCAAGAGATTTCTCTGCGCCAATATGTGAGCCAATATAACCACTGTGACTTGCGTAACAAGTATTTGAAAACTTATCACAAAGTTACCAATGTCGCATAATTATCAAAGTTTACCCTAATTCTTTTTTAGGAAACCCAGAAGAGCCTGAGTTTGCAAAATTATATCACTCTTAAAGAGCTTTAAGTTTCGTGCATAGCAACTGTTTTTACCATAAAAGCAATGAACAATAGGTTAACCTAAGGAAAGGGTTGAGGTGACTTTGCACATAAGGGCGTGCACCTAGGAAGATTCCCAAGGAAAAACGAAATCCCGGCCCTGTCAGACTTTTTTCAAGTCCGTTTTTCCTCGGGTGTTTGCTTTTGTACGCATGTTTCATTTCATATTCCACACATACCTCTCTTCTTGCCAATACCCCACCCAGTGTGCAAATGGTAGTGAAGCCTAAGTTCTATTTGACTGTAGTAATAAAAGGAATTTAAATTTTCCCACCCAAGCTTTATTTCCAATATCCATGCGTATGGTGCCTTTTCCATCTATCGTCTTGATGCATCAAACAAAACCAACGGAGAGAATACAAGAATGCACGAGATTGATCGGCGATCACCCGCGCAGACGTCCGAGGCCCACCGAGTTTTATACCTTCCTTTGGCTACACTCCTCCCATCTCTTCATTCCATCCTACGAACCGGGCGGTATCTCCGGGCGCAGATGACCACGTGATTAACCGGTATTGGACCTTCTTTTTCCCGCCGTCAAAATCACGGCCTCCGATGTTTTTCTTATGAGGAAGATCGCCGGAACATCACTGAGAGGAATCTCGGAGGGGAAATTCGTCAGAAGCAATCAGAGAGGGACTTGTGGTGATTAAGAGTGGGACCTATGATGAAGGAAGAATATTTTTCGTTATTACGACGCCAATCAGAGGGAAGATGAAGTTTCTTTTTTACTATTAATATCTTCGGCTTTTATTCTCCGAGATGGAAAACAGGAAGCTTTATAGGGACATTCCTAAATTAAAGCTATATGTTAACGTGCTGCTAAGAGGTGCAAAAGACAGAAGGCGCCGATGCATTTGGCGGATGTAATTAAGAGCCAAATTAATAGGACGAATCTTTTGCTGGCTGTTGTAATCATGGCATAATACATTGGCTAGCAGGTGGGGTAGAGCAAAGATGACTCTCGCATTTTAATAATATTGATGACGGGAGGAAAACTTATTAATTCCTGATTACTTATTTGAAATTAAAGTTATGAATTTGGAAATAATTACTGCGTTCTTCCATATATTGATTGATTGACATACTGCTTTGCTATCTCATGAGATAACATCAACGAAAGACTAAGGGTCAATGTTTTCCTTTCTTGAATATTTGCTTATGAATATTTTTCAGTTTTATAATTACCATCCTATATTTACAGCAACATTAAAAGTAAAATGTGCTATTACGATCAAACCTAAATTATTCACCAAAGATTCTCAATTTTTTGTTATCATACATAAAATACTTACTAATGTAGTTTGAAATCTGAAGCAAAATGGAATGATAACCAATAATTTTCCTAAATTTCGATTCTTAGTATTATAATCTGAATCAACAATTCATAAATAGTACATACATACTTTGAACTTTCAATTGCATTAAAATTTAAAATAGGGTGTGAAAAATCCAAGTTTCTCGAAAGTTTATAGAGTCCAAAAAATTTTCTATTATCAATTCTTGAACACAACCCTAAAATTATTTGCTTATTCCTGTAGTAACTTTCATGACGACAATATTTTCAACTTAATACTATTCATGAAGTCGCTTTTCATTTCAATACTATATCATAAACAGCATTTAGTCTTGCAAGATTCCTATTTAGATACATTTAAGTCTTTATAGTCTGTACTAACTACGAATACAAGAGCTGGAACCGGTTAACCACAAGTCGAATAGGTTTCATTTTCCAATCCCATGCAGAGGACAGTCGTATAAAAGCTTTATTGTAGCCCACCTTCGTTGTGAAAAAGCGCAAGTCATCAATTAGAGAATAAAATCAGATAAATAAAAGATATGGAACGCTTGCTTTCTATTTCTATAAGCAAGAAAGACATCTCGTAACAAATGAGGCAAGTTTTGCGAATCGGAAGTGAGTCTTTTATTTCCCTTTGCCGACATTAACGACTCTTCGCGGCTTTAGCGAGAGACTTCTTCCTCGAGAAGATGTTATAGACGGGGTGGGAATTCGTTGTAATGAGTTTTAAGTAATGAGGGGAGGAGATGATAGAATAGAGAAAGAAGAAGGCAGATGGGTCAATTGGAGGCGTGTTCCCATGTGAAAAGTTTCTTACCAATTTTCATCCAGAGCACCTAGCGAAGTTCCACTCGTTCATCGTACTTCAAAACCTTTTAAAATAATCACATTCAAATGTTTCCTTCCTCAAATGTAAAAGCGACAAATTTTTAAACTCTTTAAGGATTACGTACCGAATTTCACTCGTGCTAATTAGTTTATCTTAATTTCTTATCTCACCTATCTTTTGATATATTTTAATTTTTACGACTCTTCTACCATCTGTTAATGAGGTTTAAGAACCAACTTTAATTAGGTGTTAATAACTCTATTAATAACCTTATCGGCGATGAGGCTATTTCAGTTGGCGGTATTAAAATCAAGAAGGAGACCGATTTACAAATTAATCGGTTAGCGAGGAAGAATGGAGGTTCTGCCTTCGGCGCTGTAGATGGAGTACCATCGGCCATTAGGTGCCAATGACTTTGCTTTTGGAGGTTAAAGTGTGAACCCTCCATCTCCTCAACAGCTTGGTAAACCTCTCAGTCTGAACAGCTATTCGTTTTCTTTCGTCTTCAGATCCTTCGCAGAAGAGTTCATGCGAAAATTAGACGTCTATCCGAAGACCTAGAGGAGGCATTACGGTTTCCCATTTTAACATTTACTTGATAATTGACGACATTATCTCTATGAAAGCGAATAGAAAATATCCCCACCTTTTGTCTAAGAATCTTAAATATGCTGGAAAATTAAAACATAAGAAATATTTTCGACCGAAGGTACTACGCATGTAGTTTAAATTATCCTTCCAGGAGCGTTTTATCTGAAGAAATGGATTCAAATATTTAATATACCCTCTTTTAGGACTCTAATTTATATTTAAATGTAAAAATTATCTAATTTAAATGTAAAAAATCTTATTATAATCAGCAGGACTTCTTAGGAATGGCAGTAATTACCTTTAGGTCCTTTAATGCAACGAAGATGATGACTTAACGCAAAAATATAACAAGCAATCATTTAGCTTTAAATTCTGATTCCATGTATTTTGATTTGGTATATTTGGATAATTATCTCTTTATTCCGTGTTTATTATTACGAAACACTTCAAACAGTAGTTGACTCGTGAATAAAAGGTAATTGTCGAACACAACAAAATTTGCAAAAATACTTAATCTTAAAATTCCTCGAATATTACGAATAAAATGTGAAACAGGTTATGGACCAAGAAATACTAAGATAAGCCTTTGCAGAGCTTATTGATTTAAGGCAATATTGGAGAGCTTTATTCCCGATAAAACAGTCTTACATACATAATATATTACTTAAAACGATAGCTTTAGGAATATTTGTATTTTATTTGAGCGAACTTATGGCTTCTTAGATAATAAAAATAAATATGTAAATCCACCAAAAGGGCTAACTAAAACACTGCCAATTTACACCAGTTTATATTAATCTTTTTGAACAATATTATAGTTGCATAATTTTGTGTAAATTTAAATTATTCTTTCGTTACATTATTATCAAATTATTAACAATCAATTGTACAGCCATTATAATTTAATTACTAGCAATTAATTGCAAATGTAGATTATTCTCTCCTTAAATTATTATCAAATAATTAGCTTTCGTGTTTCTGCATGATAAAATAAAAAATAATCTCCATAAAGTTCAGATGAAAATACAGTATTCAACAATGGCAAAATTTTCCGTTGGCGTGCTCTAAAACTAATCAACTGAGATCGACTGCACTAAAAAAATTCTCGAATTTTATCGCAATAGGAAAAAGGCGTAACCCTATAGGTTAGTCCCAGCGCCCGATTAAACGGATTATCTAGCTTCGAGTTCCAGTCATTTTAAAACTTAATAGATCCCATTCATTCCTTGGGATATTTCAGCTTCTGAAGGAATGCCAAAATTCAAGCTGCCAAATTCTTCGCATGTATACCAGTATCGAAGTATCGCCGATCCAAGCATTTACGGTTCGATTAAGTTATTCCTCTTCGGACAATGTTCAGGTCACAAATAAACTTTTCAATAGCATCGTAATCTTATTCTAAACCTTCAGTGAGATTCTGTATCTCGCTTAATGTACCAATAGCCCTCATTATCTCCTAACAACTAAAACCAGGCTGTCCAGTCCTCACGTCGTCGTTTACAAAGACTGGAAAGCTCCCTTTAATTCAGAGAGATTCATCTTTAACGTGAGAAAAGGAAAAGGAAAGGAGGCCTCAAGGTTGCAGGTGATGAGAGAAGCTAAGGAGAGTATGGGTGGGCACATTGGAAGTAGCAGGTCGGAAAATCGGAAAGACGTTCCTGTCAACGCCGACCGGAAATGGAGCGGCGCTTTGTAAACAAAAAAGGGGTAAATGGCAAATTTAATTTATATCTCGCCAGCCAAATGTGTTGTGAAGATAAAGAATTAAATCTCCATCATGTTTGCTTCCTTTCTTTTAAGATTGATTCTTTACAAAATTTATTCACGGAGATGAGTTTCTACCCAAACTTTTGGAACGTAAATGTCGACAAATGCCGTAAATAGGATGGAGGCAATTTTTTAAGTAAGTACGAGTTTATGAATACGACAGTAGATCATTCATAAAAATGCTATTTATATTTTACTGGTGGATTTTGACCTGAATTATCCCTCTTATAGCTCATTCATGAATATTTAGGAGGATATACTACTAAACATTAAGGAATGCATGAGTTAATAGTCTACATAGCTAGTCACGACAGAAAACCTGGGCATTGGTACAGGGTACATTTGGTTTGTTGTGAATAATGAAAATTGAATATTAGTTGTAGAGGGAAAATACAAGAAAGAAGTGGCTATGTGGTACCTTATTTATTAGTTACTGGGCAACTAATTATCAGTTGGTGTGACTTATCTCAGCTAAAAAAGGTTCTTAATGGTCTAAATTCGAAGCAAACGTAAGACAACGGCTTTTAATACGGTCTAACTGCCTTCATAATGATTAAAATAAACGAAAAGAAGTGTTAAAAATAACTTCTTTTTTATGTATCTTGCCACCAACAAGTTGGGCAATTGTGTCCGTTCAGAGACTCCAAAAACAATATTTTCGAATGAAAGGTCTTTGTATTCTGGAAGACGCTAAAATACCCTCTTTTGTTTTATGTTTGAATTTGTAAACTCTTTCGGAGATTGGAGGAAGCGATATTTTTGTCATCAAAGGGGATGACGGAGAAAAATCTACCTCAGAGCTAACTTGCGATTCTTTCTTTGTCGAAAAAATTATCGGCGCTGAGCAAAAATCATGTCCATTTCACGCGACAGGAAAAGCTCTCTCTACTATTTGTTCAAATAAAGACAAATTTCGTTCCATTTTGGCGCATAATTTTTCTCGCACTTGCTCCTTACTTGAAAATTACTGACACTGAAAGAACAAAGGCCTTCTTTAGTAAGAGTGAATGGAATTTATCTTACGTTAGCTGGAGGAAGCTACTTTGTCCGCTTCAAGTAAAGGACAGTCCACAGAAAGCGAACATTTATAACTTTTCCGTGTGGAAAGACTTGGAGATTGGGAGCGTTTACTTTTTGAATCCTGAAATAAATTCATATTATTCTATTTAATGTTAATAGAGAGATGTTTGTGTCGTATCATATCTACTTTTATGCTCACTTAAGTTCTGTCTGTAAACTCCACGAAAGGGCGTAATTTTGTGGAACTCCATCGCAGTAAAATGAGAGGAAGGCAGAATTTTACTTTTTCCTCATGTTTATCAACACAAGACCAGTTTAAACGAATAATCACCAACGTGATGGAATATCCTGATAACCTGATGATGGCAATTATTCGTTGACAGATCGTGTATTAATAACCCTGAGGAAAATAATCGTGCCTTCGTTTCATTTTATTAAGTTTTTTCTGATTAATAGCAACGCAGTATGTAGCAAAGACGAGAAGAGAATTTGATGAAACCTTACTTTTTCAATAAATATCTATTCAATTAAATATAAATAAGAAACTAATCTCCAAATACGAACTGTTGCGTTGATTTCACTGGCAATATATTGGGCCGGGAATCGAACCCGGGACCCCGGCCCAGTCAGACTTTTTTCAAGTCCGTTTTTCATGGGTGCACGCCCTTATGTACAATTTCCCCTTTACCCTTTCCTTTTTCAATATATTAGTCGACACTTGGCAAACATTGGTGCAATTTAGCCTAAAGACTCTATTTTTTATGTTATTAAAGTGGAAAGGACAGATAGCCAATGAATGATTCTAAAATGAAGTTTACTGTGTTAATTCCTTCTCTCTCGATAGTCACGGCGTTTTACAAGACTCTATCAGAGCAACCGTTCTGCCAGTCCGATCCTAATGCACCGTCGAATCTAACGCAATGCCTCATCGGTATCTTATCCGGTGATTCGAACGCCAGCCCATAAGCGTCGATCCACAGCCCATCAATCTCGACCGAGCCAAAGATCGCCGATATCAAACAAAGTCTTGCAGAGCGTAATAGAGTAACGGAACCATAAATCTCATTATTGCACGAATAAGTGAGCAGCGTCAGGCGCAGAATAGTTCGGACAATTCGTAATTAGGGGCGAAAAAGCGGTGTCCGCTCCGGAGAATTCCGAGGTAACAAAAGGTTAAATTACGTGTCGGTAGTTGGAACACAGCGGGAAAAAGAGAGAAACGCAGTGTCAGGAAGCGATGCTGCACGGGGAGAGGACAAGGTCAGAAGACTATGAAAAGGTGTGAAAGGTAGGTCAGGGAGTATGTGAGTGAACGTAGCTTTTCAACCAGTTTGATTCACAAACATTCGTGGGTTAATCGTAAAGTATATGTACATACCTTTTCACACCATTTGTTCAAATACCCGGTAACCAAGGTGTTGATTTTTTCTGTTTACCTTTCATTATTTTCAACACTTTTCGTGAATTGCCAACAGAAATGAGGTAAGCCTACCGAAAACCAACTGATTCTCCTAGACGATAGACTCTGAACAAGGGAATAGTGAAGCGATATTGAAAGCAAAACGATAATGAAGAGAGAGCAAAAGACCGAATAAGTAAAATAATAATTTATTAACAGAGCTATAAGGGATTCCATTACCAAGAAAACTTACCATTCCAATGTTGGGGAATGTAAAATAATTTTAAAATACGCCTAACATATTAAAAAAATATTTTCTTTATATTCTTGATTCTTAAATTGAAATCATTTTATAGGTTATACGTAAAGTAACAGAAAGTTTGCATCATAATTTTTTCTACGCTAATTTTGGCCAAGGTGGTCAACTGCGACAAAATTTGTTAGGAAGGATTTAAATGAATATTGGAAGGTCGTCTTATGCGATATTAAAATTGACATTATTATTTTACATGCAGCACCGGTATGTTACATTCTTGGTTAGTAAATTGATACACCAAATTTGAGTTTTGAGTTATCACACATTCGCTAGTTTTAGGTAAAACTTCAATCCCAAATTCTCACCTAATTATGAAATTATTCGCAATGAGATTCTTGTTTTCGTAAATATGTCATCTCATATGTTAGTCACTCTTCAGTTCATTTATTGCAGTCTTGCAAGGAACGAATTTTAAAATTCTGTAATTAAATGTAACAATTACATCTTCTGATATAATGTTCATCATAAAACTAATTTAATGAAGAAAAAGAAGCGAAATTTAATTCGAGTTTCATTTCCGAATCATTCCTCTGATTTTTTATTTTCTTCATTTCACCGAAGAGTGAAAACAATTTTAATTTGATTTAAAATCGAATCAATTAATAACAAGAAAAATAATAATACCCAAAACGGTCCTTCTAACATGAAGGGAATATAAATATGTCACTGAAAATAGCTTAGAATTTAAGACGGGTTGACATTTCTGATCGATTGCATTTTGGGAAAAATATAGCAGTATTCTGTCACTGAAGGTGAGGATAGTGGAAATTAATTTTAAACTAATACTATATGAGGGGGAAATCTAAAGGGAATGTACATGAGCAATATCCATAGATGCAAGTACAGTTTCCGGTAGGTTAGGTCATTTTCAAATTGTACTCCAAATACTACCTCGTAATTCATGAATTTCCTAAAACTTTTTTTTCTAAACCAAATCTTATCTTACTCTTTCTTTTAAGTATCTTTACTATATATGCTGTAAAAATAAATAGTAGAAGGAAAAATTATACTATCGAGGATATCTCCGAAAAATTCACTTAATATAAAAAACGGAGATTTTGAGGCGTAAGTTGATAAATAGCTTGACAAATGTATGATTAATGGAAATGTGAATGTTTGCTGGAAAAATAACATCCTTTGGTACCAATAAAAGTGGTTAGAGGTACTTTGCACATAAGGGCATGCACCCTGGAAAAATCCAAAGGAAAAACGGGCTTGAAAAAAGTACCGTCAGACTTTTTTCTGAGGTCCTTTGGTACTTTAAAATCCACCTATATCCATCTGTTTTATATCATTACAAGAACGTAATACCCACGCCTATGCAAAACTAAACCCACAGCTTTAGCATTTCTGGTTATATTTAAAATAATGAAAGTACTTTCTAAGATCTTAATTTCTTTGAGATGTCATTTAATTGTAAACCGTAAGCATAACCATCAGCGTTTCCATGTAGAGGAACGAATGAGTTACTTGAAACGAACACGGAATGCCTTTTTAATATTTTGATTTGCACGATATTTTGCTTCGGATTCAATTTAACTGTGATCCCATTCTTATTTGATTCATAACCACAATGTGCATTTGCTCTTCCGATCTTAATTCCGTTTTCGAGAAATCTCTTAATATCGATTTCCCCCGAAGTTTTAATCGTGCCCTTTGGCTCCCTTTCCCACAGCTTCACCACATGATGATTAAGAGAACTAAGTGAACACTAATTTGCGGAGATATCGGATAATTCTCTATCAATAAGAATGCTCTGATAAATACGGAGGGTCGTAGAATTAAATGAGAAAAAGTTCTTATCCTTCTAAAAGACGAACGCCTATGTTGATTTCTTGCTTTAAAATATCTCCCTTAAAGGGAATCAGGCTCATCAAGACAAGTCTTGGCACTTGAATGGTAATTGAAGTTATCGAAAATGAAGGGCCTATAGCATTTATCTGTAATTCTGTAATCACATGTAAAGCTAATGAAGATTTAGAGTAGGATTTCCAAAACTTACTCTATGACGGAGCTCTTTAAGGGCCTATGAATTTTGCGACGGATAATCAATAAATCTTGAAAGAATAAAAAAATATAATATTTTTTTTAGTATTTATTTGAATGTAGATTCATAACTCATTCATAACTAGGTAAGTTAGAATTCAGCTTCTTTGCCATTTAGTAATAAAAAATCGCTCATTATAGTAAAATATCTTTGCGGAGAACTCGCTATATTTTAGTACCGCTGCTACCACAGTTTGGGAAACTCTGAATTAGAGAAATATCTTTTCGTAGTCAAGGTTAAAGAGATTTTTGAATCAGTTGCACCTTTATATTCTATAAGACATTTTTCATGGCTTCAATTTTAATGCTTAATTTGGTGATTGCCAAATGCACTGCTAATAATTAGATGCCTATTAAGTTTTAGCAAAATTACTTCAGATTTCCATTTTTGTATCAAAAAATAGCTTTACCAGTTATCTTTATATTTCTGAATTGATTTTTTTTTCGTCTTATAGTATAATTGAAGAAAAAAGTCTCAAACTCAACAAAAAACTGCATTTACGTAATTTTCATTTTAATATTTTATGGAGTTCAAATGTATTATTTTCTGTTGGTTTTTATGTTGTTTCTTGATTATCACCAAATTATTCTATAGGAGTCAGGTTTATTATAAAAAAAACTCTTAATAATGAATACCGAGAGTGTAGTCACGGATACATAAACATAAAAGTGGGCGTGTCATCGCGTGCGCGAGGAACGAAATTCTCAAAGAACGGTCGTGATCTGTTTTCAAATCCTTCGGAACATAGGATTCATGGAAACTGATGAAAAAATAATTGCTCAAAACCCCTGCATATAATGCTCGATTCGGTGCTATTTTATTCAAAATGGAATGCATAAGGAAAGGAGCGATGAAAAGGAAATAATTAACCAATTTATAACTATTAGAAGCAGTATTAAAATATCTCTTTTACTATCGAAAAGAGGACAGAGAAACATTTTCAAACTGCAGATTTTACTTTAGGAGAACACGTGTATACGTTCGACCGGCTCTTTCCCGAACGGAAATTCCATTGAATCACCTACCGGCTTTCCCAATATAAATACACCCGTGTACGCGAGCGGGAACAGGAGATGAGAAATATCATTTCATTCGTATAGTATCGACTATGCATCAGAATTGATGACATGCAGTTTTCTCCAATGCATTTCGGTCATTTAGCGCGAGCAATAACTACCGTGAAACCGTGGCGGATGCCATATGTGTACTCACCGCTTTGGGGCCTTCCCTTGGGTCCGAGATGACTGCAATCCTTCCTTAGAAAGCAGAGCTCCTTTTATGGTCGACTTTAACTCACTGCGAAGAGCAGCTTCTTTATCTGCTAATGTCCAACTGTACGAAACACTCGCGCGTAAAAAACCTCGGAGCGGATTCCGAGTGTAGACGTCTACAGCTCGCTTGCCAGCGGCCGACTGGATCCTCGTCCGCTACCAGAATCACGACCTCTGAAGAGACGCACGCAGGTGCATTTTAGCGTGGATTTTAAGTTCGTCCTCGCTACCGAAACATAAACAATAGCGCGGGGATCCAAGAGAATAAATATTAGGGATCTCCGATACTCTATTGATATATTTGGTGAAGATACATGGAAATGCGAGCTCTTAAAAATACAGTGGTAACTCGAGATACGAGTTTAATTCGTTCCAGAACCAAGCTCGTAAGTCAATCGGCTCGTATCTCAAACGAATATCTCCCATTTAAAATAACTGAATTCGATATAATCCGTTCCGTGCCTATGAAAAATCCCCAAACCATTGTAAATTATGAATAAAGATATGTTTTAAATAACAAATAAACATGTATAATTGACAAATACATAACAAAATATGAAATAAAGAAATAAAAGAGTTATTTAGCATAATAGTCTTACTTTGGAGACAGACGAGTGCGGCTAACGAGGGTGAACGGCGAGGAGGAGGGAGGGGGGAAGGGATGCAGGCACTCTAGACACGTACGTAAACGGCGCTTTTTTAGAACTTAAAACTATTTTCGTAACTTTAAAACTAAAACTACACTTTCCTTATTTCAAATGAAAGAAAAAACTTAAAACAACGCACTTAACTTTAAACTTAAGTAAGCTTAAAATTTACGTAAATTTAATTATCACTTGTTTTTGCCTTCTTGGCTGCACTTGGCTTGGAAACACGGCTCGTATCTCGGATTTGGGCTCGTATCTTGAACGAAAATATGGCCCGAGCTCCGGCTCGTACCTCAAAAAACTCGTATGTTAGGCTGCTCGTATCTCGAGGTACCACTGTATTTGTTGATATATTTTCCAATACTGCATCCTGTATTGGAATGGAAGGTCTCGATTGCAGTTTAATTGCACAAGGTTTTAAAAGAATCGATATGGTGATAATGAGATATTAAGTTGCTGAAATTCATATGAGGCGAACTAAATTTTATTTCTATTTTATTTTTAGCTTTTCTTATTCAGATCTTACTCGTTATGAGTGAAGTTTTTTGATACTGTATCGTGAGATCATCGCTTAAGAGAAGAAGATAATTATTTGAATTAATGGATTTAAATGTAGCTTATGGATTTTTAAGAAATTGAATGATTTAGTAAGAAGAGGAAAATATTAATAATATTTTTCACAGAACTGCTATCGATTTCTTAAGCCTTTGGTATTTCTTACAAGAAGGATTTTTAATCCCCATTTATCTCTGAAGTTCTCTGTGGCAGAAAAGGCTAGAGAATATATTTTCTTGATAAAGTAGGTTAATATTTAACCTAGCATTCTTATTCCATTATACTGTGCTCGTGTGTAGTGTGCAGATATGATAATTAAGGGTTCAAAACTGCAACATCTTCGAACTTCAATATCGAAAGATCGGATTGATAATTTTGAGATAAATATGATATTTAGAAGCGGATAATAACACTCATGTATAAATAGATATTCTTATTTGTTCTAAGCGAGACTGATATGCCAGTGTTATCGGTACATGATATAGATTCTGCTGATGAGACAATATATGCAATGATTTTCCATTACTTCGGCTGAATACTACTTTTCGATTGAAAAATCAAACTCCACCAGCTCTACAATAGATTTTAGAAGGAATGATGAGGACTGCAAATGGAACCAGAGCAATGTATATTTATATTTTCTTAACACAGTTTTTACATATCATAATAAACATTAATAAACAATCAAAGATAAAAAAGAAATTAAATCAAGCTTTAGAGCCGATAAACTAGGAATAACATAGAGTACATTTTTATCTCACTGAAGATTGTCTTTTCAATCAAAATTCTTTGTATCATAAGCCTGAGACCTGGTGGAATCTAATTTGATTTTTAATTTTCTTGCTACATCTTCTCAACGGTTTGAGGCAAATCTCCCGGTCGGCTCAATCTTCTTAAAGCTCTCGACTTGGCGGAGAGGGATGAATTTCCACGTCTCGCGAAAGTTAGACACGCGTTGAACCCACCGCCGAAGGCCTTTCTTTCGGGTGCATTCACCGTGGTAGGTTCATAGCACCCTTTTTCGATTTTCCTTAATTAGCGCCCTGGAGCAAACTCTAGGGAAACCAGAGAGAAATAAAAAAAGAACCCTTTTGGAGAAAATTGGGAACATTTTCTCTTTTATGGGTGTCAAGGAAATTACGTGATGAGAGTGTGACTTAGTCGAGTATTATTTCGTGCCCTCCGTGCACTATTGAAGGACCATTATTGGTTTTGCGGTTCCACAAACATGTCGGGATGTATGATTCTTTCTTTGGGGGTTGCAGCACTATCAGTTTTCTTCTCTCATCCTAGTGAAGATGGTGATATGAAAATAGAGTTTAAATTTGAATATTGGGGGTTCCTCAATGAGGAGTCAGGGAAAATCTATTCTCTCTTTCGGAAAGACTAACTGAACCCAAAAACTATGTTTCTATGGGTAATTCATAGATTTCCATTCTCTTTTCTTCATCATTTATTATTACTTAAAATTGTAAATTTTAATTTGGTATATCTGTCTTTCATCTCTTCATCTTCTGGTGTTCTACCTGTCGGAAGGTCCCATACACCACAACTGTGTCCACTTAATCCTGTCCCGGGCCTCTTCTTTGGTCTTCTTGTATAATCCTCTCTTTACTTCATCTATTAACTTTAGCTTTCTTCTTCCTCTTCTCTTTCCTCCTTCCACCGTTCCTTCAATGGCTGTAGTTAGAATCCCCTTCCCTCATACAACATGTCCAATCCAGCTTCCTTATCTTTTCCGTATTGTGCGGAGTAATGTACTTTCCTCCCCAACTCTTTTAAGCACTTCATCATTACTTATTCTATCCACCCATCTTATTCTCTCCATCTTCCTCCACACCCACATTTCAAAAGAATCAATCCTATCCTTCTCTTTTCTTCCCAAGGTCCATGTTTCGCATCCATATAACATAACGCTCCATACAAAACATTTCACCAATATCTTCCTCAGTTCTAGATTAACACTACTGCACAGCACATTTCTTTTCTTATAGAAGGCTTCCTTTGCCATAGCTATTCTTGTCTTGATCTCCGTACTACTCCTCCAATCCTCCGTCAGCATGCTCCCCAGATATCTATACCTTTTAACCTGCTCTATTCTTCTACCCTCATTTGTTACAACATTAACAACTTCTCCGTCATTCACTCTCATAACTTTTGTTTTACTGGCGTTTATTCTCATCCCATATATTTCCATTTCTTCTTCTAAACATCTTATCGTTCCTTGGAGTGCCTGGTTGTCATGGGCCAAGATAACCATATCATCAGCAAATATGATGCATTTTATTTCTATGGTTTATTTATATCTGTCTTTCATGGGTGCCTAAAATTCGAGCTTATTTTATTTTTTTTAATTTTCTTAACATACTTTTAGAAGTGGATACAATGTGAGGGAATTCATAAACTCCGACGTCTAGGAAAACGAATGGTGCCGTTTGAAATATATTAAAGTATTCATCAAAGGATTTAGAATGATTTCCTTACATCCATGAGCCTCTTATTCTTATCAACAAAGTAACGGTCAAATTAGCATGAGCGGAAGGGTTGATATAACCATTCCTAGTGTGATGATGTTGATGCAAAATTCAAAAGCTTCCTTTGAAGGGTGAGAGTAAGTAGTTTAGTGCATTCAAGAAAGGTACTTGCGTTAGTTAATCGCATTCAAGGGTATGATTACGATGGAACGCAATACAAATCAACGATTCAGACACATTTTCAGTTTACTCAAGCGAGTTCCGTTACATCTCCCCGTGGAAAATTGGTAATTGCACAGAATTTGAAGCAGATTGAGTCATTAATACTACCGCGGCAATTGGCACTATAGTTCTGATTAATCAGTACTGATTTTGATTCTCCATTTGAAGATTACTGCGGTTAGCTAAATGACTTCATACTAGATTTCCTCTCTGCTTTATTGCCTGCCTCCTTTCTCGGTATTTGCAACAACCAAGTTGGAATTGATTAGAGTTGCGGTGTATACATCTCTTTCATGGCTGTGGTGCATTCCATAACTTTTCAATTTACCACAGTAAATTCTCCAAACATGGCAGGACATCAAAGAAAATATTGATATTTACATAGGTATTTCTAGGAATATTTCTGTCATTTATTTTCCACAATAGATAAAAATGGCGTTACTTTTCCGTATATGTCATATGTATTAAAGTATTATTTTTAGCATAATACTCATTGAATGCCAACTACTAATAAGTTTTTGCACAGTAAAAAAAATACATTTTGTAAGCGCATTTTTTGGATAGTAGAGGGGAATTACCACGCAGTTCTTTTGTTCCCGTGCAAAAAAACCTATCACAAAGGACCTCAATTATATTTCTCGTTAATGATATGTGTCATTGTTGTTACTCAAAATTTTAACTTAATTTTGTTTTCCTTTACCTTCCAATGGAAATACGAAATGAAAAATTCGACGTTTGTAGCTTAAGTACAACGTAAGGCAACAACATATATCAGAGCAAATAGATACGAATATTTACATATGCATTTTATACATATTTGCTTTTTCGGCTTTGATTGATTATGTGATAATAAAGGGATAAAGGTTTTTTTCCCCATTCTCACCCTATTTTCTATCTCTGTGCCGATTATTAGGTCTCAGGATTACTAAGAAAGAATAAGTATAAGTTAGAAATCAATTATTTCAATTGTTGATTATCAAAATGAACCATGCAGTTCCATTACTATAATCAAAATAAGCAGTTTCAATATCAGTTGCATTCAGAAATAGTGTTAAAGGTTTCTAATATTGAGAATTGGTATAACATGGCCATTTTATAATAAAATGACAAGTTTCCAAGGAAAAAGAAGCTTCCTTTAGATTAAGCTTAAAATAACAGCAGTACCATCTTATATTGAAAGCCACTGCCATGCAATATGTTTCTTATACTCAATAGGATAATTGAGAGAAGTAAAATACAATGGCATAGCAGTAAGCTAATTTATTTTCAAAATGAAAAAGTGTGAGAATTAATTATTACCCTCCCTCAAATCCTTAGTAATTGCGATGATAATATAAATACCGATATAGAATCATCCTAACATCTTCAGACTGGTACATTTTCATGTCAACGTGGTGAGTTAATTCAATGTAAGTAAGAATTCCTCGAACGTTTGGCCGTATGCCTTCTATTTAGGTGTGTTTCTGCCGTTTGCGCTGTTGGTTTACGTGTGTAAGTGTAAGAATTTCTAGATCGACTTATCATTGCCCTTCTAGTTAGTGCTGAAGCGCAAATAGGTGAGCCCAATGCATACTTGAAGCTTACCACATGGAGAAGTCGGTATCTGCTTCTTGTAGTAAGTAGGCATTTATAAATGCAAGGAAAGGGTTGAGGTGACTTTGCCGGCCCTGTCAGACTTTTTTCAAGTCCGTTTTTCCTTGAGAATTTATAAAAGCAATTACTCACTAAAAATTTTAGCATGAGTCAATAAACTTACTGTAAAATTTTGGTTTTTTTCCATGATTTGTCAAAATTTATGAATCACGATCCCTCACAAGTATATTTCTTATAAATACATTTACGTAATTTTTATCAGTTTCTCTACCTATTTGTCTCATACGTACTTTGGAAATGAATTTTATCATTTATTTGATTTTTTCTAAATTTTATCTTTTAATAATATGGCAGATAGAGATCTACAGGAGCAGTAGTTATGAACGGAAAATTAATCAGAAACAGTCGTCAATGAACTAAACAATTTTTCCCTCGTTTCGTCGTTTTGCACCGTTATTGCAAAAACAACCAATGCGGTGTTCCAAATGGCTATATTCTCGCTACATACACATCAGAGATGTGCCATATCCCCATGGCTGACATTGCTGAATCTAGACTTATACCATTGCTGCAGAAAATACATATTTTCAGTCGAAGTATTGCTATTATCAACAACTTATACTGGTATGTTTATTTATTTACAAAATTTGCTACTGTGAGACGATTTTCAGGCGGCAAATTTAACCTCCTTACATGAATTATTTAGCATTGCAAAACATTCGTTGCCTAAATACAAATTAAGCGTTTTGTGTCGCTAGATAAAGAGACCTTTATCTTCTTTTTGTGGGATTTCTTCAGGTATAGTGTAATTTCAAATTGAATAGCATATTCTTTAACGAAGACTCTCATATGCATTCTCCCAGCATAACATATTTGGTTCACTTAAAGCCAAAGAGGCATTTCGTCTATACAGGAAAGCCTAAAAATACATATTGTACGTTTTAAGTTTCAAAATATTTTGAACTGATATTTCGTTTAAGATAAGATAAGGCGGATTTAACTTATTAAACTCGTTTTTAGCAAATCCTTATCTGAGTTTAGCGACTATTACGCATTATTTTAAAGTTCATTTAGTAAATTAATTAGGAATCCCTCATCTTTTGCCAAAATCAAAGCACTCAAAATAGTGCAAACCTGCCAAAAACTTTTACCACCTCACCGTATCTGTTCTTCTTCACCTTCACGAGCCTCACAGGCAATCATGGTCACATCCAACCTCCCCACCCGCTGCAACACCCTTTCATCATCTCCATCGAAGGGAAGCACTCCCCTGCACCCAACGTTTTTGTACCTCTTTTCCCCAGGGAACGCGGGTCATTTGAGAGATCACGACGGAATGCTCCCAGGTAATGGGACCGCAAGATCGAATTTCCATCGGTGCTTTTTTCCTCTCTACCAATCCCGCTCTTTCCTGCTGCATGCATCGCGCCTCGAAAATTTCCGCGGAGAGGAAATGACACCTTGTGGAACTTCCCGTTGTAGTCACGGCACCGCCTAGAGCTTCGGAAATTCTTCTCATCTTTGCGTGAGAATATCTAAGCCTCTGCGGCATTTCTATGATGAAAAAAGGTGGCGAAAGTAAAGATACGAGAGAAGATTAGCTTTGAGGCGAGAAGAAAGCGAATGACTACGTCGCAATAATCTGATTTTTTTCTGGTTTAGGAGTGAGAAATATGTTATGGCATTTATGTGGTTTTCGGATGGATGTATGGAATTTGGAAGAATGGTATTGTGTTTTTATTTTCCTTGGTGTGGTTTACCGTATTGGATGGATATAAAAAGATGGAATGTCAGAAGTTGCGGGGTGATTTCTTGTTGTTCGTTCTTAAAGGTAACGAAAGTTATTGACGAAGAATACATTGGAATTATATAGGATACATTAGAAAACGTTATTGAATCGAATGGAATTGCAGGGAAGATTAACTTGTCACTAGTACTAAGGGGAAACAAAATAACACTTCGAGTGAACCAAAGTGTTAAGAAATAGCAGAGAAATAATTTCCTCTAACAATTATTTAAGAGTAAGATTTAGAAAACGCAATTATATAAAAAAGCAGAGTGATTATCCTACATATGTTAAGTAAATGATGTCTTATAAAATTTAACAAAATACTTCAGGAAGAAAATATTTTCCAGTAATATTGCCAAACTTTGTGGTTAATCAATTGATGAATACATTAAAACATAGCTCCGTCATCAGGCTCGATGGATGGCTCTGATATCTATTCTCTTGATATCTGTTGCCATTTAATCTGAAGACTAATAGTAAATCTAAAGGAGTACCTTTAGTAAAGGAGTAAAGAGACCCTTCTATTTCGTAATTCCAAATTTATTTTCCTTAAAGAGATATAGCGAAAGACATCGGCGAGGAAATTTTTATATTGAAAGAAAAGACGTAAGTGAAAAAAAGGGAGAGAGCCAAAGAAGAAAGTTTGCGTTAGAGTATCTGTGGGGAAAAGAAGTTAAGGAAAGGGAAACGGATGGACGTAATTAAAAGGAGAGGGCCAACAGCAAGAGAGGAAAGTGGTGAGATGGAAATGGGGAAAGAAAACATGGAAGACTAAAAGAAAGAGAAGATGGAGAAGGTACAGGAAATTGTTGTATAGTGACGAAAGCCATACATGGTGAAAGCGAAAGAAACGATGAACATGTAAAGGAAAAGTATTTTTAAAAGAAAGGTAAGAAAGGACACCAATCAAAGAGTACAGACTCTTCATAACACAAATGAGATCGAGTGGTACATGTATTAATCAGTAATTTTTTTTGCTGGTAAATTGCTTCAATTTATTAAATATACCAGGTGGCAACAGTCGAGGAGGAATTAGCAAGATAGCAGTATAATTTGTTATTCGCCCAATGACGGGAGGAAAATTCTTCCAAAAACCGTGAACAATACACATCTTTGCAAGTCCAACGAGTCTACTAACTTACAAATATACAGAAACCTCCCTGAATAATAGATTAATTATTACATTATAATAACAGGATAATGTTATCAAACACTAAAGATTATAAAGTGAGATTTTACCAAGAATAATATGGCTAACCAATTTGAATTATATAAACTTTCAATTTCCTTTTGAAATTTTAGCATACTTTTATCATTATTGCTATTATTATAAAAACAATTATTACCTCGGAACTGATGGTATGCTGCTATCCGATCAACATACTTCTATTGATATTTGCAACCATATCGAGAAAGCTCGGAGGTGTTCAGGAAAGATGTACAGTAATTAATTTGCTATGGAATCGTAGGAAAACAGGTATTACTAGTGGACCTAGAAAAACCCTAAAGATACTGTTGAATAATCTCAGCTTTGCCTCCGTTCGTTCCGAGGATGGCGTTGAAGTTGGCGAAGAGGAGTGTTGAGAAAGGGTCGGAACTAAACGTAAACGGATAAAGAGAGTGAATGGAGAATTCCCATTGGGAGAATGGAAGAGGAAAGGTAGTTTCCTTAGAGGGTGACAAATCGGTCATGGGAGTTGATCAAGGTGAGAAAGAAAAGGAGTGTGAATGGAGTGATCGAGGGGTTGAAACGGGAACGAGACTAATGAACGAAACGGCTTTGTGATGAGTTAAGGTGCTCCTTCCAAGGAGAGATATTTTCTTCCAAAATCCATTCCAGCCCAGCATTATCGAGTCAGGTCCAATCAAGAAATTACCTACAGATAAGTAAAAAATTCTCTTTGGAACCGTGTAAAGGCTGCAAACACCAAGTAGTATTTAGCACTACTTCCTTTTTCATTGAGTTGTCTCAACGAAAAGGACACCTGTGGGTATGAAATATTTTGAATATACCTAAAATAAGACGTTGAATTAGAAAAGGCAGACTAAAAGAAGTTGAATTTGTGGGAAAGCTGGTCAAGGATGAGCTCGGATTAGGGACGTTTATCTATAAATTCCATCCTCTTTTTATCGGTGGATATTCAATTCCTTATAGAGTTTTCCAAGCCTGGCGACTCAGATACGTTCGGTTTCCGAGTTTCTGGAATATGCTAATATCTACATTGTAGAGAACTATGTTTGTAAATTTGAATCAGATTACGCAGAAGAGTGTCGCTTTCATAACTTCATTGCATCTTATATCATAAAAGTAGTAAATTCAGTATATATATAGAGCTTGCAAATTGGCACGTAAACATTTGCAATTTTAATTACTTTTCTTCCAGAGTGCTGCCAAAAACTAAAAATTAGTAGTAGTACTGTCAAAAATGCTTCGATAGCTTAGGTCATTTTGCACATTGGCTCCCACCGGGAATCAAATCCGGGACCGATTTCAACAATTGCAAACGCGCTGTCCACATGACAATCCGAGTGCCCAAAAAGATAGTAGAGGATCGACCAACGTTATATTTATTTCATGCAGTTTCCATCAAAATTTAGATGAAGGTTGTACAAAGTTATCTATCGAGAAGGTCATTAGAAGGTAAATACAGGTAATCGGAACATTATAATTTTTGAAGTTAGTTGTTATTAGATCAATGAGATAGTCACAGTTTACTAATGGAATAGATGTTTGAATACATTTGCAAGTTATTCATCAGCTTTGTTTTTTGTTACCATCTTCAACCATTTACGATCAAGCCGAAGAAATACACCGGTGCTTGGAAATGGGAGGTCCTTTCAAATTAGCGCTGAAAAGCAACTTATCTTTTCTGATGGTCTCCTCAGTGCCTCCCACAATGGGGGACCATTATATTAAATCTGATATCTCGCCATGCTTGGGGTACTCCACAGGGACTTGCGATCCCTGTCCTTTTAAAAAGGATGGCTATCTTGCATCTCGGAATTCTTTTTAACGCTCGTCATATATTTTGGTGGAAGAAAAATTGTTTTTTTTTTTTAATCCCACGGAAGTATGGCCACTGTGCGTTTAGGTCTCACATGTGCGTGCTCCAGGACTTGAAAAACCGGAGTTTTGTCGTCATCAGTATGGGTGTATAATTTTCCTCCCTCTTTCGTATCCCTCCCCTTTCCTCTCTGAGCAATCCTCCAGCGACGGAATGCCGATATATTCCATCTGTCGGACATGAATGTGAAGAAGATGACTTTGAACGAGAATTTATTTCCCTGTTTTAGCTAAGTACTCTTGTAATATTTTAAACATTCCGTGAAGGTGTAGTAGAGAACCGGAAGCTAAATTTTACTATTTAATTCTCCTAAATAGACAAAAATAATTAGGAAAAATTTTCCAGGGGAGATTTGTTTAGACTATGACTAATTAGTTGCCAAGAATTTTGTGGAGTAATTTTATAGATTTGGTAAGTTGTGGCTCTCGAGCCATCTGCCTGTTTCCTGCACACTATCAGTAGGAGCTGAATGCCGTGCACTAGTATGTACACTAAGGAGGAATAAAAGAAAGAAAGACTAGGAAAAAGCAAGATCCAATTGGCAAATGAGATGGTACATACGAAGGTTATTGAATGGAAGGAAATGCACGAAAGATGTATGACTGCGTTTTAAAGAAAGGGGTACACAAGGATAAATAGGTATTCAACAGTATTATTATTATCACGTCACAAGTAAACTACTGCGATTTCATCGTCATAGGTACAAATTCTTATCATTTCTTACTAATATATTAGCAGGAATATGCAACATTACAATGATGCTATGACATAACATAACGTTAAGGACGCTATTGTAGTAGTACTGTAGTGCAATGGAGAAAATAATGTTCAATCACTGGAAAGAAATGTGAGAGTGATGTGCTCGTACGTACGTAACTATAAAATTTGAAGTTAGAATTGCTGGACAGATATTAAATAATAGATTATCGAGTAAAAAATCCGTAACTGACCAAACTTTTACGAGACCACTTTATTAAGTTTGGTCAGTTATGGATTTTTACACGTTAATAACTACCACAGCATTAATCCTGATTCTGTATCGTTTAATAGATTCTCGCTTTTGATGGTAGATGCTTTAGCCATGTGAATTAGTCATTTTAGGTAGTAAAAGAGAAATTTCTGCCAACATTCTTAGAAAGATTTGAGGAGAACGTTAGGATTTGAGAAAATGCAAGATTCGGAGAAGTCAAAAGAAATAGAAGGATAGAGTTGTAAGGAAAAGGCGGAAATTGTTTTTGGCAGAGGAAGGAAGTGAAGTGCCATCTATAAAACGTGAGGAAATGGGTTCACGGAATCGTATTCTTGAGACAGCACACGGCTCACAAGCCAGGTAATATGGTCTACTCTTGGTTGTAGACTTAAGTATTCAACTTACAATAAGAATATTTGAGAGAGAACTTGAACCAGAATTAAAATTCATGGAAATTGGTTATGCTTTAGCATAATTGTGCTGACTACGAGATCTGAAGAGGAATACGTTTTGATGAACCGAGCAAACTGAGAGTAGATTTATTCTCACTTTTTCCGATCTGCTAACCAAAAAAAACATTAATAAAACGTTTTATTTGTACACATATGTGTGTGAGTATGTGCACATTGTTCACTAGAAGATATTGAAAGCTTTCTAAGCAAGAATAACGTTTACTGATGGTCAGGGTACTCAACTCGTCTCTTGTAGCAGCAGGTGTTGGCTGATTGCAAATGAATCAACTTGATGGCCTTCTAATGGTGCAGTAAGGGGAAGATTGATGATAATTTAGATCAAAGTGCTATTACTATGGACAAATTGCCTTAAGATTTAATGCATTACTAATGCCTTAAGGAAGATTAGTAATCCCTTGGGGGATAGTCTAAAAAATATCCACTGCTATTTAACAAATATCGGTAATACATCATGCTTTTGCTAAAGCAGAATTAATTCTTACCAAAATAACGTCAGAATGAGAAGACGTGTAAACAACTATTCAAACAGGAGAAGTATCTGGTAAATGAACCTGAAATTATTACTTGAGAGTTTACGAATAACATGTTTACTGCATTAATTGGAATAAGTAATATGGTAACAATCGAATTGAAAATTCTATTGCATAAAATTATGAATAATATAACATCATTGGCAATAATACATTATACCATCCATAAAATGTATAAATATATACCATTAATAATCATTTATCAATGCTAACAGCTTTGCATTTGTTTGAATAATATGGTTTTCCTAAAACATGAGTGTTTAGTATTACGATTAATCTTGATGATACAACATATTTAAATTTATTTATTTATGAGAATAATAGAACACAATAAGATAAATATAAAAATAGCTTGAATTCTTAGGAAACAATAACAAGATAAAATATGAAATAAAATCAAATTATTTAATAAATCAAGAAATTTTATTAATAGGTTATTTGCGACCTCGGATAGCCAAATTGGGAATTCTTAAGTGTCTCATGAAAACGTTTCCGGTCCTGGTCCCGGTGGGTACCCACATTTAATTCAGTAAAATATCACCAGTAGTCTAAAATGTTTCATAAAAAAATAACATTATTATCTTTCTCTGTGTGTGAAATTTCTTGCAAATGTCATAGCATTAATCTAGCGATATAAGTGCATTGGCCATACGACTGCTTATTTTCCATTACCTAAAATTAACTGGAGTTCCTATCTAAAAGTATGCATTTATATGAAACAGGGAGAATTTTTCTTTTTTTCCTATCTCTATCTTTAAATTCTACAGAGTCAAATATGTGAATCCATACCTTCTGTCGATAAGGTTTGGAAAAATTATTTCCTAGAAAAAATAGGTTAGTTTCAATTTTTCTAAAAGCTGCTGGAACGACATTTAAAGAGATGTAGGTATAATTCGAGCTCTAAGATAAATTAAGAGTCTTTATAGGGAAACTTGTAGAGTTTTCTCATATGAGGTCAGAGATATGGCAGGAATTAGAACGAACTGAGATACAGCTGGTATGGAATTTGTTAGGGGTACGGGCAAGGTGGTGAGATCACATGAAAGGGAATATAAATACGGAAGTAAGGATCAAAGGGAATAAATATGCAAACAAGGAAGGGCGTGGATGGGAAGTGAGGGAGCCAGGATGAGGTAGAAATACCGTTGAGGTACATAGTTACTATATGATTTATCATTTGAAATGTCAAAATTCGGTTTCTACTCCTTCAATATTTATCCCAAAAACCTTTTACATTATATCTCTGCCATTAATCATAGCACTCCTAATATATTGAATACCTCTTTACACTTATATTTAAAAGAAACACTATGATGTTCAAGAACGGAGGTTGCAGAACAGTCTAGGTAACTTATTCAACCTTGTTTCTCAATCATGAGTGTGTTCAGTGATGTTCATTGTTTGCTGTTAAATGTTGATTTTGTGATAGTTATTAGTGAAACCTAATTTTCTGGAATCTTGACTAGGTGTTGTATTGTTCCTATCTTGCTGGGCTGCATTAATTTGAGCTATTGCTAAATTGTTATTAAAAGTTTTGCAATACCATTTTCACAGCGTCATTATAGCCTCAGGGTGAAATTTGATTGAATTTCAAACAAATATGGTAATATATATATATATAGTCTGTATTATTAATATCACTAGTATCTGTACTATTATCATTAGCGATTCTCTATTTTCTCTTACGTGAAAGTTGAATAAACCGCAATAAAGGTAGTAAAAATCACAAATATACATCGCAAGTTAGATGCATGAAATACTAATCTGTATGACGCCAACATTATTTGAATTTTTAAGATGTTGTTTTATTGTTATTTACTGTAGATTAGGTACTAGCTACTCACATATTTAGTATTATACTCGTAGATCAAAAGCTAATATGAAAACTGGCTCTAGATCGTATATAAACCCGTAGATAAGTGGGTAGAGTTGACTAAAAACCTAGTGCAGATTATAATTTTATGTAACCTAAGGAGAAAAAAGTATTGCTTCGATTTATGAATAGAGATTGCGTTAATGTAGAAGAATTTTGCATGATTTAGCGAAGTGGTCGTTGATAAACCTCATGGCAACAGTTATATAAGTGTAAGAAAAGGACGCGAAAAAACAAACGGTGCAGAAAAGAGGAGTCGAAAATGGAAGTGAGGAAGAAATGGGAGGAGAAGAGGAAATAAATGGAGTAAGGGGAGAGGGAATGCCGAGAGGGAGGGGCAGTATAGGCTGCCCCTCGGCCATTGACAACCGTTTGGAGGAGTCGCAGCCAGACCTACAAGTTATGCAAATGCCGAGTCCGGAATAAATTCCCCGGCTGTTTATGTCGGTCAGTCGCTTTGATGTAGGATTCGGGGAAACGACGTTGAGGACCATGGGAACGTGGATGTGTTTTCAAAAGGTCGTGGAGGTTATTTTTAAACAACAAAGCGTTCACTTTATTCAATGTTTGTAGATGCTGGACCATTTTTTGGATTGGAAATTTTTAGTTATAGTACACTGATAACCGAATACTGCCTGGATCTTGTCAAGGAATTCGTATAAAAGTAAATGTAATTCTGATTTATCTCTGACAGTTTAAAAGTGATAGATAATTGCGCCTACAAGTATCAGATCATTTTAGAAGCTTGCCAGTATCTCCTTGAAATACTCTGATGCATTCAAGTTTTAATTACGAAAGAAGATAGATATGTATTCATAGTACGACGCCTTCCTCTTTGAATTTTTTATCACTCTAATGGATTGAATAGAGGTAGAAGCTACTTGTAAATTCATAGAGAATGGAGCTTTTGAATCACTAAGCCAGTCTTATTGTCCTTTTTATAAACAGTTGAGTTAAACTTAAGCTTTCCTATAAATTCGAGCTTCCATTGATGAAAACACTGTGTATCGTTCAATTTGCTGTATTAAGGCGTAATTGAGAAGAAATTGCTTTGTGAGGCTGATATGTTGTATTAAGCCGTACCTAAGAATAAATTGCTTTGTGATGCTGCTCGGAAGGAAATAGATCCAGAGGCAGAATTATCTAACCCTTTTCTTGCGTGAAAGCCATTCCATTATCATTTTCTGTCCTACCTCGTCGTTCATAAAACAGATCTTATCCGACATTGTTCTTTGCGCCCAAAGGGAAACACATTTAGCTCTTCAAAACTCACAACCCAATAAATCACATCCCAGGAACCTCCGCCTTTACTCCTTTTTGTGTTTAAGAAACAGGGAGATACTTTAACTAGATTTAGACATCCAAAGGGGACTAAGCAATTTGTTTGGTAATCTTAGGATGTCTCGTTTTTATTTTTTCGAATGCTGGAGGACATTATTTATATTCTCAATTACTTTTTTACACTATCCCACTCTCTAAGCTGAAAGATTTATTTTGTAAATTTTTAAGATGTTCATCTGTTTCAGAGGTGTTCGGCATGGCGCTATGAATTTTTTCCAACTGAAATGGTCAGTTTAAATTATTAAAGTGCATGCTTTACTTGCAAATTTATGGCTTATTTTTATGGGATGATTTTATTGTTTATTTTGGCAAGCTGCTTGAACCGAATCGTAAATTCCGTTTATAATGAAATCAATGAATCCAATTCATGATTATTGATGAAATTATACTTTTTCGCAATTGAAGATTGATTAATTGATTGATAGTTTGCCTTAGAATGGAATTTATAATTTATCTACGTAAATTTATGATTCAAATAAATTCAACCACTTATAATTTTCACACAACTAACACATTTCTGAACGAGAATATTATTTTTCGCAGTCCTGAAAGAATAAATTTTCAATAGCTTTTACTAAATCGTCTATACTTTAATAACAAAAAATCGATCGTTTCCATACATGATACTCTGTATATTGTGTGTTTCAAAGTAATATATACTGCAGAAGCTAAACTAAGCCAAAATATGAAACTATTTTCATCTTTTTATGTAAGGTTCTTGTTATTTTTTATTTTTTTATCTCTGTCTCCCGCATTTAATTTGTAGATTCGCGTGCTATCAGTCGGCCAATCCACGTTATCTCAAGATAATGAGGCGGCTTTCATTTTATCTCCACCATCCTTTCTCTTTCCTCATTTTTTTATGCCTTCTATATTTTTCATTTCCGCATTTCACCTCAGCAGCCCATTATTTGCAGTATTATCGAGCTAGTTTTTTTCCCATATTTCCTTACGCATTCATTCAGCACTGTAGGAATAATATTCCATGATAAAATTACTGATTTCTCAATCTATACTTGGTGATATAAATGGTATAGGGAGCCGCTCAAAACTCCAGCTTAGAGAGAATAAATACTATTTTCGATATTTCTAAGAAATAAAGACCACAAATATTCTTATAATCAGACAAATAATGACATAAATTCATCGCTTCAATTATAAATTAAAGATATTTTTTACGATTTTAATTGCTCCATATTTTGGTTCTTTATTTTCGAGAAGTCGTCGGAAATATTTGCGCAAAACCTTTTGGCTGAAAGTCATTTTTATCCTTCCATAGCCATTTGTGATACTATCCATAAAGTAGATTTCACTCTATATGAGGATTCATGTCACATTTTCTCCTTCTTAGTTTAGTGGTTTATGTGTACGTACTAGTGAGGATTTATTCAGAAACAGTAACTTCCCCGAATTCTTTCGGTTGGGAAATTTCCAGTTATCTTATTGAGAAGGCATTCGAGAGCGTCCCATTTAGAAGTCTGGATCAGCAAAACGGTATACAGATACTGCGATATAAATGAGAAGAGTAACTTATAAGTGCAAGTTGTAGTTGCAACGACAATGCTTTCCTTTATGAGAATGATGGTAATTCTGCAAAGTGTAATTTTAAACCATGCTGTGTCTATTCTTGGATAATTGAAGAAGTACTTGTTTTACTCAAGATTTTTCTCTTTATTGGGAAGCCGAAAGAGAAGGCTTGTATATACGAGAGGCGGCCATTTTGAAATCATGTTTGATACAATCTCTTTATTAAGCGAGTTATCTCATCCACTGATCTCTTATTTGTTCCTTGTATTCCTTTCTTTTTCTTCCATTCGATTTCTTTCTTTCGTATCTTACCTCTGATCTGCTACCAAATGAAGCCCCTCTACATTTCACCTTTCACCGCGATACCTTTTTTGGCAATGTACCACGGCGCCGAGAGCCTTTAATTGGGCCTGGCAAAATGTAGCACTAACATTTTTCTCGTTCAAAAATTTTCCCGTCGCTCTGGTTGTTTGTTTTCACCTCCTTCCGCCGCCCATACATTGCTAACCCTTTCCGCAAGACTGGTTCTTGGCAATTCCACCTCCTCATTACTGAGAGATCTGGCTATCTCTCCCAACTAAAGCGCCGGAGACAAACGGACTGATGGCGGATTCAGGTACATTGAAGGAGAGATAGAATCGTGGTGCGACAGAGCTATCGCTCCGGGTCTTTCCCTCGCATTTTTCGCCGTTGGTTAAGTTTTCTATATTCTTTATCTCGCGAATCCTCGGTCTTAACAAGCGCGCATTCCTGCAGATGTAACTCATTTCTCATTTTTATTACAAGTGCAGCGGAAGTTTTACTTCGCAGTGCTTAAACTTTTAGAATGAAATGTAATTTGTGATCTGAAATAGATAGAATACGTTCAAGCATGAAGTGATAAAATACTTTTAGTATTTGTGCTACGTAATATGGGATTTTATTTATTATTTTTTAGCTCAAATATTCACACACAGTTATTTCACCATTCTACAGAAAATGCACTTAACAAACATAGAATATAACAAATTTAAATAAATATACGTGATTATACGAAATTCAAGTAGAAACAAAATAAAATAAAAATAACATAAATGTACATACATGTACATATAAAGAATACGACCCAAGCAGGAAGATATTTACGAGAATTTAAAGACATTCATTTAAGAATGCGTAAACCGACAGTCTGAAGGGATCTATGAAGAGAAGTAGGGAATTCAGAAGATTTAGAAGTCTATAGAGTAGGGAAGGTTGAGCAAGTGGCAATCTAAATGAAGGAACATTAGAAAGAGGAGTTAGTCTACTTGCTCTACGTGGAACATCGTAACTAAATATTGAAACAAAAGGCATATGTGTCAATAATCTTGCGAATGTATCATTCATTATGATTTCGTCAGTAGTTACCATGTGCCTAAGGCCAAGAAAATTTTACTCTATTAACTCGTGGATAGATTTCCACTTTCTGTTAGGAAAGAGAAGACTAGAAATGTTCATCATACAATTGATCTAGCAATGACGTACATTAACATTAATAATTTAAAAGAGCACGTATTGAGCACGAAAATGTTTTAAGTTGCTCAATTAATTTTAAAAAATCCGTATTATTTCATATTAATGAATGATGTTATATCTATAGACAATGGTAGAAAAATAATAATTGTCGTTGCTTGTAATTTCTTTTTACCTAACTTTAGTTAACGCAGGCACTATTTATAAAATTCTGGCGATGGAAAGAATGTCCGCAGTTAAGGGAAAGAAAATTTCCACCTAATGGCGGCCGTGCACCTAAAGCTATTTCATATAAAATACTTACTCTTTAGAGTACTCGGCTTCTCTCCGTCGGAGTTCCTTCTGAAATGTAGAAATGCTCTATGAAATTAGTTATCGAACTATTATTTTCCATTAGCTAAGTGGAAATTACTTAAGTGTTTCTGTTCAGAATTCGCTTTTATTGACCTGGTGGATTCTCTCAGCATCATTAAATAGCCATGTCTTTTTTCTAACTTGATTATTTCAAATTTTTATGCATTAAAATGCGCGGCTCTCTGGCTCTGCTTTGGGTGAGAATCATCTATGCAAACACCTTTCCACATATCAGTCTCAAATGAATACCTTCATTATCAGAGATGCCTCTGTTTCGGTCTAGGACAACTGGCCGCCGCCGACTCGCCGCCGCCAACTGGCCGCCGCCAACTGGCCGCCGGGCCAACTGGCCGCGGGGCCAACTGGCCGCGGGGACAACTGGCCGCGGGGACAACTGGCCGCGGGGACAACTGGCCGCGGGTACAACTGGCCGCGGGGACAACTGGCCGCTGGAACGGGAAATAGTG
This sequence comes from Sympetrum striolatum, assembly GCA_947579665.1. Taxonomy (NCBI): domain Eukaryota; kingdom Metazoa; phylum Arthropoda; class Insecta; order Odonata; family Libellulidae; genus Sympetrum; species Sympetrum striolatum. The sequence continues at coordinate 48,638,430 of OX388351.1, read as the reverse complement.
GCAATGGTGTTATATCAATTATAATAAGTGAAGGAATTTCCCAACAACTTACTGCTTTTATAGGAAATGCTAGGCAAAGCTAATATTTATTTAAAAAACATGATATTTTATATAATTCCCCATAATTTAAAGCAAAAATGTAGTAACCTCTTATAAAAATATGCTTCACTAAACCTCATAATAGGAATTCATCCATTTTAATTAAAATCACATGTAACAACAAGGAGATGAAATTGCTATTTTATTTTAGGTTAATGTCGGACCAAAAATGGTACAGATCTGGACTTTGAGGCTTTTTCTTACAAAGATGCGCGATTATAATGGTACTTGTCGTACACAATTTTAAAGAGCAACTTATTTTCTTTATTATGATATCCATTAGACGTCAGCGTTGTTCCCCTACCTCATCTGAGACGATGTGAAGCAAATCAAAACTCGGTGGATTCGCGGAAGTTCTCGACTCGATCATGGTCACACGATTACTGAACAACAACCATGTCTCACAGGAATACCAAACCTTTAACACAACCTTATCATAAAGTCTTACGTCTTGCTGTACAATTTGACAGCAGGATCTTGATTGATTCAAATTTGAGAAGCACCTGAATTAGGAAGCGATCTCGTACAAAATGTCTTCTATAAATTGAAATGTTGGAGTTTTCACTCCACACTCTTTGATCGATTTAAATAAATAAAAAGAAGCATTTTTTTCTAGAATGATTACGAGAGGAGATACTAAATCGTAACTAAAAACTCATTTTCAACTAGTTGATTATATTTCAAACTTGAGGTTTTTAATCATGTAATCGTTATCGTAAAAGAAAATCAAAGTTTTACCATAGTCTTACGAAGGGTCGTATAACCTTATGAATTTGAATAAGAAAGTGCATTCACTTATGTTCAATAATTGGTAAATGGTTTGAGTTCCTAACAATCTAAGCTTCTTCCATATTTCTTGGCAAACTAGGTTTTAGCTTGAAATTTTATATATTGCTACAAATTGTAGTTATTTAATGTTGTGCATAGAGATGTTGTCATAGAAAACTTAACCCCAGCATCTATCCACGTTCTTGAAACATATTACTTTCATTTCGCTAAGTACACCAAATATAATAATGTAAACGCTAGTTATGTGTTTTAAATGGGAGAAATGTGCAACAGCCAACATCGAACCTAGATCTTTTTAGTAATTCTTTCTATGTAGGCAAATGATAAATATCCATTTGTAACCATGTCTGTAAATTCAAGTTGAAATGTTGGCTGCAACTGACTCGAACTATGTCTTACTTTACCGATATATTCACTATGAGAGAAAACTTAATATGCCCTGGACTCGAACCCAGGAGTTATATGTACGTAGATATTTTTTTTTCGGAAACGTTTTCCCAACCTCCATCTTTGTTCGCTCCAACAGCTTCTTATGGTTTTGATAAGTGCACCAAAAAATAATGAAAAACGACCCCAATGCATTTTAAATGGGTGACTATTTCACCGGCCAAGTATCGAACCAAGGATGTGTGAAAATTCAAGTTGAAATATAAGCTGCAACTGACGAATGCAGACGATTTTTTTTCGTATTTTTTTATAATCGTGACTTTTAGGACATTTTACTCCACGGCAACGTAAATAATTAGGATACAGAGTTAATTTCTTTCTCTTGAGTAATTAAATATTTGCTTCAACTAACACAAAAACACTTTTTGTCACAGCTACTTTCATTCAGTCAGAATAAGACTTCAAATTTTAAAAACTGTGATTTCACATCTCTGATCAATATATTTGATGCCAACTTCAAAACGAACTTCACGTAAAGTAATTTTTTGATGACTAATTTAAAAACTTGCTCAAGTCATTAAATATTTACCAAGAAAATTTTATTGGGCTATCTGTACGGCAATATACTTAAAATTAGATTTAAAACATACTAAGTCCAAGATTCTCTGTTTCGCATCCCTCTTAATTTTGAAATGTGCATATGATTCTGTTTTACTTATAACACGGGTTAACCTATGTTTAATTTTCATTTTTCTTGTTCATTATTCCTATTTGTTTTTCGTTTGTTTTTATGGTTGCATTGCATTTTCATTTTCTGGTCTATATATCGTGTGCATTTATCTCAAGGTGTTAATAGCGAAAGTTAATAAACTGTTAAATATTCCTTCAACCTTTCTATTTTCATTTTTTAACCTCAGTGAATTCTGATAAATGATGCATCGAAAGCGCAAATATATTTAATGTTATTTCGTTGGAGATCAACGGATACTACAGCCGAAGAGTTGTGTAGTTGCTGTATATTGCTGGCGATTGGAATTCAAGAAAACTGTAATAAAGTAGAGGGAAATATAGAAGAAGCTTAGAATGTTAGGAACTCAAACGATTTACCAATTATTGAACATAAGTGAATGCACTTTCTTATTCAAATTCATAAGGTTTTACGACCCTTCGAAAGACTGTGGTAAAAATTTGATTTTCTTTTACGATAACGATTAAGGGATTAAAACCCGCAAGTTTGAAATATAATTAACTAGTTAAAAATGAGTTATTAGTTACGAATTAGTATCTCCTCTCGTAATATATCTAGAAAAAATGCATTTATGTTTATTTAAATCGATCAAAGAGAGTGGAGTGAAAATTTCAACATTTCAATTTATAGAAGAAATTTTGTACGACATCGATTCTTAATTCAGGTGCTTCTCAAATTTGAATTAATCAAGATCTGCTGTTGAAATTGCACAGCAAGCCTTAAGATTTTATGCCAAGGTTTTATTAAAGGTTTGGTATTCCTGTGAGACATGGTTGTTGTTTAGTAGGGTGGATCGAAAAACTTTTTTTCTAAAATCCGTCAAGTGCTTAAAGTTTGTGGTTGATGGTCTTAAAAGTTTTAAAGTTTTGTGAAGAATGTCAAGTGTTTGCATTTTTCCTGATGGTTTCTCAATGTGATTTAATGGCAGAGAAGTACTTATATTGCTTGGTTGTTGCTTAACATTAAAGAATTAGTACGTTTGAATCAAGGAAAATAGATTCTCATTTCGCCAAAATTCGTCAAAATACGACAATATACAGAAATCTTACGGATGTTGGTTAGACAGTAGGGTGGGTCGTTTTGTCATTTTCTTTCTGATAGAAATGATTACCCGGCAAAAGTGGCACACCCGCATTACTGATATAATTTTCTTTCCAAATCAAATACTATCTTTTGTGAGAATTGTTGCCTCGAAGTTTCGAAATTTCGGCAAGAAACGTTAAAATTGCAAAAAAATTCTAGTTTGATTCAAACGAATATTTTTTTGGATAAAGATATGTCCTTTCCGACGCAAACTGTCACTCAAGCCTCTATATGTCGCATAAATGCTTCTGAATCGGGCAGAGATGTCTCCTATGGGGCCAGAATAGGAGGCAAATTAATTTAGAACTAAGTAAATAGAAGTTTTTTGTACCTCTTTCCGTTCTCGTAAATTTCTTTACTTGGTGGCTCGTAGCGGTAGCAAAGCAGTGCTGCACCTGTTTTTTACATTTAATATTCTATTTGTTGTATGAATGGTATCATTATATTTTTAAGTAAATCCTGGCCCACCTTAAAGTTGACGAGATAAATGTTCTTGGGATTAAATGAAGGAACACCAATATTGGTTGGAAGGGTGAAAATCTTTGAATATTCAAAGAATTAACAAGAAACCAATTGAATGGTCTGTTTATCTTTTACATGACAATGAACTTCTATTCGACTCCATTGGTTTTCTAAATAATTCCTCGAAAATTCGAAGAATTTCATCCTTCCAACAAGTATAGGTGTTCTTTCCTTCACCTTCAAAAACAACAACCTCATCATCTTTCATTTGGGTCATGCAGTACTCGAAAATATGATAATAATATTTATAAAACATATCAGATATTTAATTTAATAAATATGTTCCAAGAAGCGAAGGAATAGACGAGGACGGAAGAGCTTACACAAAATTTAAATTTAAATTAATTCGCATCCTATTCTGGTCCCATAGGAGTCATCTCTGCCCTATACAAAGGCATATAAGTACCATATTTAGGCTAGAAGGACAGATTTAGTCGCAAATGACATATCTTTATCCGAAAAATATTCGTTTTAACCGAACTAGAAATTTTGGAAATTTTAAATTTTTTGCCGAAATTTCGAGGCAAAAATTCTCACAAAAGATATAATTTCCTTTCCTAATCAAATACTATCAGTAATGCGAGTGTGCCACTTTTGCAGGGTTTTACATTTCTATCAGAAAAAAGAGACAAAACGACCCACCCTACTGTCTAACCAAGATCCGTAAGATTTCTGTATGTTTTGTGAATTTTGACCAATTTTGGCGAACTGAGAATCCATTTTCCTTGATTCAAACCAACTAAATCTTTAATATTAAGCAAAAGCCAGGCAATATATATCTATTATATATAGACACTTCTCCGGATATACCTATATATGTAGATATATCTATTATATATAGATATACAAAATTAAGAATTCGTTATCCCCATATAATTCCAAAGAGTAATGTAAATAGCTTTCTGGGATCGTACCAAGGACGATCAATCAAATCTAAAACACATCTTTAAAAGATATCTATGATTCTATCTATATGCCAAATTTCAAGTTTCTACAGTATTGGGAAGGGGTTCAAAATAATTCTTAAAAATCGGATCATTTACTGATTGTAGAGACGCCCGGTGTCGAACCAAGGACATATTGGTAGCTATGAATGCAAAGTATGACTTGTAAGGACTTGATCTTATCTCATGCAAAGTTTGAAGTTGATATCATGCCGGGAAGTACCTAAACTTTGTTTCCGTTATCTCCATAAAAAATGCATTGAGGAATTTAAATGGCTATCTGAAATCGAACCAAGGACAATCAGCGAAACTTTCAACAACGTAAATAAAAGATATTTACGATCTTTATCCACATGCCGAGTTTCAAATTTCTATCTTATCGAGAAGTGGCTTAAAAAACTTAATGTGGTAATGCCTTTAGGACATGATGGTTTTTTTAACCTAAAATAAAATAGTAATTTCGTCTCCTTGTTGTTACATACGATTTCAATAAACATGGATGAATTCCTATTATAAGGTTTTGTGGAGCGTATTTTTATACGAGGTTATTAAATTTTTGCTTTAAATTATGAAGAATTATATAAAATATCATGTTTATTTAAATAAATATTAGCTTTGCGTAACATTTCCTATGAAAGCAGTAAGTTGTTGGGAAATTCCTTCACTTATTATAATTGATATAACACCATTGCCACTATTTCCCGTTCCAGCGGCCAGTTGTCCCCGCGGCCAGTTGTCCCCGCGGCCAGTTGTCCCCGCGGCCAGTTGGCCCCGCGGCCAGTTGGCCCGGCGGCCAGTTGGCGGCGGCCAGTCGGCCGCGGCGAGTCGGCGGCGGCCAGTTGTCCCATCCCGCCTCTGTTTATATAAGCCACGCTCATTTCTCTGAGGTCCTTTTTATTTTTCTAATTTCTCTCGCAATCTCGTTTTTTCCTCGTTTCAAAGTAGCGGGAGCGTATGTAAATTTGTTCGTTCAAATTACACCGGGGATATTTTGCTTTCCTCTTCGAAATTACATTGATTGCTGGGAAGGAGAGCAAACAGGCCGCGATATTTAAGTCGCGCGCAGTCAAACAGAAAAAGATGATGATGGATAATGGGCTCCATTGATGAGGACTGAGAGAACGGAAAAAACAGGTTAGGAAATTCCCTAGAAAAAGCTTCAGCTAGGGGTAAGCTATTCCGAAACTCGCTGCGGGTTCATCTCTTATTAATTGCCCAGGTTTTTGTTCGTAGCTAATAAATAGGTTGCTTGTTGAAGACGAAAAACTTTTTCGTAGTGCCACACTTAATTAAGTGCTTCCATCAAAATGTGTTTGATAACAAATTCTATCATTTCGTTTATTTAGATTTTACCAGCATGAAAATTACTTATGTCCGGTTGATTCCTCAGTTTTATTTATACTATCTCTTTTCAATCCAGGATGATATCACAAGGAATTGATTCTTCGCTACATCAATTCGCTTATAAATTGTTTTTAAAAGTAGAAATATTTCGATATTGCTCGAATATGGCCATTGACTTTTGTTTTATAGTAGAATCAATATTTGCTCGGAACATCGCAAAACACGAGTTTTTCTCAGTAATGCTACTTTATTCATTGATCTTAATTGTATTTAATGAAAAATTGATGATGAAACATTTTCAGTTCCCCTCCCTTACAAAAACTTTCGCCATTTAAGAATTATTGGTGCAAAAATGTTTTAATTTTCGCGTAGTATGGAAAAAATCGTGAGATACAAATATGAAAATCAGCCAATCCTTGAAATCAAACTTACCTTTGGAAAGTTTTGTACGTATTTTTCCTTGTATTCAAGCAAAAAAAATACGTTTTTCAGAGTCACAACTGAAGTAAAGCGATTTATGTTGATTCTTAAATTAATCGATTACTGTAAAGGTCTGGCCACACTTCACCGCACCGTCACCGTGCCGTGGCTCGGCCGGGTGTCGGCCGACATACGGGAACGAATACTACAATGTTATACTATGTGCTAGTCCACACTTCTCCGCACCGACACCGGATCGTCACCTCCGCGCCATCACCGCGCCGTGCCCGACTAGTTTGGTTTAATTTTTGACGGGCACGGAACGGACACGGAAGAGAATTATCCCAGTTCTTTCCTTTCGAGTGAAACAATTTTGAGTGAAATTTTATTAACTTCAACAATAGTTAGCATAATTATGTTAGATGTGGAAAAATTTTCAATTTCCTTTTTCGACTGGTATTGTTTTTTATATTATTAATTTCTTCTTCTAGTGCTAGCTCTATCATTCCTAATTCACTATTACTGAAATTACGGAACATATCTTCTACGTAGAAGTCGAAAAGAATACAAAACTGCTCCCTCCGCAGGGTGGAGATCGAGCCAGAATACGGACAAGGTACGGGCGCGGCGCGGAAACGTGTGGCTTCACATAGGACGAACCGTGACACGGCCGACTCGCGGCCAAGCTACGGCACGGTGATGGTGCGGTGAAGTGTGGCCAGACCTTAAATGAACACTTCATATGAAGTCTTTCCCTTTCCCCTCCAACCCTTCATGACATTTAAACTGCTTGAAATTATTTTCTGTACCAGAAGATGCTACTCCGGTAGCGAAACCGGTCGTAAAGAAACATTAGTGTGGAAAATTTACAAGTTTTATTTCTTCAATACGTCATATGAAGCTTATGTAACTCGTCTGTCTCTCAGTTTGTAAAGTGAATACGAAAATTTTCTGATTATAAATATCTGCTCTGATGTATGTAATTATCACTTTTTAATTGCGTGAAATCAGTATCTTTATTGCCTTGCATGTGAAACCTCTTCCATCAGACCAACCAACCAACTTTACGTTAGAATGCAAATATCATGATTTCGTCTTATAGCAAAAAGGGGGAAACTTGCAAGTATATAGAAGGAATTGATTCCTCTGAACTGATCAGGAAACTAAGATTTACTTGAATCTATTAATTGTTTCATTTTTTTGCATTTACTAATGAATCACTTTCCTAATTCCGTTCCGCAATTTTACGGTCAATCCTCAGTCACCCAGTCATCGCAATATCTTTGAATTGTTAAGCCTTCTCTATAGGATGCTATGAAATTTTTGTTCACTCTTAATGGGTTCTTTCCTCTTCGTCTTTTTGTATTTCAATCTCCTTTTCCCTTTCACGGCGGGACTCCTCGTAAAGCAATGTAATAATTCTTGGATCCTTTTTTGGGGTTTGAAAGCAGTAATTTAGAATTGCCAACGAGTTCCGTTTCGGCACGAAATACATAAATAATCGCTTTAGAACCGCTAGTTCAAATCACCCAGCCATTAAAGTCCGATACCGAGGAAGAATTAACTAGTGAAAAGTCATAATTTTATTATTTTTCAATTTTTTGCATTTGTATTTGAATTGATTTTGAGTCGTTCAGAAAAAATCGATCCATAAATTTCCTTTTCGTGAGTGTTTTTATGAAAATTCCCTTTCCTCAGACTGACGGTTCTGTTATTTATACCTTTACTGTTGATATCTAAGTAAAATGATTTTTTTGTAGAACATAATCAAAGGCGTGTAGTGCCCGTGGTCCAGATGCAGCACCTTTATATGGCTCATTATTCTTAAGCTTTGCATTTTGCGGCATGATGTAAATTTCAGAGTCGCGGTCATTTTTTTATAAAATCAAAGCGATTTGCCAAAATTGGTCAAAATCGGTTACCTCAAAGGCCACCACCTTGTCGAATTGGCACGGAATGACCCAAAAGACCTTTTTGACAATTTGAGAATGAAGTGATCCAAATTAGCAGTGAGCAATATTCCTTGGAATATTAAAACACTGATTAGTACTGGAATAGGAGTACGCAGAAGCATTTTGTTAAGAGATTATTGAGAATGGAATGAATATACGGGTACCTTTTCCTTTAGTAATTCTCTTTTAGGTAAACACAACATTGGTCTCGTAATTTACATGTATTTTTCCAAACTCTAGTATTTTCTTTCCTTATTTATTTTATTTATCTATTTTCAAACCTATGTTCTTACGTCCCTTAAACATTCCACGTCTACATTCTAACAACAATTTTGGAAGTTATCTCCCCCGTTAAGTATTTCATATAATTTTATTCGCATATAAATTCAGTAATTTTCTTTTTTTAATTCTTTATATTTGAGCCTATTGCTTGAAACAAGATACTCAATTGAACTCCATTCGCCTTAAACATGCCGCTGCTTACGCCATGAATCTCAGCTGATTAACTAGCCCTCCAAAAGAGCTTTACAGTGGTATAATAGGTACAGCAGGTCCTGTTTAATTTCTGGTTCCATCGCTATGGAAGTCCGGCTATCCCAATACTGATGGCGACACAAATGGTATCTGACCATTTAATTGATGCCGAAGCCGGAATCCATATTTCTCTAATCACGAAGATGACCATCTATGAACCGATTGTATTATTAAAAAGACCAAGTTAAATAGATCTGCTTCTGGGTGAAAAGAATTTCCGCTCATATGACTTGGGTTTTTAATATCTTAAGATGCACTCATTTAACATTCGAGGCGAGTAAAAAGGGTTGCATAATAAGCATGTTGATTATTAAAAATAATTCCTTATCTACGGAATACCTCCGAATTGAAGACTCCTTGCTTAAACCATCGAGGAAGTATGCTATGAAGGCAGCTTTTGGTTCGAGAGATTTTATTATTACTCGTGATAATTTTAATTGAAATTACAATTTTATATTATTTAGAATTACTTGAGGTTTTACTTGGCTCTGTTGCGGAATATTAAGAACTCTATAAGGTATTACTAGATTTCTAAAGCTCCTGAATTCATTTCTCTTCGGTTTCTCTCACAATAATTTGGCATAGTTAATTATTGGTAGTTTTATAGTACCACATATCTGATAAACTTAAAGGTATCGATGGGTCATACACATGTTTGTAATAATGCTATTTTTACATTTCGAATATAGCTGGAATGTATAAATCCTCTAAAATCATAGTTCCTTATGTTTACTGTAGGTTTATCACGAGAATCGTAACCTACATATCTACCAAAAATATACATAAATAATTATAATTTCATACATAATTTGATAAATAATTTCATATTTCTTAAAGAGTAAGTTAAAAAGGAAGGATCTCTGATGTTGGTGAATTGGTGATTGTGTTATGATGACTGGTTAAGGATCGTTGAAGATATGTTTGAAATATCTAAACATTTAAACAGTTGTCCCAAATAAAAGGGCATTTTCATAAGTTTTGGCAGCGAAAGATATCATAAAAATGATTAGCTTATCTTGAGAGTTTCGATGAATTTACCTCTATCTATCTAAGTGATCGTAATCATAATTTTCTTCCTTCTCAGATTTTTACGGTGAATTCTTTCCTATCTGGAAACTTATTCGACTTGCTGAAGCTCTACTTGGCTGTCTTTAAATTGATCTGAACTACCGATGGTTTCCAAGGGACATCATTCATCCCGGTTAGTCTCTTTATTTTTGATCTACTTTAGGAAGACTTTTCTCTTCTTTCAGTATCTGATTTTCCTAATACGAATGAATTTTTGTATCTCCGATTTTCTGAACTAATTTTTTCAATGATACCTAAAATTTGTACGATTTATAATTATTAATAACTAATATGAAAACTAGTTGAATGTGGTGATGTAGCTGAAGAATTAAAAATTAAAAACATAAATGCTAACGAGACTATATTAAATACTCTATTGATGATTCTAAAGCGGGATAAATTTAAATGATGAGAAAATAGGGAATATTGTAGCGAAATAAGGAGGTAAGAACTTGATTACCCCGAATTGGAATAGAGCCAGTGATATAAGTATACGAATTTTGCTTCAATGAAGTCACGACTTCCTATCAATCAATCCACAGCTGAGCAAATTAAGAAATCTATGATCGGTTTATCGTCGCTTTACTAGTGCTCTAACGGGGCCTTATACAAATAATGCTAAAATATTGGCACGACACATTCAGAGAGGCTAAGGGAGAGGATTAAAGAGACAGAGGTTCAAAAGCTGTTCCATTTTTATGTGATTATGTTAATACCTTTCATTTGGCTATTAGGAAAACATCCAAGGAATCTGTTTACGATATTCCAAAACATTTCATGATGCTGTGTTATGCAAATGATCGGATTTTTTTCCTCTTTGTTTTCCAGCGTATTATGGAGATATGTATGGATTATTGGTGTTTCTACTGCATCTTATCAATGTATTTTGCTTATTTTTGTCCTTTTTTTAATATCGAAATATTTCTCATATTCCAAGTTACTTTTTATTTAGAAGCAACGGGTCAAAAACCGATAACATTTCAAGATGATTTGAAGTAAACGTAGTAGGTTAAAAGTTACTCGTCAAATTTATTATTTTTTTCAGTAACTTTTTGAGTTATCAGAATAGTTCAAAAGAGATGTTGCCTTATGGATAAAGGGATTCTCAATATAATGTAGAATATCAAAAATTAAGTAAAATTTTTTCTCAGCATTCAAACCAATACCCCATGGTCGATCTTCATGTTACTTTTGTAGAATGTGCATAATGTTACAAGATTCACTGAACATAGGTTTTCTTTTGAGCTTTCCACTAAAAAACTAATTAGTTATGACTTGTAGCTATGAAAATTTCAAGTCCTGAATGTTGGAGATATCTAATTGTAAGATGCTTCCTGCAAAATGGTGGTAAAAATGACAATCAACGGTGTTATCGGATGAATTCTGAAAATAAATTTCCCAAAAGTATCTATCTCCTAAAATTGAACGATCTCGAAATATATATCCGGTAGTAAAAGTTCTGAAAAAACCATTCTGAAAAACATCAGAAATAAACGCAGAATTTCACGAGTTTATCGAATTAAATTTAATATCGCTTAATCACAGCTCAAATATATTTCTTATCGTTCCGGAAATAAAAGTTTTACGCTATTCCCAATAACTGTAAGGTAATCTCTTTACCTCATACTCTTCATGTCTAAAAGTTGGCGTTTTCCGCAAAAAATCTTACTTTTTTTCTTTCTCTTTTCACAAGTATTAAAACATTTTGTTTTATCAGAAAATGCTTACATGCTCCATTTCTTTTCTCCTACTTAATTTATTCATTTGATTATTTTTTATGTTAAGAAATGAATGAGAAATATGATATAGTGTGATGATTATGACATGAAGGACTGCGGTATGCAAAAATTGTGTCATTAAAATATTTATAATTGCTCGAAATAGAAATTCTTATACGCTTGCATTTACTAGAGTAAATTAAACTCGTTTTATAATTAACGTCTTTTGCGCTTTTATCTCAAAGCTTCTATTCAGAGTTGTTGGAAAGGTTAAAAGCAAAGAGTATCATAGCAATGAAGGTTTCATCTACAAAAAGCCAGCCAAGGTCCGATAACGTTGACATTGCGTGGTATCGTATTCCTTACAAAATTCCTCTTTTGACTCGAAATGAGATGATCATCTGGTAATAATGGGTGGAAACTATACGCCGCTTGTTATATTTCATATTTTATTTTAATTTTATTGGCAAAGACCGTTGAGAGGAAACTACCCGTTTATCTTTTAACTATATAAGCTGGCTTGGAATTCGTTGTTTTCATTGTTGTGTCTCTCTCGTCGATAGTTGGCTCTTCTTTCTCTTAAAAATATGATAAATATAATTTATCATGAGTCAAGGATATTGTTCGAAATGCATGGTGCCAGTTTTTTCAGGCTTGAAATTATTAGATACAAGTTGAATGGTGACCTTTATACTCCTTTGTTAATTTTTTTGCATTCAAAAGTCATTATCTCATAGCCATGAAATTATTTTTTGCCTTCCAGAAATTACAACTTCCGACGAAAATGTTTCGAAATTCAACTCATGACAAAGTATCTTCTTTTTCGTTTGAACTATTACTTTTCTGTATTAATTGATAATGCAAGCATTCTTTTTCTAATACGCTTTTTCCGCATTATTGATTAAAAGTGGGAAATTTTAGGCTTTAAAATAACGTACCGTCTTATCTTATGTTCATTTAACTTTTTTCGTTGCTTCTACAATAAAACCCAGTATTTTAATAATTATATTTTTATTAATTACTTGTTCCACACAGCACTAGACATATGACGTCATATGTCTAGTGTGGCTAAACACATGAATGACACTGGTCATGAAGAATATCTTTGAATGATTTAAATCTTTCACATTCTTCACATACTCATTTAAACGCCTTAGAAAATTTGTATATTTATGAAAATAAAGATGTATTAATGAACCAGGATTTAGAATTAAACCAAACTCTCTTTAAATTAATGGACACATTCACATTGAGTCTCTCAACGAACTCATTTTGTTTCTTGTCGTTTTTTTTCCCGACTTCGGTGCATTTCATTGCCGACTCTCGCCTGATGATGACTTCTTTGAAGTCAACATACTAATAGCCACATTGTAAGTTTTTTTATGGTTTTTGGAGTTTGTTTTTTATATTATATAACATAACCATCAGCAGCCGCCCTGATTTATTCATTTACATGAGTAAATATTACAAAAATTAAAATCGAAGGGCTTAGGTTCCCCTAGGGTAACATCCTGGTTAGGGTTAAGTGACTCTTCTGGTATTTATCTTTCCTTGAACATTTAAAGTTCCATAGTTCATTAACTCAGAGTAGAGTTTGATGCTATAAATAATTAATAATCCCTTGTTTGTCATTAAATGGCTAGTATTTGATAGTGATTGGGGGAATGATAGGAGGAAGAATCACAGAAAATAATCCGGGAAAATATGGACGGTAAAAGAAGGGCGCCCGGTGAATTGGTCCGGGGGGAATTAGTATGCGGGGAATTGATCTCCCGCACTGATGTTGTACTACCAACCAAACCCCACCAAACCCAACCCAACCCCACCAAACCCAACCCAACCCCACCAAACCCAACCCAACCCCACCAAACCCAACCCAACCCCACCAAACCCAACCCAACCCCACCAAACCCAACCCAACCCCACCAAACCCAACCCAATCCAACCCACCCAGTTAATTTATTAATAACATTAACCAATAATCAGGGCGTGTAGATTAACATAAGACTGAAAACAGTAGTACAACATCAGCGCGGGGATCAATTCCCCGCGTACGAATTCTCCGCGTCCGAATTCCCGCGGATCAATTCACCAGCCACGTTCAAGAAGATATCCTGGTTGCCTAGAATGTATTCGGCGGCGTTATCGACATTCTCAGGCACCGGCTTATGTAGATTAATTTCTCCCTCATTTTCATTCATGATAACAGCATCTCTGAGCTCGATAAAAGTAGTATTGTGAAGGTGTGCTATAAAGAGAAAAGACAAATCCAAAGGGTCAAGCGGAGGTTACAGGCTGAGAATATCCAATGTTACGAACTCTTCGGTATTCATCCCACGTACTCAGTAGTTCTATCTAAGTCCCAGTGTCCGTCTCTTCCCAACCTCTTTTCGGCCACGTTTCCACGTTATCTGTTTTTGGAAGTTTATCCTCGCATAAGTAAATGGGAAAAGTCAACCGAAATATGTTTATTTCATCTTTCCGCCGGAAAGGCGAAGGAAAATCGGCAATCATGGATGCTTCGAATACGTGGAGGCGAGCGTCCCATTCAAAAGAACATTTTAACAATGCGAAAGGTCAAAAAATGAATATAACCCTATTGGGGGGTACACGCCCTTATGTGCAGTGTACCATTAACCTTTTCCATTCAGTACTTATGATGCTCGAGCTCAATGCTAGCTTTTAATGTTTTACCACCCCAACGCTGATATTACTGCCGACTTAGCGATTACGTTTTGCTCTTGCTACTCACATTTTGAAATTCTTGGAAAGATTTGTTTATACTATTATGAAGTATCCAGCCAACAGGTTGTCGTAAATTCTTCTTCCTTTTAAAGTTAACAAATGCAAGCTCTGCTTTGGTGTCTAAAAATGCTTTTTTAGCTACTTTTTTAGTCATTAGATTAGTTGCAACAATCTCAGTCGTTATTTTGGCAATTCTACAGAATATCTAAAATTCTCGTTAGGTTACAATATCTTAGCACAGTATCTCGTGATTGATGTTTATACCCAAGACTGTCATAAATATTTATACATTTTTAATTGTACATAAGTTTCAAATTTTCTTAAGTTTCCGAAACCCAACTATTTAAAGTTCTTAATTACTGATCTCTGAAGTTGTTTCTGTCCAAAGTTATGCTCTACTTGTTCAGCTTTGCAAGAGCCAGGCAAGAACTTGAGGTGTTAAAACAAAAAGTGGAATCCCCAGTTATTAAATATGCAAGTATTATGGACATCTCGCCATTTATTATATAATTAGTACATATATTGGTGGTGATGATAAATGAAAAGAGCCGTTAGCATTTTTCATGTTTAGAGTTTAATTGCTATTTTCTCAGAATCCAGATTGCTCAATTCTTAAAGCCTCGTCACGCGTGTTGGCGTTCAAGAATGGCGATCCCCATTTGATTATGGAAGAGAATTCGACGATGACGCGAAGTCAATCGGTTGAGTGGGATTTGCATTTTGAGCCGACTTAAGCTAACGAGGGGCAATCTGTCATTGGCGGGACTCAACGCTCAGTCCGAGGGAATCGAAAGCAGATTTGTCATGAGCGCGGTCGTCAAAAGAGCTGTCCACAGCGACCCTGGGGACCATACAACACAAATTATGCTCGGTTTACGCATGGCTTCTTCCCACTGATGAGCTGTCAAACGAATATTTTACAAGGTTTTCCCTTGAAGAATCATTCTCATTAATATATTAGCACGGTGTGCTAATGCCATGCTAAAAAAAGGGAAGATATCTTAGCGTTGAAATATGTTGAATTAAAACGAAAACAATGTAAGGCGGTATTGCAATAACTTGTGTGGTTGAAGATTTTGCTATTTTTAGGTAAATAATTTGACTTTTGGTAAACTGAATTAAAATATATCTACTATGAAGTAGGTCATGCAATGATGAAATTAGCCATGTATCTTTTCAAAATTCATTCAATAGTCCGCATAATCTAGAACAAAATCGCTACATATAACAACCAGCTCAGTAATTGGTCGCATATATAAATGCAAAAATGTAATTGATATTGATAAGTGAAACTATATTCATATATCATATCATTGTCTTTCATCATTCAAAGAAATCAATAGATAACACAACAACACCAATGATAAAAGCATGTAATGTACCATTTTGCTTCTATTTTAAGTAACCTAGATAAAACAAACTTTTAGGGCCTATAAATTAACTTATCTTATTAGATAAGTAGTAAAATTGAAGAATTTGAAGAAATTTTATAAAATTTTTAATATACTATATTGTAGCTTATAGAATATTAGATTATTTAGTTTATTATAGCTTTAAAATTTTATTATAACTAAACCAATTAGGTCTTCTATACATTTTGTTAAATTTACTTTCTTAAACAATTGTTTATATATAATCTTTTTCACTTTTCATATATCTATGTTTGTGTATTATTGTATTTATTTCTATTACTGTGTTTTCGCGGGTTTTTTTCACCCCCCTTCTCTGTGGGTGTTTTCCCGCAACGTGGGTTTTTTCTTAGTCAACCTTCAGTTGCATAGATTTTTTCCCACACCCTACTCTTTTTTTTGTATTTTTTTAATAAGTTGAGTTTTTAATATGTTTAAATGTAACGACATACGATGTTAGGTGGAAGAGAGGCCCACCTGGGCCGAACCTCGCCAATAAAGGGTCCAACTAACTAACTAAAATTAAAATTTTCAGGTTATTATAATGTAAATTATTAATGAAAATGAAAAATAATTTTTTATTTTAGTCACATACTGCTAAAACACCCGAGGAAAGAACACGCATGAATGAGCATGAACAACTCATTGTTGGTTTTATTAAAAAAGTGCCTTGGTCTTCCGTAGGGTGAGGAATTCAGGCGTTGTGAACCCATCCACTACACATGGGATCTTTGTATTGCTAACTGACATTCAAAGCTGGCTTACTTGCGTATACAGTACACAGAATGTTAATCACGGTCATTTACTCATATCTTCTAGAGACCCCAACAATGTGACAGTAACATTGTGGCTAGTGTTAGATACGAGTATATCCAAAAAGAGATGCTCGGAAGGATTTCACTCCTTTTTTCTGATCTAAAAACTTCCATAACATAAATGTATCGGATGTACCACAAAATAATAAGGCTAGTTATTCTGAAAAACATAAGCAAGTGTATTCTGAAAAACATTCACCATAGAGATTTGAATGGGATTAATGAGTTTATATGCAGCCACCTAATCAAGTTGGCTGTAGATATTTCAATTCATAGGGCCTGTTCAATCAGCTTAAGAGAATGAAAACTATGGACAAAAATATATGCTTTAACTTGCTTAACATCATTTTTATCTTTGCTATATACCAGTGTACTTTAAAGGCATGCAATGTAACTCGTGTAAACAGCAATTAATATTCCTTGATATCTCGAAGTATGCAATGCATTTCAAATGAAACAAATTAATTTACTTCCTAGTATATATAATGAAATCTATTAAATCTCAGAGTTTACATAAATTCATGTAATTTATATTGCACTTACCAAATGGTCTATGACAAGAAAATTGATTAATGTACTCAAATAAATTACAAAAGCAATAACCATAATATTTATATAAAAATTATTTTGTTATGTATAATCCTTTATTACAGAAGTAAAGTTTAATCTGCGTACAAAATTGATTACCATTGACGTTGAAATTCAACAGAGAAATACCGGAAATACGATATTTTTAAATGAAATTATTAGTTTGATAATGCGAAGGGAACATGGGTGCAAATTACATCTACTGGAGTTTCCCAGCTTAAGAAACTTATCAATTAAAACTTGTAAAATGTCGATATCCGTGGCTCCGTTTACTAATAATACAATTATTTTAAAGGGATTTTGTTGATAAAGGCGTAAAAAGGCATTCTGTTTCGTTTAATGACTGAAAAACCATTTAAGGCCTAAGAAGTAATCTTCAGTTGCAAAGATTCTCTTTTTTATTGGAGGTCCCATGCCGTAATATGCCAGCGATTATTATGGTTGAACAAAAAACTATTTCCGTTATTTCTCTTAATACAAGAGAGTTGACCATTAAACAAATATACATTGCTGTATCCTGAGTAATTAGTCTTCGTTACCGCATCGAGGAGAGACACACTAGGCGGTTTTTATAACCTCTTTCCGGCTACCTACTTCCTTAATGCCCTAAAGAAAATAAGGAAAAAGGTCGACAGCAAATTTTGTAGATAAAATATTAATGGTTCTGGCTCGTTTAAGGGATTCCAAAAACAAAATGTTAAAGCGTAATGAGACGGAGAGCTTCCTCTAAAAATGCCAATTTAAAGTTAATTGGCCATCATATAGTTCTGGGTATATTTATTCACACCAAATACCGTGGTGATGGGAATTATTTTTCCCATCTTGAAATGCAGTATTCCGGCGGTCAAAATCAGCTTTGGATTCCTCACTTTATTTTGACTTTTAGTAGGGAACAATTTAAAATCAATTTATATGTTTTCACGAAGAGAGGATGGAAGCGAAATCGGTCCGAGACGAATATATAAGAGTCAGGGTGTGAAAAACGATAAAGGGAGAAATTTAAGATTCTTTTTGGACATAAAATATAGTTTTTTCCAAGTACGGAGTGTTAACACTAATTTTTTTCACTGTTCACGTCGAGTGCGGATCTGCTTCCTTGAATACCCAGACTTTTAAAATCAATTTCTAGTCACAATATTAACTTCCTATTATATTTCTATAAGTTTTCGGAAAAAACAACAATGTCCACCTGAGTTTAACGCAACGAGGAAACTGAAATTTGAGGTGTATACACTTAGAGAACAGCTGTAGTATATTACATTGGAGTGCAGAACTGTCTTTTTCTCTTATTAGGAGTTTCTCCGTCATTAGAGCGATAAAAGCTACCCGACGTAGATTACGGAGCCAAGTCCCTGAGGATCGTCAGTGCTATATAGAATAGAATAGAATTTTTTATTAATACAAAACACTTGCATCATTAAAAGAACACAGAAAGGCACTGTTTGCAGGTTGGTATCTCGTCAGGACTGTACAATCAAAAAAGATTTTTTACAAATATCAACTTTTTACATTTCATAGTACATGATATACATAATTCATTACCATATAGTTTGGTGATTCCTACAATTTAAATTCAGGAATACTTTTGTAGTCGATTTTAATCTCTAGCTATAACTCTTTTGGAATACAAGTAGTTTCCATTATTGCAAAAATAAACGAAAGAATTATTTTCGAAAATACATTTCTCGGGTCTCCGGAGACCCGAGATCCATACTCCCGGTGTTGAGAAGTGGAAAATGTTCTAACTTTGAATGCCTTTATTTCTTTCCTGTCAAAAGATTCATGTTCGTCAGTTCATACATTTTAGAGATTTAATTTAGATTCATAGAAATCTCAATGGAGTGAGATACATTTGGAAAGGAATTTATAGAAGCCTCTGTCTAGTTTTAGCAAGAATTTAAAACTTGACATCTTCTCAGCGCATGTTTGAAGAAGTTACAGAATGAGCTTTTGAGTTGCTTATTTCATTACAATACTTCAACCACCCACTTAATTCAGGCAGTGTAGATAGAATGGGGAACAATTGCCGTCTTAGAAGCACGAGAAATTCAATTTAACTTGCTGCGGTAGGAATTCTCTCCTTAGGACAATTTTAGAAAGGATCAGAAATTATGCGGCAGGATTTGTTAAGAAAATTTTCATCGGTCAAAAATTAAGTTACAATATGAAATAGTGAACTTTTGTACAAAAAAAGGCTTTCAGATAGTTTATCGAATCCAGTAAGAACCAGTTTCCACGAATGAGCATACGAGGAGTATGTCATTCCTTTTATAGCAATACTAAAAGACTTCCTTACCCTGCTAGCAGATTAAATGTGGACTATTCTTACCGTCATGCAAACAAAAATACAGAAGTTATTTCAGCAGGTATCCAGTCCATTTTTAGAATTCCAAAACGTTCATCATGTTAAATAGAGTCACACACTACTCTTAACATTCGCACCAACAATCATAATTATTCAACAATTAATACGTTATTTGAATTGTTAGTACTAAAATGCAAATTTGGAAGGTGAAACAATAAATTGGTACTGTAAAGATAAAGAGATTCAACTATACGTAAAACTACGTTATTAACCTGAAGCTGGGAGGGAAAGTCCTCAAAAATCTCTTGCAAATAAGAGGGAAAATATATGGCACAAATCAAATAACTGCATCCTTGACTTTTTAGCAAATCATTACAATTACTTAATGCTATTATGCTATTAATAGAATAGGTTTTAAATATATGAAACTCCATCAGGTGATAGGAAATAGAACCAATTCATAACTCAATCATAATGTAATTTTTGGTCGGTTTCGACGGTTCTAATCTAGACCTGATAGAGTTGCATCAATAAAATGTATTAATGAACGAGGACTTAGTTATTTTGTCTCATCACCCGATTTAATGCTAACTGACAGCTGTTTCCGTTTTTTAAAAGTAACCTCATTGTTATCGGTGTAAACCTAAATTTATTATCCGGTTAATGCAGAAATTCCTCGATTGAGTAGTCCAGGTGAAATAAAATTTTCCTTATTTTCCGTGGATGTCAGCTATTGATATGAAGAGTTCAATAACCAAGTCTTTGAAGCGATGTATAGAAGATTCTAAAGCTCATATGATGTATAAAAATGTACTAAACATTTATACCACGGTTCATAACGATATAGAATATCACCCAAATAGAAAGTATGCTTTAAGGATAGAAAATTGTCGTTAAAGAGAAGGAAGGAATTTTGAATTTTGGTACGGATTTGAAAATCTTAATGACGTAGTAGGTTTTGCTAAGACCCTACTCAACTTCTCTGCTTGGTTTTTATAGAATTCTGGTCGTCGTTACATTTTTGTTGTTCTTCCTCGCACTTATCTCGAAATAAAATTCCCCTGCTTTTCAGTCTCTCAAACGGAATTTTACTGAGCGAGGTGAAGCTGTTTATAATTGCAAATCTGGAACCCAGGAGATGGTCATAATAAAAATATAATTACCATAATCCTCTGCGTCACTTTTACCTCTTGAGTAGCCGTGTATTATACGAATGGACTTTAGAAATTTCATAATGAATAATCAAGTTACAATAAATGGCATTAATGCTCATTTTTAATTTTCAAGCTTTGAGAAGAGTAATCTCTGTATTTTTAAAGTTCAGTTTCCAAGAGAATTTTGAATCCCTTTCTCAGCAGTCAATTGGAATATGAAATTCTTTTAGAATTCCGTATTTATTTTTTAATTCCTGAAATCAAATAAATTTATGAATATGTTTTATTTCGTTTGCAGTATACGGAGTAGTTACAACATTTATCCTGAATAAGGCCTTGGAGAATAAATTACTGTATAATTTACACGTGTCCTACACAGTTTCTAATTTTGCATTTTAAATTAAGTTTTAACTGGAAAATATATCCTTAAATATGTCAGATGATTAATTGGATTGTTATGAAATATGCAATTCTATAAATATTAACTGTTAGAAAAATCGCCCTTTTTCACCCATTCACAGGAAAACCTTGAGTAAATATAAAATATAAATAGGTACTATTTTTATCCCATACCTTCGCAAATAGATGATTGATGTTATTAGTTTGGAAATATATTTAGAAGCTCTTCATTTTGAGCACTATATAAATTGCACTTCTTACGTACAGTTTGTTTAACGGCATGGCAAACTTTTCATCATTTCTGGACATTCATTGGATATTAAATTTTCTCGTATTCGAATTGAAAAGGAGAATTTTACTATAGAAGTTCTTACTTTACTTTAGGATGTTACAAGAGAAATCCACTGAAAATATATCATATTTTTTCATCTTTGCAGGAATATTTCTCATTTCTCGGAGAGGATTAATTTCCCCAGTTCATTCGGACGAAATTTTGGATATTTTTCTGTGGTACATGAAGAAGGGATTTTCTCGTGCAGATCCCTTAGCATTAAGACAAACAAGCTATTAAATTAATAATTATTCTCCCTTGAGTAATTGTGGGGAGCGGTGGATTAAAAATCTGAAATTCAATCTTTTACTTCTCTGAAAGAGGAATTTTATATTCTCAATGAGTTGTACTAAGTGCTTCAGAGGTAAAATATGACATCTTGACGAAGTTAAGCTGGCCTTTAAAATTTTCAAAATTTTTGTACTAATTCTTGAGTTATTGCATTTTAAATCGCAGCAAGTTAATCTCAAAAATAAAATAAGATTTTGATTGTAACATTAGTTTTCTTTGAAATGAGATGTATTCCTGCAATTTTAAGGATCTCTAAAAACTATTTACAAAATTTCCTTTGTATATGTATTTACGGATGTGTATAATTGATGTTATTTTAATGTAATAATCCGGTACAGCTAGCAATACACAAATGCGAGCTTTCGTCTTTCTTTTCGATGAGGATTTTTCTGCACTCTCCAGTTTTGTACGTATGTTCATCGGGTTTTTCTGGTTAGGGAATGATCGCCTATGTATTTTGTGTTTTTGAGTTAATTAATAAAAAGGAAAATGCAAAGAAGGTTAATTGGAATAATGGCCCTCAAAGGCTAAAATTCGCCCATAAGAAAAGACAGCATTATGTTACCCAGTTTCATAATTTAAATGAGTAGTGGTTGAGCTCGTGCCCCCTAAGTATTATAGTAGTAACTTTAATTCCCGCATTTCTTAGTATTCATGTCAGTGGGGCAGAAATTTTGTGCTTTCAGCCGAAAACTGTATTTCATTCTATGCTCATTTATCTTACTGTTTGGAATCCCCTATGTCACAGCATATGAATTATGATAACTGGATTATTGCATAGGTTTATACATTTCTGGACTTTATGGCATAGTGCTTCTCCTTTCTTTTGAGTGAGAGTTATGGGGAGTAACGAGAAAAGATTATGTGGCCGTCACCCCGTAGAAAGAGTTGTGAGTAATTGCAGAGGGAGCAAAGCATGGTGCAGAGCAGTAACAATTTAACTAACCCAAATTTCCTAGTAAATACCTAGATAACGTTAGCTGCAACAGGATTTGCTAGGCATTTACGCAGATGCCATTTGGAAAGTTTTCAGTTTTGCTATTATTAAAAAAATGTATGTATGAATACATAATTTTCATGAAAGATAAATGTACTACTATGCAGTTTTCTTCTGGTTAATTGATTGTTGTTTTTTCTTAGTATTTCACCCTGGAGAAGTTTTTAACTTCAAACTTTTATGTGCAGTTATTAATTTTCTATTTCCGGTCTTTTTACTCCAAAATATGAGGAATGTTCGAGGGCTCGTAGTACGTAGTACTCTTTAATTAATGAACATTTTTGTGTATTTAAACAATACGATAGTATATCTTATTTCAGAGGACGGCTTTAGCCCCACTTCCTCGATTTGACCAATTCCGAATTTGCTTTCCTTCAAGGAATCACGATAAAAATTACTGAAATTTTAGTACTAAGTTAATTAAATGTATAGTATAGCTATAAAATTCTTTATCAGCTGTTTATTTTTGCTGAGCATTTTTACATTTCAGCAAAGCGATGTATTTTTAGGCATTTTATATATTACAACTATTTATATATTTCTCTGGGTGTAATCAAGGATTAATTACTATTTTTCTTAATCTTACTCGTATTAAAAATATTTTATATAAATAGCAATAGATTCTTGCTGTGCTATCATAAAATTGTTTTTTTTTCGTAAATAATTTTTTATAGTTTCTCTCATATCTTTCATATACAAGAAGTCCTTTATATGTATATGTAATGTGTATATAGTAACCTTTCACGGAATATATATAAGTACTCGCGAAGGATTAGATGGGAGAAAAGGCCTTATATTCCTTATGAATTTAGATATTGTATATTTTCAATAGAATTTTTTGTAAATACCTCTCACCTTTCACGCAAGTTCATTTTTATTTATTTATTCATTTATTTATTAATTCAAAGATTCACGTACAGTTTGGCGACCATTTAACAGTGAATGCACTTAACATATAAATAACGTAACAAATTAAAATAGAAACAAAATAAACTAAAAATAAAATATATATACGTATACAGAATACGACCCAAGCAGAAAAATATTAAACGAATAAAAGAATAAATTAACTAAGTCTATATTCCACAGTTAAAAAGATACAGCAAACGACCGGTTTCAACGTCTTAGCGTCATCATCTGGTGTGAAGAATTCTCGGAAGCACACAGTATATATAGAGAGTCCAAGGTTAAGGTGGGGAAAAAAAAGGAGGGAGTATTAGAGATGTTTACTGGAATTCTGTAGAGGATGGTAAGAGTGCCTGAATGATTGGGGAGGGGGAAGAGAAAATGTATTCATTGACAATGGATGAGGGGTGAATGGTTTTCTTTGGTGATTTCAAATTGCTCTAGAAAGTGCAATTCTTTTCCCCTGTTTCCCGAGTGTAAAATTATGGGACGAAAATCGTAACTATGATTTTGGGTTAATAAATGTTCTGCAAAGTGGGGCTGAGAAGAGATGTTTCCATATTTGAAACATCTTTTGTGCTCCTTGGTTCTTGTTGCGATATTTCGGGTTGTGCGACCTATGTAGAAAGCGTCGCAATCGGAACATGACAGTTTGTAAATCCCTGGTTTCATCTGGGGGTCCACTTTGTCTTTACTATTGCAAATTAAGATTTTTAAATTAAGTGGGTTATAAAATGCAGGTTTTATACGATCTTTAGGGAGAAAATTGGTAAGAGTATGGCTAAAACCGTTGACAAAGTAGAATTTACGCCACTGCGCAGAAGAGTTGGGGTTCGAAAAGGAAGAAAATAATTTTCTGATCGCGTGTAGCCTTTTTTTCCTATTTTAAATCTTCAAAATTAAATTTTGGGGGTATTTATTAGTCTGAAAGATAAAAATTATCGTTTTGAGTTCTTTCTGGAAGTTAAGTTGTGAAAGGGGAATATGAAATAAACGGTGGAACGGTGAAAAGCAGCAAGTTTGTGGGTAAGGGGGAGGTTGGATGTGAAGGGTATAATATTATCCGTGAAAGTAGGCTTTCTATAAATGTCAAAATTAATCGAGGAATCTGAAATGAAAAGTAGGAGATCAAGAAAATTCAAGGTCTTATCCTGCTCTATTTTTATTGTGAACTTAATGGCGGGATGGACAGAGTTTAAAAAATTAAAAAAAATAGGTCAAGTTGTCTTTTGGTTCCTCTCCAAATACAGAAGATATCATCTACATACCTATACCACTTGAAACATGTTTTTGTAAGGAGTTACTAGAGTTAAACACCATAAATTCTATTTTATTCATAAACATTTCGGATAGAATTGGGGAAAGTGGCGAACCCATCGCTAAAGCTTCGTCTTGTTTGTAAATAAACCCATTAAAGAGAAAAAAGTTTTTTCCGTGCAGAGGTGGAGTAAAGATAAAAGGATGTTTACATAAGGCGGGTCAAAGTTGTTCCTAGAAAGGATTTCTCTAGCCACAGATAATGTCTCCGATACAGGAACAGAGGTAAACAAATTACATACATCAAACGAAACCAGTATACAATTTCTTGGTAAAACAACACCATCTAAACATTTACTAAGTTCCACAGAGTTTCTAATAGAGTATTTTGAGCCAAACACATCAAGATTTTTTAGCACTTCATTGAGTTCTTTTGACAGTTTATGAGAAGGGCTAGAGACACTCGAAATCACAGGTCTAATTGGGCAATCCGATTTGTGAGGTTTTGGAAGACCAAAAAACCTTGGTGTTATAGAGTTTATGAAGACTGAACGTCTCATTTCTTTCGTAAAAATATTTACAAGAATTTACTAACATTACTTTAAGAGTGCGTCAAAGGAAAGTATGTCAGTTTAAAGGAGGTAAGCTTTGCTTAAGCTGTAGAGGACGAAAACCAACGCATTCTCAAGAAGAGTTATTAAGGAAATCGCTGCAGTAAAATTTGTAAGCGTTTTAAGAAAGGAGATGAGCGTGCTTGGTTGCTTTTCGGTAGGCGTAAATCAAGTGGAGAAAGACTGCGGGGATGCGTCAAGAATTTCATCGAATCTCAAACTGCATCTCGCTGGAGGTAGAATTTTTATGCTCGTTTCACAGTATTTCACGACCTCATTGAGCGTCACCAGACACAGATAAAATGAAATATTGCTGGAAGATTCATTTTCGTGCTCATCTTCGCCTGCCTTTTACTTTAATCGTCGATCATCTCTAGAGATATGCACCCGAAACGGGTGGGCCCTAGGTGGCCATGTTAATCTTTTAAAGAGAGAGAAGAACATGAATTAGGGATTTTTTTTTGGTGACCTGTTCCGTCCAGTTTCAGGTTTCTGAAACGAAATCGGCTATAAGAATCCTCAGCGGGAAAATATGCTTAAAAATACGTAAACATTTGTTGTCTACGCAATAAATAGTTAATTACTTTTCTCAGATATAGCAAAACATATTGTAAGTAGCATGATGAATTTTAACAAAATTATCCACCGTATTCTTACATTAGAGAGTAAAATGAAAAAACATTTGAATTTGAATATTTGTTAATATTTATAAGGAAATGTAATTGCGTTTTGCCGTGACAGAATATTTATTAATGTTTAAATTAATATTACTTTTGCAATCTTAGAACTAGCTGTTCAATGCAATTCTTTCCTAAAATTGGTACGGATTATAAACTATTTATGCTATTACGGAATATCTGTTTTAGGGCCTTTATCAATCTATGTTTGACATTTAGGGGTGCGATAGGTTTTCTTTAATGATCTCCCTCTTTCATCAGCTAAATTACATTATAGATAAAAGAAATTTGACGCAAAATGTACTTCGCTCATTTAAATTGAGCGTTTATTTAAACTAATTTGAAATATTATTTTTCATATATATTTCAGTTTCTTCGTTAGACTGATTTACGTGCATACATCATAATAGGTATTCAATTTTAATCACTGCGTACATTTTGACAAAAAGTACAGAAGAATGAACTGAATTTCACTCGCAAATAGCTGTTGTCTTTACCATAAACATATCTCTACTAATAGATATAGCTATACAACTTATTGAAGATTCTAGTGATTATAGTGACTCTACTGATTTATTGAAAAAAATTGTGATGAAACAAGCTACTTTCAAATACATCGATTTTCTTTACATTAGTTAATTGCTTTCGATTTTGGGAAAGAATCTTTTGTATTGTACAGGAATTTTCAGTCAATTCAATTATACATATTTTACGGGAGGAATTATAAAATGGATGATAGCTGGAGATTATGATCAATAGAATAATGTTTCATTAATCTGGTGCTTAAACAATGATTGATTTTTGTCTAAAACTTGAAAATATTTCAGAAACAAATAGAGCTTTTATGAACTGAGTCTGCGTAGGATTTTCATAGGAAAGGGTTAAATAGAATGTAAGTGAAGTGTGATGATATATGGGATTAGTCTGTTTCCATGGGCTTCTCGATCCCACGCACCAACGGACAATGGGAACCAAGAACAAAGATCAGATTACCGCGTGAAAGTAGAGCTAAATGCATAATGCGAGTATATATCATAAGATGCATTTCAATTGAGTTATAGTACATACAAAAGATTTACATATGATGAGTGCAGCAATTCACAAATTTGGTTTTCAGTTTAAGTGACACTTGTGTTAAGGACATAGGTTTTACTCCCCCCCAATTTCTTGTGGAATGTTTTCCTCCACTGAAATTGTTTCCTAAGCTCTTAAACTCGTTTTCTCAAGCCCTAAATCCTATTGCCAAGCTATCTCAATATTAAAATTTATACGACGAAGGGTTGGATTGGAGAAGAGACCATACAGTCTCAATCTCTCCCTGAATAAAGAGCTTTATTATTTTTATTATAAGAAATGACTATCATTCTTTTGAATTCAGTTACGTAAAAAAATTACTAATTGAATACATCTTTACTCGTATACTTTGGGAACTATTTAAGTACGCAATTGAATTCTTCTACACGGAAGGTACTCGTTTTTTGATACATTTTATCTTAAATATATTTATCAGACAAAAATTTCTCTTAAGGAACATGCAATTCAATCTTTTTATTCTCGCTAGTCACTTTTATGACGATGGTAACAACTTATAAATCTAAACCTACACCCTGATTGCGGTGCCGAACTTACTGTTAGATGACGCCCCCGTGGCAATTTCCTGACATGAAAAACGGAAAGTACAGACTTGGATTACTCGGGCCTAATTATTAGAGTAGAGTACAAAAAGTATCAAAGATTTTTCGGCCCATTGACTATCCCATCAAAGATATTTGGCCTGCCCCCAAGTTCCTTCAGTGGGCAAGCAGGATTTATGTTTCTTTCGGTCTCACAACAGAGCGGCGCACCACGTTCTCTCTCGCTGGTTTCCAAGTTAGCGATAAAGCCCACCTGTTACTCGAATGGAAGGCGTGGAACTGCTGAGAGCTCACTCCCAATCGTCTTTCCCGAAGTTCCCTATTCTGTCACCAAAATAATTTTTCTGACTCATGAAACTAAACATGCACAAAACATCTTCTATGCTTCTCTTAGGTATTGTTTAACAAAAATAATCGCCTTAGGCTGCTTTCTATTGAAAATTAAGATAGTAATAATGATAAACATATTTTATTAGGGCGAGATTGCAACCTTTAAGCCTCCTCTTACATGTAGCCCTTTGTCGTATACATTTTAAAGAAATAGATAACATGTGCAAAGAAGATAACTACATTAAGGGTTGAAAAGCCTGAGCTTAAGGCTTAGGAACACATATACACCGCAGAAGGAAACACCCGCAAGGAGAGGGTGTGAAAATCCTGCGAAACCTACTGATAGTTAAATAAATTCTCATGCAAAAGCAGGTTAAGGAAAATTTGAAAGACAAATATTCAGATAAATAAATCAATATAATTGGTTAAGAATATAGTGGAAAGCAAGTAATAAGAATACAATAAAAATAGTTCTAAACTGAATTACTTAAAACCTCTTGACGTAAAATCTATATTAGAGGAGGTTCCTCTTGTATGTTACAGCTAAGTCTTTTTTGCAAATTACAAAATATTTAAAGGCTAAATCAATTTTAAATTTACACTAAAACTGACTTTAAAGTGCTATAGAAAGACCCTTTGGAGGAACCACTTCAAACCGGATCGATTCGATATTTTTTTATTTGAAAAAAACCCTCACATTTTCCTCATTTGAAAAGTTGGAGGGTTGTATGGGACACTTTCAATAGGTTACGGAATAATCCAGTCCCGTTTGCAATCCAACCTTCTACCTTACAAAATCCAATAATATATGTTTTAAAACATTATTATAAGTATGATTATTCTTAAAAATATTAATTCAAAATTTTCAAACATTTAAATTTGTTTCCTCTTAGAGAAATTTAAATAGATTATGAAAACCATCTGTCATCACAAATGTTTCTTTATTTATATGTGGTGCTCTTTTGCAAAAGTTATTACTTCCTACCGCCATATGGCTTACATTACCGCTCAGTATGAAAAGGACATGTTCTTCTCTTTTGGTTTGGTTTACTCTTTCCACAAACAGTTTAAGATTAATCGAGTAATTTGTGCATTCCAATTTTGTCCCATAACCCTCAATGTACCTTTCCCTAACAACCGGACTGCCATGCAACGCAACTTTCACTCTCAAAGGTAAACTACCAATCCGATTGGAAATAATCGCTCATAACTTACTAAAAGTAACCCTTAGTTGCTACCAAGACAATTAAAAAATTTTTGTACCTATTAAAATGAAGGTAGAATAGTCTACAGTTATCTCCGTGCACGAAAATTTGCTGCAAAACTACTAAAACACTTGTTACAAGAGAGTGCGTAGCAACACAAATCCAATATGGCTAGAACTGGTCTTTGGCATCAATGTGATTAATACCAATGCCGTATTAGGGGCTGTCCCTAGCGCTGATTGGCCAAACACCGCCTGTCTCTTACAACATGCTGTCCCGTACTAGAGGACCTTCCTATATGCGCATATAATACATTGCAGACATTATTTGTTTTTTTTTCAACTCTTTTAAGCACACATCTGATATATTTTTAAATCTTATCTTAATATCTTATCTTTCGTCACAATTACATTATCGGGCATCCTGAAAGGAATAGAGGCCCGAGCACAACAAACAGTTTCTTCATAGAGCTATCTCTTCGGTTATATAGATCCCCCAGCAGTATATTTTAGCAACACTTCTAAACTGCAAGGATGTGTCTATGTTGCATTCCTCTCTTTCCATACTTTTTCCAAATAAATTCAAAAATATTTATTAACTGTAATATCAAAATTAAATTAAATCTCAAGTAAAATTTAATTTCTGAGCCTCCATCAATTTCGTAGGTAACCTTTTCTTTGGTCCATTCAGTCTATCCATTGCTTATATTTTTATAAAATTTTATCATCTAGCTACAAGGAATATGTCCTCTCAATAGAGATATACTTCAGCTATTTCTTGGGATTCTCTCAACTGAGCCTGAAGCTCTTCATCCCACTCTGTTTCATTTGAGTGTTGGAAGTTTGATAGATGAGTAACGGAATCCACTTAACAATTACTTCTTTTGATACAAAATAATTAATATTTCTGCATTATATCCCATTTACTCTTCATATTTTTTTCTTACTCCCTTCTTATCTATCTGCACTGTATTACCTGCAAAACATTGCTTCTTATCCACTTCTTACCGTAATTTAGGAGAATTTAAACATATGTTGCGTAAGGTATGGGCAAGATAACTCTTGTTCCATCGTATATTAATTACTAATCTCATCTAAGCTCATCACTGTTAACAGAAAAACAAATAAGTATCTAAGGGAGCAGCACTTAGTGACGGCGTAACGAAAGTGGATCGGCTGCATCTCCGATGTATCCTTTCGATAAGTCCTAAATAGGAAAGAGGAGGCGCCGCCGAAGACGGAGATCAGAGATATGATGCCCTCTGTTGAGTGACGAAGGAAATTTATGTGCGACAGTCATTGTCCGCGGAGGAACATGCAGACAGAGTGACTCTTCGAAGGAGAGATTTACGAGAGCGATGCTCAGATACGGAATGGACCGGTGAAATGCAATCTCTACCAATCACGCATCTGAGAGAACTCTCGGAAGCCTTGTCAGCGAGAGTGCGATATGCTTCTCCTATTCGTGGAATCCCTCACCTTTGAGGGACATGCCTTTTTACGTTGATACCGCACGCGTTCATACAAGTATATTCCGTCTCGAGATGATAATTTTGGGATCTAATGGATCTATGCTATATAATCTATATATATCTAAGCTATAAATACTACATAATCAATTCAGTAGCAGGGAGGTACGCTATACGTGAGTTATTTTGTATTAAATGTTAACGCAAGGTTTTCCCAAGTGATATTGCTACGGAAACCTTGATACTAGAAAGAGAGGTTGCAGAATTCCAAGTATCTATTCGGTATCAAAGTTGACTATGAAAGCACAAGTAAATTAAGATAATTTTTTTGTCATTGGACTCCTTTTTCAAAAAGTGTGGTATCCTGTCTTGTTTTCTCGGAATACCGGGGAAGGAGAAGAGAAACACCGGCAAAAACGGCTATTGGAGATTTCAAACCTCTAATTCCTTAACAGCCGTGTCCCAACTTTCCTTTCTTTTCAGAAGAATCTTAGTTATTCCATTCGAATGCTAATTGGAGTCTGAGCTGCACGGTAGACGATTTCCCTTTATAGTGAAAAGGTTTGAAGGTTTAAACGCACATTTTTTACTCTTTTTATGAAACAGTAGGATATTTAGTGCATGCTGTAGATTCTATGACGTGAGCTTATTGTATTTTGGTCATCTCTTCTCCAGTATTTCACGAATCATTGGAATTAAGAGATTTCAAAGAATATTTATTCCCCAATTTGAGAGTTATGAGTCATCGCTGGAACTTTTAAGAAGCTAATTCATTTTAGAATTTGAGATCGGAACGCTTTAACCATCTTTTTATGAAATAGTTATATTCGTTCAGTTGCACAAGACGTTAGTATTTAGGTAAAATAGTTATGCCAAACTTTGAAATAAACGTATGATTAAGAGAGGTGGTATAATTTATGGTGTTATACCTGAGCACATATTTACTAATATTACAACACAATTGGATTACCTTGATCTGGATATAATGCATAGCGTAAAATCTGCCATCCCTCGGAAATTCTTTAATAGAAATTGTATAGTAAGTCTATTTAAGCGGCTATGACTCATCAGCTATCGCTACTTCCGGGGGCCCTTTTGTTCTGTAAGAGGCGATGAGGAAACACAAAACTTCTCAAACAAGTTCTAGTCTCGCCTTTCGTCTCCCCCAGCGATTACAGCCTTTGTTTATCCTGAAAACATTGACGCAGTGGTCCGCATAGTTTGCACCCTATACTGGGGCCGAGCATCTGTCTGCCTTGATGTCTTGATTCATGCACGGACTCCACCCGTTGGGTAAAAGGACACTCTCGTTGCCTCCCTTTCTACTCCCAAGCCGCAAAGCAACTCCCCGAATAAATATACAGGACGCTTCTCCAAAAGGGGCGTTTGAAACCTAAGCTAACCTCATCTCATTCTCTCCACCTCAGTACCCAAATCTACCCAACTAAAACGTCGTATACCTCCAATTCATCTTAAACACAGGCTCACCTGACCACTTACGGAACTGTCCGATCGAGGGTGGAAGTTTTAGAAAAAGGCTGCAGGTTGATTTGTGCGAGGCCATTGGAATGAGCACGTGATCTCAAAACTAGAACGATAATGGTTATCTAAGAGTGAATATTTCCGTGGTTATGTTTCATGAAAGAGCATGAATTTTGAAAATTAAACTGCTTCAATGATACTTGGTAGAAATTCATGATGCAAAACAATTAATTGTAACTAATTACCTGCATAATTTCATTCAGAAACTTGTACATTCCCACATTATTTAAACTACTTATCATCTCAAAGTTTAGTTTGCACCTGATTATGGGGTAGTATGCCGAAACCGGTTGATGGTTTGATAGATAGAGTGGAATTCTATAAGTTTCCGAGTATTATTGTACAAGTGTCTCTTTCAATGAGAACTTTTACATATTTTTATTGCGAGTAGAAGTAATAAGCAAGATCATCCTGACATTTTGAATAGGATTACGATAAAAAACATTTTTACTCATATCATAAATTAATTTGAGATGGCTAGATCTAGGTATTGTGTCGTATAATTAACAGAAGACGTATCAGCCTACCCTAAATTCCCCTAAGTTGTCTTGTTGGAGTCTTATAAAAAAATCGTGTAATTTTTCTGATTAATTATTTATCAGGGTCAGCATTTTTATTGATATTCTATCTATATAGCTTTTATTCTTTGTCATAATTTACACACATTCTATGTGAAACATTTGAGTACTAGTTGATGCAGATATAATTATATATTTGTAGGTTTTCCATAAAAAATATCTAGAGACTCAGTTATTGCAATATTCATTTAATTATCACTACAAAAATGTCATATCTGGAAAATCAATTTTCAAGGATCATTATTTTAATTTTGTAGATATATCTGTGGAATTGTTTTGTTTAGCTTTAAAACGCACCGTGAAGGCGTTTCGCTATTTTAATCTAATTTTTTTTAGCTCTCTCTTGTGAGCTTGTTTAGAGCTTATATTGGAATAAATACTAGAAAAAATGATACAATATATTACCGCTTGATTTTATTTTACCCAGGAACTAGGAAAATCTTAATTTCTCGGACTTTTTGATCACTTTCACAAGTGCATAAATATATTTTTTACTCTTACTAAGTTTTGGTTTTTGTTAAATGAGGAACTTACACGTCTTTCTTAAGTTCAACTACTTTCTTAAATTTTATTATGCATTTTTTTAAATTTCACTTCATTTTTTTTTGTATTTTAATATGCCCAATTACAAATTATTTGCTGTCAGTTAACTCTCTTTTTTTGCAACGCATGAATGTACTCTTTTGTATGAAGGTTACCTCCACACACGTACCTTTTGAAGCAACCTAATGCTTTCTTAAGCTTTTTTTGTAAACTTTTGTTTGGAAGAAATGAACTAAACTACACTAAAATTATCATTGGGATTTCATGAAAATTTTCACCGAGCAGTGTGGAACCTTCTCTGGTATAAATCAATAAATTTTGGTGTATAAACTTTATGATCTGGTTCACAGTTTTACCAGGAGAGATATATAGCGCCACAACTACGAATTCTCGACCAGTTTGTGGAACGTATTTATTAATACAAATTTTTTAGCATTACAATTTCTGTTGTACTCTGCTTTCCTCCTTTCCTCTGGGTTCATTGTTCGTCAATTACCATTTGTGGAGTTTCTTCATCACGATCATTGTTCTCGAACTAGGAATCAGTATCATTATTTTTAATTTTTTCTGGGAGGTGAGATGCAACATTCCTTGTATTTATATTGGACTAGGTTTCTAAAAATCTATTCACCTTATTTAGACCCCCTATTTCAGTGTCGGATTCTGATGTCGATTTCGTTGTCAATAAGTTCGAGTGTCGTTCGTCCATTACTGTCGATTTCTAAAAACAAATAATCAAAACACAGTATGCTGTTCCGGATTATAATTTTCTATATAAAAAACAACATATTATAAAAATCTAAGAATCTTTGAAACTCAATATTCTGTCCAACCTTTATTATGAGAAAACTATTTTATTTATCCCCTGTACATTCCTTCCGCATCTATCTCCGGAAATGTTGACTTTTGTGTCGACTCTTATATAATGATTTGCTCAAATCAATATAGAAAAAAAATAATCCAAATATTTTTATAAGAAAAAGAAGTACTCACTGTCCTTTTTGATGAAAACTGTGCTTAGAATTGTTTATACACGGCCACGTGCGTAGCGATAATCCCGAACTACGGATTTGTTGATCAAAATAATGTCACTTATATAATGATTTGCTCAAATCAATAAAGAAAACAAAAATAATTCAAATAAAATGAACAAATAATCATAAAATGTGACTTCAAAAACACCGAAAAACAACAAAAAGTACAAATCAAAATGAGAACACAACGACGCACTCCAACGAACTGGGAGACGAGTCTCCTGCCTTCTGCTAACTGCGCATGATCACTCAGCGCCATAGGTACACGCTGGAGGGAGGGAGACTACGCGGGACTTTTCAAGTCACGCATGTACGATATATTTGCCATAAGAGCCTCGGTCGGTAAGTGGGTAACGCACTCGTCCCCAACGCTAGTCCCTGGTTCGATTCCCGACAAGGGCAACATTTTTTTTTAACGGCACTCTCCAGATTTTACTTATCACGCGTGATGCGGTTTCTCGACCAACACTCCATCCCAAAAGTATCAAACGGGCGCAAAGAAGTTTCACTTCAAAAACTAACTCTCGATTTTAACTCCTTCTAAGACCGTAAATGGGGTAAAAAATTCCTTTATCCTATTATAGCAAGTATAGTTCCATTAAAAAAAAATTAAACGTTCCATTATCTCTAAAAAAGATTCTTAGATCCTTAAATGCTCTATCGCGGTAATCATTCGTTACTAAAATTCTAGAATTCCTTAACCGACAGGTGCTGATCTGTCTCTACTGTTCCGAAATTTCTGATCTCTCAAGAGGAAATCATATATTCCAGCACTTTTTTTAATTCCGGATTTCTTGCGATATTTCACTCTTCCATTACCAATTAAATCCCCGCGGGACGTTGCCTCCCTTGGGTAACCTTCTAAAAGCTTTTAAGTCGTCGAGTTGGTGAGCAGTATTTGGGAGATAACCAAAATCAGTGAGAACGATTCAAAGAGTTAGGCAAGGCAAGATCGATCTTAGTGTGGCGACAGTATTTCTTTACACTTTCACCTATCATTCCTTCCTTATCCTTTATTCTTTCCATTCTCATTTCTCATTATTTTGCGATTTATCTTTAGCATGTTATTATTTTGTCGTCTTTCTCCTTACCTATACCAATGAAATACAATAGGCTTTGCGTTAGGTTTCTATGGTATTCGAAACGTGTAGATTTGAAGAGTATGTGAATTAAAAGCACGCCTTATTCTTACTGTTTGTGTGGCCATAACCACGAATTACTACATTGATTTCAAATCAAACTATAATGCAATTAGTAAATTAAGCAAATTTCAACTTTATCACGAAAATGCAGACGTTAATAGAATAAATCCTATGTAAAAATATGTTTAATGACTTTGAAGTTAGTAAGAAAGTTAAAGTAAGCTAGTCTCCTAGCATTCGGATACGTGTATTTAATCTAATTGAAATAGGAAATAAATAGTAAACGAATACATATTTATCTAACAAGAGGCAAACATAGTGAAATAATGGTGACATACTTGTGTAGGTAGATAAGATTATTACCTTGAACACAATTGAAGAACAACTTCAGCCTAGAAGATATCAATAGTCATTTTACCTTACATTTCTCAGCTTTAAATATTTTCTCTTTCCTTGCCAATATTTTGTCTTTATTTTTCTAAGATATCCTACTGTCTACCTCAATTCTTTCCTCTTCGACTTACAATCTCCTACTCCCTCATGCATTGCGAAAAAGTACTCGTGTCTCTTTGGATTCGGATGTAAGAACTTGGATGTCCCATTTGGTATGACAACAACTATTAGGTTTGGAGGAATAAGACCGTCGAAAAGTGATGCACTAAAAGGGAAAATGCTTTCAACTCCCGGTTAGGAATTTCCAAGTTCTGGGACCTTTTGTTTCGACGCTTCGTTGAACTTTTCGAATCTTTTGATTGCTCAATCCGGAAAGGAGATCCTTTCTGGTGCTCGAAGAATTCTGCTCAAAGAGCACTTCGATATGAGCCAATTCGAGGAAACGCTAGAGTGTAATGGTACGAGTTCGAAGTTGGAATTCCCTCGCTAGTTTTGGATTCTAACTCAAGTGTTTGCTCTTTTAATAGAATCGCCGTACTCTCTAAGATCGAAGAAGCACTTATCTCAAACTGAATGTTATAGATCGACCTTATTTTTTAATACGCTGCCATTGTTTTGTAAAATGTGACTGTTCATCCAGACTTTGACAGAAGGTTTGAAATGACAATTAACGTTCATTAATAGCTGCTGAGAATATTCTACTGATTTCAAAGGATTAAACTTGGATCTTAAGTGATTTGTAGTGACATTAACATTATTAAAATCAAAACATAACGAATTGTTTTTCAAATAAAGATATCTTGACCAAAGTTTAGTCTGTTTAACGAAATATATGGTGCTTTTCGTTTTTATAAACATGTCAAATGCGAGGATGCGAGACAGAAAGTATTTGAAATTTTTAGAGATGCATGGCGTCATGATTTTTTTATTCTATAATCAATAGAATTTTTTTTATCTATGTCAAAGCTTACGTTGTTGAAGATCTATGACATTATGACTAAGAAGGAGTTGGAGCTATGATGATGCTGTATGTTATGATTACAATCTACTTTGATACATTTCTAACTCGTCTGATAAATATTGGAATGTACTATATAATCTATTATTGTTTCTTGCAATGTTCTACGATGCATCGTCATTTATGAGTTTTTTGAGTGATTTAAAGTAGAGAAAACTTTATGAAAGCATTTAGACATACATTTCACTTTTTACATACAAAAACGCGCATGTTTGTATTTAATGGTTTTACGATCATTACTCAAATGCTCAAATGAATTTCTTTTACGTTTACTTTATTCTTACTCTATTCTCCATTGAACTATCGCATCGATAATCCTTAAAGATTTTATCTTCTGTTTCTAGAAAGCAGAAACTTTGTATAATCTCCTTATTTATGCTGGTGCTCTCTTTTCCTTCTATCCATCATTCCTTTAGATTAATTGTTCAAAATACAAGATGGAATTTTCTTATCAGTGCTTGTAGTATTTTCTTGTCTTTTTCTCTTCTCCCCGCAAGATTGCGTGACATTTGAGGCACCGCGGAGGGAATCACTCCGTTAATTGAACCGCAACATTGAATTTTCTTGCAGGCGATTCCTTTCTATTTTCACACTGTCTTCCTCGTTCCATCTCCTTTTCTTTGTCTGGAGACCACGGAAGCTGCGATGAAATTTTCTGGGGAGAAAATTATTCCTCGTGGAAAACCTAGTCTAGTGAGAATAGCTCAGAGACATAATAGCAAAAAAGGATGCTTTACGCATTTTTCTTAGTGTAAGTAGAGACACCATCTAACGGAGAGGAGTTCCTTTGAAGGATTGCGGAAAATACAGGTTGTCAAAGAATATATGAGAATCTATTAAAGGCTAAAAAACGTGACAAATTGCCGTTAGGTTTGCTGTGCGTCGTTGGGCTGAGTCACTGAAGCGTTTTAAGCTAAAATTTATTCAAAAGCATAATCCGTTCGTAGGCTTCCTTGATGAATTTTTGAGCTGTCGAAGCACCTTTATCAATAAATAATCTATGATAATGCTGTCTATGCTAACAATGATGTTAATCAGAAATAAGTTCACTTTCATAATTTTTGATTCATAGAATGAGAGTTAAATTTTCAATAAAACAGAAACTCTGAGACGAAATAAATTTAATGATTATACACAAAACAGAATGTTTCTTAAACTTATATGAAGCTCGTACAAGTCCCAAAATTTTAAAACAGTTTCCATTCAAGTAAAGATTTAAGTATTTTTATTTGGCCCAGCTCCTTGGTATCGAATTTCATGGATCTAAAAGAAGCTCTGAGTTGCGAGAAATAAATATTTTGAAGAGCCATGTCCAAAGAAGTATTCGCTGCTAATTTAGCTTTTAATCTAAGTTAGAGAAAATAGTTATACAGAAAGATTGCACCCTCAATTAAGAATCTGGCGGTAGTAAAAGTATGGCGGTAATTAAATTCTTTATTATTAACATGATCCAATCATAAGTATTTGGTGTTTCGTATCACCATTCTTACTATCTTATAAATTTCTGAAAGACGTGAAAGACAAAGATTGTTTTCAATGTATGCATGAAGAAAAATTATAACTTTAAAAACCATTACTTTTTTAACTCTATGTGATAATCTATCGTCCCGCAAAAGCTAATCAGTATTTTGATTACTCTACAGTTGGGGCTAAAAATTTGCTCATTTGAGATTTACAAATTTTTTTTCATATCATTACATCTTAATCACTTGGATTGTATATTTAATCTACCAATTTGGATTATTAATTTGATTCAGTAATGTATTTACTTGCCGAACCAAAATTTATCTCGGCATTTCCCTCATTTACTTCATCAGTCCGATTTATTTCCTATGGCAACGCGTCCTGCGTCGTTTGAATTTTTCTTTTAATTCCGTCTCTTATCACTTTTATTCTTGATTCTTGTTTCCCACCCATAGTTTCCATTTCTCTCAACCTTGTGCGTTCATCCTCTTCTTTAACGCCTTTGCTCGTCGCTTATTCATCCTTCTTATCGCCTAGAGTGCCGTAAAAGTTCCATCATAGGTGGCTGTGACCACGCGTGTATGCGGCTTTACGCCAATTTCCCGATATTTACTGCCGCTTAATCTCTGAATATTTCAAAGAGATCGCATTTCACCTTTGGTCGCGAAATTTTCATTGGCAACCCCGACGATATTGATCCACTCCAGCTTATTCTACGCTCAAAAGGCATTGACCATTACACCGAAATTGCTTACGCTTAAGCTTCTCCGAGGCTGCGAGATGCTTCATGTACAAGCCTACTATATTGTCTGTTTTATCACATAAATAAAGCAAAGTGCTGAAATTCGCATCAAGGCAGAGCGAAGGAATGCTTATGCTTGCTCGTGGTAACGAGTAGACTTTTGAGCGAACGAAAATAATATTTTCTGAAATTGACGTCTACTTGATGTGATACTTTTCACGATTTCTCCAAGTTATCTATTTTTAAAGGTTTAAAATCTCCAATAGCCGTTTCTGTCGGCGTTCCTCTCCTCATTCCCCGTTACCCCGAGAAAACAAGACAGAACACTTTACTTTTTGAGAGCACTCGATACGTATTTCGAATGCGATGCTTTCTTCTTCAAGAGTAAATTACTAGTAGACCTATACATTCACATATATGTGTATGCCTATAATATATATACCATAATTACAATGCAAGGGCCCTTACATATGTTTAGAAGATTTATAGGTGAAGTGTCTGTTAATCATAAACAATAATAAAAATGTAAATTTGTGATATCGAGAAATGAAATTCAAGGTATAAAAATAAAAACGTAGAGATATTTAATAAAGGAACATATAGAAAAATTTGCATGTAAATAAATGGTATTTGCTCCCGGATAGTCATGTGGACAGCGCGTTCGCCTTTGGTGAAAGCGGTCCCGGGTTCGATTCCCGGTGGGAGCCAATGTGCGAAATGACCTCAGCTGTCGAAGCACTTTTAACAATACTACTACTAAATGGTATTTAAAACAATCGAAAAATAATTTACAAATATCTATCATGATAACAAGGGTCATGAATATTATGAATCTGGCTGTATTAAAAAAAAAACAAATAAATACATTCCTGCGTCTATGTCCACTGGTCGAGTTTCTAGGTAACAACGTCTCTGAGGAACAATCCTTTGATCTTTAGAGATGCATTTTGCAATACCTGTTCCAAGATAAATCTCCTCTGAAACAAAGTGACAAAGTAGTGTTTTAGCGAAACATGCCTCCGGCTTAAGCGTAAGAATCATCCTCTGCACCGATTCAATCCCGCTGAGCCGGAAAAAATCATTCTCGATTTTCCGCTGTTCTTTTTGGGCCGACAAAAGAGGAGGCATCCTAGCTGGTTAAATGTTAAAATCCTACACTCTTATGCGTACGACAGCATTCCTACTCAATCTGTGTAGAGATCTGATTACGAGAGCAAGACCAGCGTATGAAAAGTGTAAGAGATAGAAGAATGTCGAGTTAGCTGAAATGCGTCGTCTACAAAGCAAGGGATTATGGAGAATGGGAGCGAAAATTCATTAATTAGATCTTTTGGTGGGGAAAAACATCAGAGAGATGTTAAGCTTTGGCCTGATTTTTAGCTTGGTGATGGTTTATCGCGACGCTTTGAGTGTGACAAAGCTTCCGGAAATTATATTAATTCCTACTTCAGGAAGCATTTTATAATTTAGTGGAGCATTCAGATTAGCAACATCCCCGAAAAATCTTCTATAACTTAATTAATTTTATATTTAACTCTAATACTCTACTTAAAGATATAATCATACTTTTCTATTATTCTTCAAATTAACTATTTTTTATTGCTTGACAATATGCTGCATAGTTATATAATTTGCAAAATTTGTTTTACTGCTAATTCAATTTTAGCCTTTGCTTGTTTATCAGCATCCTAAAAAGTAAAACTAGTCTGAATTTCTGTGGTAAAATTTTAAATAAGTTCTTTTCCGAAAACTCAGAAAAAGGTTTTATTTTCCATCAACAAATAAATTAATTTTAACTTGTTCTACAGCGTACGGAAGTAAAAAGTAGGGTATATTTACTTCCTCTAATCCTTAAATCTCACATTTCAGTGCAATATGGATTCTAGTTGAAAAGAAGAAATACTAAATATTCAATCAGTAAAGGAAAATTATACCTAGAATTTAAAAAGGAAATACGTAAGTCTATAAGCTGTGGAATGATTTTTAATATACTAAAAAAATATTCGTACATCTTTATACGAGGAATCAATGCGATTCATGAAGCAAAGAAAACTGTTGATTACCTCGGTTGGCAATGATGATTTGCTAATGCGATATCTTTTCCCGGAATATGACACTGGAAACAACAAAAGATAAGCAAATGACACGCATACTCCTGTATCTCTGCAAATTATTAAGCGATATAATTCGAGAAAAGAACGTAAATAGGATACTATTCGTCCTTTGGCCCACCTTTTAAAGATAACGCAACTCGATTTATATTGCAATGAATAGAAGTTAACCACGGTTTCAGTTGGTAGATGGCACTTTTGATACGAAGCTATGAAAGTAACTGCGCAGGAAGAAGATAACGCTTCTGAAAATTTCGCATGTATCCCCACCCACGGAAATTTCGGCAAAAATACAGAGCACCTTCAGGGAAAGATAAAAAAACGAGAAGATGGCATCAAAACGGACGTTGAGAATCGAGATTTAGCACTACGCGTTCTCATTCAAATTTTCTTCTTCGTTCTACACTCCTTTGCATTTCTCTGTGTTCACTATTCAACGAAAGAACACTGTTTTTAGATGGATTGTTTCAAAACAGATTAATCTAAGTTAAACCTTTCTTTGTATTATTATTTTTGGGTCAGTCTCAACTTCATCGTAAACGCCCAGTGAAAATCGAAAAAATTAGCAGAATTAGAAGTCGCATGTAACTTTGCGGATTAAGATAATGTAATGAGTAAGACATGAAATGGCTCGGAAACATTCCGGAAAATACTCAACCAATATTACTTGTTTTTTTCATTTGATCTTCAT
The DNA here is from genome assembly GCA_947579665.1 of Sympetrum striolatum. Classification (NCBI taxonomy): domain Eukaryota; kingdom Metazoa; phylum Arthropoda; class Insecta; order Odonata; family Libellulidae; genus Sympetrum; species Sympetrum striolatum. The sequence goes on along the minus strand of OX388351.1, from coordinate 48,596,442 downwards.
CGAAGGAGAAAATTTTTGCTATCAGTTTTTAGGAGATAAAATTTCGTTACGTTTAAAGAATCGACTCTTTTAACCCGCGTATTCCAGCGGGTTTGTTATGTATAACAGTTCAATGTCCACACCGTAACTTCGAGCGTAAGCTTAGGCCAGGCTATTTGCATTACGGTAAAAGAATTAAATCAAATTTAATTTAATCAGAACTCTGCATCTTTGAAAAGTTGGATAGTTCATTTGAGCAAGCCGATGAAGTCTCCTTTATGACGCAGAGGCAACCAGCAAGACTTCCTAGTACGAGCAGCTTTTTCATTCGTAGGGAAAAGTTTGTAATAGTAACAGGAGAAGGAAAGCATTGGTGGATTCTCATAGTCTGCATCGTCTCATTCCTTACTTAAATACTAAAGCTCTGTACGTTCAAGTACGCCAAAATTTAAGTAGCATGAAATAAATGTAGAGAAACGAAAACTTGTTCGTTAAAGTTGGAGAAATTAAACGAAAACAAACTTTGGTATTGGTCTTTTCCTTTGATTCCACAGTAATTAAGATTTTTGACAGCCATCCTCGCGGATCATAAATTCTTTGTTAACTTACTAACAAACATATTGTGATCTTATTCGGAAGACTTCCGAAGGCTTGACATCTCTACGCACCAGAGAATGAAATGCACAGATGACCTAAATGTTTTAAAAGAAAGAATTGTAGACACAATACCGGCTGTTTATAGTTATTTTAGAAACGTTATAATCAGAATCTGCTCCTCATCGGTTGCCTCCAAGCTAGATGCTTTTTGTTAATAGGCTCTTAATATTTGGAGAGAGCTACAGACGGGGCCTACTAACATATTTATTAAGAACACAGTAATTATTGTGCTGTTACATTCGATTATGAAGCTAATATATTACACAGAACGGATATTTCTAAAAAACGTGAGAGTTATTGTTCAATGTTTTTATATAATTGCTAGATTATCTTTTTAAGGACTATAAGGAGCCACATCGAGTGAATTTTAGAATAAATTTATACCTTCGATTAATTTTCTCAGAGGATTCTAGCCTCAAAAAAAATTATAAATACCAAAGAATTGTATATGTATAGGTTATAAACTATTTAAGAAATCTGAATTATATTCGGGACATATTTAATACTACTTTCTTCAATAAAACTCAGAATATAAGTAAAGTTTGTTAATTGCCAAAGCTTGATAAATACAAAGAAATATGGACGAACCCTTAGCTAGCATTAATAGTGTTTTGAAATTAATGATGCATAGGAGACACTGTTTGTGTCTTTGAAAATTGTTTATCTTATTTACATGTGGAGATATTTTGTATACAACTCAGGAAATACCATTTGCTCTCCACTTTGTGATTTTATCTTTTTAATTCCTAGTCTATCCTTAATGTTTTTATTGTAATATTCCTCAAATGCGTCCTTAGAGCATAAATCGTTTCATTTTTAAGCTGCAACTTGTCCTAAAGATATGAATTATCTAAAAGTAAAATGTGCAGAAATGTTTCGATCAGCGTTTGTCTCGTGATTTCATAGATTGCAGCGAAGTCAGTTTTGTTTCGAAGAGCAAAAATGAATTTGTAATTTATTACGTCTCAGATAAATTTCTTAATAGAGTAAGAATAAGATCGGTTTCATTTAAAATGTATTGTATACTAATTGCGTCTCAAAATCCAACAACAACCAAGTAAAATAAACGAGTTATTCGGTAAATTTGATAAGCGAGAACAATTTTGCCTTTTTTTCGTTTTTCGATTAAAAAACCGTTTCTCTTTATGGAATGAAAGGTGAGTGAGCGTCCTCATTTCAGATCCATTAAATGAAACAATACACACAATAGGTAGCATTAGACCCACCGGTAAAAAGACTTCATTAATCCTGGTCTGAATGCATGCAAATTTTTACCTTAATTCGCAATTTTGTGGAATTAATGACAGAGATATTGGATGATTGTTCAAAAGGAGATATAAAATGATTCTCTTGCCTCGAGTCAGTTACTCTGGCTGCCTTTATTAAATGCCTCGCTAAATCCATTTCAGTAAGATTAGTTCGTTCGTTTTATTTCGCCATTTCAATGGCAGTAATCAAAAGCAATTATGCCATCCAATGTTAACAAAGACGTATACTACTATTAAATAGAATATTTTCCATATTTTATTAAAATGTGAGTAACTTTTACAATGCTTTAATGAATATTTATAAGTACGCTCGGTTTTCTGTCTGGAAAGTTTCTGTCGTGAATATCTTCTTCACCATTACATAAGCTAAACGCTTCTATTCTAGTATACTTGCCATATTGGGCCTTGTCTCTGATAAACTGGATTTGATGATGTCTTACGCTTGGCTCAAATTAGCAAACGTATTCATAAGTAACTGAAAGTAATATCTCAACCTCTTAACCCCATATTACTGCCAAAGTAATAATATTGGACTGAAATATATAAGGAAACAACTTTAGCCAATGTTAAGGTTAACAGTAAGATATTTTATCCACTATTTACGTTGGAATTTATTTGGATATTATTGCAACTGGTCATAGCATAATATTCCCCGAGCTATTTGTTTCCGCCAAACGTTAGTGACAACTAGAATAAATGTAAGTCACTAATGTTAGTATGTGAATTTAAATGTAATGGGCATACTGTTTCATATGAGCTACATCCGCTAGAAATTTCTTGGGCCGCTCCTGCATAGATGTAGAACGATCGTTATGTTATTAATTTAAGAGAGCTTGATTATTTCGCTCAGGTTCACTTTTCTACCCACGTTTCTACGGAGTACTTTGCATTAACGGTTGACGCAGGAATAAATGAGTTTTCATGGCCCAGGCAAAGGATTTTCGATAAATATCGCCCTCTCTAAATGACATATGTGTAAGTGTCAGGTTGTGCTACCCTGCCTCTTGCAGGGCTCGTCAGCATTCCCCGCCCCTTCGTCCTCTCAAGTAGCATCTTTATGGCGTGAGAATCTGCACACCTGGGAGAATACAAGCTAACTACTGACGAAGGCTTGGGAGGACGGGGGGATGGGGGAGAGACGCGGTTGCACGGGGCACGGGGAGTAGAGAAAGAGACGCGATGGGGATATGTAGTTGATTTCAAGTAAATAAAAGCACTCGTTCTGATGCCAATGATTTCTTCTCTGTTCCCGGCTATTTTCTAAGCGAACCCTCACCCATCCTGTGGGCGGCCTTACAAACTGGTGACAGCGGTGGGATCCTAGGCAGATACCCATTCTTAAGGGAATAGTAAAAAAAAAAAAATCAGAGAGAGTCGAAGTCATGGCATCCCGCGTGAGTTTTGGAGGCCGGGAAGTAAACCTCCAAGAAGCAATCAACGAGCTGAGCACGAGAATTGGGGAACTGGACGCGGAAAATGTAGGTTTGAGGAGATCGCTTGCTAATGGCAATGGGGAGGCGGTGACAAGAAAGAACTTCGCCCTGATATCCCTGATTGACGTCTTTTCGGGAGAACCTCAAGCAGTCACGTCCTTCTTCGAGAAGATCGAAAGGACGGCGGAGCTTAGCGGATGGGGCGACGCGGAGAAACTTCATGTTGCTTCCCTTCGTCTGGGAGGAGAGGCCGCAGAGTACTACCGGAGTAAAGAGGAGTGTCGAGAGGCGACGGGATACGAGGTGCTAAAGGACCTACTCGTGGAGAGATTCAGAACCAAGAGGAGCGCGAGGTTCTATCGGGAGAAGCTCTCCACGATGCGACTGGAACCCCGCGAGGAGATAGAAGCCTTTGGCGACCGGATCCGCGCGGTCAACATACACACGTACGAAGCGACCGGAGTGCCCGACTACGTCGCCGCAGTGCGATTTGAGGCGGACCAACGAGCCTTAGACGCGTTCCTGAATGGTCTCCCGGGGGAATTGGGCCGCCAATGTCGTCTTACGGCACCAGAGACCCTCGAGGAAGCCATTAAGCAGGCCGTGAGAATCAACGAGGTGGAGCGCAGGGCGACCGCTGAGCCCCCGACGCGGCGAGTGTTCCGGACTCCGAGGGAGCTCGCTTGCTTCTCGTGCGGCTTAGCGGGACATATCGCGCGGCAGTGCCGGAGAGGGCGACGCTGTTTCTCCTGCGGTGGAGCGGGTCACATCGCCCGGGACTGCAGAGCGAGGCGACCGGCACATCGGCCGAGGGATTTAAACGAAGAGGGGGTCGGAGAAGCCACCGGAAGCGGCCCCTTTTAGATGTACTCCTGCCTCGAGTGGAGCGGACGAAGGCAACGAGGGATTTGGTGGCGGTTGTGAGAATGGGAGAAGGTATTTATAGGTTTCTTGTCGACACCGGTGCCCAAGTTTCCCTGATATCGCGTGATGTTTGTGATTCGCAGGATGTAAAGCGGTCCCCATATCGAGTGAAAGGTATTACGGGAAGACTGGTGAGAAATTACGGTGAAAAAGTTATCCCCTTTAACGTAGGGAAGCAGACATACAGGGCCCGGATGCAACTGGTGGATAATTTAGGAGGTTTTGACGGTATTCTAGGTTTAGATTTTCTAGAAGAGAATAGGGCGAAAATCGATGTAAGTGAAGGCACTTTAGTGATAGGGCAACATGTGTGGGCTGTGCGTGAGAGGCAGGAACTGCAGCGAAGAGAAAAGCCGACTAAAGGGAGAGATTATAGGGAACCGCAGGAAATAGGCGAGATACACGTTAGGCTGGTGAACGCTGAGATAATTCCTCCACGATGCGAAAAGCTCGTAAGCGCTAAACTTGTGGATATGGATTTGCCGTTGGGGAGTGAAGTGATAGTGGAACCAGGATTGGAAGACCAAAGTGGTTGTTACGTGGCTCGAGGGTTGTGCCGAGTAATGGGAGACGCCTGTGTCGCATTGAAGATAACGAACGTAGGCGACGAGGCCGTGACCTTGAGAAAGGGAGTGAGGATAGGAGAGGCGCATATGACGTATAGGGGCGATCAGCTGAGAGGGGCTAAGCAGACGAGTTGGGTACGCCTAGTTCGGGATACCGAGACAGAAATGGATTTCCCCGATAAACTACATCACTTATCGCCCGAAGAAAGGGAGGAACTATTACCGGTCTTGCAGGATTACCGCCATTTGTTTACAGAGGGAGTGAGCCCACCGGCGACGAACATCACTTCGCATAAGATTGACACGGGGGATTCTTCCCCAATCAATCGTAAACCGTACCGTACCCCTCACTCCCAAAAAGTCATAGTACAAGAACTTGTTAGGGAACAGCTGGAGGCAGGAATAATAGTTCCTAGTGAAAGTCCTTGGGCCTCCAGGATAGTAATCGTACCGAAAAAGTCTGCCGATGGTACACCTAAGTATCGCTTCTGTGTTGATTACCGCGAATTGAACGCAGTCACCACTTCAGATGTGTATCCAATTCCCAATATCATTGATACTCTTGACCATTTAGGCGGATGTAAATATTTTACAACCCTGGATATGACAAGTGGGTATCATCAGATACCAATGCACCCCGATTCGCGACCTAAGACCGCGTTTAATGTAGAAGGCGGGCATTACGAATATACCCGTATGCCTTTTGGACTTAAAAATGCCCCCGCAACATTTCAAAGAATGATGGACGGTGTCCTTCGGGGACTCAAACCGATGGAGTGTTTGGTATATTTAGATGACGTCATCATCTTCAGTGGGGACATTCGTGAGCACGCGAGGAGAATGAGGAAGGTGTTCGAAAAATTTGCGGAAGCGGGTTTGTCGTTGAAGTTTGAGAAGTGTCATTTTGCAAAATCAGAAGTGAAGTATCTAGGGCACATTATTAACAATAGAGGCGTTCAACCGGATCCCGAGAAAATTGAGGCGGTTCGGAATTTTCCTACTCCAACGTCAGCTAAGGAGCTTCAGTCCTTTTTAGGTCTAGCAAATTATTACAGGAGGTTCGTAAATAGTTTTGCCGAAATCGCACGCCCCCTGACGCGCCTCTTGAAGAAAGGAGCGGCTTTCGTTTGGTCACCCGATTGCGTTGCCGCTATGGAGGAACTAAAAAACGCTTTGGTAAGCAGCCCCGTACTCGTGTACCCGGACTTCACCCGCCCATTCATAATCTCCACGGACGCGAGTAATTTCGCGGTGGGAGCTGTGTTATCGCAAATAGTGGGGGGGAAAGAACACCCAGTCGCTTTTGCGTCCCGAAAGTTAAATCCGGCAGAGATTAATTACACCACCACGGAAAAGGAGTTACTTGGGGTTATTTGGGGCGTTAGTGAATTCCGTTGTTACGTCTATGGACGCAAATTCAAAATTATTACCGACCACAGCGCACTTAAATGGCTGTTAGGCCTCAAGGATCCAAGTAGTAGGCTACTACGTTGGTCGATCAAGCTGGGAGAATACGACTATGAAGTGGAGCATAAGCCGGGGAAAAGGCATTCCAACGCCGATGGACTCAGCCGGAAGATTCGGCGAATCGCCGTATACGATGAAGAGGACATACGCCGGAAGCAGCGTCAGGATTCGGAGTGTGACAAATGGAGGGGAAGGAGAGGATTTATCGAAAGGGGAGGCCTGCTAAGTCGGAAGACTAGAGATGGAGAAAAAGTAGTCGTTCCCGAATGTCTGCGAAACTCCATAATAAAACAATTCCATGAGCATCCACTTTCGGGGCACTTAGGGGCTAAGTCCACGATCGGGAGGATTACTAATCAGTATTGGTGGCCGGGATTGTCCAGGGATGTTAAAACGAAACTGCGAGAATGTGTATCTTGTTGCCGAAGGAGTCCTTATGGTAAAACAAAAGCACCGTTGCAGTCCAACCCTTCGGCGGAACAGCCATTCATGTTTGTTGCGTTAGATATTGTAGGGCCCCTTCCCATTACTAAGAATCGGTGTAGATACGTCCTCTCAATTATTGATCAGTTTTCCAGGTACTTAGAAATGATCCCTCTCCCTGATCAGACAGCAGAGACAGTTGCGGTGGCCTTGGTTCGACGGTGGATATTGAAATTCGGCGTCCCTCAGCGGATTTTAACCGATCAGGGAACTAATTTCATGTCAAATTTGTTTGTAGAACTGTGCAGGTTGCTGAAAGTTGAGAAACTGAGGACATCGGCGTATCACCCGGAGAGCAACGGTATGGTTGAAAGGGTTCATAGAACCATTTCCCAGGTGCTAAGTCACTACGTGAACAGCGATCAGAATGATTGGGATGAATGGCTACCCTACGCCGTGACAGCTTACAATACGAGCCGCCATACTAGCATCAAACATACGCCACACGAGGTTGTTTATGGTTACGAGATGAGGTCACCCTTTGAGTGTTTTGAGAGAAGAGGTAAGGGTTGGAGTAATACTTATGTGCCTCAGCTCAAGGAAAGACTTAAGAGGGTATGGGATGTATGTCTTAGAAACAGTGAGCGAGCGCGGAAGATGCGGGCGCGGCATTATGACAAAGGAACTAAGGAGACTTTTTATAAACCTGGTGATTTTGTTTACTTGAATAACCCATGTGTGAAGCCCGGTAGAGTAAGGAAATTCCATTGCCCCTGGAAGGGTCCTTATGAGGTTCTTGAAGTAGTTTCCCCAACGAACCTCCGTTTGCGACTTCCGTTTCGCACTTTGATCGTACATAAGAATAGGGTGAAGCCATGTGTCGGGATTCCCCCAAACATGTCGACCGCGGTTGAGGAACGACCGAGGGGAAGGCCACGTGGGAAGAAGGATAGCAGACGAAGCACTTCCGCTTCTCCGTTAGATTTCTCACACCTAGACGCGACAGGGGCGCCCACGCTTTTATATTCAGAGGAAGCGCATCCCGTGCCCGACCCAACGGTGCCATCTCAAGGGGTTGTCCGATCTCCCTCCACTCCCATCCCCACCCCTGCTGCTGACCACGCGCCTCCAGCTCTCGAGGCATCGCCACAACGTCACTCTGTCTCAGAGGCATCAACGCCCACTAGCGAGGAGCCAGGCGAGCGAATTCCTTTAAAGGACGTTCCGGGACGGTCACTGCCCCGCAGCCCTTATCTTCTGCGGCCCCGAGAGCAGCCAGATAACGCGCCCACCGGACTGGAAGCCGACCTTGCGGACTTGCAGATTCCTGCTAAGGTCGCTACGGAGATATCGCCCGTACGCTGCCCTTATCCGCTGCGATCCCGGGGACAGCTGGTGAGCGACATAGCAGAGCCTGAGACGCATTTCCCGGAGGAAGCAGTGTGTGAAGTGCCCCCTTCTTCCCCATTGCCCCAACGCTCTCCTTATCCACTAAGAACCCGAGGGAACCCAAACGTGTCTTCCCCCTCGGCTTCCGATAGTGCTTGCACCACAGATCCAGGTTCGTTGACGGAAGAGAAGATTTAGGAACCATGAGGAAAATGTGTGTGTGGTTGTTAATTTTAAGCCTTTTAGAATTAGTAAGAGGACAAAGTATTTTGCCGCTGAGTAATGGAATTGTATTTGAGAGGGAACAGGATGTGATGTTAACGGAGCATGTTTGGACTATTGTGATCAATTTTAATTTAAGAGATGTGCGGGATGAATATAAGAAATTAAAATTTATTTTTGAGAAGGTAAGAGAGAGAATTTCTATGGAAGAGACTTGGTCTCTGACTGACGGCTACATGTTAGCGCTTCAGAGAATGGAGGGAGAGTATGAAAGGGTGAAGGATGAGCTGGAGGTGTTTCTGGGGTTGTTAGAGGGACGAAGAGTACGTAGAGGATGGATAGACGTCGGGGGCACTGTATTAAAGACAGTATTTGGCACTATGGATGCAGACGATCGGCGCCGTCTTGAAGATAGAGTTGCGCGGTTGGAGGAAGAAAGCGGGAGTGCGTTTGCCGAAGCCGCGTTACAGCTGACGATGGTGGAGGGGTTAGAGGAGAGAATCTCCAATCACACGCGAATTTTACGTAGCATGATGACGGAGATGCTTAATATTCGGAATCGGACCGCCAACTTAAGTAGAGAATTGCAAAATAGGGATCGCCAACTGCGGAATTTGTTGGGAGATGAAGACGCATTACGGCAAATTGGCCACGTTTTGGTGAATGCCAGGATAGATCTAGTTGGGTTAAGGAATGCCATAGAGCATAGCGTACATAGCCATCTTAGTAGTATTCTCGTGCCTCCCGGAAAATATTTGGAATTATTGAGAAACATAAGAGATAAAATTAAGCACCCTTTGTACATGATGGTGCCTTGTGATTACGAGGCACTACATAATTACTATGAAATGGTGAAGGTTTCGGCAGTCGTTTTGGGGGAACGGCTCCGTGTCGTAATAGATGTACCTTTGGGGGATAAAGGAGGGTCGTTTGAGAGATACAGGATGAGGGTTTTCCCCGTTTTGTATCCAGATTTGGGTTTACATGGCAAATGGGATGTTGGGCATACGTTGCTAATTAGTAATGATCGGTATTACTACACTGTGCTGACGGAAGGCGAATTAAGGGACTGTAAGGAAGGACCTCTCTTCATTTGTCCCGCGAACGTAGTCCTAAGAACTGGGGCAAATGGAGATTGTGAATATCAGTTGTTTATGGAAAAGCCGACAACTAATTGCGAGAAAGCGGTCAAAAATCTTACGACGCCATATTTCGGCCGATTGAAACAAGGATGGGTTTTCTCAGTTCCTACCCATACTCCCATAACCATAGTGTGCCACAGCTCGAGTCAAGTCAGTAGGCCTCAATCAGCTCATCTTCGAGGCAGCGGGGTGATCCAAAACGTCTCAAACTGCGATATTGTAGGAGATACCTTTAAACTGATGGCAGCTTGGCATGGTAAGCATGAGATCAACGGTAGCCTTTTGGAATTGGTGTTACCTAACATATTTATGTTCGAGGACGAGAGGGCTCTTTTAAATTTAGAAAATGGGACCGAATTAGAGAAGGTGAAGGTAGAAATAGAGGAAGACATGAGGGAATCTGGGAAGGGGATTGATTTCCGGAAACTGATGCACAGGATTGGTACTCGCAGAAAGTCGGCAGCATCAATGAACTTACATATTAACATCGGTGGGGGAATTGCTGGTGCAGTGGTATGTGTTACGCTTATATTTTGGTGGCGCAAGTGGATTGCGAGTAAGTGCCAAATTGTACAAAATCGTGTGCATAAGCCGAAAGCAATAGACGCCAAGAATGTGCGGGTAGTGATTGAAGAAGATAGTCCGGAGTGAGTTGCACTTAATAGATTTTATATAGTAAATACGTGCTTTGGTGGTTTAGTTTAGAAAAAAAAAAAAAAAAAAAAAAAAAAAAAAAAAAAAAAAAAAAAAAAAAAAAAAATTAGTGTTGAAGTAGATGCTGAAAGCAGTTAATATTGTAGATCATGTTTTACATTTATTTGTTACTTTTTATTAAATTTAATGTTTATTTTTATATTAGTTTAAGCCTGCACTTAATTGTATTGATGTGCTGATGTGGTTGATTGTGAATGCATTGGTAATTGTTGAGTTGCAGTTTATACTGCAACTCTAATTTTGGTGGGGGATGGTGTAAGTGTCAGGTTGTGCTACCCTGCCTCTTGCAGGGCTCGTCAGCATTCCCCGCCCCTTCGTCCTCTCAAGTAGCATCTTTATGGCGTGAGAATCTGCACACCTGGGAGAATACAAGCTAACTACTGACGAAGGCTTGGGAGGACGGGGGGATGGGGGAGAGACGCGGTTGCACGGGGCACGGGGAGTAGAGAAAGAGACGCGATGGGGATATGTAGTTGATTTCAAGTAAATAAAAGCACTCGTTCTGATGCCAATGATTTCTTCTCTGTTCCCGGCTATTTTCTAAGCGAACCCTCACCCATCCTGTGGGCGGCCTTACATATGTATATATCTAGCTGCATGGTTGACGTTGAGGTGGCTGTTCGCTCCTTGCCCCATCGATGTCTATCGCCTCTCGCAATCCCAGTGGTTTAACTCCGACAGATGCACCAGACCGAATCCGAAGCAGTTGGGAAAGGAATGAGAAGGGATCAGGATTCAGTCGAGTCGATCTCGGCATTCGCTGCAATATCACGACCGCCATTACTTAAAACCTTTTACGAAAATAGTTCGCCATTAAATCTTCCAGTTCGGCTTATGAATATCCGTATGCTACCCAATGGTGATTGATTTTACGTGAGATTTCGAGTTGATTTGTGCGAAGAAGGATAGGGTACGGTTCCGTAAAATATCTGAAGTCAGTATCTCAGTGCTAAGATAAGTATGTGCTCGCGATACGAACGAAGCACCCTGAGGTAGCTAATAAATTTCTGTTCGCGAATACACTCTCGATAAATACCCGTCTCGTTTGGAGTTCCTCGGAGAAGATTTGGTTGATATAAATCCTTCAGTCTGTGTGCACTTGGAATAAATGTTTCAGGGAGGGTGTGAAGTTTACTAATCACAATGTTTCGAACTACTACTTATTTTTTTTCTAATTGCATATAGCTGCCATTCAAAATATTATTAATCGCTTCGCAGCGAATGTATTACTGAACAATCAATAATGTAAAATTCAAAGTGAGATGGTTTGTGAGATAAAGATACGCATTTAATGATCGTTGGATAAGTTCTGCCATACGAAATATCGCCTGCTTATTTTCTAGAAAGACGAAGAGGTTGGCAGGTTGCACTACTTTATTGGGTTGTGAGGATGCTTCGTTAGCCAGTTATGAGTATTTCATGCTAAAATGCAAACTTGTTATATAATGAATAGGATTCTGCGATACTTGCGGTAATTTCAATCTTAAAGGTTTTTAATAATAAAACTTGTTAAGTTAGTTAGTTTGTTGTACATTTTTTTTAGTAATGAAATTTTCACAATTTTTATATTAACTGAGTAATTATGATCGAGAGAGAATTATTTTAGATTTAATTAACACTATATTTCATTAAATGTTGGGGAATTGTTTACACCTTAAAATCCATTTAATATCATTTACTAATTAATGTAATATTTTTCTGGTCTATTTCTATATTTTATCTCTAAAACGACCTCATTTGCAAAATTCATTGACTTCTTGATACTCTTCCTTAATTAGGAGAGAAATGTAACTAATTTAGTCAGGTATACATTTGCGTGAAACGTTACCACATTTCTAAATTACTACATGTTTTCCCATCTTTACACGGCAGTTAATCTTATGATGGTGCAATTTGGAGAGGGCTTCTGGGAAATTAAAATGCGTCAAGTACGGATTGAATGAGTGTAATTATTCTTTCTACATAATCCACACACAGCCATACATTAACTAGATTGGGAAGCAGAAAACCGTGACGCATCTTATTTGATTGCCAGCTTAAATAATTACTCAGGTCTGTAATTAAGAACGATACTTAAGATGCTTGTGGGTGTTCCACAGAGGATCAGCCGTCCTCTTTAGTAAAGCTTCATTCTAAGAAGGTAATTTATCAACGAGATTATTTTTGCAAGCAAGGAAAAAAAATGAATTGACATAAAAAGGTGGAGCTTAGAAATTAAATATCAAATTACTTATTTCATCAGTAAAATAAAAAACCTGCTACAAGTATTAAGAATAAAACATAATGATCAGGCGATTTTCTATCTTTAGATAAATTAAATGTTCAAAAATTGAATTTTACTATGCAGTAGATGATTATTTTTAACTTATTATTGCCGTTTTTTTGGAGAATAATCATCTAACGAATGAATGGAGGAAAGGTAATTAGAAAATAGTATTCAGTTATTATCTTAAATTATTGAAATGCACGTTTACGGAGGGTGCTGTTTGTATTATGCTACCTTCCTACCACGTTGATCCACCCAGCAAAGAGCGTAGTGCACGAAAGGCAGACCAGTAGTCGATCACTTTGAGAGACTTGATCACTTTAACTCTTTTCAGTAAAGATCCGCTAAATAGCGAAGAAAATTAATTATCCAATTCCTTTTTATTACCCCTTGCCAATTCCAGAAAGGTGGCCTATTGGCTCCGAGAGTACATAATGTTATGGATCCGGCCGGGTAGCTTAGTTGGCCAGTCGATTCCCGGCCCCGTCGGACTTTTTTCAAGTCCGTTTTTCCTTTGGATTTTTATATTAAGCGGAGATAGCCTATTTATCTCCTATAAGCAGATAATTTGGATATTTTAGCGATCTTTTCAATGTTTTAAGACTCGATCGGGGAACTTTGTCTTGGCAAAGGACGTGGTCGGTGAAATGTAACTTTATCGGATGTGATTTAATCATTTTGGTCCTTTTCAGTAATATTTTCAAAGAAGGCTTCAAAATAGGGAATTATTTTAACTATAATAGGTTCAAATCATTATTCTTTCAACCGGTAGTCAAGAAAAATTTGGTACTATATCTTTGTATGGCATAGTTTTGTAAAGGTGACCAGGCATATTTACCTATTATTATCGTCATATTTACTAAATTATGAGATACCTGAATTAATGAGATGAATGAGATCCTTTAACTTTTGACCAAAATACGAATAAGGGCTTTCATCAGCTCTAATATCTATTCAACTTATAATATCCCCTCGCAATTAATCTCCGGGACTCTTTCAAGTTCATGCGAGTACATTCATATGTCCATATATGCGCGTTTCATCTTCCTTCCTCTGTACATTATCTTACGGTTGGTTCTTGAAATGCTCGTTTCCCATTTTAGGGTAAAATGTGGGGTTTGAGTGGAAGAAATAAAGCAACACGGTTGGAATCATTGAATGGGAGGTTCTCTAAAACCATTCTGAGTGATGGAAAACTCATTATCTCTCGACGGTTAACAAAGAGGAAGAGAGAATGAAGCGTGCACCTTATAGTTGATTTTCCTAACGAGTTCCATCCCTTAGCCATTCACGATTAGTGATTTGACTTCAAAACGCTCTGAAGAAGTTCGCTCGCCTGCGTGAAAAACATCATTTAAAGAAAAAGCGGGAGAGAAAAGTTAAACTCACAGTATCGATTCATTCTGTAGGCGTTGGGTTGCTCGAAGATCGCTTATCATCTTCTAAGTCTTTTAATTGTAGTTAAGAACCGTACTAATAGAATCTCTTGTGATTGATCCAAAAATTATTTAATTATAAGTCAAAATAAAAAAATAATGGATCTTTAATTTCCCAAAAAGAACAACCTTCTAGCTCGTATTCAAGTTGTAAGGAAAACTTTGGTATCACTTAAACTTTTACTTTCATCCTCTTTAATTGAATATGAAACAATGAAAATTTAAGTTTTGAATGTATGCAACATATGCAAGTAAAAAGCAGCGATACGAACTTAATAGAATGGATTCGGAACATTGGAATGAATAGACACAGAAATTCTCATTCTAAATGTAGCTTGTAGTGTGTGAATGTATACTAAAAATATTGTTGTAAAAAGGTTAGGGTAAATTAAGCACTTTCTTTTAGGTAATATGTATAGAAAACTATTGGATGGAGATGCTATAGTGATCATTGATATAATGTGATTTTTTGATAACATTAAAATATTTTCTCTGCGAGAAAACAATATAAGTATGGCAGAAAATGCTAACGTAGAATATAAAAAATGTGAAGTTATTAAGAAATATCAATCTAATTAAAACATATCATAAATAATGGCACGATGTAGCATACTAATATTTACTCAATTGTATCTCAAATTATTAAAACATATAGATGAATATAAAGAAATTATCCGTATCGTTGCTGTAGAAACTTCTTCATGGCATAGTAAAGCTAGACGCTGAATTATAAGCTAGATGATTGAATTTTGAAAGGGACACGATTGTAATATTTTCATCCCTGTATTTGTAAAGAATCTATCGTATTTAGATACGTTTTAAATTACGTTGTTGTTCATCAGACTTTAACAACCCCTCCAGGACGTTACGATCCAATTCGATCTTAAAGGTTTTTATTTCTCTGCTCCATTTTCATGTACATCTGGGACAGTTTTTTCAAAAACTGTATACTAGAGTTGATCATTTTAAAGGTGAAAGAAGAAGTTCTAATGGTGTGCATACATGCCCCTGAATTCCATCACGTCACTTGAATTTCAGAGATAATAACGCACGGATAACATGTTCCCTCTTCTGAAAATGCCCCCGTTTTGTTTCTCGCACGTCCTCAATATCTCGAAAATAAATTCAGGTATCATAGCGAAATGAGTATCGTAGCAAGCCTGAATACTAGCATATTGCAAGCGGGTCCCCTCATCTCGATGATAATCTTTCTGCAGAGAAATAGGGCACCACGCTGGGAGTCCGGGTGCTCCTTCAAGACAGTAAATTAATGGCTAGAAATGATTTGTCTCTCTATGGAATTGGAACTCCGTTCATCCCCAGTAAATTTCCACACGAGATAAAAAATGTTTTTCCTTACGTCATAGATCAACAACTTATGTTTCTCTTGAATCCATTTCGTAGTTGATAATTCGACAGTGATAGACCCCGATCGAAAACTTTCGTGATTTACTGGAAGTCGAATTTTCGTATTCTTGAACAGAATTTTCCATTTTCGTTTCATCTACTGGGAATTTATGCAATTATATATGCGTTTATTTTATTCATTTAGTAAAATTGAGAAAAATTCCTCTATAAATACTTATTTGGTAATTATCTTTCAAATGTAAAATAAAATGTAAAATGTTTGTGGGCGCTCTATCTTAAAAAGTTATTATCCGATCATTTCCAAACTTCACATTTAGTATTTTCCTAACAATGTCAAGAGTTTACTAGGTTTTGGTGAATATCGCTCAACCGGAAGTTGCGGTTTATCCGGAACAAAATTTTGTTTCTTAAATATCTCTGTCAGAATGCAATGTAGGTATATACATTTACATACAAAAGTTATAGATAATGTATTTTACTACAAATGTTGTGTGAAACATTTTCCTGTAACACTCATTGTTTTGGAGTTATTTATATATTACCGGCATAGGCTTCTGTTTTAAATAAATACGGAGAAAGTCATGTGTTGGCCTTATCAGATTTTTTATATACTGTATTTATTATATTTTCATTATTTTAACTTTTGTTATGCTAAATTTATTTATGAAATACTAAATCATTAATGAATATAATATATAAATTCTTCAAAAGAAACTTTTGAATGGCCCAACCTGTTATTTATTTGTAGAAAATAATTTCAAACACCAGCCGTGGTAGGCCATTCACTGTTCAATCTTCAAAAATCCATCTGCGTCCCAATGACCATGAATGTTAGAAAATGGGAAACTCAGGAAAAACGCCAAGACACCATAATGTTTTTAACTAAGTGTTCGAAACGAAGAAGAGTTTTCATGTTTCATTTCTTACTGTTTTTATTCGCGAATTGATACACATTTACCAAATAGCATTTCCTTAACTTTTCATCGAAATTCCTTACTCATCTGCATAATAAACAGTATATCGAGTCTTCTCCAAGGGTTTAATGCAAACGGGTCAATACCAATGATGATTTAAAGACAATTTTAATTAACAGGTGAGGTAAGCGATAAAAATAAGAAAATTTGGATCGTTTGGTATGGTATCTGAGGACAGATTTTCTGAATGACGTAGTCAAAATTTTCATATAAACGAAGTTCTGTCCTCGGATACCACAATAACGATTCAAATTTCCGTTGATATGGAAAATTTTTCTAATTCATTTAAGAAGGCGGAATGATGCTACTTTTGTCGTTTTTTCCAACTTTCTCATTAAACTTCTCGGGCAATGGCAGTAAAGTTTCGTTCGTAAAAGTTGGTTCCGGTCTACAAAACCTTAACACCCGAGCTGCATGGGTTTTGAAGCACCTTGCGTCTGCAAAGTTTTTACTGTACAAGTTTTGTAGGCGGTCCTAGTTCTCTTGAATTATGTAGCATAGTTGTAAAAGTATTGCGCTTAGTCCGGTTTAGGTTTTTTACTGTGCGAGCTTTTCAAGTGTCTCATGCAAGTAGTCCAGCACATTTACTTTTGGAGATTCTTCGAAGTTTAATTTTTTTCCTTTAAATAATCAAAGATGATTCACTAGAAAAAAATTTATGTCTACGTGTCATTTACTCAAAAAGTTGGAATCTACAAATTACAAAGTCTGTTTTCAGTCCCTGCAACACATGTAGAAATAATATGCTAATAATATACTTATATTATTACTAATCAAAAAGGGTTGAATATTGATTTATTGAGCGGATTCAGAATATCCTTTGAGAAAATTCTTTTGGTTTTCTTGGTTTAATTATTCTTTTAAGTTTTAATAGTCTTTAAAGTTTTTTCTTTTTGAGTATAGTCAGTAATAAATTTTTGGGGCAACCATTGTTTTTTAGTCTCTGTTTTAAAATGGACAGTTTTTGTAACATAAATTTATTTTTAATTTAACCTTGAACTTTAGTGTCCAAGGATGGGTTCAATATTCCATCTTCAGTTATTAGCAGTTTACATTTTATTTCTTTCTAATAGAATATTAGTATATACTTGTTGGAGTATATACAGGGCTAATTGGGTTGTTACATTCAATTTAAGAAATAGCACACTTGTATCTTTCATTCATAGAATCACGAAAATATTTCCGATCAAAACAACACCAACAAGATGAGATATTTTCATTCTATCGAAAACCGGCATAGCAACATGAGTTCAAGAATATCTTGACTCAAAGATTTGTCTATGGCCTAAGACGAAGCTCCAAATCTAGAAAATAGGAGAAAGCAAAAGAATTCTGCCTTCAGAATACTGATCGGAGCTGAGGACGTCATCTGCTTCTTTGATTGAAATCGGAGTCACTCTCATCTTAGACTCCGATTTCAATCAAAGAATCTCTATAAAGAAGACGAGGCAACCTTGCGAGAATTCCGCTATTCTTTTTCTCCTTCTTCCCTCAACCTTCCTTTTGAAGAGGAAAGAATCTCTGAATCGGAGATAAGGAAATTTGTATTGTAAATCTGATAGGCAGTATGCCGAAGAGTAATACCACCCTAGGAACGGTATAGTTTGGAAGAGCGTCATGAGGGAAATTAGCGGGATAAAATGAAATTTAAATCGGAAATATGATTTTAGCGAATTTGTATGGTTTTGATATCTCTTTTTATGACTTCTACATTTTCGGTTATATCGAAATATTAATTTTATATTTCCATTGGTATCCCATGTACGCAATTTTCAGCTATAAGCTTTAAGACGTTTTCAGCTTTAAATTTAAAATATCGCTTATTACCTAAAATTCCGTTTCTGAGTGATATGTTACCAAAGTATAAAACCTCATCGACAATTTGGACATCAGTTTTTTGCATGAAATTTAATACAATAATTAAGTTAATTAAATTAAATTAATTCAATCACAAACGTGGAAACAGATGTCTCTTTCTTATTGAAAATAACTTTTCACCTTCCGCTACCGATTACATAAAACTTCATTTTTGATTTATTACTAAAACTGCATCAGGGAAAGAGCTATGAGCGTAGGATGGAAACCTTTAAGAAAAATTAATGGGACTCGGAGCAATCATTAACCACCACACCCTTATATCCTTCAATGTTAAAGATGGACAATATACCACCAAAGTGGTTAGGAATTAATAATCATTCTTTTCTTAATTAATTACCATCTTATATCCCGTGTAAAATTTCTCAAATTACAGATGAACATCAATCAACGTGATGGTGTCAAAGCAGAGTTACTTTTGGGTACATTCAAGAGATATTAAAATCTATTGCCATAGTCAACTTTCGATTGTTAGTCTCACTCCTTAGACAATAAACTATTATATTTACATCCCATATTTATTTCAGGAGACAAAGCAAACCTTAGTTTTGATTCTACTAAACTCTCCTAAATTATTCATCCGAAGTCGGCCCCTCACAGAAAATTAGCGGCGATTACCGAGCTCGTTCTGACGGCAAAAAGATTCCGTCCCGACCCTTAGCAATAACTCATCGAATTAGAACGGGTTACTTCCGTTTGATCCGGATTTAATCACTTAACAGTGTTTTTGAAGCTCGTTTTGCGGATGCATTCAAGCGGTTTTGTAGGACGACGTACAGCGACCGGAATCTCTACGGCGGGACATCAAGGGAACTTTGAGCGGTGCCTTAGTTTACGACTCTATTGAATTATGTAGCCGCATCACAAGTCTCCTTCCACACCATTCCCCATACACCTCATACGCATCCCACCCTTCCTTCTCAAACTATCCTCATCCATCTTCGAGACACTTCTAAACTTCTACTCTTAGCCGTCTGAATCTCACTTGTACCTACTTCAGTTCTGTTCCTCACCGCGATCCACATTGGATCTTTGTCAACTCCTCGTATTTCTTCAGTGTTTATTGGCTTGATTTTCACGAGGGTCATGCTTAATTGCTCTTCCAGATTAGCGATGCCATTTTAATCGTCATGTTATTCAGACTTTTGTCTCTTAATGTAGCATAATTTACGCAATGTTCTTTTCCTTTGCGTTTTTAGGAGTATTTCTGCATGGTAGCTATGGGCAGAAATTCTTCAATAAAATTCTATTGTAAATTTTATTATCTGGACCGGTGATTATTCTTTCTTCATCAGTCTTCCAGAAGCAATTATGCATAATTTTAACCTCTAATTTTATTCATTGATGTATTGAAGTTCTTATGAGGGCAAATGCTATCACCAAGACGCTGACAAATGATGGTAAATGAAAAAATAGCAATTTGTTTCGATTCGTGGAGAGAAATGATTTACAACTTAATACTACATGGAATCTTTAAATCAATTTATCGCAGGACCCTTAATTTTATGCAATATGTTTCAAATAAGAAAATCACGACCAATATTCTGGCAAATTTGTAATACAAATCTTTTATTTTAAATATGAGTCGTTTATTCGCCTTAAATTAATGTTGGAGAGAGTGAAGGCCGCAAGATTTGAGGAAAACAGGATCTTAATTTAAAATATCTTAGAAAGGTTCTGCGTTAAAAAGTCTCAGATATACTGCTTTAATGCATAGACGATAGATACCAGAAGAATATCAACTAGTTAAATACGAGGAATGCAAGTGCCAACTCGTTTGCTTCAAGACGCCGCGAGAGGGCGCCAGATCGGAATGGTTGTTCCTAGAGGGCGCTTTTTTCTCGACACCGCCATCAAAGGATTCCGTGCATTCCACGCAGCACCGTCGCTTTTACCAGCCGATAACAACGCTCAAAGTTAGAAACGACATACCTTTTCACGTGGAAGATAAGTAATGGGACAATGAGCTGATCTCACGGACAACATCCTAACCAAGTGTTTTATCTGTGAGAGAAGGGATGGTTGGTATAACGTTTCTTTGCAACGCGTTCTGAGTTTGCTTCATTTCTTACTCCCTGCCATAAGAAAAAGGTAAGTTTTATGTCCTTTTATTTTTTGTTTGTTTTCACATGATTATTTTCATTGGAGTTTTGGAATTTTTGTTCTTAAATAATATACAACGAGTATGATAAAAATCTGAATGAGGTACTTCTTCGACTCTTTTCGCTGTCAACGAGTGAATTTGAAATCAATTGTAAAATGTATTCATGTATACGATAAATTTTTATTTACATATAGTACATACAGCCATGCACATACACATACGGTACATATAGCCAGTTAAAAATACTTTTCTAGATAAGAAAAAATTCATAATTTTTGTATTCATATATGCCATAATAATTACCTTAATTTGAACTTACGTCCTCTCAAATTTAATTGTCAAGAAATGTGTATAAATGGACGACAGTTAAGTTATTTTTTTTTGTATTTCTTCATGGTAAATTAACGTAGAATTTGAGATATTACTCTATATTAAAAGAAATCATAGGGGTTTTATTAGGCTTTTTAGGATTCTTCTCCCTAGATATTTAACTTTGGATAGTTTTTAGTGCGACGAATGCGACTTCTTTACTATTTTTTCAGTAATTAGTTTTTTAATATTTCCATCTTAAACTCAGAAATATTTCCTTTCTTACTATTTCCTCGCTATGTGCAATTTTGAGAAATTGAAAAATGCTCTTAAAATTTTTACACAGTGCTATTTACAAATATTTAAGGATACACAACTTGTTTGAATGATCTCTGGATGCTATGAAAATTTTATACATGGAACTTAGGGTTAAAGTTGCTTTGGTTAATTTATAGTAGACTAAGCTAAAGAAAGTTTTAGAAATGTTTAGGGTATATCACTCCGTGTAGTAATGTACATAACAATGCACTCTGCATTCACGGTAATAAAAGAAAGGAAAATTGAAATAATAGAATAGCAACTTCACTTGTGCCAGCCATTTGCATTCCTCTCCAATTATTTTTGACTAAAGGTTTTTTTCTAACAGAACGAAGGCCCATTCTGTGAAGTTCCGTAAAAGTTGATGAACTGTCTTTTTTACGTAACAGATGTCTTGGGTTAGATACATTCATATGTAAGCTGTGATGTAAAATGTAGATGAACCTTGTCGTGCTCAAAAGTGTCTGAAATGGATGACCACTTATGATATATCCGAGAATTAGAATGAATATCTTATTCACTATTGTTGGCTGTGCTTTATATACATTTTTTCTCTTGCATTCATTCCGATACTTCCGGTATTTCTCGTAGTTGAGCATGATGTAAGATTTTTTTAGCGTCTGAATATTCCTCATATCTTCCCATAGCGACTAATGACAATTATAGCGTACTATATAAAATAATAAATACTTGTTGACTCCTCATTTTGTATTCTCTTTCATCATATTAGGTCATTCTCGTTTTTACTCTCCATCAGTTATAGTTCACCATAAAATGTAGGTCAGATCTCATTTAATCCCCATGGGTATCTGGAGAATAGATAAGACCATATGAATTCTCAAACGCTGCTAATAATGTTTTATTATTTCCTCTAGCTGCACTAGAGCAAGTTTAACCAATAATAAGCATTCAGTAAAGTCTTCAGATTCAACTGGATTTCTTCGGATAAGGTTAAAGTAATACATAATACTATATATGGCGTCAAAGCTTGGGAAAATTTATATGTTCATAAAGAAATTAAGTAGACTTATGAGAGCAGATTTAGAGTTTAATAAAAACATGTAATGTATGTTGTATGCTACTAAGTAGTTCGTTGCACCATTTTTGATACTTCTTCCCTGTATTTTTTATAGACTTGGTTGTTCATCTATTATTGCCCCCGATGATGCTCTCTCGTTGAGAGCTTAATACATATTTGGTGCTCAAAAAACTTTTCTTCGTGATTTTGGTGTAAATCTGTTATATTAATCTACACCATCAATGGTTTCACCAATCATATAATAGGCAGAGAATTCCTAAATGCTCATCAGAATATCTATATGATAGCAAAAACCTCAGATAGGCCTAAGTACTCGCGCTGACGGAATTTTCTTGGCTTCTGGATCTATGTTTGTGCAAAAGAAAGGGACGTGCTTTAAAGAAAGGGACGTGCTTTAAAGAAAGGCGATGCTAAGATAGGGAGTGAGTGGCGAAGGGTGAGCAAATGCCCCTGAGATGTGGGAATGAAAGGGAGTTTGTGAATGGAGATGTAATAAGACGGAGAGGAGCTGAAAGCAGAGTGTGGGAACAATGGGAAAGTCGAGGGAATTCTCTTTCCCGGACCTTATTACCCTTAGCATTGTGCCATTTCGCTATGCTTTAAAAGCAATGTTTATCCGACCTTAACGGGGAACAGGCGATATTACTGAGCGCTGCATTGGCATGGAGATGCAGTTAAATTATTCATTGCTATTCGTTTCTTAAGGATTCCAACCACGGATGTTTCTATTGCTCCAAAGACGTTTTTCTCCAGCTTTATTCTTCAATGACGATCAATATCTGAAGGAAAAGGCTTTTTTAATTGTCCTTTGAATAATTAAATTTTAATTTAAAGCAAGAATACAAAACAAAAAAGGAAAACATTGGTTTCATACGGCGTACATGACGTGAGACCAAATTTGTGATTCCGATTTATAGTTTGCCTTGATATTGGTGAATATGGGAAGTATGCTGAATAAAAAATCATTTGTGGGTTACACAGTCGTGAAAATTAAGAAAGGAATATTTTCGTTCCATTTCGAGTGTGATAGTTTTCTGGTAATTATTAGTATTGTAAAATGAGGCCACTTTGAGGCAACGAACACCACTGCTTAAATTGCTAAGTTATTCTCGTGCGAATCAAATTTCAGCTATATAAGTTGATCATTGTTTCTAATGGATACTTTTTCTATATCGAAAAGTATCCCTGATACAACACATTGCTTCTTTGAACATCTTCTTCAAAGGTGAAAGCCTAAGAATAGGAGTTATTCCGAAATATTGTTGTCTCATGTATATATGTGTGTCACTTTTTGTATTCTCTGCCAGAAGATGACTAGACCTTAGTCAAAACCGGTCGTACAATAAATTATCCTGTGGAACTAAGACAAATTGTTCTTTACCTTAATAACGTTATGGAGTTCCATACAGTTACAGCTTCGTCAATTGATTTTAATTAATAAATCGTTCGAGGGTTACATATTACAGTTTCAGTATTGAATCACATTGTGTAATAATCGTTGACGAGATTGCTGTTTTCTAACTCTAGTTAATAGCGTTAGTAGCTTCAAAAGAAAACTAAGGAGAGTTATAATGAAATATCGGTTAGAGCGGATAGTTATTCCCTGCCTTTCTTCCCTCAGAGCATTAGAGAAGTTAGCAGCAATTAGGGTTAAGGATATTGGTAATTTATTTAAAACACCTGTCATACGCTATTGATTACTTTAGGGGTCATTCTGTGAATATAAAATTCTTTTGCGATTGAAATTAAATTCAAGTAAACATTAATAATTTACATGCCATGCGTGTCTTGGACAAAAGTGAATGAGCCTCAACTGGAAACTCCGTTTCCAAGGGAGGAGAAAAAAGGATTGAAGTTTGTTGTTGTTGCTGAGATTTTCAGTAAACCACAGGTTAATTTACTATGAATTTCTTTTATTTTGGGGAATGAGTTTAAGTATTTTTGCACTTAAGTGCGTACACCCAGGAAATATTTCAAAGAAAAACGCACTTGAAAAAAGTCCCAGTCAAACTTTTGTCGAGTCTTGTTTTCCCTTGGGATTTATACTATTTTCAAGCTCAAGAATTTTCACAAGTGAACCATTTGTCATAAATTCATGGGGAAGGAGACCATGCGTTATCAAGTAGTTGTAAATAATCCTAAGATGAAATGTAACACTTTTATAATCCTTTATTTCTTAATGTGCTTTGAGATAGGAAGTGGACGCAAGAAGACATTGATAACCCTTAGTGATTTAATGTGTTGGTGACGTAAGTGGATGAACAGAACACTCTACTCTGAGAGAGTGGAAACAGGAAGTCCAAAGACGCATTAAAAAAAATGGACTCCTAAATGGCAAAATGAAAGATATACATTAAAACAGCCCATTTTCCCTCTACGAGGGATTCCACAGAGAATGGCCCCTTGGCCAGCGCCGCACTCCCACGAGGAAAATTAAGGCAGCGTTGAAGGAATAGAAGAAAGAGAGACCCTCACTTTATAGTGTTGCCGCCCATAGAGATGGAGGGACACAGAGAAGCAAATCCAAAGCAAGAGAAAGCCTCTCAAAGTTAAGGACGAGGTCGGGAGAATTAGAGTGAAAGCGACATTAAGGGCAGTGAAAGGGTTAGACAGAGTCCTTTCAGTGCCAAATTTATTTTGAGGGATCTTCAGGATTGGTTGAAAATATATCTCTTCGCTTAAAACACCGCAATGCATAATTCGGGGATCTGGGTTTCTTTCTTAGGTAATTCAAATGGCAAGAATTTGTTTTCTTCCATACAACCCAGAGAACGTTTTCTCTCGTTAAAGTCAATTCCTTGACACATCTTGATGGATTCCTTGAGCAATTATAAAAAATACGGAAGAAATACTAATCGTTAATTAACCTTAGTATTTCATCAATATGAAGAAAATAGTTTTTCGTTATTTAATCAATGAGTATTCTCTCGTCCAATAGTAGTTTAGTAATATCCGGAAATGAATGAAAGACAACAAAGCAATTAAGAGTAATGTAAAATCTAAATTCATCATTACTAATCATCGTGGTCGCTAACCAACCACATATTATTAATGTTTATTACAATACTAGTTTGCATAAATATATATCCATTTTATAGACTAATACAATAGCGCATACAATACTTATTATAACAATGTAATATTATGGACTATTACAAAACATATATAAGTTAGCTATAACATTGAATTATGATACAGTTATCTCCTAGATGCAACACAATAATAGGAATAGAGTAATTTTTTTATCATCCTGAGTAAAACAACAGTGTGGCTTCAATAGTCTCAGTAATTAATCTCCTGGAAGATAAATACTGAGCATAGCTATGTATTCATAAAGTGAGTTAAGGTCCTGCTAAGTCCTTAATTGATAGATATAATAGTTCTAAGATGGGAGATAATTGCATTTATTTCATTAATGTGAGCATAGATTTCAATTTTTAAGAATAAGTCAATTCAAAATTACTTTTATGTAGTTTATGCAGTTGTGGGATAAATTTTGCAAAACTATAAAAAGTATATAACTTGCAAGGCATCGAACGGTTCAT
The DNA here is from genome assembly GCA_947579665.1 of Sympetrum striolatum. Classification (NCBI taxonomy): domain Eukaryota; kingdom Metazoa; phylum Arthropoda; class Insecta; order Odonata; family Libellulidae; genus Sympetrum; species Sympetrum striolatum. Next base: position 48,571,024 of record OX388351.1, on the reverse strand, counting down.
TTACAGACCGTGGGTTGTATTAACTTATTTTTAGTGATTTAAAGGTATATCTGCAAAATAGGAGAAATTATTCTTTAGGGGAAATGGACAATCTGAGAGAGTTCTTTTACAAAGGGAACGGAAAATAGATATTACTGGGAAATAATAATAATAATAATTAAAAAACGTCTTCATTCGGGGGAGATTGAGACTAAAAGTGTCCTTTGCCATCCAACCGATCGTCATTTAATATACAGTAATCAATTAACCCTTCAGTGCTCGTGTGAGGTGTATGTAACGATAATATTTCGAAGAAAAATATCCTTTTACTTAGTTTTCAAAACCCCTTATTTTCAGTAGCTGGAGATAGATACGTTTTTCAACATATCACCAACTTTCATTTGATATATCAGACAATTTTTCGAGTCTTTTTCTAATAATTTCATATGCGTGACTTTTCTTATTCATAACTTGTCTGTAAATACATTTTAGTAAGTATCAACAATAGATTTATTTCTCGTTGTTAAAATTCTGAAATTTTATATTTATCGAACGCAATCCATAGTTCTATGCTTGGACCAAACACAACCAAAAATTTGGAGGCGTTGGGCATCACTTCATATTTTGCCTTTTGAAAGCCGTATTTGTAGTAATTTTTTAAAATGTATTCCATTGCAATTGTCTCAGTAATCATTTGGCGTAAAGTTATCCGTGAAAACAACCTACAACCTCCTACTTCTCTGAGAAAACTAATGGAGTGTACCATAGACCATACGCGAGCACTCACGTTCGAAAAATTGACGCTAGCATTGAATGGTTAAAGAGTTAGGATGAATAAAAATGAGAAGAATTGTGGATGTAAAAATTTCATAGAAAGTATTAGGAAAAAACCTTATCCACTGCAGAAAGAAGCCCACTACGGAGGGGGTGAGAAAAATTTAGATAGGAACTTAGATAAAACATTTCTATAATACAAGGATCTACGAAATTAAAATGGTCACGGCTAGGTATTAAATCCTTTCCTTTAAATTCTCCCGGCTCAGTTCTCAAAACAATCATCAAGGGCCGAGTTCGAATCCAAGTCAGGTCCAACCTTGCCTAGTTCGTTCAGCCTTGAGTTACGCAGGAGCAGGCCTGAAAATTATATCCCTCATCATTTATAAGAAAATATGTCGTAAGTAAAAACTTATATTATAAAAGAGAATCCACAGTTTTTTTTATATGGGCTTCCTCTCATTCCCCCCGCACATTGTCAGCGAGTATACGGAGATGAAGTTGTGTTCTCGCATACGTAAGAAACTCATAAAGGAAATGAGAGCGAGAGACGAATTCTGGAGAAGGATCTTAAAGAAATGAGGAGGTGGCGATGAAAAGAGTGGTATCCCTCAAGGCGTTAAAGAACGTGCTTGGTCAGTCCCCTAAGTATTTCCTCTCACATCCTATGTACCTCACGATGCAATTCTAGCGAGATACGCACAAAGGACATGATAAGAGTAAGGAATAAAAGCAAGATTCGTCAAAATTTAAGCCAACTTGCGATCGTTGGCAGATCCAGGAGCGCAGAGGGCGAGATCGTCCCCCTCATGATGACTTTGTAGCATTAGAATCACCAAGGAGACAAAAGCTTGAAATATCTGGTTGTGAAGTTTTTCTGCAATCTCTATAAATTTCCAACTACATTTGTGACGATATAAGTACATTTTACAAGTGAATTTGTGATGAGTTTAAAACGAAGTTATCTCAAATCACCAAGTCAGATCCGGTCCTGCTACTGAACTGTTATAAAGTTGGCATTAAACACACTGGTGTACTTTCTTAAGTCTCTCTCTGATTGTAAGTTGTTTAATGTTCCCGAATGCAGCGATTTCAGCGTCCGTCGCTACTTGTTAACTTATCCAGCATTTTACGTAATTCAACAGTTACTGTCTTAATCTTTCCGTCTTTTTATATTCTGATTTATTTCTTTAATTCCTTGCTATAGTTTATCCTATTCCAAAATTTGAAAGAGACTTTCATTTGTCCATGTTTTCTAAAATTTAGTGATTAATACATCCATACATGATAACATGTGTAGTGAAAAATACTAAATTTAGTTAACATTCATCATGCTTCAATTCTGCTAGTTTTAATTTGCACACATGGTATTCTTATTGAATTATTAACTGTAAAAACTCAAAAATCAATAATACAAACGTGGAATTTAGGATACGATGAAAGAATAAATGAAATTCTGACGAAAGTTGATGTAAAACTGCAGATAGTTATGTAATAATAATTATCAGTTATCTATGGAAGGGCAATGGTTTTTATTAGCTATGCAATAAATATAAATTCTAAGTGTATGAAGCATATACTTCGTGTCCTACTAAAAGTTGATATGCATTCTTTCAGATGACTATACCTATATGGTGCTTGCTTTGAAACCTCACCCTCTTCTCTGGTGCCGCCTTTGTGATTATTGACTCCCGTACATTACCGAGTATCACCCAAAAAAGTTTCTTTCCATTTTTTTGTCTTTATGTATCTTAAATAGTGTTTTTAATGAAATCGCTTTATCGTCACGAGGCAGGTATCTTGAATTTCAGGTTGTAATCAATCGTTTTCATTATTTCCTTGGGTTTCATCCATTATAATATGATCAGTAATTCACCCTGCCAATCATATAAACATGTGTTGCGTTAGTATGTTCCCAGGGAAAAAATAATTATTAGATGGTATTTTTTTACCACTTTACAAAGGTAACTTATTTTGCGTAAGCAAATTTTGAAGGTATTTCAATCGTTAAGTCTAGTTTTATTTAATTCTTAGCATTATCATTTAAATGTTTAGATCTAATTTTAGCTACCACAGATTGTACTCCTGAAATTGTTTGGTCATTTCCACTAAACGAAGGTTTGCCTTGCCTGACAAACAAAACCTTACTCCATTTAAATTGCATCATTCGGCCTGAATCGAACGTGGAATGATATTGAATGATTTTTTCTAACCATTAAAAAATAGTCTTCAGTATTTTTTAAGTTGCAAATATCTCCAGAAAAGACAACATGTTTGTATTTGCGCATGGACTTATATCCGGCTGTGCTCCGGAATCTACGTGCAAATGAACATTCCTGATCATCCAGTTTCTCATACATACGCCTTTTTCTTGGACTTTAAATGAGTTTATCCAATCTAGGATGCTTTACGACGGGTCGCAAAGTCAAGAGGACTGCCCTCTCATCGGCGATTCTATTTCGTCCACCATTCGCATGCGAGAGGCGCTAAATCGAACATAAAAAGGTTTTGATCACGGTTGCGAATGCAGGGAGTTTTACAGCCGACCCAACTCTATCCCTTTCAGATCCCCTATTCATTCCTTTTCCCAGCTCACGCCTTCTTTTCTTTTCCTCGCACGAGAATAATAAAACTATCGGAAATAACGTTTTGAAACGATGACGGTATACTTTGCCACGAAGGAATCCGGTGCAAATCATTGTACTAGCAAAAAAATAAAACAAAAAATGTCCATACTTTTGGTTTCACTTATTTTTTACGATTCAAATGAGTTTAACGTATAGCATAAAATATTTTTTTAAATCTAGTCATCCTAGTTAAATTTACATGGGGATTAGAGGGTATTTACACCCCTGTTTGAATGTTCTTCAATCAATCCTTAAATTAAAAGATTGAATGAAATTTGGTGCAAATCATTTTACTAGTAAATAATAAAACAGAAAAATGTCCATACTTTTGGCGACATTGAATTTTACCATTAAAATGCGTTAAAAGGTGCAGCAGAAAATAGGTTTTGTACTCTAGTAATCATAATTAAATTTACTTGATGTTTAGATGGTACGTATTCATCTATTTGAATGTTCATCAATCAATCTTTGAGTTAAAGTTACCTAACAATAGATTTAGCATTTAATTTTAGGAGAATTTGGCGCGTAGTCACTACTGATTTGATTTACGTTTTCTTACTTTGTAATTAATTTCTTGAAGACGGATCTCTCTCGTTTGGCGGCGGATGAAGATTGAATGACGTCGCCGAATAATCTCCTAATTTCTTTTCAATGAGCTCTTGCTTCTCTCGATCCGTACAAGACTCTCTACTTCCATCTCATGTATTATTCATGAACATCGTCCTTATTGTCAAGAGAATTAAAGGTAATTTGTACTCTGTTCCGATTATGTGCTCTTCTCAGATTATTGTTATTGCCGCTGAAAGGAATCACAGGAAGAGGTAGGCTCAGATAGGAACGAATTAAAAAAGAGAGAAAATAATTAATAAAGGAAAAGGAAGAGGTGAGAATCGATCTCTGGCCGATTATTTTAAATACATATATAATACGATTAAAGGTGAAAAACGAGGGAAAGTGGTATTAAAGGAGATATAAAAAAGTAAGCATTGTTCCCACCTCTGAGACTTCCTCTTATTTCTCGTAAGACGCTTCCCTTATTTGTCCTTCTGATCTATTGCCTTGCAGCTCCGAATTAAATTTAAGACACGCATTAATTGAGTAAGAGTCAGCGCGTAAACATTCGCCAGGTAGTTAAATTAGTAGTGGTACTATTTTTTTCTATTTTAGACATTCCTCACCTCAGACAGTCTTCACTACCTCCAAGTCGAAAATAGAAGTTAAATTAAGGACATATTAATGACTATTGTGCAGTGAGTCTAAAATGTGGAAAATGTTATAATTACGATTTTTTATTGATGAAGCAGTTTATCTGAAAAATTACCTTGTTGTTTGATAGTTTTAAAATGGCTATGGCATAACTTTTAGTATTAATTACTCTGTATATTTCCATTAATTCTCTGGATGTAAATGAATTTAACAGGTCAGACCTTCTTTCATTATATTTTAGTACTATAATAATGTCTAGTAGGAGAGATATACATGAATGAATATATTTTGTTAATAAAATCGATGGAAATATTTTCTTACGGCTCTTGAAAAGAAATATCTGGAAAAATCTAACGATTTAATCTGTTGAGTTCTCTATTTAAATTTTATTGTGTGAGATTTGCACACTTTCGAGGATATCTCATGGACATTTCAATCACAATTACTTCCTCAGATGTAATTTTTGAACTCTTTAAGCGAATACTGTGTTATTTGTATCTATTTTATTATTGGAAACATCATGACTTATTGCTCATAGGATCTAAATGTAGTGGATATATTGAAATTAAAGATTCTACGCATTTAAGGTGAGACCTATGATAAAGGTTTTTCTAAGCTCTGAGTAACTGCAGTCTCTTTTCCGTCATTTGCTCTTGCGCGAGCATCGTTCAAAGGATTTTTCCGAGTTTGTTTGCGGTTTTTGAGTCCTAAAATAGTGAAGAATATCTCACTAAACTGAGAAAATTATCTGATGGATCAATCATGGTCCGATAAATCCGAGCATATCCGCAATTATTTCAGTACATCTACCATTATAAGAGAGGAATTTGCGATGAATGAAAAATACTGCTGCAGCTGATTCGTTACAGCCAATTTAGCGGAAGGCTCAATTACCTTAATTTGAGAGGAGGAACGGCGTAATTGGATGGATGCTTGCACGCAAGGCGTAAAAAATTGAAGGGATAGAGAGAAAGAAGGCATGTGTAATTCGCTGTAGAGTTCGAAGGAATAATCTCCTCTAAAGCTTGGGAATCAAGTCCAAAAAGGCATTTGTTGTCGATGATGAGATAGAAATTTGTAAGGGGTTTGGTTGAAAATTTCACCAAACTGATGCTAATGAGGGATTTATATTTCATTCGTATAATTACTTCCGTAGCTGGACGAATTAACTCTCCCTGAGGTACTGTCCACCCATACGCTGAGAACTACCCAAATTCTAACATAAACTAAAAGTTTAACTTTATCTTCATTTAATCTGTCCGAAGTCCACATTATAAAATTAACGTGATGATGAAATTAAATTCTTATATTCAATCGAGAAACATTTATACTAAACATTTAATGGACTTAATGGTAAAATACTCGATGTTTTTATTGTTTAATTGTAATTTCAACATTCGCAAAAATTCATAAGCCCCAAGCCACCAAGACATTCCTATAATTAAAGTTATATTCCTTTTATGACCCCTGTTTTAATTTTATATCATCAGTGCTAGGGACTCTTCGAATGATATTCTTCTCTCTCATTTGGTATCATAAACGTCACCTTGATTTCTAATTGAGAATCTTAGGGTAGAAGTAATCTTAATAGAAAAGATATATTGCATTCCAAACCTCGCACAGAACAACTTCCGAGCAATTGGCTGTCGTAAAAGTGTATTCTGTACCCCAATTTGATTTTATAGGCTAAAATCAAGCTGGTTATATGAGTTAATGGTGTATCGATGACGATTTTAACGTTAGAAAAATCTAAATCAGGCGCCTCAGTCATCAAATCAACACGATTCATCCTCATCATTCCAAGAATCCAAGAGAATCTCCTCAACTACGACGCTTTTTCCTTCCATTTGAGGAGTCCTCGACCTTTAGCTATCTCCCATTTAACCAAGCTGTAAATGGTAATCAAAAAGTGCAATAATCTGCCTTTAGGTGGAATGATCGTACGTTTCTTTTGAAGATTCTGGTTCTCTGAATAAAAGGCGAACGCTTTTTCCGCTTCGACCTCATGAGCTCCGTTTTCATGCTGGAGAAAAAAGACCAGCAGAGCGCAAGATGGAATGGAAGAGACTAGTTGTGGTTGAAAGGCGGCAAAAATTAGAGGTAATTCCGAGGTCTCAGCCACCATGTAAAAGGAATGCCGAGGTTCAGATTGGTGTGGTTAACGCTTTATCCGATAGAGGCCATCCTTTTCCCCACGTTTTCCTTCTTTTTTGCCTTAACGTTCCATTTTTGCGCCTCGTATATCTTTCAGCTACATGTGCGAGTTTTTCCCCATAAAAGAATCCACTTGCTAAGCGTGATCATTTTTATAATTCCCCTTTTTCTCAACCTGATTACCGGAGAGTTTTATTGCGACTGCTCCATCTCGTTTAAATGCGTCCTACCGATACCAAAGATGCGGAAAAAGAGTGACAAACGCGTTGCATTCTGTTTCGTTTAAGAAGACACATATAATCGTAAAGGTAGAGTTCTACGTAGTAGTTACTGGTATTATAGCTCCTCTGTGAGGTTGGCAGAGCTAAGGATAAATGGGTGAATCAAAACCCTGATTTTGTAGCACTCATGATACTACATGTATACGTACAGCTCCCCACAAAAAAATCGAACGGCGTAGCCTTAGCTGCATAAGATTGAGGGGCGCTGAAATGCAGGGCTTGACAACACCGTATGGCCAAGAGATAAGGTTGGCTCTTATCTGAGATCCCAGGGAATACTATACCACCGATTTTTGGAACTTTTTCGTTAAATAGTAAGGTATTATATTTTGAAAAAAGGCAGTGGCTCTAAGTTGGAAACAGATTCCTCTGTATTAGTTACGAGGAAACCCAACATTTTCCACCTTTACATCATTTTTCGGATTCCGTTAGTATTGACGACTATAAAACATTTATATAATAACATTTATTATTAAATTAAAGTATAAATCACGTTTAATTGGTCAGAGTTTAAACAAGTTATAAATCTTCATTCAGTAGGAAACCCTCATTTTATTAAAATGTCGTTCGTCGCAGTTAAAAGATTACGTCATATTTAAAAATGCATGAGAACTTGAATTTGCTCAAACCATATTTCCATAAATAAACTAATTTAGTAATATATAAATTTACGATACGACTATCTGAAGAAAATCACAATCACGCAGAGCATATCGATAATTCAACCTTCAGTATTTCTCACTTTCATCTGTAGTAGTATTTTATACGTGATTCGACAGCGGAGGTTATTTCACACTTAGTGTCCCACCGGGAATCGAGCCCGGGACCGCTTTCGTCCAAGTCGAACGCGCTGTCCAAATGCCTATCCGGAGCCTCTCTCCATAATGGCATTAAAAGCTCTCGAGTGCTCCGTTCTACCTGGCCTATCATTGCAATTATAATCATGTCGGGCACCACTTGATCGTTTTGGCGAACAGCATACTGCTTGGGCTGCGGAGCGTGTGACCTACGAGGTAAACAAAATTTTTTTAGTTTTTTTTACCTTAGACAGAATACGACACCCCAGGTAGTTTTAGTGTTCGATTCTTGCGGTTGCAGACAAAAATGTGAGGGAAAAATTAAAATTCAAAGAGTGTATGCGGAAAATTGCGAAACGTTACAGCGAGGTAGTTTCAATGTTCAAATTTCGGATTATCACCGTCATCCCAAGAGCGAAAGTCACGAAGAAATAAAGCTAGTCATAGTGAGCTGATGAAGTATTTATAATAAGCAAGCGTAATCTTCGACTTCACTAGAAAGACATTCGCCGGCATATATTTAGGAAATAAATATTGTCGTTGCGAAGAAATAGCGACCAGTGAGATTTTTCTCCGAATTTCACAGTGTATCGTAAGGACCGAGACAGCCGAATAGGAGGCGGATTATCTATTGCAGTGAGAAAAAGTGTAATAATTCAGTCAGGAAACCTTAGAAGCCGGGCGAACAGTAAGATTATTTGGTGCTCAGTGTCAAATAGACACTGTAAGAAAACGTATTTCTGCTCTTTCTATCGCCCTTCCGACGGCGGCGACTATTTCCCAGATGGTCTCTGTCGGACACAGAAAATTCCAGGAGAGTAAACTCAGCGGAACCGTATCGGTAGGAGGGGATACTAATTTACCAGATATAAACTGGACAAAAATATCCTTAAGTAAATATATATATTACTAAATTAGTTTATTTATGGAAATATGGTTTGAGCAAATTTAAATTTCTCAAGCATTTTTAAATATGATGTAATCTTTTGACTGCGACGAACGACATTTTAATAAAATGAGAGTTTCCTACTGAATGAAGATTTATAACTTGTTTAAATTCTGACCAATTAATCGTGATTTATACTTTAATTTAACAATAAATGTTATTATATAAATGTTTTGTAGTCGTCAATACTAACGGAATCCGTAAATGATGTAAAGGTGGAAAATGTTGGGTTTCCTCGTAACTAATAGAGAGTAATCTGTTTCCAACTTATAGCCACTGCCTTTTTCAAAATATAATACCTTACTATTTAACGAAAAAGTTCCAAAAATCGGTGGTATAGCAGTCCCTGGGATCTCAGATAAGAGCCAACCTTATCTCTTGGCCATACGGTGTTGCCAAGCCCTGTATTTCAGCGCCCCTCAATCTTATGCAGCTAAGGCTCCGCCGTTCGATTTTTTTGTGGGGAGCTGTGCATTGGAGACATAGTATTCTTTCATTGGCGCAGAAAATATCAATCCTCACGGGTCGTTAGGTATCATGTGAAGCATTCGGATAAGGGAGAAAACGCTAACTGTCCCGTCTTCCGAGGGTTTCTTTGGAGGCTCAGGTAGGGAAACAGACAAGTAGACGGACGCTATTTTACTAACGCGTAGTAGAGATCCTGAGCGGAATCGTATCCCTTTCTTGGATGAGTATACCCTCACTCGCGCGAGTTCCTTACGCCGTATTATCTACGAAACCATTATTATCCTAAAGTTACTTCATTCGAAGATCTAGAGATATTTATTGATGAAAAGCCAAACTTCTCTGAGCATATAAACTATGTTAAAAAAGAGTCATGTCTCGCCTGGGGATACTATACAGATTTACAGACATCAGGGATCCAGTCTCTCTTCGCACCTACTTCTCAAGCTGTGTTCTTCCTCTTCTCACTTACTGCTCTCCAATATGGACCATGCCTTCCTATTCTAACCTCTCCACTCCCAATCGTGTCTTAAACTTCTTTTTAAAAATAGTCTGTTTTCGAGCGCCATCTTGCAAAAACATGCTTAAAGCTCATCTTTTAAATTACTTCAATCTTCCTGCTATCAAAGCCTCTTATACTTCCTCCGACATCTCCTTCCTGTATAATGTAGTTAACCGCAAAATTAATTCTCCTTTCCTACTCTCTCTTTTCTCTTTCCGAGTTCCTTCGAGAACAATTGGCCTACCAGTTACCTTCTCTCTGAGCACTCCTCGTCTATCAACTGTAAAACGATCGCTCTTTTTCCGTATTCTTTCAATTTTCAACTCCCATTCTTCCAATTACACTTCGATACTTTCTTCTCTCCTCTTAAATCCATCCAAAATATGGCTGCAAGAGATTGACTTTTTATAATTTTATTCATCATTTAAATTAATTTTTTGTTTTATTTTGTTCTCACTGATTTTTGGTTTTTCCTTGCTTCTTGTTATTTCGTCAACTGTAATTGGCCTCGTGCTGTTTGTTGATACTTACTGATAAATAAATAAATAAGAAACGATCTTCACTCACTCGTGGTTGCCAGCTATCACTAATCGTTCTCTTGTTTTCATCAAAATTTGCTACGCGTACGCCTTAGAAGGGTGAGAATTAAGAGAATTTTTCAACACAATTGCGTAGAAGAGAATTACTGCATAAGAATGGGGGATGGGATGCCCAAGGTGGGAGGTATAGGGTGGGCGAATATAAGTGTTTAATTTTAATATTTTTTATTTATTATATTTAAGAATAATTTAATTATTTTTAATTAAATTTTAATGCAAATAATAAAATATAAAAATATTATATGTAATTACCATTTTCTTTGATTACGTAATTTAAATGTAAACCGGCAGATAGTCCATCCTATAATAGAAGTGGGGGTACGCTGACGAATCTCCGCACTCTGGTACCGAAAAAGATTCTTTACCACGCGGCACTATTAAAAGACACAGTATAAGTAAGGATGGAATTGAACTTTATATTAGAGAGAAGACCTGCCCAGAAAGTGGAAGGCCTTGGTACGAGTTCCAGCCAATTCGCTATTTTTCACTTCGTGCACAACCTATATGTAAGGATTTGCCAAAATTTCCTTAAGTGGGTATATGTTACTCTTTATTAGAATTTACAAGGATCATATTTCATCATGATGAATTTTCTTTCTTATTTATACTCCTGTGTTTTCGCAGGTTTTATCCGCTCCCCCTCCTGTGTGGGCGTTTTCCCCGCATCGTGGGGTTTTCTCCGTAGACCTTCAGTTGAGGTTTTTTCCCCAAAACCCAAATCTATTACATATAATTTCCATGTTCTTAGAATTATCATGAAACTGTGTACGTTGTTGTTTTAAAAAGAGTGCACTTCTCTTGTTGCCTATCTTCTTAGCCGTAAGTTAAATTTAGATTTTGAATTAATTGTTAAAATATTATATATTATCTGTAAAGGTTGGGTGGTAGAGATGCCTTACCGGCCTAACCCCGCCAAAAGGGTTAAATAAATAAATATCATAATCTGCAAGAAACATCATTAGGCTAAAGCTTTTTCAGATAAATGAACTCTTAATGGATATCAAATTCGATCAAAAATAACACAACTCAAAATCGTTTTTGCAATACTATTCAGTTGAGTGGCCTCCATAGACTATGTTTATTTTCTCAATAACGTGTCAGAATGCTTTGGATAGTGTACAAAAACCCACATGGGTCTTTGTCAGGTAGAACAAAATGGAGGTCCAAGTTTTATTTCAATTTTTGAGTATGTTTTAGGGTGTTTGGAAGCCAAAACTCCCACTTCAAAAGATAAAGTAATCAAATAGGAACCAGATATGGCTTTTAACAGACTATTTCAATACAAGGCAGGCGAGGGTGTCCATTGAAAATAATAATAATGCTGTCTTTTTTATGGGTGTATTTTAGACTTTGAAGGCTATTCTTCTAATTAACCTTTTTTCCGCTTTATTAATAAACACACACACACACACACAACATACACGGACAACCATTCACTAACCGGAGGAATTCAATTATCCGGGAAACGAACCCGGGGCCGTGAGGTTGGAGAGTTAAAGCGATAGCCTCCGCCACCACAAAAAGGGGCCCACGGAAAAGTTTTGGAGCCTAAGGTTTAGATACTGAAATTATTTAGTGGATAAATTCTGGTAAATTCTTCAACGCTGTCCTCGAATAAGGTTGTTTTAGCTTCAGAAGTTTAAGATGGGAACGCTAGGTCTTTATCTCGCGGTGTACGAGTTCGCGTCTCTTTTCAAGAGATTTGGCCGATTCCCAAGATTCACCTCGAAGACGATTTATTTCCTCGAACACTGCACCACACCCCGCAACATGGCAACGGCAGGGTGACTCCACCTGTTGCTACCTCAGGGGGCAGCTCTAACTCCGTTGACGCCCATTCTCTCCCTTGCGCGAATTTTAGTGGGATAATTTCATTGTTTACGTTACCCTTGATGGGATTTTCCAATCCGGGAAACAATATCGTTCAGTCTACCATGAGATAAGTGTGGGAAGATTCCCTCAGGGATCGTTGATAAGTTACGGAAAGTCTTACCTTAGATACATAATTACCATCGCATAAGCAGCTTGAAGAATCGAGTTTATATAATGTCGAGAAGGAATAAGGAAGACACATTAGAATAAAGCCGTTAAGTGAGTATAAAGTGAACCCTCTGCTTGGATGCATTCGACAAAGTTTGATATCTAATATTGATATATATATATATATATATATATATATATATATATATATATATATATATATATATATATATATATATATATATATATATTGATATCTTTGATCTAGTGGATTTTACGAGCTATTGTAAATTTAAAAAGGGTGAAATGAGTTCCGAATTATTGAAACCAATAACTCGGACAAATACAAAATTGACTTAATATTTGTTTTCATGCGTATACTTTTTACGAGAGTAGTATGACAATATTTACAAAGCTCCCAGGAAGGGTTACTTCCACCTCCTTTCGAGGCCGAGACCCTTTTTTGCCATGGTTCGACTAGAAAAGACAATGTCTGCAAAGGCCTTGTCTAACGCGAAAGAGAAGGTTTTCCCTCTCACTCCTGCATAAGCGTCGCTTCGAACCAAGGTCGTGGTAGCGAGAGAGGGAATCAACTCGCAAGGGTTGAGGTAGAGAGAGTGGAGGTGGGTTGCCACAGGCCGAGTCCCGTGGCATTCCGTGGCGCCACAGCCACCGTGGCAGTGTTCGTGCAATACCTTTTTTCGATTTTCTACATTAATTTTTTTATTTCTCCTGGAAAAACGGTAGCAAATAATTGTAGAATCTCGTTGAAATGTGATGAAAGTAATTGCTTTGGTGGTAATAATCTTTAACTATAAGAAACAACTTAATGAGAGCTTTACCTTTCGGTAGGTTCACTTACCCCAATATTCCCCGTTCAATGCGGTTTCCTTCGCTTTTTACTGCCTTACCCTACCCATTACAGGAAAGAGATAGCCCTTAATAGGGATTTTTGATTGTGCATGAACCTACCAAAACGTAGAACACTCATGAATGACCCTACCCATATATCATCAAATATCTTCTGCCTTTGTCTGCCTCTGTTTTTTACCTTGTTTTAAATCCAGAATTACTTTCTTTAACACTTCCTCTTCTCTAAGCATTACATGCATCCAAGTCATCTATCGATGATTAATTAATTCCTTAAGGTGCTTATCAATAGAAATGAATAACATCGCTTCTCGTTTTATAAGAATTCTCAAGCTTTCTTATACCTTCAGATTAAGAACCCTCTAAATCTTAACTTTTCTCTATCTGGAAAAGAAAATGTAGTCTTTGACTCTTTCATAAACAAGTTGGCGTGGTCGATTGGAAAATGCGACTAAAATTATCGAAATTAGAAGCGAAGACATTTTTTTCTATTTCATTTTTAAATGATTTACAACTTTAAGTTTCTTGAAATCAGGAGCAACATTTTTCAACAACTTTGCAATAATGAATACGATAAAGGCACTGTAGAAGAAATAACTCATTTTTGTTTGAGTGTCGAGTGATGCTTGCCTAAAAGCAAAGCGTAATACCATTCATATTATGTATGTCTTTATTTTCTGGAACTTCCATTTCGAACAAGAGACGTCATGAACCCGCGGGCTAGTTAAAGCGAAATAAAATTAGTCTCCGAAAATCACCAGCACATTTTTCTCTGTGACTGTAATTTAAGACGCCCACGTAATTTTGCTACAGATTGGCAATCCACTGTTGCAATGGGGTGAATCCATCTCTCGTGGTGCTGCTCTTTTAGTCATAAATCAAAACCGCCACCTCCCGCTGCACCTGAAATTGGTGTGCAGACACGCATTGCACCAACGCCATTAATCTCTAGAGTGCCACCTACTCTTTCACCCTTTTAGTACCCACGTCGCTCACGCATACAGAGTTTATCAAAAGTTCCTTTTCCAGATCATCTTGCCGTTAGGACTGTACGGTGTCATCAATGACTGGTTTGATAGAATACGTTTTACTCTATATGAACACGAAGATAAAAGTCACTGGTATTACTATAATAGAGAGATTTTTAGATATTGAGATGGGAAATAAGTACTAATTGTAGATCCCATGAATCCAATCAACGCATCCACAAGTTTTTTCAAGAAGACATCAGCGCTCTAATCTTTCGCTAGTTCGTGATCTATGGAGCATATTTATTGGGTATATGTCCTCAACAAGCTGCTTCTGAGCGAATGGGCAATCGTTAGCAAGATATTTCATATGTAAAATGGGAATAATTATAAGAAAGTTTTTTTAATTATATAATAAGGTATACCATTTCCAATATTTAGGATGTGATCTAACTTATGAAGATGATAATGACATCACAAATAAAATTAACATCTTCCAGAGGATAAGCGGGACAATAAGAAGAACCTTAAGAGATAAGACGAGAAAAGAAACCCAAATTAAGTTTCACAAGGTGATGGCAGTCCCTACTATGATGTATGGGTCAGAATGTTGGACAACGAAACAAAAAGAATTAAAACAGATTGAGTCCTCTGAAATAAAATTTTTTCGAGCAGTTAAGGGGTGTAAAAGGTGAGATAAAATGAGTTCATCTATTAGAGAGGAACTAGGAGCTCAGATGATGTCAGAAAAATTAATAGAATACAAAAACAGATGAAGATCATGTATTGCGAATGCCTAGAGATATAAAAATACTCGATAACTTCAGCGATTATGAATTATTCGCAGAAGTTAAAGGTTATGTTATACGTTTATTATGAAACTAATCTGAATGAATAGGTAATGGTAAATTCTACTGGAATTTTTTCAGGTATTTTTAATATATCACAGTTCTTAAAATATAATAAGCTTCGTATTTAAACATTACGGTATCATAAATAAGAATTGTTGTATTTTATATAACTCAATGTGCAAATATTTCAGAGCTATCAATCAGAATATTCATAAATATTCCAAATACAGTGGTGCCTCACACAACGAACTTAATTCGTTCCAGGAGCAAGTTCGTTATGCGAAAAGTTCGTTATGTGAAACGCGTTTTCCCATAACAATACATGTTAAAAAAAATAATTCGTTCTGTAGCATAAAATATATATATATATATAAATATATAAGTAATATATATAATAAAATATGGTAAGATGACATAAAAAAAAGATAAATTTTTTGTTATTATTTTTATTTAGATACATCTAAAAACATAATGAAAAAAACACACATTTTTTAATTTTATGAAATAATCAAATCTTGCACATCTTCATCCATTTTCCGCTTTTTGGCCGATGGTGCAGTGAAAAACCTGTCCAAAGTCGTTTGTTTCTCTCTTTTCTTCAACATCTGCCGGAAATAACGGACAAGAGTATCGGAGTACAGGTCGTTGATCCTGTTTGCTTCAGCGGAATCCGGATAGTGGGCATTGGTAAACTCCTGAACTGCTTTCCATTTGACCAGGATGTTCTTGATGTCATCAGTTGGAATTGGTTGATTGTTTGATTGTTGCTCCTCGTTATCAGATGACGCTTCCCTTTGAGCATTGTCCTGTTGTTGGGCCAGAAGTGTTTGGAGCTCTTCAGTTGTCAGCTCTTCTTTGTGTTCCTCAATAAGCTCCTCTACATCCTCTTCCTCTACCTCTAATTCCAACCTTTGGGCCACTGTGATGATGTCCTTCACCACTTCTGTGTCATCAACTACTGCTTCTTCCTGAATCCACGAAGGCACAAGCATCTTCCAAGCAGAAATGAGGGTCCTTTGTGACACTTCTTCCCAGGCCTTCTGTATAAGTCATATTGCCAAAAGGATATCAAATTTCTCCTTCCAAAACATTCGGATAGTCATATTGTCTCCGCCAAACTCGCATTCTTCAAACACCTTATTAAAGAGGGCTCTAGTGTAGAGTTTTTTAAAGTTCGTAATAACTTGCTGATCCATTGGCTGGAGAATGGATGTGGTGTTTGGTGGCAAATACTGCACCTTGATAAAAGGATAATTTTCCTGCAATATTTCTTCTAGGTCTTTTGGGTGAGAAGGGGCATTGTCAAGTATCAGAAGGGCTTTGAGCGGCAGTTCTTTTTCCAACAAGAATTTCTTCACGGCAGGAGCAAAGGTTTCCAGAATCCATTCGTTGAAGATAACTTGGGTCACCCAGGCTTTTTGATTGGACTTCCAATGGACAGGCAATTTGGACTTAATAACGTTATTTTTCTTAAAAATTCTTGGATTTTCAGAGTGATAAACCAATAGAGGTTTGATCTTGAGGTCTCCGCTGGCATTAGACAAAATCATAAGGGTAAGTCTGTCCTTCATGGCTTTGTGTCCTGGCAATTTCTTCTCTTCTTTTGTAATGAAGGTTCTGCTCGGCATTCTTTTCCAGAAAAGACCCGTTTCATCGGCATTGAACACTTGTTGTGGGCAGTATCCTTCATCCATAATAAATTTTTGAAAATTAATAAAGAACTTTTCTGCTTCTTTTTTATCAGCACTGCCAGCCTCACCATGCATATTAACGCTGTGGATTCCATACCTTTTCTTAAATCTAAAAAACCACCCCCTGCTGGCTTTGAAATCTTCTTTATTATCTTGATTGCTGCTACTTCCAGGGATGTTTTTCTTTAGATCTTCATAAATTATCTTGGCCTTGTGACAGATAATATCTTGGGTTGTTACGTCACCTTTCACCTGCCTGTCCTTAATCCAAATCGCTAATAGCCTCTCCATGTCCTCGTGGATTGAAGATCTATGTTTTTCATTAAATAGTTTTGATACTCCTTTGGCTACTTTGGCTGATTTTATTGCATCCTTGTTTGTCAAAATGGTGAAAATGGTGGTCTTGTTGAGGCCAAACTCTTTGACGAGGTCACACTGTTTTACCCCACATTCACTCCTTCTAATTATTTCCTGTTTCATTTTAAGAGAAATCACCTTCCTGCTTTTTTTAGAACCCATCATATAAAAAAAATGTTGAGTTTATCTTAAAAGGACGACTGCCGTGATACGTGTGCGATTTAATTCGTAATGAAGAACGATTGCTGCGACACGTGCGTAAGTTAAGCGTACTACGCAGTGACTAACGACTGCCTGCGCGGAAGGATGCAATAAATCGGCAGTGATCGTGTGAAGTGGGCGACTTCGTTGTGTGAAGCGAAGTTCGTTGTGTGAAGCGAAGTTCGTTGTATGAATCGTGAAATGAACGAAAAGGAAGTTCGTTGTGTGCAGCGTTCGCTGTGCGAGGCGTTCGTTATGCGAGGCACCACTGTAAATAACTAAGTAATATAAAATAATACCGATAATACTTAAAATTTAAATTATAAAACACAAATGGAATTATTTGGATGGGAATTTTCGCAAAGACAATTCGCAAAAGGTTTTTATTCACAAGTGTTAAGTCAATTTCAGTTATTTATAGAATTCATATTAAATTATCTTGCCAAACGATTCCCCTTTTGTCCTAGTAGTTTTAAGAATCTTATTGTTAGTGCATGCTTGTTGTAAAAAGTAGGAATATTATATTTTTGCATTCACATCAGCAATATCACTCGCAACTTTTCAACATTCATTGTGAGTTTATAGCTCCCTCGTTTTTATTTTATAATTTGGTTTAATGTACTTTATTCTTAAGTTAGCAATGTTCTAAGGCATATCCTTTATTTTTCTTTAATGTCTCCGAGAACTCCTTCCGTGAAACCACCAACCTCCAACGTCATTAAAAATCGCAACGCGTGTATTTCGGGTAAAATGGCTCTTGAAACCTTTCTCACAACTGCGCAATGTGTTACTGAAGCACTTCTTTGGAGCTCCGCAAAGATTCGTGGAAGGAAGTGATTCCAAGTAAAAACAATTTTCAGTTTACGTGGAAGTAGCTTTCGAAGCAGGTGGTCTTCGAAAGAAAGCTACCAATGACAAAGAAAAGAAGCAAAACCAATGGTGGTGAAGCATGAAGGTTTTCGTTAAGAAATCTAAGAGCCAAAAGAAACAACTGGAGTTAGAGCAGAAAGTCTGAAACTTTTGGCGATGAAATTATAATTCCACACACGTAAGGGAATGTAGTTGTGACATCTTTGTCTGTTGGAATTGATTCGTAGAAAACGTTTTTTTCTGAAATCTCCATAATTAGAGATAAAGTATACCTGGTGCTGACGTATACATAATAGAGTGATAATAACAATAATTAGATATTAGCGCGAGAAATAAAAGAGCTATGGAAGCAAGAAACAGTTACAGTTATCCCTATAGTCTTTTTGGTTACAGGATTTACAACTAAGAACTTCTATACACATTTTGAAAAATTAAATTTCATCAAAAAGTTTCACATCGTCTTTTACAAGGGCAAGATTGTAACTATTAAATCTCTTGTTATGTCTAGAAAGTTTAAAGAACTAGTCTAGTCTACTAGTCTCAAGAACACTATTTCGACCAGAAAAATCACAAGATAAGGCCTGAAAATTTGAATAGCAGCAGACCGATATTATATCCATCTTGCGTGCTTCCCAACAATACATCCTGTTATTTGTGTGAAGACTACTAGAAGTAGAGGGAGTAACTTCAACATCGGTATAGAGTTTAATAGAAAAGGAAATCGGATTTTTTAAACATTCCTATCAAATAGAAACGGATTTTTCAATAGTTATAACTTAAAAGATAAAAATAGGAGAAGTTTTAAATCTGAGGGAAATATCAAGAAGACTAACAAGATTAATGTTTGCCTCATGGATATTTCCTTCTCTTTATTTACTACCGAAAGTAGTGTGCCCTCTCTTACTTTCTCCGAATACCGGTAGGTGGGACAAGAATTGCTGACAAAGACGGCTATTGGAGATTTTTAGCATCCAATTCTTTAACAGCCGTGCTCCAAATATTCTATATTTGCAGTTGAAAAAATTAACATTAATGAACTTAAAAATTTCCCAATCAAAATATAGTGGAATATTTTTTTATCAATATTACATCTGACTTTCAGAGGGAAATCTACCGTCACTTCCCAAATCGTCCACAATCACTTATTTCGATGACCCATTGACCTTTAAATCATTCATAGAGAAACAAAGGGAGATGATGGTAAATGAGCTTCGTGTTCGATGAAAAGTAAAATGAGGAAGGCCATTACTCTTGATTTGTTCTTTTTCCTCAGCAGAGTTCCCAAATTATCCCATCAGTCCCAGAGGAAAAACCCAAACCAAGCTTTTCATCAAATCCGGTCACGCAAACAGTGTAAATTGCTCACCCTCTCCTTAAGACCATTATTCCCAAAATCCTCCATCCATTACATTATTTAAGCATTGTTTGCTTTCGCATCATTTTATTTGGAAATGCTTGACGAAGTTGGAATTAGTGAAACTTTTTTTTAAAATTGTTTCCTCTGTTTCAAGGGTCACAGCCTTAAGGTTTCTCTCGAGATTTTTCATTCTTATGTTTTTATATTTGCATGCCGATTGTTAACGGTACTCTTATATTGATTGTTAAGTTAAACTTTCTATATTAAATGGGACTATCAGTCACACTTGTGCGTAAATTTATACGTATAAGCATTGCGATTTGGTTGTATGTATGCTTATATGTCTAGAATTGTGTTATGTACTTTTCTTAGTTTCACTACGATTGCTTATTAGTTCTTGCGTATCTTGAGTTCGTCCTTAAATGAATTTCTGTCACGGGTCATCTATGTATGAATATTATTATGCATATAGATGGGATCGCGTAAATGATATAGCTCGTTATATTCTATTAAGGGTTTAAATTGCGTTTATTAAGAATCCTGACAGATGCATGTGACTTTGAATCTTTTTTCTATTTCTCATCAGAACTAAAGTAGTTTTCAAAATTTTCTGCTACTGCAAATTGTATTTTACTTACAGGTAATACCTGTATGTAAAATACAATTCCGTTTTCTAATACAATTCTAAAATACAATTTACGTTGTCTGTACGTTGTAATAAAAAGTGCTTTTAGAACAGGTAGTTCTAAGGTTTCACCTCCAAGCACGTGAACGGAAATTCGAATTACCAAAATTTTGCCTTTAAATGAGAAAGAATGTTCCTCGAATTGACAATAATGGAGGGAGAGAAAGACAAACAATCGAAGACTCGAAATCTGTGCAAGTCTCCATTTGTGACTCGAGAAAAGGCAGGTGGAGATTCAAAAATAGTTCAAAGTTTGCGGAGAGAAGAAAAGGAAGCATCTTGGGAAGTCGTCCCGTCGCCAACTGCGCTCCACGATGCTCTTTTTTTGGCAGATGGTTCCAAACCTCTCATTTCCTAATTAGTCGCCCGTAATTTCCACCTCTCGTCTTTTCGGCATTACGTCTCCAATCTTTTACTCCCACCGATTTTCTTCTCCGCTTTCCTTCATGATCACCAATCTTTGTCACTTAATCTCCCCCATAGTCTATAGCATAAAACTTATTTATCTTTAAGATAACCGCAGAGTGTTCGCATGGAAACACATGCTTTATTAATATACGCGATGGAAATGAAAGAGAAAAAGTCTGCCGCAGCCGGAGAACGAACCCGGGTCTCCGAATTGCGGGTCTGTTGTTCTAACCACTAAGCTACCACGACAGCACAATCTCACCTTCATCTCCAAGGGCTATGAAGGTGTGGAAGTCCCCGGCTACGGCAGAATTTTTCACTTTCATTTATATCGCGCATTTTACTTATCTTGAATGAGAAAAAGGCGAAGGACATCTTATCCATATTCAACAAACGCTGTTTATCTTTCCTCAAGTCTCTATCTAGCCATCTTTCACATTTTCTATATCCCATTGCCCAGCTATCTCCCTTTTGTCACATACTTGCCATCCATATTTTTATCTCTTCGCATAATATCAAATTTATTGTTAAGATTTCCATCCATACTAAAATAAGTCGTCTTTCGTTTTTGTTTGTCTGACTTTCTGTTTGTATTATCTCTCACTGCGATCTACATGAAATGTGTAAACTAAATTGCTGGCAATTAAAGTTATTAGCTAACCTATTATGATTCAATGGCACTTTCTGCTGTCGAAAGTATCTATACGAATAAATTTGGTTACACGATTAAAAGAAACAATTAAGTAGCAATAAGTTTCAAATATTCAATTAAAAATAATGGATTCATTAAATTAAAGAAGAATCAGCTAAAATTTGCGTCTGAAAATCTTTTACATTATTTTTGATTATAATGTTTGCTTATTACACATCATTTGCTGCTAGTTTATATAGCAGAATGGATTATTTTTAGTGATTATTTTTAATTATCCTTGTTTTATTTTAGGGACTGAATTTTATTTAGGAATGACTAATAAGACACTTAGCTACGAAAAGTAACTTAAATTTCTATGGGTGCAATATTAAAGATACTGCCGCTACAGGTCTATCTCTCTTCACGATTAATTAATTTATCTCCTTGTCAATTTACAAATTATTTCTTGGTCAATTAAGGATATATTAATTTATTTTATGCTATACGAAGCATACATTAAATTAAGAGAAACTTTCATTCATATTCACGTTAAACCACCAATTAAAATTTTATCCAAAGAACGTGTACACTATTATCAACATTCTTTGATATCAAAATCAGTAAGACATCCAACCTTTAATTACTCCGGAAACGTACGTAGAATGTTTTTCGGTACTTCCACGATTAAAGAACCAAGTCACGACCATGAGAGAAAGGGCCGATCAATCGCCTCTCCAACATGAAAATGGAGAGAAAAAAGAAGATCGATCAGAATACGGACGTAATATCGATTGATGGACTTGCAGTCCATAGCGATGCTAATGACGGTCTTCTTCCATACGTTCCTACTGCTCCTTTGAAGAAAAATGGTCAAAAACGATGCAAGAAATGGGGCACCGCATTTGCACAGGAGCTTAATACCGACGTGTCTCTCTCATCAGTTGGTTGGAATGATAGTGGAAAAAGGTGGAATGAATGGGTTGTTGAAGTAAGGAAGAAGAAGTCAAGGAAGTACGACTATAAAGCAGAGAGTATGACATGCAAGGTATGGGAATACGTATTTCAAAACATTCGTATAATGTTCTTAAATCTTAGACATAATAATCATCGTATATCTCATGAAAAACAGGTACTCATTCTTATTCAATAATTATTAATCATTAAGGAAATTACCTATACTCTGAGTATCGTAGACATTTTATTATTTTTACGAGTAGTTCCTGCCTCCATATTCTGATGAACGGATTTTTGTTTCATTTGTCATTTCGTAGAAGTTTAAAGAAAGCATCCTTCATTTTCTTTTGTCACAGTCTTGACCATGGATAAAATGAAAGCTAATGAGGTATATTTGAATGATTGTACTTATCAATGTCTCTCCTTATGAAATGCCAAGAAAAAAGTCACACGTAGAATCAATGTGCTTCACTTATGTGAGCGTGTTATGCTTAAAGCATTATCTCAGTGGGAAAAGCTAGGGCACCTCACTCTTCATCCTGACTAGCAAACCTCATTCCCCTCTGTAAGCTCTTGGTAGCTAATGTTATATAGGGCGAGGTGCCGATTAGCCTTCGGGCTGATTACTTTAAAGAAAGATTTTGAAGAAATATCTTCCTATCCTTATTCACCCGAAAGCTGAACAGAGAATAAGCTAATTACATCACATATACTTCGAATGATCCCTTAAGGCTTCCTCACGGCCTCATTCGTGAAAGGTGAAATTTCACAAGCGTGAGGGAATTACACCTCCTCGTCAATGGGTGATTCATGTTCCATAATCAGAGCTTAACTGTCTTCCATTGGTATGTTAAAGTGCCGACACATTTATGCACGTCGCATTTATGATTTTTCTTGAAATCCTAACTCAGATTCATCCTATTCCCGTGGCAACCAAGAACCCAACAATAAAACGCGCGCCAAGTTCGCAGAGAGTCCCTGGGGTAGGGCGTGATATCTTTGGGAGAAATCTCACTTCCACCCTCTTTCATCTCCCATGGACCGGAAAACAGCGCCACTCCCATCTTAACAACCGAATAGGATCTTAGGATATGCACGAGAGATAGCTTTCGATAATTTGCAGCTCTTGTATAGGAAAAGTGCGACGCACTCACTGACAATGCTAATGAAGATCGTCTTTTTCCTCTCAAGCCATTGATTTAAATTTTGATTTAATTAATGCAATGCTCTAGTATCCTTGGCGTGTGTTGAAAAAATGTTATCATATATACTTTTAATGATTCTATTGCAGTACTTAAAAGGGTGGGGCTACGAATAGTCATACTCATAGCACTAATTATTCTCTTTTGATAATTAGGAGATGGGTCTGATAATATATGCATAATATGTGCCTTAATATCACATTTCCTTGAGTCCGATCAGATATGTTCAGTTGAATTGTTTTATGGGTAAAGTATTAATATCCGCTGTACATATATTTATTTTTACGTTTTTGACTGTTATTTTGGTTGCTTTGGTTTTTCCTATGATTTCCGTGTAGCAGATTTTTTTGGTGAAAACCGTATTTTTTCTCACTTCGAAAACACTAAGAAAATATTCTGAAATTACTTTGAAAATATTTAGAGAAAGAGGGTTGGCATAATTGTCGGCGCTTTATTCAAAGTATTTCCAGACTATTTTTGTAGTGTTTTCGAAGTGGGGAAAAATAGGGGGTTCAAAAAAAAATTCTACATCCGTAAATGTACCGCCTCTTAGGGTAAAGAAACGGCTGTCAATATTAATACTCTTCCGCTCTTTCGTTGGACGAATTGATTTCGTAACGTTGCCTGGATAGGATCGATTGTTGGACTTCCGCGCACCTGAGAGAGAAGGAGAACGGAGTTCCCCGCAGCAAGTATTCGTTGGGTGGATGCTAAAAATTCTTCCAGATTACATCTGGTTTGGCCACGGTACCCTTCGGAATGTCAAGTTACGTGGTTCGCGTGATTCAATGCCGTGATAAGTTTCCGTGACATTTACTTCGGTGGGACTCTTGAGATTTACTGGCATAATGTAAAAAAGCATACCCGGTTAACGTAAAAGAGAAGAGAATGAAAAAGATCAAAGAGAGATGGAACGAATTTGATTGCCATTTTTTTATGTGGACCGCAGAGTTTTACTCATATAAATTACTTTTATTAGTAGGTATCAAGAAAGAAAATTCTATAGTTTTATTAAATGAGAAAGTCTTCCACAACTAATCAGAAAGTCTACATAAACATGGCTATTTAAAATCAATCAATACTTTTGTAAAACAGCGACGTTACTCGAACTCGAATCTTGGTCTCACACTTTCTGGGCAGGTATTCTAACCACTAAACTAACATGCCGCGGCCATCTCACTTCCGTTAAAAGGATGCTTGATGAGCAAGATAGTGGTTCCACACAGTAGCACTGGCTACCACCAGAAGTCCTCACCAAGGCAACCGACCCACAAAGCGATATTTGGTGGAATAGCCATTTAAGACTAAAGGAATATCTTCAAAATGAAATTAAATTTTGCACGAGGAAACGTGCGCCTTAAACTTAAAGTTAAAAAAGTATTTATATGTAAGGTAATGAAAAGTATATCTATGTACCAACTCTTACGGTATGGTACTCTTATACCTCTAGCATCTCCATTGGAATTTACGTTGAGTGTTTCTTAAAAATTTGATTATCCGGGCTATTCTTTTGTTTCCTTTAACCAATGGCAACGTGATACAAAGCGCCAACAAAGACGGCTATTGGATATTTTAAATGTCTAAAGCAATCACTATGTTATATTTTTATTTATCAAGGGCTGTATATCCTTATGACACGTGATAGAACTAAATATGAAGAATAGAATACTTAATGATTTTTTGCCTCTAATTGCAAACTTAAGAATATACAAATTCGTTGAATCGAGGATTAAATATAAAAAATAGCTGCTGTAAGGTTCAAAAATAATCTGAAAATGGGTTTATGTTTAACATGGACTTCTGAAATAATGTAGTGAATCATGATTTTGTACTTTTATTATCAACCGAGGTGATCCGTATCTCACTGAAAAGGGGCATTTTTACTTTCTCCATATACGAAGTATAGAGAAAGTATTGTTTTCATGAAAAAATTCGACTTCGAGATTTCAACGGAAATTAATGTTTTGGGGTCCCTAGAACACGTTTCAACCATTTTCGGAATGATGTCTGTGTGTATGTGTGTGTGTGTGTGTGTGTGTGTGTGTGTGTGTGTGTGTGTGTGTGTGTATGTGTGTGTGTGATAGTGGGCGCTCTAACGTGAAAACTATCGTTCGTATCAATACCAAACTTCATATAAAGTACTGTGGTGTGTGCTGTCAGAGTTGATTAGTTTTTGGAGTAAATCGGTTTACCGGAAGTCGAGCTTTATTCATTTAAGCTCATTTCCGGTTTTCAAAATATCTCCATAAATATGATATATACGTGTATTGTATTGCGAATTAAAGTTTTTGATAATGTAATTTACTATAACTATTGCATTTAACATATTTTTGTATCACCAGTTGATTAGGAGTTATTCGTGAAATACCGATAAACCGGAAGTTGCTGTTATGTACTTTGTGGGTGCTCTAACATGAAATCATTGGTTGTATCAACACCAAATGTCATATATAGTACTTTGATTGGTGTCGTTAGAGTTGATTAGTTTTCCGAGTAAATCGGTTAACCGGAAGTCGAGCTTCATTCTTCAAAGCTAATTTCCGGTTTTCAAAATATCTCCATAAATATGATATTTAGGTATATACTATTATTTATAAACGTTTTAGAAAGTGTAACTTTCTATAATTTTTGTTTTATATTTCCCATTTCGAGAAAGAAAGCGAACATATTAAATTTTACCTCTAGAATCGCGTGATGCTAAAGATTGTGTTATTGAATGACTATTCCCAATCAATTCGCTAATTAAGAAGAAAAATTAAGCGCAATATCAGTGCATCTACTCTTATGAGAAATATTTCAGTAAGAATTTATTCTTACCATTTGAGAAAATGTAACACGTCTAAAATATGAAGTACCAACATTTGCACCATAATTTCCAGTGATATTTCATTTATGGAAAATGTTCCGTTCTGACGGATCTTAATGAAACTTCTCGTAGCGTGAATGCGAGAGGAAATAATGCTATCCCAGTAAGGTTCTTTTAGATATACAAGCTCCAGGTTACATTCATACGGTAAAAACATTTTCTCTGTAAGAAAGATATAGAATAGAAAAATTTATATGGAAAATAATTAAATAAAAAAATTTAAATAGTAAATGGAAATTTTTACTTTACGCAATAATATGTATTTTTGAATAAATATTCCTTTTAAATAAGATTTTCAGAAGTATTTGCTCCGATATGAATTAACTATTACTGGAGGTTAGTGGATAGAAGACTTTAATAGTTTATAACCCTGAAGATATAAAATTCATCAATAGAAGGCCATAATTAATTTAAGTCAATAAAGCAAATGAAGGAAATTAATCATCATTACAGATAATTTATCGCAGTACAAGAAAGCGTGCGACTTAACCCAAAACCTTTTTCAATTCTTGTGCTTTTTCACGTTATAATTTAACGTTTTTTATGAAGAAGAAGTTTGCTATTAGCAATAACCAAAAATCTAATCAACTAGCTGTCTTTTTGTGGAACTTCATAACGAAAGGAGAAGAAATTACTTAGTCTCAGTTCCACAGGAAGAAATTTTATTAGAAAAAGACCGGTTTCGACTAAGGTCTAGTTTGTCTAACTTCAGTCGAAAACCGGTCGTTTCTTGGTTAAATTTCTTCCTGTGGAGCTGAGACTAAGTAATTTCTTCTCCTTAAATAAACACAAAAGACATAAGAGTTCGCGTTTTCCACAAATTGGTAGGAGATATCTACCTATACTGATGTATGTGAAATGCTGTTTCCACTAAAGGAGATAGGGGTTAAAGGCTGTTGCGGGAAGATAAGATGTATAAAAATAGAAATAGCTTTTGGTTTGAGCCCGGAATTCTGATTGACGATTTCTGGATTCAATTGTTTAGACATTTCGTTTTACTGGCTTATGTTCTTCAATGTAACTTTTCACCTTGTTGAATGTTTATCATGATCTCTAAACGGACACATAAATAATCGAGAGCCAAGCACCCAAAGGGAATATGTAATCGATGAGGAAAATAATGGGTCCATGGAAAAGTATTCAGTGTCCATTTTAGACGTGTAGTTTTTTTCAGGGGAAATGTATTATTGGCGCATTACCAAAGGATGCGGTTTCCAATCTTTTAAGACGTTTTTGTATTGAGCTTTAATTCAACTGGAGTGGATAATATGCAAATTATGGAAATGAGTTATACGTAGCACATGAAAGTGTGCGACTTTATCAAAAGGTTGTAAATTAGCGATATTTTTAGTGCCTGCAAATTTATATGCTCATCATAAAAAAAGAAAGACATTAAAATCCGCGAGGGATAATTCTATGGAAAAGAAATACAAATCGCGGAAAAACATGTTTCTTAGTTAGGTTAATATTGAAAGTTAAACAAGGAGTGAAAAACAGTGACTTGACTGGGACTCGAATCCATGTCTTCCGCTTTCCGGGTATATGTTCTAATCAGGTTTTTCCGGGCAGGTGTTTTTCACTCCTTGTTTAACTTTGGGTTTAAACCGCACGCTACCTCGTGCAAAGTAAAATTTCATCTTGAAGTTCAGGTTAATATTGATATGATTTACTGACAGTTTTAAATCGATTATTCTTATGATCGAAACAGCAGTAGTTTTTTCATTCAATTATATTTCGTGTTAAAAAATGCGCTGTTAAGTAAGTATGCGTTCCACAGCATTTCTTTTGGTATGATAAAAAATTTTCGATGCTAACATAATACATTAGATTGGGCACATAATACGACAACAGCAATATGTATCTCTTTCTTAAATATTTATTAAAAGCTATTATTTTCACTAAGGCAAAATTACTACATGTATTATCAACATATCTCAGCGGATATTGTGTTAGCTTTTTAAGGAACGACTCATATTTCATCGGAGATTTAACTCAAATGTATTGATTTTAGTTTCTGGTACAAGTTTGAAAAAATACACGAAACGTTGCGTTCTATATTTCCTTACACTATGCCTCTCAATGCAAGCTTTTGAAATTTACAGCCTTCAGTTCTCGGAGAAGAAAATTCTTACTATTTCGTATTTTCGGCACAAATATTTCTATCAAGTATCTGGATAATTTAAATGTAAAATTCAGATAATTTGTAGTTGATATTAAGAGAGATTAATAGATTCATTTGGTACTTTGCTCTCTGTGGATGGTCATTTTATCTGACTCATTATACTGCTAAAACATTACTATAGATAAGAAGCAACGAACGCTAGAGTAAGTAAAGTATTATTCGATGATATTTAAACGGAGATTTCCTTTCTAAAAATAATAAATTTTAACCTTATGTACATATAGGTAGTTTGATAGTGAAAATTACTCAATGATTAAATAGAGTTGACTCATTGAATGTTATTGCATGATTGAAATATGCATTACATTGTAGATATTCAGGGAGTTTGGTAATAGAAAAGATAGTCTATTTGTTAAACTTAAATTGTGTAATTCTTACTGCATTTCACGACGTAGATTATCTCTTATATATAATTTCCCTTCTAAATTTCCGCAGGCCTTTGCGACTTTATAATTAATTGTAAAACAATAAAAAAATATTAACATATATACTAATTACGTAAATATGTGAATTTACAGACAATTATTATAGTATAAAATAAAAGATATTCTAAATCCCTTTCGTTCAATCAATTTCTGTTGATACAGAATACCTTAAAAATTGAGTAAATCAAAATATTTCAATTGTGGTAAGTACTTTAAATTGATGCTACGTCACCACATAACTAAGAGTTCTGTAAATAAATTGTACGTCCCTTGCCTCTGCGATTTTACGTGGAAGCAAATCAGGATTTCTTTTCATCAGAATTTATTAGGAATTCCTTCATTTTGCCCTCAGTGTTAGATATGAGTCCACTTCAAGAGTCCGGGAAAGAAAGAGATCGTTATTAATTCCAAGGCGAAAGAAACATCTTTCCATCTGCTGCGGTATTTACAGAACCCTCCGCTTATAATTAGGGACATAAATTTCGCAAAATCTCACCTCACGGCATTTTATAAGCACGCTCAAAATTCAAATGCTGTGTTCAAATGTTGAGTAACAGTCATGGCTCGATTTATTGCTCACAGATTCTCATCACCACGTTTATTGTGTTGATGGAGAAGAATGTCGTTTATTCCAGGTCTCACAATATGAGTCACGAGAATGATTCCTTGGGTAAAGGTTTTCGTAATTCTTGCAAAAATGTGGTTCTTTTGAGGCATCAAAAGATTAGAATGAGTCTGCTTCACATCATTGGATGAAACGAAGGGTTTAATTCTGTTAAAGGTGGTTATAAATGTGTGCGAATAAGCAAAATAAATTACTTGTACTTGAGAAATACTCAAAGAAAGATTTATTGAGGTTCGTAGGAAAATATATATTATATGCAATCATATGCATATGCAAGAAATCCAATGGGAATATTACTCGAATGAATTTTCTTTTATCTGCAAGCAATGCATATTTTTTGTTCACGCTGATGGAATAGCTCCTTACTTCTATCTATGCGATGCTATTTTAAGGAATGGCTACAGAGAAGCACTTAAGCAAACAAGCTGTATTGGAATTGGAAATATTCTTACACGAGGCCGACTTTGACAATAATTTTATAAGTGCGTGCATATATCTTGGTAAAATATCGACTTTTTAAATAATATTTTTCAGTGACACGCTTATGCTCCTTTGCTGTACGTACACCTTAATTCAATAGGTTTAATCGCTGCAGTTTGGTATGATTACCGGAAAGTTTAGGTTGAAATTCATTGTGCAGGATTCAGGAAAATCAACCTTATGTTTTACTTTTTATGAAACACTGAGCCTATACCAATACATTTTCCATAAAAAATAATTCGGTAAATTATCAACTATGAAAATTAATAATATAGTAAAGATTTTAGAGAAAATATCTTTGCTTGAGGAAACCTGAGAACTCCCCAAATTATTAGAATTTGAAACGTACTATAAAAGATTCCAGTAAGGAAAATTCCTGAATGAAAGAGAAATTTTTCCCAGTTCGGGAATAAAATCGGAAAAAGACAGTTAATGTCAAGGGTATATCGAGCTATCACAGGTGGTCGAAAAATGTGTGCATGATACTCTTAAGATATTCTTTTGCATTGAAGTAGGTAATACAACTCTTCTTTAGAATGTAAAGTAAAGGGAACAGCATGGTACTTTTTCCATAGGATTTTAGAATCTCAATTAAAGATCGAGCTAAATTTAGGCCATAACATTCATTTACCAAGGTTTCTTTTGCATTAAATAATTAAATATGCTCCAGTTAATTTTAAAGGCAAATTTGATTTTGCTTGCGAGAATTTCACAACAACGGACAAAATAGCGGTCATTGTAACTCGTATCCCCATTTGGAAACTCAACGTGACTTAGTTTACATCTAGAGGAAAATCGATGACACAATGGCCTAGAGACCCACAGACTCATGTCCACTCAAGTTGCTAAGAGTTAATTTCCTGTATGACTCATTCTCCCTAAAAAAAGTCTTTACCAACAGAACTTGAACAAATTCCATATTAAAAATCAAATATCGCGGTATCTTACCCATTATTCTCTTCCTCTTCATAAAAATTGCTTTTATAGGGCTATTTTGGGATTATATGCTCACAGACACTGATTTTGTCTATGAATTTTCGTCTTTGAGTTTTTGACAAAATTATATGCTGCGATTGAGTAATGATTTAGTTTTCCAGCACATTATCTTTCATGTTTAGCTTGTAGTAATTATCAACTTTCACTTAGTTGCAAAACATTTTGCATTCTAGGAATCGCCCAATATGTCGTTTAAATTTTCGGAATCTGTAGTCTGCCTTCAATTTCCTTCCTTATATATTCTCATCAATATTGTTGTATATCCTCTCTCTATCTTACAAATAGCAAACTTCCTAATTTTAAACAGAATCGAAAGGAAATTTTGTCAAAATAGTGAATTTTTACTATCATATGGTAGAGAGGAAAGACGGCAATAAATAAAAATAGTTAACCGTATTTATGATAGTATTGATTAGGTTTTTCTGTTTCTGTCCTCAACTGCGAGTATCATAATGATGAATTACTGCTAGAGAATAAATAGTTGAAGCTTCTATTGCCTATTGTATTGCCTTCTAAATCCTCTTTTCGGAGTCCAAGACATATAACTCGCAAATGAAATACAATCATCAAAATTTCAGTTTTTGTTAATTGTTCAGTTGAATTTCATATACAGTCAATTGATTCCGGCAATACTTTGTGGTAAGAAGTCATGAGTGACAAAATGTCAAATCGCTTAAATGCTGCCCTAGCAAATCTGCGGACCGAAGAAATTTTATAATTCATGAAAAGTGTGTTTTCACATAAATATGAGAGAGCAACACTTTCTAAATACAATCAATTCCCAATGCTTCATTTGAAATACTAAATCTTACTGTGATAACATGAAAATTAATCTATATTTAAATAAGCATTTTCCAAATATACTCTTGAGAAAAGAAATTCGAGTAATTTAACGTAGAGACTTTACATACTCGTACTATGGCATCTCTTCATCAGATCTGAACAGTATGCTCTTAGAATCCCTTTTAGTAATTCATAGGATCTTAGCCAAGATTGCTTTTCGCAGTCTGTCTTCCTATTGTAACCAACCGCAGCTGCTCAAGGAGAACTCCTCCTAGCACTTCCCTGTTGTATGGCTCTCTTCGCCCACTTCCTGAATCTCACTACAACTTCACTGTCTGCATCCCGGACTGAGGAAGCTTTATAAATTATTTCACAACATACCCACAAGTACCTACTGGTCACATGACCTCTATTTTCCTTCAGGTGATTTTTTCCCACAGTTTTATTAAGCAATTCTCAGAAGTCGTGGATTAACTTGTACCTAACCTGCTATAAGTCTCTTGATATTCATTATTTTTAAATAGTGTATTATAACAATTTTCCCGTTTTTTATTTTATTTTTTGATCTGTTTTGATTTTATTAGAAAGAAGGTTTAGTAAACCAACTCTTATTTTTAATTTGAAAAATATTTCCATCAAAATGTCTTACTTGCTATTCTCTGTAATAGATTTCTTTACTTATTAATTATTTGTCTTGATTTTACTAATCATTTTGTTTAGAGCTCTGGAAAACTATATTTAAAAATATTAATGGAGAATTTATTCAAAAGAGAATTTGAAAAAAAGAGCTTGGAGATAGCTCACGAGAAATCAAAGCGTAATAAATCATACATAAGTAATAATATATTTCAACAGTGAAAATTTAGTAGGAGATACAACGAAATGTATACGTTTTAATTTCCGTCGGTTGAATGATATCCAATAAGATGTCGCTGTGAATGAGCCTCTCTATGATTTCACCGATAGCAACATGATTGATTTTATACGTCATAAATAAAACTCAGATAGCTTAATTTAGGTCCAATTTGTGACTTTCAAAATTGATGAAGGACGCGGAACCAACCGTTAGTGATTTTCCGCAAAAGAATAATACCGAATCTCTTCCGTTGATGAATCCATCGATCGTTCAGTATATAGTTGATTAATCGTCCAATTCCAACCTGAATTATGAATATAATAGGTATTGAAGGAGATATATGAAGAACTACCGCTATTAATTCTTACCAGGAAGGACATATAAACAAGCCATTCTTTCCTCGCATATTTATGAAGCGAAAGAGAATATATGGCGCTGATTGCCTAATGTGACCGAAATGTACAACCAAAGGGTCGTAACTGACTTTTGCTATGACTCAATGGGGGCCTCTCATTTGATAACGATGAATTTCCTGAGTCATTTCGGGCGTGAAAAACCAGTTTATCCCCAGTTTTCAATATATTATACTTTTAACCTCAATTTTCTTCGTTGTTGACGTCATATCTGTTAACGTACCTCATTCAAGATCCATGAGGCAGTTGAGTTATCAATGCATGAGTCTCTCTAATCGCATCGGAGGGTTATTCTTTGTGAGATTCTATCCCAGGAATGGCAGTTGCGATTCATTCCTGGTTTATTATCTTTCTTTCTTGTGATTGTGATATTTGCAATTAAGTTCATTTTTCAAATCAAGGCAATGCATTCTTAGAAAAGTGTCTTATAATATCGTCAAAGCATTCTAAGAAGATGTAAGTTGAAACGGTTTTTTAGACACACGAGTCTCACTATTCTTTATTTAACTCGTTATGATTGGTTTTGCACTCCTAAGTGAATTTATAACAAACAAATGCGAACGAGCGAATGCACCTACAAATTTCTTCGTAGCGTTGGAGCACATTACTATCATTCTAAGATTAAGTATTTATTAAATAAGAATGTAAATAAGAAATAGAAATAGTCGCCCAAGGTTCAAGGGACCATAATTCTTGTTTTGAGTTCACCAACACCAGTACATCATTATCAGCATATTTCTAATTCTTAGTGAAATTTTCATTTCCATATAAATTTTATCACGATTATATAGCTAGTTTCCATTCCATATGCTATCTATATAATAGAAAACCTACAGTAATCTTACATAATTTTATATCTAATTCATAGCGTGTTAACCACATAGAAATACGTTATTTCTGCATAAACTTTTCAATGCTGAAATATTTAATAAATGCAAAAAAGCGCAGAGGAATTAGTTTACCGAATTTTTTGATATCTGTCGAATAATGTGCTTCTCAATTGCCGAGGTATTTTTAAGTCGTCACGTTTGAATAACCAAGGTTTTTAGAAAGAGCTGTACTGTATGTAACCATAGATTTTTACTTTCTCCCTATACGTAGTATAGAGAAAGTATTGTATTCGTAAAATAATTTGAACTCCAGATTTCAACGGAAATAGATATTTTGGGGCCCATAGAGCTCGTTTTCGCTATTTTCCCGAACATATCTGTCTGTGTGTCTGTATGTGTGTGTCTGCCTGGGGTAAAAACGTTTGTGAGCGCTCTATCTTAAAAAGCATTTATCCGATCATTTCCAAAATTCACATTTAGTATTTTCCTAACAATGCCAAGAGTTAATTAGTATTTGATGAATATCACTTAATCGGAAGTTGCGGTTAATCCGGAACAAAATTTTGTTTCTTAAATATCTCTGTCAGAATCCAATTTAGGTATATATAATTACATGCAAAAGTTATAGATAATGTATATTACTACAACTTTTGTATGAAATATTTTTTCGTAACACTGATTGTTTAGGAGTTATTCTTGATTAATGGTTAACCGTAAGTTGCTTTTTATCCTAAAATTGTAGTTTATCTTAAATATCTCTGACAGAATGTGATGTATTTACATACAATTTGTACAAAAGTTATAGATAATTTATTTTACTACAGCTATTGTTTGAAACATTTTTCTGAAACACTTATTGTTTTGGAGTTATTTATATATTACCGGCATAGGCTTCTGTTTTCAATAAATATGGAGAAATTCATGTGTTGGCCACATCTGATTTTTTTTAGATCTGTGCATGCAGATAACAAACACTGTAACTTTAATGAAAAAAAGACAATCCTCGAAACGTGCGAGGATCACTCTGTACAAGAGAATTCGAATCACATCATACCAAAAGTGGAAAAATTATCCAAGTAATCACGCGGAAAAGCCGAAGTCCGTGCTCTGCGAATAGAACGTATTTGTCTTTGTAACAGACGCAGGAGACACCTATCCCACTCTTCCTATCCTTGCTCCATACATTTCCACGAGGATGCAATCAAAGAAGCAATCCCAAGATCTCGGCTTTAAACTTATCGGTTTTTCATCTCCGAAACGATTGTTTTCACCGCAAGAAATTGAAGAAATATCTTTCGTACTGCGGTTCGATGAATTCTTCAAAAAGATGAATTTCTGCTTCCACGATCATCTGATTTACTCCTAGAACACAAAGTAAATGCGGTTGCCTTGAGTGCTTGTTGTTTATTCGAAAGTACATAGTTACGTAAATGAAAACTTCAATATATATTCCTATTTTGAAGCATTGGGGTCGTAATTTGGTGTAATAGAAATATAGAACAATTATTAATGAATGCTGATATCTAATACTAATACTGATAATAACAATTATCAATGAATGATGAAACTTATGAAAGCTGGAACTTATCCGAGATCAGTTACAGAATAATATATTCGGATCAGTTAATTACTTCTAACGGTGTACTGAATTACATTATTTTAAGTTACCTTATGTCACATCTCATTCTACGAGAGCGTATCGAGATATTTAAAATGAATTAAGGAATCCAAATATAATCCATGTATATTTTGTTGATTATTTTAAATGATTTAAATTCTGTTCTATTTTATTTATTGTTATTCGTTTATTGTTTCAATTATTTATAATTTAATTTATTTATATTCACTAATGAGAGGTGAGAGGTCGAACGAAATTAGTAAGAAATATGTACTTGTTGCTCGATAACACTTCCTAAATACAAAATAAAGGAGGAGAAATGAAGAACAGAGTGTCAACCAGAAGATTGAACAAGAAGTTGCCAAGAATAGAATGAGAAAAGAAAGGGAGATCGAACAAAGAAGAAGAAAGAAAGGATGTGAGCAAAAGGATGTTTGGTAGAAAATGGACGTGAAAAGAAGAGTAAATTGGTTTAGAGTTGGAAATAAGAAAGAAGTAGGTATTTGAGAATGAGGCAGGAGTGTAAAGGGAACAAAGGAGGCTGAGTTTGGCAGAAGAAAGGTTTTCGGAGCTAATTAATAAGATAAGGAAGTAACAGATGAAATTGGGTCAGTGATGAAGGAAAAACTTTTTCCATTAAAGCGTCCTGAAAATAAAATTAATGTAACCCACAAAGTTATATTTTTAGAGAGAATTATTGAAAACTGTTCTTTTTTTATTCTTCGTGAGAACATTATTAATCTTCCAGTTACGTAATTTTAATGCAAATTTCAATAAACTTTAAGAATGACAGAGAAAAAGTTTCTGTATATTAAATGTAGGATTCTATGAGAATGATTGAGAACTTGAGATAGAAGATTGTTTATATGTTAGTGTCCAAATATTTGAGCTCCGTTTTAGATATGTAGGATCTGTTTGAAGAATTATATCTCCGTGCATACTCTCCCATTTTCATGGAAATCAAAGTATAATACACTGTACATTGCCTTGTATATAAAAAGTAAAACCTACAGCAAATAAGATTACCTTAGGATTCATGAGCAATAGCCACAGTGTTTGCCATTTGCTCCTTTGATGAATAAACCGAACTTGTAGTGATCCTTGTTGTCTTGTTATGTTTTCTGATATTCTGCTGCAAAGCTTTGTAGTTGATAGATTCAACTGTATAAAACATTCCTTAATGTTCGTATTCTCTAAATAAATCATTTAATTTGCAAAAAAATGAGGAACAATTTGTAGTCATTGTCTAAATTCAATTTCACTCAAATCATGCGTCATATACCATAAATATTTTTCGATTCCCCTTAATGAATAAAATAATTACACTCGTCGATAAGATTATATATTTTGAGTCATACTGAAAATGAGAAGCACATTTCGGGCGTTTGGACGCAAAACATCTCTTTTGGCCACAAAAGAATTCTCCTATAACGCCAAAACCCTTCATATTCCGTGCGAAAGAGAAAAGAAGAATTTACATGAGATAATCGCACTGAAGGGCACCACAGAGAAGCGAAAGATGCAAAAGAGGGAGGACGAGAATGAAACAGAGGGATGAGGAATCAGATGATGACAAAGGGGGTGCCTGTGGGAGTTGGTGTCGGGTAAGAGAGCGTACGTTGCCCTTCGGCCATTGACAACCGTTTGCAGGGGTCGCCTCCGTACGTGTTATGCAAATTGGGATTCGGGAATAGATTTCCCGAGCTGTGTGTGTGCCTGTAGAACAAGGGGCAGCTTTGATGGAGGGTAACGTGGTAAGGCGTTACGGAAGAGCAGGGCCTTTGTCGTAACTCCCATACCGCCAATCCTGCCGAAAATTTGGCATTTCGAGAGATGAGGTAATATGCATATGCAGCCTTTTCTAGCTATTCGTTTGCAGAGATTGCTTATTTCACCTCACGGATATTATGGAATGAAATGTTAGGTTAGAAGAAGAAAATCCGAGTTGAATTTTATCGTTTTCATATGCCGTTCAGCGTTTATTTATGAAATTTATGAAACGCAGAAATATATTTCAGATTGTAAGAATGTACTACGTATGAAACTATATTTGGCTTCGATTGTATTTTCAATATGCGAATGTCATGCACCAGTAAAGAACTATGTAAGTCTATCCTCCCGTACATGTACTACGTTAACATACCATCAAGTGTTAATTGTCAATCGGAAAATTTTATTAT
This sequence comes from Sympetrum striolatum, assembly GCA_947579665.1. Classification (NCBI taxonomy): domain Eukaryota; kingdom Metazoa; phylum Arthropoda; class Insecta; order Odonata; family Libellulidae; genus Sympetrum; species Sympetrum striolatum. Next base: position 48,533,415 of record OX388351.1, on the reverse strand, counting down.
TTTGCGTTTTAATTCTTCTTAAATTATATTCGTAAGATTTGTGCTCGTGCAAGAAAATTAAAGGTGTTTCTACGCTTGAATTCTCTCCAGAAATTGTGTAAATATTAAACTAAAAACCATTAATATATATTTTAAAAATTCTGTTTACAAGTTTGTCCTGAATTGCTTTCTCCATAAAGAGTATTTTTTCTCTCTTTCCTAAGCTTTCCTGTCTTCTGCGATACTCTACTAGCTTATGTATCTGTCACTCACATCACTTCCTTCAGACATAATGTGTTTCACCTCGTGAATGTCACTAATCCAATTCAAACACGGAATTCTTTTTAAGGCTTTACTTGAATGCAACTTTCTATGGAAGTCATAAAAGCGGAACTTAAAGTTTGACTTCTTTAATCGGGTCTCTCACCCATAACCTGGGTGGTCTTTGAAAGTAAGTTTTAATCCCGTCAATGAAAAGGTCTACTGTCTTGGCAGGCAACAGATTTTACTCATATTCAGTGGAAGCAGCTACCGAAATAACTGCTTTCCCGATGTGGGAGGCCCTACCTGCCATATATTGTCATAATACATTCTGACGTGGAGAATCAATTTTCCTTGTGTGTTTTTTTAGACGGATAATGCACCCTTACTTTAAATAATAGTATTATAGGAGTTTAGAATATTACTTTAGAGTATTCTGTTTAGTTAATATCGTCTAAGAAGGAAAATATATATTTTATTATCATTGTAATCACAATTAGTGCTATTATATTCGTCTTGTAGAAACGTTTACACTATTCTGATAAAAATTATAACAGTTCACTGTTCCGATTAACGTAAGAATCTATATCTGCGAATCCAGTTCCCGATTGTTTGATTATTACTGCTAATTAACTGTTTAGATTTGCTTTCTCCAATAATTTAACTGTGGGCTTTCTTTTATGGGCTTAGGAGAAGGTGCCTCAGATAAAACTTCGAAATACTTATTGACATAATTTACCGTCAGGGGCTCTCTTTTATCCTCAGTAGATGGTATCTGGAATTTCGTTCCACCTCAAGAACATCAAGATCCTCACTTTAAGTCCTTGCCAATAAATCACATCTCCCAGAACCTAACTCATACCCAACATCACTTTCCGTTTCCTCGTTCCTTTTCACATCTTCCTCTCTCTCTTCACCTTGTCTTTTTTTTTCTTCCCTCTTTTACCCTATGCTTTAAAATAGCTATTTATAAATATTTAATTCCCTTTCCTTTCATTTTAAAAGTAAAATCCCCTTTCATGGTTGTTCTTCATAATTTTTTGTCATTTTCGATACTTTTTGAGTTAAATATTCTTAGAGAACCTGACTCAAATGTTTTTGTGCAGATTTTGCTGTTTTCGTTTATAATTTTCTCTATATTTCTGCAATTAGTAGTTTAAAAATCTCCTGTAGCCGTCTTTGTCAGCGCTATTTCCGAAAAACCGTTGGCATTGATATATGCCTCGTTACCATCGGTTTTTGGAAACAACAGCAAGGTCCGGATTTCAGACATTCTAAAGAGTATCCAATGTAAATAAATTTGAATTGCGATTCTATCATTATCATGAGTACAGGAGCGCCGACAAAGACGGGTATTGGAGATTATAAACCTCTAATTAATTAACAGTCGATTTCCAATTTTTCTCTCCTTGCTCTTTTTGCAACTTAGTTGTCTTATTTTTTCTTGATTTATTCTGATTCTGAAGAAAACTACCCCGCTTTTCAATTTTAGACATTTATCTGATCTTAAATCTTGGTCAAGCAAAACAGATTCGATACGAACCATTTCCGCTCATTTTGTCATCCTCCCCTTTCCTTACATCGGGACATTCGTTTTTGGGATTTCTCTCCTCAGTTCGGGGATTAAGAGCGTGAAGAATGCGAGGCTATACCTCAGGAGTAAGGATTTCCACCATTAGTTTCGAAAGAAGAGTTTTTAGAGGGCATGTTGGATTGGCTAATGGCAGCAATCGTTCTCCCGTAGTCGGCTCCCGAAAAGATTAGCTTCTTCAGATTCAGGCCCCTTTTCCTCACCTACGATGGAGAGAGTGTGAGAGGGTAATCGGGAATTGGCTTAAAAACTTATCTCTCATCTCATGAAGTGACAAACCTTATTTTAGGATTTATATAAGACAGGCTTCTGGGCTAGAATCAGTAACACCCTGATAGAGTAATTCTAAATGTATACCTGCAGAAATGAAATCCATTTATATGGAGTATATAATTGTAAGATATTACTTTGTATGTTCTCCGAGCATAAAGGACTCTATAGTGTACGGAAGTTATATTTATAGGCCGAGAATACTGTTTTTATTCATAGGTTTTTCTGCCAGTCAGCTTTTCTGAAGTACTTTTTGGAGGCATAGAGATGTATCTTACTTGTTTAACTATAGTAATTCCTCAAGTTATCTGTAGTTGCATTATGTAAATTTGTGTGTTGAGCTGTCGTATTTTCGAGAATTTTTTTTGAAATTTTAGCCACCTGAAATAATGTGAAAGATACTTTGAACGCTAATAAAGGTATTGGAATCTTATGTAATGGAATATTAATAGCGATGACAATATTACGAGCGATCTTATTGATCTCAGTTATATGGCATATAACATTTACATATGTTTGTGCAGTTAATACAGATTGAAAATTTAATTACGAGCAAATATAGAATGATCGATAGGTAAGCATGCATATTAGTTCATCTTCAAGGGTTTAAACTAAGTGTCCATGAGAAGCGCAATTTGAAAGTTTCTTCCGTCACTCTCCATCGTTGTAAGGGATAAATATTTTTGAAATTAATTCCCCAGCAAGTTGTTTCCCTACAGTGTGCATTTATGTACACCTTCGGCATATACATTACCGCTAGTTTTTAACCTCCGAAGTTCTTAACCAATCCCTGACTTGTAGGCAAACTTCGTCTTTGAATGCACGTGTTGGGTATCGTCCAGAGAGACTCAACTTTCTGAAGGAGAGGGTCGCGGATAGATGCGGTTTTAATGCTCAAGAGATGTAAAGCTAAATATAGCATGATTTCAGAGTGGAGAACGGAAGGAACCGAACATGTTCTGATAATGATGCTGCCTTGTAAGACTTGACGTCCTTGTCTGGTACGGCGATTAATGACGGAGATTTGTCTTGTAAATTGTCCCTCTTGCCAGTGTACATGATCCCATTACAAATATCTTATCCTCATTATGAATTCCATACTCATTTCAAAGTAATCTAAAGTGGCTCATTTCTAAGGAGCTCTAAAATTACCTGGATACAAGTGACCTGGGTTTGAGCATATTTCCTTTGTATTTCGGTCAAAGTGATGTTCTGGGGCATTCTTTTAGAACTGAATTTGAGCTTTAATCTTCTCTTTTTTACTTTGAACCGTACTCATGAATAGTCATATGCTGATAATGGTCTTATTGCTTATGTTTATTATTGTGTATTTTCCTTTCATTTCCTATGCTAGGCATCTAATATTTATGAAGTACCCAGCCCGAAGAGTGGTTAGTACCTTACCCTCTCTAACATTAGCTACCTCTAGCTTCTAGATGGATGAGGCTTTATACACAAGACGAGAAGCCAGGTAATTTTCCATGTATTTCTACACTTATGTTTGACATCCAGTAATAAACATTTCGTTTTATATTTCCTGCACACACTTCGCAGTATGATATCGACATAAGCACCGTAATAAACTTAGTAAGCTGATCTTGATCAGAAATTCTACCAATGTTATAGGAGATGGGATGGAATTACTTCATCGCCAGTATCGCTGCAAAGAAAGAAAATTTGTAAAACGGCTGTTAATAAATTAGAGGTTTGAAATCTCCGAAAGCCGTCGCTCTCCGGGTTGCTAGTCTTACTTCTCGGTAGTCCGAGGAAGCAAGAAAGGAATGCCACACTTTCATGATACCCAAAGCACGTTTCGAAGACAATGTCTTCCTCCTCAGGGGTCGTAAAAATTAAAACATTGCTAAATGAGATAAGCTACAAATTACGTACAATCCTTAATAGGATTAACTACATTTGAGCTTCCATATAATCACTCTTGATATGAGCAACTTACTATTTTACTTGTCCCTCTGAAAATTTATATTTACAAACAATAATCACAGGACAATTTAAAAGTGAGTGTGAGAAATGTATTAGACAATACTAGTGGTCGTTGAATCCAGAAATAATAATTAAATTATAAAGAAAAGATAATTATACAGAATTTTCAGTCAGTAATTTTTTTTCATTGAATTGTTGCATACATTTTTATAAGTAATTTCATTAAAAAATTGGTATAATTTGTTAAATATTGTTATTTTTGCCATCAATATTGTTGTGAAATGTTACTTTAGTTCCTTGTTCATCTCACTTATTCTATTCCCCATTCCAAAAAATACCTTAATACCTTCTTAATTAATGCCTCTAAATGTTGGAACTCTTTAACTCACAGGGTTTTACTAATATAAACTATTTGATCATATTCCGTTTTATGATTAATCATTGTTATACTTTTTAATTATTTCGTTAATTGCTGAGCACATTATACAGTTTTTTATCATTATATTCATTTTATATTGACATTGTGCTGCTGAATAATATTTTAGGAGCAACAATGTACTAATTTTAAGCCCCTTTGGGCTTTCTCTTGAAGCTTATAAAATAATATAAATGAAAATTTCCACAATTTGAAACTCAGTGAAATTATCTCATCAAAAAACAGACTCGAAAAATGTTTGAGGGACCGGGAATTGAACCCGGTATTTCCGTTTTTTTCTTGGGATTTATTCTGGGTGCACATTCGTATGGGCAAACTTTTCCTTACCTTTTTTCTCGGAGTAATTGATAATTGATCTCTTTTAACAACTCTCCACCCTATCCATTTTCTTCTTACCCTTACCCATTTTGGTTTCCATTATCGTTCTCATTTTCACTTAATTCATTCTCTTTCTCCGCTCTCCATTTTTCACTCATTCTCTTGCAATTCTTTCACCTTGGTAAGCAAAAGAAATCCCGGAAAAGACCATTAATTGGACGTGGCGAATTTTATGTCCTCATTTTTCACCGGACCACTCTAATGGCGTGGCTTTTTGTTTATTTTTTCTCTCCTGCGCCTCTAAATCTCTACAAAGTGGTGCTCTGAGGGGATCAGCACCTCATTATCGAAGGGCCCTGTGTGAGTTGGCTTATCGATTGAGGAGTCGCAATGATGATAAGAGAACATTGGGTTTTTGGGCGGAGAAGTACAACCGAGTGGGTTTCCCATTAATTAATCACACCCCTCTGTGCTCATTGTTTTGCCATTAACTCCAATCCCAAGAGCTCTGCATGATAAGGCCGTAAAGTGTATACGGAGATAATATAGTTATATGGCACTTGTCTTTTTAACTACTCAAATTTAAATTAAAAATGGCAGTTATATTCATGTTCAACTTGCTGAAGAATCTGGCGTTGCTCGAGTGGAATAAAGTAATTTTTAATCTTCTAATATTTTAAATTTATCGCTAAGAACTATAATATATACACCCCAGATATCAATGGTTTTGCAATGTTACTAAGTACCGCTACTCAATAGACTGTAATTTCTAAAATAAATATGTATATAAATAAATATTTATTTATAATTTATTAATTTATATTTATATATATTGTTGAACATACTAAGTATAGTTTCCTCATTCAATTTTCTTGTCGTTTCACTGAGTCCAGCCTTCTCATATTAATTTTAACTACCACTACTCTCCGTAAATCTAAATGCTGCGATTAATCACTACTATTTGAGTGCTCTAGAGTAGTTAACTATTTTTATTAGCTAACTAGTAAATTTATTCCTCAATATATGGTAAAGATCTAAACATTTTGCATAATAGAACTATACATTGTTCAGTAAAAGAAATATCAAGAGAAAATAAAATTATAAATTTTTAACCTAATGCAATGTAACTTAATTTCCAATCCATGTGAAATTTGCGTATTTTCCCTTTATCTTAATTTAAGAACTGGCTTTTGCAACATCTGTCAAATTCAAGATTAAACTTTGCCTACATTTTTCTGAATACATAGATGTAACCACAATATTTATTCCAATACTGCGCATTAGGATGAAAGAAACGTTGTTTTAACGTTAATTAAGCCTTTTAAAGACTGATTGGGTATATATTCTTAGGTTTAAAGTTGCTTATTCATTTTACAGCATAGATATTTTCAGAATCATTCATTTTTACATCAACTTAGTAATTTCACTGTTTTTACTACGTTAAAAAACGGACTTTGATTGATACTGATTATTTTTCCTGGATGCACTTTGTTACTTAATTTTTTTAAATATCTGGGAGTGTAATTAAAGTTTCATTAATGCTATAAATTAGTTCTTTGTAAAGTTGATAAGTAACGAAACTTGTATACATTTCTTCGTCATGTTTTTCTGATGGTAAATTTTTGTCGATAGTCTTTGAGGGACTCTCATTTTGAAAGTTCTCCTTTCTTATCAGATTTTCATCAAAGAATACCTCGCTTCAATACATTATGAAAATTCTTCTACTTTTATTAACCCTTCCCCGTAGTCTTACCTAAAACTCAGTCAACATCATGTGCTTGCTTGAAGAAATCCAAGTGCGTAGTATTAGTTAATGTCTAATATTTCCTAGTTTTGTTAACTATTCGTTCAAGGAGAACTATAGTATTTATAAACTTCTTCACAAAGAATAACAAATGACGAGCTTATCCCAGTTTTTGAAAGAAATTTAAAGTTAAAGAACATTCATTACGGCAGTTTTTTTATGCCAAACCTAATGTTTTTTTTTTTTAACTGGTGGAAGTTACGAAATATTTTGTTTTGATCTTTTACTTACGATGGATTTATAAATTGTAAAACAGCAGCTAAAAACACTAATTATAACGAATGAATCTTTGGCTAAAGTATACTATTTTTCTGTCATCTTTCTCTAAAGGAATTATTCTCCTCAAGGATTTATTCCCATTCCTATCATTTAATCATATTCCTATATCAATATATTTGTCATATTCCTATCATTTAATAAATATTCTCGCATTCGACAGAATCCAAATAAGGCAAGATTGTACAAATTTTTCCTCATCATAACTGGGTTTCAGTGCATTCGATCAGCGACCTAAAAAATAGCGACAAGACCAAATTTAATTATGACAGCTGCTTCGTGCTTCGTATATCAATTTGTGATATTGTCTGCTAAATAGTTCCACCAAATGTAACTATCTTCATTTATTTTAGCCGTGTTTTCCGAGTTTTTCATTCGATTTTTCACTATCTTGATACCTTTCTGCCATCCGTTATCACTCAAGCATTTCACTTCTTATTTTCTAGCAATTTCTCCTCCTCTCACCTTAAATATTGTTATCACCTCTTTTTCATTTTATTCTTCTCGTGGGCGTCCTCATCCTGTTACCGCCCTACGTTTGCGAAATGATAACAATCCTTTTCCTTCTCTAGTGTCTCTTTCTCCTCGGCTTTTTGAATTGATGATGGCCCCCTTCTATTTCTTCAACTCATATTGTACCGTAGAATTCGCAGAGAAGACACCTTTCCCGGAATAACTTTTTCTCAGTACGGCCAAATAAAAGAGAAAAATTTTAGATATAGGACATAAATAAAAATTTCGCCTTTGATGGATGAGAATGATTTTTAAGGGAGTACGATACATACTCATTATTATCACTATTCTTTATAAGAGGTGAACAGATTTTCTTAAGTACCTTATTCCTTATGTGTATTTCTATTGAATAAACTAATTAACGCCTTCTCACATTGAATTTTTAACAAATATTCTAAATACTGAGAAGTAGTTGCGTTTGTTGACCACAATAGGCCAAAACTGACCGGTAAAGTTGTATATTAGTTAGTACTACGTTTTCCTACCATACTAGAGATTTCTGAAAGTTTCGTATGTAAGTTTTAGTTAATTTACTGTTCTAGCACTTTTACTTGAATATAAGTGGTGTACATCTATCGGGAAGATATTAAATAAATACTCTTCTCCTCTTGTTCAACTTTCAAATGTGATAACTGAAGGAATTAATCCTTTTAAAGTAAACTTTTGTTAGTTCACAAAAGAATATAAATGAAATATAGTCATGTTTTTCTAATACTATGACATTTAATCATATTATTGAAATTTAATGAATTGTAATTTATTAAATTTCTGAAAAATCCGAATACACCAGTTTGAATTAACGATTGACAGGAATTCAGAAAACAGTAATTTTACTTTTAATTAGTCCTTGCTTTTTATTCTTTAATTATTTATTTTATCCAAATAATGGTAAAACGCCAATTTCTGAGTCAAATATCTATAGCATACTGTTGAATGTGTTGTTATACTGTGGAAGGATTGGTAAGTGGAGCGTCATTAATCAACGTTGAGGCAATAAAAGGCATTAAAGTGAATCAATCATGAGGAACAATTCAGGATATTGATTCAGCAATGTAACAACGTAGTAATAATGCTTTATGAAAAATTGCTTTCAGCGAATGCAGACGAAAAGTTATTAAGCATTCCTTTTGATGAAAAAACTCGATTCCTTTGGAGGTGGCTCGTTTTTGGTCGAATTATGGTTTGCATATTCTTTTTGTATTTGGTGGAGGAATTGCAATTCATTATTTTCGATTTCCAACTTATTTCACTTAGGTTGGGACAGTCGTATATGAAATTATTTATTTACATTTATATTTGAAACCTGCAATCCGCAAGTGGCGCATGGCAGGGGCAGGGGCAAACATCTCTATCTAATCTCGAAAGCTATTAGCTTCTCTAATAAATCGCGAGAAGTTGACCAAAAGTAACTATCCGTCCTGGCAACTATTTCCCAGTATTATTCATGACAGTTAATCGCAAACGAAAAATTAGCTTTTGGTATTTTTATGAGTGAGTGACAATATAAATTAATGAATTATAATTTAACTGTACATTTTTAATAAATATATTTCTAAAAAATAGGTTACATATGGATCGTTTTAAGAGTAATGGGTTTATGCAATCCTTGCAATTCTTCCCATAGTATTGATAATATGATTTTTCTTATTAAATAGTTATGTTTTTTAATTAGGATCGTCTAAAAACGTTATATGAAAATAACCAACAATACGAGGCTGATGGTCAGGCCATACTCAATACGTATATTTCTAGATAAGTCATATATTATAAAATTATTTTCTATATGTACTATTGCTATGCACTTATCGTACTTATATATATTTGTCATGAATACTTATAGCACATAATAACATATTTTAATGGCATCTGTCATTAATTGAATTTTAAATATATATAATAGTTTTATATATTATATTTTATATATTTTATATATTATATATAATAGTTCGCTAGAATTTTCACTCGTCTATTTCTTTGTAGCTTTCCAGTCTTTTCAATGTCCTTACCCACTGCCATGGGCAGATCCTCAGTCAACTTGACATTGCCAACCCATACTGAAAATAACAAATGCCAGGTAGGTAATGCATTCAAATATTTTATACTTTGTTCTTTAAACTTGTGATTATTTTAGAAGGACTGGGAGTTACTTCACAAGTAAACTTCCACTCGTTGTAATTTGATTTAAAAAATGCGCTATATAATATTTATTATAGGATGTAAATAATAATTTAAAAACTAATGTTTTATTTGCAATTCCAATGTTTTCAGATAAAAAGTTTTATTTACTTTAAACTTCGATCTAGAGGTGAACTAATTCATATGTAAAGCTTCGTAAATTCAATGGTGGTTGGTTGTTTCCTTCACGTATTTAAAAATGAATCAACCAAATTTCAAATAACGGCCTGGATTTATCGATAAAGAGATTTTTTCAGTATTATTGTGTATTTTACATGATGGGCGGGTATTTATTGAAATAGAAGGGAGAATTACTTAGTGATGAAGAAATAAGAGTAAGATTACTATTTTTCTCGAATTATTTTCCCATTTCGATTAGCGGTCAAGCGATTCTAGTCTCAGTTTAATTTTCGGCTCTTTTGGCTATTACGCGTTGAATAAATAGAGTTTTTTTAGTTTCCTTCTCTACTCTTTTATTAATTTGGCACCAACTACCTTACTCTTCTATACCATTATCTGTCCTCTCTATCAGCGGACACATCTCCTTTAAGCACCATCTTGTCGCGTACTACACAACTGACGACATCCTCCTTCCACTCCCGTCTCATTCTTGTATTCCCACATTATCCTCGCTAATCCTGCCGAACCGCTCTGTCTCAGTGTACCACCTCCCCCCTCTCGAACAATACGTGTTACCCATCCCTTTAACTCTCCTCTTGTTCATCTCTTTTCCAAGTACCACTGTTCCTCTCCTTCCAATTACAACCCTCTCGTAGTAGATTTTCTGGAGAGTGGTGGTCTTCTTGAAGCGCTATTTTGTTTCTTCTGAGTGGGGAGTTTTAATCACGTCCGAGTTCCTTTTAGGTCGTGTAGTCTTCAGGACTGAATTAAAGAGGATTTGGTGTTTTAATAGGATGGCGATATGGACGTTAAGCATGTGTTCGCAAATGAAACTCATTGATAAAGTTAGGAGTGTGAAATCATAAATGTTGTGATGATGTTCTTACTTCCTATGGTTGATGAGGGCTTGATTCTCTTTAGGTAATTATCATCTATATAGCTTGTCAATAACCATTCCACCCTTATTGTTATCGTATGTCATGTTTCTAACATAGGTGTCTTGAGCTGTGAAGTTAGTTTTAGAAATATGTATACTAAAGATATACACAGCAGCCATGATGCTTGCATATGTTCCAGGATATTTTCTAATGCTACTCCTAAATCAACCTCTCGTAAAAGAGTTAGGTTTACTGTGTTTCCATAAAGGTTATCCTCAATAATAAAGTGAGGATGTATATATTTCCTTACGTGAATAATATGTAATTTTACTGAAACCTTTCACTGCATTCTCCGCTGAAACGTTTTTGAAAGGCCTGCGTCATTTTAATTACAGGAATCTTGAATATTTACATAGTTATTTCTTTTAAACTTCCGTTATTCGTGAAAGGGTAAGGTGGCTTTCCAATTCTGGCTTTTAAAATTCAGAAAAAACATGTTAGTATCGCTCACGCTGTACTCTTTCCTGGAAACCACCCTTTCGTTTGCCTCGCATATTTATTCATTGGAAGAAATGAGCGAGAGCGTTATGTATGCATGAAAATCCGTTAAATAGAGAGAAGCAAGAACAAATTTTAATATGAAGATAAAAATATCTGATAAAAAACTTTGTTTTCATGTCATACTTGAATGTTCAATCTCTAAACTGAATATCGGTTTAGTTTCTATATCCAAGTAAATTGTAAATTTGCCTAAACCGAAAAAAAATCTCCACTTCATTATTTTTGTTAATAGGGTATTTCTAGCAACGTGTTCAGTTAAAAAAGTGGTTCCAAAAAGATGGAAAAAGAGCGTAAGTTCGTTAATTATTATTTTTTATGCTTGGCGATTGGAACTTGGCAGCCAACTTCCGCTTCGTTTACATTGCAGTTTTTTCACAAATCAACCGCAAATCGATGGTATTTGGTTGATACCACGCCTATAGGTCGGGGCAGAGATTCTTTTTAATTTGGTACCACTGGCCATGGAGAAAATAAAATCTCCAATTAAAAACGTGAACATAGTCTGCTAAATATCTTTATACCATCAATTTTGGCTTACATATCCGACTGGAAATGTTTTTGGAACTCGAGGGTTAATGATGCATTTTTTTAATCCATGTCCAATTTTTAGTACAATATTATGTTCAACATTACGTTTATGCATATTACAAAACATGTTATTATGTTCCTCTTACTTAGATCGCAATAATACAAACAGCCAGGAAATGTTTTTCTGCTATCAAATTTAGAAAAATTATTACTAAATACATGTATACGTGGAACTAAACGTTTTATGTATATGGGTCATTTTTCATTTTTAAATCGTGCTGCCCATTTCATATACATTAGAGTATAAAAGCTCCAAGAAGACGCTGCTCGCAAGCACACCGTGAGAAAAGTTCCACCAGTCAGGATTAGGGATCTTCTTGGATGTACTAAAGCAAAACTATTATTCGCAGTACGTATTTTAGCAATTAGACGTCATCTTCGGGAGATGAAGAGAACTACAGCTTAAATACGTATCCAGTATAATACTCTTATATAAGCGCAGTAGGTGAACTTGTAAAGAACAGCTATTTGGAGCTTTAAACTCTTATGTATTAACACATCCATGTATCTATTCTTCTTTATTGACATCATGTGATATCCATTCTTCCTCTACTGTTGTAGTTCATTTTCCAGCTCAGAGCTTCTTTTTTAGTATTTTTGTTTTTTTTTTTTAATCATACAAAGCCTAACTAACTCAAGAGGAATTTCAGATTTAGTGATATATTGGCAACATTTTGCTACGTTTGGCTGAGTCGTGTGAATTTCACGCCACGATATAAGCGTACTGTATTGGAAGACTTTCTGAGAAGTAGAAAAGCGAAGACGGACAAACCATAAATAGCCTCTTGTCAAAACGGCGGAAAGAAGCGGATGTTCGGATTGTGGCGAGGAGGGACAGTGAAAAAGGTTTCGGGGAATATGGGTTTCCACAGATTTTTATTCCTTGGTTGTAAAGAAAAAAAACAGCGGCAGAAAGCTTTCCCTGATGCTACGGAATAACATATGAAAGTATTCATACGTAAGATGTCAATTTCTTCGGACATATGGCTCGCTGATAAATAAAAAGGACAGAACACAGTCGGTTAAGTGCCACTGAAGCATTTTTATCATTATTTCCGCGCGTTACACCTCAAATCGAACTGCTTTTAAATAAAAAATATAAAAAAATGAATTATATATTAAGCAGAAGAGATGAAAAAATAGAATAATTGAATGCCGTGTATTCAGGAAAAGCTGCTTGACCACTATGAAGCATATTGCCTTGGTTTGAGCGCGAGAAATTGTTGAATGATAGGTAATGCATGAAGAGAAAGTAAATGACAATAAAAAGAGTGAGTGATAGAGGAAGAGATAATAGAATGAGATGGGTTAGAACATGAAGAGAGATAGTAAAACAATATAAGTGGATGTAAATCGAAAGGCATCAATCATGCAGATGAAAAATATTTCAATTTCCTTGCTCTAAATATCTCATGTTAAAGCACATGAAACAATTTTGAATACAAATGGTGAGATTATATTTTTTTTCTAATTATCTAATCAGAATTTAAGTGATTTCTAACCGGATTAAGTATCAAACCATTTTACAATAACTTGTGAGTCAAAATCTACCAATAAGAGGAATCGAATTTTTTCCAGCTTACATTAAACTAACTTAAAGGTTGGAAATCGACCATTAACATGAGTGAACTTAAGGGAACACATAATTTTTGCTCCTTTATTGAAGTCTTTAATTTGCAATTCAATCGAGGAAGCCTTTACTTGGTGGAACTCCGTAATCGGGATCATATTAAATAAAAATTCAAAATTCCATAAAACAAATCTAAAAACAGTAAAATTTAAAAGTTTCAAGTTTTTTTTGTGAAACTTTGATTTTTTATTAATAAGATCCCGAACTTTAATTTACTTTCAGGAACTAATAGACTTATATTAATCGTTTGGTCTTCCAGTTTAATTACGGGAAATTACTAGAATTATCTAGAATGAAAAATATTCAACTTACGCTTCTGTAACCGATAAATCCACATCCTATCTTTCGATTTATTAGATTTCTAAATGTAGACTAAACGTGTCTCATGTGTATTTATTAAATTAAAAATATGATGTGGCCAACACATGACTTTCTCCGTATTTATTGAAAACATAAGCCTATGCCGGTAATATATAAATAACTCTAAGACAATGAGTGTTACAGGAAAATGTTTCATACAAGCTTTGTAGTAAAAAACATTATCTTCAACTTTGGTACATAATTGTATATACCAAAATTGCATTCTGATAGATATATGTATGAAAATCTTCCTTTTCTGGGTAAACAACAACTTCCGGTTAACCATTATTGAAGAATAACTCCTAAACAATCAGTGTTACGAAAAAATGTTTCATACAAAAGTTGTACCAAAGTATGTACATTATCTATAACTTTTGTAAATAATTTTATATACCTACATTGCATTTTGACAGAGATATGTATGAAAAACTTCCATTTCTGGATTAACAACAACTTCCGGTTAACCATTATTGGGGAATAACTCCTAAACAATCAGTGTTACGAAAACATGTTTTATACAAAAGTTGTAGTAAAATATATAATCTACAATTTTGGTGCGTAAATGTATATACCTATATTTCATTCTGACAGAGATATGTATGAAAAACTTCCTTTTCTGGGTAAACAACAACTTCCGGTTAACCATTATTGAAGAATAACTCCTAAACAATCAGTGTTACGAAAAAATGTTCCATACAAAAGTTGTAGTAAAAACCATTATCTACAACTTTGGTACATTATTGTATATACCTACATTGCATTTTGACAGAGATATGTATGAAAAACTTCCATTTCTGGATTAACAACAACTTCCAGTTAACCATTATTGGGGAATAACTCCTAAACGATCAGTGTTACGAAAAAATGTTTTTTACAAAAGTTGTAGTAAAATACATAATCTACAATTTTTGTGTGTAAATGTATATACCTATATTGCATTCTGACAGAGATATGTATGAAAAACTTCCTTTTCTGGGTAAACAACAACTTCCGGTTAACGATTATTGAAGAATAACTCGTAAACAATCAGTGTTACGAAAAACATTTTAATACAAAAGTTGTAGTAAAGTACATTATCTATAACTTTTGTATGTAATTGTATATACCTATATTGCATTCTTACAGAGATATTTAAGAAACAAAAATTTGTTCCGGATAAACCGTAACTTCCGGTTAAGCGGTATTCTCAAAAAACTAATCAACTCTTGGCATTGTTAGGGAAATCCTAAATATGAATTTTGAAAATGATCGGATAATTACTTTTTAAGATAGAGCGCACACAAACTTTTTAACCACAGACAGACAGACAGACAGACAGACAGACAGACACACAGACAGACATGTTCGGGAAAATAGCTTAAACATGCTCTATGGGCCCCAAAACATCTATTTCCGTCGAAATCTGGAGATCGAATTTTTTTGCGAATACAATACTTTCTCTATACTACGTATAGGGAGAAAGTAAAAATACATTAAATTAAATAATTTATTGAATGAAAGAATTTAATATTAATATATTTATGTTTCCTGTACCATTTCCCTTTTAAGTGTAGTTTCCTACGAACGTGTTTCATTTTCACTGAATTTTCCTAACATATGAGGGAATACTTCATAAATATATAAAATAAAACAGGAAAGAGATATTGGGGCACTCGGATTCCGCTATGCTCAGAGTAGATGAATAAATTGGGGGCTTATTCCAGAGAATTTGGACGTTTTTTCATTCTACCTACATTTTATTAGCGTGTGATAACGTCTCAATTTCTTCACAGTAGCTTTAATGATTCTTTTAACAGTAAAAGTACGAATAAAATACAATGTCCGAAGATGAGGAAATATAAGCAGTGGGGGAGAGTTATGCGGAGAAGGGAGGTAATTTGGGCAGTCTGAATGGACAGTCGGCGAAATGGAAATGAGAGGAAGTGATAGCCCATTCGGGTGAGGGAGAAAGGCAGGAAGGGAGTGATAAATGAAAAGGAAGCGAGAACGAAGGACAACGGGATGTATGAATAGATAGGACGTGGAATTCTCTTCTTTTTGTTATGCGGACCATTCTTTCACTCTCTTTCCTTCTATCTTTCTATGACACTTTTGAACGCATACCCTTTCTCTGGGTTAGGAATACAAAGAGCTTCTATCGACTAAGCGATGAGTAAACATGATTAAGAAACAAATGTGTTGCCCGCCATTATTTATGTGAGCCATTTATAAATTTTTAATGTCGCTGTGAATCGTTTAGCTTAACGAATTCTTATTTACATTTAATGTTCTCCATTAATTGTTTCATAAGTTCCGTTTTTCGTTTTTAGGAAACATGTTTTTTTGGTTCATAATTATGGCTGTGAGATAGAGAACTAACCTGTTGAAGTAGTAACCACATACGCTATGTAGGGAATTCTCTGAACAAAGGTAGAAATAAGTAATCATTAAATTTATTACTACGCAGCTATAATCGCGCCAAAAGGCAAAGAAATACTTTGATGAGTAAATTGCAACTCACAGGGGATAAAACCTCTTCTACTTAGAACGTGATAAAATATGTAGCATTACCGAGGTAAAATTAAATTATATCTTTAGGTACAATTATGTACCGACACAGTTTGAGGGATAAATGCCTACAACATTGCAATATAATATGAGTATTTTTCAACGAATATATCTAAAATGATTCAATGAGATCTAAAGTATCTCCACTGCATCATTTTGGAACTAAGGACATTTGGTAATAGTGAGGATATTTGGTAGTTATACGATTCATGCGTTCTGCGATAAGATGGCATAATGGAAAACATCTTAGAATCTATTTAGTTCTAAATAGTCGCCCATCAAACATCCATCTGGCCTGTTATCAAATATATTCAGTTGAGAAGAGTAAAAAAATCAAAATGAAATGATTTTCTTCAGCAAAATGGATTAAAAAGTTTCTTGTTCTATATTTTAATATTACTTCACAATGGTTTAAAATTACGTCTTCTGATATTTATGAGATTTACAATACATACTGAAGTTTAATTCAGGACCCATTCAAGGTATTATTTTATTCACTTTACTTGCAAAAAGTAATCTTTGAAGTACTATTTTCACCAACTGTTTCAAAACAAACTCCAAGGGTCATAAAACGCAGCCTTGAAGTATCTCCCCCCCTAAAAAAGAACTTGGGTCACATTTTCCAAGAGGGTTTTGGGTAATGCGTTAGATACTGGAGAATGACTTAGGAAGGTGGAAGTAGATGGACTACATCCCCTGAGACGACGTAGGACGTGTCTTGATGTGACCGCCAGAGGTACTTATCGAAATGGGCCTTACGTGC
Organism: Sympetrum striolatum; assembly: GCA_947579665.1. Lineage (NCBI taxonomy): Eukaryota > Metazoa > Arthropoda > Insecta > Odonata > Libellulidae > Sympetrum > Sympetrum striolatum. The sequence continues at coordinate 48,516,404 of OX388351.1, read as the reverse complement.
CTTCCTCTACAAGAGCATTCCAGTACTACGAAAGCATCTTCCCTGGAATCAGGGTAAAGGAAGGAGAGACAAATAGGAGTTGGATGAAGAGAATTACGAAAGTTTACACCGATAGAGGACTCTGAAGCTGTTTGATTTATATTCGTTTCCTTAGAATACACGCAATCCTCGAGTGAGATAAAGTGCCGAAAAAGTCTTTCTCTCTTTCTAATTTACCAGTCAGAAATTCCTCTCTTGGTTGTTGCTCGTAATGCAAGAGAATGATGGGATTATGTAGATGATAAGCTGAAAGGTAAGGAATTGCGGCTGTGAATGCAAATACGGGATAAATGTTTTTCTCAATGGTTTGCAATTGAGAGGATTTACTCAAGGTTGTCATGCGGTCATAAAAGAGGCTGAACGGGCCTATTTTTCCTGCAAATCTTTTTTTTTTTGAGGAGATGTGTGGAAAGTGTGTGGAAAGTAAACTCTCTTTTTCAATATTAGATCTGATTTTAAAACCTCAACTGATAAAAAACCTATCATTTATACATTTTTGGGACGCTCACAATCTATGAAATCTGAAAAATTGAATGTTTTTCTTCAGTAGAAATGGACGCTCCTAGGTTGAATATACAGCTTATCTCACAGCCAAATCTTTGTCATTTTCCATAGTCGATTGTTTGATTGCCGATGCTATCCTGATTGGAATGTTGCCTTTTAAGCATAATTGAAAATAGCTCTGTAATTTTCCATAGGATTTTATTTTCACTGCCGGTTTCAATTCCGAGGAAGCATATTCAGGTGACAATAAAAAAGAAAATCATGGTTTATGTATGCAAGGAAGTGAAGATCTACACTTTTTCTAAGAGGTCCAATATTTGCCTTTGCATCTCCCGATGCAGTCTTTTGGGAAAATTACAAAGTTATTTTTAATTATTATGGCTTTCCACAAAGTCACGCTTTCTCATATTGATTTTAGAGAGACAAGCATCCTAAAAAGGCCGTAATATTTTAAACAAAGGGGTGTTTCTGAATGTCACGCCTATGGCAGTCAAGTCGGTAGAGCCTGAGTGAATTGTAAATGCAGACTTACTCAGGGAGGATATTTCACGACGATGGTGTTTGAACAAAGCATAATTAGCCGTTTACTCATGAGTGGGAAGAGAAGGACAAAGGAAATAGTTACCAGATAAAGATAAATGATGGTGTGATGGTATCTCTTAGGACGGACAAAGAGGCGAAAGGTTGGTCACGAGAGGTATGCCGTCGGAACGGGACATTGAGGCAGGTGCTGCCCAAATCTTATGGAAGATGTCACGTGCGACAGCAAAGATTGATTTTGAGCTTTCATACAGATGTTGGTACTAACTTAATAAGGAAGCATTTACCGTCTGTTAATTTTTCTAAAAGGCCGGCTGTTAATTCATGCCCGCTAACATTAGCCACCAAGAGCTATTAGGAGAAATGAGGCTTACTAGGAAACATGAGGAGTGAGGTAGTTTGGCCTAGCATTCCTCTCCTAACCAGAAAGCTGTAAGCGTAACTTATCAACGAAAGTGAAGTACAAGGACTCTTAGCAGTAACAGTAACACTTTACTTGGCATTCTATGAGGAGGGATCTTAATCAGTACTACTATTCAGCATCACTTATATTTTGCTACTTTCATGTCATCATAGGCTTGAATAAGACAGTGAAAAAATTTAATGAAAGATACATTTGTCTTTATCTTGTGCTAAGAGAAATAGTACTGGGAAATTTTGCTTGAGAAAATTTTTCAACTACATTTTATGAAAAATATTTAAAAAATAAACTTTAATTAATGTCGTTAGGTCAATATTTAACAAGGATTTCTATCGGTCGGTAGTTAAATTTTCTTGTTTAATCTCATACGATATATATTTCTTTTTGCATTTTTCTGTTGATCGTAAGTTACCTTTACTTTGCAATTTTTAAGTTCATTTCCAATTATTTAGCTTAGATTTTATGCTGGTATTCCGAGACAGTTTATTAAGTTCCTTATACTCTTCTCTCCATCTTAGACCCCCAGCTCTGAGATTGAAAAGCTCCGGATTGCGAAAATTAAAATTTCGTGACCTAGAGATTGATAAACTCCTTCTGGATTAAAGTCCCTATGTGAAAGCGATAACACCGCTTAAATTCGGTAGAACTTTTAACTCTCAAGCGCAATCAATCCTTCCGGTCACCTCAGTTTAGGGCCTTAGGCCGCGGGAATTGAATTTCCGTACCTTTTCCACCCGTAAGCAAAAATGTCACCCTCTGTAGCGTTTTATATCAACCTAAAGGGCATCGAAATAAAAGTTTGGTTATGGGAGCGAAACGGTTTGGAGCAAGTGAAGGGAATGGGGAGGCGATGGGGAAATTGCGGTATGGGAGGAGTAGCGGATGACTTAATAGGTGTCGATCACGTAGCGATTTGTGGGCAGCGGCAGTCACAAAGGCGTAAGAGAGGGTTCGTTTACATCCGATCGATGCAAAATAGGAGGTGGAGACGGGATGCAGCGCACGAGCCAGTATAGAAACGAGCGGATGTTCTATGATTTGAAAATTAGGTGAGATTTGGGGATATTTAGGGATGAAGCGATGTTGTAATTTGGAGAAGAAGGTGTTGATATTGCTAGTAATGTGTTGAAAAAGAGGTATGTTTCATGCGTTAACTATCTAGAATGGATTGTTGGTTGGTTGGATCTCATTTACGTATAACCACGGGCGCCGCTGTCGTCCGTTTGGAGAAAGATGTAAGTAGACATGGTCCTAGTAAAACTTACAGTTTCACTAATCTTGTCTTTCAGAATTTGTAAATTTGGAGCAACGATAATCCGACAGCGAAGTCACAATTCGTCTAAAGAATCTAGAAGTGGTAGAAAAATATTCGTTACTGCATAACTTTATCGATGGTTTCATTCGTAATATGAGTTACAACTATATCAGAATTCAACTAAGTACTTATGGTTTTCTTTGTTCTTTTTTGTTTCCGTGTTTTCGTTTGAAGATCAAAATAAATAAATTGTAGTATCATATACGTAAGAATTTTCGACCGAAAGATTCACATATTTAGATGATTTGGATTCTTACCTTATTTTAGTAATATACTTTTATAATTGATAAATTTGTGGACTAAATAAGTAATATTTAGTCTTAATAATAATTTAAGAGACTCGATTCTCAATAAAATAGGAGGAATGGAAAAGTCTGTAAGTAGTGTAAATACTTAAAGATTGTTATATCATAGGTTTCAAAGTCTCCTGAATTCACTCAAAAACTCCAAGAGATTTGACCTTCACTTTTAGTCATGGTTTGAGGCAACATTCTCTTGCTCTTTCTCATGTTTACTCATCTTAACATTCACACGCTAAAATACTGAATTTAGAACCTTTTTTGAGTATCTATCGTTCATGGTTTGATCTTGGTCGTCCTGCATAATCTAATTTGCGTTACATCCTCCCAGTTATTTAGTAAAAACATTTTGGAAATCTATAGGAATTACCTTATTAGCGCATTTTAATGATATTATTACAAAAATGGAGGTGAATCATCCAAAAAATATCTAGGTATTGCTAATATATTCGGTACCAAGTTTTGATTTTTTTGTTTTATAAATAGCTCGAAACTATTCCATACGTTTTCGGGATATCCACAGTAAATAAATAATCCTCTAATATGTGCCCCTTTACAGTGAATAATAATAGTCATGAGATTAAAATATTAAATTTTATACTAAACTTGCTCAATAAATTCAGAGAGAACTCTTTGTGAAAGCATAGTAGATAATTTACGACCATACTGTAACATGGGCTGTTCGGAAGTAGTAACGTACAAAATAGAATTGAAGATCTTAGAACTACGGGCTTTTCTACTATCTTAGCAACTAGCTCCTTTTCTTGTGGACGAAACGCTATATTAACAAATGATAGGAGGATAAAGAAACTGTCAAAAGAGATCAATGCTTTGCTGCTCTGCTGATGAAATAGAATATTGAAGTATTCAGAATCTAAATCAAGTGTTTAACAGTATCTCCCAAAGATAAGTTTATAGGAACGAGGGTGGTTTCACCTAACAAGTTTCAGAATGAATAACTTCATTTTTACATAATATTTTTCCATCGAAGTTAAATCTAAGATTGTACACAAAAATACCCGAACTCATTGTATGAGCTTGCAATCTCTTTGTAGTTTTGTGTATTAAATGAAAAGTTATAGAATACTACTCTCGTTATAACTAACTTCAAGTAAGGGAAAGACAACGACGGTTTTTAAAGATTTTAAACCTCTAAGTACTGCATGTTTAATCATATAGTTCAAGGATGAAGCATTCTTTAAAAGTAATAGAGGAGCTATGGATTCTTTACTTCAATATTTATTGATTTCCTGATTAGATGGAATATATACCATCGATATATCTTCCAATACAGTTTTATGCGACACAACTTCCCTGAAAAGGAAACGCGGAAACGAAAGCCTCATAGAGCACGATTATGACGGGGCTAAAGTTTTAATTTAAATTATATACTCTGAGACACATTCCATGCTCTTTTGGTCTATATTCAGTTTTTGTCCGTTATCTTAAACTTCAGTTCTCGGTATTCTAATTTGAAATTATGCATTCTCGTAAATGGTAAAATAATTATGTTCCTAACCTTAGCAAAGCAATATTGCTCGTACGAGTCAAAATAAATTACCTTGTACTAGAAAAACTATGATCTCTCATCTTGAGGGTAGATGTACAAGTTTAAAGGAGATAAATTTCGTTTTCGAAAAATAGAAAGGGGTAGGCGATACTTAAATAAATAGAAAGGTACTTTGAAAAGTATTGCTGCTATAAATAATTGATATTCAGCCAACGATGAAGGGAATGGAGGATTTGGGGGGATAACCTAACACCCTAATGAGTGGACCCGGCCGTGTCAGAGTGGCGTGCAATGAAGTTCACCCCATGCCTAGGGTCCCTTCTTTACCACTCATCACCGGTACCGCGAGATCCGACCTTATAGACAAAAGGATCGAACAGGAGTTATTGAGAACAGAACTCAACACCTGCGCAAGAAGGTGAAAGAAAGGGCCCTGAAAGAGATACCTGAATCTGTAGGCCTTGCGGCTGAGGTTGAGAGTAATAAGGCACTATTCCCTCTTCCCTTACGGAGCAGGTTGTTAGTACATATACATGCATATCTTTATAAACTACACTAAAAACTGCATTTACTGTCTTAAATATAAATTGGCGGCAATCAAGTAGAATTTTCTCTTGGGAATTCAGAATATTTAATTTGTATAACTTTTAATGACTTTCATAATTAAATAATTGTTTCCATATCATTAGTACGATGAAACCTAAATGATTTAAAAAATACTAATTCACTAAAATGCATAAGCTGCGATGATGCTTTAGCTCATCACACTACCGTTAAAATTTGGATAGATTACCTCTATCTAAGATATTTATACTGAATGAAAGAAATTTGATGATAAAGAGGCAGTGTTAAATGTTTAGTAATGGAACTTGCAGAAGAGAAAAAGACGTACTCACAAACCGGCCTCTAAATGAGTAGATACCGATGGTGAGCTCTCCTGTAAAGAAAGAAATGCAAAAATGATTAGTGAAACCTTTATTTAAGGAATTGCTATCGTAATATAATTGTGTTACTCTTTTGCCTAACGTTACGATAATAAAACACAGAATATTATTATTTTGATTCCAATGTTACGCCATAAAGAGAGGGACAATAGTGACCTTCACATAATGAGTCAAAAATTATTGAAGGTCTTAGGAACGCCGTGTCAGGTCTGGTGGAGTAATTTCCTTGAGCTTGTCTCTTCTAAGAATGAAAATTGATTAAGAACAAAAGGAGGGGAAAGCAAAATATAGATATTTATATAACTACCTTTCACTTCTGCTTGCGGGAATTTACATTTATTTAAAGGATGAAAGTTAATCATTCAAAAACAATACGAAATGAGTCATAGATATTGATAAATACCGAGAACAATACTGCTTTGTTTAAAAATCCGTGCTTGTAAAGTATTGAAGCTTTGGTAAATGATTTAGAAGAACAAGGTTTATCAACTAATTTCAATTTAAAAAGTAATGCTAAAGATTGTATTTCCATGCATTTAAATTTTAAAATGCTACTCTATCAGAATTGATTCCACAATAAATTACAACGTCGAATTGAATTTACCCATAGAAAACGCTTCTGAATTTCTTACTTAAGAGAACAAAATCATCTAGTATTTTTCTAAATTCATGAAGCCTTAGGCTTATATCAAACTCTTCATACAAAGTGTGCCTCAAATCAAACAACGAAACGCGGGGATGGAGAGGGTTATAATCCAAATTAATACACGGTAAACAAAAAATGAATAAATCATGAAGGCGTATAGATATGACTTAGCGCATAACTAACAAAATTAGTGTCGAAGATAAGTGACCTAGGTTCTAATAATGATTGACTAAATTTCAATGACTGCTTCGAGTGGGATTCATTTTAAATTCTAAATAATACGAGAATAGAGATAAAAATTATTTAGGAGTATTTCTTATAGAAATAAAGGTTTTCGACCTCGTGATATGTTAAAGCATTCCTTGCCTGAGAATAGAGATGAGTTTTCTCATCTACCTAACTCATTATAATTATGGAAAGAAGTAACGAGATATTATGAGTTTCGCACAAGTGTAGCGAAGTGATGGAAAGCCATTCTTAAAGTTCGAATAAAAGAGCTGAAAGCTATAAGGCCGCTTGAGTTTGTAAAATTCACTTTTATCACATCCTCCTCATCTAATGGTTAACATAACGATAAATTCATTTATCAAAGAAAAAGGTATAGTTTTTTCAGAAAATTGGTGTTATGGAACATAAGTTTAATAGCAATGAAATTGTAAATATCTAATATTAGTAAGTTTAACGTAAGAAATTTACAATCACCAACTGTGCGACCATTTAGAAACAGCTGCAGTATTTCTAAGTAATTTTCTTACAATATTTGTAAATTTAAATGATTAATTTTAAATAATAAAATTTTATCGCTTCAGCAAATGATTCCAAATGGGTTTCTACTATAATATTGCAGAGTAAAATATCATCACTATTTTAAAAAATAATAAAACGGTACAGAGTTGCCATATGCTGACGTAGCATTTTAAATTTAATATCGATCCATAGAAAAGTAAACTCTTTCCGAAAGAATATGTATGCTTTATCAACTGAAATCACTAATGTTAAATAAGCATTGAAAATATTACGAAGCCTGTACGTTTACCTCCTAATCTGTTAGCTGTTTTGTGTCATGAATGAGCCACAAACATGCACGTTTGTTTCCCTGTCTTTCTATAATTCTCTGTAGACATAAGTGAGAGGTATTATCTTACGCACGCCCCTGAAGCTCCCCTATACTGACTGTACATACAATCGGCTGACGCCCTTAATGTCCGCAGCCGCGAGATGGAAGCACTGATGCTCCTCCTTAGAAACCATAATCTCATATGGAGTAAATGGAAAAAACAGCAAGATTATGATACTTTTTCCCTCTTTTTCTTGCGGGAGTAGTAAATACCAAAGATGGAATTCAGAGTTAGTGATTTATCCATTTATAAGTACTTAAAACAATTGAATAAAATGGAAAATTAATAAATCCGAAGAATAAATGCAGGTTGCCTTCAGGGCACACCACAAGTAACTTCGTCGCTGTGAAAACATTATTCGTAGATCAGCGAAGTGCAATGTATTCTGTTTGGATACACAGAAAATAATTGATCCTTAATAAATTACCAACGTTACATCAACTTTCAACTAGGCCTTTTAAAACTAGAATCGCAGGATGTATGTACATGGGTGGTCTGAAAAGTTTCCGACATTTCAACATTTCTTGACATGTTTTCTGAAAATTTCTGAAATTTTTCTGAAGATGTCTGAAATATCTGGGGTCGGAAACTTTTCAGACCACCCTCGTATATACATTTCCTGAAAAAAAAAATCGAAGTTCCCAGAAATAGTCTCCAGGAAATGAGTAAACGGTCAAATATTGTTGAAACATAAATAAATCCAAAAGTATTAAATGTTAATGACTGGCGTGGACTGCATTTTATCTTGGAGAGGCTGAAATGTGAAGTTAGGTCATACACGATACAAACATAAAGGATGGAGTGGTTTAAAAAATTTATTGACCAAACATTAAGTTTTAGACAGTTTCGCAATTTTCCTTGCACTTTTTACTTTCTTTAAATTTATAAACTTTGCATGCTGTCTAATCCTCATAGTTACATAATATTTTATTATATATGCTATGATTTCACTTCCGTGCTCAAAGTATGGGAAAGTTATCTCTTCATCACCTTCAAATAACTCTGTAATTATGCACTCAAGTACATCATTTGACTCACAGTGCTTTACAAATTGTTCCTCCGCTTTGAGGATGAAAGTATGAAGGTTTACATTAGGATGAACCAAAACCCCCATACTTTTCAGAATTGTTAACTTTGCTACTGGATGGCAAGAGAATTAATGAATGAATGAATTGTTTATGTAAAGGCTAATAGTATGTACCACTATATTTAGAAAAAACAGTTTCAAAAGAACCTTGCAATCAATGGTCACTCAATTTATTTCTCAGTATTGAGCTGAATTGAATACTTTTACGCCATTTCAGTGCTTTGATACAATTATAATTTCCATAAATCATTAGAATGCTTAAATTGTGTAAAAATTATTAAATCTTTTTACTACTAAATGGTTCTTGATTTGATTCTCTTTAGTGCTATTGTTTCTTTAAATAATGAATTCATTTCCTGTACCTTAATGTAATGTAATGTAGAAAAGGAGGTAATTAGCCTATTTTCTAAATATGTCTCAATCTGTATGTATGTGATTTTGCAATGTAAGACGGTTTGAATTACCATCTAAAATGAAATAATTTTTTAGTTTTACTATTTCATTTCACTATTAATTTTTGTAAATAAATCGCAATTTAAAGGAAATTCCTCGGATTTGGATCTAACATTGTTAATAATTCTCATTTTATCTAATCTATTGTGAATAATGTAAGAATCGCAGATCGCAGAAGTCCTCTATCTATTTTCTTATGGAATGTTTTTGAATGATTACAATGGTACATGGTAATGGTATTATTTTACGACTTACATCGTAACATAATTCATCACTAACTTGGCAGTATCTCCTGGCATTGACGGGTATCTCTGGTTATCAAATAATAAAAATGTAAATAATTTGTGAAAGTATTATTTGTTACTTTCATGCTTCCTAGCAGGCCTAAAGTTTCTTACGTTACCAAATTTTGAATGTTTATCGCAGCACATATGTCGTCTCCTAAATTCTAATTTTACTTCAGAATGAAAGACATTGACACACATATGCAAAGCAGTTTCTTCAATTATCGATTCCAATGATTTTAATTAGGGAATATTTCACAAGAGCTCATCACCGTAAATAAACAATTGTTTTCAGTGTGTTTTATAACTTCTTTTAGCCAGAACTGAAACGTTTTTTTTATTCAGTAAACTGCATTTACCTTTGAAGTTTTAGCTTATGACACCCCGAGTCTCTATCATAAGCTGATTTACTCAGATACAGTATTTAACATTGTCCTTTTACCTGTATAAGAGAAGGAGTTTACTGCAGGTAATATTATGATCAAAATTATCTTCAGTAATCAAATAAATTAGGAAACATTAACATAGTTTTTATAGGATATGTTTAGGGTTTTACGGATTTAGAATGTTACTAGTGGTAAAAATAACGCCTATAATTTAAATAGGCGTCAACGATGAAAGACTAACGGAGTACAGAAACAAATAAATTAAATTATAGCAGTATGCATCGTACAAACAGAGAAGTGGCAATGTTAACTCTAGATCAACCTAGACAACTCCTGTTCTTAATACAGGTTTGAAAATCAATTCAATAACCTTACAAGAGTGATGAGCAGCCTTTCATCGATCTATTCCACAACATGATATTGTGTATTCTCTATAATTTTAGAATAACTACTCTATGAATTGATATTATTTGGATTGAGAATTGAATAATTTTATTTGAAGATCTGCTGATCAATGTACGTCATTTTGCAAAAACATTTACTTAATTTTGACCCTCTGTCCTGAAATATTTGTATAAATTAGATTTTCTTATTATTTGCAGTCCATCCGGTACAACGTAATGTGTAAAAAACTCTAAAACTATACCTGCAAATCTAATACCTGCATTATTGCCTTCATAATTAATTTATGTGGCCATTTGGTAGGAAGTTCATGGTTTGTCCTCGTTAAAAGCAGTTTAACTTTCACTTCCTTGTGGGAGTCATGATTTTGGTCATCAAGGAAGAACATTGATTTCCTTGATCAAGAAATTGGTTTTCTGATACCAATTGTTGATGTGAAATGGCTAGGCAATATCGATTTCAAGGTATTGGCGATACTTATTCACAATTGGTTTCAGAGGAAAATGATTATAAAATAATGTAAAATACTCGGGTATATATATTTTAATGAAAATTCTTTATGTGAAGTTTTCACAATTTATTATTGCATTTCTTTCTTTACAGAAGAACTCCCCTGAATTATCTGGTGATATAGAGGCAGGTGAGTGAGTAAGTCATCTTCTCTCCTCCAAGTCCCATTGCTAAACATTTAACACTGCCTCTTTAGCATCAAATTCGTTTCATTAACTAAAGATACCTTAGATAGGGGCAATCTATCCATATTTAATGGTAGTATGATGAGTTAAAGCGTTATTAAAGGATATTCATTTTAATCAATTAGTTTTTAACTTTCATTTGAGTTTAAATCTTACTTATGTTATGGAAACAATTATTCACTGATGAAAGTAAGATGAAGACTTTAAAATTGAATAATCTGAATTTCCCAGAGAAAATGCGACTTGATTGCTGCCAATATGCATTTAAGACAGTGGATGCAGTTTTAAGTGTAGTCCTTCCCTTCATCGTTTGATGAATATAAGGAAAGTTTCCAAGAACGTCGATGCATCTTATCCAGGAGTAAGTGTTGGTACTGGTTATCGTAATCGATAGTGATGAAGATTCAGGTAGAATATAAATTACAAAGAATCAATACATCATAGCTGCTTTAGCCTGCAACATTTTAAACTTTATTCTTAACAAGCCTCATGTTTCATGTGAAACGTTTGGGCTGTATAAAAATAAGTCATTCATCATGCTAAGATTCCTAATTATGAATTTTTCAAGGACAGGTTTTATTTTTGAAATAATTGGCGTTAGATAAGATCTGATGCCATTCAACGATACCTTTTGTAAATTATGGCACAAAAATAACTCTTTACTGATGCTGGTAGTAATACTAGTAATTAAATGGAAATATTAATCATATATTGGATACGCACAAAAATGATAGGCCATTGTCGAACTAATTGGTATATTTCGTGCTACCATCGATGTTAACCTGTAGTTGAAGGCATAACATTACTTGGGTATGACATGCCACAATACCACCACGGAAAATAATTAAATTTTTTTCATACAATCTAAAAAGAAATCCCTTAAATAATTCTTTTGCCTTTCCTTAGTTGAGATGTCAACGTACGTTACCAGTAAGGGGAGAGCAGAAAAGGCTATATTTATAAAATAAGAAGCGCCGCAACTTTTTCAAAACATCTCATAGACATACTATGATTTTTCAGCTATAAAAGTAGATTATATAGATGGAATGTAGTTTTGATTTATCTTTCATGCAGGAATTCTTAATGATGAAACATTATCAAGTATCTTCATCATAGGTTGAAATCCAATACATATGCTGTTGAATATTTCCCGTGAAATCGTAAATGCAATTCAAGCAATGAATAGATTGATTCAAGGAATAAAGAGAAACAACATTTCAGCAAGTTTTGCAACTGAAAGTTTCAACTTTTACTGGTAAAAAGTAATAGCAACTCATTGTCTTTAATTTCAAGAATAATCTATCTAATGATCTCGGAGTAAAGTTGTGCTTATCGAATATCTCTCCATCTAATCTCGTGACTGAAATATCCTCAACAGCCGCTCATGCAATGTATTTTATGATGAATTGGTCGGGAGCATGAAAAAATATCCAGCTCAAGTGACCATCAAAGGCCGGTTAATCCCCTGACGCGAGGGTAACAATTTAGGACTTTCGTAATGAACAGTTTGCGTCCGAGAGGAAAATTTTCCGTCGCTTTTTTCCTCGATCTGTTTTTCACCCTCCTCTTCTTTTTTTCCTGGAGGTAAAGCATGTGACACGAAATGCACGCGGTTTAGAATTTATCTCGCTTCGGCATTGCTTTTGTTTTTATCGCACTATAACCGGTGAACTTGTTCGTGATCAGTTTCGTTTCAAATTTACGAAAGTGACCCTCCGGTCCATTTTTAAAACGTGACCCGTGCCTTGCATTCGTTTTAAATTTTCCTCCTTTCTATCAACTGGCGAATATAAATGCGATTACATTTTTTACGGAGCCTACTAATAAAATACATAAGTTTCTCGTCAATCTTTTTCTCAGCTATACATAATTAAAGTTGCAAATATGCTCTTGGCCTTAACTTAGTGGTAATCCATAAGAAAAAGAATAGTAGAGTACTAAAACTGAATATATTATATAATTAATTTTATTTGATTATACTACAAAACAAAATATTCTGTGTTTTTGTATATATGAAAATGTCGGTTCTAGTATTTTACCATTCTTTTCGTCATTAAAGTTATCTACAACCCTTAAATACTGTATTAGTAGAATATAGTTTTAAATCGACCTCTAATCGACTTCTGGCCTCCAATCATCCTCTAAGCTTCAATCAAACCCATAATAATGGTATGTACTTCCTTGTGATGCACTTCAATATAAAAAAGCGTAGGTGTATTGTACAGGGCAAGACAGGTTAGTGAAAGTCTGATTTCTTATGGAATTCAAGAGAAATATTGTGCAACATTAAGCTTAAAAGCAAGACATTGTAATCTACTTACCATTGATTGGTCTCCCTTCTCGTACCCTAAAGTAATTTATATTGAAAAACTTGTGGAATAAGCACGGTTTTCTTAGTCATTCCAATTAAAATTTAGTTATTCTTCCTCCATCTTCTCAACAGTGATTATAAAAATCATTGAGTTATAGAAAATATGTCGCCGATGGATTTATCCCAAAATGACTACCAACCACCTACTCTTGAAACGACATAAAATCGGTCATTTTTCATCGCCTTCATTACTTAAGCCCTCTCTAGCAATACTATATAAATTACATTATTCTTGAAATCTATGCCCCAATTGAACCAGGAATTAAGAAAAAATGCATGACTTAGCGAAAACGAAGGTTTTAATAACTTGGAAGGTGACAAACACTGAAGATAGGCAAGAACTCTTAGTGAAATTTTTAGTATACAAAACCTGTTCTTCAATAAGATTTAAATCTGAATCTCATATCTATATAAGATTCTTTTGTGTAAAATAATTTTAAAATGTGCCGTCTTTAAATGATCACGATACTGTTATTGCGATGAGTAAATTATGTACGCGTTTTGCATTAAAACCCTGAAAAGAATTGATTTATTAAGTATTTTTCTGCCCGAAAGTCGTATCATCCTTCAAACTAGAAGAAATAATTTATAATAATTTAAGCAATAAAATTTTAATATAATGACGGTATCTTTAATCAATGCGAGTCATATAAATTTAAATAAAAAATCTGGTTTATCTATGCATTGATTACATTTTAATTAAGGTTTGTCTAACACAGCCAGCAATTCACCGTAACATTTTCACCCAAATACATGATAATAAATAATAAAATAAACACTTCAGCCCGTGCAGTACAGATTGCTAACTTTCTAAGAAGTACCCGATACTCTTGAAGAATGCAAAATAGTATTTTTGAACTCTTCAGATCTCTCTATAAAATGGTAGCATGACTATCGAAATTCTCATCAACTTCATAGAAAGTTGGTAATCCGCGCTCCTGTTGTTGCTGAAAACCGGCGAGAACGAGGTATAGAGCGCGGAAAAAGACGGCTACTGGACATCTTTTAAACTTCTAAATGATAAATTTTGATGCAAAGCAGTGAAATATGGTAGTACCGTATAGTAAAGAACCAGCGCAGAAATTTTGTGCCTCCCCTCTCCGGAGGGGTTTACCCCTTATTCACGCGAACTCTTTGCCCCGTGGATTCCGCGAAACGACCTTCCCTTCCTCGTATTTGCCAGCTATCCCTAATCGTTCTCGCATTTTTCTTCGTACGATGTCTTACGTATACCGAAGTAATTTGTGAACTTGGAGGATATGTCGACACTGCAAAGCATTGAAGAGACTCACTGCATGAGAATGGGGAAGGGATACCCATGGTGGAAGTATTCGGAGGTGGGGTTGGTTGCCGATACTCCGCCCATTGGTACTAAAAGTGGCTCTTTACTACGCGGTACTATTTTAGCTATAAATCTGCAAGTCGCATTACAATAAGATCCATATGTCGTCGATTTACTCTGGAAAGAGTAAAAGAAACATTTCGTCACTATTTATAACCGCTTATCTCGTCCTTAATTAAAGCAAGACACATTATCGATGCTTGGGAAATCAAAGAAAGGCGAGATGAGTGATACTTATGTCAGAAATCATTTCATCAAAGCCGACATCTTTATTTTTATGCCCTTCAGTCTCAACTGTGGTGTCACGAAGCAAAAAAGGAAAATAGATGAAGGGGAAATGCGAGACAATAACAGGAGGAAAGACTCGGAAAAAGATGAAAAGGGAACGGATATTTTGTTTAAGAGAAAGCATTTGCCGGGAAATGAGAACGGATGAGGATCATAACAAAGAAGGAAAAAGAAGATGAACAATGGAAACAGACGGGAAGCGAATATATAGAGGAAGTAAGACAGTCTAAAATTTAGGGGATAAAAAGAACTGAGCGAAGGAAATGGAGGAATTTAAGATGGAGTGAATGGTAGCTGTTAGAAAGCACACGATTGATGCCAGTTGCACTCAAGTTATGAATAGAGTAATCCTGATTCTGAGCTATAAATGGGAAGTAATATGCAAAGAGTTCAGGCAACGTCCAAAGACACTTAATGAAAAATTGCCCTACTTTTGTTTCTAGAATTATATGCACGCACAGCTTATATGTCGGGGCTACTCCCAGAGATGCAATTTACAAAATTACTCTTTTTACTCTGTGTAAATAGGAGACGGGTGCTAGTAACTGTGACAACTAAATGGCATTTTCTAATGTATGGCAAAATACATTAATTCAAAACTAGGAAATTAAGGTTTTCTTTTAACCAATGATTGAACTGTTATATCCAGTAATATATTTAGCCAAGTAGAGTTTTTTCCAAGCAAGTCCTCCTAAATTATTTAAAAAATTCTATTAAGTAATATTTATTTCTTACCAGGTGACTTTATTCCATTAATTAGTTCCTAATGCACAGCATAAATGTCATGCTACTGAATTTTGCAGTTGAAATGTATTCGGGAATGTCTAGCAAATATTAAACAGACTTTACACTTTCGTACTCTTCAAGCTATCATACTCGTTTTATCTCTTTTTCTTGGAGTTTTCTATAATACGTTCCATTCGTCTGAACTTCCCACATGCCCTCTTTTGAGTGATTTCTTTCCTGTCGCTCTAGGATGTCCAAGAATCGATTCCCTTCTTCCGCTACTCATTCTTCCATCCAACGATCCCATTGTTCTTCGAAGTTCCCTCCATCCTTCCTCCCGACCAACGGCTTTCCGAAATTCCTTTTTTTCTCTACGGTCTCACGAACTGTCCAAACTTTTCTGCATGTCATATTCCGGTGACTCGAACCCTTGTACCCAGAACTGAATTCAATGCGCTGAGGACTCATGAGGGTGATGATTGGCCTTCGTAAATACACGAATGGAAATGTGTCAAGGACGTTTCTCTTTTTTAAACATCCCCGAGTTAAAAAAAAGTGTTCTCCAGGACCTAGGAATTATTATATAATCGTATTTAAATTTTCGAGGCGTAACTGTAAGGATATTTAATTTCGCATACCTGCGCCTATATAGTACTTACATAAATTTCCATTATTACCATTAATTTTCTCTTATTCAATGCACTTCATCCGAATAAAAGGAACTTTTGATCCGATTTTATAAAGAGTAAATTAGTTTATTTCACGGTTTTTGTACGCTCATGTCAGTCTGTTGTTCTCAATTATGAAGATTAGCATAATTCATTTGTTGGTTTTTCGAAAATCACTTGGGAAGAAAAATGCAAAGCAATGACTCCAGCTGGGTAAATATTCTGTGCCAGCCCACTATTATTCACCTGTGGAAAAAGTAACCTGAATTATGATTTATTTCATTAGAATTCCAAAATCGGTTTCAATTGTTCCATTTCTCCAACTTGCGTTGTAAGGAAACACAAATATTTTTGATGTTACAAAAACATTTTTGCTTGCCTTAAATGAAGCTAACTAACCCAAACGAAATTTAGAATTCCCCTTTCGCGGTCGTAATATCGAGCTATTCAATAATCTACCACACATCCTGACGAGATATTCTCCCAGTTGACTAAATGGTTTAAATCCTAGATACTCAACCTGGTGCCCGAAGCGACCTTGCACAGTGACCGTCAGGCTTCGGCAAAATGATTTTTTTATTGTCTACAGCTGGCTACTACAGCATTTCTTGGGTTTGAGTGGAGGTTCGAAGGGGAAGGGGTGAAGGTCAGAAGTTTAAAATGAAAATATAAATGTATTGCTGTTTGCAACACGTTTATGGAGAATATTCTTCCCTAGTTACATTTTTGATATCTGGTTGACAAGATTAGTGACTTGGGCCGACAAAATCTTTCAGTGATGAAATCGGAAATACAGAATTACGAAGGCGAGTGCTATTGAAGACTCCATAACGACTCTTGCTTCTTTTGCGTTCGACGCTTTTGTTAAGACGCCGATGAGGGTATATGATTTACACGTCATTATTCGCCTTTTAAGACAACAAAAACATCAGCATTATACTTACATACCAAAAACTTTAAGGCTTCCAGCTCTTATTAATTCTAGACAAACATTATTATTGAAGGTACACGTCTTGACAAAAAGCGTATACATGAAATATACTTAAATAACCAAGCCTTTTTCCTCAAGTATCTCATATTTAGACCCACTTATTAAAAATTCAACTTGTTTATCTTTCCATACTTACTTCTGAGAGATATTAGATATTTAAACTAACAGGAAAGAGAAAGTTTTCCGCAAATGGGGCCTTATTTTCCTCTCCCAGGACTTGTTTTCCGAATGAATTAATCAAATATAAATATCTCCTCAGTCTTAGAAACAAGAATTCACAGAGGAGCAATCTCACTAGAAGATTTTATTACGATGGGTTTATTGATTAATAATACTGTATTTCTGAGATAGAATTATCATTGTGATAATTTTTCATCTAGATACATCTCTAAGATTTTTTCTGGTTTTCGTTCCACATCTCTGCATGTTTTGGGACTTATTAAAGATTTCTGATGGGGAATTGGATATGAAGGAAGAAATTCATTTATCCAAAGATATACCCTAAGCTGAGAGATATTAGAATACAGATTAGCCCTATCAATGGAGAAAATGGAAAAATATTCAGCGTTCCATAATTTATGCAGATAAATTAAACCCTATCAGTTAAGAATTGAACAGAAAAAACCAGCGGTACTTTTGTAAATAAGGATTGCTAGCCTGAGGGTCGATTTTGTAATTCAGAGCTATCACACGACAGTGACAACTATGAGTTGTCACTTATAAGCTTCGATCTCGACCGAAAACAGTTCTCATCTGATAACTGCGATGTCAGTGCAATTGTCACTATCGATCGACTCGAGAGCAGTCGGTCGAGAGCCAGTCGAGAGCGTCGAGAGGGACGTTGCCATATTTCACTTATCGCCGTAGTTCGCGCATGCGCAATTCCAATTTCGAATGAAAACAAGAAAGGCTCGGGGACGTTCATTGAGGATTTAAAAACCTTGGTATCAATTCATTAGCCCATTATATTCTAAGTATTAATAGAATAAGTGTCTTAATATGCTGTAATTGAGAAATCAAACTATTTCCATGTATTTTAACTATTATCTATACTATGTTCTACTTTAGTATGTATTACAAATACATACAATACAAATTACAAGACTTGGATGCTGCGAATATAATGTTTTTATTACCTTACTTGAGAGCATATGCGAATGGCATTACATTATAATGTTACTGTTATTGCTATCGAAATCAGATGAAATGGACATTATTTTGTTTTACTTTGAACCTTTTGTTATAACAGACACCTTAAAAAATGAAAGACTTTGTCGAGACTCAGCAAAACTATTTAAGGCAAAACAACTAGTTCAGTAACTCGTCGAAGTTATTGTATGATTTCCCGATGTTTAATTTACGAAAGTTAAAACGGATGAGTATATTCAATGAATCGTTCAACTCAATAAGAATAAGTAATTGTAGATATACAGACTGTTGTATAAAGCTTTAAAAAAAATTTGATACGATGATATCTTTAATAGACGTTGAGTATCTTTTTTGTTTGTCCTGTGAAATTGAAATATCATAGAAAATTGCATTAATAATGACTAAGATTATTATAGCGAAATTCAGAAAAATTACGAATTCGATTCCATGATGCAGTTCGTGAGTTTCACAAAAACGAACTAAATTATTTCTCTAATCTTCTAAACTAATTTAAGTTCTCTTCCATAAAATCAAGTTTGCATTAAAATTGTCTCTCAAAAATCCCCGTGTATTCTTGTGGGGGAATGAATGTATCGGATTCAACAATCACCTTGTTCGTCAGGGGGACTGGTTGTTTACTACGTCGAAAATTTTCGTGTATTTTGTCATAGTTCTCGTAATTTCGATTCAAAATGTGTACTTTAAGACAATATTAAGATTCTTTGCTTAATTTACCTTCCTTTGGTAATTTTTTTAACAACATCGTAGGGCCAATATTTCCAATTTAATTCTTCAAAAGTTACAAAGCCTGCAAGATACAAAAACGAACTCGGATGCCGGTGTCGTCTGCTACAGCGATACAGAGAACGAAATATCTGCCAACCTCTTGCAAACTGCATTAAAACCTCGATGATTATTCTAATGTTAATTTTATGTATATTCTAATGCATTAATCCGTCTCAGTTTTTACTTGATCAATATCAAGTATGGCATAAACATTCCTTAATAATCGTTTACCGCAATGAAATAAAACTACTATATAATACATTATAATAGCTTTCCAGGATAATTAGAGATTTTCCGTTTGTATAAATGTTTATTCTAATTCATAATAGGGGCTCCATGCGGTTGAAGTTGTCAAAATGACGAATACGAGAACTTTTATACCATACAAGACCTGCAGGTGCAGCCGAGAGCACAATGAAATGTTGATTAAAACACCGTGGCTTAACACCGACGTTCGTTTTGATTCATAGAGTTCAGATAATGAAAGGAATAATAAAATTGAGGAAGATCCATAGATTCTAGTTTCGGAACATGTTGTGGGGGCAACTGTTCTGACATCAAAATGCACAGCAATTGACCATTGAAACAGGCACTGCTTATTTCCTATAGAATTTTTAGAAACGCGAAAATAACAAAATTACTTCGTGTTACACATTGCTCAAACTACATTTTGTGTTCAAAAATGTTCGACTTACTCGATCAAACCTTGATTACTCTGTATCAATGCTGCAAAATCAAGAAAAAACAATGTATTGGAATAGGTAGATACAAAACGTCCACACGTCTACGTGTGGACTTCTCACTAGGCGAAAATTTTCGTTTATTTGGTCATAGTTCTCGTAATTTCGATTCAAAAGGTGTATTTCAGGACAATATTAAGATTCTTTACTTAATTATACGTCCGTCTACGTCCACTTCTCACTTGTCATGCCAGTTCTCGCCTACTAAATGAAAATCGACAAATATGGCGGCAGTTATCACCTAAGTTCTCACCCGACACTGAGAGCAACGTTAACAAAATCGCAAAGCTAGATTTCGGTCGACTAATTTCTAATGATGGCCGTTTTCTCGACCGATAACTACTGTCGACAAATTACAAAATCGACCCCCTGTATTTCTGAAGTAAATTAGAATCATGAATAACAAGATGTGAAATTCTACAATGGGAAGATTATCACTATTCGAAATTTATATACATTAGAGAGGAAAGAATATAAAAATGATAGAATAATCAATGAAAAGGCCAATGTAAAATATATTTATCTTCACTTTAAATACAACCTTCAAATGCAAATAACCAAATAAAAGTGCAAATAATAATAACCGAATTAAATATGTTACTGAAGTAATTATGCAATGTTCATCCAGATAAATACGATAGGAAGACCTATTGGAGCATACTATAAATATGATGCCAGGCTTTGTTTCATAATTGTGTAAAGATTACTCAGCGTCATTAATTATCAGCGTTCGTGATGGTTTATTTTCTATCTCAAAGTAAAATTTTGGGAGGGGTATCCGCGTTTACAATGAGAATCATGTAATTTAATATTTCCATATTAACTGAATTCGTAATGACTAATTAGTAATGCGAATTTTACGGGTAATAAAATCATATATTTGTGCTCCGCAATTATTTTTAATTAAATTTCATTGAAAATCGTTCGTAATTACGAAAGAAAAAAATAATACCGTTTCCCAAAGAAAAATAGAATTTTTAAACTCATCAGGTCAATCAGTTCATAATTGCACCAAAATATAAGAATAATAAATTTTGTATTTATCAAAGTTGATTAAGTTTGACTAAAGGGAATGTTAATTAACGTGACTGAAGTTTTAAGTATGATTTTTTTGGGACGAGAGAATGATTTTTTTCGGTTACTTCATCCTATATTATCAACCTTGTATTTCTTTATTTCAAATCAATTTCCTAGCATAGGAAGATTTCCATTCCAAGATAGTGATAAGTAGCTGACTACTTGTATCGATTTTTGAGATTAATGAATGATATTTCTAGGAGTAATAGTGGATATAATTTGCGCTCGGATGAAGGTCACAGTTACTGACGCTGTATACACTATTTATTTATGCTAATGCTATAGAAAACCTATTCGTGATAGTATGGAATGGGAAGCAGAAAAATATTTTTTTCGTTAGTCTCTAGCTTAGCCTTGTCTAGTGATCGATATCCATTGATGTTTTGGTCTTTTCTGCTTCTAAACTATGAGTAGTTTCGTTTCGTCCATTCTATAGTTAACTATGTGCATCGCGAATTGGTACTTATTTCTAGAGAGTGGATAATAGTTCATTCTTATGCAGCAACCGTAAACTGGACCTATTCTTTTGGATTATCGGTTGGTTCTATATCATATATTTTAGTCGTTTTATGATGTATACATGTACAGGATATATTAATGATTAATTTAATTGCAATGTTAATGGCATTATATATAAAATACGAATAATTTGTCTAATTTATATATATTGTAACGGAACAAAATCGTCCGCCACATCTTACAGAACAATCTAAGTAATTAAATTAATTATTGGGTCCCCGAGTTCGGCGACGGTGGATCCCACCGCGCAATGACTAGTCGAGCGTGAGTTAAAAAAATACCTCATGCACAGTTTATTATTCTATTAAGTTAAACAACAGAAAAAAATTACGGATTAACAAGAATAAATTTAGAGCTGTTTACAATATGGCATCCCATGTGGAGCCGCTCTATTCCAAATACCAATACTGCGAACCACTCCTCGCGATCTCCTTCCTCTGCCGTGGTCTGGTCGCGGTATCGGGACTGCCGGCAATGACCTCGGCAGTCAGAATGCCATCCTAGAGGCAGCGTAGCGAGCTAGAGAGTGTCCTACTCTCCTCGCGATCTCGTTCCTTCAATATTTTTTTTGAGTCATCCTACACGGCGTTCACACTAATCACCGGTGGCCTTTCTGCCGGTCCTTCAGCGCCACCAAAACCAAAACACTTCCACCGAACATCCACGACGCACCACAATTTAAACAACTTAAACCAACACACCTTAATCGAAACAAATGACGGGGCTCTAAAAATATTGTTACAATATATATAGATTATATAGAAAGATTATAGATAAATAATTTGATTTGGATTTCAGTAACATCCCCTATCCACAATTGCACGTAATTTCCGTTGAATAGTTGAAAACCTCAGGGCTTTAATTTAAAATGATGAAATATACATCTCTAATGACCATCAAAAAGAAGATCTTCCATATTAAAAACAAATCCTAACGCAGATTTCCATGATTTAGGGTCACTAACGGGGATTAGTTCGGTAAAGAGTTACACCAGCATTTACTCCTTTGCTTTTCACTCTGGAATTGAATAATCCTCGATGGTCAAGAGAGACAAATTAAAGTGGAAAGAGAGAGGAAGCGTGTCTGATCTGATGATGAGTACTCGATTACACATAATTTCAGCTTCCGTTCCACCACCTTTTTAACTTTATATCGCGCTTCATCTCCAAGTGGATAACGGAATTAATCAAGGGGAAGACTTTTATCACTCGGCTCTAATCTTTTCCCGCACATGTCTCTTTTGATCCACGAGATCAAATTACAATATCTGCCTGAGAATAAGAAATGCGATTATGGCTTGGCATGAGTTGCCTTCGTCTCTGGATTTCTGAGATATTTCCTTAAGCTGATGGAAAGCGTTTAATTACTCAAACGGCCTCAATTATCCAGATACTGAAGAGAGGTCTTAGCAATATGGAGTACCTTTTTAGCAATAGGAATACCTTACCGTTCATAATGAAACAATCATTTCCTGTGGCATATACAATCGCATCTACAATGCATAAGAGAATCAATAACTTGATGATTTCCAGGATACAAGATACCTTTTCTATTTCAATGTAAATTTTTACTATTATTTTATTTTTTTAACTAATTAGAAATGACTATCATAGTTGACCAAACGACGATATCAAAGGGAACTGCTCCTACCTTGCCTAAAATGAAATTCCAAAAGACGTGATCTTGGTATATGTATAATTTCCTGTGTTAGAATGATTAGTTTCTATTTTCAGCTTAAATCGTTGCTAACGCGCGTGTCGACGTTAGTTCCTCTCGACCACAGTGAGTTTTCCAAACATTTGTAGAAATACTCGATCAAAGTTGACACATCCAAGAATGATGATTAATGGAATGTTGTCTTTAGCTGGTCGCGGCATCAAGAGGCGCTAGGATCAATGTGCATTCTGTCTGTCGGAGCGAGTAAGTGACAAAAAATCATAAAAGGCGGTTTTAGTGATAAATTTTTCACTTTTCATCAACAACCTAGTCTCTCGCAAGGGGCAAAAGCTTGTCAAATCGTTTGCGGGATTAAATTTT
The DNA here is from genome assembly GCA_947579665.1 of Sympetrum striolatum. Taxonomy (NCBI): domain Eukaryota; kingdom Metazoa; phylum Arthropoda; class Insecta; order Odonata; family Libellulidae; genus Sympetrum; species Sympetrum striolatum. The sequence continues at coordinate 48,493,067 of OX388351.1, read as the reverse complement.
GCGAAGTTTATGACTACTGTAGGAAAGCGTGAATGTTTTCGAAAGTCATGCCAAATCGCCGATTCGATTCTGATTAATTGAATACTAGCTGAAGTGCCCGTTTATTCTCAACGGAAAAATAAACAATGATAAATACCAGTGTAACTGACTAATTTTTTAACGTGACACATGCTTCATAATTGTAGGATGATTGCTAATGCCAGGCTATAATAATGTCTAAAGCAATAAACTAAAAAAAGATATAATAATTTCTACAAAACCACAATAACTCAATATTTTATCTCATATCTTTTGAAAGAATAATTCCTACTATAAAGACAACATTAATTAAAAAAACCTATTCTAAGATCACTTTAGGATAAGCAGCACTGTATTTAAAGAGTTATTTTCAGAATGGCGCAAAAGGATAAAGGAAACATACAAGAAACATAGAAATAACAGGAATAAATTGTGTATCACTCTTAAAACTACCGATAAAATTTTTCAACGTAACGTAACTAAAACATTACAAAAGCACTGAGCACGATCATTAACACAAATGCTATCACGTAAATGGGGTCAGAACTGAAATTACGACTAAACACCAATGACAGGTAAATAGTAAATGTATTCCAAATGAAAATCACTTAATAAAACTACCAATGAATGGCTTTTTACACTACCCATAAAACAACATTTTTAACACCTTTATATTTTCGGTCAGCTTTTGCTACAACTTTAAATTCGCAGCTCAACTCCTCAATGATTTCAAACACCAAACCAAGGGAAATCTTCACGAACTTTGGTATCTCTGTCATCATCAATCGCTAAAGATACATCGAGGAAAATGGATTAGATTCAATTATTGATTCAATTAATATATTAAAAACAATTACCAGACTATTTATACACATTCAGTTGAATTGATCAAGGGGGAGCATTTTGAAGAAACACACTTCTAACCAAAGTTATAATTTTGCGGTCAACAATTACATTGAAATAAATAACACATGACTGCTACAGAAGCTTAAATAAACTTCGAAAAACTTTCTTAAATATTTGTTTTCGTATGTTTGTATCCGCGATTCCTTAAAGATTCATAATTGCAAAACATTTAATATTATATCTGCATTTCTTCAATTTCTTCGTCTTTATATAATCTATCACTTAATAAAATTCACAGTCTCTGGCGATGACTTGTGGAAATACGTCATGATAAAGAAAAACAATTTGTGCTTTTTCCACTGTATCTATCTATACTATCACTAAATCTTAACATTAATTTTAAGTGGTCATTAATTCCTAATTTCTTCTTATAGATAAACTCGTGCTAGAATCGTCTACTCGTAGATCGTCAAGGGAATGAGTTGCTTACATTCTCAAAATTTCGACAGAATATTCACGTATTTTATCAAACTGTTCACAATTACGAATCACAAACGATATTTTACGAACAAAATAAGAATAAATATACCAATTTCCCCTACTTTTGGTGCTTGGTTTGACTCCCTAAGAATATTATTTCTATTTTAATTGTGTAAAAGAAATGAACCCTGCAACGAAAAAAATGAACTTTACGTATATTTCTTATGAAAAGGTTTTGACTGGTCTGTGTACGAACCATACACCTTAGCTAAATAAAAAGTATCCCATAATCTGCGCGAGGTCAACTTTTAACAATGTAGAAAAGTTTAAAGTTCTGCGTCTCTCGGTTCTCGAGTTTTTATGAAACATACACACATACACACACACACACACTTTCTATAATATATACAGATAGATACACAAGTGTTTGCGGTCTGGCTGACTCGATTCAGTGGATATGAGGAAATTTCTAATAATCCTTACCTCATACACAATCCATAAAAATCTGATGTGGCCAGCACATGACTTTCTCCATATATAAGATGTAAATATTTATCTACGACAGTAATTTCGAACTCTATATTCCATCTAAACTTGGAAGATGAGTGATTAATTTATATATTATTATCTTTGACGTCACAAACATTATAAATAATGTTTTTTGGGACATGATCGATGGAAAACGATGAAATTGGCCTTTCGCCCATAGAGCCCAGAGCGCCCACAAAGTACATAATCAGCAAATTCCGGTTTATCAGTATTTCATGAATAACTCCTAAAATATCAGTGATGCAAAAATATATTTCAAACAAAAGTTATAGTAAATTACATTTTCTAAAACTTTTGTAAATAAATATATGTACCTAAATATCATATTTATGGAGATATTTTGAAAACCGGAAATGAGCTTTGAAGAATGAAGCTCAACTTCCGGTTGACCGATTTACTCCAAAAACTAATCAACTCTAATGGCATTAACCAAAGTACTATGTATGAAATTTGGTGTTGATACAAATGGTTTTCATGTTAGAGCGCCCACAAAGTACATAACAGCTACTTCCGGTTTATCTGTATTTCACGAATAACTCCTAATCAACCGGTGATACAAAAATATGTTAAATACAAAAGTTATAGTAAATGACATTATCTAAAACTTTTATATGTAATACAATATACGTATATATCATATTTATGGAGATATTTTGGAAACCGGAAATGAGCTTTGATGAATGAAGCTCGACTTCCGGTAAACCGATTTACTCCAAAAACTAATCAACTCTGACAGCACACACCACAGTACTATATATGAAGTTTGGTATTGATACGACCAATAGTTTTCACGTTAGAGCGCCCACAAACACACACACACATACAGACACACACACACACACACATACACACAGACATCATTCCGAAAATAGTCAAAACGTGTTCTAGGGACCCCAAAACATGTATTTCCGTTGAAATCTCGAAGTCGAATTTTTTCATGAAAACAATACTTTCTCTATACTTCGTATATGGAGAAAGTAAAAAGAGTGAGTGAAGAATAATAATTGCCGAATAATAATTGCCTTGGCGAAAATTTAGAGGAAAATGAAGATTTATGAAAAAAACGATTTTGCGATTTGGTTACGATAGGGTTTCCACAATATTAGGTATTTTTTGAAAGATTTATTTGGTTACGATATCCACGTATTACATTACCTATTCTTTACAGATGTAAGATATGTATACTTACAATAATGCACTTATATTTTATGTTAAAAATTTTCACTTTAGTAGTAGGATTGGGATATAGGTTTGTCGACAGCCACGGTCATTTTGTACCATTTTCAATTACGAGTTTCTACCAATTGTGATTAAATCCTTAAAAATAGATTTCTAATTTAATATTAAAAGTTTTTTAATGCCAGAAGTGGCCTCTTTGTTTAATTTTTTTTTGAGGTTGAAACCGGATTAAAATCTGAATTAATGTAATTATATAAGAGCATAACAAATTGCTCAAAATGATGAAATCGATAAATAGTTAAAAGAAGATTTTTAATCGTTCAAATACCATTTAACACTAGGAGGACGGGAGTTTCGGCCTACCTAGAAGGACGGGAGGTGGTCATTTGACCACCTACTTTTAAAATTCGTAATTAAATACTTTCATGCTTCTCAAAGACCTGAATTTTGCGTACCTTCTACATTTGACCATTACACAAGTTCTAATAACATTTTTTTCCCCGTAATTTGTTTAAATTTTAATTAATTAAACAAAATGTTGACCTATGTCCTAAATCTGCAGAATTTCATATTCTAGAATATTTAATCTATTTATACTGAACCAATGAAACTCATATTTTCGGAATAAGTGGAAGAAGGTCCGAATTGTTGATAAAAGTCAGTCACGTTACCCCAAGATTGTTATGCTATCTGACGGAAACCATATAAAACCACTCGTTCGTGCCTCGGAAAAAACCTCAATCAAATACGATGGCGGAACAATTTTTCAAATTTCGTCCTGAAAATTTCCTTATGGTGTTTTTATCAATGCCAAATCAATGTATAATATTTAAAAATTCTTAAAACAATTTTTAGCAGGGTTGCCAACATATTGGTTTTATCATTATATAATGTTCTTCCAATTTTTTTCTCTGGTAAATTTCAAACTGATATCTCAAGTTTATATTCAATCACCTTTTTTGAACAATTTGAATTAATTTTAAGGGTATTAACCTTATAAAACAGGGCTACCAATCGTTAGAACAGATCTCTAAACAGAGACTTTTGCGTTCGCAGTATAAATAGCTACAGATATATTTTGAGCACAGATTTGTTTCATGTAATTTGTCTAAACTCTTTGGGATCCCGAATTAGTTTATAAACTATAAAGAAGCAGTGTGACCAACATCTTCGGCTATAAAGTGAAGGCAGCGATCAGACCTTCATGGAAAACCTGACAATCTCATTTATCGAGAATGGATTAATATCTTCTATCTTATGCATTGACGCAATGTTAACGACAAAACAAGGGTAACAACAACAATAACCATTTTTCTGCTGTTATTCAGTTCATAACATTTTTCATAAAAAAATTTAGACCCGCTTTACATAAACTTTTAGGATTTGTTTGCTTCTGTTATGAGTTAGATACAATATTTTGAATTCTTTATATGTAACCTCTTATATTTGAAATTGTTACAGTTTCCGTAAGTTACACAGCCGAAAAAATATTTTCATATCGGTTGAATACATTTATTTTACATATATAGTTATTTATTTTCTAATTATCCTTGATGCATGTGAATTCCAGAAGAGAATTCTTAATATAATACTTGTCATAATTAATGAACTAATAATAATTTCCCGGAATGTACTGATATAAATGTTCATATAATAATCACAGGAATTTACAGAGATGGATTCAGAAAGAAAATTTATTTAGCATGTAAGTCGTGATCTTCATGTTTTTTTTGATATCATTATGTTCCATATTTTTCATCTGGTCTTACATAGGGAAGTAATATTATAGCGCAACAAAACATGTTGACTGAAATTAATTCATGTAGTATAACAAAGATTGAATGAAACATTCGTATTTTCCCCCCTGCTATGAGTAACTGTATTTACAATCACATGGTGGGAGGTCGGACATCTGGGTGAACTGATACCGACAGCCGCCTAAATCCAAAACCCATCGGGTGCGTCTAACCAGACGCGTGCGTATTTATGGCACTACCTGGTCTTTTCCCCGCGTTCGGCACGTACTGAAATGCAATGGTTTCAAATAAGCACAACCCCACCGAGGCGTCTTTAGCGCACATACAGTTAGGGAGAAAGGATTAGTGCAGCGTTTTCGGAGCGCCAAGAAAGCGCTACGCACAGAAATACTGCATTGTTCGAGGTGAACAAAACGTTTGTCATCAACCTCTCTTTCACTGTGTCTTCCATATTGAGCGACTCTCCGCGAGTCTCCATAGTGATACATCCACAGCTGTTTGTTAGAGAACGTCAAAAAACATAATACGAATGGCCTCAAGACGAAACCGTACCTCGGACGAGATTCTTGCCGAATTACGTGATTTAGAAGAAAATCAATCTGGAAGTGAAGCGGAATTTGCAAGCAGAAGTGAGGACTTACTGGCCAGTGATCGGAGCGACGACTCTGGTCCTGAGATTGAAGAGACTGGAAGTGAATCGGGAAGTGACTCCATTGATTGTGGCAGTGATTCTATCAGGTAAGTGAATCTTTCTTTCAATTTTAGTGCTCGTTAATTTTAATGGCTTATGTAAGTAATTTGCTCAAACCGTAATATTTGCAAATAATTGTCGGTTTTTTATAACGTATACTCAAGTTCTAAGTTTAAAAAAAACTAAACTAGAAATTCCTAGGAAGAACTGTTAGCTCCAAACCTTAACTTATCAATGTAATCTTATAGAGCAAAAACTTTTCCTTTCCACGTTGTTGATTACCTCAGGTAGAGCGAAATTAGTGTCTAACCTTTAGCTATATTTATTGCAGTGTAAATGCAATTGTGAAAAAATATTCATGTAATATTAGCATGCATAATTTAACCGAAAAATGAAAAAAAATTCATTTTACATGATATAATAAAAAGTTAATATCGGTCTTGTAAAAATAACTTTTCTCAGTAATAGATGGTTATAAAAGTACGATCTTCGTCTCAATATTATGTTCTTCTTTGAAGATTTTAAGAATTATAATTCATGTTAACTAAATTTCAGTCATTTATATTAAACGCCCAGATAACACACTCTTTTCCTTCTTCGGTTTATAGAATACCAACCAGATAAAAACAAAAATGTTCATTATATGGTTTAAAATGGGATGATACTTTCAAAACTTTTGGCGTCATTTATATTTTTCTCAAGGGTTCCTGCGTTAGTTTCCACTGACATTCAAACTCGAATATACATTATAAACCTGTCAGTATGCACAGGTTTTTCTTTATCATGATCTATAATTATTGCTATTATGACGCAATACGTTTATTCCGTCTATTTGATACAGAGGATATTTTCGCTAAAGAATTTATTACACAATAGATTAATACCAAGAAATTAAGTCTATTCAAATACATTTTTCATTGCCAAAACTAATATGATTATTTTCATAATCGATCGACAGTAATCCTCCAGAACCAACGGCACAATGGGAAACTGCTCCGGATGGAACAGAGTGGCTGGAGATTTTGGCTGATCAACCTCAACCAGGAAGATTCAAAGTGCAAAACATATTGCATTTAGCTCCAGGACCAACTTCTTATGCCAAAAGGAACATTCAAGAGGCATCAACATTTAGTGCATTCAATTTGTTGGTGAGTGACTCCCTTTTAGATAACATTGTAAAATGTACTACGGAGCATGGGAAGCTTGAAGATGCTAATTGGTCTTTACCTAGGGAAGAACTTTTGAAATTCATTGCTCTTATATATGCTAGAGGCGTATTGGGACAACGACATTTGTCAATAAAAAGTTGTTGGGACAAAACGTGGGGATCTAAAATATTCTCCAGCACTATGAATAGGGATCGATTCTTAAGCATAATGAAACATTTACGGTTTGATCACAGAGAAACTCGGAGTCAAGCTCTGAGAGAAGAAAAATTTGCTTTAGGTTCTGAGCCTTGGAATAAATTTATAACTAACTCCCGAGCCTGCTACAACCCTGGCGAGAGTGTTACGGCCGATGAACAATTATATCCTACGAAGTGCCGATGCCCATTCATCCAATACATGCCGAATAAGCCAGATAAGTTTGGGATCAAGTACTGGGTATTAGCAGACGTGAAGTCTAAATATTGCCTAAATGCATTTCCTTATTGTGGAAAAGATGACGCTAGGGGATCAAGGCAGACTCTTGGGGAATATGTTGTGCTACGGTTAGCAGAGCCATTCAAAAACTCCGGTATCAACATAACATGCAACAATTATTTCTCTTCAATCAGCCTCGCTGAAAAACTAAAAAAAAACAAAATCTCATTGGTTGGAACGATAAGAAGGAATAGAAGATAATTACCTCCTTCGGTTCATCACAGCAAAGAAATATACTCAACTAGAGTTTATAAAAATAGACTTGGCCACAGCTTAACAAATTACCAAGCCAAAAAAAATAAAAATGTGCTTTTAATCAGTACGATGCATCAGGACGTGATGATTTCTGACTCAGAAAAAAAGAAACCAGATACAATTTTGTTTTACAACTACAACAAAGTAGGAGTAGATATAATGGATAGCATGTGCCGGAAATATTCAACTCGTTCGGCTACAAGGAGATGGCCAGTACATGTATTTTTTAACATATTAGACCAGGCCTCAATAAATAGCTGGGTTCTATTCAAAGAAACCACTGGGCGTAAACTCAGCAGGAAGGAGTATATTCAAAGACTTATATTAGAAATGATTGGAACCTCATTAGAGATAGAGCCATCACCCTCATGTTCCTTTGCAATGTCGGGAATTTCTTCAGGGGAAGCAAGTGCACCAATAAGACCGCAGAAAAGAAGAAAGTGTTAGATCTCACCTGGTTGTTATAACAAATCCAATAATTTGTGCCTAAAATGTAAAAAAATATACTGTGGAATATGTTCTGCAAAAGTGGCAATGTGCAGAATCTGCGGTAAAAAATGATGTACTCTTAGAAGCATAGAGTGATATTCTCTCTTATCATTTATTTTAAAAATGTTACGCCATTACCTAATAAGGAATAAATATTACTTTGTAAAAACAATAGCGAAGCTTTATTATGATTTCAAACCTTACATTGTGAAGATGATCATGTGTTTCTATAATGACTTGGATGTATTGTAAAATACCGAATGATGGAAGGAAATAACATTTGAAGAATGATTTAGTATTAAGGTAAGTCTAAAATAAATATCAACTTAATATGTAATAATAAAACGAGCACCAGAGAGGATAAGCACCGAATAATATATGAGTAAGAAAGGGCCATTCTCGATAAATGCATGATTAATTACTAGGTTTTCCATGAATGTCTGATCGCTGCCTTCACTTTATAGCCGAAGATGTTGGTCACACTGCTTCTTTATAGTTTATAAACTAATTCGGGATCCCAAAGAGTTTAGACAAATTACATGAAACAAATCTGTGCTCAAAATATATCTGTAGCTATTTATACTGCGAACGCAAAAGTCTCTGTTTAGAGATCTGTTCTAACGATTGGTAGCCCTGTTTTATAAGGTTAATACCCTTAAAATTAATTCAAATTGTTCAAAAAAGGTGATTGAATATAAACTTGAGATATCAGTTTGAAATTTACCAGAGAAAAAAATTGGAAGAACATTATATAATGATAAAACCAATATGTTGGCAACCCTGCTAAAAATTGTTTTAAGAATTTTTAAATATTATACATTGATTTGGCATTGATAAAAACACCATAAGGAAATTTTCAGGACGAAATTTGAAAAATTGTTCCGCCATCGTATTTGATTGAGGTTTTTTCCGAGGCACGAACGAGTGGTTTTATATGGTTTCCGTCAGATAGCATAACAATCTTGGGGTAACGTGACTGACTTTTATCAACAATTCGGACCTTCTTCCACTTATTCCGAAAATATGAGTTTCATTGGTTCAGTATAAATAGATTAAATATTCTAGAATATGAAATTCTGCAGATTTAGGACATAGGTCAACATTTTGTTTAATTAATTAAAATTTAAACAAATTACGGGGAAAAAAATGTTATTAGAACCTGTGTAATAGTCAAATGTAGAAGGTACGCAAAATTCAGGTCTTTGAGAAGCATGAAAGTATTTAATTACGAATTTTAAAAGTAGGTGGTCAAATGACCACCTCCCGTCCTTCTAGGTATATTTTGATATAAAATTTAACCTAAAAGTGAAAAAAAATATTTTAATACTTAACACAAATTTTGGGATAGTAATAAACAAAGTCAAAAAGTTTCAAAAAAATCGGAGGTATTTTACTAAAGAAATTTTGATGTCAAACTCTGAAAAGTGGTCAAATGACCACCTCCGTCCTTCTAGTGTTAAGTAGAAATATTAGCAGACTTGATTTTCATTTCACGAACAATTTTCGTTAACACTGAGTTTTTGATATCAGTATCTTTTAGAAAAGTATAAGGTATCTCAGGGAAAGATATTTTTTATTGATAGATTTTTATCGACAGTAATATCTCAAATTCTAATTTTGATCTCTTATTGATTTTTGCTGAAATTCATAAATAACAAATTTGACTTATATATATTGGCAACAACAAATCCACATGGAAAATATTTTTACTAAACCACATACAAAAGTGAATGTGGTTTCGTAAAAGTTAATCCTTGATAGTTTTTTTAAGTGTTAATGATTACTACAAGAATACTCCTGACACTATCGTTCCTTTATGCTGACAACGTTTTTATTTTATCAATAAAAGGAATAATTAATTTTGCGAATTAAAGGAATAAAATACTTTATCCAATAACTAAATTGTAATGGAGTACACATATCAAATACAAAAAAAACAAATCTTGGATTCATATAGGAAATCTCAAGTACTGTCCAATTCAAAAGTAGGAAATACATTAATGATTTGTAACTATAATTGTAATCTTAGAGGAAATGTTACGCAAAAAAATTCTCAAATTAGGCAATGTATACATTTTCTTGGATCCAAGTCTTATCAAATTTGGTCTATTTTAATTCTGTATCCCGAAGTCCATACTCTTGTATATATATGTAAGCGGAGGGGTAAGTATAGGTAAATATACGTGTTCATGGTTTTCTTTAATACCCTATTATTTAATTGCATTTCTCTTAGGTTTAATCATAATGCATTTTTCGGTGACATCTTTGCCCCAGTTTTCTCAAAGGAACTTCTCAAAAGTTTCCCTTTGCCTCCAGGTATTAGTCAAAGATAGTGCGCGGTGAAAACGAATTTGTGAGTTCCATCGCGTATTTTTCACTGAAGTTCTTGCGGCCAGAGAAGACAGACTGCATTCGGAGGGAACTAAATCCACTTGCTTCCTCTGTAATCAAACGAGAAAATGCCACAGACACGCATTAATTCACGTCTTCCTCGGCTGCAGTCTCCCCTCAGACCACAGTTCTAATTAAGGAAGACCGTAAAACAGTTTTACCAGCTATTGGGATAGGGAAGTGCAGAAGACAAAAAGTGTGGGGATATAAAACAACCATATCTTGAGGGGTTCGGGTGCACACGGAGGAGAAGTGACACTTGGTATGCTACGGGATGGTAAAATGATTCAAAATGAAAGGACAAGAAGTCCTTTCCTTTCCAGCCCGGATGGAAGTCGAACAGGACTACTGTATGGTATAGTTGGGATGTAGATTTTAGGAAAGAGCGTCGCTCTAGCATTATTGAACTATTCCAAACATTCTTGAATTAATCTTAATGTACATCCTACACCAAGTTCACACTATAAATTTCTTCTCTTGCACATTTCCTCCAATCCTTTAATCAAACTGGAACTTTTGCAAATTCTGTAGCTCACGCTATAGGGCTGAAAGTTCTTGGTGGACAATTTTTGACTATTATTGAGATAATACGAATTCTATTAAAAATCCTTTTAAAAATTAAGAGAAAAACCTTGGAAAACTATCAGGTAAAACTGGCGATTGAGAATTAGTAGTTTTTCTTTGTCTCAATCAGGAATTTCTTTAAGCGTTAATGCGATATTGACCAGATCGTATTATTTTAATAAAGTTTATAATATATATTTATATATATATTAAAGCTTAATAAAGTTTATAATATATATATATATATATATATAATATATATATATATATATATATATATATATATATAATACTTTAAAATAATCAGGTTTTGGATATAAATATTAAACAAGTTTAGATATAGTCTAAAAAATTTAATTAAATTACACTATTGGAAGAATAATAAGATAATTCTTCGCAGGTAAGTCTCTTAATTATGTGATAACAAATGAAAATAAATAAATCTCTTGTTAAAATCAAAAGTATTGCCTACTTAATTTCTCACTATTTTTTACTTCAATTTTTTTTTAGCCTTGGCACCAAATTTTCAACCCGTAGCAATTGAATTCCAAATATTACTTTTGAACACTAAGCCATTAATGATAATTTCCTGCCCTTTGTAGTCTTACTAAGGATTCAAATATCTTATATTTCGAATTTTAGGCTAATCTACTATGGAGAAGACAGAAATTGAATTCACGAAGAATGTTGCAGAAAAACTTCCATGTTTGCGGGCAAATTCAAATCAGCTCCTAAATTGAATCGCTTTTGTATATTTCCCTTGCGCCGGACGGAAACTCGTTTCCATGAGAGCCAGACGACCGGAAGAGGGATAAATGTATTTTCCATGATTTGTCAAAGTTGCAGAATATGAAATGCTGGCTGCTCCCAATCCGTCTCATTTATTACCAGGTGGCTGGACCAAACACAGCTGACAAGGACTTTAACTTTGATGCATATAGATAAGGTATGGAGGATAGAATTTTTAAGTATGGCTCGAATCACGGTGGTATGAGAGACTTTTTTATAATATGTTATGGCTGATCATATAGTTACAGGTCCGTTAGTTCGTAATTTTCGTAAGTATTTAACCCCGTAAATTTACTCTTAGGCCAAAAGCATGTGAAATCAAAAACTACATAAAACATAGCTTCCTGTTTTCTGAAAAGATTATTTCTCTACGAAAATATACTTTAAATTATTCTAAAATAAATCCTGCCTAAATTTTTTCTGTTCATAGAAAAGTAATAATTTCTAGCCTTAAAAATGTGCATTTCTGTTTATAACACTTTCCGGCATAAATTTAAAGCGAAAAATTTAAATTTCACCGCATGATAGTCCATCCAGATTACTTTTTCCTCGAGTTCCATTCACAATGGCTACGTCTCACTGGAAATCCTGTACTTCCAGTCTTCGCTCCAACGCTTATCGTTTCGGTAACTAACAGTCGCCCTTTTGCGAAGCATGACATGGAAGAACTCGAAGGGTTATGCGGGACAAATCGCTCAAACTTCGCCATTCTTGTCACCAAAATCCTGTCCATTTTCAACTTCGATCCCCTTCCCACTAGAAAGTTTGACTAACTTGACATTTTCCTCGAACTAACTTGAACATTTCCTTTATAATACATTTTAGTCAGAAATGGAGTAAAAAGCAAAAAAAGAGTTGATCATTTGAGAAACTTTTCAGGTTTTCTAATGCTTGGTAATTTCCAGGCAATGACAGTAAGTTTATTGGAGTTTACAAAAATAATTGATTAAGAAATAGATACTCAAACGTTTGCTAATATTCTAGTATAATTAGAGCTGATTATATCCTCTGTATTTTTTCATGCTTGAAGGAATATTATATAATAATTAAAAAGACGTGGAGAGAGCTCACATTTTGATTGTTTCATACACGATCTAGGGTAGCATTGTTTTCAATTCCTATCAAGGAATTAAAGCTGTGATAAATTCAATGCACAGCATGTATTGTGCAAATTTATTATTAAACGTAAAGAAAATACCAATCAAAGTCGTTTTCAGGGGATAATTTTGTCACTTATGTAACAGAGAGTAAATTTATGTGGATATATTATAATCAAACACAGAATTGAAAACTTTGAAGCACATTCAAATTTATCGATAAGTAGAATGTCCTCTTTTTAATAGTCCTATGTTTGGCAGCTGAACTAAATGCTGTTTGAGTAAACAATATTACTACTCTCTCGGTCTATTATATGTATTTCAGGAGTAATTTAATTTAACTTAAAGACGAAGAAAACTGTTAAAAAAAAACCTCTAGTTTATGTGTATTTGGAACTGGTTTTTTATTTAACACTAGAAGGACGGAGGTGGTCATTTGACCACTTTTCAGAGTTTGACATCAAAATTTCTTTAGTAAAATACCTCCGATTTTTTTGAAACTTTTTGACTTTGTTTATTACTATCCCAAAATTTGTGTTAAGTATTAAAATATTTTTTTTCACTTTTAGGTTAAATTTTATATCAAAATATACCTAGAAGGACGGGAGGTGGTCATTTGACCACCTACTTTTAAAATTCGTAATTAAATACTTTCATGCTTCTCAAAGACCTGAATTTTGCGTACCTTCTACATTTGACTATTACACAGGTTCTAATAACATTTTTTTCCCCGTAATTTGTTTAAATTTTAATTAATTAAACAAAATGTTGACCTATGTCCTAAATCTGCAGAATTTCATATTCTAGAATATTTAATCTATTTATACTGAACCAATGAAACTCATATTTTCGGAATAAGTGGAAGAAGGTCCGAATTGTTGATAAAAGTCAGTCACGTTACCCCAAGATTGTTATGCTATCTGACGGAAACCATATAAAACCACTCGTTCGTGCCTCGGAAAAAACCTCAATCAAATACGATGGCGGAACAATTTTTCAAATTTCGTCCTGAAAATTTCCTTATGGTGTTTTTATCAATGCCAAATCAATGTATAATATTTAAAAATTCTTAAAACAATTTTTAGCAGGGTTGCCAACATATTGGTTTTATCATTATATAATGTTCTTCCAATTTTTTTCTCTGGTAAATTTCAAACTGATATCTCAAGTTTATATTCAATCACCTTTTTTGAACAATTTGAATTAATTTTAAGGGTATTAACCTTATAAAACAGGGCTACCAATCGTTAGAACAGATCTCTAAACAGAGACTTTTGCGTTCGCAGTATAAATAGCTACAGATATATTTTGAGCACAGATTTGTTTCATGTAATTTGTCTAAACTCTTTGGGATCCCGAATTAGTTTATAAACTATAAAGAAGCAGTGTGACCAACATCTTCGGCTATAAAGTGAAGGCAGCGATCAGACATTCATGGAAAACCTAGTAATTAATCATGCATTTATCGAGAATGGCCCTTTCTTACTCATATATTATTCGGTGCTTATCCTCTCTGGTGCTCGTTTTATTATTACATATTAAGTTGATATTTATTTTAGACTTACCTTAATACTAAATCATTCTTCAAATGTTATTTCCTTCCATCATTCGGTATTTTACAATACATCCAAGTCATTATAGAAACACATGATCATCTTCACAATGTAAGGTTTGAAATCATAATAAAGCTTCGCTATTGTTTTTACAAAGTAATATTTATTCCTTATTAGGTAATGGCGTAACATTTTTAAAATAAATGATAAGAGAGAATATCACTCTATGCTTCTAAGAGTACATCATTTTTTACCGCAGATTCTGCACATTGCCACTTTTGCAGAACATATTCCACAGTATATTTTTTTACATTTTAGGCACAAATTATTGGATTTGTTATAACAACCAGGTGAGATCTAACACTTTCTTCTTTTCTGCGGTCTTATTGGTGCACTTGCTTCCCCTGAAGAAATTCCCGACATTGCAAAGGAACATGAGGGTGATGGCTCTATCTCTAATGAGGTTCCAATCATTTCTAATATAAGTCTTTGAATATACTCCTTCCTGCTGAGTTTACGCCCAGTGGTTTCTTTGAATAGAACCCAGCTATTTATTGAGGCCTGGTCTAATATGTTAAAAAATACATGTACTGGCCATCTCCTTGTAGCCGAACGAGTTGAATATTTCCGGCACATGCTATCCATTATATCTACTCCTACTTTGTTGTAGTTGTAAAACAAAATTGTATCTGGTTTCTTTTTTTCTGAGTCAGAAATCATCACGTCCTGATGCATCGTACTGATTAAAAGCACATTTTTATTTTTTTTGGCTTGGTAATTTGTTAAGCTGTGGCCAAGTCTATTTTTATAAACTCTAGTTGAGTATATTTCTTTGCTGTGATGAACCGAAGGAGGTAATTATCTTCTATTCCTTCTTATCGTTCCAACCAATGAGATTTTGTTTTTTTTTAGTTTTTCAGCGAGGCTGATTGAAGAGAAATAATTGTTGCATGTTATGTTGATACCGGAGTTTTTGAATGGCTCTGCTAACCGTAGCACAACATATTCCCCAAGAGTCTGCCTTGATCCCCTAGCGTCATCTTTTCCACAATAAGGAAATGCATTTAGGCAATATTTAGACTTCACGTCTGCTAATACCCAGTACTTGATCCCAAACTTATCTGGCTTATTCGGCATGTATTGGATGAATGGGCATCGGCACTTCGTAGGATATAATTGTTCATCGGCCGTAACACTCTCGCCAGGGTTGTAGCAGGCTCGGGAGTTAGTTATAAATTTATTCCAAGGCTCAGAACCTAAAGCAAATTTTTCTTCTCTCAGAGCTTGACTCCGAGTTTCTCTGTGATCAAACCGTAAATGTTTCATTATGCTTAAGAATCGATCCCTATTCATAGTGCTGGAGAATATTTTAGATCCCCACGTTTTGTCCCAACAACTTTTTATTGACAAATGTCGTTGTCCCAATACGCCTCTAGCATATATAAGAGCAATGAATTTCAAAAGTTCTTCCCTAGGTAAAGACCAATTAGCATCTTCAAGCTTCCCATGCTCCGTAGTACATTTTACAATGTTATCTAAAAGGGAGTCACTCACCAACAAATTGAATGCACTAAATGTTGATGCCTCTTGAATGTTCCTTTTGGCATAAGAAGTTGGTCCTGGAGCTAAATGCAATATGTTTTGCACTTTGAATCTTCCTGGTTGAGGTTGATCAGCCAAAATCTCCAGCCACTCTGTTCCATCCGGAGCAGTTTCCCATTGTGCCGTTGGTTCTGGAGGATTACTGTCGATCGATTATGAAAATAATCATATTAGTTTTGGCAATGAAAAATGTATTTGAATAGACTTAATTTCTTGGTATTAATCTATTGTGTAATAAATTCTTTAGCGAAAATATCCTCTGTATCAAATAGACGGAATAAACGTATTGCGTCATAATAGCAATAATTATAGATCATGATAAAGAAAAACCTGTGCATACTGACAGGTTTATAATGTATATTCGAGTTTGAATGTCAGTGGAAACTAACGCAGGAACCCTTGAGAAAAATATAAATGACGCCAAAAGTTTTGAAAGTATCATCCCATTTTAAACCATATAATGAACATTTTTGTTTTTATCTGGTTGGTATTCTATAAACCGAAGAAGGAAAAGAGTGTGTTATCTGGGCGTTTAATATAAATGACTGAAATTTAGTTAACATGAATTATAATTCTTAAAATCTTCAAAGAAGAACATAATATTGAGACGAAGATCGTACTTTTATAACCATCTATTACTGAGAAAAGTTATTTTTACAAGACCGATATTAACTTTTTATTATATCATGTAAAATGAATTTTTTTTCATTTTTCGGTTAAATTATGCATGCTAATATTACATGAATATTTTTTCACAATTGCATTTACACTGCAATAAATATAGCTAAAGGTTAGACACTAATTTCGCTCTACCTGAGGTAATCAACAACGTGGAAAGGAAAAGTTTTTGCTCTATAAGATTACATTGATAAGTTAAGGTTTGGAGCTAACAGTTCTTCCTAGGAATTTCTAGTTTAGTTTTTTTTAAACTTAGAACTTGAGTATACGTTATAAAAAACCGACAATTATTTGCAAATATTACGGTTTGAGCAAATTACTTACATAAGCCATTAAAATTAACGAGCACTAAAATTGAAAGAAAGATTCACTTACCTGATAGAATCACTGCCACAATCAATGGAGTCACTTCCCGATTCACTTCCAGTCTCTTCAATCTCAGGACCAGAGTCGTCGCTCCGATCACTGGCCAGTAAGTCCTCACTTCTGCTTGCAAATTCCGCTTCACTTCCAGATTGATTTTCTTCTAAATCACGTAATTCGGCAAGAATCTCGTCCGAGGTACGGTTTCGTCTTGAGGCCATTCGTATTATGTTTTTTGACGTTCTCTAACAAACAGCTGTGGATGTATCACTATGGAGACTCGCGGAGAGTCGCTCAATATGGAAGACACAGTGAAAGAGAGGTTGATGACAAACGTTTTGTTCACCTCGAACAATGCAGTATTTCTGTGCGTAGCGCTTTCTTGGCGCTCCGAAAACGCTGCACTAATCCTTTCTCCCTAACTGTATGTGCGCTAAAGACGCCTCGGTGGGGTTGTGCTTATTTGAAACCATTGCATTTCAGTACGTGCCGAACGCGGGGAAAAGACCAGGTAGTGCCATAAATACGCACGCGTCTGGTTAGACGCACCCGATGGGTTTTGGATTTAGGCGGCTGTCGGTATCAGTTCACCCAGATGTCCGACCTCCCACCATGTGATTGTAAATACAGTTACTCATAGCAGGGGGGAAAATACGAATGTTTCATTCAATCTTTGTTATACTACATGAATTAATTTCAGTCAACATGTTTTGTTGCGCTATAATATTACTTCCCTATGTAAGACCAGATGAAAAATATGGAACATAATGATATCAAAAAAAACATGAAGATCACGACTTACATGCTAAATAAATTTTCTTTCTGAATCCATCTCTGTAAATTCCTGTGATTATTATATGAACATTTATATCAGTACATTCCGGGAAATTATTATTAGTTCATTAATTATGACAAGTATTATATTAAGAATTCTCTTCTGGAATTCACATGCATCAAGGATAATTAGAAAATAAATAACTATATATGTAAAATAAATGTATTCAACCGATATGAAAATATTTTTTCGGCTGTGTAACTTACGGAAACTGTAACAATTTCAAATATAAGAGGTTACATATAAAGAATTCAAAATATTGTATCTAACTCATAACAGAAGCAAACAAATCCTAAAAGTTTATGTAAAGCGGGTCTAAATTTTTTTATGAAAAATGTTATGAACTGAATAACAGCAGAAAAATGGTTATTGTTGTTGTTACCCTTGTTTTGTCGTTAACATTGCGTCAATGCATAAGATAGAAGATATTAATCCATTCTCGATAAATGAGATTGTCAGGTTTTCCATGAAGGTCTGATCGCTGCCTTCACTTTATAGCCGAAGATGTTGGTCACACTGCTTCTTTATAGTTTATAAACTAATTCGGGATCCCAAAGAGTTTAGACAAATTACATGAAACAAATCTGTGCTCAAAATATATCTGTAGCTATTTATACTGCGAACGCAAAAGTCTCTGTTTAGAGATCTGTTCTAACGATTGGTAGCCCTGTTTTATAAGGTTAATACCCTTAAAATTAATTCAAATTGTTCAAAAAAGGTGATTGAATATAAACTTGAGATATCAGTTTGAAATTTACCAGAGAAAAAAATTGGAAGAACATTATATAATGATAAAACCAATATGTTGGCAACCCTGCTAAAAATTGTTTTAAGAATTTTTAAATATTATACATTGATTTGGCATTGATAAAAACACCATAAGGAAATTTTCAGGACGAAATTTGAAAAATTGTTCCGCCATCGTATTTGATTGAGGTTTTTTCCGAGGCACGAACGAGTGGTTTTATATGGTTTCCGTCAGATAGCATAACAATCTTGGGGTAACGTGACTGACTTTTATCAACAATTCGGACCTTCTTCCACTTATTCCGAAAATATGAGTTTCATTGGTTCAGTATAAATAGATTAAATATTCTAGAATATGAAATTCTGCAGATTTAGGACATAGGTCAACATTTTGTTTAATTAATTAAAATTTAAACAAATTACGGGGAAAAAAATGTTATTAGAACTTGTGTAATGGTCAAATGTAGAAGGTACGCAAAATTCAGGTCTTTGAGAAGCATGAAAGTATTTAATTACGAATTTTAAAAGTAGGTGGTCAAATGACCACCTCCCGTCCTTCTAGGTAGGCCGAAACTCCCGTCCTCCTAGTGTTAATTTATTTTCTTAGGTTACGATTGTAATGATTGATTGATTGTTCCCCTGCGTTGAAGAGTGAAGCACAAATCCGTCAAACATGTATGTATTATGTCATTGCCATTGGAAAACGGATCTTATTCGCATTACGTTCTCTAATTAGGTCTTGAAATAGCAGTGAGTTGTGTTTAGGGAACTAAAGCAAACTCATCGTCGTTGCAACATCAGATTATGTTTTGCTTCTGATGGGAATAACATCCACTAGATTTTAACAAAACTTGAGCGAATTGATTTATTCCTTGTTCCCTTTCAGATCACTCTTAGGAAATTTCATTTTAGTTTTTTTTTTCATTTTTTTCTGATTGTTTATCTTAACTCGATATTATTTCACTAAATTAACAAACTGAATCATAATAATAATAAAATAAAATTTCTTTAGAGTGATCTGAAAGGGAACAAGAAATAAATCAACCTGCTCATTTTACAGGAAACCATAACTTAATATCATTCCACCAATTTAGTTAAGAAAATATTTTCTTATTGATTGAATTATAGTAACGTAAGTTAATTTTTGAATTCGAGGTATTCACTAGTTTAAGAATTAAGATGATATTGCACAATATGTAAAACTTGGACCTGTAGACGTTTTTTAACTATAAACTATTAAAAATATTCTGGACTATTATAGTTATTATCTAACTGCAAAATGAACGCTCTCATTGAAAACTTGACTTTTAAGTGAGCTACGGATTATTCATGTCTCATATAGCTTACACTTAGTATATAGTGCAATAATATTTACACATTAATGCATATAGAACTTGTATTTGTCATGATTACGGACCTCTGCGATATCCCGACTGCATTTGTTGAATTAATTTGATCAATTAATACGTCAAAGACTTGATATACCTCTCTATTTATGCAACTCAGAATGTCTTTTCAATAAATTTAATGCCTTTTCATGTCTAAACTTCTCTTATGTGAGGATGCAAAGTCGTTAATTGTTTTTTGAGGGAAAACAGTACTTCATCATCTGGTATTTACATGCCCCTTTCATTCTCCATTACGCACTCTAATCACAGAAGATTGTTAAGAGAAGTAAAATGGAGGTCTAAGTGGCGCTTTTGTTAATTAAAATTCTTTTTAAAATATACATCGAAGCCAATAAGGAAGTTATCTCGACATTTGAGTGCAAGAAATGCTGCCAAGAGTTTGTGAGCTGTGAAGTTGGTGAGAGTTTGGAAGTCCGTAATCCGTTCGCATAATGAAAACTTGAGCTGTGTTTCCCTCAGGCAGCTGAACTTAGTCTTTGTTGAATACCTGGGACTGAAAATCTCGCAGAGAAATATTATTTTGAAAATTGTGACTCTTAGTTAGCTAACAGTTGACTTGAAGTGACTGTTGAATTGTCAAAAGCATTTTCAACTTGCATCGAAAGAATGTTTTACGAAGTCCTGGAGAATAAATTTGGTTTCACTAATTGAAATCCTGTGTATGATTTGTTTTCTCTACTAATTTCATCGGCAGTTAAAGAGCGAGGATTATGGTTAAGCTTTAGCAGTAGGAAAATAGGTCGCTTGGACGTACTTAGTTTGCCTCGCATTTGCTGCTATTGGATAAACTTAAATGACGTGGAGGTAAATTGAAGAACTTATTTCCTCATACGTGAACCAACAAAAACAAACTGTTGAGATCACTAAATTTGCATTTGTTTAGTATTGAAAATTGAGTATATTCTATTAATTTCTGGTGTAAAACGCATATCCTCTTTAATAACTCTCGATACTAAAGAAATTTCTCTTGATGTTTTTTCATTGAAATGTGCCCATCATTTACAAGCACAGAAAGTCCTTCGATTATTGCAATTACTTTTTAATAGTTATTTTGCTTGCAATAAGAGTTTATGCATAAAAAATTGAACTTTTAAGAATTTTTTTCCGTTGTTCTATACCTAAATATAAGATGTATACAGAAATAAGTTGGTTGCAAATCATCCACCTCATCTTCCCTGATATATAGTTACTAAATTTTTGTCTGTAACATCATCTTATACTATTATATATTTAAAATTCATTCAAAAATTAAATCATTTTTCCTTCTTTTAACAAACTCAACTCCTACAGTACATTTCCGTTTATTTGTTTTTTCCATGAATGTACATAAGAGAAGACTAATATGTCTTTTGATTAGAATGTTAATTCATAGAGCGTGAGCGTTATCATCAGAATATCCCAATATAGTTTCTTTCGTTTTGTTATTTGAATTATATCGCAAATATTCGCGGGCTTATTTATATAAACGTAATCTCTGATTTGATAAGATTATTTTATGGTTTAGACAAATCTTAATAATATAATGTATGTCATTATCAAACATATATTTACGATCATAATTTCCAGAAGCAGTTGAATGATGAAAAGAGAAGAAGTAGATCTTTATTGCAAATACCTGCAATAAAAGAAGTGGTCGTGGGGGACTTTTTAACAAGTAGCACAATCCTCAGTGATTTCAGTTTCATCTTAATAGCAGGTGTCTATGTCTATGTCTATGTCTATGTAAGAACCCTGCAAGCCACCTTTCGGTGTATGGCAGGGGGTGCAAGCACCTTGACTCTATTTTCCTAAACGGTTGCTTTCGCGTATACTTCGCGGAAAAAATGAATTTTTGAAACGATTCGTTTTAGCATCTATTTCCCTAATCTTTCGGGCAGTATCAGCACGGCCCATATAACAGGGGGGTCGCATTATATCGGTTACATCATCTGAAAACGTAATTTCTCTGAACTTATTTAATAAATTTATCCTTTGAATTTTTCTTCTATCTTCTAATGATTCCCATCCCGCGTCCTGTAACATCTGAGTGACACTCGCTGTTTTATCGTAGCAATTCTTTACAAATCGTATCGCCTTTCGTTGTACTTTTTCTAAATCCCGAATATGACATTTCTCGGCGGGGTCCCATACACTACATGCATACTCAAGGTGAGGCCTAACTAACGCTAAGTAACATCGCTCGCGAACCTTTTCTTCGCTCCTACCGACTATTCTTTTAACGAAGCCGAGTTTCTTAAGTGCTTTTCCACATATATTTCGGATGTGGGCACTCCATGATAGATTATTCGTGAGAGTTACTCCAAGATACTTTACCGATTCTACTGTCATTAGGTTTACCCCTCGGAGACTATAAGAATAATCATTTATTATAGATTTACTTTCGAAGAAGTTAACTACCGAACACTTTTCTACATTAAGCTCTAATTGCCAATCATCGCACCAATTCATAATTCTGTCTAAGTCGTTCGAAAGGGTTAATCTATCCTCTGAACTAACTATTTCCCTGTAAATGACTGTGTCGTCTGCGAATATCCTAACATTGCTTTCAATGTGATTGCTGAGGTCGTTGATGTATACTAAAAATAACAACGGTCCAATTACACTGCCCTGAGGGACGCCCGAGGTCACCTTAACCAAGTTGGAACTAATACCATCGAGTACTACTCGTTGCTCTCTATCGGTGAGAAAGTCTTTTATCCAGTTAATAACTTGTGCATTGATACCCGCAACTTCTAATTTGTACAGCAATTTATGATGAGGTACCTTATCGAAAGCCTTCCGAAAATCTAAAAATATCGCATCGACTTGCTTATGTTTTTCAGCAGAGTTTAGAACATCGTGTACTAATAAAGCCAGCTGAGACTCGCAAGAACGAGTCTTACGAAAACCGTGTTGATTCCTAATTATGAAATTGGACGTTTCAAGAAAACCCATTAAAGAGCTAGCTATTATATGTTCCATAATTTTACCGCTCAGTGATGTTAAAGATATAGGCCTGTAATTAGCTGGATCGTCCTTAGAGCCACTTTTAAATATTGGCGTGACATTCGCAATTTTCCAATCTTTCGGGACCTTTCCTTCGCTCATACTCTTGTCAAATATAACTTTAAGAAAAGGTGCTACGCTCTCCGCAACTTCCTTGAACACTCGAGCCGGTATGTCTTCAGGACCCGGAGCTTTATTCGGTTTAATCTGTTGCAATAGTTTAATGATGCCGTCTTCTCTGAAGGTGATTTTCGACATTGATTCAGGTTTATCAACATTCGGGAGAGTATTTGATGTATCGTCAGACGTGAAAACGCTTCGAAAAAAATCATTCAAGATATTAGCTTTGCCTTTAGCATCGTTTACTATATTACCGCAAGTATCCTTTAATGAACCAACAGTTTGCTCTTTACCTTGGACCTCACGAACGTACGACCAAAACGCTTTTGGGTCCTCTTCCAAGTGTTCGCATAAAATCTTCTTTTTATATTGACGGAGGGCATCTCGCATAATTCGTTTAGTTTCCGACTTAGCTTCCTTATGTTCGCTCTTTACTTGATCTGTGTTGATACTGTTCGGTTGCCTCGCAGCGGCTTTTAATTTGGAATGCAAACGCCTCTGTTTCTTTAGTGCTCTCCTAGTCTCCTTATTATACCATCTAGGTTCATTAATTTGATTTGAAAGTTTTGAGGGTACAAATTTATCCATTAGGTCACGCATTGTTCTTACAAAGAGATTCCACGTGTCCTCGGTATTTAAACATATCGCGCGCGTTTTATACTCCAGAAATTCGTACATGAGTTTACTACGAAATCCTTCGAAATCGGCTCGCGGGTAAAGATAAACTCTGCGCTTAGGTTTTCTGTGCTTTACCAAGTTAAGGTCGAAATCTATAATTATGGCTTTGTGATCGGATATTCCATCGCAAACAGATGTGTTAGATACTCGTTCGGGGGTGTTCGTAAGAAAAAGATCTAAAATGGTTAATTCCCTGGTAGGCTTTTTGACTAGCTGGTGTAATGAATTTTTTTGTATTAAGTTTAACAAGGTTCTACAAGAGTCATTGTCCCGAGCTCTTTTCTTGACTACGTGCTTTTGCCAATCGATGTCTGGAAGATTAAAATCTCCTCCAATTATCATTATGCTATTGTTGTTTTTACGCGAGTAAAAATTTATTTCATCGTTTAGGTTACGCAAAACATGACGCGAAGAGTTGGGCGGCCGGTAAAAAGCACATACATGTAGATTGGGTTTATTTGGCTGACTAATGGTACACCATACGCTCTCGATGCAACTGTTAGGATACGTATGTGAACTACTCCGCAAAGAACTTTTAACCGCTATAAATACTCCTCCACCCACTTTATCCTGACGGTCCTTACGATAAATCTTAAAATCTTTAGGAAATACTTCGTAGTCATTAATATCGTCTGTTAGCCAGCTTTCGGTGCCTATAATTATGTCAGAGTCGTTACTTCGGATAAGATGTTCAAGATCGGCTACTTTGTTTTTGATGCTTCTACAATTAATAATGGCAATCGATAGTTCATTTACAATGGGAGAAGCCCGGGAAACGCGTTGTTGCTCATCTTCAACTTGCTCAGTAATTTTTAAGGTATTCGATTGTTTATTAACTTTATTTCCTATATCGGAGCCGCTCAAATTAGAAGAATTCCCACAAATTCCCTTTAGCCTAAAAAAAACCTACAATGCTCGTAAATCCTATGAGCCACCCCGCTCGCAGCTTCAGCAGTATAGTGAACACCAGAGCCGTTCAAGGCGAGGGGGTACGACAAGAGGGTCGGCCGAAGGTCCACAAAGTCAACTCCCATGCCCCGACAGAACTCCCACATCCGCGCATTCAGACCATCTATTTTAGTCCGAACGCTTCGGCTGCAGTCACTCCGCGGGACAAGGCTGCAGATGGACAGCCGCACATCGATGCCAAGCGACTCCTGCACGCGCTCAACCTCGGAATTCAGGTCCTCAAAAGAACGCAAAATATCCTCGGGAGCGCGGTGACAGGCATCGTTGACTCCAACATGGGCCACCACCCGCAGCCGAGAGCAACCCGTGCCCCTGGCCGCCGCACCTACCGCACCCGTGACTTGGGCCACATGCCCAGAGGGAATACACCAAGATGTAACCCTAATGTCACCTCCCTCCCTCTCCGCCCTTCGCCGCAAAGGGGCCACAATACGCTTAACAAAGAAAGAAAGATCGATCATTAAAAGGCAAATGGACGGATAACTATGGGCTGTTACAATGGAAGGCAGTTGGTATTATAGCCTCAGGAAACTGCAACCTCAGTCTTTTTATTACCGTGTTACAAGCCGCACCTAAGTTGTAAGGGTGAAATACTCCAGTTAACACCGTTCTTTCATACGTTGGTCTTTGTTCCATTGTGTATCACTAGCACATTCCACGAGCATTGGCTCGCTTACATGAAAGGATACGGAAATAGTGAACTTCTTAAAGTTTTGCTGCAAATTCTCTTGAAAATTGTAGCCTCTAATATATTACTATTTATTGGAAATATCATTTGAATATTGAACGTCTAATTGCAATGGATAGACGATGCTACAAAATCGCGTTTTTACACAGTGAAATGAAAGAAACAGCGCTTCGTAAATATTTCCTAAAATATTATTATAAATTATTGTAACTTCTAATCTGCCTCTTTCTATAATTATTACAAGTAATTAGGAACAAGGATAGGAATAACTTTGCACCTGAAGTCGTGCGACTGAAACCCAATGATAAACAGAGGTGAAAAATGGCGACATGACTGGGACTCGAACCCATTACATTACAAGTAATCACATAACAAGTAAATACATTACAAATAATTACATTACAAGTAATGTTTATTATAATTTAAATTAACTGGTTAATATTTCGGGAAGTTTTTGCTTAGTGTATTTTTAATTTTATAAAATAAAAAATGACAATTTGACATTTACCGCAAAAAAACGACCAATCTTGATGTATGAAGCAGCATACTTTAGCCAATAAGTTGAGTCGATTAAGCAATTCTCATAGGGAATTTTTGAAATAAGGAATTGAATAATTGATTTTTTTAATTTGAGATATCTGTATATGTTTGAGATTTCCCTATGCCATATTTTTGCAAAAATGGAAATAGCTGGATTCAGTAGTTTTCTTCAGAGAAAGGTTACCATATTTCACAAATATCGTTACAGAAGAATTTATTTTGGAACTCAAGATTTCTGGTCTAAATTCAGGCATTAACTACAATCCTTTACCTTTCTTTTGTCTCCCGTCAAAACTAACTGAACTGCTATAAATTCAATCATTTCCGTGTATGTTTACCTGAAGATGGTCGTGAAGATCTAAGTCGGTCGTTCCAATAAATTGTAATGAAAAATACTAAGTTTTCTTGTTTAGAATTTGGTATATTTAATTATTTGATAAATATTTTCAGTTTATCAGCTTGTCAAAAACTTTGATACCTAAAAAATCTGTATAGGTCAGAACTAAATTTGAATAGAAACGGTTTCACCCTAACCTTGCTTTTCATAGGTAACTCAGCAGTTATTCATATTAAAATGAAGATAAAGTTAGACTTAAAAATCTGGCTTTTTTCCGAATTCATCTAACTTGGGTTTGGAGGTTTGGGTGAATACTACGGGATAAACGAGGTTTTTGTTCACCTCTCTTCGATATTCGTTTGCACGCCTAGAATGCGCGCCATGGATTCCGCAAGCCACCTGTTGATCTCGCCTACGCACAGTGTTCATCGACCCACGCACAACACGTTCTCAGTATTATCCTTCATCCCATATCCCACCCTTTATCGGTCAAATCCCTCCCTTCCTAAAATTATCTTTCTATGGCGCCCTTCAAATTGCCGCATCTAATTCAAATTATGCGGAATAAATTCCGGGTCACGTCCAATGTTAGATAAAATGATGAGATACCACAATGAAAATCGGCTCACCGAGATTAGTTCGGAAACAAAGCGTTGGCGGACTTCCGAGGATTCAAAGAGTGGTGAGATATTGTTCGGATAACAATGCGTACAGAGGTGGAGTCTGAAGGAGCGAGAGATTCGTTGGTTATGACCGAAATTTTTATTGGCAAATTTTCATCTTTACGAGGAGTATGTAACAATAGTTAGTTGTTAAATGACAAGGAGGGATGAAGGTAAAAGTATATTACGAATACCTTTTCCAATCTATTTTAGTGATAACTTATATCGATTTTTCTGGTGCATATTTAGGTATTCGTCCTTCTTTCTGAAGATAGTTAACACATAAATTTCCCAGTAAGAGGCGAGATGATGTTGGAATTCATTTTATAAAATGAGAAAGAGGTTAAACTTTGTATAAACTTTAAACCCATAAAACTCTTAGCAATCGCATTATCAAGTGCAGGGCAATGTTCCCTTTAGTGTTAATGTTTACCCAACGTAATACAGAAGTGAAAAATAGTGAATTGGGTGGGACTCGAACCCAGGTCTACCGATTTTTAGGCAGATATTTTAGCTACTAGACTAGACACTAGACTTAGAACTTGTCTAGACACTAGACAACCGAACCATATTGTTTTCAATTTTTATTGGGATGCTTTCCTGAGCAAAGTAATGGCGCTCCACATCGTGGCACTGAGGTCCACGCACTGCCTCACACAGATCCTTCTCCTTGCCTTTCTCTTATCTTCCAAGAACGGATTCCCCTTCCCTCACAATACGTCAATCTCTCTCCCTTTCAAATTAGATCCACTAAGAGAGCCAAAGGTGCTTTCCTCCACCTCATTCCCTGTACTTCGCTCTTACACAACTATATTGAATGTTTCGATATCGCCTTTAGGTGAAGGCATACTAAGTACAGGAAAGGCTCCATCTCAATCCTTACTTGCGATGGTTAAATTATTGAGCCGTAAAACTCAGTGTATTTTTCATTCATTTTGGATGTTCAAAATTTGATACTTAAATCAAATCTATGGAGGCGGCCGTGATGTTGTGGAAATTCGTAATCAAAAGATGACTTAAAGAACTTGAGAAGAATGTAAACTTTTTATTCGATTCTTAGCTAATAGAACGTTACGAGCATTATGAGCTTTATGAAGGAGTAAGATATCCTGATTCTTTTTTATAAGATTTGGATAGAATTTATGGAATCAATTTCAGCCAAGATGCCGTAGGAGATACTTATGGTATTATTACATTACTCAGAAATCAAATTATATATTTTGAGAGAGAATACTTGCTTGATCCCCCACCTATTTTCCTAATCGAACAATTAAAATAACACAATGTAGGGAAAATGATTCGTTAGGTATAAGTCCAACCACTCTCTCTTATCAGGGAAAGGGACATTTCGGCGCTGTCAGTTCGGCTAGAGCCACTTCGGCGCAGGCCACTTCGGTGCAGGCCCATTTCGGTGCAGGCCCATTTCGGCGCGGGACACTTTGGCGCGAGCCACGGTTATGACCAAAAACAACTTCGTTGTTCCTTAAATTATTAGTGAATAATATGTAACTTTTGATTAGCGTAAGATATATAATTCGGGTAGGGTTAGGTTGAGTTGGGCTTGTGTTGGGTTGTGTTGGGTTAGGTTGGGTTGTACAATATTTAGATAACTTTACAACATCTTAAGCATTAAACAATATACCTCTAATTTCCATTCCATGGACGAATTCTATATCTTACGCTAAACACAAGTTACACATTATTCACTAATAATTTAAGGAACAACGAAGTTGTCTGGTCATAACCGTGGCTCGCGCCGAAATGTCCCCCGCCGAAATGGGCCTGCGCCGAAGTGGCCGCGCCGAAGTGTCCTAGACCCCTCTTATCATACTAGAACTATTTCCCATCGTTGGAGTATTATTTAATAAGGTGTAATACATAATTTCAAAATTGAAATCAAATCAAGAAATAAAAAATCATTAAAAATGATCGTAAGACAGAATAGTGAATATTGATTTACAACAGAGAAAAATTAAGTGTTACTTAGAAGTACATTTTAAATTATAGTTTTTAGTCAATATTGGTTTCCAAATATATTTGGAAACCAATATTGACTGTTTTAGATGCGAATAAATGAAAATAATTAATCTTTTTGGCAAAACAGTGGCAGTACTTATGCGCAAATATACGTTCAACAAACCATTACTATATGTTTGGAATTAGTGCGCTATCTAATAATAGCCACATATTTACATATTTTATATTCCATCTAACCTATCCATTTTGCTGTTAAGATACCTCCTGGTCGGTAGTTGAGTAAATGAAAGCAGCTGGGAAAGAAGACAATTGGAAGAATGGAAAAGAGAAAATAAAATAAGGAGAGAAGTGGTAAATATAAAAATGTAGGTTAATTCCTCTACTGCGTATAAATAACTAATTGTGTGTGTATGATTTACAGTAAAACACCTTATTGATTGCCAGATATTCATCAACTTTTATCAGAATTGGATATCACATCGTTCTATTTATGCACATTGTATTCAGTAGGGAATAATTTTGCATCTAACAACAGCTTGTCTCTAAGGTAATTACTAAGACTAGTATTATTTGAAATATGATTGAGTTTATTAGAATAGGAGTAGAGAGCTTATGGCACATAATACTAATAAGTGATTACTTAAACGAAACTATCTCAGGGTTCACATTGTGGTATTTCTTAATTTTTAAAAAATTCAGTGTTTTTTCAGATATTTAGTGGTCTAGTAAAAGTTGTTACCATGAATTTTTAAGTGATTACTTTTTTATAACGTGTGGAAATCGGCGATAAAAATCGTGTTTACATGTCCCATCTCTAACTTTATTGCTATGTATACGCTTAAACATATAGTAACTGGAAAAAATAATTTTCCATCATCGTGATATATTTCTATATTAGTCTCAAATTAGATGCTTAGATTAAGAAGCTCAAACTCGAATAATTACATAATTTTGTTCACACGTTCGGGCTTTCTTTAGTTTTGTCTCTGCCGAGCTTTGAAGTGAGTACTATGTCACAATGCCCATTAATCTCTGAGTAGTCTTTATTCAGCATGAGAGCGATTACATACCGATTAAGACATAATGACTTAAACTTTGGGCGTGCATTTTCTCCCGCCTCATCACCGTCAAATGACTGAGGTTCCTAGGCGTTCCATTTATCACGAAGGCACGAATCCTTTATTGAAGAGACAATCAGCACATAGAATCTACAGAGGCACTTCAACTCTTCTAAGCGACATCTTACCCTCTCTGGTGTTCAAGTGGCGTGGAATAAAAAGACGCAGCACGGTTGGTATTTTGATTCAGGGGGTGAAATCGCATCGCAAAAGGAGATAAAAAAGTCAAAAAGTACCCGAAACTCGTCTCAGGAAACCTGTCTTTGCGTCGCTCTTTTCATACGAGAGCCACCCACCTCAAAATGCCCCTCCTATTTTCTAATTAGCCCCTCTTTGCTTTTGCGAATGATTTTTTTATCTCTAACTGCTCATCTACTCTGTGTTAAGAGCTCTTTCGCGTAAAGACGTGCCGTCAACGCTTCACAATTCGACGATCTGGACCGGTTTTTCTCTCTTTCAGATATTGCTTCCAGTCGGGTTTTTTCAGAAGGGATTTAGGGTGTCATAAACTGGGTCTTCCTTATCTCGAAGTGTTATTTTTACTCGAGGCTATATTGGTGGTGGGCTTGGGAGGTGATGATTTTTCTAGATCTAAAGAGCCACTTTAATTGGCGTAATAATCTTTTGCTTGTGATGTCGAAGCGATTACATTGGCATTGCTCATCATAATGAGCGTTTCCTACATGCCAATGTAAGACATGAAATTTTCGTTTTCGAGTATCACTTTATAAAGGAATTATAATGAAGAATAATGTTGTGGGAGGTAGTTGATGGAACAATGTTGTTATTTCACGTAGAAGTAATAATTCAAGTCTCAGACATTGGAAAAGTTCCCAAACTTTTGCAAGTTTTTCTAAAGAATCTCTTTCGTCATAAGCATAAAATAGTGAACTGAAGGGAGTCAGCACGCTTTTATTATATTCAGTGATGGGTTCTGGTATAGCCAAGTGGGTCCCGGATTCGAGTTCTGTTTGAGACTCATATATGCAAAATTACTTAAGAAGTTTTAAAAATACTACCATGAAGTTACGTTTTCCTACTGATTAAAGGGTAAGAAGTCATAGGAAATGAGAAGACGAATATTAGACTTCCTGACTTTCTTTTCGTTTTTTGTACATGCCAATGAGCGAGTCAAATGTGAAAATCAGCTCGACAGTACTCTTATAATCGATAATGAGTAGATCACCGAATTAAGATAGCCTTTAAATGTTGGATTGTAAATCTTTCTCCAAAATTTCAGAGGTTAAGAGGTGATTTTGTCTTTTATAAATTATCTCTGATGGTACATTACATGTGAAAAAATTGACTTGAAATGTTTTCTGAGTTACATGACCCCGAATATTTTGGAATATTTATAAAATAGCTGTTGATGTGGAATACGGGATAGAAGGACATGTTAAGTCTGTGTGTGTGACTATCTCGTTTAATTACAAATGATAAGGATACAAAGTTTCTATATGTTTATGATGTGCCGTGGAAAACTTAAAATCCTAGATTTTTTTATTTTTTCCTCCTTATAAATTGTATTCAGATTTACTATCGTTAAATTAAAATCTGCCGCCGCTTTTTTCCTACGTTTTGAAGAAGATTACGTATACGTAACTTAATAATTCTCGATTTTATTTTCGACACAATCAATAGCACAAGAGGATATGTCATTTTGCAAGATAAAATGAGGAAAGAGCTATCTGCTGAAAAATGGTATTAGGCCGTCGATAATCCTTGGCGAAATAATAACGTATTTCTCAAAAGGAAGTAAGTGCTTCTATTATCGGATCCTTTTATCGATACTGGGCTCGAAAGCGGAACTATAGATCGCCTCTACGTGAGAGGCATGCATCGAGTCTCGAACGGGAGTATTGGGGATAGAGAAGGATTGGAATAAAACATTCCACCGCTTGCTAGAAAAAATATCGTCACGAATTTGTGCCGCGTGGAAGAATGGGAGTGTATTTCTCTTTGAATCTGAGGATTTAAAATAAATCTTCACCTTATAAATCGATGGATAACCCTAGATGATAAGGCATAGGTAACCTTTATGGGAGTAATGCATCAGAGAATAATCCTTTTTACGTTTGATGTCCTCAAAATGGCTCCCCATTCATGAATATAAACGGCGGCAGTTGCGGAAAGAATGGTTTGCCCGCGATTTTGAAGTATGATTGCTGATCTAAGTGATTTATCAAGGATGTGTAAAAAAATCAATAATACCTGTTTCAATGGTGCTTTGCCTTTGGGATGTACTAAAAAGTATTTCTAAATTATCATAAAAATAGGATTCCATTGATTGCAATTGAAAGACTGATATATTTATAATATCATAAATAGCAAAGTTGATTCCCCATTCTTACTCTATCTTTTCTCTTTCCGAGTTCCCTCAAGAACAACACGCCTATCTGATACCTTCTCTAACTCCCCGTCTATCAATAGTGAAACGATCACTCTTCTTTCACATTCCTTCAATTTTCAACACACTTTCCTCCAATACTCTTGTCGATCCTTTCTTCTTATCTCCGAAATCTATCCAGAATATGATTCCGCGAGTTTGACGTGGAAAAATACAATTTTCTATGATTTTTTTGTATGCTCATATTCATTTTTCACTTTATTATATGTTAAATTTGTTGATTTTCCACGATTTTATTGTTATTTTGTTCTTTATTATTATTGTTAATCATCAGCAGTAATTGGCTTCGTGCTGTATGTTGATGTTTGTTAATAAATAAATAAATAAATATTCCTATCGTTCATTGGTAAATTGGGAGCCTACAACTTACAACTAATTCTTATAAGGTACTGAATTAAATTTGCCTGTGTTACATGGAGCGTTATCGTTCGTGAAATACATCTTCTTTCAAATCAATTGTGTATACTTATCTTCAAACAAATTATACTTGAAAGTAACAATTATTACTTATATTTGTATTTATTTAGCCCTCTTTTAACGGAACAGATTTTAATGGAAAGGAAAATAAAAGAACCAATGCCTGACAAGTCTGTCATATTTTTTTATGAACGCATTAGATTTTTCGTCACTCTTTGACCATTTAATGCCACTCAAAGTTAAATAATTCGTATGTCGGTGGTGTATATGGTGGCGTAACATCCAATACATGGACGCTTTCTAGTGTATGTTCTAACCAAATTATCATTAACATTCTTATAGCTCAATACATTTATATATAATCATCTTTTCTAAAAAACATATTTGTCAATGTAACTGAATGCCATTGATATTTGCCATTAACTGTAACACTCTCACGTGATTTTCCTATTTTCCATCTCTGTCCATTATTTATCAAATCTTTGTATTCGCAGCTTTTTATTCGTCAATTTACTCAAAATTTTTAATAACTAGATAGACTTACAACTTTCATTATTAAGGGCACGCTCAATCCTTCTAACGATACCACCTAATTATCCCCAATTTCCATAACTTGATTGGATACTAGGAAGGCGTGGAAGATAAACTTTGCGTTTCAATACACAACCCACTACCTCAGCTCTTTCACGTTCCACTGACTTGTCTGAGAAGTGAAACAATTATCCATGATGTATAAAGCAAGTCCAATCGATAATCAGAAATCGTTTTCTATCAATGTAAAGAGAACCATGCGTTAATCAAATAATCCCCTGGAGGGAATTCAGCAATGTAATTTATAATTAAATATGAAATATTGACGCATTCATCGATTAGAATGTAGAATTATTACTTTAGTAAATTTGTCATATTTTACCAGATCATTATTTTTGCACCATAAGATATAAGCTATCTCTTGGGGAAAGTTTATGTTACAGAGTAAATCAGGCTGTAATATTAACCTATGGATACAGGTTGCAGTTTTCTTAGAAACTAAGAATCATTGAAAGAAATTTTGCAAGCATATTTTTTAACTTTCAATTTATATAAAAATGCATTCAACTGCTGTTCATAATTTCATTGATTTTTGAATTCTTAAATATTTTTCTTAATATCTAGATCCAAGATTAAGGTTCTAAATGATTCTTAATACAAATTTCATATCATATACCAGTTTTAAGGATATAAACCTCACCTTCCTGTTCGGCTCTAATATTTCACTTTATGTAGAATGACTTGATAAATTTGAGAAGATTATTGAAATGCTGCATGAAATAAGGGTGCAATTGATGGATTAACAAATTAGGGAAGCAGAAAGATGGTGCGAAGGGACAAAAGTGAAGAAAATCAAATATCTTTCTCACATTATTATCCATCTGGATCTTTTTTAAAGTGTTCGGCAAATACTTAATTGTCTTCCAAAGGAAACTTAACCTATTTCACTTTCTTATAAAACGGCGGTTCAGATTGATTTGAGAATGAACAACTATTAGTCTTGAAGATGTTTAGAATAACTCCATTATGTAATCGTACGCCAGTTTTGTACATTCATTGAAAGAATTTTACTAATAAGTGATCACAGTTTCCACAGGATTTTTATTAATAAAAATAGACCGATTTCAACGAATTATCGTCCAAATCTGGTTTTTAACACTTTACATACATCTACATCTATGTATAACTCTCCATCTACATCTACTCTACGCACTCATATATGCAGATGATGACGAAAATTCGGCGAAACCGGTCGTGTTTCTGTTAATAAAAAACTGTGAAAAAGAGTAAGATTTATTTATATTCCTTCCATTATGGATTTCTATAATACCTCGCCTGTTTTTGTGAAGTTTGTGTCATAGATTCAGTTGAATTTTTATAGATCGCCCTTACAAACAGCATAGAGTGGAACAATCATCTCGAGAAATGCCGAGAAATTCATTAAAAATCTCGGTTATTTAAATTTGATTGTTGATAAATCAATAAAAATCTGATGTGGCCAGCACATGACTTTCTCCATATATATAAGATGTAAATATTTATCTACGACAGTATTTTCGAACTCTATATTCCATCTAAACTTGGAAGATAAGTGATTATTTATATCATATTATCTTTGTCGTCACAAACTTATATAAATAATGTTTTTCGGGACATGTTCGATGAAAAACGATGAAATTGGCATTTCGCCCACAGCGCCCAGATCGCCCACAACGTACATAATCAGCAACTTTCGGTTTATCAGTATTTTATGTATAACTCCTAAAAAATTAGTTTTACAAAAATATGTTTCATACAAAAGTTATAGGAAATTATATTTTCTAAAACTTTTATAAATAATAGTATATACCTAAATATCATATTTATGGAGATATTTTACAAAACCGGAAGTTTGCTCCGAAGAATAAATCTCGACCTCCGGTTGACCGATTTACTCCAAAAACTAATCAACTCTGACAGCACCAACCGCAGTTCAATATATGAAGTTTGGTATTGATACAACTAGGAGTTTTTACGTTAGAGCACCCACAAGCACACACACACACATACAGACACACACACACACACACACACATACACAGAGGCATCATTCCGAAAATGGTCAAAATGTATTCTAGGGACCCCAAAACATGTATTTCCGTTGAAATCTCGAAGTCGAATTTCTTCATGAAAACAATACTTTCTCTATACTACGTATATGGAGATAGTAAGAAGGTGAGAGGGCAATTTGAGGTTATTTTGGTCCATTCTGGAATATATGGCAAGTACAGTCAAATCTCGTTACTATTCCACCTCGCTACTATGCTACTTTTGCTCGGTCCCGACAAAATTCAATACCAAATAAATTTACTATTCCACCCCTTACTGTCGCTACTAAGCCACTATTGTGCGGCTGTTTAAAGGCAAGAGTCATGAAAAGTCTCTGCCTGTCAGCGGCGGTCTGATCAAGGAGAAGGCCACAAACATAATTCCCGCGCAGTACCAAATCTCAGGGCATCCATTAGAGTTAGTGCACGACAACAAATACCTAGGAGTCACGTTTAGCAGTTACTTATCTTTGAAATAACATATTCGAGATACGATAGGAAAAGCGAATAGAATGCAAAGATTAACTAGTAGAACGTTGAGAGGATGCTCATCGAGAGTCGTAGAAATAGCTTACTTTTCTCTTATTCGTCCGAGTCTAGAATACAGCTGTGCGGTTTGGGACCCACACGAAGTAGGTTTAGTCTCAGATTTAGAGATGGTCCAGCGTAGAGCAGCCCGATTCGTCTGCGGGGATTTCAGGTTTGATAGCAGCGTTACGGCAATGATAGATTCCCTCGGTTGGAATTCACTACAGATGAAAAGATCTGAATATCGTCGGAAACTTTTCGAAAAGTTCATTCGTTCAGAATTTATAGACAAAGTAAGTGAAATGTTAGTGCCAGTAAGAAGCGAAAGCGATCTCTGAGAGGCATCGACGAAGCGTTACAGGAAAGTAATCGCAAGGACGGATAATTACTTTTGGTCGTTTTTTCCCCAGGCTATTAGAGATGCTAATAGGGATTAATGAATAATGGTGGTGTATTACACCCCCTGCCACACGCCTCTGGCGGCTCGCGGGGTAAATATCTAAATCAAAATTCTAAATCTAAAGGCGATGAAACTGGCGGAGCTGATACATATCCCGGACTTCATGGCGAGCGACGGTAGGTTAGAAAATTTCAAGACAGTGCAGGGCGAAACTGGAGCGGTAGATTCGCAATCCCTACTTGAGTGGCAACAACTGGTCCTCCAGCTCTTACTCAGACAGTTCTCCACAGACGACGTCATGGACGAGGGAAAGGAGTTCAAGTTCACGTTTCTCGATGCTCTACACGTCGCCCGGTGTGCTTGGGAGCAGGTCGGCAATTAGGAACTGTTTCGCGAAGGCTATGTTCATCGAAGAGGAGATCTAAACTGAGGCAGAGGATGCGGTGCTGCTCGAGATCTGGGTAGCTCCGCCTGCCGAGGAAAAGATGCACGAGAACGGGAAGATCAAGCTCGCAACTCGCGAGCGCCTCGCGACTGGCGGGTCCTTCACACTGGAGGAGATTGCGGAGGAGATGCTGTGCCGTGAGGACCCGGTGGAAAGCAAAGATGACAATATAACTGTCGAGAAGTCGTTTCGTTCGAGGAAGCCCAACGCGCTTGGAGCACCGTGCGGAAGCTCATGCAACAGAGAAGCGGGAAGCTCGGTGTGATGCAAGCGTGCGATCGGCTAGACAACGAGATGCACGTGATCCGCCAAAAGAAAAGAAGAAAAGGGCATACTAAGGGAATTAGATACAAGGAGAAATCATGTTAAAATTCATTCTCTGCGAACGATACCCGATAATAACTGACTAAAAAGTAATTCAAATAACTGGAGTTTACTTTTCATCACACACGCCGAAAGGCCGGTATTATGGTATTAATACGTATAGAGATATAGATTTGTGTCAGAGAGGTTTATTTTCCAGTATTATGTTACAGGGTATTTTGTTTTTAATTTCATATTCTCATCATTATGTTGAATGAGCAAACACAAAGTCCAATTAGCTCTTTACTTTCATTGCCTTAGAGAGGGATGAAGAAATGTTAGGCTTAGGCTCGGATACATTGCTAGAATTGAAGCACTCGAATCTGTGTGAAGTAAATTCATCGGTAAATTCACAATGAGCGTCTTAGGAAGGCTTTGATGGAGACGCTTGGGTTGGAACGATGTGATACAGGGATAAAGTTAGAAAACCAATGAAGCAGATAAGCTCCATCAAGGTGTACGTGAAGATACGGTAATTCCTTAAACCGTTACCTGTAAACATTTTTCAATCTATTTCGTATGAGGAGATGGATTTATTTGTTATTTTGGCTTGCGCTGTAATGGATATATCTCTGCAAGAAGAAAATGTGATATGATTTTGAATATTGGAGGGAAATGGATGGTCTTCGATTGGGGAAATAGAGAGAGGAATGAGAAACAGGTGGGTTTGGTATTTAATACACTTAACTTAATTCGCATTTGATTAAGTGGTATTTTCACTTCAATGCTAGGGCTAAACATGGCACAAAAATTGATTGAATATTACATAACGGCCCATTACGAAACTCTGAATTTAATTGATGTATTTTTCTGCATAGCTGTTGTTGTTTCTGTGGAATGAGTCCCATATTTTAAACTGTCTATTTTTTATAGAATGTGCGATCCAGAACTCCAACAGTTGTCTTATTTTCAGCCTAAATTAAATTCAAAATGCTATTTTTATATTACGGCATATAGTAGGCACTCGTTTTAGCGTAAATTTGAGAAAATGACTATTTTAGTGTTATAATTTTTTAAACATCAAGTTTTCCATCCCGATAAAGCTACTTTATCCCCATTTCTAAAATCATCATGTCCTTTTTTGATGAATTATTCTAAATACCTCGAGGGATCTATTATCCAACTTTCGTAGCAACAACATACACAGTTACGATATGGTAAAGACTTGTAAATATTGTCAAAAGCGGAAAATGATAAATTTAGGGAATATTCACCTACCCAACTCGTAAAAACAATCAAGCAAATTAAGTTTTGTTTCCCTCCTGAGGCACCAAGGCTTAAGTAATTCAAAGAAAACATTCCATTAAATTTGAATTTAATTGTATTGTAGTCAAGAAAATATCCCTTCTGTAGCGATGGCCTGGGAATTTTAAATCCCATTTGAATGCAATTTAATTCGGTCGGGAGGTGAAAAACTGCGGTGCTTGATTTTACATCGGCTAACCTCGGGGCTTAAAATGATATTTTTCCCAAAGTACTCCCACTCAGATTAGGAGCGCAGCTTCGCTAATACCTCGTCTGGGAGCAATTGTAGTCGAAAGTATTGCATAGTGGTGGTGATGACAAGATTGCTTTCGAAATAATTGGGTACACGATTGCCCAGGGTAAATGCTCCGACAAGAAGTGACTCCATTTAATACCTCTCACTGCAGTAGGAATGATTCTCGGCCTTAAAATTTTTATAAATTTCCGGCGTTAATAGAGTCGTAAATTGATTTTGGAGGGATGAGGTTGCATGCGTTCTTGGATGTTTGAGGCACATAGCGCTAAGATAAAGAATCGATATATTTTGTCTCTATGAAAAAGATAGTCTCAGCTGTAGCTTGGTGGTTTTCCATTAATAAAATAACAACTGTTCGAGCACATTAATTTTAATTTTCATATAAATCAATGATGGCTGATCAGGTCTGATGATAAGGTCAGGCCTCGAAATCTAGGTCGATTTATTCTTATTCTGTGTGCTTTGCATAAATTGAAGTTAAAGCTTGCTTGCTTAACCTGCTTTTGTTATAGTTTTGTTTCTAGTTTGCCACTATAAATCTAATAAGTTGGTATAGCTTTATATTTTAATGATTCTTTTGGTATTAATGATCATATTCAATGAGATTGCGAGAAGAATTCGGGTTTTTATTCATTTGGCAAATTAGCATCAATTTAAAAGTAAGTTACAATAAATTAGAAGTCAAAATGGATCTACCTGATTCATTGTTACACCTAGTACACCATAGATTGTGAGATGTTTTACAGAAATGAATCTTTAACAATAAGATTGCTAGGTGAGTGAATTTTGATCCGTTGAAAGGTGTACTCAAAAGGTGAATTGCTTCCAATTTTTAAACATAAAGCGAAAATATTTATGTTCCGGTGAAAAATACGATCATTTTTAAATGGGTATAGGGTTACTTAGCATCCTTTCTCTTCTTTAGGCTCACTATTGATTATCATTATATTTCCAAGGAAACAATCACAATCCAAAGCTGTTTGCAGTTTTTATAGAGCAAGTGTGGCGGTTTATTTACGTAAAAACGTTAAAGTTCGTGACATAAAATGCATGAGAACTAGTTTTATGTGCATGGCTTAAATAAATAGAATCATTTCATATTCAAAGTCAGTTCCTGGTGGATTTTTCCCTATTCAAGGCTTTTCCCGTAAAATTAAACGTACTCAACGGAGCGTAAAATGCGCAATCATTCAACGCTCTAGAATACAACTCCTAATAATGCCCGTTTTTACATTAATGGAATCTTTTATGGTGCTGCTTCAATCCTCACGAAGTTTTTGCAGTTGTTGATTTTGCGGAAAGAGCGAATTTCATTATGTGAAGCCTTTTTAGGTTCCACCTTATTAACGTGAGTAACTTATACTATAGGGATTAATTTAATTTGGTTATAAATTATGAAGAGCTCTGAAATAATACATTTTCTCAAGAATTCATCATATTAATTAGTGTAATTTGAGGAATACTGAGTAATTAGTTCTTTGTGATCCTCGTGTAGGCTTCATCTTTGGTAGCAGCAAACGTTATGATCTATTGGATAATAATGTGGTTCTTGGTAACTATAGAGTTAGTCCATAAAGTTTAGTATTTACAGAATGTATTTGAGGCTACTCTCATACATGTAACCCCCTATAAAATTGGCTTCCATTAGGAAGGTATTAATGGACACGGTTTATACCTCAAATATTTTATTGTGACCGACTTTTGTATTACCAAAAATTACATCGGCGTATTATCTTAGATGATGAAAGATACGAATATACAGTTGAAAAGTACTTACTCTCAGTTTAACATTAAACAGGTATCGAACAGTTTCAAGCGAAACAATCTCCTTAAGTAAGTTCACAACATTAACTTCGAAGCGAGTCGTCTCTAGATTGCAGACATTTCAGTTCGTGTTTTCTTTGCGTAAGAACGCCCATTTGCATATCAATATATGCATTGTAGACCCATTATATAGGTATATATCAATGTGACCTTTGGAACCTTATGGTATAATGGTAATGGAACCTTAAAGTGTACACTTTTTAAAAGAAATATCCAGCTAGATAAAAATTTTAAGAATTATCTTATTCTATTCCTTATAGTTTCATCAAACATTTTTCTTTCTTCTGGTCTTTATTACTTTAGTGAGGGATACCCATAGCCGTTTAGTTCCAAAGAGGAGAAAAGTTGGGAATCGTCGAGAAATAAACCAGACAATATTTTTTGAGTGAATTTCAATAATCTATTTATCTTTTAACAAGTTTTTAACTAAATTTTACTATTTAATCTCTCTCTGGTAATTGGTAGGAATATTTTGTGCATCATTCCCCCATTTATTGGATGCCACGAGGATGAGAATGCACGCAACCCCTGCCGAACGCCGAAAGGTAGCTTGCTACGTATGAAGGTATAATAATTGGATACTCTAATAATTAATAATAATAATCGTCTTTATTTGGGCAGGATTAAGACTAATTAACATAAAAATCATTAACTATAAAAAATAGATAAAAGGGAGTAATTTTAGAGGGTTAAAATCTCCAAAAGCCGTCTTTGTCGGCATTCCTCCTCTTACTTCTCGGTAATCGAAACAATTATGGTGCGGCATTTCTTAGTTGCTTCATCCGACTACCGAGAAGCAAGAAGAGGAACGCCTACAAGGACGGCCTTTGGAGATTTTAAACCTCTAATTCATGAACAGCCGTGATCCAATATTTCTTCCTTTGCGTAAGTGGGAGTAATGTTAAAAAGAATTAGAAGAACTGTGAATTAAAAAAAACTTAAGAGAAATTCTTAAGAACAAAAATTATCTTTTACAGGAAAACACCCATAAAAAAGGGGACAAACCTACTGATTGTAATAGCTGGTTTACGAGAAAAAAGCACATAAATAAATATACATCCAGTAAACACATGTATGAGGTACATAAATAAGAATAGTCAATTATCATTTAAATAATTGGAATAAATAGATTTAAATAAAGGGAATAAAATTAATTATCAGTAATTATTATTTCCAGTTTTTGAAGCTTTTAATCGAGCAACCAGCATTTAGGAAAAAATGTCGAAAAGGAGATCGAAATTACAAATAACAAAATAACAAAGTATCCTCTCCTTCTATTTGTCTCTTTTTAGAAAGGCGCCTTCTTCCTCCTGAGATCCGCAGTAATTTTTTTCGTACAGCTGTCATCTAGGATAGAAAATAGGAATAGGATTAGTTCACAGATAATCGAATCAATCCTTAAAAACTGAAAAAATACACTTTTTACTTCATCTATTTTCGATTTCTCAGTAAAGGATAGTCGGATCTGCCAATTCCAATCTTTTCTTCTGATGGTTAAACAACTTGCATTATTGGTAGAAACAAATTTTACAGCTGCAGCGATTTTTTCGAAAATTTAGTATTTGACATTTCCGATCACCCATCGAACCTTAAAAATCCCCATCACTATGGCTATTATTGTTATTGTAGGTAAACTAACTAGTAGAAATAAATTCTCGGGTGGCAAGGAGTTCAAAATACACACTTCTTTAGAAGTTTTATTAATAACAATGAATTGATCACTTACACCAGTAGTGACGTCAACCTCAAAATATTAATGAAGTCTTAAGATGATTATCACAGCATTTTTTACAGATCTACAGCAAAACACATGATGCCAAACATGTACACACTCAGTTAACAGACCAAGATAACAAAATTATCATTTTATACAGTTAAAAGATTTGTATTAGAAGCTGAAAAATAGAATAGAATTACAAGACACACAATAAAGAGTGATGAAAGTAATAATGTTTAAGCAATACTTTAAGATGTTTAATAATTATCTTGCCCAATTGAAAAGGAGGGAATGGAAATTCTCGGTCTTAAATTTAAACAACTAGTAAAAAAATAAATACTTTACCACAGTAATATTCGTCTCAGTTTTGTGGTAGTCTATTAAACAAGGACTAACACATCCAATTTTTTACCATTTTGATCAAATTAACCTGGCAAATGGTAGTACTAAGTGCTGTGTCCCTTCTAAGTACATGAGATTTACAATCTTTATTGGTTTTGCACTTAGATATGATACGATTATCGACGATTATCATATATTTCAACCCAAGCTAAAATAGTGTATATGTTGGTTATTTGTACATTTTAAGATGAATATGATCATTTTTACCAATGAATTTC
This sequence comes from Sympetrum striolatum, assembly GCA_947579665.1. Lineage (NCBI taxonomy): Eukaryota > Metazoa > Arthropoda > Insecta > Odonata > Libellulidae > Sympetrum > Sympetrum striolatum. The sequence goes on along the minus strand of OX388351.1, from coordinate 48,450,218 downwards.
TGATCGGTCAGTCTATTTCGAATCACTTTCCAGTTTGGTTGGTAGAATCTTACAATTCTATTAGAAAACCTCACTTATTTTCAATAGTTAGGATCAATGACAACCATGTTTAATTGTTAGTTACACTTACTAATGATTCTAATAACTAAAACGGCATGTTAAGATAAACTTACTTTTCCGACTACTTTCCTACTCTTATGCATCTCATAAGAAGCATATCATTTCCTTACTGAGAATAATTCCAAAAAAATTGTCTTCAAATAATAAGGGCCTTTCCTTAGGAAAAAATATCCTTTGTTTTTCGCTTTCAATTTGGAAGTCTTTTATGAAATAGAGGACAGGAAGTTTCATCCTTAAAGGCAGACTTGAGCGGCAGAGATAAAATCCTTTGATCAAATCTGCGATTCTCTCTTTGTTGAAAAAATGATCGGCGCCGAGCGAAATTATGCCCAATTCATTTGACAAGTTTCAAAAGAGCTCTCTGTTTGCACTCTGTTTGATAGAATAAAGGCAAATATTCTTTCCACCACGACGCGTAATTTTTCTCAATTTTTTCCTCAGATATTACTGACTCTGAAAGTACAAAAGCATCCCTTCTTTGAGTAAAGTGAATGGAAGCATATATTTCATCAGTTGCTGGAGGTTATGTTGTGCTCTTCAAGTAATAGACAGTCACCACATGACGACCTTTTGCTGTTTTAGTAGGAGATGAAGCCTAAAAGAAGTAATCGTGTATTTGAATTAAGAGAAAATTTTATTTTTCTGTTTTGAGTAAATTATTCTATATTAAATTTATATTGTATCATAAACATATCTATGTTTTGCTGTGAAGTCACATTTTTTATATGGATGCTAGCTATTTAATGTAGTAGATTTCCGTATTTTAACTCGCGTTTAATGTAGGAGACTAACTCCTGTTGTGTGGTTAAATTTTCTTCGCAATATTTTATCCGAATCTTGGTACTATGGCCAACAGCCAAACATATAAAAGGCAAAAGATCGCGGAGCTATCCAGGAGCATTATAGAATTAAAGTGAGCAAATTACCGCCGAATGGCTCGAAAATGGAGCGTATTATTTTCTTTCTATTATAACGGCGTTTTACACGACTCTAGTGGAATCGCCACTCCGTCGGTCCGACCCTAACGCACCACAAAATCTAATCCATTGCTTCATCGATACTATCTAATCGGGTGATTTAAACCCCGGGCCATTAGCGATGGCCTAATCAATCTCGGCCGAGCGAAAGATCGCGGATGCCAAAAAGAGTCTTGCAGAGCTTAATGGACTAACGGAAGTATAAATCTCATCGTTGCAGGAGCAAGTGGACAGTGGCGAACGCGGCTTTTCCATGACAAAACCGTAGTTAGGGGCACGAAATGAGGATTTTAGGAAGCAACATAACGTCAGACTTAATTTCCCTCAAAGAGAAAAGGACGGGGATTCTCTGAAAATCCATTATGCTAAAATTGAACGAATGCAGTTTGTATTCTCAACGCACATTTCTCCAATAGATGTGTTTTTTAATCTTTACTTAACTGTCGACAAATTTTTCCCAATTTTTGCATCACGCATAAAAGATATTTCGGAACAGGAGTTCACGGCAACTAAACAAGCAGTTTTGTACGAATTAAATCAACAATTATATGGAAACTAATTCCTGGACTAGAGATGATTATATACTATGCGTTTTAATCTATTAACTGCAACTCTACTTAAATTAAAAAATGATAAGAAAGAAAACGATTTCACGAATGACCTGGAATAAATTTTGACAATTTAGAATAAGAATAAGATAAATAATAAGACAATTTAGAAATCAAAACATAGCCCCATACCTTCTTCAAATTGATGTTCGATAATATGGATGTATTTATATCTTGGCTATCTGTAATTCTCAAGCTTTTGGTGAACGTAATCTTCCTGTAGTTACTCTTGGCTGAGACATAGATTGGGAATCCAGATACGATTCTGTACTGTATATAAACTCGGATCTCTGCATCTTCAATGCAGCTTTCCCAATAGATGGCGACCGTCTAGAAATCTGTTCGGAGTGACCTTGACGATACTTGAGTCATCCATCCTTTCCCAAGGTCTCTCCACAAACGTCTTCTCTTTCCGCCCCGAATCGCTATGCCCTCCTCAATTTAGGGTATCTACTGATTCCATTTTGTCTATTAGAAACTTCCTTCGAACTGCCTCTCTCCCAAGAGAGATTATGTTTTCCTTCCGTTTTTTAGAGGAAACCATTTTATATTTTATACAAAGGCCAGTAAAATTTTATTAAAAAGGCCAATCATCCCAAATATTTACTCAAAAATCACCTATAATTTAATAATATTAAAACAGTAATCACTGGCAGAGTATTTAGGTTCAATAGAAAAAATTCATCATTATTATAAGATTCTATTGTCGATCAGAAAATGCTTATTCTCCAATATCGATTTTATTTTAATATTTTAATCAGGACTTCTCGACTCCATAACCTAATGATTTCCCCAAGAGAATTGTAGAGCCGAAAAGCATACATTTTAGATTATTTTCCGTCTGCTTAAACGCTTTGATGGATAAAAAGGATCGCGGAAACCAATGAGTGAAAAGAATTACTCCTCGGATTATTTGAATATTCCTTTGTCCTCGTTGAATGGATGGTTTATCCTTGATTATCAGAGCCCTAGATGAGGAGAATACTGCTTAAATGTCATTAAATGACTATTGAGTCATTGTAAGAGCTATTAAGCGTATTCCATGTTATCAAAGAATACGTTTACCTAGTTTCAAGGCAATGGAATGTTTTTATCTGGTAATTGGTTTAAAACAAGTGCTAAATCATATATACTGGATGCATAAAATGTAAACTCTCATCGCTTATTTACTCCACAAAGATTATGAGCTTTCAATATATGTAACATTTAGTACCACGGTCATGGGGGAAGATATTGCCAAGTACTTTTCTTTGTGATGTTTTCAACAGTTTTAATCCAAAATATCTCGAGAAAAACGATGAAACATTAATAGCATGGACATATTCTTCATATTTAACGCTATCAGTTTTTCACTTATAAAGCAAAACAACATATATGATCGTAATAAAGAATAAAATAAACCATTTAATTTAAAATCAAAGGAAAAACTGACTTTAAAAAGTCTGACGGGACCTGGAATCAAACCCAGGATATTCCAATTTTCTTTAGGAGTTTTCCTTGGTGCACGCCCTTATACGCCAAGTACCTTTAACCCTTTCCTTAAAATTAAATGTTAGCTCCAACGTCGAGTAAAAATCATTCCCGATCAGTCAAAACCGGATGGAGAATAAATTTAAACAGTAAATTAACTTGGAATGGATAATGAATTCAGTTAAATTACATCTTTACGGAAATGCTCTATTCATCAGGAATTAATATAAAAATAAGTCCGTTAAAGTATATTCGAGGAGCCATTCTACGGTAAAGGATACTGCTTCATTTGTAGAATATCGAAAGCGAAGGAAAAAAAATGTCTCCGATCCTTTTGGCCATTTTGCACTAGCAAATATAAACGTGTAGGTATAGCGAATGCCGAGTGTAAACTCACCACGATAGAACTGAGGTTCTCCCTTGGGACCGAGATGGTAGTAATCCTTCCAGAGAGTACCTTCCAAACATTTCCTTTTATGGTATCCTTAAACTCGTAGCAGAAAAGAGTATATTAATCTGCTGTTAATCTGTTCAACGGTACAAAACACCCCCATGTAAGAAATCCCGGACAAGTTTCCGACGTCTACAGCTCGCTTGCCAGCGGCCGACTGGATCCTCGTCCGCTACCTCATGAGAATCACGACCTCCGAAGAGACATAAGCAGGTGCTTTTTAGCGTGGATTTAAAGTTCGCGGCGCCCTTGGTACCGTAACATAAACAAGCGCGGAGATACGAGGAAATGCATCGGAATCTCCGATAGTCTCGAGATAAGTAATTGGTGAATATGCCAAAAATCGTAACCTAAGTTAGCTCATCCAGTATTTGTTGATTATTTCTGTACGATTCCTAAAAAAATTGTTAAAGATTCAATATTTTTTCTTCTGTTTAGATCTCTCTCATATTTTTGAAATTGTTTTCTAGATCAAGACTTTACAGGCTTTACAAAATGGCCAGTCTCACAACTGTTACAGTTTTTGTGACAATATATTGCCTGTTTTAATCGCTAATGTGCGTCTTAGGCTATTAATATGTTTGTCATATACTTGTATATTCAAGATGAAAGTGCTAAGATGATGATGAATTATTCGAATACTCACGACAGCCTGCCTTCTTTCACCAGTTAACATTCTATTGTGAAAATATTAAGGAATATAAGGAATTTCTTTGAAATTCGGCAAATAAACAATAGTAAATTGTATTTTTCTAGATAATTAATAATAAGTAAACGTAATTCACGATCATTGTTCAGTCAAGGTGGATATAATAGCTCATTACTGCTAAAATATGGACTTCAATTACAGAGCAATTACATTTCCAGATTGTAAGAACTGAAAATAATTCTATAAAGCATTCCATTCTATTTTGATTGAGCAAATTTAAAAAAAATTAAGACCCAACCCTGCTATATTACTATGGCGCATATCTGGATAAATATTTCCATGCATATGATATGTTTAAATATTAACCCATATCCACTCATCTAGATGTAATTCCTCTTCTCTAACCGTCAACAGAAGTGATTTCAGCTTTGACTGCCCATTAATAGAAAAGTAACGCTGGCGAAGAATTCTGTATCCTCCAATGAATATGTTTGCCCAGGTCATTGTAGAAATCATGTTCTGTAGAATTGAGTTTGAGTTAGTATCTCTGTATGAATTGCCCTATTTTTTATTGGAAAAACGAGCAGTGGTACTGGAAGAGATGAAAGTTTGGCTTTGAAAATTTTTATTTTATTCAGTAAGCTGGCGTTAAATGTATCCATAATGATAATCTGCACTCTTCATGTTTTTTATTCATGAACACCGTTAGCGTACTAGTGCGTTATCTCTCCTACCTCGTAGTCCCGGGTTCTAATCCAGGCTAATTTGATTTTATCAGTTAGGGAATAGTTGGCTGTGTATGTTGCGTATATGATTAAAGGAAAAATGCAAAACATAACGAAATAAAATAGGAGTTGATTAGAAAAACTGTCTGCGGAAGTGAGTTAAACAAGAATGTATTTACTTGCAAAAAAGAAAAACTGTATATGTATTTGGAAGAGAGATATGTCACCTATAGGAAACCGGCAGTGGCGCGTTAATGGCACAGTGAATGTGTTTGTGTGAGAGAAAGGGGGAAATTAAGGAACAAGACAAAGAAATATTGTTCTGGGAGTACATTCTTTGGATATAATTTTCCTTCAATTCTCATTTCCTTATTGGAAGTCCGAAGAGATCCTTGCGAGTGTTTGTAAAAGATCATCCACATAGACCTGTAAGGTTACGCTAGGAAATAGGGTCCCAGCTTTCTTTCTTTCCTCTCGTAAGCTAGAACCTCGAAATATATATGCTTATTCCGGAACCTGGAAATATCCCAGTTCTCCTTCCTCTAATTCTATGGCTGGTTCCTTGAAATATTACTCGGAATAGGGAATTTTCAAAATAACTATGCGTTTCTTTATATTTTTCATTTCTTTTAGAAACTTTTCGAGAAAGCTGCGTCGAGTAAGTAAAATTGCAAAGAGATAATATTCTTGGTTGCTCAGCATTCAGGTGCATTTTTCGGACCATTATCGAAAATCGATGGCCTTATTCTTCTCTCGTGGATAACGATGTCGGAAAGAAATCCTTCGAGGAGTGAATTCTGCTGCTTGCGATGATGCATTTTCAGCTCCACTCTTTTTTGCACCAGTGAAGTTTGCAGAAAATGCAATTCTTTTTGCGCTTACATTCACGTGAAGCGGAGACTACCGGTCGGCCTATTTATTTCGTTCAGTGCTGTCGCTGATCTTCAGAGGAAAATGCTTGGTACAGTTTCAAAAACATCTATAATTCCAGAACAGATTTTAGTGTTTATTCGACGATAATAATAGAAATAAATAAGTTGACATATTCGATGACTGTTATTGTGCAATGATTTTTACAAATGTTGGAATTGAAGTTAAATCATTGTAAATCATTTGTGAAATTTTCTGTAGTCCCAGCCAAGACACTGTTTTTCACTTCTTGTACAGCAACGAGTTTTCTCTAGAATATCTACTGACCTGTTTGTTCTGGGTTATTTTCCCCAGAAATCGATACTATTTTATTTCTATTATTATTTATAATTTTATCGAATCCACTCCAAGTAATCTTTAAACAGATATTAATCATCACAAATAATGGAATAAAAATTTTGCCTGCTAAGTGATGAGAGGATACTGATAATTTATTTTTGCGTCATAAATATTTAAAAATGATTCCCTAGGTGTTTCTTGCAATAAATATAAAAATATTTCACAGAAGAATAATTCACAAAATTTGTCTCGGAAATATTACGAAGAATATACAACGTGTGATAATTTCAAAATATGCCACTTAATACAATAATCAATAGAAAATTTCTATATGTTGTGAAAACATGTGTATATGTGTTATAAACGCTGCAAAATCGGCTGCAGGGATTTTCCTCGTATTTATATAAATATATGCAAATTTACCTTCTCTTTTCCTCCATTGCTTCAGTTTACATATCCCTCATCCATTTATCTTCTGCTATGGCTTTCGGCACTAGTTTATCCAAATTATTCGTAGCGCACATGGTAATTTGGGCAAACAGGCAGAAGTCGAACAAATTTCGCTAAGCGTAGCTTCATTACCACAATGGGAGCGGTCTTGGATGCAATTGCCGCGTTGGATGAAGCCATCCTCTCGCTCCGCTGCACGTCGCATCAAAACGAGATTAGTGTCCGACGAGAGATTTTTTTGCCTAACGGCGGATGGATCCGAAACATTTTAAGGAAGGTTGAAGAGATTTGCCTCGTTTAGTCCGGTGTGATTTCCGCTACACTGTAGTAACATCGGATTTTTAAATGTGGTTAGAATGTTGGCATAGAATGGTTTTCTCCGCTCAGATATATGCTTACAAATACTACGCATAGAATCCTACTGCCAGTAGTTGGAACTAGCAGGAAAATATCTAAATCACTGAGTTGGGAAACATTACAGCGATCTCTTGCTATTCAGAATTGAATCAAAATCGGTATTGTTTGCTATTACACACAGAAATTCGACATGATTTAATATGCTTTAATGTTATTTGAATTGATTAAAGAAAGCTACTTAGTATAGTCATGCGCACATCACTAACATATTTATAAAGATGATTATTTCTGCATCGATTAAATGCATATTTATGTAATATAATTTGGAACTCATTATTTACGAGTACCCAAACAAAAGAGTAGTCGTTATTTTTAAAGTTACAGGTGTTGAAAAATACATTTTCAAAATTTCATTTACAATAAAGAATTCAATATTTATCAAAAGAAAAAGGAAAATATCGTCAATTCTATAGATGCAGTGTAAGTATGGAATAGAAAACCTGTGAAGAACACGAAGTACTGTCTTCGAGTTGCTTTGAAAGGTGTTCTACAATCATAGGCTAGAAACCCCTGTAGTTTATATATCAAAGACTAAAGCAAAAAATTGGATAGAAATATAAATAGATTTGTATGTGCGACATTGAAGGAAGCATTAGTGAAGTGATACCGTATTTTTCTATCAAAAAATTAAGTTTTCATAAAGATTGTGATAACACGAATTTACTGCAATTTAATGGTCCGTAGTTAATTTCATGGAGATAAATTAATTTTTATTAGTGAAATCAGTTTTTTTGGACATCTTAGTGATCAGTTTACATATTATATACGCAAAAAAATATCTGTTGATTGAAAAACACTTTACTGTTGAAGAAGTTGCCTACTCTATTTTGGGTCACTTACTATTGCATCTAAATATTTATATGAAATCGTAATAATGAAGCCTTTGTTTACAATGGATGCCTTTTCTACAAGGTTCTTGTTTAGTATTGTTCTCTACCTCTGTACATATTATTACAGGTAACTATATTTTTGTGAAATTTGAGATTCCAACATTATGAATACAATTTATAGAACATTAAGCTAGGTATTTTTTTTTAATTTTCATAGGATTGCAATTAAGAAGAGTACGTATGGATAAGTTCCTCACACACAATAATTCCATGGTTCTTTTAGCCTTCCGAGTTTTACGGTTTCATCGTATGCTGCTTGCAAATGGTATTGACCCCATTTACATGAAGTTCAAATTGGATATCTGTCCCATGTTCTTCTTTATTTGTGTCCTAGAGAATTTTTATGATTCCTAGTTTTTCCAGAATAATACCGTAAAGACCATATCCTCCTGTACTTTTATTTCCACGGTACGTCCCTAGACAGTTATTTCTTGTTTTCCGTTCCTGCTCATTCAATATTAAAACTTGTTTTCCGGGCTCCACGTACAAAATCCGGAATAAATGGAAACTCTGCCATCCCTAATTGATGGTAAACATATTCAAAATTCAATGCTTGTTTTGTATGTATTCGTTAGTTCCGGCTTTATAAATAATTCTATAGCGCGAAACATATTTGGTGCTAGAATAAATTGACAGCTCTAGTAGGGGAATTAGAGATGCAAAATTCAATTCAGAATCGCTTCCGACTAAAAGATATGGTTTCAAAGTTTTCTCTTCTTCGTCATTTTTGTAACTTTTCCAACTGAAAGCCCTTCCCACGAACCCCTTTTTGGAAAAATGATAGAAGTTGGCTGTTAACAAGCTCTGCATAAATGACTTAGAAGCATGTTTAATTTTTATGTGCTTATTTAAAAATTTATGGTCACGTTCATAATTTGTAAGTGTGCTAGTTCTTATTATAAGATCAAAGATATACTAAAGTGGGATACACATTATATAATTTATTTTATTGCTGTATTGGTGCATTTAAAACACTTATAACTGGAAATGAGTGGGCTATATCGCCCTTAATAATAAAAATTTTAAGAATCAAGGATGTTTGGATTTTAAAACATTTTAACGATCTTTAGCGATACTAGTCACTTACACCTTTCATTATTATGAAATACATGAGCTAGGATTAGACAATAGTAAACTATAATAAGAAATGTTATCCCTCAGCCCTCTGTATTTTATATCTGGAAGAAACCGTTAATAGGAAACAAAGGTACCCTAAAGGCAACGGTTGCCTATTTTATGATTACTGACTCTTCATTAATTTCCAACAGAAATTAAATTAATAAACTATAAGAATAATAATATAAAATAAATTGTACGCCATGTGTACAGTAATAAGTGATACAATATTATAATAATAATAATAAACTCATAATGTTCGACATAATGCAGCTTTCATAATTTATTTAAACAAAAAGTCAACGCCATCATGTTTAAATAAATATTTCTTAGTTAATTAAAACATTTAATCTATGATGTGGTCGTGGTAGTTTTCCCTGGTAAGTTAGAAAAATACTTTAAACTTGAATACAGAAGAGAGTGACAATTTCACCATTAGTTTTATGGATAACAGTTCGTTTAAATTTTAAACATGGAGTGCTCTAAACTACCAGAAAAAGAAATATTTTTTTGTATATCACGATATGATGATATTACCAAGCATTTTTAATGAGATAAAATGCTATATTAAATGAAAATGCACGGATTATAAGCTGTGGCAACATATTATCTTTTTTTCAGCGCTTTCTTTATTCATTTGTCGATACTTCTCAGTAGTATCAGTTTCTTGCAGACATCACGTAGAGGATTGAAGCAGTTAGCAGCCATAGGTATCCCTTTACACCTGTTTAACCCTTAGGTATCTGTTTACACTTATCTGTTGGATGCTAGATGTAGCGACGGCATATGGGGTCACGAGAGAAACGAGGCCAAGAGGGTTTTAACCCCGACAAGAACACGGCTAAGATCGATCAATCAATCTCCTGTATCCTCTCAAGGGTATGGTTTAGCTCGCATTTCCTATCACGGTCTCCGTTTAGTTTCCGGTACGCGTCCTATCCATTTGCAACCGACCGGAATCAGAGACGGAAAGTGGCATTAAAAATTAAAGCATAACTTGGGCAAACATGAACTCTAGAGAGAGATTTTATTGGGAGTGTTTGAATGAATGTGAATTTGATTATTTATACTCAATTGCGGGAAAGATTCCGGAAATTAACCAAATAAAAACTGTTAACAATTAACACTTAACAAATTAACACGTACATTTTGTTATGATACCTCCTGTAAAATACCATAATATTGAAAAATATTCTAAGAAGAATAGGTAACTATTATTTTCGGTATGATAGTGCTTGAAATGAGAGGATCAGAAAATATTCAATGAGTTAGAATTATCAATCGGCAGTAAATTATAAATTAAGTAACGAGAGTAATTTAATCTCACCATCTTGTAAGAGGAACTAGGAAAATAGATTTTCGATAATTTTTCGCTATAATCGAATCATCCCAGAACTGCTGGTCAGTAGGTTCCCCAGTATTCTCATTTAATATGTTTCCACAGTAAAATAACAAACACTTTTACACTTTAAATTGTCCTATAAAATTGAAAAATCAAGAAAAAACAAAATTATAACTGAAATACTTTATTACAAAGAATTTGCAACTATGTGCCATAAAAATAGATTTTGCACGGCTAAAAAGTATATTACCATAAGTGGCAACTCACGAATACCAGAATTCTACCTCTAAACATCAAATTTACGAATAAATGCCCCGTAGTTACAGCATATTTATAGAAGAGATCCACTGGAGAAGAGAGTTTGAGGAGATATTCTCTCTCTCTCTCAATCCAAATATATCCGATCTGTTTGCTGTACTACTGGCACATAAAACTGTCCTCGCCTTTGGCTTGGTTACGTTAAATAAATTTTATCGATTGCAGAGGCTTCTTGCATAATTTATCATCGTAAAAACGTGAGCGAACCTTCGATTGCCTTTCTGGTCTCGGTTTTATTGACACATGACGACACTGGCTCCGCTGTCCCTTCCTCTCACCTGATGCTATACATTTCTTAGGTCGATGTCTTTAAGTATTCGCGCGCACGGTGAGTCCCATATGCACTACTTAGGCAGCTCTCGGATTTTGAGTGTGCGGCAGTAGCAATGATAATGCATCGCAAGCGAAACCACTTTTACTTGACTATCCCTCACTATGTCGTCCTATAAATGATGTATTTTCTACTGAATGTGAATTCTAGCAGAAATGAGTATCAGAGCTTAAGAAATCACGCAAAGATAATTGTAGAGAAAAAGAAATGCTGCTATTATCCTATTCCACTGCTTTTATATTGCACTCTCTTATACTAAATTCTTTTCCTTATACTTAACTCTAAGATAATTTCTCGTACTTCTGTAATTCGAATAACATTCTGATTCTTATTGATTTGTAACTACCGTGATAATCTGATCTTTTGGAAAAAGGAAAACTGCTCCAAAATTTCCTTCGGAAACTCCATTGGAAGAGGAATTAAAGTTTAAAAATAATCATGTGAAAGAAATTCCCGAAATTCAATGAACGCTACGCTACATAGAAAGTGGATTTGATCAAGAAATGATGGAAATCTTGCTTTCATAAATGTTTTCAAATCTCTATATATTGAAGTTACCAAAAAGTATATTCGCACCAACTATAATTCACATTTTCTGTCTTCGAAATATTGGTTTTTCCGGTTTATCACAATTATCCTCTGAACAACCTAGGTATAACGTCTTCTATGCCCCCCATAACTGGTATTTTCTCTGCTTTCACAACTTTCTTCCTTAACTCTTCATTTCGTTCTGGTATTCATTTCTCCCATCCGCAATTACACAATCTTTTATTGATGGTAACCTTAAGTTATAGAAAATAATAACACTGTAAACTTCCACAGTGGAAGTTTATAAAATAATTCAGAATGTCCTTCCGTGAAGTTCGGCCGAATATGATAGAATTTTTTTATTGATAGTCTTCTCTGTGAGGCGCAAATAAATCGTCGTTCACTTCAAGTTAGGTCTCTCTTTGGCCTCTTCAATGTTTCCATCTTCTTTTCTTTGATTTCTTCTTGTCTTATGCAGTAAGACTTCTCAAAAACGTTTTTATTTTAGAAGCCTTTTTCGAAGTTAAGTAGCTGCAATTCACAATTGTTAAGAAGTTTCACTTCGGTAAGGTACATATTAATCAGAAAAGGGAATTATTACTATTTCGATATTTTGTTAGTTGTTTGAATAAACTCCGAATCGTTCTATTTAAAAATAAAAGGACCGTTTACCTTACTCCTTTTTTTTTAAATGGAACATTAAATGGTCTATATATGAGATATAACTGACTTATCCTGAAATTGCCAATGATTGAAGCATTTATTTAGCATACGGCTGGTCAATTTTCTCTCGCTGACTACTGTCAGAATTATTATATTTTTAAAAAGAATGAAAGCAAAATCAATTTATTCCTATTTACATATTACAAATCAAATTTCAAATATCATTCTTATTAAATGCAATTTTATTTATTTACCATGATATTAAAAAAATTAATATCTATTTAAATAGGGAAAAATACGCCAATGCAACAAAAGATTTGGGTCTTCTTTTTTCAATGCTACTTATTTCTAGACCTACATATTCTCAAATTATTTTGCAATAATAATATTGAAGTAAATGGAGCATAAGGATGTACTTGTAGGAGCAAAGAGAAAACTCTATGGAGTTTTGTATACAAGATTTTTTCGGCAAATGAAAAACCCTCCTCTTGTTCCAAGACTTGTGTGACCCTTTAGAGAAAGAGAGTTACCACATCGTTTCTGAACTATCCGAACAAGCTACCATATACCTTGGGGATACGCTCACTGAAGTTTGAAACTCGTGTTCTAGCTGATCACCAGCGACCTCCTTACCAGAAACAGTTTTGATTATTGAATTTTGGTCTATTCCCTTCCACTCAAACCCTTCGAATGCCCAAATGTGTTTAAAAGTAGGTCAAATATTTACAGTTTATGAAATTGACCTATCTCTTTACTTTTACTATTATTAAATAATTTAATATAAAAATGCAAATTAAAAAACTAAGTATAAGAGTAGTTGCTCCCATTCATGTTATTATAGAAATAAGTCATGGAAGATATTGACTAAAGAATATTAAAGGTCCAGCAGGGAGGTATGACGTAGCTAGAATGGGTATGAAAGAGGGGTGGGGAAACTAGTTTATGCGGAATTGCTGGGAATTACTTGCTGAAGGATGCCATTTCAATACGGTAATGTCGATTATTGATCTTCGCATTTTTGTTTCCTTTAATGAAGTTTCGAAGATAGGAAGCTCCCAACTCCATGCATACAATTTTATATTCAAATTAAAAATAGCTCACCCACAATCCAGCCCAACCTCGAGAGCAAAAAATTTCGCAAGCAGGAAGTTTCATTGAACATAATTATGATGGTGCCCCTCGGTCATGTAGCGACCCTAACTAAGCTGCCTTATCTGGTGGGTTCGAAATGCCAATGGTCCGATATTAAACTAACACACGGATGGAAAAAGCTAGCGGAGGAGTTGTCAAATTATCTCAGATGGTCTAATTGATCGGCACGGGTCACGAAACTTTTCTCCGAGTAAAAGACCCTGAATTCCTTCGCCTGTAGTCCCTTCGCTAACTTCATTAGAGTTTTCATGAACCTGTTGAGCTTCCTCGATGACCGCGTCCTTCAACAAACAAAATACTCATCGCTCAAGGCTATTGGTCTATACTGAGAACCTCAATTCCGAAAGTTTGCTTCCGCTTCCTAAGTTACTCACTCAGTTACTCTTCTGCCACCGTTTGCACGGAAGTTAGATGAGTTGCTGTTTACAGCTCAGTTTTTGCAGGTGTTGATTGGTGAACTGTATCAACCTTACAAGTGGTGGACTTTAAAGGCATCTGTACTGGTGAGTGCCATCATTGTTTGGTTACCCATTAAGCATTATCGGAGGAGAGATTGAGTGTAAAGACCCATCTTAATGATTCACTAGAGTTTTTAAATAAGGAAAAATGGTGTTGTGAGCGAATTGGTGACCTTTTTTGGCAAGTTGCTATGTTGTGCAACTGTGCGAATTATTACGGCTTTTCTTTTATCGAAAAAGAAAGTATTTGTGAGTTTTTACCGTCAATATCCTCAAATTTCTGTTTCCAATTAGTTAGGTTAAGTTGGTTTTAACTAAGATACTCGAAACGTGAGCGAAGGCATGAACTTAATTGCTTGAACATTTAAATGACCTAAATGATGGTTAAGCACTTGGTATAATCGGAAGTAGGAGCTGGGGTTGCAGGTTGTATAATCATGGGAGCCCAATTATACTGAATCGGCTTGGCGAAAAGAAGTGAGAGTGAAATCTTAAAGTTAAATTTGTGTCAAGATGGAATTATATCGTTAAATAAATTATCATCATCGCCTATAGGCCGACATGGATTATGTAATTGTGAAGTAAAAAGATTCTACTTCTACAATAGAGATTATTTCCGCTAATTTATCTGTTCATCGTATATTGCTTTTAATAAATTTAAGATATCATGAATTATCCTTTTAAGTGGAATTAGAGGTTTTTCGTGATAGGTTTTTCGCGTTATTATCAAAAAATTTCCTCAACTTTCATAATAAACATAGTTTAAGTGCAATTATTTCTGCTATCGTTTGAATAATTTTTATTTGCTAGAGGTTTAACCATTGTTTTCTGGTGGAAATGTACTAAGAAACTGACAAAACTACTGTCCTTATTTAATTTCCATTAATAATATTCTTCTTCATTGGTATTATTTTCTTAACTCTTTTCCCTTTGATTCCATCTGATTTCCATCCATTTGATTTGATTTGTTCCATCTGCTACATGGAAGTAAATGTAACATTTACTCTAGATTATTTGGTAGAATAAAGATGAAAATTGAGGGGTTAATGATTAATTATCTCACCCTTGCTTTAATAAACTCAACTTTTTTCTTTCCTCAGAATTTGTATGCAGCCTCCCCCCTCTTGAAGCCTATTCAATTCGTCGGAGATCACTCCATGCAGCTGAATATCTCCACGAAGGGCTACCGAAGGATGTTGAGGGTCATTTTCAGTAAGTTACTTTCTTTACAATTTTGACTCTGATTTTTTTCATTTTATTTTAAAATTATAAAAGAAAAAAAATCATACTAAGCTCTTTATGCTCATGTGAATGGCCAATTCATTATCTTATTACTACTTTATGGTAATTCTTTATTGCCGTATTGAATGCTGAATTATGATGTTTTAGCTAGTTTAACTATATTTTAGTTTATAATAACTATTATTTAGTATATTTTAGTTTAATTTAGTTATATCTATTTCAACAGCCAAGCATAAATATGAGGAAACAATGTCTGTCACCAGTTATACTCACTTATGTATAATCTTATATTCTAGTCAAAGTAACTTATCCATTAATGTGTTTCTTGGTAGTGAAAACTGAATAATTCTAGGGAATTTAGTATGGATAGATTTTATGAATAGTACGTGCTGTAAGAGCACGGAAAAGGGCTTCTTATAAATAGGTGAAGAATGAATGTTCTTGACGTATAAATGGGCAAGAATGAATGCATAGCTTTACCGTAAGCCGAAAGGAGCTCGAAAGGTACCTACTGCATGTGTGGAATTGAATGTGGATTGAGAGAGAGGCTGGAAAACCTTTATGAAAGGTCGGTTGGATTGCATTGAATGTATGGATGACCATGAATTAGAGGTATTGGAGTAGTATGTTAATGCAGAACGAAATATCAAAAAGCAGGTTAAATGTAGCTTATGGGAAAGATGTGTGAAATACATACCACAAAGGAAACGTAAAAAGTATGGGAAGATGAGTGAGAGCATCGAGAGCGATAAATGAATTTAAATCTACGAAAGTAAGGAATAAATCTTTAAAATCCATATTGAGGAAACTTTAGTAAAAGTTTCCTCAATATGGATTTTGATATAATTAATACAAAACTACCACAAAGTTACGCCTGATTCCGTGTCGAATAAATCTTTGATTAATTATGAAAATTACCTGTTTATCCCCGGATGAAATAGCAAGCGTGATGCAATGCGTCTTGTTTCAGCTGACGAACTGCGTATAGCGCTCAGTTCTAATTATAATGCTGGAGAGGAGATGGAAATCTAGTAGGATTGCAAGCAACTGCGTAAACTATTCGTATACAAGAAAGACACGTCTCAAGTTTTTCTTTATTGATTCTTGGTTTGTCATCGAGTTTTGCTCTTTTAAGCATACACTTTAAATTTTTTCCGATAAAATTTAAACATGCAAGTCCTTTTCCAGGTTTGCGTATCTTTTACTTCAGTACTTTCAAAATCTCCAAACGGAGAATACAAATCTCACACAGATCTGAAGGAATTCCTTTAGTGTGCCCGCCATACTTCCTTTACTGGAGCTACTAAGAAAATACACCGGAAATCATTTTCCGATATCCGAAAACATTTGAAAGATCTGAGTTAAGCAAATAAACGTGCCTACTTACCCTTAATGTTCTGGTACATTTTCTGGTGATGCTATTATATATCATCATTGATTTTTTGCATATTTTGGTTTCCTTTTGGACTCATTATACAGCAAATTCCACAAGCTAACTTGTAATGTTCAAAATGAATCGGAAACTGATTAAGGCTTGACCCAATTTGAAAAAACCGATTCAGACTTTGAAAATTACGAATTTAATTTTCCACAATGTTCCGATAAAATGAAAATCGGTGGGAGCGACAAAAATCGACGAATCTCGTCATTATACGCAAGCAAGGAATTACTAAATGTTAAAACTATCCATTTTAATGCATCCATTTTAAAATCACACCTTTGATCCTGCGTAAATGCGCGTGAAAATTGATGAAGGATGTTCGTGAATCTTCCATTTTGAGCTCTTTAAAAAAGGCATTCCTGTGATATTTAAATCATTCAAACACAGATACAAATATAGTTCACTACAAAACAGAGCAGAATTTACAACAGCTTTAGGATATTTAGCATGTACGTTCTTCATAGTCTATCCATAGTAGCTAGCATAGAATCAAAGAGAGCTTGGCATGTAAAAGAAGGTAATTGAGGCTTTATGGCACAGATATGTTAAGTAGTATTATTTAGAAACCCTCTCATGGTTTAACAAATAACACATCGAGCTAATTCAGATATTCAGTTGTACCCTTTGGCGTTGTCAGGTTGTAACTAGAGGTAAAAATTCCTCAGCTGACCTACATATTTTTCCTAAAATCATCTCTTATAATGTATATCTGCGTAGGCCACTCAGTGAAAATTTCTATAACTTATCATCACCGGAGCCCGAGGGCTTAAATTGAAATAAAAATGTAAAAGCCCAATTGGTCACGACTTGCCACTTTATCTACATTATGATTGGAATTCTATAACTGCAAGAGATTATTACAAAGTACCCACGGTATTTCCTAGATTGGGGGGTCATATGATTTGCTTAAAGCTGGTATGCATTAGCCGAAAAGCTTCGCCTCTTGTCATGTTATTCAAGTATAGGAATCCCCGTTCGATTGTAGAGGAGAATTTAATGAGAAGTATGTTGACGTGAAGTCAATCGGTTTTGAAGGATTTGCATTCTGAACTAACGAGGGGGCAATCTGTCAGTAGGCAGTCCGATGGAATCGAAAGCAGCTTTGTCACGAGCGTGGTCACCAAGAGACAGAGAGCGTGGGGAACCCAAACCATAAAACACAAATCACGTTGGGTTTTGCACACGTTGTCACCCCGTTAATAAGTTCTCAAGCGAATATTTTAAAAGGTTTTTTCTTGACGGATGAGTCTCGTTAATAATTGTCATTGATATTTTGTGGTCCACGAAAAAATTGGGAGATTTTTCACCACTCGAAGTTTTTAAATTAAAATGAGGACAGACGTACGACTAAGCCTAAAAGACGAAATGGCCTCCGAGGCGTGGTGTTAGCTGGAGCATACATAACAAATTTACTGCTACTACTATTTCTGGAAAGGAAAACTTCTCTTCCTAATTCAACTTTCATAATGCAATGTGGTTCGTAACTCTTGGTTTTATTCAGACACATAGCTTTCGTTCCAAAATTTCTCAAAACAAAATCTTGGAGGAGGACGTTTTTCATGAAGATTTATTATATCCATTGGAAAACTTCAGTTTGAACAAAAAGTAAACTTCAAGAAATTCAATTTTAGCCTTTGTTAATTGCGCAGGAAATTGTTTTGACAGGGTTTCGGTAAGAGAGGCCCATTTAAACTTGTCTGACATAATGACTGGAAAGTTAATAACAGCACGAGGATTAATCATCGGTATTTCTGTTTATTTTTTATCGGACGTCGATGTCGTTATACTCGAAAGAAAATCAACGTTACAGCAACCTTTTTTTCCTCTCTATTTCGTTAACAAAAACCCAAACAAAGGAGAAAAAATACTTCTATGCATCCTGAATGATTTTTATTCGTTGTCCATGAGGAGTTTAAGCTATGTGGTGGATTTTTTGCTCTTTTCAGGTGCAAACAATGGTAGCCAAAATATTTCAGCGGTGAAGAAAATAACTGGAAGTGGAAAAATTAACCTGTTTACGAATGGGTTAAAATTGTCTCTCGTGCTAGAATTATTTCGAGTAAAACTGGTTCATAGAATTTAATCAATTTCAGACGGCTTTACTGTGTGCATATCCGTGACAAGAAGAAGTTTTCACTTGATGGTAGCCGATCGGTAACTAAACCAATCGTTTGAAAAGTACTTTTAAAATTATGTTAAGTTTAATCTTTCTTTCTGCATTTCTCTTGCCGATGAATAAAATCTATTCATAAAAATCTGTGATCTGTTAAGTTATCTGTTAAGCTGTGCTTATGAAAAGAAATGAATTATTAAATAGTCGTTATTAAATCGAAAGCATTTGGCGTTCTATTCAACATTGGATTTCTAAGGCGTACAATATTGAGACGAGTCCAAACAGAAATAGGGTGAAAACTACCAGAACCATTTCATAAAAAAATCACACTTTATGCTCGTTTTGGTAACCAAAAAACAAAGTCATGAAAACACAATTAGAGAAAGAGCTTCCTTGGACAGAAAAAACAGTCAATTTGGAGAGTTAATTGACCATCGTATAGTTATGGAGATTTTATTTTCGAGCGCGAGACTCAAATCAATTACCACGGCGACGGGAATAATTTTCCCCCTCTTGAAACATCGTATTCCGGCTATCAAAGCCAATCTTGAATTTCTCGCTGAATTTTCACTTCCAGCAGCCTCAATTCAAAATCAATTAAGCGCAATTAAAATGTGTTCGCAAAGAGAGGAAGGTGGTGAAATTGTTCCCGGACCCAATAATTCCTACTTTCAGCCTGTATTAAAAAATATGAAGTCGCAAAAAACAAGCCCGTTAACTGATGGCCATCGGGTCTTATTCAAGTGGAAGATAGAGAAGAGAAAAAAGTGCAGTGTAGGCCCAGACAATTTGATTCGAACTGCCATTAATTTTCTTCAGAGACAAAATATTGGATGTATTAAAATGCTAATATTATTCATTGAGTTCGTAGCGTTTTGGATTTTTAAAAATCGTACTTGATTGGTATTGCGAGTCTAATATGGTCAACGATAAGGAGGCACATGAAATTGCTATCCTTGAATTTCTAGCTGAATTTCTCAAGCGGAGAAGTGAAATGAATCACTTTGACTCATTGCGACACAAAGGTATCTGGTCCCGTATCAGCAATCCCCGAAATTATATGAGTGACTCGTGAACAATAAATTTTCTCCACGCCTCCACTCAGTATCTTTATTTAAGCTTCTCATCTTCTGATTACTAGTAGGAGATTTATAAATTATTGGGAAGGTCGACCATTTTCAAAACATATATCGAGTAGCAGAAGCTGGTCCGCACCATAGACATTGGAATCCTGTCTTGGAAAGGTTTCGGTTGGAAATAATAACGTTGAAATATGCTGAGCTCAAGATGCATATTAACGAGCAAATTTTTCTTAAACCTCCCATTAGCGTTCCCCATAACGTAATTACTTGTCCAGTTTCGCGGTCTGACACGTCATTTGAAGAACGTCTCAAGCATTTCTGTGGGCTATTTTTGGCCATCAAAATTCCCACCTACCAAATTTGCATTCAATGTAGCTGCTAAGAGAACCTGTACGATATTTATGGCTAGATTTATTCGATTTATTCGGCTTTCAAGTGTACATCATCTTGAGTGCATGTTCTCATGATTCATATTTTTTGGTAAGGACTGGCGATTATATATAACCTCCTAAAGTGTAGGAGATTTTGATAGTATAAAATAATGCAGTACAAGAAGGAGGATACTATTACTTCAGGAAAAGGAATCGTCCAGCAGAATGACAGAAAATCTGTATTGTTGAATTAGGGGTTGAAAATCTCATTCGGAGAAAACAAGAAAGAATTTAGGTACCTAACCACTACTGAAGATGAAAGCAATGCTTTCGATAAGCGCATTGAGTGTTCTTAAAGCGTGGTGTCATTTCTTGTTTTCTCCTATCTATATACTCCTATAGGGTATAAAACTGGTGAATGAGACGAGGAACGCCGACAAGGACGGAGATTTCAAACCTCCTATTCTTTAATATCCGTGTTCCAAGTTTTTCTTGTTGTGTGTACTTTACTATGTATTTGAATCACAACAGGCTCATTCATATACATTCATGTGGAAACTGTTATGAAGATAAACATAAGACAGAATTATTATATTCCTCAAACCAACTTTACCACTTCTTGGATTCATCGTAATGAATTGTCTATATATCTTATTTTTTATTACTTGTATTTTTTGGATGCCAGAATTTTGATTTAAGGAAGAAAATTGAGGCTCCCGGATAGTCATGTGGACAGCGCGTTTGCCTTTGGTGAAAGCGGTCCCGGGTTCGAATCCCGGTGGGAGCCAATGTGCGAAATGACCTTAGCTGTCGAAGCACTTTTAACAATACTACTACCAAGGAAGAAAATTAAAGTTGATTTAGACAGGACTGTCTAACATTTGTTGATACTGATTGAAACGTGTAGCTATTATGATAGCAGAGATTTAAATTTCTAAAGCCCTTCTAATGTTCTGAGTTTTATTCATAGATACAAGAAATTTAAAATTAGGGAGAATTTTGTTGTCGATGTAAATAAAAAAAAGAAATAACGCTACAGAGATGAGAAAATTCCTCAGAATTTCAGAACTCAATATTTCTTGAGGGTTGAGGAGTAGTGTTGTGTGAATTCATTGAAAGTTCGTAATTTTCCTTCAGCAATAGAAGCGATTTAGCAAAGGATGCAATTGAAAGAGGCCATTGAAAGATTTCGTGGAAATATTACACCGACTTCAAACTTTGATGAAAACCATTCACAGCTACAAATTCGAGAAAGTTTGACAATACTCGTGATAACTTCGGAAACGTCCATTTAGAGAATAATAATTGGCATTCCGTTAAAAAGTTGGAGAAATTCAATTGTGGTTGGGTAGAAAATGATTCTCTCCATAAGAAAATTTAACGAAAGGTTTTTTCTTAATCATCACTTAATTGCGTGGAAAATCATTTTGTAAAATCTGCATCTGTGACAATTACATTCCTGTATCAATGAAGATTTTCTTCAGGACATGCACATGAAAGTGTTTTGATTAATAAGTTGAAAATAATAAATTTGAAATTTCGTAAACCGCGTATAAAGCCTCCAGGTCACAATACAGTGATATCTTTCTTTCATTTAAACACGGCAGGACGGCATCAGATCTATGGGAAAAAAGTTTAGACGTCGTTGAACTAAGTTATTATTTTCCATTTTAATTGCAATTGATTTATAAAAGAAGACTATAACCAAACTTTCCCATTATTCTGGGTATCGATTCCAGGAGGTAAAGAACATAATGCCTAGAACGCCCACAAAAGTTGCATCCAACGTAAAGGTTATCCATATTTTTCCAACGTCTGATCTAGGCTAACCTTTCCTTTATAGGGTTAGTTTATCTATTTCGTAATCGAATAAAATGATAAACGCGAATTTAATTTACAGGAAATTACCTCAAGTTATCAGCTAACAAGTTTAGCCGACTGTCACCGATGTTTAGGCCAAACACTCAGAAGCAATAGTCAGGGGCTACCAGGGGAATACCCAGAGGTTGACTGCGAAATGTGCAGCCATAACATCGGTGATATTCGACCAAACAATCCTGATGATAACCTGAGAGGATCTCCTGCATTGCATACGCCGGGAAAGAACCAAGTCGTTTTACGCATACATCATTTGCATGAAAGCATCCGTTCTGGAAGTTTATACGCCCACATTAACCGGAAATCCTAGCTTTCGATTGAGTGCATGACGGCTCGAATCAAAATCCCTTTCCAGAACCTACATCTCGTGTTTGTTTACCTGCAAATCCCCCAGATTAAGAGGCCACAGGCGGAAATACCGAAACCAGACGTATGTGGATTTCAAACTTCATGTTTATGAAGAAGGCAGATCAATATTGCATGGCACACAGGCCGAGTAGTAGCCGAGTTTGCTCGATTGGAACGGGTGATCGTGTTGCAGTCCCGACATTCTTTCGCTCTTCAAGAAGTCATCGACCGGTTCGCTCCCCGGAGCACTTTTCGTTGACCACATCGCTCACCTCGCCCCAGAGTGGCTTAGGAGCCCCGCTAACCAGCTGCGGATTCCAGACTTCGTGGTACAGGTGTAGGCGTAAGGTTAGAGTTTTAAAGGAAGTTCTGCTCATCCCTCTAAAGAATTCTGTGTAAAGGTGAAAACGAGATAAGATATCAGATGATAGGGAGATGGGAGAAGATATTTAACAAATCTAGGAATCATTGTTTTGTTAGCTATGAAGGAATGCTCAAAGGAGCTGGATATGATTAAATTTTAGCTCCCAAAACATCATGCAACAGAACAATTTCAAAATAAAATGAATAAAATAGCAAAAAACTACATAATATGTCCACAGATATACGTAATACTTAAAGAAAATATAACAATTATTGCGGAGATGTTCTCGGACTTTGATTGTGGGTATATATAATAAAAAGAAGGTTAGAATAGTAAGACCGATATTTTAATTTAAAATAATACATAAAATACTATAATATACTAATATATTTTTCAGGGTAGTATAAATCAATATTTTAGTTATACTATTTCACCATTCATAACAAATATCGATCTGTAAATAACTTAAGATGGTTAAATAGTTTATTTTTAGAAGATTGTAACAAGGTTGTGTTCTTAATCCAGTTGGATAAGAAGTTCCTAATTTTAGAACCTGTGATTAAAAAGGAATTAGGTTATGTGTTGCTATGAGGAATGAAGTAATTGAGGTGAATGGGAATGGAGGATTTGAAATGCTGTTGAAACAATGAAGTTGGCTGAAAATACAAGGTGGAAATAAATGATTTATTTTCAATAGCGTTTCCAACTATTCTGTCACCTTTTTGAGTTTTGCAAAGAATTTTAGTCGTTCCACCCTTACAAATCATCATAGATAATTCATTTATTGCAATTATATGTATAAAAATATATTCAGGAACACTTTGCAAGTAATAATAATTTATAACTTCAGAAATGCATTCATAAAAAGAGTTAAAGTGCCCCCTTAATCTACGTTTAAACTGATTAGCTCAAGTAATTATCAAAAGAATCTTTGAGTTATACATGCGAACACTAATTTTTCGATGATATTTTTTGTATAATATGATATCTATATGTCATGTGATAATTTTGCACGTAAAATATTTCCTACTAATCTTTCTAAATATTTTCTGTAATATGAGTGATGTTTTGAAGAAGATACATTTTCGCTGCGCTGCGCTGAATATTTTTATTAAAAATTTAAAACTGAGGAGAAAATTGAGATTATATTACGAAATACATCCATCCAACTAAATTAAAACATCCCAGTCAATCTAAAAGCTTAACATTTGAAAGTAAATTAAAAAGGAGCAGAGCTAGTTCCTGATATTGATTTTTGTCCTATTACGTCCAATTAGTTCGTGTTCCTATCATTATTTTTCCAGTATTTCAAATTACAAGAACCGGATATTTACAGTCCGTTTGATAAAAGCAAGATCTATCTGGCTTTTTTGACCTTGAGATATTATATTTTCTGGAAGTTTCATCATTGCCGTCCTAGAATATTTACTTGGTTCTGAGTAATTCTGAATTAAATATAATTGTAATGTACAATTCCAAAGTAACAAATAAAGAATTTAATTTGAAACTCATTCATTTAGGATTCAATTATTTCAAAGATTTTATCTTTTACTCTGAGCTACATTCGTGAAGGAAGATTTTTTGTAACTGAGGAAATGTATTTTAAATTAAGATAAAAATTAAGGTAAGAGAGGAGACATGAATACTTAAGAATGTATTATTGGAAAATTTAAGATTCCAAGTTGAATTTTTCAATCAAAGATCTGGTATTGTTCAGTAGTTTAAATAAGTTCATATTTTTCTCTGGACTATATTCGTGAAGGAAGATTTTTAAAAAATTTAAGAACTTTAAGTTAAGATAAAATTTAAGCTAAGAGAGGAGACAGAAAAAACTTCATTGTGTGCTATTGGAAATTCAAGATTCCAAGTTAAATTTTTCAATAAAATATTTGCTAGTGTATGAGTTATCATGCTCTAACGGAAGGGAAGAGCAAGGAATCGATAAATAAATATAATTCGTTTTGCAAAATGGCGGAATGGAAGTATGTTATAGAGAATAACAAGAGAATGGAATCCGGAGTCGTTGTTTTTCTGTACCGCAAATCTAAAAGTAAGCAATCTTCAGCTGAGTCTTAAGACATTGCTTGAACTAACTTTAAATATTTATGGAGTTGAAGGAAAAGTAATAAAGGCTGTGGAAATTTTTAAAATGCCTCCCTGCTTATTTTCGAAACTCGAGCAAGTTAGCAAATAACGGAATTCTTACTTCATTCAAAGTATGTAAAACAGTCTGTACTATGCTACTATTGAGGTCAAGATAGTAATCGCAACGTTTTCGGAGCAAACCCTTGTCAAAAATTCAAAACTCTTGAAAATAGTCTTATAGAAAATAGTCTTACCATGAAATTTACTTGTCTAAGAGATCAAAAAATTCAAAATATACCCCACGAAGGAGTTTTCCTTAAATCCTATTTTACACGAAGTAAATCAGTCATAGGAGTTTCTAAAAGTGAGTATGCGAAAAAGTTTCATTATCTCTCAATGAATTTAAAATCATAGTTCAATCAATCTGAGTGATAATATATATATTTAATAACTTTTGTTCCATTCATATATTTAAAAATTCTTTATTTTACTATGATTTAAATAAAACCATTGATATTTTACTTATTTGCCATTGTGTACTTCTTTTTAAGTGTAAAACTATTTTCATGATGTTTATTTTTTTTGCATTTTTCCTGTATATAAAATACAGGATTTCATAAAAGTATGATTTAATGTATGGGTAGTTAATATAATTTTTTGTTATGTCATTTATATCTCGCTAATATACATAGTTCTTCCATATTTTAATTTTTAAAGGGAAACTCCGGTCAGTAAAAAACAATTATATATATGAGAAATATCATCCGTAGATAATATTGCACTGCATAATGTAATGCATTACGATTAAGAAGGGATGCAACAGATAAAATAAGCAATAATAAATGATCATTATTACTCCTTGTGCTAGTAATATACTTGAACTTCTAAATATAACTGTTATGCTTACTATCACTGTTTTCCTATCTTAATTTACTTGCCAAATCTCTGGAAAACTTTTATACATTATGTATTACCATCTTTTATTCTTTCAATTTCATCTCTAGGTTAAACAGTTATATGATTGGGATTTTGAGGTCTCGCATATTTCCTTTAGAATTTATTAAAGGGAATTGGATGCATGTGGCATTTATGGCTTAGATTAAATCTTAAGGGATACTGATTTTTATTCAGAGGAAAGCCATCATTAAGGAAGTTAAATCATATCAATTTTGTACCCTTAATGTGTTAAAGGGACATAAGTTTATCCTTTTTACTGCGTAAATGGAATAAAAAACACAATGTTAACTCTAAAAATATATATAATATATATTTACGTTAGATTATATATTATATAAATATATATTTTGTACCCTTAATGTGTTAAAGGGGCATTATTTTATCCTTTTTACTGCGTAAATGGAATAAAAAACACAATGTTAACTCCACAAATATATATAATATATATTTTCATATTAATATATACTTTATTAAGATATAGTTATATATTTTATATTGATACATATTTTATAATTACATATTATATATTTTGTGGAATAAACATAAGGTTTCTTATTCCTCCATCGTTATGGAAAATTATAACCCTACAACACAGGAGTACGATAAATTTATTTGTTTAAATGCATTGTTACCGTGAATATTTTAAAATTATAAATATTCATCCCACGCTTCCTCTAAAGTTATTGCCAAAGTTTAAATTTATGTCAAGTTTCTCGATACTACGTCTAGTTTTTCAATTCTGTCTCCCACTTTTGGGAGGAACAAAGGCTTTGCTTTGCCCCGTGAATAAGGATTCTCAAGCATTACATCAGCTATTGGAAGTTTAATATCGCTGAACCCGTGCTGCAATGCTCTGCGACCCATAGGTTTTATAAATGGATGGAATAGGGTTTGGGCGAAGCGAGGGAAAGAGAATGAAAGTTGAATGATTGGAGATAGGATACAGAAATGTGATTCGAGCATCTTGATATGCTATAAAGATCGCATGTTCGTAGCCATTTCCTACCCTAGGATAGCTAAGATGATTACTTATTATCGTGAAAGAGATTCTAAAGAAAGGTTATAAAATTAGATCATCTTCTTACAAAGATGATGATTACGGACTTAGGACGATGGACGAAGAGGATATTGGATGACAAGAAGGGTTGGAAATTCTACTGAAAGGAGGATCTAGGAGTTGGTCTGATTTCTTTATGCTGGACAAATTGGAAATCCTAAGCTGTATCCGGCAAGTAGAGTGGCCGGGAATTCCCGGCCCCGGCTGACTTTTTTTCTAGTTTGTGTGTGCCCTTATGTGAAAAGTCATACAAATCCTTTTCCTAGAGTACAACCAATAGAATTAAATTAATAACTTTGGAAAAAAACGAGGTAGACATTGGAAGACTCAAAGCTGCGCGTATTTTAAGAATAAGAAAATTCTAAATTTTGATGCATCTTTCCTATCCGTCATGCACATGACTGAGAGAATAAGACATACACCAAAGATGTTGAATGAAAATATAGTATTTGAATATTGGTAAAGATTTTAAAGTTTGAAAGTAAATAGCATCGAATAATATTTTACTAGCAATTTCTAATTAATTTATAATATGTTGCCAATGCACTATTATGTTCATTTCTGGGTAGCTTTAAAAGAGCTTATTATGTATATCAGAATATACTCTGGTACGAAATAAGTAAAATCTGGAAAAGAATTTTAACATGCTTTACATGAAACTTATTTATTTATAACATAAAAACTTTTCTGCTAAGAGTATACTGATAAATCACTCGTGAGTAAACCCGATAAGTTAACAAGAGGGAGGCTCAAATAATTTATTTGTTGGTCTACTGTGATTAGTGCAATTAAACTCGATATTCATTGGTTATATCCTCATATGAATTTGTTAAAGCCTATATATTATATAGCCTATATATCTATATTAAAATATCAATCTGTTAAAAGGGTAACACAGATATCTCTATTTAATAATTGTATTGGCTGTTAAGTGCTGGTTTTGTGACTCGAAAAATCGATTTGAGAATAGATTGTAACAACTAAAAGGGAAAAATGAACACGGCTGTGCTATAAAAATGAAGTCAAAAGAGCTCCAAACAGAGGTATTGTAAGCGTATTACGTATTTCGGTCACTATGCCATCATCTTCGGGAGAAGAAGAGTCAGTTCTCTTCTCTTCTTTCTCTTCTCTCGAATGTGGTGAAACTTTCACCGATATATCGAGAATTATAACGCTTACAATACCTCAGTTACCGTGAACCTTAACCCCTATGGTTAGAGTACTTCCGCACGACGTCGACGGGTTTTACGCAAACAACGGCTATTTCGGAGCTCTTATAACTCTCAATAATGATAGATGCTTAGTTAAACTTAGATTGTTTGATGAAATTTAATTGGTTGAAATTTATCAACTCAGTTAAAACATTTTCCCAGTCCCACTGAAAATCCATAAAAAGCTGAATGGTGTATATTAGCTTGTGAGGGATTCTTAACCATGTATTTGAGATAATGTTCTTTTAGATTAGTTGAAATTTGTTTTTAAATAGTAAGATTGGTTCCCTTATTTTTTACTGTTATACGACTATAAGCATTAATTTTGTTCAATGTTTTCTTAGCCAAGAGATACAGCGTAGATACTTCAATGGATACCTTCGAAAGTAGCATATTCAGAAAAGAGATATATAGATAAACCAACAGAGAAATGAATGGAAATTTATTGACTTATGAGGACGAATGTATGAACCTACTCTGATTCCAACTCTCAAGTAATTGTGGAATGAAGAAGAGTACAAGCATATATTACATTTTACCTAATTTACAATATCCTTAGATTCGATCTGACCAGGTAACACTTTCCATCCAGTATCTTCTATGAATCCTCTATTGTCATCATATACCTCTCCTTCATTTTCATCCCATCCCAACTTCAGGATGACCGAGGGGCTCTCTTGCGAGAAAGGCCTGTGGCTGCACATCGAAATTACGGCCCAACCATCCCTTTGCTATGATCAGGTTAGGGTGGTGAGGGGGCGGGGCGGGAAGGTGGGAATGGCGGGGAAGGCCCTCCTTCGAGACGTACAGGAAAGCCGACAAGGCAAGGCTCTTTTCTTGACGACCTCTGCTGAAGAAATTGATCATAATATGCTCACAAAAGCGCTTACCGTCTAAGACTTTAGCTATAGTAACCCGTATTAGCGGGCATAAGGACTTAACGGGTACCAGATGCTGTTCTACGCTACAATGTGAAGCAATAATTATTCAGCGTTAGTAGTTCTTTCCTCTTTTTAAATACTTTAACATGGAAAATAAATTTTCTGATTTTTGAGTGGCATTTTGGCTAAACCATAGATTATTTTTCAGTTATCTTTGATGGCGTAAGGATGGAGATATCTTTAACTTTTGGGAAGAAATTAGCTTGTATCACAAGGAGTTGCTTTTGGGGCAAAGCTTGGGATAACTATGATTTATAGAACCATTTTCATTGAAAAATGTACCAAATTTCTTAATTCTCCGTGCAAGTTTCAAAAGAGACATTCGTGAAATGATGACAATTACGATGTAGTATAATGTAAGTATTTGATATTTTTAGTTGACATTAGCAGTTAAGAAGTATTCATATAAATCAAAGCTGCTTGAATATAGAATTAACGACGTTAGATCAGATAGAATAAATAATGAAAAATGGTGATGAAAGTTTCCAAACTGGAGTTCAGTCATTAGTTTTTCTTATTGATGTATAAATGGCTCCTATTAGGTATGGTATGCACCAAGTTTAATATATTTTATA
The DNA here is from genome assembly GCA_947579665.1 of Sympetrum striolatum. Lineage (NCBI taxonomy): Eukaryota > Metazoa > Arthropoda > Insecta > Odonata > Libellulidae > Sympetrum > Sympetrum striolatum. The sequence goes on along the minus strand of OX388351.1, from coordinate 48,420,679 downwards.
TCACTTATTAATTTCTAAGATTTTTTAAAAAGATCATCTGATTTTAAGTGAAAATAAACATAAACATAGGCCTGTATATTTTGCATGTCCAAATGGTGAGTTTCGTTGATTTCGTTGACTTACTCCCTTTACTGAGAAAATGCTGTTTCCAGAACTTCGTTCATGTCATCAGCATAGTTCATCATGCTTTGAGCTCTTCATCGCTATGTTCTGCAAACACTATCTTATCAAAACAATCAAAAACCTATCTAAAATCGCTATCCACTTGGTTGCTTATTCTCGAACGTCGGAAATTTCAATTTTTCCGAAGAAAAGATTTTGACCCAACAAAGAACTCAAGTAATAAGAAGGAATCTTTTCAAGTCAAATTGTTAGTTCTTGGGAATGTTTGAAGGTACTCAGACAAAGGAAGATTTAATTATCTCATTCCCCAGGTCGGACATTTCCTGAAGACTGGGAGCTCTGGTCTAATTCCATGTCCCCGCAAACTCCGATGAAAAATTTTCCCTCGCGGAGTCGAAAAATAAAAAGATCTCGCCGGAATGGAAATGACGGAAGCCGTGATGAGATTACTATGCTCCCCTGGCCGAAATATGGCGTTACCGCGCCCCGAAATAAGGGAAAATGGAAATTCGACTCCAGAGTTTTAATCATTTTAAGCCTGCCGGGAAAGAACGAGGAATTAATAGATGAAACTGAATACACGCTTTCTTTTTCCATCGCGTGAATCTTTTAGCTAATTTAACCTTCCTGGGTGGTTTTTCATTCTGTCCTTTACTAATTGGATATCCCAACGATGCAAAATATACCAAATAATAAGATATAAAATAAGGCGTTGGGATTCATCTTCGTGTATGAATTCCCTGATCGTTTTGAAGTGGTAGAAAACTTATTTCACAAAAAAGAAACTCTAAAACCCATTGATAAACTCTAACAGGTTAGTATCTCTCTTTCATAATTATACCATTCAAGATTGTAAACTAGGCAAATATTCACAAAAATTAGGAAGGACCTAGTGAATATTTTATAATCTACAAGTCACCTTCTCAGCTGCGGGCTAAAGTTGCTTGTATGATGAATGATGATATTCATTCATTCTGGAAACCGAAGTAAGAGCTTTATTAGCATCAAGATAGTACATAGTAACTATGTGTTCTCCGAGTGGATGACTTCAGCAGTTGATTATGCTAAATAGCATGATTTTAAGCTATTATATGTATCCTTCAATTAACTTCTTTCCCTCAAATTATGTTCAGCAGTAATTGTAAGCGATAATGATAAAATCGCATGCAAATTAATGTATGTATGTATGTGTTTGCAGGCGAATCAGCCTCTCGGGCTATTATCGCCATGAGTAGTAGGACATTACAAGTCAGTACATCCACAAGTCGAACAATACATACAACATATAAGGTTAAAAAGTTAAAATTGGGCTCTGATTAAAATTTGTAAAAACAAGAAAGGGCTGTATAGTGGCCTCTAAAGTTTTGATAAAATAAGGGCATAGACTGTAAAGGGTCTAGCCCTTAGAGTCCATTTTCACAATAAAGGATACTGTCTCCAACTAATATTAAAACCATAAATAAAATAAATAAATAAATAAAATTATAAATTAATTGGAGCATGCAAATTAAATACACTAGATTACGGATATAAAAATCTTTGAGAAACGCTTCAAATGAAATTTACTCTAGCTGGCTCTTTGACGAAGTTCTTGAATAAATAGATTTTCGTCCTCTGAAAATTTGCAAACTTCAACATTTTTAGTTTCCTCGATGACGATCTATTATTGTCTTATATTATCCATTTTACTGAATTAGGAATGCCAAAAAATGCAAGCTATATTATAAGAGCAGTGTTCGAAAAAATCACGTATATTTCATTTCTCAAAACATTAGCTACTGGAGCTGGGGCGTGTGCAGCGTAGAGCGGCTCGTTTCGTCAAGGGAGACCATAAATTCGATAGCATCGTGTCAGAAGTGATCGAAGCCCTTTGCTGGGAATCTTTTTAGGAAAGGAGAACGGAGTACCAGTAAAACTTATTCAAAAAATTTTTAAACACTGATTTACACGAAATAAACGTCGTCATGATTCTAGCTCTCAGCGAACGCGATTTCCGCAGCTAGACAGTTTTTGCGAGATTATAGCTAGGACAGATCGCCTTTATTGGTATCTTTCTCCGTGTAGTATAAGGTGCGCTAACTTGAAAACTATTTAGGTAGTTGCTGTTTCACACCCTCTGCCATGCGCCATAATGCAGCTCGCTGAGTACTTATGTAAATGTGAATTAATATCGATTCGAGTATTCACATTATAGTTTGTTGCAAGATGGATGAAGTCAAAGCCATCGATTTATTACTCAAGTTTATCCATAAGCGTTTTTGGAGATTCTAGTTTTTGGCGTTAAATATGACAAAAGTGTTGAAGACAAAACATTTTTTTCCGTTAATATAATGTGTAACTTTTATATTTAGATTCCACAGGGTAACAATCAATTTGGTATGATTATTTTAGAATTGTTTTTAGGGCAATAGGAACAATCACAACATCTATTATAACATAGAAACAGCATTTCCAGCAATTAAATCTTAAAAAATACACTGTGCCCACGGAAACAGTCAAACCAATTAATTTAGGCACGGAATCAGAAGAAAGAGGCATAAGAAAAATGCCATAGAAGGTTCTATTCCTGGAAAGCGATATCCTGTTTTGTACCGCAGAGGTCATTGCAAGCCCTTTCGTAAAACACAACAAAGCGAACTTATAAATTATGATTCACGAGTAAAGTGGCAATCAAGAGGGTCAAAAGACGTGGTAAAAGCCGCGAGGAACAGGCGCTATAAAAACATATCTCCGAAACTTCTCATCCATTCCTTTTCTGGGGGTGAAGTTGTATTAACATAAAAGGAGTCCACAGGACTGGTCGTAAAATTCCTCGGCCCTGCCCTTTTCGAAGTAACTCCTTTGTGGGAAGTTTAAATTGCGGGAAGGAGCCGAAAAGTGAGGTGAAGTGGTAATAGTGGTAAAGGATAGAGATGACGTGTAATTGTCGGTGGGTTTGGTTCAAAAGTGAGAGTTTTTCGAGGAGGAAAGGCTAAAGGGTTGTTCAAGGTTTCACATCTAGTGAGCCGTATTAGCTCCTAAAAAGACATCCGAATCTTTTGATGCAATAACCAATCATTTTAAACCTTTCGGATGAATAGAAACCATGTTTTTGGCTGTTCTATTATAATATTTTATTCGAGTATCTTTACTTGTATCATGCTAGGCTCAAATAAAATTTAGCTTCTCCCACTCCAGCTAGTGAGATTTAAGATGAGCTTATTAACTGAAATTTCAGAAAAGATCTAACTATTCACCTGCATAGAAATGTTTGAGGAACAGTTGGCTGAATTGTGGATGTCTGGACCGTAGCTTCTGATAAGAGCTTGTCTCGAGCAAAATCTTTGGAACGGCAACTTAATCATGCATTTTTTGAAGCTTTAACATAACGTGTGAGTTGTAAAATTTTTCCTGAATTTGATTTTCAGATTTTTTTAAAGCTGACCAATAACTAAATGATCTAATGATAGTGAAAATTCTTAAAATCGGCATATTACTGTGGGAAATGAGTATATTTTTTCTTTTCCACTTTGTATGGGATGACCAATCACAATCGATTTTTTTTACTACAACGATTTTCCATTGCCGGTGTCATTTTAAATGGCCGGTAGTGCTTCGCTTAGAAATTTGGCCATTTGGAGTCCTTGATAACTCGATTCATATATTGTGAATTGAAGTAGTATAGAGTATTAATTGTATCAATAAGAGATAAGTACATATAGTATGACAGGGGAACCATGCACCAGAGCGGGAGAGTATCTTTTGCTAATAAATTGAAAATTTGACGCATAGTGGTGTTTTTAATAAATTATTAGCTATTTTAATCATTAATCTGTAAAAGTATTACCGCTTAATTGTTTTAACGTTCAGAATTTGATATTATTTCATTTGTCCCAGCAATATGATTTTGGCGCGATGAGTAGTCGCACGGTCAGTTGTCGCACGGTGAGTTGTCGGGTCCGATGAGTTGTCGCACTAGGTTGTTCCAGCGATGAGTTGTCGTACTCTGGGTTGTCACGGAATCAGATTAGAATTGAATTAGGAAAGAGAGCTACAGGTTAAAAAATAAACCGAGAAAAAGAATCAGCATGAGAGAGAAGGATGACGGCATAGTTGGGAAGGTGATTGACGTAGCGTGGCAACTGGGTGGGTCGCCAAAGGTGGCGGGTGTACCTTCATTCAAGGGGTTTGTGACTAAAGTAGCAAGCTTTGTATCCACGCGCTCTTCCCCTCACTTCACTTTCACCTACTTATACGATTGGAAATAGGAATCAATTCTTCTCTCACCTGATTTCGAGATGAAATATCTCTCCTAGATTTTCCATGTTGATAACCTGCTACATTGACTCAGTCTTGGAGTCACGTGTTTCCTTCTGCTTTCGTCCTAAAAAAAGTCGTGTTTTACTGCTTGGTAACGCTCTTTTCCTACCTGATGCACACCGCTTTCCTTCCCTCGACTGGTGGCATGGCTTTGAGAATTCCTCAATAGTTCCGGGTTAACCTCGTAAAAGAATTTCTCCGGCAGTGGTCTGATTGGTCTCCACAGGAGGGTATTGGATTCGAATTTCGCTCACCTACTATACAAATGCGTCTACTGTATCGTTCCCTCGACGAAGGTAGAAGAAGATGATGGGCTAAGTTGCCGTCTCTTTGCAATAGCTTAACTCTTCGAGTTTTTTTCACGGGTTTACCATTATCAGATTTTATTTCCAGATGACTTCATTACATAGATAACTGAAATATAGAAATAGTTTTGCTAAGAACAAATGAGAACCAACTTTCGCTTTCAGTGGTATAAATCCAATGTGAGCTTCGATAGTAAATACATCAATACTTATAATTTTCTTTTAATTTTATTCCTACTAATACTACTACTAACTAATACTACTAGTTACTATTACTACTTTTGTTGCATTTAAAATTAACACATTTATAAATTTTTACGTTATTTATACAATATATGCATTCTTATAATCATATTGCAACGAATCTTGATGCAATTTTCATGTCCTATAATAAGTACTCTTTTCTAATAATTTCTAATATTTGCATATATATTTATTATATGCATTTATTATTCATATATATTTTATTTTTATTCTTTTATGTTATTATGTAAATGGTTAACATTTATTTAAATTTCAACGTGACTATGCTTATTTGTGTATTCCATATATGCACCTATTGTTAGCGTACTTATAAAATGTAATCATGTTTCTTACCATCTTTTTAGTTATCACTATTGGTAGGTTTGCGCAAGTTTTTCACACCCCTCTTTTTAGTAGGTGTTTTCCCGCAGTGGATAAATTTTTTTCCTAAGAATTTCTTAGATTTTTTACATTCACAATTCTTCTCATATATTTTTCATACTATCTCTTTAAAATTGGTTATTGCATATCATATGATGATGGGTTAGATGGAAGAGGAAACTTTTAGCTTCAATTTTGCCCGAGTAAAGCCGTTTTATAATAATTATTATTATATTTAGTACTATGGTACATCATATCTTAATTAAATTAAGATATTATGTATGGTGAAGATAAAATTTGAGCCTGGTTTTCATTAATCAACATCAACATACAAGAGTAGGCATTTAACATCTTTGACCATCATTTCAAGCAGGTGCCAGATCCCAGGTGTACGTCATGTCGCAAGTTGAAGCAACAAAGTCTCGTCCCGTCATCACCCTGTCTTCCTTTTGCTGGTAAGAGCAATTTCACTTCCTATTTTTATCCGCTCTGGTGATAGAGAAAAAAGGCGCTGTGAGTGCGAGATGGGCAGTCTGTGGGCGTACCTTCCTCTGGTCAAGGTGAAAGTACAAACCTTCGGATACGTTATTTGGATTGCAAATAGTTGAGTCCGTCTAAATTGGACTCGTTTCCCACTTGGTAGATACGCGATTCCTCCGAAGGATGGAAGGACGGGGTGCCTGCGGTCGAGATGATGGAAACTTGGGTAAATAATCAAGGTATTCAGATGGAGTGCCGGCGAATGATAGGTATATTCTGGAGAATTGGAGTTTTTCCTCATTGAAATTTTGTCTTTTCGTTTCATACCTTTACAACTACCTACTCTATTAGGTTTTTACTGTCTCTCATCGAGATCTTTCTTGAGTGATGATATAATTATTCCTTTATTTTACGATGGTTTAATAACGATGGATGGTATAATTATTCCTTTGGGCTCCCACATACGCGGCTGAGGAAATTCTATTGAATATTTTAGAACTCTCTCGATTTTACATGTAAATCAGTCACCGTTCCGCGTTTTTCAAATAGCGCCCTTTCTGTATATATATGCACCTCATGATGACTAGGTTTCCACAAGAATACTAATATCCTAACTCAAAATTGCCCTCAGAATAGGAGATGATAATTGAATTTATCGATTAAATAACTATTATAATCCTAATGATAAAACAACCTCATTAGTTTAATGCTCACTCATATATATCTAAAAAATGATCGGAATTTTTCTCTTTCTTGAATTATTTAGTTTTTGTTAAATATTCAAGTCGAAACTAATTTAATAAACAAACGACTATATTAATTTATAGGAAGTAACGTTGTCTTTCGAAAACGATCATTAAATTTCAAAAGTGTTAGTAAAAATAAAATATGCTGAATAATTGTTGCCTCAGTGCTGGCCTATAATCAATATTTGTGTAGTAATTTAAAGTCTTTATGCATTCTTAAAGGGAAACATCAAAAACATGGAATAAAATTGTTAGAGATACGCAACGAATATCTTCCACAATGGAAGTAACAAAAAGTCAATAGTTTGATAAATTACGAATCATTTGCGACTTTTCAACATCACCGAACAAGCGATATTCGATATAAAGCTGCAAACACTGTTTCGTATTATTTGATTCATGCATCGCTTTATTATTCTGCTCACGTTTCTTTTCCGAAGATATTTGCTTTCGCTCTCTCGTGACTACATTTTCTATCACGATCCTTTCTTTTGCCAGCTGTCATCCTTGTTTATCCCATGTGTTCGGTATCATTTCCTGTCTATATCTCTCTTTTGTTTTGCGTTCCTTTATATCTTGGTTTCCCTTTCAATTTGTCACGTTTACAAGTATATTTAATTAAACGCTGTTGTCGTTCTAACCGTCAAAAACCAAATTAAAGGGATATAGGCATTCTTCATAAACGAATACTTCGAAAACAAATTTTCAGAGAAATCTATTCTTCGGAAGAAAAGTTTTCGAAAAAATATCATATTTAATTCCAATAACCAACCCAACCTTCAAGGATGTTCATAACTCCCCAAATAGATTTCAGTTCCAAATCAGTTCCTTGAATATAAATTTTTGATTACTTCAGATTAATTAGCGTGATCTAATATCAAAGGATTTGTTATCTGAAGAATTGATTTTCTTATGAACTCGTTTTCAAAGAATTTGTTTTCGAAAGAGTATCTTTCTAAGAATTTGTATGCTTCCAAAAATTTAAGTGCTTCCTCATTTCTTTGGTTTACCAATTTATCACAGTCTTCTTTTTCCCTCGTTTCATTCTTTTCCTACCGATATTTAATATTTCTTGCTTCTCTCTCCTATTCTACCACTATCCTCACGGTCTGGGAAAATTTCTCACGTGCACCAAAAGAGCAAGGTAAGGAACAGATTGCGTTCGGTTATTATGGCTGCGGTCCGTCGACTCACGCAAGGTTTTTGAGAGGCAAAAAAGGGCTCGGGGCTTACATTTTCTCCACGAAAGGAGTCGACGAAAAAAAATAATTTTCGCAGATGTGACGAAAGTTCAATTCTTATTCCATCTTGCAGAAATGAAACGAGATATAGTCCTTGAATATGGCTGTTGCCTCACAGTGATACTCTGTCTGATATGCCTTTCTTCTTTGTATTCGCATAAAGAGAGATAGATAATCTTTGGAGCTGTGAATTTGTATCAAAAGGTTGTATTATTATTATCACAAAAATGTTACAATTGGACTAATTTACCGGTGACAACACATATTATATATATTATACATATTATTATGAATAAAACAGCTATTCCAATAATTACAGAAACACATATATAGTATTCAAGCAGACATCTTCCCGGCTACCCCCACCAAAATATGTCTTCCAAAGACAAAAATTTCACAATTTACACTTTCTAGGCCAAAATATCCATTTATCGTTTTCACTTCGTCACGTTTAACTTCATCCAAATAATGCAAAACATAACACTATTCGATACATTTAATTACAAAAACTAATGATTCTACTTTTAAACTCCTTTTAATTTTTCGGTCATGGTTTGAAGAATTCTTCAGGCAACGTATTCCATTCTTTGACCCCTTAAAGAATACTTGGCGAAGTCAGTTCTTTGCTTTCTCAGATTTAATTTCTGCTTGTGATCCTCTCGTGCTATATAAACCGGTTCCTTTATTCTGCTTTTCAACTCTATCCATGCCTCTCCTTCGTTTCTAACCTGAAAGATGCCTAAGATTCGATTTACTCTCCGTCTTTTTTCTAATGTTTCCCAACTGAGAATCTCTAACATTTTCGTAGCGCTGTCTTCTTTCCTATGTCTCCCTAACACATACTTAGCTGCTTTTCGTTGAACTTTTTCTATATTTTTAGCATTTATTTTATCGTGCGGATCCCACGCATTTGTTTAATATCGTATTCTAAAAGAAGTCTCATTTTTGTGTTATACCCTCACGCTTTTGCTTCCCTACAACTTCCTTTTAAGTTTCTCATTGCGTAATGTAGGTTTTTGAAAGCTTTAGAAACGATCTTGTCTATGTGGGTACTTCAATTCAAATTATTAGTTAGTGCAACCAACAAGTACCTGTATTTTTTTACCCTGGGAAAAACCTCTCCATTAAGCTTATAACTAATTTCTCTCTCTTTTCTTTTAGCAGTGAATGTTACGTGTTTACTTTTTTTAGAATTTACCTTCATTGCATTTATGAAAGTATCTAAAGTAACTCTCTGGAAGTTTTCTTTTTTCAATCTCGTCGTCCTAGTGTTCAAGTGACTTCCATTTGATTCACTGATGTCTAAGGAAAAGAAAAGGAGGGATGATATCCGGAAAATAATTAAGTTAACGAATGGGTATTAGTGATAATGAGTTCACATGCAAAATTGGAAAGTAAACGCACTTGAAAATTTACTATTGATGTTGTTGTTATATTTTTATTTTATGGAATCTCTGCTACATTTTATACTGCAGAATAAACATTCAATACACCTTTTTGTAGTACAGTCAGACATTATTGCTAGATTATAATTTACGAAATCTTTATTTTTAAATTGTAAATTTAAATGAGGAGTTACGTTGTATTTTTTTGCAAATGAAACGACTAATGAGTTTTCAAACAGACCTTGTAATTCTTTTCTCAAACGTTACACTAAGAATTTAATCCGTGAATTGATACTCGACATGGGTGAAATACAACCTTTTCACCTTTTCTAACGTATTTTACTAAGGTCAAAATCCGAAAATGACTTCCATGAATATTGGATGCATGAGAAAATGGCATTCATTCCATGAGGTCAGAGTAGATGGAAAAGAGAGTTGGCCTCGGGGTTGAAGGCGGATTAGGATCACACCCGCGTCCCCTGGGGCGACTCTGGATGAGACAGAAGTCCCGATTGGTCAACGTTCCACCGCTTTTGAAACCCATATACATGGTCCCCATTTCCTTCCGCCGCGAGGGGGCGCCTAATCTCAGAGGAGTGCGATGCCGAGGGCATTTGGGGCGCATGGGAAGCGGGTCACAGCCGGGAAAGATACGGAGCTGCGTGCCGTACTGAGGCTAGAGATTTTTCCCACTAGTTCAGAGGTTGCAGTTTTCTTTGTAAAGATGATTTAGGTCAAGGGTGATGGCCCTCCGATGTAGCCTTTTATTCGCTTCTCACGAACAAAAGTGCAAATTTCAATCATTTTGTTTTTCCGTCCTGCTCATCACGTAATAATAGAAATATATGGAAAAATTTCTACCTTGATTTATTTAGATATTGAAATCGTATTCTCTGGAGCAGTTTAAATACTTTGACATTTGAATGAAGGCAATATGTAAGCACGTGTGGCTTAATATCAGAATTAGTGTCCTAAAATTGTCTAATGATTCATAATGTGATTATTGCATTATAAATATCATTATCAGCCGTTTATAAGAACATCCAAGATTCTTTTTAGGTATTTAGCTAGATTCTATTTTAAATTGTTCATACTGAAACTGAAGAATTTACCCTTAGAGAAGATAGATTTAAAAATGACCGCAATAAAGATATCCTCGTGCTATTCTATTCTTATTACACATGATCATTACCCAATAATTGGATAGGAACGTAGAATACGTCCAACAATGAGTTATTTAAGAAAGCAGCAAAAATTATTTCAAGGTTTATGATTTTAAAGTTCCTAATGCAGCAACACTCTTATATATTATCCCTCACACCTTAAATTATTAATCTCTCTTTTCATGTTATTTTCCTTTTACTTTTAACTACTATGTTTGCAAAATTGTTATATTATCACTGTGCTTTTGGCTTCTGCCTCATATGATAAATTAATAAATAAATAAAAAAGAGGTGTCATGGGAAATTTAAATACTCGGCCCAAATAAGTATTCAGTTTCATATAAGAATGGAATCGTAAGTAGGAAAATCGTTTCAGACAGAAGCGGTCGGAAAAAAACCCTTCAAAGACAACTCCATTGAATGAAAAAAGTACCGGTTTTGCACTAACCAACAAATTCCTCATAAAACGAAAGACCTTTTACGTCATGGGTGACCACTCAGCCTTGAAAAGAGAATAAGGACCAATAATGGAAATCACCAAAGAGGGAAGAGCCAAGAAGTAGTGGAACGTTAAAGATGTTCATCTCATACCGCTGCTGTGATATAAAAAAATATAATGAAAGGAAACGGAGCGATTTAAAAAAAATCACGCATTATAATTCTCGAAGGAAATCATACAAAAAGGAGAAGATGAGCTTAATTTAACTCCACGGTGGCCTTTCAAGTCTCACTATCACCAGTTTTTCAATTCTTTAAAATTAAAGATTCCCGGAGAAGGAGATAGGAGTAGAGTTGTTCTCGCAAAATTTATGGCCCACCTACAAGTAGGATTGCTTTGTGGCCAAACGTGGTGGGAAAGATCATCGATGAAAAAGTTGTTTCAGCATTGTGGAGTATTCCGTTTCTCTTCTTAATTCAGAAGAGTGAGTTTAAGTGCTACAGGAACCCTGATTTTGGTGCGTTAATTAACGATTGGAAGTGATTTAATAATTGATGTTTTCGTCAAGATGAACTTCCACCGTGGGAAAATTTCACGTTTTTTTCTCTACTAATAAAAATAACTTAATTTGCGTAAAATTAGCCCCGCTTTTGATAATTGTAAATGGAGGATGTAGAATATAGAAGGAATTCCTCAGGAAATATGTAATTTTGGTAATAAAATCTACGATGGTGGCGGAGATATTGGGCAGTTCCATGGCAAATAATCGTAGATATTAATAATAATGATTACTGTTGTGAGGCTAGTCATCTAAAACAAAATTGGATACAGACAGTTTTACATAAATCGTAGTGAGCGAATATAATAATATAATGTAATCAGGTTCAAAATCAAAATTTAATGCAATTTTTAATTTTTTTGATAAATTAAAAAGTTATTTGACAAATATAAATATACTAAATATACATATGCAGTTCCCAATACATAATTTTAATACAATATTTTGAATGTTTTTACATTTTTCCTTGCTTTTATTGGAAGAGGCGAAGAATTCTACAATTTTATAGCTGAGACTAAAAATCATATCTCATATAAAATGGATTTTTAAGTAGGACAGTAGTAATCTTGAGTGTTATTTTTAAAATTTTTCTATACAGTCTGCATTGACTCTTGTGTGGAACTGATTCAAATGATACTCCATGTCTGATATGTGTATCATTAAAAAAATAGTAATTCTTTTATTTATACATTATTATTATAATTAATAATCGATTCGTATGGATATTTTATTCCAAATATTTTTGTAAAAAAGTGCACAGTACCTCCATTATTTTTAATTTTGTAATATGTATTAAATGAAGGGGATTTCTAAGAATATACAGTGAATTATACCAAAAACAACTGCTGAAGCTCTGTATTAGTCTAAAAGAAAAAACAATAGTAAGGTAACATGCTGAAGCTTGTTAGTGATATCGCTTTAAATTTGCTGAAGAGCCGTAAAATCAATCAAACATAAACTATCGAAGGATGTGGATAGAGAAATTGGTTCCTGTGGGATCCGTGAAATATCACAAGAATTCAATCGGAGTATATAAGCTCATAGCATTCTTCAATCAACCGCAAAGATATACAATCACGTTCCAAATGTTTTCACTAATATCCTTTCGACAGATAATCATCCTATCTATTTCCTAATTTTTGCAGAATTAGCTGGAGATCATGCGCAATAATTTCATACCCGTGCTTCAAATACTACTCATTCCATTTTTGATTCCCTAAGTAATTACTTCAATCAAATGATTTCCTTCAAAACGTGATCAAAGAAAACAGTATTAATATTCTTAAACGATTTGAATCAAATCTTAATATGCCTCCAATTACCACAAATGAACCTTTAAACCCGCAAATAATATATTTTTTTCTGACCTGCTCTTGCATACGTGCTCTTTGCAGCTAAACTCTAAAATATTGACGCGCAAGAGACGTTATTATATATGGTGTAATGAATACTTATTTTGACACAGCAATAGTTGGATTTAATGCCAAAATTATTTAATTATGCCTCCGAGACTTCAAATTTGCCTCGTTTTCAGATGATATCGTAAATATTTATTACAATTCATTAATATAAAATATAAATTAAAATTTCTATAATTTATTCTGTTCCATTTACATAGAATATAATTAGAAATGCTTTAATGCAGCCGTTGTATCTCTGCTTCGTGCGCTAATCAAACATTGACATTCCAATTATTTCTCCATTTGGTCACGGACGTTTTTGAAACGAGTCAATTTCACCAGCGTTTCGCATTCTGTAAACGTGACCTGAAATGCAAGTAACGGATCAAAACAAAAGTTTATCGAATTACATCCAAAGCATGGAGATGAATACTCAGTTCGTAAAAGTTTTTCACCGAATCATGATCGGAAACCAAAAGCGGGAGAGTATGGATTAATTACGTCCTCTCTGCTGATATGCCTAACGACCTAAAATATAAGATACTTCCTTGTTTAACGAGATCCTCCAATCCATTTCCGATATTGCTTTTATAAGGATTCGGAAGGCGTAACTAGGATGAATAATTCAAAATTGATTTGAGAATTTACGAGTGAGTCTATGGGAAATTGCCTTTCCTTTCATGTAAACAAAGATGAAGGGAATATTTGCTTCATTGCCATTCATTTCACCAAATAGCAGATATCTCTTTCAGGGGGATTCTGTTTCTTTTATATCAATACAATTTCGTTTCGATTAATGTACAATCTATGAGCAGTGAGATTCTGAGATTGTTTACAAAGCGCCTCTAATAATTTAATTATAGCTCTCGCCGGAATTTAGAAGAAATTTCAAATAATTATTAAAAATACGTAATAGTAATGACTACTTAATTAGTTTTTATTTAAAAACAATATAGAGCAGTTTTAAAATTAGTCAAACGATTTTCATTACTTCAGGCTGTTCTTTGATGCTTTATTAGCTAATCTCTTTGCATTTCATATTAGTGATCCCTTTACAATGGTTGTTTCTTTCAAAGCAATATCATAACTCTGGTAATAACGGATGTCTGCTTTATTAACAAACAATTCTCCATGCATTTTAACTGCATGGAGAATTTCTTTGCTACCTGGTCTGATTCGATCTATCATGAACCTCTTAGGGAGTATTAATATGGTATATTTACTCTGCGATGCATTCATAATTCAAACTAGTGGGTTATAAACCATTTTTATCATTAAGTTTTAATATAAGATTACGCTATTTTTCACTTCTCTTCGTCCTTGGGATACTTGTATACAGAATTGAAGTATCGCAAAGGATTTTTAAGCAGTACTGCGATTTATCACTGTACCAATGACGTTTCTACTGGACTATTAGTTCATCTGCAAATGAATTAATAATAATTAATATTAATAAATATCTCACGGTTGTGATTTAAATTTTTTGCGATATTTGTATCCCATGTCACACACTTGCTTGTTCAAGAAGCATTGCGTCAGAATTATTACTATTTATAATTGCTATTGTAGTTTGTCTGGAATATGAAAGAGGTAAATATAAATTTCTTCATCAAGTTTTTACTTTGAAATGAAGTATTCAGAACAATGTACATTATTGAATATGAATATGATGAACAACTTACGTAGGAAGCCAAATTGAAATCTAAAAATTGAAATATAATGTGCAGAGTAAAGGCCAGAACAGAATCGTAAAAAAATTCTTCAAAACTACTCGAAAAATATTGCCAAACTTTCTCGGTATATCAACAGACGCTTCTTTCATAAATCTGTGCAGAAATATGTTCTCCGTTTTGTCTTTCCTTTTGTGTGAGTTACGCATACGCAAGTCTGACCGTAGTATATCCTTTTCGGTTGTTTGTATTATCGGGAAACAGCTAATCGAGTACCTCTATATATCCTCTCTGATTGACCTTCTTCTTTAGGAACCTTAACCATTTCGATGAAAATGAGGTACTATTACCTTCTCCACCGTTAGTGCTCTTACGGAGGAGGTAATAGTACCTCCTTGCTTTCCCAAAATCTGCTCCGGTCATAAAATGGCGTAGTTTTCTGGCCTTTGAGGGGTATTCGCCCGACATTTTTAGCAGATCTTCCTTATATTTGATAGCTTCGCATCGCATAGTCCGTTTCTTCGCAGCTCTTTTCTAGCAATCAATACCTCATCTTCTTCTATCGATCCCATGTAAGCACATTTCTTAAAATTAATATTTTTAATTATAAGTGTTATCATCTCATAATTGTATTAGTTTTACAAGAATGTAAGTATAATAATACATTTTAAGTTTTTCTAGATTTTTTGCTTTGTTCGGCTGTCAAACAACCTCGTCGAGACCTTCATCCCTCGGAAATTTATAGTTTTTACCTCGTAATATAGACATTTCGTGAATTGGCCACGGGAGATTCATTTTTAGAATCTATTTCGATTAACGCAAATGTTTTTGACTGCATTATGTGTTCCATCGACGAGGTTTAGCTTGTTCTTCCGGAAAAATGCGCGTCCTGGATATTGAATGTAAAAAAAAACTCATTAAAACGTCGGAATTTAAAAAAGGTTGGAAAGCTTTACTGTTTACTGAATCAGCCTTTTAATTTTTAAACGTTAATGATTTCAACCATATGCCAATTACATTGGACATGAACTCTCGGAAATTAATTATCTCTATTGCGATTTTGTAAATCTGCAGCGCGAAATGATTCTGGATCCTATCCTTCAATTCATTACGAATGAAAATTAATTTTTCGATTAAATTGCTCATAATTTACATTTTGGAGTGATTTTCAAAACAAGTTGTTTTTTTGTTAAAATCGAAGCTTTCCAAATAATCTGGTCGGTGTATTTGTTACGCCTTTCTTTCATAAACAGGAATTTCAAATAGTACTCAAATTACTGCCAACACATTTATGCAAAGAATTAATGAAAATAAGTTTGAGTTGTTAGGTTTAAATCATTGGCTGTCGCTAAAGATTTAGAAGTACTGTCACATATTCCGATGGTTTATTGGTCTATAACCAGACTGGCTGATAAAAATACGTAGAAAATATTTTCCATAAATAAAACGAAAATAGTTCTTCAACCGATTTGGAAAGAATCTCTTAATAGTTCAATACTAAAGAGTGTTGAAATAATGAGGGCTACTTTATATTTAATGAATTATAATTAGTTAATTATTATTCTCAATCAGATAGAACTCGCTACATTGTTTCGAGCTTAGCTATAACATTAGCTTAACTTAGTACGCTCAAATAGTTCAAAAAGTATACCTTTGAGTGCAATGGATAAAATTTACCATTAATAATACCAACATAAGCGTTTGCTCATCATGAATTAGTGGATATAAACATCGAGTAAGTTTCTTAGTTTGGTTATCGCTAATTTTTGCAAGTTTTTGGTTCTATTATATCGAAAATATATTTAATTAAAGCGTGCACAAGGCGAAGAGGAATCTATTGATATTCATTAATTTCAAAGTTAAATTTTGGCTGGTGTCCTAGTCGAACAATCCATTGTTATTATAATCCAAGATTATTCTGTTCTCCATTCAATTGCGAGGAAATTGCACATACACAAATATGGAAAATACAAAATATGGATGAGAGTTATGCAATTCGTAAATAAATTGAGTTTCTTCAGTGAGTAGATGAGAGTAAGAGTTCTTAATGGAAAGATATGGTTGCATGTAATAGAGTATGATATATGACTCAATATACTCCAGCCTTTTTAAATGAGTTGGAAAAACGATTATGTTTAAGGGCGTAGACATGATAGGAGATTCGTAGGCATGCACAGAGAACTTGCGTTGATAAATGGGATTAGTCAGACAGTGTACCCTGAATGATCCCATTTATCAATGCTCCTACTTAGCAAAAGACAATGGGAGCAAGGAACATAGATCAGATTACCAAATGAAAGTAAAGCTAAATACATATATCATACAAATCAGAAGGTACTTTTCCAGTGACTTACATACGTACATGGCTTGCGCATGACGTATTCACAATTCACGTAAACAGTTTAAAAGCCTTTTGTGTTAGGAAAATAGAATAATCGATCGCACTTCCGGGTCTAATTTTAAAGAGTTATCATTCGTTTTGATTTCCAGCCTCTGTCATGAGCTCAGTTACCTTGCATCATTAACAAATACTATGAATAAAGATATTGTGGTTCTAGGTTATCTTTTTTTAACATATTTTCCTCTTTATACTGTAATATATATTAAAAAATCAGCATAACAAAGTATCTTACTTTCCTAACAACTAACTATACAAGACATACGCTGTAAGTATATGCCTTGTATTGTTTTATAATTATTTATAATCAAATCAATTAATTTAAAAATTTCCACTGTAGACACGATAACACTTTGGCGTGTAATTTGTTAATCGCGCATACATTTTTCTAGCAGTATTTTTCTTTTTATTTCTATGCCTTTATCATATACATTTTTCGTTACTCAATAAATTGGAATAGATATTGCTCAGTAAACTGGAAGTTTTACAATTAAATGTATATGATTACAAGTAAATGTAGAGCAAGAGGAATCAAAATAAGTGAAAGTGTTGGGATAAGAAATTTATAAATTAGTAACGAACACGGCTTATTTAATGATTTTCACGAAATATCTAACTTTTACATCATATTTGTTATAATTATTATGGTTTGCAGTTGTTAACGTGGATAGTTTAATTTTGCGACATTTGGAGATACGACTCTCAAATATTTCACTTATAAATGGTGAATAAGATGCACTCATGAAAACAAATAGAAATAGTTTTCTTCCTTACCTATAAATCGATGCAGTGGTATAAGTAGAATATAGAAGCGATTTAGGTGACGAAAATAGGATAAGTCGTAGATTTTATAAGGATTTATTTCTGGTAAAATTTTAATATGTTACTGAGATAAAGGGTGAAAGGCAACATTGAACGTAAAGGCGTGAATTTCTTATTTATTTATTTAAGATTTCATTGCAAGTTGTCTTTCTGACTAGGTGGCAATGTTTTAGGGGATCAAGAAAATAATTTTAAGCCTGGAATTTGCCCAAATAAGGTAGGGAAATCTCACATTTTTAGGCATTGGCATGAGAATTTCACCAGGTATAGCGTTTCATTCCCATATTCCCATTCCCTATTGGTGAAAGAGCATTTTCCTAGGTCTGTTTTCTGCTCATGTTCCTTGATTTTAAAACTATGGTTGCTGCGTCCTACACAATTTGGCTTCTGTTCAAGTTCAATTCAAATCTGCCGCTTAGTTCACCTCAGCCATTTTTTGAGTTCCATGATTTGTAAATTCCAGCTAATCTGAACGTCTTCCTTCTCGACTCTAGTGATTCCTAATTCAAATGATTTTGCATCTCCGTTACACTCGATTTTCCCATGTTTGCAGACTACATACCTAGCCGCCTTTTTTTGAGCAGCTTCGAGTTTCTTAAATAGGCCCGTTTCGTGGGGATCACAAACACTCGTATCGGGACTCAAAAGTCCCAATTTGCCAAATAAAGTCCCATAATAATTATACATACATACATACACACTAGTAATAAGTATTGATAAAAAAACATTGCAGAAATTTTATTTCGATGATTGAATTGAGAAAATAAATGAGGAATGGAAGTTCGACAATTATTTTTAAGCCTTTTATAAAATCCGTTCTAGGAGCGATAATGTTGCGTCATGCTGTCCGGAAATAAAAGCAAATCATTATTTCAAAAATTCCCTTTCTGCTTCTGTGATTCTTATAAGGTAAAAACTATAAAGCATGCTGGGTGACGTAAAGCTATAAATTTCGCACTACTGATTTTTTCTACGCTGACGGCATTCGGACGAATTTATGGGTCTGTTTTTAATGTTACATTTTCACACTTATTTCCAACTTTCAAAGCGAGCTATTCGATATTGTTTCTCACTTATAGTCCTTAAAGGGCTTCTTTCTTATATATATTGCACCTCTTTCCATACCAAAATGGATTTCACTGTTTATTTTGATAAATTTTGAGATATTTTTAGAGTGATTTTGCCTGGAAACTTATATTCTACTCCAAATGCAAGCCATTGGATATTTTTCTGTCACTTATTAACATTAAAACTGTTTCTTTTAATAAATTTTCACCTTTATTTATATCTAATTTGTTTAAATCATTGTAATGATAAGAACAACTACCATCAATCAAGGAAAACATATTTCATTGACATCCCCAACGATGCAAGTATAACAAATTTAAAAAAAATCTATCTACCCTATTAGCGCAGGAAATAAACAGCTATGGAAACAAGAAAAAGTCATACTATTACCAATAGTCCTTTTGATTACAGGAATTACAACTTATATACAAATCTTGAAAATTTAAACATAAACATAAATATTCACTCGATTATTCATAAGGCAGTCATTCTGAAAACGGCATCCTTAGTAAGAAAATTCTTTAGGCTAAAATTGAAAATTATGTGACTTGGTGAAAGCCCATCATTCATTCATGAGTGTTCTAACTTTCATTAGGTTCATGTACACTCAAAAATCCCTGTTAAGCGCCATTTCCTTCATTTTCTTATTGTTAACCCCACCTCTTATGTCATCCAAAATCTTCTATATTTGTCTTCCCCTCTGTTTTTCCCCTGAATTCTACCCTCAATTTCAGTCTTTACCAACCCCTCTCCACACTGTATTTGACCAACCCGTTCCTTTTGTCGATGTTGAATTACTTCAATGAAAGCCCGTTTTTTATTCTATATTTGGGCGATATTTAGACTTTGAGTTCCTTCTCATATCTGACCCATAACCATCCCAAAATATTTGTACTATATTTACTATTTTTACTATTTCACTATACTCCTTGTGGCTCCTGTTTTCAATAGACAGATGCTTTCCTATCTTTCTTAGAAATTGCTCCTGTTTGCAAATGAGTATCCATGGATTATCCCTGTGGTGATAAAATGGACTCATACTCTTCTATCCGCTCTTTTCTCTATTCCATTTTCTTCTCCTATCTGCTGATACAAGAGTAAGGTCTCATTCCGGGAATTTGCCTGCGAAATGTTTTCCAGTAACAATCGCTTGTCTCTTTCACTAGAGGAATGCTTTGCGATCTCCCTTGATTTGAATTCCTCTTTCATGAGGAAATATAGATCGCACCTGGACAAAAATGATGAAAATTAGTGTTTCCTCGCGGAGTTCTTCATTGCTCTATTGAGTCGAAAAACGAGAGGGAGAACGGTTACTCTGTTTTCGGAGAAAACGAAAGGAATATTCAGAGACTATGGTTGCAAAGTTTTCCATGGGCGTGGGGACGCATTTGTGGCCCGTACATAAAATAAGGGAATGCCAACCGTTAGATTTGTGAAAAATTTTCCATGTATACAACGATTGGTCGGCGATGGGGATATTTCATGTGCTAAAGAGCAGATGTCTGTGAAAGGGAGAAATTTCGCGAATTCCATATCACTCCTTCAAACATGTTTTCCGATGAATTCATCTCCACTAGATTGCTTTCCATGTAACTTAATTTCGATAAGGAAATTTCTTGCATATTTGCGTGCTCTGGAACCGCGATACCTAATTTAATCTACACACGATCGGATTGTTTTTGACGTAATCTAACAAGAAAACTTACGGATTGTCTCTTCGTGATTTTTAATTTGCTTTTCCAAACCTTAATATCTGATTGTGAGTTTGTTTTCTAATGCGTACAAATCTACGCAATTTACGTAAATTAATTCCATTAAAATAGATGACAATTATTCTCTTTAGGATAAAAATTGGAAACTTGGTTAAACACCCCCTGGTCGTCGACATTCCTAAGATTCGTATTTGTATAAGATTGCGCCGATACCGCTGAAAGTCAAATATTGCGATTTTTTTATATAAGATATTTCTGTCATGATTTTCGGTGTCATGCAGAAAAGGTAGGAACTGGGCAAACATTTGAGACTGATAAGTATCCTCAAAGTAACGTGTATTGCGATTGAAATAGGCATACATTGATTGATATTTAACAAAAGTAAATTCATAATTATGTAACTATTAGGTATAATTCTCCGCAAATTAGGAATTTAATAGTGAAAATGATTCTGACACCGTTATCACAACCTTAATTGATGTGTACCTCAACGAGATTATTCGTTTCAATCTCTTTAGATGTTAAATGTTATGAAAACTCACCACGCAATCAAAATTATGGCAATTCCCTCTGAATTTCTTATATATTTGCTACCATCATTCCCTTAAGTCATATTTTATCCTATCATGAATAATCTTCTACAAGTCTCTTATTACTTTAAGCTTTTTCAATTACGTTGTCTTCATTGATGTCATTATGAACATTGTACTAAGCGTTATCATGTGGTTTCCAACCGAATTATTGAATTAATAAAAGTTATCAGTGCATATAACTTGGTTTTCATAGAATATCGCCTCAGCAAATTGCCATAAATCTCATGACTATTCCTCTCCATTTACATTTACGACCATCTGGTCCCCTCAATACCTTGGAGCTAAAAAAAAGACGGTCTCTGAACTGTATCTCTCATGTCCACTCACGCACCATCAAATACAGATTGGAATAACAGTCGACTGAATCGATTCGAAAAATGCATCAAACCTTCACAATCTGCTCGCACCTGATTGCAGAGATAACAATGACCGTTTTGCGGATGATTAACCATCACAGACGTTGATATCTCGGAGTAGGGTGTTAATTGAACCGTTATAGTGAGACGTGTATCGTCATGGGCATAGCGTTGGTGGTAACATGCACGCTGCTGCAGACATGAGCAGATTGTTCTATTACTACTTCATGGATATTTGTAGAGAGAAATGAGTGTGTGAATGCGCAGATGTGAACAAGGATACTTGAGTTGAACTTGAGTGCGAAAAATCGCCTTAACCGTGTACCTGAATACTTCTTTCAATTTCATACCATTTTGTAGTTTTAAGGTAGTTAGTAAAGGGAATTTATAAATTAGCTTGCATAGCATTCATTATCTGTCATTACAGTTTCCGTAGATTCCCTATTTTAATGGTTATTACAACTGTATGACTAAACATGAAGAGAAATCTCCATAGCTATACATGATACACATATAAAATAGTCCCCGAAGAAGTAAGTTGCCTTACGAAACCGGTCGTGTGTAAAATATATGGAGGAAAATAGTACAAGTGAAAATGTTATTTCTTTAAATTATTTTTATTGTGATACAAATACTTTACGTCACTACTTTATGTTACATATTTTTTACATTAAGTATTTAGATGTTTTTCAAAATGTGTCACAAAATCAATCATACATTTTTCCCATCCAATTTAATAACATTTGGTAGATAAGATTTATTAAATTGCTGGTATTCGTGTTCTTGATTAAGCCATCTACTTTGATTTAAGATAAATTCAATATCAATGTAACCCTTGTTAATGCTAAGAAAAGTTCACTTAATTATCATATCGCTACATATTAGCTATCTGATTGACTTGGAATGATTCTTGCTCTTCTATTTTTAGCAGTAAATTGGGAGATCTTCTCTAAAGAGTAACTTATATAGAAACATGTTTTCTATATAAGTTACTAATTAGTTTCTGTGTCGAGTTAGCTTATGAGTAACTTCAGCATTATTTTGCAGAGAGAAGACTTTTAAGCGCACTGATAATTTAGAAATAAAATCGTGACAGAGTGGTTGCGTCTAGGAAAACTTTTAAGACTTATATTTAATAGTTTAGGCGTGAAAGAGAAAGGAATTCCATGAAACAGTCGCACTTACGCTATTCTCATTTGAAAGGGGATATGGATGGAATATTTTATTTTAGAAGTTATGAAAACATTATTGTAAAATGTCTAAATGTCTAAATGTCTAAAGTACACCTTCAAAAACATAACTACTTTGTCTGGGCAGGGTAATCTACGATAACTACTCGTCCCTAAAACCACGACGGTAGCAGTTAAGGAAACTTGAAAAAAACTTGTCCAATATCAATAGTTTATTTATGTAACTTTTATGGAATTACTTAAGATTTTTGTAAAATTTATTATTGGCAAGGGAGATATCTGCAGAAGACAGAATGAATTGATCTTTAATTTACACGTGAAATCAAAACTTATTGCGTTCTTGATTGTATATTGATTTAAACGATACGTGTAACTTATCGCCATTGAGTCTTGGTCACGATATGAATCACAGCAATTGAATGAGTCCATCGAATTAGATATGGAAATGACCTACATAAATATACCACCAGAAGAAGGTTGCGTAAATATTTATCGTAACGATGCTGCTTGGCGATATCCAGTGCATGCATGAAATCAAAATAACTCTTCCACCAATTTTCATTTCTTTACTGTATTCATTTGAGTCTTCCATTAAAAAGGGTGTCGTTGAGCTGGGAAACGTAATATATTTGAAATTTACCTATGCTGTTTGCGTTTTGGCACGCGTTCAACTAACAATAAGTTTTCAGTCATTACGAGAAACAGCATTAATACCTTTTAGAGAATCAATTCATTTCAACCATATGGTTATCATTGACTTACTATCACTTCTCCCTAAAACTTTTATGATCCCTTGGTAACGTCATTCATAAATAAAATTGATATGCTGAAGCGTGATTTCGTGGAATAGAATAGACATTTCAAAAAATGAAAAAAGAAGATACCAAGTATTTTTCATTTTTTGAAATGTCATTCGTAAATATTTGAAAAGTCCTGTTCAATACATAAGGGCATTGTATCTCAAAACGTTTTTTACGCCCCCTCAAATATTTTATAGCTCTCATCAATCGTAAACCTTTTTACATTCTATTTCAGCAAGAACAGCTTTTCGAGTTAACTCCCAGCAATAAATACAACTTACATATATCAACACGTGTTATTGCAATCGCACCGAATCCGCTATCGCTGATTAAATTAACTCGGCATATTTATAGATCGGAACTGCTAGTTTAAAATTCAAATCCAGAAAGCCGTTAATAAATTTTTAAAACTCATTCGACGATATGAAAAAGCTCTGAGGATAAGCCTAGAGCAAATTAACTGGAAACTTTTTATCCCTGAATGCTTTTCTTTTGGGAGAAAGACTTATGCAACCCTCTTCCTCTCTTCCCTTGTATAATTGTTTATTGTAAACTTAGCTTCCTCACAAGTCTTTGTAGTTTATCCACAAACTCATCTGAGTGTTCGATATACATCAACTTCTTATGGCAACGTTAATTACAATTATTTTGCATAATGTGTGTTGGGAGGAAGGAATTATCACCGAGTAAGACACACGGAGGCAGAAACTTTTTTTGTTTGAAGCAAAAAAGGAACATTAGGAATGAGGCTTGGGCGTGGGCTTCTGGTAGTTCCACGCCTTCCATATGAGCAACAGGTGGACTGTATTGCTAAGAAAGAGCGTGGTACGCCACCCTGTTGTGAGACCGAGACACACATAAATCCTGCTTCCCCGCTGAAGGAACTTGAGGGCAGGCCAAATATCTTTAATGAGTCAATGAACCGAACACACTTTGAAATTTTTCGCATTCTACTCAAAGGATGACCTCAGAACATGATACCCTTGCTCTGGTGTTAGTTTCCGTTTATGTCAGCAATTGGCTACTTGTAATTGTGCTGATTACTTTTGATAGCAAGTGAGGCACCGCTATGGCCGTAGTAATTGAAGGGGCTTACTTAAACATGAAATTACTTACATGAAATACATGGTTACTTAAATACATTATATTTATGTTTGGTCATTAAACTAAATAACATTGAAAATATAAGGCTCTTATGATACATATTAAGGAACAAAATGAATGTTACAATGATGTTACCTTAGATCTCTTATGTATACCTTAGTAAATCTTACAATTAGATAATCATCGCTATGATCAAGTCAGAGGCTCGTTAAAATAAAAATGTATTTTTTCCCTTCCCTGTAACAAATATTTATCTTCCATCCTGTTAGAACAAATTACAATTAAAGCCCATGGAATTACGCAATTTTGTATTTCTTTTGTGAATTCGTACAGGCTCACCTATTCTGTTGTGCATAGAGTGACGAACCTGTATTCAGAACGCGTAAGACCGAAAAATTCTGTGTCAGCAAAGAAAATCATAGGATTCATCAACTTGTGATCCAAATTATTACCAATTATGTTCAAAACATTCAACTTTTTTCTATCCTAGCTACGCTATCTTGGATGCATGATCCTGGTTCCTGTTTTTAACTGTTATTATCAGATGGAAATTGCTGATTTTAACCCATACAGTTATCATCAATTGCAGGAATTTTAGTGACTGAGCTAATATACCTCAGTTTCCAAAATTTATCTTCATATTTAATTAATTTTTCAAAATAAATTAAATCCTAGTGTTAATTGATCGATAGATCAATGCTTCATTGTTCCTCCAGATTGAAAACTAATCGCAAAAGATTTACTACAGTGTATACCTTTCTGAATACTCCTACTGAGTTTCTATAAGTTTTCTTTCCTATGGTTTTCTTTGTCGAATAACTCATTGTCCCATACAATTGATCGCCAAAGCCTTCCTGGTTGCCTGAGAAGTTATCATCAATTCACTAGTGCCGTCACTCCGATCTGTTGCTCCAAAGCTAGGTCTACAGAAATGCACCGAATCCAGGAAAAAAATATGCGTCGCAACCCATTTCAGCGCACCGCCATGGCTCCTCATCGTGTTTGTAACAATAGCATTCGCTCGTGCATCATCGCATCGAGGCAATGCTCATCCTTTGTATTCCCACAGTGATTGAAAATATCCTCCAGTGCTTATTTTTATGCATGAAAATAGTGGAAGGTTGCGGAAGGAGGTTTGGCTAGAAAAAGAGCAATCGACGCAAACAAAAATAGAACTAGGTGTTGGCGTATCTGGTTTAATGGATAAATCGTTGAATAGTATAGGTCATAAGGTTAACTTCCTTCGTTCATTATTGCCTAATTTTGGAGAGACGAAACTGAGAGATGGAATGACATAGCTACTCTCTACATATTCGCCAAATAAAGCCCTTTATCTATCTATCAAAGTATATAAGGTTCTTATATGTGTTCTTGAAAACAGGGGATGTAAAAAATTAATTTTTTTTATCATTACTCATACTTATTATTTATCTACTTCCCGAATGCGTTGGAATCACAAAACTCATACTAGCGGTGTAGTCCCGCTTTTCAAGACCAGATTCATTTCCGAGGAAAGATATTTGGTTATTTTTTTCCAGGAAAGTAAAATAATTGGATGTAATATCAATACTTGTCTGGCCTTCCTGGAAAAAAATATATTTTTTTATGTATGTATCAGGTAATCCGATGAACCTCCCTAATGACTTTCCCGCCTCACCTACTGAAATGTGCTTAGAAGTATATTCATCGTTATAAGCAATTAACCCCATATAAGAATCATAATGATAGTTACTCCAAAACTTTGACTGCCCATTACTATCATCAGTATGCCAAGTGTGATTTATGCATCGTGTTTTGGCGGCCGTGATTAAGTATTGATCATGTCCTAGATAAATATTTTCGTTGACTCTATATATTAAAAATTGATAAAGGTTAAAACCTCTCAGTATGGAATGTTCCTCAAAGTAGAACATTGTTTTGAGGCACAAAAGGCGTTCAACGATTTATGACCGAGATTTAAACTCTTTTGTTAGCTTTCTAAAATTTTTTTGGAAAATATGAAGATACAAAAATTGGATTAAGTGAAAAAGTCGTACCTTGCCACTCATGGAAACAGTTAAAAAGAAAAAAGTGAGCAATTTCTTTCGTGAGAGAGTGGCGATTTATCTCCAAGATTACAATCTACCAAATGAAGTTTCACGGGCGATGCCATTAATTGCTAATATCTGCTACAATATATAACCCGTTCCACAATGGAACGCTTTATAAGGACATCAATTATGCTTTGGTCACCGCGCATACGTTAAATAGTTCTCGTGATTTACCACTCCGGCCATTAATTAATTAGAGCACTGACGGAGATTTATACTTGCGAAATGAGCGAACTGGGGCACGCCAAAATTCCCTCGCGGCACTCCTTCCAGATTTCTACTCCGATAATTCCTGGATTACTATGGCAACTAGGCTGCAAAATATTATTGTGAGGTTTCTTAGTTATTATTTCCTCAATATATTTTTGAATTGAATATTTTCCATCCGTCTTTAGATATACTATTTAGGTATATGTATTTTCCTTGTACTCTTGTTTCGCCCTGGTTCATGGCTTTGAAAACGAGGTTACCGAGGTATGAGTAATGCTGAATAGCAGCTTTCCTTTTATTCACTATTTATTGAAATAGTAGTTACTCATATGTTACTCTTCAGCTCATACATGGTCTTTATCCACCAAAACCTTTCTGGCAGATTGAAAAGAGCAAGGCCGAATTACCTCATTCCTCATCCAGCGTAGTATGGAATCATTCAGGCTAATCGTAGAGGGTTCGAGGCTCAAATCCATCTGGGCCGTATAGGAATAATCTGGTTCATGCGCTATAGCTGTGAAAAATGTTTGCTTGTTTTCTCATAAGGGGTCGTACACAAATTACGTAACGCAAAATTCTCCAATTTTCGACCTCCCCCCAGGTAGCAGGATAGAGGTCTGCATGGGCCGGGCTCGGGCCAGGTAAGCAGGCAGGCCCCCGCCCCCCGGGCGGGGGCCCGATAGACTGACTGCCCGGGCCTGGGCCCATGAATAAATTTCCATTGCGTTTGCACGTAAATCTCATTTTTATCGCATGTAGGGTTTGTTTCCGTTGCAAAAGTAAATTAGTAAAAGAAGTCGTACGAAGTACCGAGAAGTACCAAAAGAAAGGAAATTGAATGAATACTTTTTTCAGTCGGGGAATATTGCTTTTTATTTTAATTGCGAGAACAGCTATGAAATAAACGAAACATTCCAGGAAAGTTTGAGGTTGTAAAAAAAAATTCTCATGGACAACCAAAGTGATTGTTGAATCAATAGTTAAGGTTTTCACCATTGGAATAGATAGTGCAGATCAACCCAATAGATGGGAAAACAATATTTTAGAGTGTCATTAGCAACCTAACCTTATTTATAGCAACGTATACTTATAATATTTAAATTTTATTTAATGAGTAGAAACATAGAATCTATTAACCGAAACGCTTCTTCTTGGCATTTAATTTTTCAGATAAGTGTTTATTATGTAAGTAGCATACGACGGAGCCTTTTTGCAACCACCAGCCTTATCATACAATGTAAATTACTACAATGTAATAATAATAATGCCGTCTTTTATTTTTTATGGGCGTATTTTAGCCTATGAATGCTATTCCTCCAATTAACCCCTTTTTATTAATTTTATTCTTTTTTTGCATTTTTATTAATATCTCTCTCTCTCACACACACACACGCACACACACACACACACACACACTACATACACAGACGACCATTCCCTAACCGGAAAAATCCTATTAGCCGGGATTCGCGAAATTGTTGAAGAAGTAAAACAAATGTACTGTTTCTACGTTCGGGCCGGGCCGGGCTCGGGCTCGAAAATTTTTTCCTACGTTCGGGCCGGGCCGGGCTTGGGCTCGAAGAGTTTTTCCTACATTCGGGCCGGGCTGGGCTCGGGCTCAACAACGGACGGGCCGGGCCGGGCATGGGTTGAAATTTTCGGCCCGTGCAGACCTCTATAGCAGGACCGTAACGCCAGGCAGGACCCCTCCCCCTCCCCCAAATTACGTTACATAATTTGTGTACGGTCCTTAAGTGCTCATTTCGCAAGTGATCATTTTGCAAATGGGCGCCCACCGAGAATTTAACCCGAGATCTCTTTCGCTGAAGCATCAAAAGTATTTCCTAGCACATATCCCGCGCATTATTAATTCTAATAACCA
Organism: Sympetrum striolatum; assembly: GCA_947579665.1. Taxonomy (NCBI): domain Eukaryota; kingdom Metazoa; phylum Arthropoda; class Insecta; order Odonata; family Libellulidae; genus Sympetrum; species Sympetrum striolatum. The sequence continues at coordinate 48,392,020 of OX388351.1, read as the reverse complement.
ATAATGTAAGCTGTAGAGTTATGGTATGTATTTTTGGGAGAGACTGTATCTTGCACGAAGTTATGGGACTTTATCTATAATATTTCTATATTTTTCTTCTTAGGCAAGCAATGTATGCGAGTCATAGTTAGGAAGTTTCACCCACAAGGATGACTTGTTTACCTCGGCCAGAAGAATGGACAGGACCGCATAAGGTAATTACGAGCATGTTTAAGTAAAAGCGCCTTTACGATTTCCCCTGTTGCTTTTCTTGAGCTAGTTTTTTTACGATTTGATGCCTTTACAGATCGTATTTTGAACTAACTTCAATTAAATGCTGGTCTTTCAAACGAATATTTGGGCTCTAAATGATTTTACGTTAAACAAGGAAGCGATTGGAATGTATTGTATTTACTTACCTAAAAAAGGCCCTGTGGAAATTAAATTTCGATTTTTAATTTAACATTAATTTCACCAATATTTGTTCATTTAATCTTTTTAAATTTCTCGTGTGAGATTGTGTCCCTCTTTTTATGGTGAAACTCAAATTTCACATAGGTATTGTATTTTTTCTTTTGTAGGCTTCCGACTTTCAAGATAATCTGTTCTATATTATTTTTTTTATTATATTAAACATTTATTTTATATGTAAGAGATTATATGCTATGCCAGAAATGTTATAGCATCCACAATTTGGCGTCTTTACAGCTTCTTCAGCTACTGTTCTTTATTTATTTTGACAAGCAGTTCCATTATAAAGTCAAAACTTTTGCATTCTCATAAGAGGATTTTGGCTCTCAGTTTCAAGGCAATCTGCTATTCCAGTACTTTCCTCCTTTATATGTATATCATTTATCATTGTTATATTCTTTTTTCCTATGTTTCCTTCGCATTATGCTTACATTACTGGCTACGAGTATTAGATAGGATATTTGATAGGAAATGCTGACATTAGGGATTGTAGCATGTATAAGTTATGAATTAGTTTTCAATCCTATCCAACCCATATTTATCAAAAATCTGTAATCATTGCGAGTTTATAACGTCATAGGTATACAAAAACCTTCACGTTGAGTTTAGGAGTAGGCATCAGTTTAAGCAAAGGGAACACTATGCATAAGAGACGATTCTTTCTCGTAGGAAATTGAATTTTTTAAAATTCCTTTGCTTCGACCTGCGTGCCATCAGCAGAGAAATCCTTTCTGCTTACGCCACTTCTCCCTCGACTTCTGATGAAATTCATCGAATCGTAAATGCAGCCCTTATTCCTGTCCCCTAGAGGGAGTCCCGCCCACTCCCTGTCATCCTCTCTCAAGATAGCCGCACGAACGTTCGATTCGACTCTCCATCACGTCCCGTTCCTTTGATACCATCGAATTATTTGACCGGGAATAGTCTCGTTTTTTGTGCTCGTGTTTAGCTGAGGAGCAAACATTTGTACATCTCTGACATACTTATCTACTCGCATGCCATGGATTGGAAGTTATAACCTCTTTGGAACGCAAATAGACTGTAAAGTAGCATTAAAAAAATATTGTTCTTTCATTCAGAATATTTAATCTTCATTCTTGGCGACAAAAAAATAAGCGATACAGGAAAAAAGCAAGCGATATAGGGAAGTAGTTGCCAGGACAGATAGTTACTTTTGGTCGTTTTTCCAGCGAAGTATTGGAGAAGCTAATTGCTCTCCAGGTTAGATAGGGATGTCGGCGTTTCACCCCCCGCCACGGATTGCGGGGTTTAAATATAGACGTAAATAGACAATGTTTTCAAATTTATCTACATTTGATTAGGACAGAATCAACATGATAACTTCATTAACAATTTCATAATTTTCTAAATTTTCTGTTGAAATATTCTTCATGTGTGGAAAAGGTGCGATTATACATTTTGGATCGTTAACAAGTTGATATGAGGTGCAGATATGGTTCTGCTCCCTCAAAATTTTGCTCTGTGCTTTCATTCTTACGTGGTTCACTTGATAACTTTTACGGCAACCCTTGATGGTTTATGATGATATTGCGCAAGCGCCCAGGCGTTAAAAGTTTCTATTAAAAAAAAGGAAAGATTTTCTATGGCATATATTTTTAATTAAAAGCAAGGATAGATTTATGATATGGAAATAGTATTTTCTTAGGATTTATTCAACGTACTGAGAATTTTGTGCAAACTTTCAGAGTTGATCTCCCAAAATATAAGACTTCTTGATCCTTTTACAATTCTGTCTGTTCAGTAGCTCTTAAATGCTCCGGTAAACGCCTAAGCGTTTTTAGAGCCAAACACATCCTGGATATCAACTAACAACGATTGTCTTAGCTTCCTTATTATATTTACCTCTTCATTCTATTTCTTTTACTTTTCATAGACTCCTTATAGCCAACTCACCCATTTATTTTACCATTTTCTTGTGTAATCAGTTGATACCTATTTTATTCCTAACCAAAAAACCGCTGCCACTTTTATTTCAACACCAATAATGCATTCTTTTCTCATTCTAGCCAGTGGCTACTTTAAAGCAGTATCATGTCTTAATAAAATACTTTCATATGATCCATGTTTCTCATTATGCTATTTTTGAGTCTGTGTTTTGAACTCAACAAAATATTTCATACGTATAAAAGAAAGAGGTTACGTTAAACGTTAGTTCAAAGGCTACCCAATTTGGGCATTTACTGATATCCTTGTATTAAAATACTTCGCCGGAAGTTGGTTCTTCACTTTCACTTCTTAGATACGGGTATTATTGCTGTTAATACTTCTAACTCTTCCCGTGCAGATATGGAAATTTACAAATAGAGATTTAGATATTCCGTTCAATGAATTTGTTTGTAAATATCAATATCAAAAATAAATTTCAATCTCGCTGATAACTGTGGTTTTGGAAAAATTTCATTAATTAGTATTAAACTAAATATTCAATCAGTTTGTTTTCCTTATCATAAATATCCTTGTATTTTCGTTATGTAAAAAGGAATAAAACAGGCGAAAACCATCTTTTCTGGCAAGACAATTGTAGGCCAAACCCGAAAATCTAGGGAGCTATAAATTTGAGAAACCTGCCAACGTAATCTGTTACTTCGTTATCCGTAACCCCTTGAGGAATAAAAGTAGAATACTGAACCTCGAATCCTATGGTAATACTTCATAGGTAATTTATGCTGTGAAACCGAGAGATTGGAAACTCTGAATTTGTTCGTCATTGTATACAGCGAGCAAGAAAATGAAAACGGAATACTATCGAATACAATTTTCAAAGTGGTTTTGTGAAATACTAATAGCATCTTAAATTTCGTACAAATAAATATTTATACACAACTTATAACTTCTTAATCAATATAATTCGCGTTGCACCGAAAATTTTACTATTCTGCTTAATTTAATAATTTATACGTTCAATTTCGTATGGGTTTCAAATCTCTCATGAGGGGTTACTGAGTTTTTGATATTATGACAATATTATTTTTATATGATTTCTTATTCAAAAATTTAGATTTATATTTTCATTTCTATGATATTGACAGTGAGTGACGCTTTCGTCATTTAGACTTGTACATATTTCAAGTTTGAAATTTTCTCTCCCCAATGCGAGGATTTAAAAAATGTAATAATATTACGCTTTCAGGAAATAATTGAGTACCGTATCGTATGAGGTACAATTGAAGGGTTTATAGGTCCAAATCAGCCAAATAAACATAAATTTTTCTTAAATTCTTTCATAAATTTTCCCGATAATAAGTCCTTATTCTATGATGCTTCATTAAAATTTAAAAAGTTTTATTTCCATATATTAATAAGACTATTTTCCAATTGAAATGTGCAAGCATTACATACGTGCATATATATTCCTGTGTGTTCTTAAAGTGTTTTTCATTGACTTTTAACCAAGGAATATCTTTACTTCTTATATACAAATTTTTGCTCATAAATAATTTTTCGTCTATTTTAACAATGAAATAGGATACATTACAGTTGATCATAATGACTATATATATTTCATACTGAGATCCCCAGCAAAAAATGTCTCATCATCCATTCAACCGGATAAACAAAATCTTTTTTTGACAAAAATTCATACTCATAAAGATTAATTACCAAATTAATTAATAATTAATTTGGTAAACTAAGCAGTATCATTTTGCCTTGGAATCTTTACTCGACCACTCCTATTCTATATTGCATTTAGTGATCTTCAAATACCAAATACGAGGATAACGAAGTAAATGATTTTTCTATTTCAAAATCTGGACTTGCAGCTAAGCTTCCAAAGTCAAAGGTTAGATAATTCACATTTCAAATTGGATGAACATTTAGGAAACGTAAGACCCAGCTTTACATGGAACAACATACTGCACAGGGAATGTTGACTTTGAAAATTATTGCGTTCATATGCGAGCCACCATTTCTGTAGGGTAAAATATTTCAGGGTCAGTTCTAACTAATTTTGTCTCCCGTAACACATCCTCTGTGGTACATCGCAGAGGTATTCAGATGGTTAGTTCAGAGGTTTGTGATTCCGGATACAGTTCGATTGGCTACAAATCCACAGGGTGAAACTCGGTTTCCGAAACGGCGAGGTTAGAATCGTCTAGGCGTCATATTAGCCAATCCTATGCACACAACTTAATTTTACCGTCCAACCGGAGCTGTAGCACAAAATGCAAACATGCATTACTTCTCCGGAGTTTTCCCCAAAGGTTTTCTACTCACCGCTGAAAGTGTGGTGAGTAGGAAGGACATTCAGTATTGACTGGATTGGTGAATTTGCGTCCAGCTTTCGGGTTTTGTATGTAGATACCCCGCGAGCCACTAGTGGCGTATGGCAGGGTGTGTAGCAACGCGGAATTCACGGAGGAGGCCGTTAGCTTGTGGACTTCCAGCATAACTTAAAATTATTAAATAAAACAAAGTTTTAAAAACCACACGGGTGTAACTTTTTTATCCACATAAATTGTTATCTCATGTTCTTATGCCTCTTATGGATGAGTAAATGTTACTTGTGTTGTTTTAATTTTTTTTTAATTTTACAATTATTAGTTAATAATATAAGTAGTAATAATGGTAAAGCGTGTATAATTAGAGAAATGTATCCAAAATATATGAACGAATCGATTGGAGAATACATTTTTTTCGGGAATCATTAGGAAAATAGAGTCAAGGTGCTTGCAATCCAAGCCACTGGCTGAAAGGCAGCTTGAAAGAACTTTACGTAGATTTTGGCAAAACATAGGTGCTGAAGATAGTTAGGAAAAATAGGGTTTTAATTGAACTAATTAAGAATCAACAGATAGGTAGGTAAAATATGGAGACGGTAGAGGTTCTTGAAAGAAGACATTTAGGGTAAAATTAATGGAAAAAAAGAGGGGAAGACAAAACGCTAGATGGCATTAAGGTTAAGTAAGCTACCAATAAATTAAGGTGGAGTTGTTTAATAGGGCTATTTAATTCATATTAACGTACTGAAAGGTGTATCACCCATGTATATAATAATAAAACTATTAAACCAGCAGCCAAGGTTCACAAACATTTACCAGGAGCTGCATGTTTTCTAAGAGGCAATAAGAACACACAAAACTGTATAAATTAGTTCTGCTCCCGCTTTTCGACTCCGTCAGCGATTTTGGCCTTCGTTTATTATGTAAACATTGACGCAGTGGCCCATATAGCACACACTCTTGATTGGGGTCGAGCACCCGCCTGCTTTGATGTCTTTTTTCGTACAAGGACGCCACCCTTTGAGTATGAGGATACTCTCCTTGCCTTCCTTCGTACACTGAAGCCAAAAGGTAGATCCCATAGAAAGTGAAAATGTCCTTTTCTTCCCCCACTCTGGTGAACCCCGAAATTATGTGGTTGAAACCTAACCTTATTTCCCCACCCCAAAACCCTAATTTCTCTAACTAAAACTCCATCTCCTTCATTCATCTTCGCTCAACTGACCGCACGCAAAAGTGTGCGAGCGAAGGATGAAGTCTTTAAGAGATAGGTGTGGGTATATTGGTCTAAAGGGAATAAAAAATATCCTAGTTAGAATGGTGAGGAGATATGACATTTCGGTTAACTCGGACAGCAATGATATTTTCACGCTTAATTCTCTATACATCTCAGCGTGTTAATCAATGAGTAGTATTATCCTTAAAAATGTAAAGAAGAGGTCTATTATTTATTTAACGGGATATACCCTTGTTTATAATCAATGTATGTATGTACACTCCAGGCCAAAATTAACGCAGCACCTCCCTAGCGATCCTTACGGCCGGTGCTGCGTTAATTTTGGCCAGGACTGTACAATCACTATAATCACTTCAACAGGAATGAAAAGATGTGATACAGTAAACTACATGATTTTACAAGCAAAAGGCTTTAAAATTTTAAAAGCAATATTTTCAGTGACTTTATATAGATCTATCGAGATACTATGGAGAACTAATAAGTAACATTTTTGCAACAATTAATATCTGTTTATACTACTTTTGAATAATGTAATCAAAACTTATGGGCTCTGCCAAGAATTGATTATGATAATGCAAAAATGAGCAAAGTATTTTCTTTGAGTTATTAGGATACGATTCACGAATACTTTGTTCTAGGAAATTGATTCCTTGACTCTTATTCACGATTAAAATAAAATATTAGCAAAGTTAACTGGTATTTTAAGCAGAAATGTAGGAATCAGTACAATATCCCCTATTTTAGAAACGAAGACGGTATAAAATATCTCATATGATTTGCCCTTTATTTGACTCAATTTAGTTCCACTGTGTTAGATTTTAAGCAAGGTTATCCCTGATTGATTGCATTTGCAAAACCAAAATAGGTATGCTGGCGATAATTTTCTGATAGTTTTGATCGAAGAAAGAATATTTTGTGATTAATGCCTAAAATATTGAATAAATTGGAGTGCGAGATCCGCGAAATGTGCAAATGATCATTTTATAACAACAGAATTTAAGTTGCTTCTATAAGCCTCAACTTTGAAGCATGTCTTAATCATGCTAGAGCTTTTGTGCGTTCTTTTTATTAAAAGTGTATACTTGCCGATACTGTGAATATTAACGTGATATATTTAGCAAGGAAAATATCAATTCTACCCAAAAGTAATACATGTATGTACACTCCTGGCCAAAATTAACGCAGCACCTCCCTAGCGATCCTTACGGCCGGTGCTGCGTTAATTATGGCAAGGAGTGTACATTAATGTGTCCCAGGATTCAATACTTATTAGTATTAACTTATTGATGAATATTTTATTTAGCAGTCCAAAATCCTGATTTGCTGTGGCGTGGGAATTAATTTGCTGTGTCTTAGGGTGGGTCGATTTTTTTCGAATCTAATTTTCCCTTCGTATAAAATTCTTGTAATGATATGAAAATCTCGCATGCAAAATTTTTCGAAATCAGATATTATTAACCTGCTGCCCACTGCCGCCCGATCCCTAGAGTAAAAATTTTGCGAAAATACAGGTGCAAGTGAGAAACAAACTCCCATGGAGAATTAGTTATTATAAACATCGACATTTTAGTAAGATTCAATGAGATATGGCGGAAATTATTGAGGAAACGGAGAGAAAGATAGAAAATATTAGTTTAAGTTTTTGATGATGCTTCAATGCTGAGTCTCTATTCATCCTTGAGGTTGTATTTAACAGACACGATAATATATTTTTACCTAAACATGGAAATTAATTTGTTGTACTAAACACTTCGCAATTCATGATGCAATACTGTATCTTACTTTATCATATACTACTTTTACGCTCCTCTGGACGACTTTTGACGTGTTCTTGGGGGTTTATGCTCGGCGAAACTTTATTTCCTTGCCTGTTACTATTTCGAAAATTTCATTAGATAAGTTTTTCGAATCACTGTTCTTGGCATCTATTTCCCTGATATTTTTTTTTTCATTCGTACGTCTGCTATGAAAATTATATCTATGCCATCTGTGATGTCTGTGAAAAACAATCTCTTTAAGCATTTTTTTTTTCCTTTATAGATTCGTTCCAATCTCCGTTCGAGTTAATTCAATAATAACTGTTTATGGATATAGGGTATAAAAAACTCAAGTATGCTTTTCTACATTTTTATCGCTTCAGTTACACTGCATAATTCCTCAAATATCCTTAAATCTATTTCTATTCTTCTTTCTTACACCTTCTAAGCAGTCGGATACAAAATATTGTGGAAATATAAAAAATACTCAGATCTCTTTCGACTCGTTCGAGAGATTTCCCGGTAGGTAGGGTAGGAGGTAACAGATATTAGGCTAGGATTGCAATAAAATTAGACAGTGGAAGGGCGAAATATGTACTGAAGGGGTTGAAAGGGTTAAAAAGTTGAAAGCTTTCAACCTTCGGTTACGAATTCCCAAGTTTTCAGGGCAGTTCCAAACTCTTTTGTTCCAACGTTTCGTTGAACTTTTGGGATGTTTTGATTGCTCGACATGAGATTCTTTCTAGTGCTTGAAGATTTCCGTTCAAAGAGCAGCTCGATATGAGCCAATTCGAGGAAACGTTCATCTGAATGCAATGCTACGAGTTCGGAACTTCTCATAAGTTTGAAGTTCAAAATTGAGTATTTATTCTTTTATTAGAACAGCATTACTCTCGGAGATGGAGTTTTGCCCCTGCTGCGCGTTTCTGAAGTGAAGAGAGCTTTTATCTCGAACGGGCGTTCCTACATTAATAGTACTATTCCCTATTGCGTTGCCTGTTTACTGCTTTTTTTCGATTTAAAATCTCATAAATATAAAAATCGGTTGAAATTTAGCCGCTGTTGTCGATAGTTGTTCCTGAACGAGCTAAACGTTTCCCAAATTTTCTACGAAATGTAGGGCTCGAAATGACGCTTTAGGTTTTTTAATCATTGATGAGAGTTTATTGTAAAGATTTCGAAACAGGAAATATAAAAATTATGCGGTGGTGTATTGAAAACTAATAAAGGTTTTGTGTCTTAATTTCCTGGGGAAAACTATTCATGGTTTCGGTAATGTTTTATATTTCACATGATATTACGTAAATGCGTTAATGTATTCGGCCCGAAGGCCATTTTTAATCTCGAATCCTCCATTGTTAGACATCAAAAGCCCTAAATAAAGAATAGAGCAACTGGGTAGGATAAGGAGAGATGTATTTTGCATTTGATGTTCTCACTTAGTGCTGCAAGACTAAAACGTTTTAGATGGTACAGCATAATTGTGCTCAGAGGAGTGAATACTTTTTTTATTCTTTTCATTCCATTCAGTAAGGATAGGCTTAAATGACTGCTACTATTCCACATCACTCATACCTCAGAAGCGTCCATATTATCACTGCCGCAAACAGGGCTGAAAAAAACAAAGATGGATTTTTCTTTAGCCTTTACTTACACGAAGATTAAGACGTACTCCATCCATGAGTGCATTGTAATGAAAGATGTTCTGTATCAATATTTTTGTCGCTCAATTTCGCTTGCAAATCTTTCGCTTAGATTTTTTAAATTCAATTGTAAGGTATTTATTTTTTTCTAATCACTGAAGTGAGATTTGATTTCTATTTATCCCTTATGACCGTGACCTATGTGACCGATAAAAATCCTCATGCACCAACTAAGCTTGTATAACAAACGAATCTTACAAACGAGAAGGGAAACGATTTTATTTGGCCAAGTTTTTCGTAAATATCACTCATTAAAGTAGAAAATAAAATACTTGATAAATAAATTAAGTGAATGAGCTGATGAATTCAACTAAATATTTAACAGAATTATTAAACAATTCATATCATTTCAAGAAACTAACCAATCAACTATGCCTTTGATGCAAAATATAAATTAGATCTGAGCTTCCATAGGAAATTTTCTTTGATCTTTTCCTTTCCAAATCAGATAGGCGGTTTTTTCTTTATGACTTATCTTATTCAAACTTAAACTTAACACCTTAATTCATTGCTTTTTTAACGCGCAAATATGTCCATATGGGTCTTATAACAATGCATAAAATAACTTTAATGCTTGGAAGCTGAAGAAAAACTCGAATACCACCATAAATCCTCCACAGTTCGCTAATGTATGAATCGAAGCGGAGATATTAAAGAAGTAAAAATACAAGTGATCATTGAAACAACATGTAAGCTACTACTTAAAGAGATAAGGAACGAGTCGTTTCTAGAAAACAAATTCTTTTTTTAAAGCAAGGAGCTTTCTGCAGCTATGGCGAAGACTAAAATTATTTGAATTTCTTGGAGGTTTGAGAGAGAATTCATGCCTTATTAGCAGGCAATTAATAAGATAAACATATTTTGATCCTCTTGGAATCAACTTCTGATTTCTTATCGTTTCTCTAATCTTTTCAAAGGAAGAGAACGTTTTAACGGGGGTCTATTTTCCTTCAGTCAAAACATGGAATATTTCCTTCCACATCTACCTCGAATACTTTGTAGTAAACTTTTTAAATTGATAATCGTATAATAGAGTGAGTTGATAAAATAATTTTTATAGTTTACGAATGCTTGGTTTTGGCATTTGGTTTCAAAAAATCTGTGATGGAGACAATTGATTTTTAACTTTTCGTAAGTTTACGACACTTTTCGAAATATAATTACCGGGTACACGTGATGCGTGTTATGCGAAACTTCCTTGTGACCTACTTAGCTGATTCACACATGAGAGCAAAATACGATAAGCGTTGGTGAAGAAAATCCATTTTTAAAGTCATTCCTTTTGCGATATATCTTTGGCAGTTTGTAACAAAAGAATCGCTCGATTGAATTTTGGCTTGGTGTTCCGGGCAGCACACCCATTGGGAGGCTTACAGGTATGAATATATATGTGGCAGTTAGTATTCGGATATAGTGGTTTTTGAACAAGGGAAATTTATATTTGCAATAAAAACAATTTTTCGCCATCAGAGGTTCAAAATCTTACCACTGTAAGGAACTGGCCTCGAAATGTATAGATTGTCCAGGAACCTAAGGAGAGTATATTCCATGAAATTCAACTATCCTATTGATATTAAAGCTCTAGTATAAAGACATATGGTTTATGTTTCTATAGGCTATATCAAATCAAATCAAACATTTACGTACCTTTAGGCCGCCAAAGCTAAAGATAGACGTGAAGGTGAAAGATATTTTCTAATTTTACCAAAAAGTTAAATAGAGATATTTCCATATGCAAATGAGCTAATCCTTCATTAATATGATTAAATATGAACAGTTTGATACTTACTATAAATGTTTGGAAACAAAAAACGATGTTTTCAATACTTTCTCATTCCCGAACGAGCCCTTTGCACATTTATTCAATTCTAAAGAAAAATGAAGCGGCGAATTGTGATATGATTGATCGTGGAGGTACCATTTGTGAGCTCTTCCTCTTCGGGAGCCCGAATCGAATTTCAATCGAGGATACTTTGCCCTGATTTCGAAATTATTAAAGCGATTCTCGGTCTGGGCCGAGTATTGAATTTAAATGAACGCAATCAATCTCTGTTGGCTTTCCGAATAAACCAAGTTTCATCCTCGTATGAAATATTCCGTGCGTTTCGGAGGAATGACCTGTAGATGGAATAAGCCAGTGATTTGGTACATTTAGGTCTCCCTGGTGGAATGATTCAATTTACTCTAATTTATTTACCTGACGTCAGAGTCGTGCTAGTAAATTTATACTCGGAGCAAGAATGATATGTGAAAATAAATATCGGCTCAAATTGATTTTAACGATAGTTTTACTCAGTGTTATTGATCATCAACAAGAAAAATTAAATATTAGCTATAAGTTGAAGAAATAACATTTTTCACTTGGACTATTTTCAACAATATATTTTACACACGACCGGTTTCGCAAGATAACTTACATCTTTAGGACCTGAAGATCAATTTATTTATATGGAATTCCACATAGTCAACCTTGCAACCATTGATTTTATGAAAAATTAGCTATGAGGCGCTACATTATAAATGCAAGAGAAGATACGGCGACATTTTCATCAACTATGATATTAATATTTCCGTAGTTGCATCTCTCATCCAACCAATATTAGTATGAGCGATATAGTTAATGAGTAGGATGATCCAGAAAGACGTAATAAAGAGGTCCTCTAAAATCTATTTTATCTTTCAACAGGGAGAGTCATAGATGCATTCAGAGATTCATAAATACTCGAAGTATTTCAATGAACTGCAATGTTTATATAAAATAGAATGTATAGAAAATGAAATGCAAATACGTCGCTATATTGTAAATGCAAGAGAAGTAACCGATATTTTATTCCGAAATCCTGCTGCAGCACTTAGCGGCACATTTCACCGCCACGGTCTTCATAGCGGCGACCGACCAAAGGAAGGAAGATAAATCTCATCACGCACTTTTCCGGGAGGTAGAGGTTATTCAATTATATATACATATAATAATTAGTAATAATCCAGTATATACTATAAATCTTCCATCAACGCTTACTGATTCAACTAAAGTTATTTTTCTTATTTCTTAAGTGATCATTAAATTACTAATTCCGTTATTTTGACAAATTTCCCTGTATACTCCCCTCGTCTCTTTATTGTGTTATCTCTTCTACTCCTTCACCATAGTTTGTTTCACTTACAGAATCTTTTATCCAGCCTCTTAGTTCTTTGATTGCTCTTTTAATCTTTCACATTTTCTCTTTAGAAAGAAGAAAGAATCGCTCTTCCTCGTCTTACTTCCGTGTTTATTCTTTCTGCTCATGGGAAAGTGGGTCATTTGAGATGCTACGGCGGGGCTCTCTTAATGGAACCGCAATATCGAATTTTCTCCGAGGCGATCCCACCCTGTATTCTCAAAATCTCTTCCTCGTTCCGTCTCCTTTGCTTCATCTATTTTCCTTCCCGCTGTAGATTACTCACACTGCGTTGAAAAATTTTCCGGGTCGAAAACGACACCTTGCGGGACACTGAGTGCGGTGAGGTCTTACGGTCTCTTACCAACCTTTCGCTGTCCTAGTCTTATTCATCCGCTCAACAACTCGCTTTTTCGTGTATTCATCCCTCTTATCGTGAAGTGTGTCGTAAAAGATTCATCATAAGGGGCTGCAAACACACCAATGGGGCTATGCGCCGACGATCTCGATATTTACAGCCGCTTAACCTCTGAATATTTCAAAGTAATCGTATTTCGCCTTCGGTCGTAAAATTTTCAACCTCTACCGCTACGATATTGATCGGACCCAGCGTAAATCTTCGTTCAAAACGCGTTGTCCATTCGGCCGGAATTGCTTGCGCTTATGCACGATCGCCCTGTTTGCAAGCCAATTATAACGCCCGTTTATCGTACGCATAAATCTGGCAACGTTTTGGGAATCAGATTAAAGCTGTATGGGTAAATGCCCTTTTGAGTTAATGGGATCGCCTCTGTGAGCCGCCAATTATATTTTTAACAAAGGTGTTTACTCGATGTTAAAAAGTTCTTTACCTTAAAAAATTCTCAGTCTGCCAATGTTGAATTCTGTCATGGCTTAAATGTTTCTCTAGGTAAAAGCAATTGAATTGAAATAACCTCCACAACGAGATCATTGCTGTTTTCTAAGGTATGTGACCGTAATTTTATAATGCTTTCTTATATCGAAATAGTGAATAACTAATGTTTGAATATATGTCTTGATACGAATTGCAGGTTTTCGTTCCCATACGTTACCATTACTTTTTTCTGTGACATATATTTTCCATGTTTCTATTTCTGTTTGTATGCATACTTAAGTGGATATTTATTCTTAGATTTAAGAAAAATTCCTTCTTTATGTATCATGCCTTTAAGAACTTATATTTCTTCCGATAGCAGTAAATCCGAGATTTATGAATCAGTCCTTACCTCACCTCCCAACGTAATCTACAGCATAGCAAAAATGGAATCATATTAAAAGTTATTTGGTGACTTTGTACTCGGAAATGTTATCTATCTTAGTTTCGTTGAATCAAGAAACGAGAAGAAGTGTTATAGAGGAGAAATATTTCTTCAGGAGAACATGATTGGCCAGTTAAAGCTTAAATCTAATCCAATAAATATAGACTACAGAAAATGGGTAGATAAATGATGAAAAATTTATTCTTCAATATACCCTGAAGTGAATTTCACATTTCACAATTAAAAAATTCCCACTTGTAAATTCTATATCACAGTCGACACCCAATTACGGCCAAAGAACATGCCTCTCCCTATCATTAAAAGAATATGTTTTCCATTCGAATATTATCCCTTTGAAAATTGTAATTTCTAAAACTGTTAATCTTTTTCCGGCGTATTCATGCTCAAGGACGTAAATAAGATGCTTTTAAAACGATGCAAATTCTCCACCATTAATACTGTGGCTATAAATTTGCGAGCTATTACTTATTCCCAATTAATTTACCAATCATTTCTTCTGTTGAAGTATTACTCCACCATTCCTTCTCCTCCTACTTTAATAAACTATCATGACTCTTATACAAATGTTTGGCTGCATTTCCATGCTCCTTTAATGATATTTATACATACTTTTATTTCTATTTACACTTTTTCTCCTCTTGTTGTTACGATTCCTTGTAATTGGTCAAATTGGCTGTTAGTGAATCAAACTTAAATAAATAAATAAATATTTGATTCCCTTCCTTTCAGTAGCAATTTTAAAGGTTATATGCCTATGTATTTTCGATTTGCATTCTAAGACTTGATGATGAAAATATGTTCCATTGAAACTGGTACCGATCCGTTCGTTTATTAGAAATAAGGAAACTTAAATACCGAGTGCAATTACTTTTACAATGAACAATGTAGTTTGGCTCTACAAAGTTAAGGGTGTTATGTTAGACCGAGGTATTGCTTATGAATTTCTGTCATTTACTTTTGTCTCTTGCACATGAATAGAGATTGATATCGAAATGGGGCATATAAGAGCTGGAATTCAGAACTGGATCCCTCTCTCTGTTTAAGAAACTCATTTGATATGAGCCTCCTTTAGTGAAACGAGTAGACGTAGGAATTCAAAACGCGATGAGATGAAGAATGAAGCTAAGAATCAGAACACGTAGCTGTGCCATCCCTTCAGCAACCCTTGTTTTGACATCGCCTCTTTCTTCCCGAAAGACAAACGTTACGTATCCCGTGATTCACGCAAAACTTCCAGGAGCGATATCGTCTGTATCCGCCGTTGTTTTCATTGTTTCCTGCTGTGTGCTCTGGCCTTTTTCACAGCATTACAAAGCGAGGCGAGTTATCTATAGCAAATTTAATGAAGGTTGAATCGTATCGCATTCAACCACAGTCGGTGCTTGGAAATTATTCCGCAGTTACTTTCAGAGATGCACTGGTATGCCACATGTAAGGCTAAATTATGTGACTAGATTATGCGTTGCTGCAAGATTAGGTAGGTTGTTTCCCTGAACAGCTCGTATTCCATCGAGGTGGTCTGTTCTGCGCTCTTTCATTTCCCGGCTCTTAAAATAATGCTGGGAACTTTTGACCCACCGTAAGATTAAAACTGTTTTTTATTAGTTATTCTTTTTCCTCTCACGAATTAATAAGTTCAAATTTAAAATGTTTTAGTTGACGCAGAGTTATATTTCCTCGCAGATTTAGTTTTTTAATTTTTTTACCAGAAGTACTAAAGGCAGTGTTCATTGTTCTGCGGTGTCTAAAAGCCACCACGAAAAATTGTAAAGGGAATATTTCTCTGTGAAATATGACTTAGAAAAGGATTGCATTTTTCTGTCTGGGAAAAATTAAAGAACGAGCGCATCCACGATAATTGTTTCGGGTTCTGGCTAATTCGCCTGCGCTATTAAATTTGGCTCAGCTTCAAAAGTACAGCATTGGATATGAAAATAATTTCCGGAAGTCGTCTCGAGCTCAAGAAGCCAAAATAAAGCATTAGCAGGCAGGAAATTAGGTCGTGCACGAAACTAAAAATTTCCGGAGTATTTCTCTCACAAAATATATGCATTTTCCGCTGTCCAAAATGCAGAGTCATGTTGCTCCGTTCTCCGCCAACTCTCCGTTCCTCGATCGCTTGCATTATTCGTACGCGGGTCTCTTCTAATCAGATCTCATCACTGGATGCGTCGGAATGCTGTTCCTGTGTAAAAGCGTAGAGTTTCACCCTTTTAACCCTTCCTTTTCTCTTCCTCCGGCTACTTCGCCTCCCGAAACAGCGTAATGAATCCTTTTATAAGGCATGTTCTTCCGTATTATCCCAAGTTGTAATTCAAACTGCCAGCGAGTTGCACCAGGATTGTAAAAAAGTCGCTAAAGCTTGTATACTTCCTCCTTTGAAAATCCGTAAGAGATGGAAAAAAATGAGAATGATTTTCTTCCGGCTTAGCGAAATGTAATCGGAGGATTCATACGCTTTTGATGCTGCGGTTATTTTACCACCTAAAGCACTTCATTGTCACTTTTTTTTAGTGGAGAATTATCTTTTGCGTTTTAGAAGGGCATCTCGAGAGATCAAACGATCGTTTCTCAGACATTGTCTCGAAACTTTGACCGAAAAAGAAATTACAGGTGAATGTATTTCAGTGTATCTTCTATGGCTATACAAAGAAACGATATCTGCTCTATAAACAAGAGATGCGAAACATTAAAGAGAGTTAAAATGTTCATGAAACTGGATATCGAACACATGTTAAACATTTTCCAATAAGATACTTTGGATTAATACTAATAAAACGTTAAAAATATACCCATGGCGTTTTTTGAACAAATTGAGCTCACTTTTGATCAGCGAATAGAATTTTTATTGCTGATTCAGAATTCCTGTACTCACAGTTGAGAAAGAAACATAACACTTGATTTCGTCTTATTAACTTTTATAAAATGGAAAACAACCTATCAAGTATTTTTGTGCTAAGAAAGCATTATCCTACATTTACAAGCACAAGCTTCAATTACTCCTAAATGTATAACCTTAAGTTTTTATCACTGATATGCGGCACAATTGCCAAAATTTCTCATTATGTTCAGATTTTGTATCATTTATCCTTCATTTCATTGTTTTGACCATTTTTAAATTTTTTTTCACTATTGACATCCTTTCCAAAATTGTAGGTCAATGGGTATTTCATTGAAGTTAATTGGCACAGGAAACTTCTAAAGCTTGCTTACGTTGGTTAATGTAATATATAGACAACCTTTAACAATACTACTACTAATAGTATCCGAGAAGACTTCCTGAGCAGTGAGTATCACCGTCTCGAAATGAGATCCGTATATGTCAGCTGAAAAATCGCGGGGATTATTCCTCGTGACTTCCCTGGCACTCCCTCTATCTCGTTTGGGAATCTCAAGAGTTTCGCCTCGACAAAGGCATCGAACCGAATCCGACGTAGTTTGGGAACGAAAGAGTTCAGCACTCGGTTGAGTCGTTCTCCACATCCACAGCAAACTCATGACTGCCATTACTTACAGCTATTTACGAAAACAGCTCGCTATTAATCTTCATATACGACTCATGGAGTCCCGTATGTTACCCAACCGTGATTTAATTTCCACTCGAGATCTTGGATCGATTAGAGCGGAACGAGAGGCGTCCTTTTACCTAAAGCAACAGGAAGCTGGATCTCAGCGCCATGATAAATATGTCCTCATTCCTGGATGCAATCGCCCAGGAACAGCAAATAAATTTCAGTTTATCAGGAATTCTCCTTAAACTTATGTCGCTGTAGTAGTACTTCTGAGAATCCTCCATCGAACGAATCCATCAGCTCATGGAATACGAAATGACCATATTTAGGAATAATGACGACCAAATTTGTTCTACTAATTTAGATCTTTCAAGTCAGAGAATCTATTTTTAAGTAATTTCAGTCTAAATTCAAATTTTCCGCTACGGACGCAATCTGTTGATTTACACATACAGACTTCTCATGCGTGAATGATATTAGGCTACACTAATCCTCTTAAAATGTTGGACCGAATACTCAAATTTAGTGCCGATTGTTTTCTGCCATTTCTGCCCAGAAAATGGTTATAGTTGAAAATGGGGGCAAATTTGTGGGTCTATCGGTGTGGGCCCAATGAGATTTATTAGTTTTTCAAACGATTATTCGGAAAGTCATTTCTATTATTTTAATTCGTTATAATTTTGGCTAGGACTGTCAGCCACCACGAGGCTTAAGGGTTTTGCCTGCCTCCGGTGACAGCCAAAAGATTACATTTTTTCTCGTCGATTGGTATTTTCAACTGTTAAAAGATAAAATCAGCTATTATTTTAACTTAGCTTGATAGTGCTTCCTAATTTGATTGAAATTTTAACATATTTTGATAAGTAGCACCCAGTAGTTTATGGCTTTTCATCCAATCCAATTAAAGTACTCTTTCCTCCTTATTATTTAGCGGTAGTCTTAGGAAGTATTAGCAACCTGGTTGATGATGTCATATATTTACTCATAACAAAATCGCGAGCAGTATGTTAGTTTGAGTGAAATATTATTTGTATCTTCTTGTTCATAGTCGAAATAATAGCTGCATGGTTAATTATGATTTATTATGATATTTAAATTATTTCATTTTAGCTTATATATGCTCACATATGTTTAAAATGCGTGGGAGGTTTTTGGAGATTCTTATTATTTCTTTTTTAAATAATTAAATACAAATATTTAATGCATATTTTTATGTTAAATATTATGTTAAATATATATAAAATTAACTAAATTGATACCTTATTTTGGTAAGTTAACTAAATTATGAGAATTCTATTAAGTGGACTTTCTTTCGTAGGTTTCCATTCATTGGCAACATAGTAATAATTACATTGATAATTATAGTAGATTTCTAGAAATTAGGTAGTGTTAATAGTTAATATTTATTTTGGAGTTTGTAATCTCTTTTTTCCATGGAGAGACCAAGTAATGGAAACATGATTACGACACGTGAAAGTCCGGTCATTAAATTCCTACTTCCTGGAAGAAAAGGCTGTCGTTGGTTAAGCATTAGTAGTAATCTGGTGCGCAGTCCATTTGCGTGAAGGGTCGTGTGAGCTCGCATCTGCTTCCGTAAGTGGGACGGCATTAAAATGGAAGAGAGGGTCAAATGAGCCAGTCTTTGGGTGGACCCACTTGCGTAAACATGGCTTTCAAGGGCTTCTTTTGCATACTGTAACAAGCAGAGGGGGAGAGAAAGGAAGATATTCTGAGCCACGCATTTTGAAGCTGAGATGATTTAATTTACCTTTAAACATGAGAAACATAATGGAGATACCAGGATCGGTTGGTTATACGTTTCACTTCAGAATTTTCCTAAGATTTAAGTCATTGCCGTGGAAAGAGCTTCCATATATTTATTGCTAACACTCATTAGACGCAATAAGTTACTCAGAGAAAAATGCGTCGAACGAATAGAAATAATACACCACTTAAAAAACAATTACACACTCACTAACATCCATCTTTTCCCTAATTATTCTATCCTTCTGTCCACTGTTAACCTTCTTCCCCTTCCTCCTCCCGCTAACACCCCTCCCACTATCCACAACAACTAATCTGATTGGTGCCTTGGTTTTGTACTCTTTGTATATATATCTGCACTTCTGACAAACTCTTGTGCTTGATAATGGACTAACGTCCGAAACCGTTCGCAGTTATTATAATTTTTTTAAACAGTGGATTTTTGTTAAGTTATTTCCCACCTATTTACTAAAATGTATTTTGTTTCTCGCAATAATTCAATATGTCTATTTTCTGTAAGGACAAGACAAGAAACATTTTTAATTGATTGGTTAAAGACTTAACTTAAAAATGTTTACGTGAATTTTCCGACGTATAAGCGATTTCCCTGGAATAGCTGTGATGGATTTCTCATTTAAAGAGATTAGACAGAATAAAATATTAGAATATTAGTATCTGTTTACTAAAATTGTTTTCTGACAATGCGGCAAAACATTATTATTGGCGAAGTCTTGTTTTGAGCTCCTTGCAGAAATAGAAGTATTTACAATATAAATGCAATTGTTTTATTGGTGCTATGTACAATTGCTCGTTTTAAAAAAAGAGAATCTTCTACAAAGATGTGCAATTACTAACAGCATTTTTGGAACAGAACTACTTACAAGATAAACTTACGTTCGAAGACTTATTGTTGATATCTCAAAAAACTAAGACAGTGCCTTCTAATTAATCATTTCTCTTTATTTTATTTCTGATATTTACTTAGGAATTTCTTTCAGATATTTACCCTTTCAATCATCTATAATTTCTTACTTTCTCCCAACAGGAAAATATCTTAATTTTTCTCGATGAAACCCCACTAGCTTATGGCGTTTCTTAATAGCCACACGTCTTTCCATTACTTCTAGGCAGTTACTCTCAGTTTGATTAGTACTTCAAAAGGATCTTCAGAAATTTAATATACGTCAAACTCAACTCGGCTGGAGTCTTCTCACAACACATGAAAGACAGGCCGCTATTACTCAAACAGATTGGACGGTGGAATTCAATTTGGCCTCGTCTAATTTAATTATCAAAATTTTTCGCTGATCCATAATTAGTTATGATACTTAATATGCTCGTGGGTGGTCCACAGAAGATCCGTCTTTCTTTCCCATAAAGATGGCCACTCGAGGTCCCATTAATTAAATTAAATGCCATTTTTAAATCCTGACATTTAAGTAATAGGAAAAATCTCCATGACAGCTGTGTTTGAATTAGCAATACTGTCGTCCAATTTAAATTGTTAAAGAGAAAAACGAATAATTAAGAGCGAATTAGTTCAAGCGTTAAATACAACGTATCTCATTTTTTCTTCGCTACTAAGATTAATGCAAACCGACGGTTATTTGATTTTCAAAGCTGTGGTATTGGTATTATCAATCATCTAAAAGAATTTGTGAAATAGCAACAAAATAACAAAGCCACAGGTTAACGAATTTGTCGTTTAAGTGTGGTTTCCATCAATAAATTTGAACGATCAAGTACGCATGGAAAAAATATATTGAAAGATTATGATACATTTTACAAACGATGTAGAATACACTATAACAAGAAACGCATTGAATTTAGAGAAGAATTGAAAACGAATTTCTTTCAAATCAGTATCTTCTCACAAATGAAAATATTTGGAAATATTAAATAATCTACGGATGATATTTAGAGAGCGACTTTAACATAGTTTCTTAATATATTATAAACCATATTAGTAAAACTAATGGCATAGCAAAGTGTTCATTTTGACACAAATCATATAGAAATGAAATAATTGATCTTTATAAATACAGACATGAGTGTTCTATCAATAGGTTGGTTTATGTTCATCAAAATTATTATTCAAAAATCCCTATTTAATGCCATCTTCTTCATTTCCTTTCCTTTCATTACCCTACTCTTTAAATCGTTCAACATGTTTTGCTTTCCCTCTGCTTTTGCCCTGAATTCTCCTCCCTCGATCCTCGATCACTTTCTTTAGCAATCCGTTTCATCTCAATGTGTGTCTAACCAATTTTATCGTCGATGTTTAATCATTTCAATCAAAGCCGTCTCCTCTCCAACCATCTCTAACACCTCCGTGTTCGTCTTCCTATCAACCCAATTTACTATTTCCATTCTACGCCATACCCACGTTGCGAAGTCTTCCGAACATTTCTTAATGTCCCCGTCTCGCGCCCATAAAGAAATACACTCCAAACGAAGGATTTTTCTAATCTTTTCCTGAATCCTTTATCAAGACCGTATGTAAAGATAAAACTACGAAATCTTTGACACTCCTGCTTTCAAGTTTTGGATTTAATATTACATGATAGGGAATGAATCGGTAAGAAATAAAAATTTTGACTATGTTCAGGTTATTGGAGCTATTCAAAATTTTCTATTAGCATTCACCTATTTTGTATACGACAGCATCTAGCTCGTACAGAAAGCAATGTTGTTGAAGAACCTTCTAAGTATTAATTGCAAAAACTGCAGCTTTACTCTTCGCCGTGGAAAATCGTGTCCTCCCGTGTATTCACGATGAAATTCCGCGATGCTCTCAAGTTCGAGCAAATCCGTGATATTCAGAAACCCATTCACAAACGTTTATTTATCCCAAATTCATTCTGCGTCCATTTACGTCTGAAGGATGGTTCTCGAGACGCTTTTTTATACCTTTTTCAGGGTTAAATACGGGGTCGGAGAGGAAAAATAAAGCAACCCGATTGGGAGCATTGAATGGGAGGGCCTTTAACGCCCTTTCGAGTAGTCGAAAATTTCCTCGCCTCATTAATCTCTCGACGGTTAAATTTGAGGGAGAGAGAATGAGGTGTGCTCCTTATAAATGAGTTCCTAACGAATTTCA
Source organism: Sympetrum striolatum (assembly GCA_947579665.1). Classification (NCBI taxonomy): domain Eukaryota; kingdom Metazoa; phylum Arthropoda; class Insecta; order Odonata; family Libellulidae; genus Sympetrum; species Sympetrum striolatum. The sequence continues at coordinate 48,369,797 of OX388351.1, read as the reverse complement.
TCCTTTCACAATTAAGGGCGTGACTTTCAGGCACGGAGAAAAAACTCAACTGCCTACGTTAAGAAAATCTTCTAAGGAGAACGCGGATGGAAAAACTGCAAGTGTCAAGTATTGACGCTTGAAATTGCAGGCATTCGGTGGGTTGAAGTGCTTTCTGTGCAAGGAGTCTGTTTGGATCCGGGGTAATCAACCTTTTTTGGTGCCGGGGCTCCCAAGGGTATTTCAGAAAGCGAAGCGGGCACCACATAACATTTTCGTCCTGGGTGATATTCAAGCCATCCCTTGGCAATATTATTACTGTACTAGTTAACTGTAGGCAGTTTTAAAGAAACGCTTCTAGGTAAATAAAATCGAGAAAATTACTACCTATATACAGTGGAACCTCGGTTCACGAACTTAATCTGTTCCTGGACCCTGGTCGTGAACCGAGACAATTTCTTAAATTAATGTAAATACAATTAATCCGTTCCAGACTCTGAAACTTTGTATTTTTAAGTGTATTTTTGTTTAGAATTAAATTAGAAATTTTTATATTCCATTGTCTTTCCTTAATTCCGCTTTATGGACGTCATTGACTGCGATCAGTTAATAGCTTGCGTATACGGAAGAAGACCCATATGGGTATAAAATAATATAAGAAAATTCGAAATAAATATAAAATACAGTAATTTGAACTTCAGATAGCTAAATGTTATTATATTGCTATGGAATTTGTCCTGTTTCACCCATAAAGTAATCCACAAATTGCCCACGAACTGTGTTCACTGATCAACCTGTCTGCAACTGTTTCTCAGGAGCGATGCTGTGTTATGTCGGGGTTGCCTACTGAACTGGTCGGCAGCCTTGGTCGTGAACCTAGTTGTTGTACGCCAACCGAGTCAAAATTTGGCTGCCAAAGCTGGTCGTAAACCGAGTTGGTCGTAAACAGAGGCGGTCGTGAACCGAGGTTCCACTGTAATTTAATCACAACTTCACAACGCGAGAAAGTCTTTATCTCCGAAGAAGATTTGATTCTGGGAATACATCTGGTATGAAGGTTTTCGCAGAATGTACACCACTGCGTTTTGAAATGCAGCATTTAGTCATTGATTACGGGGAATTTGATGCCCTGATAAGCTAAGCCGCGCTGAATCTTCACATACGCATTATGAACAAAATATGACATAGGAACGCGTCTTTTTAATCTGGAAAGAGGCGATAAGAGGGATAAAGTTAAGACACGCCATCACCCTGGATGTTTCCGAAACCCAATACCAATCCATCCAAACTCCTGACCTTCACCCCTTCCCCTTGAACCTCCAATCTATTCCCGCTAGTGCAATCCCAAGATATATTGTTGTAGCCAATAAAAAAATATATTTGCCGAAGCTTGGCAGGCACTGTGCAAGGTCGCTTCGGGCATCTCGGTGCCTGCGGGCCCCAGGTTGAGTATCCAGGGTTTAGGTGATAGTGCTATTATTACTTATTTCCCAAGTAAGAGAGGACTTGTGACTTTATCTTTTTAGTTTTATCAATTCTTTATTCGGGTCTCACGTTAAAATCAGTCCTCTTTGAATTAATCGGTTTCTGTATTCCGTATATCATAGAAATAAAACAATTCACGCTTAAAAGTGATAATAGAGATGTTGATGTGACCCTTATGGGCACGAAAGTTTGAACGGTGGTTCGATAAGGAATTTAAGCACCCATTTTTTAACTTTCTATGGCCCTAATTTTTAAGTCTCTCTCCCATGCGCAATGCATTTTTTAATCACGCCAGACAGATTTCTGCCGAGAATCTCGAAGTAAAACTGATTAGAATCTAAAAAGTATAAAATTGATTGGGTTTGATTTTCACAGTACCCTTTTAAAACGTTTTCCCTTTAAGTCATCGTATTTATGATCTACTGGAAGCGGGTGCCGTAGTTAAGGTGCTGCTTCTAAATGTTCAAATCCTTTTGAGTGGTATATTATTAACATGTAAATTTATATAGTGCGTTTTTATATGTATTGTTGCTTAAAGAAGTCGATACATGGTTTAAAGCCAAATTTAGGAAATATTTTATAATGTTGTCTTTAATACTAAATATTTTTATAAGTTTAATCTACAGAAAATCTATAGAAAATTTTGATTGATCTTTTTCTTAAGTTAATTTATTAATTATATTATATTGATTATTTAAAGTATTCATTGTCATTTATTTAAATAGTTCTTAGAATTTGGTTTTTCAGTCTGTTAATACCGACCTCATGAGGAGTGATGTCTTACTATTCCAAAGGGACAGGTAGAGAAGTTTTCATTGGTGACTGTGCTTGGTTGATTGGCGACTATTTGCAGTAGTATTTTGAGAAAACACATCTTCTGGATTAGCTCGAAAAAAGATAATTCACCGGAATTGCAACTCACCCACTCGCATACACTCCTCGCTGCATTTCATCGCGTTCGCTTGAATTTCGGAGATAAAAACATGTTGCCTTGTACGGAAAGACATCTTGTTTGCTCTCCTCACGTCCTCGAGATCTTGGAGATAAATTCAGGCCGAAGGAGTATTGCACCAGAGCCGTATACTTGCATATTGCATGCGGTGCTCCTATCGCTCGATAATCTTTGGACCACCGTGCAGAGGAATAAGGGACCACGCAGAGAATCTGGGTGTTCCTGCGAGGAACAGTGGAGTAATTGCTGGGAATGATCTGTCACACGAGGGTTAGGTTCATTCGAAACATATACACCTAAAGTAATGTTCGAAGCTTGATAGTTTTCATGTCGTTTGGTGAACATCTGCGGAAATACATAATTTATGTCGTGGAGCTGTAAATGTTTTTCTTGATTTCCAAATGCGGAAGAAACTACATACGTTCATTATAAGTCTTTTCTAACTGCTGTCTGATCTAAATTCAGCAGTCGAAGTTAGTACATCTACGGTATCGGTGCCCTATCTTTTCATTCATTGGGCCAGATTGTAAATGCAACAGAGTTCAGTGAAATATTTTTCAATAAATATACTAAATTTCGAACTCGTATTCTTTTTATTCAATAATGTATTATTACTATTCCAAGAGATAATATAAATTTGTGAGAATTAGAAGGTTAAAAAGTATGTAAGGGGTTTTGCCCATGATAGTATTGTGTGGGTGCAGGTGTGGTATTTATTTTTGTTTTGTTTACATCTTTTTCTGTTAAACTAAACACGTCAATCGTTGTTCTTCTTAAATGAGTATCTATTATCCCGAAAAATATTCCGAGAAAATGAAAAGTGAAGGACTAAGCTTGAAATCGTAATCCTTAATTATAATTTTTGTTTTTGAATAATTCTATGAACTTTCTACATTTTTTTCTTGTCATTGTAAGAATTTAAATCATGTCTCCATTAGTATTAGAAAGATGAATGGTACTTTCATAATATACTTACTGAATCTCTAAATAATTAATGTAGGTAACAAGGTGATAGATTTTAAGAACCCATTTCTGCACAGCCTTTTTATTATTTTAATTAGACTTTAAAAAACTTCATGATAAACATTAGATTACAATCTCGATAAATTTAATCACTTACCGTATCACTGATAATGAGTTTCAAGATTAAAAATTTTAGATATTCCTAATCGCAGAACATTGCACGCATATTATATCTCATACTTTTTATTGAGGAAAATTATACTTCCTTGGCTATCTGCATTTTAATTTTTAGTATTAGTTTTCAAACTTTAAAGCAAATATTTTTACAAGAATTTATTTATATGTGAATAGATACGGATATTTATTCTCGGAGGTAAAGCTAAGAACAATTGATTCTGTGAGAAGAAAAATTCTTTACGAGTTAAGTTGACGATACTCATTTTTTGTAATTATCGAAAAATAGTTTCAGATAGAAATATGGTAGAAAAGAAATTCTCATTTTCATGCAGTTATGCAGAGGTAATGGAATCTTTTTATAGGCTAAACGGAAGAGCTCACCAGTTATTCTATTCATGAAATGAGATTTTCGATCTAACGGAACCATAAGGATGAGATGAAATTTCTCTCCTGCACTTGAAATCTGACTTCACAACATGAATTCAGATCATGAGTTCAAGCATCTCTTGGCTCATAAGTGGAAATATTTTTCTACGGCTTAAGAGGAAGCTCCAAATCTAGAAAACGAGAGAAAACAAGCGAATTCTGCCTGCAGAATATTGATCGCTCCCGAGGACGTCATCCGCTTCTTTGATTGAAATCGGAGTCACAGAAGACGGTATTCACTATACCGAAGACGCAGCGACGTTAAGGGAATTCCGCTATTCTTTGCGTTTCTTTTTCCCTTCTTCTCTCCAACTTCCTTTTCAAGAGGAAAGGATCCCTCAATAGGAGATAAGTAGATTCGGATTGAAGATCTGATGGGTGCGAAAGCGTAGCGCAGCTCTAAAATGCGATGTGTTGGATTGAAGCTCCGCAAAGGAAAATAGCCGAATGAAGTAAAATAATCTGTCAGAAAGCGTTAAATGTGAGTTATTCGAGGGTACCTCCCAGTTTCCAGTTTTCCTCTTACCTCCAGTAAGAGAAAAATTCAGAGAGGAGAAAAGAGTTTAATCCTTAAGAAAAACAAGACATGGCAGTTGTGGAATTGTAGGTATTGGGAATTATTTTTCTCAGTTCCTTTAATGAGCTACTATAATGAAAGAACGCAATTTTTACAGTATGAATTTTTTTCCAACTAAAAATAAATCTGTTGTACTCCAACTTAAATATATACTTTGCCGTTTTAACGTTTAAAATTTTGTATACAAATGTAGTCTGAAATATGCTATTCAACTCATTGGTATTATGATGCTTAATTCAAATACTGCATTTTTTTACTTTAAGTGAATTATGCATATAACCTTGAATTCTTTTCAGCTTTGAGATCCAAGATTTATTTCCAGTGACATATCTGAACATATTTATCAAAAACTCATTTTGATTTGAAAAATTAAGGAGTAAACGCAGCGTAGTATTTTTAATTTTTTATCTATTAATCGTCAGGGAAGCTAAAATATGTTCCGTTTTACTCCATGGCTTTTTTACTTTCATTAGTAAAGAGTGGATCTATTATCACCCACTTGAGAATTCAAACTCGTAGTTGCGCTGCACTTCGAAGCTTTTCTGAGCAGTTGGCGTTTATATTATTCATCTTTTAAGTACCTTGAGTCAATGATAAGGATCCAAAAATCCCAATTTTTTAGGTCAAGAATGAATATTTGAGGAAAAAGCCGTTTAAGTGGTTCTGAGTGGTGTGCAATCTGTAATCTGAGGGCCAAATTTATTTTCGAGAATTTCCCATTTTTGGTATTGAATCAAAAATTAATTGAAGTCTATCTAATCTCTTTGGACCTTCATCTTAGCCCTTAGCTTTAAATTAATATTCAAATCTTTCTTATTTTCTGAGAGTAAGTAAATTTTCAAAGTTTGTTCGGTGCATCATCTCCTTAAGAGGTATCTTTGGTGGCATCAATACTGAGATGTGCACCAACGGATTTAACCATTTTTTGGAGGAACAGATCTGCTTAGTTTTAACTTTGAATATCTAAAAATCAATCATATGTGATATAGGGTGGTAGTAGTAGCAGCGGGGACATAAAGGGTTGCTAAATTCATACCTGCGAAGATATTAAAATACAGTTTTAAATGATCATATTAAAAAAAATTAATTCGAATGTATTTAATTCTTTATATATGCTAAAAAAAGATTTTTTAACGATATAGAACTCAATGCTTAATGGGATGTCCATTCAATCCTGGATATTGAGATAAGCTTTGGGAATAAATGCGTAATCTATTTAGCATATATGCAGTATAGACTATTTCCTTTGTTTATTCTAATATATTTCATAAATTAATACTGCAATAATGTTCGTTAGTCACAAAAATATTACTAACTATGTCCTTCCAATTGTAGTTAAAAATAAATACCTCATAATTATCAAAAGTTACGTCGCCTTTTCCTTAGTTTTCCGAATGAGCTTGTGCCATGCAAAAAGTATTGTATCTATAATTGAAATTAAGTCAATCGTTAAGTAAATGACTAATAAGGAGATATTGAACGATAAATTGGTTCATATCCATGTCGAAATAAATAAGGAGCACATATATCATTGGTAAACTTCCTTTGAGTACCTTAAACGTACGTGAATGCTTTCTTCTCGACATCTCATTTTTCAATAGGAATCCTTCCTCCATCTTTTATGGGGAGCAATAATTTTCAGCAGTATCGTTTCACGGGACATTTCTCTTTCGACCACATAGCTCACTCTCTCCCGAAAAAGGCACTGCGGTTTTCGTGGAATTGAAGGCTGCAGCAGTTAAGCTCTCTGTGGAGAATGGTATCGGATTCTGCCCTTTAAAAACATGGCCTTTTATAATTCGTTCTCTTCCACCGGGGATAACGATGTGATTGTGGTTAAGTGGAGCCCAGAATCTTTGGTTACCTGTTAAAAGAGATGGGATTAAGACAAGATAGGAATTTCAGTACCCGGAATACGTAATCATTCTCTGAAAACGAATGAGCAGGATTAGCAGGCAAGCTAAGGGCGTATTAACGATATCTTGAGCAAAAGGCAAGGAACTTATCTAGATAATAAACTTTCATTTTGGGAATGACTAGCGAAGTTTATTAGAGTAGTCCATATTGATACTCCCGGAAAAATCTGTCTAATTGCGTGCATAAAAATATCAATTACATTTTTTTAAACTTGCGACATTTTATAAAATTCCTCAATAACACGACCGGTCTTGGGGCACTATGTTAATTTGATTGTATTGTTCACGCAATGTGCATGGCAATAAATTATTGCATTATATGAAATTCCCCCAAATATCATTCCACCATATCATCATAAATTTAATTTTATTAGTTTTCAGCTATATACCTAATTTTTTACGTTATCATCAATACTCAGATTTTTATTACCTTTATTAGTCAATTAATCATTTACATTAAGCAGATAAATATTTAATATTTTTCTTTCCTACCTAGATTTTCTTCTAAAAATACAGTGTATACTGTATATAATAAATTCGGAAAGATGTATGAAAACGCTTAATCCAATATAATAATATTAATAAAGCGTCTTTTATTAGGGCGAGATTGAAACTAACAAGTATCTTCTACATCTAACCCTAGTCATATAAATTTTTAAGAAAGAGATAGCTTGAAAAATGGAGCACAGAAAAATACATTGCGGGTTTAACAACCTAAGATTACGCTTAGGAAAAAATACACCACAGCATAAAAACACCCGCAAAAATGGAAATGTGAAATATCTTCGAAACCTACTGACAGTTAGGTAAATTCTTATAGGAAAGCAGATTAAGAAAGATCTGGAAGGCATACAAGACCATAGAGATACATATTCTCATGGATAAAACAATATAAATTTTTGCATAACAGTGAAGGTAATAGTGGAAAGCTTCCCAACTCCAGCTCCATTTTCTTATACAAGGTACTCTGAAAACGAAATCCACAGCGCTGATCATTCCCTTCACTTTTTTGCCCTCAGAGTTAAAGATAAACAATTCACCTCTTGGGGTGCAGGATGTTCATTATCATTCATAGCTAAATTAATAACTGTCCAATTTTTGTAACTGTGTCTCGAAAGGCGTGATTAATAATAATAATAATAATAATAATAAAACGGCTTTATTCGGGCGAGATTGAGACTAAAAGTCTCCTCTTCCATCTAACCCATCGTCATACAATACATAAATAATTAATTTAAAGAGATAGTATGAAAACGATATGAGAAGAAATTGTGGATGTAAAAAACCTAAGAAATTCTTAGGAAAAAAAAATTTATCCACTGCAGGAAAACACCCACTAAGAAGGGGGGTGTGAAAAACCTGCGCAAACCTACCGATAGTATTAACTAAAAAGATGGTAAGAAACATGATTACATTTTATAAATACACTATCAATAGGTACATATATAGGATACATCAATAAAATTTTAACATATATAACATAAAATAAAATAACATATTTTAAAGCATAAATACATATCAATATTACATAAAACATAGATATCAACACAACATTGGGATAGGAAACCGGTGAGAAAATACTTTTATTACTAGAATAAGGAAGAAATAATTTTATTTACAACAGCAATATATATATGAAAATTGAAGACAAAATGTCTCAATTGTACACTTCATCTGATTGAGCATCAGTCAAGTAAATGTTGTCGAAAGGGAATTACCATTAGGATTCAACTACAAGAAATGGAATAATGTTGCCAAAGTCCATTGGTCGAACGTAAATTTCTCATCCTAGACTTAATTAAATCTCCCATTTATAGCCAGTAATTATTTCAGGAGACAAAGTGACCCTTATTTTTCACTCCCTCCGTCATTAGAGAGATTTAATTGCCTCTCCTAAATCATTCATCCGAAGTTGCCCCGCCCACAAAATTAGCGGCGATTACCGAGCTCGTTCCGACGGTGAAGAGACTCCGTTCCGGCCCTTTATCAATTATCCATCGAATTACAACGGGTTCCTTCCATTTGATCCTGATTTAATCACATCGCAGTGTTTTTGAAGCTGGTTTTGCAGATGCATACAAGTGGTTTCGTCAGACGAAATACGGCGACGGGAATCTCTACGGCGGGACATCAAGGGAACTTTGATCGGTGCCTTAGTTTTACGACTCTATTGAATTATGTTTCCGCATCACGAGTCTCCTTCCACTCAATTCCCCATATACCTAAGATGCATCTCACCATTCCTTCTCAAACTATCGTAATCCATCTCCGGGTCACTTATACGCTTCGCCTTTCGATTCTCACTTGTTCTTTAGTTCTGTCCCTCGCCGCCACGTACATCAGATCTTCGACGTCTCCTCGTTTATCTTTAAGATTTATCAACTGGAATTTCTGGAGAGGTTAGCTTAATTATCCTTTTTCTCCAGCGGTTATTATTCCATACCCTTATCATCCAGTCTTGAATCCCTAAAATACGGTTGTCAGAGACATTTTGTCCTTTTCCTTAGGTGCATTTTCAATGTAATTTTTTCTGAAGAGTTTGGACGTAAAACTTGTATATAACTGCGTATTTATTTAAGAAAAAAAAGGTACCCTTCCAAAATTCCTGTTTAATGTTTAATTAATTTCGTAACAGGTTTCAGTTAATTTATTGCATTGGTATCTTCATAAGTAAATGAAAAGTACAGGAGAAAAATATATACTCGTCAAAAACGGAAGAATGTTCTGGGTTGATATGTAGAATAGTCTTATAATTTAATAAATATGTAATACATTTGATCTTTCACCATGAGAATGTTGCGGTATCGTTGGAATAATTCTCACTTATAGTATTACTTATGTATGTAAATAAAATTAAAATTTGCAGACGTTTTGGTAACAGCTTTAATTTGTCATTTTTTTACTTATTCTACAAATTACAACTAATCTATCTGAAAACATTTTTTCTAGAACATGTTCGTACGTTCCGAAGAGAAAAGTAGTGTATAACTCGATAATTTCTATCAATTGAAGAAAAGTGCAGGAGTCATCAATATTTAATCCTCTATGAATAAATATAATGGGAAGGCTTTCTGAAAATATTTAAAGATATCTTGCTGACCCGCGTGGTTGAAAAAAATATAACTACACCCGTCGGAGAAAAACTTTGGATAGCTTTGTTTTATGATTTTTATGTCTGGGAGCAGTGTCACAGATGGTACGGCCTATGCATGGTTCAACTGTCAACTAATCAGTCATCCATTACTATTTCCATTTCTACTTACGCTATTCTTTGTGATTGTCTTTTGCCGCCTGAAACTCTTTTGCTTCTTCTTCCTCTCATTCCTCGACCCCTTCACTCAGCCGTTCTTCCCTTCATTTCCATCCCTTTCTCGTCTTCAGACACTAAAAGATGACCTCTTGTTATGATCGGTCAAAGTGCCCCATAAAGAAGGGTAGGGGATCCAATGGGTTCAAATGTGGTTGAGACCCTGTCGATGTGGATATTATAGAACCGGTAACGCCTCCTCTCCAACTTCCTTTCGGTCGTTTTCTTATGCCGCCTGAGTAAAAGGGCAACGTACGTTTATGGCCGAACATCCATTGGAAAAAGAAATACTAAAGACATTTGATCGGTTGTATGGGTAGAATGGGAAGTTATCGTATTCCTATGTTTTTAACTGTCGTGATGAATTTGAGATAGGAATAATTGCATTGTTCACTCTCACTTTCTCGAATTTGAAGAATAAAGGAAAACGACTTGAACGATCTTAATTCATGTAAACGCAATGACGGATTAATGATTAGGTGTAGTAAGCAGTAGATGAGAACCTAAAACTATCTGCAGTATACTTTCTTAAATGTTTGCAGATGCACTGCTACGTCATTGGTTGTTGTCATTAATCCATGGAATAACTTGATGTGAGTTGAACAGAATCTTAACTGGAAATTACTTTTGGAATTTTTTTGAGCTGCGTTTTAGTAGATGGCAAAGCAAAGTAATGGAAGGGGCATTTTCTCTTTATTTCGCTTAAAATTATAAAATCAAGTGAAGGGAGCGAGGGTCCTCCATAACTCATAAGCGTATTTAGGCGTCCTGAAAGGAAAAGTTTGCATTTAACTCCTCTAGCGCAACGCGAAGAAATGCCTGCAATGCAAAATATCTACTATGTAACATTGAGTTACAACAGGAATTCAATTGCCAACTCGTTTGCTTCAAGACACCGTGAGAGGGTGCTAGATCGAAATGCGCCTATTCTCAACGCCTCCGTTAACGCAGAATTCCGTGCATTCCAGGCGGCACCGCCTGAGTCGCTTTTAACAGCCGATAACACCGCTCAAAGTTTGGAACGACACGCCTCACGTGAAGGATAAGTTATGGGGCAATGAGTTGAACTCACGGGCAACGTCCTAACCAAGGGTTTTATCTGTGAGTGGAGAAAGGATTCGATACGAGGTTTTTACGTTTGGATGTTTATGGTTCCTTCTTCTTCTCTGAAACCCTAAGTAAATTGTTTTATGGCCATCAATTTTCCTCTTTTTTACTATTACATATTTGCCGTAGTTTAACTACTGTCAGGTGGCAGCACTTATACACTCAAGTTATACTTAATATATATATACAAGCACACCGAGATTTCCAATAATGGAAGTCTTAAAAATACTTAAGTTTTGAAACAAAATTACCATATTCACAAACAGTAACAGAATATACTCACAAATACAGTAAGATTCAATTCATAAATTATCCACCCGGTATCCCCCTGCACATTTATACCAGAAAGATTCCACAATCACAGTTACTACACAGTTTATATCTGTACTTTGGGTATGTAATTTACACGAAACAATAATCAAAATATAGCCATCCATAGCATTATCAATATATTTAGCCATAGGATATTATAAATCATATTCATAAACTAGTATTGTTATGTTTTACCGTATTATTTACATTATAATAGCTCTATTCAATTGTATCTCGTTAATACAGTAAATCACAAATATAGTCATAAAATATTTCTGTTTTATTTAAGTGAATATTCCAACATTCTTATCGACGGAAGATTAGATTTTTATGAAGTAATCACCAAGTTAAAATTAGTTTTTAAAGTGTTGTGCAGAGACAATAATTGATTACATGCTATCGTTGCTTCGTAAAAAAACAAATGCTAGGGATGGTTATGGAAGGGAGAAAGTTTGAAATAATTAATATTTGGCTAAGGAGAAGTGAAATTAAGTAAGTATTTTTCTATATGGACTATAATGAACGAACGTAAGTGAGCTTACTAAACATTTCTTGCTGTTTATTTTAAACTCAAAATATGAATCTCTAGTGGGACGTTAAGTCATCAGTTTTGGCAAAAAATGCAAAAATGTACCTCTGGTCCCTTTTCTGTATTGAAAGTGGTAGTTCAAGCATTATCGTAGAGAGATACGTTGTATACGAATTTTTTCAAGTGAATGAATGATGTCTCTGAGAATTAGAGTGTGTGTCGCGATAGCTAGTGGAGCTACACACAAAAGTTATCTTTTCGATCCCAATGCCTCTGATGTTTCCGTTTTGCCCGGCGATAGATCTTGCAACTCTTTTGAGCGGATGAAATACCCTTCATATCTTTCCTGGGTTGTCTTTAAAGTATCCGACACAGGTGTAATAACACATCCTCTTTGACCCTTCATTCTCCATTCTCTTTCATCATCTGGGGCTCTTTTGGTCTCTGTCGCATGCTTTGTCGCATTCCGTTGTATTTCGTCGTGGAATTGGGTCAGCCCCACGTCTATACCCACGGGTGCTCCTAAAGAGGGCCATGTGAGTCCTCGAACACTGCTGAAAAGGTTTTGGTATTCTCTGTTCCTGAGGGGGATAGGAATAATACCATTTGATCGGGTAACATAACTTAATTTTCGACCAACTTAGAAAATGCAGAATTATTTTCTATCGAAATTATTTAACTAATAAACGAGCTTCGTAGGAGATTTATTTGTTTTTTTTAAATATATTTCTCAACAGAAAATCATATTTTTAGAAAATTAAACATCCATTGCTAAATAGATGGGGTTTTTTTGTAGTTACCTTCCAATTGCTAAATTGGGCTCCCGGATAGCCAAGTGGGCAGCTCGTTTGGCTTTGATGAAAGAGGTCCTGGGTTCGATTTCTGGTGGGAGCCCATCAGTAAAAATATGTAAACTAAGTCGAAGCAATTTTTAAAATAGAAACAAACTAGATTTAAAATGATTATTTACAACTCTACGGATATTACAGTTAACTTTACAGTAATAAGCATTAATTAGTGATGAAAACGTATAAACACACAACTTTTCAATCAAATTAACATTAATATGATGGGGAGAATACCTCTACATATTGTGAAAATAATATGTTTTACCTCTTGCATTGAATGCAAGATTTTATAATAAAATTAATTTTTAGAATGCCTGTTGTCCTACTATATAGTTATTTCAAAGTTGACTTAAAACTAACATCTTGGGATATGTATTCGTCAATCAGGATTTTAACGGTTTTGCCTGTCCTTTCAGAATCGATTTGAAATATTGGAAAAATATCGTAAGGTGAACGTAATATTTTATGAATTCACTCCTGTGATGCTTCACGCCTGGTCTTGTTCACCAGTTATCCGATATAGTCTCGCCATCTAACGAGGCATAAACTCTAAAGATGTATGGATTTTCTGATATGAAATATTTACACTGTACATTGTACAGTTCGCAACAAAAAAATCGAATGGGTTTCAACCCCAATCCCTGAATCTTATGCAGTCAGTGAGACGCGAATCTAAAAAATGGCAACAGTGAAACGTTCCATCTTTACCTACGTAAGAGAGTGAGACAGTACGGAGTAAATAATGAAGCTGAATAAAGGATGAATATAGTGGGCGTAGCGGAGAATAAGATAAGATACCAGATGGTGAAGTTGGTAATGTGATTGTCTTTGATGAAAACGGTCCCTGACTCTATTCCCGTTGGGGCTATTGCTAATTATGTGATAAATAGCAATAATAAAGCGTTCTTATGGCCACAAATATTTCGGCTCTCTGAAAAGAACACTGAATGAAAATAGAGTTAGTTATTCAGACGTATGCCCTTGCTTGGGTATATTTTTAACTTGAAATGAGTGGATTCTATTTAGTTTGCCTACATTGGTATTCTGGACGCCCAGGTTTGACCCGAATTTGTGAAACAGAATTAGCAACGCGAGGGGCTCTCTTTTATGTTCGGAATGGATTCTTCTGATGAAAAGGGACAAGCCTAAATTGAAGAGAGGTTAGAAAGAGGATAGTGAGATTTACGGAGGGCTCTCCTGTATTCAGGAAATGGAAAGAGTCCCTAAGACGATCGGTAGAAACGAGTGCACTATCAGTGCGGGGGATATTTCGCCGAAAGAGTGTTTGGGTTATTCAGAGATATAAAGAACTAGATTGATACTTCCAAGAGAAAAGTATCGGCTCTACAGAAAAGCAGCTTGAATGCAAACGAATAACTCTTTCCACTAGGATCTAGGTTTAGATTGAATAAAACCTTATAGAAGAATGCTATTCTTTCTGAAGGTTTTATAGCCTAAATCTTGGGAACAATATGTATGTTTGGATCTATTAATTTTAGTTGTATAACTGTCACCAGATTTCAAATCCAGCCTTTGAATAATTTAAACGAATCGATAGTTAAATAATGCTTTATTATTTAGTGAACGCCTAACGGAATGTTTTGATGACGTAGAGCGATTGATTATAGCTTGAATAGAAATGGTAGAGTATCTGCATATTTTCTAATAAAATTACTACTGAATCTCACTTAGAATTTTCGTTCTATAATATAGACGTCTTAATTTATCGCTGTATCTGATCAATTTGATATCGTTCAGTCAATTTCAGGTCTTAAGTGATACAAAAAAATACCTCCGAATTTCTCTTACTCCTTCATACTTACTCCTATAAATAATCTTTATTATTTCGGGGTCAGTACGAAATCAGTTTATTAAATATACTGCCTTCAAAAATCACGCTTTTTTTTAGTATACACCGTCTTTTATCCTCAAACATATTTTAATAGATTTCTGCAACAAAATCTATATGTAGGCGAAATTTATTCCTTTTTCTATTCTCACTGAACCAAGAATAATCTCATTTACTTCTGTCTCAATATTTGTCCTATCTTAAGTATAATATAATTATAACAAAGTACGGAATTATGAATCATGTTGATAATTGCCTTTCATTTCGTGATAATTTTTACGATATGAAGAATTATATTCGTAATTCAGCTTTTTATATCATACTATTCTAACTTATTGATGAAAAAAAAATTATAGCAGGTGGATGACAGACAATAATTTTGGTGGCTAATTCGTTTCTGCTATTACAATCGATGAATATGAGGGCAAAATACTTCACATCTATCCTCGGCCGATAAACCTAATTTCTCGCGGCAAAGCTTTTGGTACCTAATCGTGTAGGACTGAGTAATGTACCGACGGGGGAATTTGTTAGCATGCTTTCCAAAAACTAGAGAACTAGATATCTGAGTTATTACTTTTACTTTAGGAAATTATTGAGCTAATAGGATAAAATTCACTACACAAAATATCTCATTTTTGGAATAAATTGGGTTTTCTTAAATAGCTACGTGGATAATTTTGTTAGCTGTGCATGATGAGGTTCAAACATTCATTTTCTTTATCATGAGAAAGTTAAAGGGAAGACGAAAAGCACATTGCTCCCAAAAATTCCCGCTATTTAAATGAGCATCTCTACATGCTCACCGCCACTCACTGGTCACTCAGACCATCTTCTCACCGATATAATGTGATGGATATGTTTCTCCCCAATCAATTACCCCGAGGGAACAACCCACAAAAGCGAGCGGGTAATTTACTAATTCTGAAACGAGCGGGTTCAAACCTCCTTTCGTTTCGGTTTATCCAATTCTTGTTTTTTATTCAGCTTCTCCGAGCTCCCTTGATAGTAATTCAGAAGAAACGTGAGTTTTCAAGCGTCTCAAAATATTCAAGAGACTGGCTTGTTGATGAAAATTTTTCCCCATTGAAAGAAATGAAAGGGAAAGAAACATATGTTCTGACCATCATCCCAGATCGATTCGTGCGTAGACTTTTGAATTAGTGCATGTCAAATTTTATCAGACCTTCGCTTCATTTTTAAGTTCCCGAACTCGCTCATCCATATAAAAAATACCTACTTTTTTATCCGCTTCTATGGAAGGATAAAAGAATTAAAGTCTTATAAAATGATATGATCATAAAAGGAACAGACTAGAAACTTTCAACCTACCTAAACAGTTATGAATGGATTACGAAGTAAAAATGTTAGATTCTCAATACCCAAAAGGGGCCATAGGACTATAGCTGGCAAATCAGATTAAGAACTAATAATTCATCATCAGTTAGGAAAACTTTTAATAAAGACGGCTAAATCCCTGTAGAAGTCTCCGAAATTTTCCAATTAGTAGTTCTTATATGATTTCAAATCACTTTTGTTAAGATGATGGCACATTGACATAACGATTATGAAATAGAAGAGCCTAAAGCTTCACTAATCCTATCATTTTACGTCGCTTTGATATTATAAGAATTTTACTATATCAGAAGAAACATTTTTGTGAACAATAACCTCCTCAAGTGAAAAAAATCCTCCGGTCAATCAGTACTAAGAAACCTAAGGGCAAACTTAAAGCCAAGAAATTCAAAAATACTTCCCTAGCCACATTTCAATGAGAAGATATTAAGAGTATTTTGAAATTGAGGCAAGCTTCAATTATTAAGCAATTGAAAAACACATATGATGCGATTTATAAAATTAATAATCTATTTCATGACTGACGTCTACGCGCAATTGATTGGAACTGAAGCCGATTAAGTTCCGTGAAAATAATAGCAGAGTCATTAGTGCATCAAGACAGTTACGTATTTCCAGCCGACATTGTTTGTATAGCAGTTCACCGTTAAACTAGTCTTCGCAAATCAAGAACGCAAGAGCCCTTAAGCCATCTCGCGGGAAAAATAATTGACCGGTGCACTCGTAAAAAGACTTAGCTAAAATAAAACACGCTTTAAGCACTTCACCAATTTCATGTAAATAATGAGGATCGTTTACTCGAGTCCATTCCCTTTTTTGGCCAAAAAGCGAACTTGAAATAACACAATTCCGTTGAATCTGAACGCTGATTCAGTTAAGTTAGAAAAAAACGCCGCGGTCCGTTCCTCACAGTGGGCTCATTTTTACAGAAATATGCTGCGAACCTTCAGGAACGCTTAGGCAGCCCGCTTTAAAGATTAACGGATGTATTCACTTGGACTCGTTTTTGCCATTAGCTTAAACATCCCGCCCAAGAAGAGGCCATCAATTTTATTTTTCTTCCTGCTTCTCGGTGCCTTCCTCCACATCATGTTCTCGCCTTAGCTACTCCCCTTTCATTTGGAGCGATATTTCATAATTGGAAAGCTTATGCAGAACCTTTAACACTTACGTATGCGTTGGGTTAGAATGATTCGGACAAAATTTCGTTAAACAATATAATCTCGTAGTTCTTGCTTGGTAATTATAAATTTAAACGTCTTGCCTGTTTGATAATCTTGTTATTGATAACAAAATATCAATAAGTCACAACCATGTTTTTAGAGTTGGACCATTTCAAAACTCGATTTTAGATTTAGGTTGGTGGTAAATCGAAATAAAAGCTTCTAAATAGTTGGGAAATATTACAAGTATACACTTTGAGGTATAATTATAACCATGATACCATGTTTTTAGAGTTGGACCATTTCGAAACTCGATTTTAGATTTAGGTTGGTAGTAAATCGAAATAAAAGCTTTTAAATAGCTGGGAAATATTACAAGTATACACTTTGAGGTATAATTATAACCATGAGGAGTGCTTATAATTTATCATCAACTTCATGACTGGTCTACCTTTCGGTAGGTTCATGTACGCTCAAAAATCACTTGCATTTTTTTATAACCCAAATTTTTCTACTATATTTTACTATACTATGTACAGAAACATAGGAAATTGGTTCGGATATTGTATCTGTATCAAACAGCCCGGGTTAGGATAGCTGATGTGGAATCGAATTGGGCTGAATTGGGTAGGGGGGTAAGAAAAGGGTGTCCTATGTCACCAACACTTTTTATATATGTATGCAGAGGAAATGGTGGAATAAGCTTGGAAAGTAATCGACAAGGGAGTAAAGGTTGGTTGGGAAGTAGTGAAGTCTGTAAGGTATGCAAGCGATAAATCTATTTTGCGTGTTTCCGTAAAGGGTTTGCAAATATTAATAAATTCCCTTAACGATAAAGCAAAGGAGTTTGGAATGAAAATTAATGTAAGTAAAACTGAAGTACAGAGGTTAACTAAGGGAAATAAAGCTAAGTTAACGATTACGGCGGATGGGGAAAAACTAGAGCAGGTAGATAAATTTTCTTACTTGGGAAGTACTCTTTCGTGGGATGGAAAATGCAAGGATAAGTTTCGAAAAAGAATAGCCTTGACCAAGGAAGTAATTATGAAGCTAAGGGAGCTGATGACCAAATGTCTCGACAAAGGAATACGGAAAAGATTGGGGAAATCTCTGGTTCGGAGTGAGTAGCTTTATTGGTGCGAAACGTGGAATCTAAGAAAGGAGGAAGTCTAACGTTTGGATATCTTTGAAATGTGGGTGGAGAAAGAGAATGAAGAAAGTAAGTTGGGTTGATAGGAAAACAAACGTGGAGGTGCTGGAGATGGTTGGGGAGGAGAGGGTTTTAATCGAAGTGATTAAGCGCAGACAGAAGTAATGAGTTGGTCAAATAAAAGTCAAAAAAGGAATAGGACATTGTTCCGTGTCCAGACCCATTGTACCATTTTTTCAAGTGGCTACGTCCAGTGAAATTGTTGCAGGTTTAAGTGCAGTCAGTTCCGCTTCTTTGGTGAACAACCACATTTCTTAGATTCCATTAGTTTTTTTCCATCACGTCTAAACTACGAGTTGAGGATGTGGATTTACTTTTCGATACCTTCAACTGTCACACCAAATGATTTTCTTTGTTTTTGGAAGCATATCTCCTCTTAATTCTATTTTTATAATTGGAACTTCTGACTTCCCGCAAACAACTTCAGAATGTAAATATTCAGTTTTCAATATGTTCTCCTGATTTCACATTCTAAAATAGGAATAGACTCATTGAACGTACACTCCTTCCACTGGATAACCAAACCGCGTTCAATTCAGTCCAGTTTTGTTGGAACTTGCTCCAAACTACGAAATCTTCCCATTTTAGTTGAAAAACTCGAAAATATATGTTGTGCAAGATTCGTGTAACCGTTCCGCAACCAGCTGGAAACAAACTTGAACTGTTGATAAATATCCAGCAACAGTTCTCAGAAGCATTGTTCAGAAACATTATTTACCGTTTAGATTAACCTAAATAGCTAAAAATCCTAAACAGAGATAAATAAGTGACTCACCGAACATAAGCCCATTCTCGATTTGTATATACGTTGGATTTTTACGTAACTAAAGTTACGTAAAAATCAAAATAATAGGAATATAGAGTAACTTTTTAAAAGAAACAACAAAGGATGTACAGGGTGCATTCCTTTTCATTCTTATTCTTATTTGATTTGACAATCGAATAGAGAAATGAAGGGCTCAGGAAAGCGAAGGACAGAGCAAAAACAATAATGACAATTTACTTCCTGTCTTCATCGTTAGCTACTGTAGACTGTAAATTAATTTTCTAATCTGAAAATTTATTTTTAATCTCGCAAATGTTTTCTTGTGCTTGAAAATCTTTTGTGTTCATTTTCTTTTATCGTTACTATGTAATAAAGTAGTGTTTGCC
This sequence comes from Sympetrum striolatum, assembly GCA_947579665.1. Lineage (NCBI taxonomy): Eukaryota > Metazoa > Arthropoda > Insecta > Odonata > Libellulidae > Sympetrum > Sympetrum striolatum. The sequence goes on along the minus strand of OX388351.1, from coordinate 48,350,489 downwards.
ATATAAAGAACAATTTATAAACTCTTAATTTTGCTCGAATCATTTTCATAGGAAAGGTTTCAATGATTTTTGACATACTGGAAAGCCAAACTAATCAAACACAGTACTAATAAATCGGCAGATGTATCCATCTTTAAATTTGCGAATATTAGATGCATATATAGGCTTGATATAGGTTAGCTTTTGTTGCCAACAGAAGTACCATATTTTTAATTTTGGTTTGAAGGGAAATATGCACTTCTGGCAGGTAAGAGACGTTATAAATCTACCCCCTTTAGGGTTTAAATATAAAACATGTTCATACTTTATTCATCGCGGTCGAAAAGTTCAGGATATCGTAGCTATATAATTTCGGAATTATATTTGCTCCGTCGGCTGGTCCGAAGCCCCTTGCGTCCATTCGTGTGCAAACCAATGGGAATGAAAATAATAGCCCGAACTGATGTACCCTCACTGAGTGATGGTGCAGAGGATTCATCATCCTCTCTGTAAAGGGGCGACTTTGACCAGCTTTTTAATCTTTGAATCTACGGAAGAGGTCAAGATATTGTGGAAGTTGAACTTTTAATGTTTTGCTGACATTAATTTTGCTGTCTTGCATCCAAGAAGACCAAAGTTGTAAATGTAAGAACTATTAATTGTAAAAACTATTAATGTAACATGTGAATTATAGATAGATTTTTGCTTGCACGGAAAATAAGCCTAACCTCCAATGACTCGTTCCAAGTCAGGTCCAAAGTCTTTTGCGTCTGATTAGTGCAAACTAATTGGTAAATAATTTACCAAACTGATGCACATTTGAACTTGCCACTAAGGTACAGAGGTGAATATGACCGGTATTTTTGCTTTTTAAAAGAAGAGTTTCATTCTTACGATAACTGCAATCCACAGTCCATAAGCAGTTGTGATTTAACAGATCGTATTTAAGGCACGAACCTTGACTTATTCCTGACTTCAATTAAAATCATTTTAATTTCGTTCTGACTATTTTGGCAGATTTTCATCTCTCTCTTATACTGTTGGTTTAAATAAATTCAATTGGAGAAGCCTTTATGGAAATCCGTGACAGGAAGGGTGGTCAAATAGTTAAGCGAAATTCCACCAGAAATATTTTCATGCGAGCGGTTTCTAACTTACCAGTTCATCATCACGCAAAGAGACAGACAAGTAAATCCTGAATATACTAAAGAAAGAAAACAGTCAATCAGCAATGAGAGAGAAAAAAGGGGGAAATTTAGTAGTTAATTAGTGAGTTGGGGGGGAGAGGTAGCAGATTAACAATCGTCAGCAGAGAGGAGTGGTAAGGTTCATCCGAAATATTTTTAGGGAAAAATAAATAATTCCTTTACATGGAGGAAATCAGTCTTCATATAAATTTATTGATATGATTAACAAGTCCTCAAATTTAACATTATCTTGATTTTCTTGACATTTTGATAGCTCCGTCCTCCAGAATGCATACAATAAAAGATTATCTCTATAATTTATCCACATTGCCTTTGACAATGTCTATTTGCCACATATATATCAATAGATGTGGTCCAACGTAGAGTAACTCGTGTCTTAAGGGAAGTTTACATTTTCGACCGACTTTACCACTAGTTTTAGAATTCTTTAAGGGATTTTCGCTCCAGGTGATAAGATCTGATAACTGACGGATTTTTTTCGTGAAGTTATTCAGCTCAGAACAGATGATAAAAAGTAAATAAAAGTTTAGTTCCAATATTGAACCAGCAAAATCCACGAGAAGCATCGCTTGAACATAAGAAAGAGATAGCAAAATCGGATAGTTACTTCTGTCGTTTTTTATCGGAAAAGATATAGGTTAGATTAGGTGGGGTTGTTGTTACGATACCCCTTGCTATAAGCCATTGGTGGATCGCGGTTATACATCCAAAAAACTAACACAAGGAACGGGAGAACTTTGCAAAACAATAGCTTGCGCCATTTGGGGTTACGCTTCGAAGCAGCATGAAATAACAGGGCATGAAATGAAATAACAGGCAGCATGAAATAACATGAAATAACTATTAAATGAAGAGTACGTTGAATTCTATCAAATAATACTATACACATACATATAAATGCAAACCTTTATTCAGAAAAACACCGTGAAAATGAGCCTTTGGAGCGAACAGTTGCATTCATATGAATAGGAAAAATACATCCTATACAAGCTAATCAATTCGTGTGGGAGTTCGGACCAGCTGCATTAACGAAAGCTTTACTACCTCACAGAAGAGATAGGTTAATCCTTTCAAACGACTCAGACAGAATTATGAGATGGTGCGATGATTGCCAATCAGAGACACATTTGGAAAAGTGTATTGTAGTAAACTTTATCAAAAATAACTTATAATAAATGATTAATCGTAGCTCGATTGCCCCCTACTTAATAACAGTAGAATCGGTGAAATACCTTGGATTAACTCTCACGAATAATTTATCATGTTGTACCCACATGTACAATATATGTGGAAAAGTACTTAGGAAACTCGGCTTTGTTAAAAGAATAGTCAGTAGGAGTGAAAAAAATATTGAGTATGTATGTAGTACAATATGGGACCCTGCCGAAAAATGTTATATTCGGGATTTTCAAAAAGTACAAGCAGAGGCAGAATTTGTAAAGAATTGCTACGTTAAAGCAGTGCGTGTTACTCAGATGAAACAGGACAAAAAATTGAAATCATTAGATAAGAAGATAGAAGACTTATTCAAAGGATAAACTTCCTAAATAAGTTCAGAGATATTATGAAATTTTGCATCACATTTTTTTTGTTTGTTACCTAAGTTCCGGTTCCGATTAATCACTCCATCCACACCCTATGATTTTTATAAATACTCTATTCGAGCAAGGTTAGTATTTTTTTCGGTATTTGAGAATAGAGGAAGGTTATCTTGAGGAAAAATTTATTTCAGAAACAATTTCTCCTGCAAAAAATAGAATCGATGATCATATTTCCATAATTTATTATCACTACGTTTGTAACGGAAATTACTATTGTGAAATGACCTCTTAAGATACGACTCTAAACTTAATGAAAATAGAATAAGTTGTTAGAATATTAGCTACCACTTTCTACAGCTAAATGTAAAGATGTTGGGTTTGACTATGAGCTAAGCGACGAGACTGCCGAGAGCGAGAAATCTAAAATCGACTTAAAATTAAAGACACTTAATGAACTTAAAAATGCAAAAAGCCGGTCAAAGTCACCTCCGTACAAATGGGCACATATGATAGAATATGTGCATCAGTCCGGGCGATATTTTGTTCTCGAAGTGCATACACGATAGGACGCAGGAGGCATCGGACCAGCCAATGCAATATATTACAACGTGAAGGTTTTATACCTACGCTCTGTGGAACAAAGCAAACGCGATGAGTTACTTAAAGATACATTTCGGAGACTTTCAAATCATACTTTTGCCCTTTTTACGCACTCGATGGGTTGGTATATAAAAATTCCTTCAAACCGTCATAGCTTTATTTTTGTTTTCACCAGTTTTAAGGTGTGCCAATTAGTATTGATTTTGCTTTTCTATGATTAAAAATTGATTATATCTCTATATAAATCCAAATTTTGGAAGTTGTTGACGAATCCTCACTATGATTAGGAACCATGTGTAAAAACGAATTTAAGTTAGCCTAATGAGATTCACGGGCATATGGTAGGTCGATATCTCGTTTATCAAGTAAAAATCCTTACCATTCCCTGATTTCTCTCCTAATGAGAATGTAGATATATATATTTCCTCTTTATTTATTTCAGCCTAATCAATGGTTGTGATTATATGAAACCTGTTGAGGTTTGAGTGAATTCTAAAAACGAAATTCCATTTGTTCCCTCCTAATTGAATGCGATAAATGTGTTAGTTATTCGAACATTATACTGCATTTGCATAGCTGTATCCAATCGCAAGGCACTGGTTCAGTGTAGAAAAATAGTTTACACGGCCGCATTCCTCGTTTATCTTAGGAAGCCTCGTCCTTTTTCCAGAATTTTTGGTGGCTAATAATGAGAGGGAATCGTCTCATGCCGTATTCGGAGGGAATGCCATTAAGTATTAGTCTCTTTTCAAAGTTGTATCTTGCAAGCTGTTGTTAGTATGAATTAAAGTACTATAAAAATATATTAAATATTTCAACATAAACTATGTCTTGTGATTTCGACAATATTTTCCACAGAGACATCACAGTTACCTCTGCGGCATTGACTGGCTTTCAGTCCCATCTGTAAAAAGCATTTATTTAACTGCTTTGAACGTACGTGATTTTGGGCGAATAATTGATTTCATCCAGCTACGAGATGATAAAATGATGAAATAGAGGATATCTGTTTCCACAAAAAAAGCAATTTTAAAATAAGCATGGGAAATTATACTTCATAAGAGCAAACTAGGGAGGTTAGCTCTACCATCTTATGGAAGGAGGCAGGCATATGGAAATTGAAGATAGTTCATTGATAACGTGATAGTTTCCAAAAATATTTTTTGATGAATATTTGTTTTTAATGGCAAAAAGCTGGTCAAAGTCGCCCCTACACAAAGAGGCACGTATACTATGTAAACGTGCATCAGTTCGGGCAATTTTTTTCTAGAAAGGGCACACGATAGGACGCGAGAGGCTTCGGACCAGCCGGGAGTTAGATCGATATTTCATGCATTTATACGTCAGATAAGATGAACAACGCGTCTATGAGAACTAAAGCATTGAACACAAGTAACTGACAGTAAATGATATTGAAATTTAATTTTGTATTCAAGTTTGAAGTAGTAAACAATTTCCCTTCAAGCGGTCACAAATAAATTGATTTCGCTGCACTATATATTTGGTCGGGCGCTAACACAGTTAATACTCGACGCTAAAAGATTAGCAAATAAGGCAAGTTAACAATATATGGTAAAGAAAAATTTACTGAGTCTGTCACATTCCTAATCAGTACCAATTCCTTCTATAGTTTTCTAGATTAAATCAAATCAATCCGAAACTCCTTTGAATTGTGATAATGCTACTGGAAATTGCACGACACCCGGATATGTTTTACCCTCTATGAAGAACGCATGCAGATATATTAAATTTGGTAATATAATTAATATTTGAAGGTTTAATTTCTTAAAGATAAATCGCATTGCAGATTGATTACGCAAAGACTTTGTTTTGGTACACGATGAAGAAAATCTTCTATTCATTTTTGTCTCGCATCAGTCTTGTTAGTTGTTGTGATGATAGGAATGTTACTGAGGTATATGTGATGCTGAATATTGTCGTGGATTAACTCAGCATACTGTAAAAGTAAGAATATTGATACTATATATTGTTATGGTAGAGTCAATGTGTGTCATTTTTTGGGCTTGTGTCGTTTAAAACAAAAATCGTAGCAATAATTTTAGAGACGCATGGTGTCGAACACTGGACGTAATGGTGCATGTAAGTACACATTTTAACTTGGCATGACTTGATTTTATTTAATATAAATTTTGAATTCGATATCATCTTAAAAACGTTGAAAATTGCATTTTGGTGATATTTACGGGCAGAAGCTACTGGACAACAATATAAAATGAAATTTATTTATTCTATAGGACTAAAAATAGCTACCAGGCCAGGTGGTAGTCATTCCTGTGGGGTTAGAGGTTTAAAATCTCCAATAGCCGTTTTTGACGGCGTTCCTCTTCTCATTCACCGGCATTCCGAGAAAGCAAGACTCAAAAAGTACGGTGTCCTGCCTTGTTTTCTCGGAATACCGGGGAAAGAGAAGAAGAGCGCTGACGATAACAGCCATTGGAGATTTTACACCTCTAATATAAAAATTCATTACAGAATATCTATTGATTTTTTCTAGTAATGTGGAAATAACGAAAAAATGGAATTGGATAATGGTTTTCTTGAGAAAATGAAATACTGGATTTTAATAACAGAAAAAAATCCAATGAAGGATATCGCCCACCAAGATAAACCAATTGTAAGAAGTATTATTATATCCAAGATTTAAATGCAAAGCAAAATTTAGGGTGGGCCGGTTTTTTTTAATTACGTGGATAAAGAAAATTGTTTATTTATTATTAAATACAATACTGTCCATATTTAATTATTTAAATATAATTAATAAAAATATTAAAAAGTTTCGTTTAAATGGCCCACCTTGTAAGAGAGAAAGAGAGAAGGGTAAAATAAAGGAGGAATAATTATAAAATGTATAATTTTGCGATTAAATAAGCTCGTTTCAAATCAGCGCGTTTGCTGATATTGTGAAGGTTTTTGAGATACTTATATCCGTGGTGGTGTAAACCTCAGACCTAAGGTGAATGAATTTTCCTGCTCTCTCAGAATCAGTTTGTGCAAAAGAAGGGGTCGAGCTTGCTATAAAAACATTTCTAAGCCGCGTAATTGATGAGGAAAAGGGTGAGCAAATGCTCCTGAGACGTGGAAATGAAAGGGAGTTTGTGAATAGAGAAGTAATAAGACGGGAGCTAAAGCAGAGTGCACGAACAATGGGAGAGTCAAGGGAATTCCCTTTTTCGGGCCTTATTACGCCCAGCATTTTGCCATTTCACTATGTTTTAAGAGCAGTGTTTATCTATCTTTTAAAAATGGTTCTGGTGGTATAATTGAGTGCCGAATTGCCATGCAGCTATGGCTAAATTATTCATTCCCTTATTTCGAAAGACGAAATCCTTCGCCGTTGGTGTTTCTCAATTGAAGAGAAAGAATCTCGTTCCCTCGTTTTTCTTGGATGAGGTTCGACATCTGAAGGAGCAGGTTTTAACGGCCATCTTTTGAATTATTGACTTTTAATTAAAAGTTGGAGAATTGAATTTAAACGAAAGCGATAGTTTGAAGCTGTACGGATGGTCTGGAGGTAATTTTTCAATCGTGATGTTGTTTTCTTGCAATGGTATGTACCTGATCCGTCTAAAGAAATTTCGGCTTTCTCTTTTTTCTAGTCAATAAATCCTCCTTCCTTAATAGAACAATAGATCAATGGAACGCTCTCCCTGCAGGTATACTTGTGCCATTTCCTTCCTAAGTGCGTACCTTCAAGGCGAAGTTGAATAAATTGTGATAGCTGTTCATTAAATTCTGTAAATGTTTTTTTATGTGATGGGATAACATTTGTAATTTTTTTATTACATACATCTCGTGACTTCTGTCAGAGGGAGGTATTCTGAGGGGTTCCCCCCCCCCCCCTTCGTAGGCCTGACAGGTATAGTGTTTACCCCTCAATTTGCACTCTACAATTAGATTAGGACTATCTATATATCGCTTGACCATGTACGACTGTATGAATTTATGCTTGTATTATATGTAATGCTGAACCACTACCACCAGATTTTTAACCCTTTCAGGCCTGAATTTTTTTCCAAGAAGAAAAAAATTATTTTTTAATTTGTCTTTTTTAGATATATTTATACTTATTTCACTAATAAACTTTGAAATTTATAATTTAGTTAACAATTTATGAGGTATCCAATATTTTGGACAATTATTTTAAACTCTCACTTAAGATAAAGTTATGAATTAAAACTATGTTTGATATTAAATAACACATATAGAAGACTAAAACAACATATGTTCAATGATATATATATATATAAAAAATATAATAAGAGTAGAATGGAAACATTAATTGCCTTCCAAAATTCTTCAAAATAACGCATGATATTCCGTGATTCAATAAGCTATAAAATCTTACCAAGAGACTCCTTTGATATGGCATACTATTAAAATAAAAGGAGCATAACTATAAAAGAATTCAAAATATATTAAATTAATATAAATAACATATAATAAGCACTGAACATGGTGACCAATATATTGGACACGGGTCTGAAAGAGTTAATCTACTTGTAGTGTTATTGTAATAATAATCCTAACAGATGAGATTAACTTTGATATCTTGCTTCTGTGCTTGCTAATTTTTCGGGTGCGTCCAACTTTTATGATGAAAAAAGATATTTGGTGTAGATTTTTTTAACTTTTGAAAATGCTTATAATGCACATTCTGATAGTTTTAATCTTGGCACCACAATAACAGGAACTCGTCTCTTTTTACTCTGTTCATGAATATCTGAGCAAAATTATCATAAAGTAATTAAATCCATTTGAATTTAAGCTAGAGAAGTATTTCAGGCATTATTAAATGGGAATTAAGATGTATATTTCATCTACTATACCTGCATCGCCATTGATGCTAATTAATTCAATGACTAATTAAAGATTCGCGAACCATCCCTACCTCATTTTCGTTGTATTATTGCTGTTCGGCTGTAGCTTAACTATACTTGACACGTAAAACTTAATAAATAAAGGTAAAAAATTGAAAATAAATAATTTAATTAAGAAAATTTAACTTGAATAATATATTTCATGGAAATTATACTACGAAAAGAGTGAAAGTGTTCGTAGTAAACGAATAGGTGCTTTCCATCGTTATTATTATCCTTCTTCGATTAGCGAATTGTGTTATTATTAATGTTGAAGAGGCTGCAATTCGGAACCACCTGCATGGTAGCAACCGTAAACAAGATCCTACATATTAAAATCTATAAGAATAGTTCCCAAAATAAGTAATGCATTCACAATTAATAATACAATAAGTGAATCACAGTCATATTAAGAATAGGGAGAAAAGCTCTTCCAAAGCATTATAAAATTATAACAATTAGTAGTAATTAGTTTCTTTATTCTATTTTTTAATATACTGTGAAATTGGGGGAAAAGTTCGAGAACCGAGGGTAGGTTATTCCATTCATATTCTGACCTGTTTAAGAGGAAGAACTTACAAATATCCGTCTTCTGTTTAGCAATGAAAATTTATGTTTATGGTCCCTCCTTGATATATAATCAGGTTTATGTAAACAAGGAAAATAGGTAAAGGTTATTTGAACGAAATGGCGTGCAGCCAGGGTGAATCCCACGGAAGAATAGAATTGAAAAAAGTCCGACGGGACCGGGAATTGAACCCGGGTCTCCCGATTGCCGGTCAACGGACAGAGCACCTGACCGGCAATCGGGAGGTTCGATTCCCGGTCTCGACGGACTTTTTTCAAGTCTATTCTTCCTTGGCAGGTTTATGTATCCTACTTATGAGCTCCCTAAGAGACGATTTTTTCTGTCAGAAATTGATAAAAATTACTGAACCCTTTAAATTACGTCCGTCCTGCAGTTTCCCCTATTGCAGCTCTTTATTTATTCCAGTAAAACTTCTTCCCTTATAGTACCTTCCCAGAACAAAAATAGCGGCTTATTTTTGTATACTCTCTACTTAATAGACAGAGATAATAAATTCCAGCTTTATTTCATCCTGCAATGTGACTCTTCAGTTATAAAAAACATAAGCACCGATCGAGAGCTAAGATCACATGGGAATATATGGCAGAGAGCTACACTTTGAATCCGTAAATTTTTAGAAACCCTTCTCTCCACGCATTTTCTAAATTTAAAAATTGTGTTTACTCTGCCACAGAATATTTTACATATATCATAAATTGGATTTATTTTTCAGCCGATTCTACGAGTCAAACATTATTTCAGGTGAACCATTCATAGTGAAAGAGATCTTACAATCAAGTTGTATGGAAATAATTCGAAAATTTAACGTTATAGTTTTAGAAGCCTTCATTTCTTAATGTAAAGTACAAAAAATGTTCTAAGGGATGGGTAAACTACCAGAAAGTGAAGACGATGGCGTTCATACATTTTTTTTTATTTTTGATACACGTGACTCTACTAAAAAGTAGAGCACTCACGTATAAACTTCCTAATGAACTTTGAGATGACTTGTAGATAATTCGAGAGACTTTGTTAATGGAATTAATAACCTTAAGTCGATTTATCTGTTTGTGGCGTAAGTGTAAGAGCCTCAACAGGAGACTTTGCTTTAAAGAGAGATGAAACAAGGTGTCCCTGGACACATAAAAAGGACCTTTTAAATGGCAAAATGAAGGATACGCATTACGGGAGCCCATTTTATGAGAGTTTCCACACCACAGGGAATGGCCCTCTCACGAATTGGCCAGCGCAACTCTCCCATGAGGAAAATTAGGGCGAAGATGCTAAAATAGAGGAAAGAGACAGAAATGGAGTGATATAGAGAGAGGAACGTTTGAGGGAAGAGAAAGGTCGAGGATGAGGAAGGAGCGGTGAGGAATAGTGAAGGCGACATTAAGACAGAGAGAGCTTCAGACAGGGTCTTTTCAGTGCCAAATTAATTTCAGAGGGCATTTCGCAAAGGGTCAGAAAAACCCTCTTCATCACAGTGCCGTAGAATTTATTTGAGGTTTCATTTCATCTTCTAATTCAAGTAAGCGGGACATGCTTCCTTCAATTTGATAAAAAGGGCATTTATTTCTTATTGTAGTTTCCAACCGATTCATCGAAGCCTCCTCGGATGGTAAGTGTTTTCCTGATTAACCGTCTCGAGTAAGAATCAGGTGGAATTTCATTCTATATATTTACTAGTAGATCAAAATATTTTTCCGGTAATGGGAAGTGGTCTCGAAGATTGTTTTCCCTAAGTTACATTTTTAGAATTCTGAATTGATGAAAAGTCCAGAATTGCCGATCTAGGACTTCCTAAAAGCTATTGATTAACTAACTGTTGGCCTTATAAATTATATTTATATGTAAGGCCACATCCGTCTGTTCTAGATATAACATCCATAGGAGAAAAGGAGAAAGAATTTCAAACATAACAAAGCCATAAAAGGTAAACGCAAATTGATTGGTCGAACTTTGCAGTGATTGAGCTAGAAATTGGACTCTGCCTTGAACCATATTTAGTCTCTTGACGAATGTGGTGACCAAAATGGAAGAGCAGGGCTCAAATCCCTGTCACCTCCAACTTTTGTGCTATCTCTATACTTAAGTATACTTATTAAAATATATTGTATCACTGATGGCAAAGTGGAATGAACTAAGAAATACCAACAAACAATTAACGAACGTTTTATGATGGTTTGTTGGTTTTTCTAGATTAGTGTACTTACAAACTGTCCAGGCTACACGTCAGGGTGCAAAATGAAATACCTTTTCCCCTATACTACGAAAGGAATATGTGTATTAAAAGTGTAGATTATATCTACAGGGAGTTACCTACGAATTCCATGCCTCACTCCGTACAGTTTTCAACGCATACACGAAGATGGAATTAATATCTCGCAGGAGTAAGGCGTATTGAACTTGAAAAGGTATGATATTACGAAGGAGGGATGAATTGCAAAGGAGCGTGAGAAATGATGAAGAAGAAATGAGGAAGGTGGTGATGAAGAGAATTTTATCCCCTAAGGCGTTAGGGGAAGAACGGTTATGCGCTCTGTCAGTCTCCTGAGGAATTTCTCTTGCATATCCACTCATCTGCCTCGTGATGCAGTCCTATATAGAGGGACACGTATAAGGGATAAGATGATATCAGACAACTTTCTCTTAAGGCCGGAGCCCTTTCAAAGTTTAACAAAATGGTGTCCCGTTGGATAGTAATAATATAAGTTGGAATAGATCACACTCTTTTTATATCGCATCGCAAAGATAAGTCAAAAGCGTGAATAAGTTGGAGAAAGGGAGATAATATTAATAATTTATTTCATCGTAAAACATTTATGTACACAAAGAAAATTTTGCATTGAATAGGTGACATTTCAGAGTTTGAGTCCATTACCACATTTTATAAGTATTATTTATTGAAAATTGATATTTTAGAGTTACAAACTCTTCACATAAGGAATTTCAATATGAAACTTACTTAGAAAATACACATTGTAAAATATCATTATAAATACCCCAACCATGATATGTAGCTAGCCTATATCGTCTAATCACAAAAACTTCATTTCGTAGTTTATAATGTAATTTTTCAGGCCAAAATGTCACTTCATCGTTGTAAGATCGTTACGCTCACAAATATCCAAATGATGCAAGACATAACATCCAAACAATTCATAAAATAAATAAATTCAATCCACTTAATTACATCATCTAATTTTAAACTCCTTTTTATTTTTTGAACGGTTTGAAGAAGAAGGCAACTAATTCCATTTTTTGACCCCTCTTTTTATAAAAGAATGCTTCGCGATGTTGGTATTCAGAGGATGTAGTTGATATTACACTTTTCCCTGCTATATTGGCCGTTTAAGCACTGTAAGCATGTTCACAGACATAAATGCTAGAACCAGTCGCTTAAAAATTCGTGATTTTTACGAACGATACAGGAAAGTAATCAATAAGGTTAAAAGAGTCATGGGGCACCACTTGGCACGCGCCGAAAGGCGAACTGCAGGTTAAATGCGTATGTAGATGAATTTTCATCGTTTGCTATCCATCTGCATTCCATAAAAGTGCATACATTGTTAAAGTTGCTTCTGCCTTCAAATATTCCATGCATTTTTCATCTCGTTACAGTCTGTTGTTACAGTTACATAAAATGAATCTTGTTCGAAACTAAAATTGTTATGAAGGGTTGGAATATCGCTACAAATTGAGTCTGAACGGGATATGAATTTTTGACGAGATTGTAATGTGTTTTGCCTTCTTAAAAAAGGCCTTGCGTTTACTAGTTTTGTTTGAAGTTTGACTATGCTGCTTATGTCGTGAGAAAAAATGAAGGCTTAACGTGCAGCGTAATCCTTTGCTGTCATTTCCTATAAAGGATAAAGATGAAAATTAAATTTTGTTATTATATAAGAGAACTGCATGAGAGAATTTGGAAAAAATTAGGTGAGAAGCGACTCCAAAACTGTAAATTATAGCAACTTAATAGCGCGATACCTGTAGAGAACCACGTACAATATAATAAACTCATTTCTAAAATTTTATGCAATGATAAGTTAATTCTCCATAATAATCCACCTCCTTGATGATTGAAGTATCATACGCAAATTATGTTTCGTTGCCGAAGTAATACATTTTGAATAACTTCATTTTGTCTTTGAGTTTCAATCAATCAAACCTTGGTACGGTAATTTTACATTCAAGTTTTTTACAGTAAAATGTTTCTGTCTTAAAATATCTTGCAATATTTTATCTTTCCCCTTTATTTAACTTTTTTTCTTTTAACTTAAGGTAGCTTGAGCGCCTTTGTACTTCAAGTGTAAATTAAAATGTCATCTACTACTAATTACATAAGTACACCTACCACATTTTGATTATGATGTTTATTTGAGATAACATAATTTTTTGCATGAAATTTAAATAGTACGCTCTTTATGAAGATATAGCTAACTTAATAATAACTAATATTTTATGCGAAAAATCAAGCTGAGAGTAAGGCTAGTTTTGGGTGATATTGAATGACAAATATGAATGTAATGCTACTCATAACAGAAGAAATGAGTTTGCTCACAAATCTTTGGGAGTAGAGATTGGAGAAAATGTTTGCTCCAATCATATGTGCCCATCTCTATAATGGTTTGAAATAAAATTTCGTTACAAAGAGGAAGATATCTTCGTGAAAACATTTAAAGATGAAATTTAAGTAAAAAATAATGTCCGTAGAATTTTACCTTTATCTTAGGCGCTGGAAAACGAATTCCTTTCTTCTACCTATTCATTTATAAGCGTCCATAAATTATGAAGTACATTATGATTTAGGAAGGTGGGAGGGTATCAGTGGGTAGGTTTGTGCGTTTCTGCAATTGATTTCTTTTTAAACAGGCATCACGGACTCTCTGGAACCAAACCGAACCCTGCATTAAAAATTCATTAACCTTTGTTTATTTAAACCATATTACATAGTATTTCATTCACTAAATTATGCAGGACTAGTCTTCGAAGGAAAAATATACTTTCGGTAGTACGTATTCTGGGAAATCGCCCATGAATTTTAGCCATTGGGATGGTCTTCGTTCCAAATAACAGCTTCCGATGGTCCTCTTCAAAATCTTCGAATGCTTAAAAGTTTCAGTTGACCCAAACCACCAGTTAAAGTTTTTACCGTGTGGGGTTTAATTCCCCGAATTTTATCATCTGATCTTAAAGAGAGTTTTGGGATCGATTTTTTTATGATTATACATTTATCGTCCATTCTCGGCTGGCGCCATTAGAAGGAATCATTTAACGTGCTCAAAATAGATTTTCTCATCTCTTTGACCAGAGCAGAGAAATAAAAAGGATCGGACGCATGAATCGATACGTTCTCTGCAGCGCAGCAGTTGAAGATTGAATTTTAATCTTTACCGACAAAATGACGGTTGGGTTGCTATTTGAGCCTGGAATAGCGACATTTAAGCCAATATCTTGACGAATGGGAGGCAGTTAAAATTTCACCACCACATCACACATGCGTGATTATTATATGTCCTAGGATTTATTTCCCTAATTCTCCTCGCAGTATCAGAACTGCCTGTAACACAGTGGCGTATTATTCGTTAGCTATATTATTTGAGAGTGTATATTGATTTCAACTTTATTTTAGTTAAACATACGAAAGTAAAAACAGACAAACGAAAGCCTTCTTAGCATTTAACAAGTCGATTTATTTATGTATGATTTCTGAATATATTTGAACATACGAGAGACTATTAAAATATTATAAGAATTTTATACAAAATTGTAACACATAGATACATAATATAAGCAGGCTTTCACTTGTTACTAAACGAAATACCGATAAGTATTCATGGCTTCATGGAAATTATTAATGAATAAATAGCAGCATGTGCTAAAGTCAATGCGATAACCACAAGTCACAAACAGTACCTGTCTAGTCTCTATCTAAAAATTGGAGAATTCATAATTCATGATTTATTAAATTAAGACATCATCCATCGTATATCTCCTAAATAGTATCAACAATTTTCTCAATATTATTTCAATTAATTATTTTAGTTGCGATAAGATTCACTTATAAATCCACTAACTAATAAGTCCTGTTTTAAATTTTACTTGGTCAAGTGAACACGGAGACTGTTTCAAATCTTCAACGACTTTCGTGCTGTGATTGTGAAAATGATTTTCAATTAGTTATCCATTCGGTTGAGCTATACCGCATATCTTGTATTCCCTTTACAAGCTTAGAGGGTCGGCAATTAATTTCAGTCTGTCGGGTAACTAATTTTATCCGATGGATCGCAGAGTTGCACTTCACTTATTACTCAATTTACCCCCTCTTCCAAAATACATAGATGTACATGAGTATCAGCTGTGGTCATAAAAGCCTTTGTTAATCAAGTGGTTAACTGAATGCCCTAAGCTATTTTTGCCGTGCTTTGAAAGGATTTCGCTTGACCCACAACAAAGCATCCTACAGAGCCGGTAATTGGAGCAAGGGATTACGAATTGCTCAGTTAATATGATTATTGTCGAATGTTTCAAAATACAATGTAACTAAGGTAATTATGCCTGATTATTTTCAAATTGGATATTTTGAATTGATTTAATTATGGATAATCATTCAATAGCGTTTAACTCCACTAAGTACTTTATTCCTTCATTAAACTTATGAATTGTGGTGTTTTAAGAGTAATGCTTGGCTTTGATTTTACTTCAGACTGGATAATTCTACGTAAGTTCTATTTAAAACCCATGCAGAAAATGGAATATAATACTCTGTATGCACCTTCGCAAATCCACTTAGTAACTCTGCTAATTATCTCGCTAATAAGTCTATGGAAGTATTCTCCCCGAAAAACACTTGCAGTGAATGAAATCACAAAAGCATATCTGTTGAAATGACATATTTTCATCGAATATGTAGTACAAGTATTGGAGAGATTATTCAGAATTTTGGCTAATATCGTATGTTTGAAAAATTATCGAATTTGTATTCATGAGTGTTTTATCTTTCGGTAGGTTCATGCATATCAAAAATCCATATGAAGTGCCATCTCCTTCACTCCCTTATAGTTATCCCCAACCCTTATGTCATCCAACAACTTCTGTCTCTGTCTTACCCTATTTTTACTTTCTCCCTGTACGTAGTATAGAGAAAGTATTGTATTCGCAAAAAAAATCGACCTCCAGATTTCAACGGAAATAGATGTTTTGGGGCCCATAGAGCTCGTTTTCGCTATTTTCCCAAACATGTCTGTCTCTGTGTCCGTGCGTGTGACTGTCTGTCTGTGGTAAAAAAGTTTGTGGGCGCTCTATCTTAAAAAGTGATTATCCAATCAATTTCAAAATGCATGTTTAGTATTTTACTAACAATGCCAAGAGTTGATTAGTTTTTGATGAATACCGCTTAGCCAACCGGAAATGGCTGTATATCCAGAATAAAACTTTGTTTCTTTAATATCTCTGTCAGAATGTAATGTAGGTATATACAATTACATACAAAAGTTATAGATAATGTACTTTACTACAACTTTTGTATGAAAAATGTTTTCGTAACACTGATGTTTTAGGAGTTATTCTTGAATAATGGTTAACCGGAAGTTGTTGTTAATCCAGAAATGGAAGTTTTTCATACATATCTCTGTAAAAATGCAATGTAAGTATATACAATGATGAACAAAAGCTATAGATATTGTACATTACTACAACTTTTGTATGAAACATTTTTTCGTAACACTGATTGTTTAGGAGTGATTCTTGAATAATGGTTAACCGGAAGTTGTTCTTTATCCAGAAATGGAAGTTTTTCATACGTATCCCTGTCAGAATGCAATGTAGGTATACACAATTGTCTACGAAAGTTATAGATAATGTATTTTACTACAACTTTTGTAAAATACATTTTCCTGTAACACTTATTGTTTTGGAATTATTTATATATTACCGAAATAGGCTTCTGTTTTCAATAAATATGGAGAAAGTCATGTGTTGGCCACATCAGATATTTTTTCTGAATCCTACTCTCAATTACAACTTTTACCAATCCCTCTCCCCTCAATATTTGGCCCACCCATTTCTTCTGACGATGCTTAATCACGTCAATTAAAGCCCTCTCCTCCCCAACCATCTCTAACACCTCCGTGTTTGTTTTCTTATCAACAGAGCTTACTTTTTCCATACGGCTTCTCGAACTAAAAAATTAGACTACTTAAAATACATTTGAAGAAAAGTTTTATTCTGAGAGCCATTAGATAAAAATGTTTCATAGAAACACAACATATAACGGATTAAATAAAATTTTGATATTATTGTTTTCAGAAACCAATATCATTATGACCTATTAGGTTGCTCTAAATAATTACTAAAGATAATGCGTGCTTCATCTACCCAAAAATCATAATATTTTGTCCTTGATACATGTAAAACTGATCTCATAATCGAATGATGGCCGGTCGGTCCGAACCGAGGGCTGTTGTAAGTCGTAGACATTAGGAAAGATCCTGGATATTCCCAACAAATGTGGTGAAGGAATTTCTCTTGGGTTTCCTGCCCAGTTGTTACTATGATGTGTCGACGATTCTGCACCTTCTCAAGGTGCCATCTTCAGGGAGAATTTCTGAGGGCGCCGAAACGTCGTCCGGCATCATATCAGTAACTGGGCAGGAAACCGGAAAAAACATCCTTCATCGTAACAGATTGCATTAACGCTTTCGCTGACCATATGTTAAAATATTTAATATTTTTTGCTAGTTTCTAAGGAAGAATACGTACGGTGATGAGAATAGAAGGTATGCTTCGACTTGCTCTTCCCAAATTAATGGAATCCACGGAAGGGACTAATCAAAGAGTTCAGGTGATCCCGTATCTCATATATACGATTCCCTCTGGACGTTAAATGGGTTCCGCCGGTCCAGGTTGCTTTATGACGGGCCGTAAAGTCAAGAAGAGCGTCATCTCTTCGACGATCCGGTTCTGTCTTTCATTCGCATGCAAGTGGCGTTAAATCGTACCAAAAATGGTTGTGATCACGGCACCGAAGGGAGGAAGTTTAGTACCGACCCAATTGTATCCCTTTCTGCTTCTTTATTCATTCCTTTTTCCAACTCACCCCTTCTTTTCCTTTCCTTGCATCGGAATAATAAAACTTTCGAGAGTCAGGCGTTGAAGCGATGACGGTATAATTCCGTGTGTGGTGGATTCGGATGGATTTGCCGAAAGCGCGTTTGCGACGGGTGAATAATCTGCGACCAATACTCTAGCTTCTTTACGTGGCTGAATTCGTTTAAATTTTTATTCATGATTGTTCTATCTTTCGGTAGGTTCATGCATAATCAAACATCCCTATTAAGCTCCATCTCCTTCATTTCCCTGTAGTTAACCCAACCCTTTATTTCATCCAACATCTTCTGTCTCTGTCTTCCCCTCTGTTTTTCCCTGAATCCTACCCTCAATTCAACCTCTTCCAATCCCTCTCCCCTCAATATATGACCCACCCATTTCTTCCGTCTACGCTTAATCACTTCGATTAAAGCCCTCTCCACCCCAACCATATCTAACACCTCCGTGTGTGTTTTCCTACCAACCCAACTAACTTCATCCATTCTATGCCATACACACATCTCGAATATCTCCAAACGTTTAGGTTCTCCCTTTCTTAAAGTCCACGTTTCGCACCCATAGAACAACACACTCCAGAACAGGAATTTCACCAATCTTTTCCTGATTAGGCTTAGTGACCGTTAGAAAAGGGCGTACCCTATCATCAGTGTATTTAAGTGCTTACATGTTCTGTATATCTTCCTGACGATGGCTTAGTGCTGAAACCGGTCGTCAGAAATATAAGTTGTGGAAATTTACAGAGAGTTTTCCTTATTCCATTATGTCTTTTCACGAATAAAGACCAGAAGTAATCGATTTAATTCGTAAAGTATGTGAGTCAAATAAAAAGTTTCCTCCTCAATTCGCCTATTGAATCCTAAAAATTGGCCTAATTTCTTTACCAAGATTATCTCTAATATTCGGCATAACTCTTGATTTCGCTGAGCTTGACTACCTTGACTTCTATCGTTGACCCCTTACTTTAATTCATTCACACACACGCTTTATAAATTGACGATATGAGTTCTCTAAAGTTAAATCCAGGAGAAATTTACGAGATAGAGCTGGTTCAGCTCTACCGGAAGCTTGTCGCAAAGAAAAAAATCTGATGTGGCCAGCACATGACTTTCTCCATATATAAGATGTAAATATTTATCTACGACAGTAATCTCGAACTCTATATTCCATCTAAACTTTTAAGATGAGTGATTAATTTATATATTATTATCTTTGACGTCACAAACATTATAAATAATGTTTTTCGGGACATGATCGATGAAAAACGATGAAATTGGCCTTTCGCCCATAGAGCCCAGAGCGCCCACGAAGTACATAATCAGCAATTTCCGGTTAATCAGTATTTCATAAATAACTCCTAAACAATCAGTGATACAAAAATATGTTTCAAACAAAAGTTATAGTAAATACATTTTCTAAAACGTTTATAAATAATAGTATATACCTTAATATCATATTTATGGAGATATTTTGAAAACCAGAAATGAGCTTTGAAGAATGAAGCTCGACTTCCGGTTAACGGATTAACTCCAAAAACTAATCAACTCTAACGACACCAACCAAAGTACTATATATGAAATTTAGTGTTGATACAACGAATGGTGTTCATGTAGGAGCGCCCACAAAGTACATAACAGCTACTTCCGGTTTATCGGTATTTCACGAATAACTCCTAATCAACCAGTGATACAAAAATATGTTAAATACAAAAGTTATAGTAAATTACATTATCTAAAACATTTGTAAGTAATACAATATACGTATATATCATATTTATGGATATATTTTGAAAACCGGAAATGAGATTTGATGAATGAAGCTCGACTTCCGGTAAACAGATTTACTCCAAAAACTAATAAACTCTGACAGCACACACCACAGTACTATATATGAACTTTGGTATTAATACGACTAATAGTTTTTACGTTAGAGCGCCCACAAGCACACACACACAAAAGACACACACACACACACACATACACACAGACATCATTCCGAAAATAGTCAAAACGTGTTCTAGGGACCCCAAAACATGTATTTCCGTTGAAATCTCGAAGTCGATTTTTTTCATGAAAACAATACTTTCTCTATACTTCGTATATGGAGAAAGTAAAAAGGTTACAGCTCTATGAAAGAGGAAAATAAATTCGAAGTATAAAGTCTCCAATAGCCACCCAAACCGGCTATCCATGCCTCGTATCCACCGATATACGAGAGACAAAAGAGAAGTCCAGTTTACCTTCCACCCAAGAAACACACTTTTTATTAATTAGAGAGTCCGTAATTCGGGCTGTTCTGTTGTTTTACGAATACTGGTGGTAATAAGGTACAGAGTGCCTACAGCTACGGCTATTGGTGATTTTATACATCTAATCTAAGAAGTGTTAGATGGAATTCCCAGAAAATAATTCTCAGAAGAAATAGGGTTATGATACTAAAAAAAATGCTAAATTTTGATAAATAAGTCAAATAAATATGTTAATCTTAAAGATGAAGAAATATGAAAAATAATAAATACTGAGGAATAGTTTTGAGCTTAAATTTGATGAGGGGATCAGTATACATATTTCTTGCGAGCCACTGAAATTATTCTCTTCAGGATTATGAATGTTAATGATAGCATAAATATTAAAATATTCTGTGGTTAGAATGGACTAAAACGCAGCTTAAGCAACTGAAGGACGATATGGAATGGATGACATCTTGAAACAATGGAAGGGACCACGGGATGAGGGATGGAACGAAGTAAAAAAGGGAGAAAATACTTAACATGGTAAGGAGAAGAGGTGAGAATCGATCGACGGACATTTTGAATAAATTTATCGTTCGATTGAACGGGATAAATGAGGCGAGGAGACATTAGAAGAGATGAAGAGAAGTTAACCGTTTTTCCACGCGAGGAACTTCTCCTCAGCCTTAATAAGACATTTCCCTTTTTACTTTCTCCATATACGAAGTATAGAGAAAGTATTGTTTTCATGAAAAAATTCGACTTCGAGATTTCAACGGAAATACATGTTTTGGGGTCCCTAGAACACGTTTTGACCATTTTCTGAATGATGTCTGTGTGTATGTGTGTGTGTGTGTGTGTGTGTGTGTGTGTGTGTGTGTGTGTGTGTGTGTGTGTGTGAGTGTGTGTGTGTGTATGTGTGTGTGTGATAATGGGCGTTCTAACTCGAAAACTAAAAGTCGTATCAATACCAAAATTCATATATAGTACTGTTGTGTGTGCTGTCAGAGTTGATTAGTTTTTGGAGTAAATCCGTTAACCGGAAGTCGAGCTTTATTCATTAAAGCTCATTTCCGGTTTTCAAAATATCTCCATAAATATGATATATACGTCTATTGTATTACTTATAAAAGTTTTAGATAGTATAATTTACTATAACTTTTGTATTTAACATATTTTTGTATCACCGGTTCATTAGGAGTTATTCGTGAAATACTGATAAACCGGAAGAAGATGATTATGTACTTTGTGGGCGCTCTAACATGAAAACTATTTGTCGGATCAACACCAAATTTCATACATAGTACTTTTATTACAGTCGTTAGAGTTGATTAGTTTTTGGAGTAAATCGGCTGACCGGAAGTCGAGCTTCATTCTTCAAAGCTCATTTCCGGTTTTCAAAATATCTCCATTAATATGATATTTAGGTATATACTATTATTTATAAATGTTGTAGAAAATTAATTTTACTATAACTTTTGTATGAAACATATTTTTGCATCACTGATTGTTTAGGAGTTATCCATTAAATACTGATAAACCGGAAGTTGCTGATTATGTACGTTGTGTAAAGCTCATTTCTGGTTTTCAAAATATATCCATAAATATGATATATTGGTATATTGTATTCCTTATAAAAGTTTTAGATAATATAATTTACTATAACTTTTGTATTTAACATATTTTTGTATAACCGGTTGATTAGGAGTTATTCGTGAAATACTGATAAACCGGAAGAAGATGATTATGTACTTTGTGGGCGCTCTAACATGAAAACTATTTGTCGGATCAACACCAAATTTCATATATAGTATTTTGGTTTGTGTCGTTAGAGTTGATTAGTTTTTGGAGTGAATCGGTTAACCGGAAGTTGAGCTTAATTCTTCAAAGCTCATTTCCGGTTTTCAAAATATCTCCATAAATATGGTATTTAGGTATATACTATTATTTGTAAAAGTTTTAGAAAATGTAATGTACTATAACTTTTGGTTGAAACATATTTTTGTATCACTGATTGTGTAGGAGTTATTCATGAAATACTGATAAACCGGAAGTTGCTGATTATGTACTTTGTGGGCGCTCTGGGCTCTATGGGCGAAAGGCCAATTTCATCGTTTTTCATCGATCATGTCCCGTAAAAATTATTTATCATGTTTTTGGCATCAAAGATAATATATAATATTAATAACTCAAATTCCAAGTTTAGATGGAATATAGAGTTCGAAATTATTGCGGTAGATAAATATTTACATCTTATATGTATGGAGAAAGTCATGTGCTGGCCACATCAGATTTTTCCTCTTTCATCCAAGGACACCACGCCGCGTCCCGGTAAAGGCAAATTCTCGTTAATTGGATGATCGTCGGCTCGAAATCATTTTACGAGAATTTTATTCCTTTTTGGGCTTCCCTCGACCCTTATTAGAGAGTGGGATTCGCTTTCCGATAGCTTTTTGCAGCCCCAACGTCGAAGGTTCTAGGTGAGCTGGAGATGTATTCCTGATTAACGCAAATCGTGTTCGAGCGGCGGAAAATTTCGCATTTTCGTTTTTTTCCGCTAAACAATTTTACTTTAGAATCCGCTTTTTTTTAGCAAACTTCTATATTGGTGATTTCCATACTTGTTAACATAATTCACTCGTAAACCTTTAATTTGTTCCGCGGAGAGAAATCAGTTTAACAATATCAACCTTCCTTATCAGTGTGGTATTCTAATAAGATAGTTTTTCTTATAGGAATATATCAAAGTAATATTATCAGATTAGGGGCTTTTTTCATCATGGTTCGCTAAGAGAAATTATCTGCAGTTTCCATACTTTATCCATAGACTTCATTAATCATTGTTCAAGTGCTCAGTGACCTCAGTGTTTTCCAAGAATGTTGTCAAATTTAAGAATTTATCGAATTTCTTTTATTGAAATGCTTCCTTCAAATTTGTTTTAAAGTATGTTTACGTAAAATCATGGATGAATAAATAGTGACAGGAGGTTAAATTGGCCTTTATTTACCTTTCTAGTATGAATTTATTTCTAGTATTTGAATTAGTATGAAACTTTCTAGTATTCTATGAACATGTATCAGTTTGAAACCGATAGATATATTAAAGATCTTTTTCTCAAGGAATTTTACGTTTAGTTATCCTAACTTGGATTCTTCGTCATTCCGCTCTCTTTATTTGAATGTATCGGTGTTCTAGTGTGAATGTAATCATATTTTATAATAATAGACACAGGTTATATTACTTCGAGTAAAGAATAATATTTGTAACTAGTTATCTAATCCCAAATCGCACACAACACCCCTCCCGACGTGGTATAAGGTACAAAGTAAACCACTTTCTTTAACAGTTAGAAATAATAGACAGTAAACAATTTGTTTTCAAAATTTTTGAACTTTTCCATTTCCTGCATAATTGCTCAACGAAACACTAAAATTTTGACGTCCTAAACAAAACTCATTAGCTTAGTTCTAATATTTACAGTATTACCAAAAACTGTTCATGTAATATCGTTTATATATCTCTTGTTATTCGGGGTATCAGTGTGCTTTGGTGTGCTCTGCAATCCCTTGGCTGATTTAAGCAGCAAAATATTTCGAAAATGGAAACTTGTGATGGGATATAAAATGCTGCTGAAGCTGATTCGTTCCAGCCAATTTTACCGAAGGCGCCATTATCTGATTTTAAGCAAAGGAACGAAGTAATTGGATGGACAATTTGCACGAACACTGTAAAAAATTGATGGGATAGAGAGGGGAAATACTGATTGCAGACAAGCTATCGTTGCTTAACGAAGCTCTACCTGCCAAAGAAAAGGAAGAAGCTGTCTTCCCTCGTACTGACTCGAAGAAAACTCTGTGACTTTTAAAATGGTGTCTCTGGATAAGATGGCTTGCACATACTCGTACATAAAATTTGTTATAGGTTTTAGCGAATAAGATAATTATACAGAAAATAGCGAAAACGTTTCATAAAATCTTTATAGATGAAGGAGTTATATCATCTTAAGAAAGATGACCTAATTTTTCTCGAAGAAAGATAATATACCTGACCTTTCATGTTATTGTATTATAAGGATGGAGATTATTATGGCATTTCATTAGGATTTAAACATTGGAAGATTATAACGATATCGTTGATTGTAAAGCTTTACTACTACACGTTACTTTTCTGTAATGGTTGATCTATCCACGTTAATAAGCATTTAACATCTCTACCTCATTCCATATACTGACTTTGACATCAAATACGCCATTTTATCATCGTCGTTACAGCGATGGATTAAATTGTTCAAGATACTTTTACGAGCACAATTTTTATAAGGAACTGTAAAAGTTTGGTTTTAAAATGCTCATTTGGTGTCCTGACGTAACCAGTACATTCTGAATCATCGAATCAGGGTGTTTCAAATTAATCCTTTTTATGATTAACTCTTACTTGCAACCATGTGATTCTAGAATGATCGCCTCCTCTAGCTTTCGTCATACCAAGCATTTTTTTGAGCTCATTCAATTGCTAATTTTTCCGTCAACTTTTTTCTTCCTGTTCATGCAGTTCGTCGATTGTACTCCTTAACATTTTCATCGACCCCAGTTTTTCTTATGAAAGTCAATTTTCATGGTAGCTTTAGAGCCAAGGTAACCTTACCTTAATTAAAAAACTATGGTAATCGTGGCTCATGAATAGATCAGTTTTCCAATTAAGTTATGAATATATTCTGTTAGCATTTTTATAAGCTACTTTACTCTGCGATGTTTGAAAAAGCATTTCATTAATTATCCTTCGATCTCCGCAAAATTCAGTAAATCCAAGATAAGGTATTTTAAAATTAACTTGCGAGTTTGATTAATTCTAAAATACCTGATTTACCGCTATCATTTTATTGTTTCATTTTAGCAGTACTGCTAAAAGTACTGCAATACCAGAGAAAGGATACATGCCTCTTCGTTTTTTACTACGAGAACATTTGCATTGAATAGATAAACAAGTAATCTCCATTGATCCGTCTATAATTCAAATTTAGGGAAGATTCAGATTCTTCAATACCTTTCAATGATCGCACTAATTACAGGTAAGAGTCCTTTCGTTGCCTCTAATCAAATTAAGTTCTTCTGGCAAAAGACCTTTTGGTGGTGTACTACTTTCCCGAACCAAACATATTAAGCTTGAGTATCGAGTGAAGCTGAGAATTTGGATACAGTCGCTCCCAATTATCCATAGAGCGAATCGAGATTCTTGTTGAGGTGGGAACTTCTTGTTGAGGAGAGGAAATGTTTAGCCAATTAGCTTCGCACATATAAATCAAAATAAATAAAATTTCCTCTGTTACGATATTGAAATATCTCGCGAAAGACTGCAATTTAAGGGGATCCGCCCCCTTTGCACACGCTACTTAAGTAACCAGTAGTTGCTAAAAGCAAGAGGGGGGGAACAATTTTCCCTGGCAGGGAAACTATTACTAACATCGGCCAGTAAAACAGTTTTACGTGCCGGGGATTCCCCCTTCCTCCACTTATCATAAAGATAAATGGCGTAACATGCCGTACGCGATGAATAACTGTCCACTCCGACTTCTATACATCATAAAAGTGAATCACAAGCAGTGATTTGGTTTTATGGACCACATTCAAGCCGATAATAAAAGCGGAGAAATCCTCGGTCTTAATTTAAGGCAAACTCATCTCACGCATTAGGCGTCTCAGTCATCGGATTAATATCGTATATCCTAATCATTCCAAGAATCCAAGCGAAACGCCTCGGCGAAGTCACTTTTTCCTTCCATTTGAGGAATCCCAGTCCTTTTGTTCCCTCCCCTTCAACCAAGCCGTAAATGGTAATCAAAAGGCGCTATCATCTGCCCCTGGGTGTAATGATCGTTTCTTTTGGATACCATGGAGCCCTCCAGTTTCCGAATAAAAGGCAAGCACTTTTTTATCCCCCGACCTCAAAGGGCCCGTTTACACGCTGGAGCAAAAAGACCAGAAGAAAACAAGATGGAGTGGAAGAGACCAGTTGTGGTTGAAAGGCGGCAAAAATTGGATGGAATTCCGTGGGTTCAGCCACCGTGTAAAAGGGAGGCAGAGGTTCGGACCGGTGCGGTTCCCGCTTTATCCGATAGAGGTCGCCCGTTTCCACTCGTTTTCCCTCCTTTTTATACACGCGTCCCACTTTCGCGCTCCCTTATATCTTCCAGCAATGTGAGTGAGTTTTTTCTGCAAGGTGGAGTCTCACCTGCTGTCCGCGGTCATTTTTATAATTCTCTTTTTTTCGACCAGTTTATCGGAGAGTTTTATTGCGACTTCTACTGCTCGTTTGGGTACACCAAGGAGGCGGGATGCTTTCAGGGAGAAAAAAATGACGAACGCGATGCGTTTCGCTTCGTTTAAGGAAAAATTTGTCGTCTTGAGATTCTGCTTTCAGTGATTAGAGGAGAGAACTAAGTTTTGCTAGATTCGCCAAAGTTTAGGCTTTCCAGAGCATGGATGAATGATTGCGGTTCATATCCGGCTTTCAATCGCTGTAGTTGTTAACAAACCTCGGCAATACGAGGGTACGGCAATCCTCGTATGCCATAGATTTATTTGCACTAAAAAGCTGAATTTTCTAGGTCGTTTATCACAAATATTAAAAGAGATTACCGAAAAAATAGTGAACAAAGTTACCAACTTAGGATGTTCACCAAGTCTGAGACTTGCGCTTTTAATCCTTAGATTTACTTAGCTTCAACTTGAGTTTTCTCCCAGAGGTAGTTGGAGATTCTCCAAACTATTTTTTTTAACAAAATCTTATTTAAAATAATATCGCCATCTCTGATTGAACACCTAGATTTTTCGTTATCTTTCGAATTTTCATACCTCTTGTTAACGGTATTATATGTTTTTCAATCCATAGTTAGATAACCTGAGAATATAAGAGCAATATTAGTGTTTACGAACTTTCATGATTGCTTCAATCCGATTCTTTCTTCACAGTTATATTAAAACCTTCAGTTATATTACACAGTTTCCGTTTTAGATGGATTACAATTTCCGTATTATATCACCATTGAAATAGTTTTCTTTTTTGCAAATTCGTTATTTATAGCGCCATAATTCTTGCCCTTCGTAAAATCGAAATATATGATATGTCCTACACATTCAGCGTGTTAATCGTAAATCACTGATCAGAGGAACATGACATATTTTCGATAGTAGACCGTACTGAGGTCATAAATCATTTTAGTTGGCATAACTCTTTAAAATCAGCGTATCTTCAATTGAATCGAGGATCAAAGGCAAGAAATACGGCAACCAATTCGATGAAATATGATGCAGTTTCTCAT
This sequence comes from Sympetrum striolatum, assembly GCA_947579665.1. Lineage (NCBI taxonomy): Eukaryota > Metazoa > Arthropoda > Insecta > Odonata > Libellulidae > Sympetrum > Sympetrum striolatum. The sequence goes on along the minus strand of OX388351.1, from coordinate 48,323,059 downwards.
AACTCTTCCCTCAGTATATCTGTTTATAGCCTACTGAGACTATGTCTCTCTTTCTACAGGGCATGTCAATAGTCTACGGACAGTGTAAATGTTGAAAATATTAAGAAGATAAATTTAGGCACATTTTTCAACGTCGCCTTCTAATAAGGCTGGCGTGGCTCCGGTAGGTTAAAAGGATGGGTACGGCAGGTCTTGATCTCGCGCTATACAAGTTCGTGTCTCTTTTCAAGAGATTTGGCCGATTCCCAAGATTTGCCACGAAGACGATTTATTTCCGAAAGGCGCGCACTGCACCACACCTCTCAACATATCAGCGGCATGGCAATTCCACCTGTTGCTACCTCAGGAAGTTGCTCTAACTCTGTCGACGCCCATTCCCTCCCTTGCGCAAATTTTAGGCGAATAATTCGATTGTTTATTTTTCCCTTAATGGGATTTTCCAATTTGGGAAACAGAATCGTTTAATCTGGCATGACGGAGGCAGGGAACGATTCCCTAAGGGTAGGGATTTAGCTTTACGAAAATTCTTTTCTGTTGTTAAGAAAGAAAATTTGGAACACGGCTGTCAAGGAATAAGAGGTTTAAAATCACGAATAGCCGTCTTTGTCGGCAATCCTCGTCTCATTCACCGGTATTTGGAGTTTACAAGAAAGGACACCGCACTTTAACATCACTCGTTGCGCATTTCGTCTTCAGAAGTGAAAAGTACAATAGTAGTAATACTATTGTAATTGTATCTATTCACTCCTGAAGAAAACATCATTGCTTTCGAAATGCGCATCGTGTGTTATTTAAGTGCGGTGTCCTTTCTTGTTTACTCCGGATACCGGTGAATGAGACAAGGAACGCCGACAATGACGGCTATTGGACATTTTAAAACTCTAACCCTTTTCTCTTGTCTTCGCTTTTAGGCTTTTAAATAGGCAGCCTTCGGATCTGAGTTCATACGCCATGGATCAGATTGGAGTAGAAACAATAAGATTCCGAGGGACTCATTGATAAACATATGCAGAGTAAACACAGTAAGGGTCGAAGCCGGCTTGCCTGCTGCCCAAACGTTTTGTAGATGGACAATTTTGATTGTTCTTCGAAGCTTCGGTAACGTTGATAAGCGTTAAGAAACGAATTATTCTGATCAGAGACTTTTAATCACGGAATGATGAAAACGAGGCAAAGAGGGAAATGATAAAGTTCTGTTTATACCAAACAATTTTTGAAGGCTCCATCAAAACGGAAAATATTTTTATTGTAAAATCTTTATATTTCATGTTAAATTAATTTTGTCAATTTCCGTATAAAAATGTTAAGATTAAGGCGAAAATGATGAAAACTGATGTTGATAAATATATATATATTTCTTATTTTTTCCGTTTGCTAGCAAATTTATCCACTGAAAAATTAACGAATCATTCAATCAATCAAGATGAATTGAGAGAAGAAATGAATAGTTAAATAATATGAAACTAAAATATTTTAGGTCTTATTTTGCAACAAAGGTTCCAACATGTTTCGTGATCATCATTTTCTTCACAAAATAGAGTTCGACTACAAAGTTGCGCCTGAAGCAATTGATAGAAGGTAAATTACTAAGAATATCTATGAAGATGGGGTTCTTCTGGGACTCTAAAAAGAAATATTACACCTCATTTGTCCCTGAATACAAGCAGGTATCAACATACCAAGCCTTTCTATTTCATTGGCACTTGAAGGAGATAATTCAATCAGAGAGTGGACACAGAAGTAGGAAGGCGCGCGATGGATACCAAAATGAAAGCGTTATGAAATTCGCAGAAGTTACATTCTGGTTATGACATTTGGAAAAGAGATGTTACATCCCCGAGGGCTAACCGAGGCTATTTAGTCTTTGGAAATAACAAGCGAATTCCTTACCGCTTTTCCTTAGCCGGAGGCATTCTCGCAAGCTCTTTAAAGCCATAGCAATCTTCCACAGCAATCAAGAGAATCCATCTCTCGTGGCGCCGCTCTCCCAGCCATAAATCAAAACCGCTACCTCCCGCCGCACCTGGAATTGGTGTGCAGACACGCAATGCACCAACGCCATTAATCTCGTGGTGCCACCCACTCCTCTGCTCAACCGACACCCACATCGCAAAATTCCGAATAGGACTATCCGGTGACATCAATGACTGATCCAATGGGAAACGTAGTACTTTTGATGAACTCCAAGACAGAATGCTCTCGTAATAAGGGATGGAAGAGATATCCTTCGTGTCTGGAGATAGGGAAGAAGTTCTAATTGGTGACCCTATGGGATCGGTGAGCAGAGGATAGGATAATTGAGTGAGGTGTCGGAGGGAAATTTCAACGCTCTAACCTCAAGTTTGCTGCCAATGGAGAAGAGTTACCTAGCATAGAACCACCGCACCTGTCTGCATATAGATAGGTCTTACCGAGTTGGATCGTAACTGAGAATGTAAATCCTTTGAGGGAAATAAGATCAAAAGGAGCTATAAATATCTCGTGTCCATGCTTATGCCTATGGGATGCCATGACAAAAATCAGCGGAAAATATATTGAGACTTTACGCTTTAAAACTCAGCAACAGATGATTGTGACCTCCAAGGAAATAGCCCGCTGAGTGCATAATGCCGTTGTAGTGCACCGAAAGGAGCAAGTAGGATTCGTATATATTATTAGATGCCTTTGTTAAAATACAAAAACCTTTGGAAAATCTAGTGAAGAATCATAAAGTGAAAACAAGGTAAAATTTACATCGGTGGCATTAAAACTTTATTAGAAAATATAGGTGCAACATTTTAATAATTAATGATTTTATGCACGAAAATAGATTATGCGCACATTAATCCGCCAGTGTATAGGTCCTCTTATGAGGAGACAAAAGAGATCTGATTAGCTTAAATTACTGAAATTCACTTTCCACTAATAATAGATACAAAGGATGAACCTACTTTATATTTTTATTGGTCCTTCATCAATAAAATATTCAAAACTTATAAAAATATACTATTTTTGTTCACAAATAATGATTGAGTTATAAACTGTTCTAACTTTAACAGGATTTAGGAAATAATGACACAAGATGTTCGGTTTTGAGTGATTCTATCTGAAATATCTACAGATTACTATCGGAAGCCTCCCTGAATCCAGGTTAGTTCCTTTTAAACCTCCGTTTGGCCAATTTCTCAAATAGAATATACTTCAAAATATATGATTATCTCAAAATTGAGTTTATGAAAAGTGGATGAGATTACAGCAGATTTCCAATTACTAAAATCACGGAATTTTAAATTTGATGCATCCACTATATCATATTACCTCACCTGGCGTTACTGTTTAATGCCATCGTTGTTTGTGTTTCATTTTGGCAAGAAAATATTTTGCTCCCCCATAACAACGATATAAGGTGTTTTACATTTATTCCAAATGTCTTTCTAAAAATTATTTCCGTGAAACATTAGCACTGGACCTCCCTGAAGACCTCAACGGGGGCTTTACGAGAAAGGCTTTCGGGATTTCTTCTGCAGTAACGCACAGAATTACTGAGATACTTCTTAGGAGAGCACCTTAAAAATTCGCGGAACGAAGTGTTTCCAAGGAGAAACAATTATCAGTTTTCGTGGAAGTAATCTGCGCAGCAGGTGGACATCATAAGGAAGCGACGAGGAACAAAGGGAACGAGACTGGGCTGACTGGAAACTGGAGAAAGAAATGGCGGGTGAAGCATGGGATCATCATAAAGGAATAGAATTGCGGAAGAATTTCTCAAAACCTTAGATATTAAACTATAATGCTGCTCATAAAGACATGGAGGCATGTCCTGGACTTTCACGCGAGCGTCGTAGAAAAAAAATTCCTTTCGAAATCACGGTTATTTTAAAGCGAAGATACTATATTTGTTGTTGATATTTATTTTAAGGTGTTCCGGCATGTTAAGTCATTTTGCACATGTGCTCCCACCGGGAATTGAACCCGGGACCGAGGCTATCCGAGACAGAAAACCCTATTTCTCTTCTTTATTGGTTTTTACAAATTATTAATCCATTATTTTTATTGCAGGGAAATAGTAAATCCCCCTGGCAAATGCCGAAAGGCGAACTGCGGGTTTCTTAAATAGAAATAGTTTGAGAGCCTCTCCAGTCTTCATTAAAAAAAGAAATATTCCTAAGAGATTAATTTCATAATTCAGGATGACCATTTATTCTCATCTAGGTAGTATGTCTATCTTGAAGAGATACAAACTGATCCCCAAAACTGAAAATGTCTAATTTGGAAGAATGAAGGAATATTTTATGAATGGAGTTACATCTTCATCATGAATATGAGACATACACCTTTTGAATTTCGATTAGAAATTCCACCATCTCTGCCCAAATAATCCTCACTCATTAATTCAGATGTTATTGTACAAAGAGAGATGCTGGTAAATGAGCTACAGGTCCGATCGACCAAGAAGACGAAGGCCATTATTTCTGCTTTGTTTCTTTTCGGAGTTCCCAAATTATCCCATCATTCCCAGGAGAGGAACTCAAAATTCGCGGCTCATCAACTTTTGGTCACGCAAACAGCGAAAATTACTTAGCCTCTATTAAAGATCATTATTTCCAAAAACCTTCATCCATCAAATCATTTAAATTGTTTGCGTTAGCTCCAAATTCTGGGAAAATGCTACAGCGTGACGAAACTGGACTAAAGAAAATCGAGATTTTTTTATCTCTCTCAAGTTTTGGATAACAGTATTTGGTTTATTATAATGCTATAAACTTTATGCGAAAGTACCTAATTAATTGAAAAAGCTAAAAAACAAAAATTTCCTTAAAGTACAGCTAAATATTTAACTTTTTTAAAGCCGATGTAATTGATATTTTAAAATCCACTTATGTTTGATTTAGCATCAGTAGTGGTGTTACAGTTACATGTAGTGCAATGTTCTGTAGTTAATCAGTATTACTTGAATATAATATTTACATAAATTAACATTACGCATTAAGAGCATTTAGCATTGCCTTAGATATTTCATATTAAATTTCATTTGATGAAAAACATTCTTTAAACCACTTAATAAAACATCAATATTTGTAGTTAAAATCGAATGGAAAAGAAAATTATTGAAAATCATTAATTTCGACATTTTACAGAGAAAGCAAGTTATTTTAGCTTTACCTACAAAGTCTGTCTGAAATCTGTACCCTTATGAAAAAAATTCAACAACAGCAATACCCTTGATTGATATAATTTGGATTTCACTAGATTGCACGAAATCTGATTCATCTTTAGTATGCAATTTTAAATATGGAATAATTGCTATCATCGGTATATTATAAAAGCAGTCCATTCCATTTTATGCTTTCACATGGTTTTTTGGCAAATATTAGAATGTATCATCGGTGAATCAGCAATTTTGGAAGCTTTTTCACTTTTACAGGTAATATCTTCATTTAAGAAATGCCAAAATTACGTGCATTACAAAATGGTTTATTTGAAAGTTTTGATTTCATTTAAAAATTCTACCCAACTTTAAGATGCAATACATTCGCTTTAAAACATTTTCTCACATTAACTACAGCTTATCGAAGGACGTATATAGTTGAGTGAATTGGATTAATCATTTCCTATAATATCCAGATTCTATTACTTTGGAGCATTAGTTAACAAACGTACATTGATATGACAGACCACTTTATTATCATAATCTCCTGAGGCGTAGAGTTGAAATTAAAAGTTCATTTTTCATCAAGGCAAGATTAATTACGCGCAGAATAATGGTGATAAAGTTTTCTTTTTGGTGTAGAAATTTCAAATAGATGCATATCTTGGGAGATTATCAGAGGAAAATAGTATCTCAATCGTTCAATGATTAATCTTGCGTTTCAATTATCAGAATATTTGTAATTTTTTTAAGTTTAGTATGTCAACTCATTATACTTTCGGTTTTACCAAGAAGAATCTCTTACTATTCCCGAGTTACTTGAATGGTGAGAGGGATCCGACATCTCCTCAGGGGCATTAAACGAGATTCTTTTGTGAAGTACGTGAGATAGTCGTGCCTGAGAAATTCTCACTTCTCCCGTCGACTACCTAAACTATAGAATGATTGGCTAAAGACTCAAGTGCACACGTGATTCTCTCACGTCAAATGAATTACGAGCTGACTATAAGTTCTTGGTTAGGGAGGACAAGTAATTAGCAAACATTTCAGACAGTAGTCCAAAACTTATTTTTCGATTAATTTTACTCCTGTATATTAGGTTAACTGAGTTTCCTCCTTATCAGCTGATAAGCTGCCATCCAAGGCTTCTACGTACCGTTTGAGGATGTAAATCATTAAAAGTTAATGGTAATTATCTAAATTTAACGAACTTTTAGGTTATTCTTAAAATTGAGATGTCAACAAAAATTATTTTCCGTTTACAAAGAAAATTATGTATTAGAGTTAAGGCAAACAAATATACCTAATTGAACGATTTGAAAGAAAAATACCTCCGCCATGGGGTAGGATTTTGGAAATCATTGCCACGCAGAATGGGTTAGCCGAAAAGTGCAAAAACAAAGTAGCCATGAAAATACGAGTAAAATAATAACGCCCATAACTATGAATTTGCCTCGTAAGTCTGAAACATGCAGAGGGGAATAGTGCAAAATACTGTACGATATTCTCGAATATTACTGTCATGGAATTGAAAAAATGTTAAGAATATTGGTTAATAAAAATATCGTGTTTGAAGCGTGGTCGATTGATGTTTTTCATCGCATATCAATAAGAAGAAAATATTTACGATGCGACTTCTACATTCTATCAGCGATACTATTCAATTCTTGCATTTATCATGAAGGGAAATGCTTTTCCAGCAGGTGTTCTCATAGATCTCGTAGTACTCTGAATACATGTCTGATTTTCTCCGAACGGGTTTTTTGAAATTCAAATTTCCGTCGTCATTGCCTTCCAATGAGGAAAAGTTTCCCAAAGTGACGGAGGATGGATGGAGAAATAGACAAACAATCGACGGCTCGAAATGCTGTGAGAATCTTCGTCTGTGACTCGAGAAAGGTTAGGTTCAGAGAGCGTTTCGAGTGTGCGGAAAAAAAGAAAAAGGTTTTTTTGGAAAGTCGTCTGCCGCCGAACTGTGCTCCACGCTGCTCCTTTTTTTCAGAAAGCTCCATACGTCTCGCTTCATAATTAGTCTTCACCGCTCGTACTCTCGCCTCGTCCCTTCTATTTTAACTCTGGTACTTATCCAGTTTCTTGATGGCCAATCTTCACCATCTTCTTTTCCAAAGCCCATGTGAAGTAGATATCGTATAAACAAAAGTATAGGCCGATCTGGATATAAGCTGAGGCACCAAATTTTATCACGAAAAAGTAGGAAAACTAATTTAATTGATTATAAGATAAGAGTAGGAAATCCGATAACTCCCAACGGACGACACCCGATTGTGGATTGTTGCGGAAAATTAACAAATAATTGCTAATAGAGCACGTGAGAAATTTAAAGTATGGCTTGGACACGATTAATCAAATACGCTCAGGGTAGAAATAGAATAATTTAGTCGATATTCCACTTGAAATTTTATTCACAAATACTTAAATTCAAGCGTAACATTGGCTCAGTGATTTTATTTCCACCATGTTATGGAATTCCACATATTTAAGGATTTGTCAATAGATTACACAAATATGTTCATTTCGAATCAATGCCACCAAGCAAGTCAAACACATTTTAAGGGTAAGGAACTCGATTAACGTAATACTGAATAACTATGGGAAATAAATTGCCATTTTCCGCATGTAAAAAAAAACAATATTTGAGCAATGCACTTCGACGTCTCCATCTTAAATACATCGAAATAAATTATCCTTTGTGGCTCTAAGTAGGCACATATTTATCGAAACTTTAAAAAAATTCAAATTGTATGTACTCAGCGAGTATAAAAAATAAAATCAAGGGCTTTAATAATATCTCGAAAGCGTTTCCGTCGGATTAGACGTAAAGAAGTATCCAAGTTTCTATTTTTCGAATTAGCACTTTGCCTATAGTCTACGATGAAAAGGCCAAGTATACGGCAGAACTTTATCGAACTAAAGATTACGTAGATAGTTGATGTAGTAAGATATTCATTTCATTAACATCAAACCCATTTTGCAATCCTGCGTTTCTAATAACAAGTATTGTGTTGAGTATCATTTGTATGTTTTAGCTAGGTGACAATAAGTTTACATTACAGTGTGAATTAAATTTATTTTTTCCAATATACTAAGTTCACTATGTAGGTAAGAATTTTCTCCGTCAATGTAAGAAAAAATTATCTCATTTTTAGGAACGATTTCAATCGCTCGCATCTGAATAATCCTTTGACCACGGTGTTGAATGAAAGGAAGATCGCACTGTTGTTAGGGCACGCCTACAACAAATAAAAATAGTTGTGGGAGTGGATGCCCGCTGGAGTTGATCATGAGGAATACAAGCAGATAAGGGGAGCAGTATCCACCCTCCAATTTTCCTCAACACTTTTTATGCCTCGTTCGCATAGCTTCTCTTATCCCTTCAGCGCATGAAGGAACCTCCCCCGACAACTCCCAGCCAGTTTCATCTCTACCGTATCTCTCCACAAGTTCCTATCTTGCTTCCCCTCTCTCTTTCTATTTCTTGTTCTCAGCTTTCTTCGTCGACTCGTTTACTTCATACCATTCTCCCATCCCATATTTCCTCCCTTTATCACCCTTCTAAATTTGCCAGCTAATTTTTCCTGCGTCTACACACTATGTGCTTCTCTTGCATTGCGCCGATAAATCTTTGTTAATGTATCAATGTAATTTTATATTCTCACTTCCTCAAATTCTTATTTAGTTTAACTGAATATTGCTGGAGTCATTTTTTTCCTAGTTAATCCCTGCTAAGTGGGAAATGGAGTAGCACATTATGTTTAATAGCTTCGGCGATGGAAGTGCTATATCGAGAACCACTATATCAACGTTCAATATTTTGTGTCAAGTTGAAAATATGAACAACTTTTTAGGAAACTGATTAAGACGTTGACTAAATGATTACCTTAAGAGTTTTACTGTTACTGCTACGGGTAAAAATTTTTGAAAAGAGAGCTAGATTATTATTAAGAAAGAAAATTCATCACAATAGGTGCATTTAAGATTCTAATCCTTTGAAGATATCCATGACATATTTCATTAAATTAATATGCAAATAATTAGATGTATGTTTGTTATTCCTGTGGATTATTTATTAATGCAACTTAGCTTAGCCTTTTCTGAAATTTATAACCGTAGGTGCAGAATATATGATATTTACATATCCCCTATTCGCCATTATTATTTAAATGATTTATTGTACCTTTTTTGACACCTCCACGACAGAATCTTAATTTGGTATTACATTAGCTATTCATTGCATCCTCTCGGCATCTGTCGTTAGTAGATTTAAATATAATTTGGAATCGAGAAATTTCATTTTCACATACATAAATCTGCAATTAGCTGTTACTTGTTACCAGTAAAATTGTTCAAACTAGCTACCAGTTTTGGCTAAATTACTCTTAAGGCATCATAAAGGGGAGGTCTGGAAAATATTTTATCTGATGAATGTTTTAGTTATCCTATACTGATATTACTTTTTATTAATCTTAATGTGAAAAAATCTGATGTGGCCAACGCATGACTTTCTCCATATTTATTGAAAACATAAGCCTATGCAGGTAATATATAAATAACTCCAAAACAATGAGTGTTACAGGAAAATGTTTCATACAAGCTTTGTAGTAAAAAACATTATCTACAACTTTGGTACACAGTTTTATGCACCTACATTGCATTCTGACAGAGATAAGTAAGAAAAACTTCAATTTCAGGATAAACAATAACTTCCGTTTAACCATTCTTGAAGAATAACTCCTAAAAAATCAGTGTTACGAAAAAATGTTTCATACAAAAGTTGTAGTAAAGTACACTATCTATAACTTTTGTATGTAAATTTATATACCTTAATTGCATTCTGACAGAGATATGTATGAAAAACTTCCATATCTGGATAAACAACAACTTCCGGTTAACCATTATTGGGGAATAACTCCTAAACAATCAGTGTTACGAAAAAATGTTTTATACAAAAGTTGTAGTAAAATACATTATCTATAACTTTTGTGTGTAAATGTATATACCTATATTGCATTCTGACAGAGATATTTAAGAAACAAAATTTTGTTCCGGATAAACCGTAACTTCCGGTTAGGCGATATTCTCCAAAAACTAATCAACTCTTGGCATTGTTAGGAAAATTTTAAATATGAATTTTGAAAATGATCAGATAATTACTTTTTAAGATACAGCGCCCACAAACTTTTTAACCACAGACAGACACAGACAGACATGTTCGGGAAAATAGCTAAAACATGCTCTATGGGCCCCAAAACATCTATTTCCGTCGAAATCTGGAGGTCGAATTTTTTGCGAATACAATACTTTCTCTATACTGCGTATAGGGAGAAGTAAAAATATTAGAGGTTTTAAATCTCCAATAGCAGTCTTTGTCGGCGTTCTTCGTCTCAATCTCCGGTATTTGGATAAAATAAGAAAGGAGCACCGCCCTCTTTAGAACCAAAAGAGCTTTACGAGAGCGAAGCCCTCCTGATCAGGGTAATGAAATTGCTTGGCTCATGAAAAGCGCATTGGGTTTCTTTTCTGAGAAAATATTGATGTATTTTTACTTTCTCCATATACGAAGTATAGAGAAAGAATTGTTTTCATGAAAAAATTCGACTTCGAGATTTCAACGGAAATACTTTTTTACTTTCTCCATATACGAAGTATAGAGAAAGTATTGTTTTCATGAAAAAATTCGACTTCGAGATTTCAACGGAAATACATGTTTTGGGGTCCCTAGAACACGTTTTGACTATTTTCGGAATGATGTCTGTGTGTATGTGTGTGTGTGTGTGTGTGTGTGTGTGTGTGTGTCTGTATGTGTGTGTGTGTTTGTGGGCGCTCTAACGTGAAAACTATTTGTCGTATCAATACCAAACTTCGTATATAGTACTGTGGTGTGTGCTGTCAGAGTTGATTAGTTTTTGGAGTAAATTGGTTGACCGGAAGTCGAGCTTCATTCATTAAAGCTCATTTCCGGTTTTCAAAATATCTCCATAAATATGATATATACGTGTATTGTATAACTTATAAAAGTTTTAGATAATAAAATTTACTATAACTTTTGTATTTAACATATTTTTATATCACCGGTTGATTAGGAGTTATTCGTGAAATACCGATAAACCGGAAGTAGCTGTTATGTACTTTGTGGGCGCTCTAACTTAAAAACTATTCATTATATCAACACCAAATTTCATATATAGTATTTTGGTTAGTTTTTTTAGAGTTGATTAGTTTTTGGAGTAAATCGGATAACCGAAAGTTGAGCTTCATACTTCAAAGCCCATTTCTGGTTTTCAAAATATCTCCATAAATATAATATTTAGTTATATACTATTATTTGTAAAAGTTTTAGAAAATAAACTTTACTATAACTTTTGGTTGAAATATATTTTTGTATCACTGATTGTGTAGGAGTTATTCATGAAATACTGATAAACCGGAAGTTGCTGATTATGTACTTTGTAGGCGCTCTGGGCTCTATGGGCGAAAGGCCAATTTCATCGTTTTTCATCGATCATGTCCCGTAAAACATTATTTATCATGTTTTTGGCGTCAAAGATAATATATAATATTAATCACTCATATTCCAAGTTTAGATGGAATATAGAGTTCGAAATTACTGCGGTAGATAAATATTTACATCTTATATATATGGAGAAAGTCATGTGCTGGCCACATCAGATTTTTTTTTTGGTCCCTAGAACACGTTTTGACCATTTTCGGAATGATGTCTCTGTGTGTGTGTGTGTGTGTGTGTATGTGTGTGTGTGATAGTGGGCGCTCTAACGTGAAAACTATTAGTCGTATCAATACCAAACTTCATATTTAGTACTGTGGTGTGTGCTGTCAGAGTTGATTAGTTTTTGGAGTAAATCGGTCAACCGGAAGTCGAGCTTTATTCATTAAAGCTCATTTCCGGTTTTCAAAATATCTCCATAAATATGATATATACGTATATTGTATTACTCATAAAAGTTTTATATAATGTAATTTACTATAACTTTTGTATTTAACATATTTTTGTATCACCGGTTGATTAGGAGTTATTCGTGAAACACTGATAAACCGGAAGAAGATGATTATGTACTTTGTGGGCGCTCTAACATGAAAACTATTTGTCGGATCAACACCAAATTTCATATGTAGTACTTCTATTACAGTCTTTAGAGTTGATTAGTTTTTGGAGTAAATCGGTTAACCGGAAGTTGAGCTTCATTCTTCAAAGCTCATTTCCGGTTTTCAAAATATCTCCATAAATATGATATTTAGGTATATACTATTATTTATAAATTTTTTAGAAAATAAAATTTACTATAACTTTTGTATGAAACATATTTTCGTATCACCGATTGTTTAGGAGTTATTCCGGAAATACTGATAAACCGGAAGTTGCTGATTATGTACTTTGCGGGCGCTCTGGGCTCTATGGGCGAAAGGCCAGTTTCATCGTTTTTCATCCAGCATGTCCCGAACAACATTATTTATAATGTTTAGAGTTCGAAATTACTGTCGTAGATAAGTATTTACATCTTATATATGGAGAAAGTCATGTGCTGGCCACATCAGATTTTTATTTCTAGAAATACTCAAATATATTCATGCTTTTGCGATGCATATGAATATATGTATAAATCCTCATTATCCTTCGCTTGTTAAATATCGAACCAATTTATGGCCATTATGCCTGCGGCTTATGGTGTCTTCGGCATTTCGTGAAGAAAGGAAGGGTTGAATGGAAATGGATTCAAAAGAAGAATGGAAGTTTTCTTTCCAAAGTACTCGAAGTCGGATATTCAATTTTAATCCGAAAGGTCCACACACTTATCTTCATGGTATGATACTAAAATGTTTACAACTCGAAGGTATAATTTCAGAGGGAACGCACGTGTAATAATTTCCGGCACACCCGCGCATAAAGAATCAAATCACGATCACGAGAGAATGGATTCCTCCAAGGGCCGATCAATCGCCTCTCCAACATGAAAATGGAGATAAAAAAGACAATCGATCAGGAGATGGACGCAATATCGATTGATGGACCGGCAGTCTATGGCGATGTTAATGGCGGTCTTCGTCCATACGTTCCCACTGTTTCTTTGAAGAGAAGTGGTCAAAAAACGATGTAGGGAATGGCTCGCCGCATTTGGACAAGAGCTTGCAACGAGTCTCTCTCATTCTTTGAATTGAGACTGAATAGGGTAGGGGACATGCAGAAAGAGTTACTGAGTGAAGGCTGTTGAATAAGGAAAGAGAATATAGGAATAAATAAATAAGGAATTCATTGGAAGTATTTTATTGTATTTATAATAGCTTTGGTTGAGGCTGTTTCGCATTTATGTCTAATGGGACCTTAACTAGTATTGTTTTCCTTAATACCTTAGCTAGTATTGTTTTCATCAAAGGCCAATGCTCTATCCTCTCGGCTATCGGAGTGTAAGAAATTAAGCAAGAGCGGGAAAGAAGAAAAGAACACTAAAAAAATGGAAAAGTGACTCCTTCAAACTCACATAAATTTTACTACCACAATAGAAATCTTTAAAGTTCGCTTTATGGTTTGAAACGGCCTTAAAGAACTCATATGTTTCTATTTGATTATCTATTCTCCAAACCAATGCAGGTATCAGGCAGAGCAGTCCTAATTCTCTCGAAAGCCTTGTATGCAAATCGATTTGTAGCTTCACCTTAAACCTCTTTTTAATCGCGGCCGTGTTGGACATTTCTTTCCATACAATGAATGGTAAGGTTGAGAATATCTATCTATCTCAAAGTTTGATATTCATTAAATAAAATAATAATAATAATAATAATAAAACGGCTTTATTAGGGCGAGATTGATACTAAAAGTCCATCTAACCCATCGTCATACAATAGGTAAATAATTAATTTAAGGAGATAGTATGAAATAGATATGAGAAGAAATTGTGGATGTAAAAAACCTAAGAGATTCTTAGGAAAAAAATGTATCCACTGCGGGAAAACACCCACTAAGAAGGGGGGTGTGAAAAACCTGCGCTAACCTACCGATATTCATAACTAAAAAGATGGTAAGAAACATGATTACATTTTATAAATACACTATCAATAGGTACACACCTGGCCAAAATTAACGCAGCACCTCCCTAGCGATCCTTACGGCCGGTGCTGAGTTAATTTTGGCCAGGACTGTACATATATAGGATACATCAATAAACATAGTCATGTTGACATTTAAATAAATGCCAACCATTTACATAAGAACATAAAATAATAAGTGTATACATATTTTAAAGCATTAATACATAGTCAATATTGCATAAAACTTAGATATCAACACAAAATAGGGATCGGAAACAGGCGAGAAAAGAATACCTGCGTAAGTTCTTACAGTAACGATAAAGAATGGAGAACGATTTAGGAAATAGAAATAGGATCATCGATATACACGTTTTTTCAGGGTAAGGTAAACAGGAAATGTTACGGGGATACCAAAATTTTAGAAATTAAAAGAGAGAAAAAATGAGCAGCATGAAGGGGTAAATAATTTTTGTTTTTATTTTTACAGATTTGAGCTTAACTATACAAAGCATTTTTTTGCAGATCTTTGACCATATTTTTTCTGAAATAATTCTGTACTTTTTTCCCTGTCGCAAAACAGAGATTAAATAACAGGGATGTTTCCTCTAGATGAAAAATGCCATAAGAAAGGAAAACACAAAATGCGATAACGAAAGAATATCTTTTGAAAGCGCGATGTGGAAATAATCCCATTTCCTATATTTCGTATTCCATACGGAGGAGTCTAGGCCCATGGGGAAAGATCCATACATCCAAGGGGTAACAACAGTTTCCATTCCTCACAGATAAGTCGTATGCATATGAAAAGCCATAGATAAAAGCTTTTTGTGAACCAACCTTCAGGCAATCCCTCTCCATTCTATAGGAACAAGGAAACTGGACATTGTTGTTCATGGACGTTTGTTGTCTAAAACTCCGATTGTTATGGAAATTCGGAACGAGATTTGACAAAATTTAGAAAATACCCTTTTAAATAATATATTAAATTAAAAACAATGGGAAACTCTTTACAAATTAACTAAATCCACTCTTCTACATTAATCATATTTAAGGAACGCCTTTTGGATTGAATTTGAAGGGATATTTTTTAAACTTAGTTTCTAACCATCTATAAGTATCTAATGATCTCTACCTCGTTCAACTAGCTCCTCATGCGATTAATTATTTTGAAAATTGTTCATTAAATTAAGTTATATGATTTCGATAGCACCAAGTATTCCAGGCCAAATAAATAAATAAAATTTAGTCAAAATGACTATGAATTTCCGAAAATCTTCAATATATTTTACTTCTATAACTTACCTGTAAATGAAAAATTTGGAACACCTCCTTTATCTTCCAGAATTTATAGCTCCAACAAGTTATTTAAAAGAGAAAGTGGGCACATAATAGTATGGTGACTGTAAAAATTCAGTTAAGTATTTGGAAATACCTCAACATAACTTTTCCGGACAACCTTATATGAAAGCAGGATGACAAAAATGATACCCATCATCCAAAATGGTTAAGAAAGCAATAAAAACGAAGAAAACTTGAGCGATAACCATACCGTTATTTACGTAACAAATTGTTTTTATTTTCATACAGTAAAATGAAAACTCTAAAACCAGTACATTTCTACGGATTTGTTTTTATTTTACGTAGTGAAATTAAAAATAATTATGTCCTAGCAATGAACTTCCAACAAATCAAGCCTGAATTTAGTGGCTTTATTTGAAGGTATGATCAAACTTATAATATCGAGTTCAATGGACGAAGATATAGATTCTATAATTTCTACACGTCTCTACCATCACCGGAAGAAAATTGTTATAACTACTAACGCGGATAAGGATGATATAGGCTATACCTTCACCCATCTCATGCGAGTGAGATTTTTCAAGTTACATCAGCAAAACTGTTACGATCTACCCAAAGAAGAAGAAAGCCGCGCATTTATTAAAATTGAAACTGGATTGAGAGGAAATGTACAATCTTCATTTGCACTGTGAGTGCGTCGCACTTTTCCTACGCAGGAGCTGCAAATTATCGAAAGGTATCTCGCATGCATATCCTAAGATCCTCTTCGTAGTGGTGGGAGTGGCTCTGTTTTCCGGTCCATGGGAGACGAAAGAGGGTGGAAGTGAGATTTCTCCCAGAGATATCACGCCCTACCCCAGGGACTCTCTGCGAACTAGGCGCGCGTTTTATTGTTGGGTTCTTGGTTGCCACGGGAATAGGATGAATCTGAGTTAGAATTCCAAGCGAAATCATAAATGCGACGTGCATAAATGTGTAGGCACTTTAACATACCAATGGAAAACAGTTAAGCTCTGATTATGGAACATGAATCTCCAATTGACGAGGAGGTGTAATTCACTCACGCTTGCGAAATTTCACCTTTCACGAATGAGGCCGTAAGGAAACCTCAAAGGACCATTCGAAGTATGTGAGATATGACTAAATCATCCCCATTCACTCATCTCAAAAACTTTCTGGAAAATAACAATGACAAGATGCTGGTTATGGCTTAATGGGATGGTTCATCATCATATCAATCTCAGATTAAAATAAAAGTTGTATTTTTTTGAGCTTAGAAATGCTGTGGGATTTAAAATCTTCTCTCTTACTCAGCAAAGTTTGAAATTGGTAATATATGATGACATGAAATTGTATCTATTCGGTCGAAATTGAGACTAAACTTTTCTTCTTTTAACCAACCCGTCATCATAAATTTTACAATAATTAAATTAAATCTATTCAAATAGCAAAAATTTTCCACCATCAGAACTAAAAAAAAATATGATGACGATTATATTGAATGCAAAAAGTATTAAATATTGAGGATCTCAAAAGGGTTAGTAAATATCATGAGAAAAAATCAAAAACAATCGATATTGAATGGTGTAAATGAGAGGGTGAGCAAACAAGTAATAGATAAGGTATAAAATAGAGAATTCAAAGGGTACGTGAAAAAACCATTGTGGAACACTAAAGTTGATTGATGCATAAAGTGCTATAATAATAAACACAGAAAAACTTAATTTAACCTTGATATTTAAAATGTTTTTCCTTTTCTTTCATACATAGACTTTTTAGTCTCAATCTCGCCTAATAAAGACCCTAATAATAATAATAATAATAATATATAGGGGAGAGAGGGGTAAAGTGGCCACTCTAAGACAAAATGTGTGCGTAGATTACTTATTTAAAAGGAAATACAATTTTAAAATACTAAGCATGTAGTTTCGTTACTGTGGAATCAATAACCATCAATATATAAAAAAAGTCTTGAAAGATTTTTTCGCAATTTTGGTTTTTTTAACTTTCGTGAAGTTTCGTTACCCAAAAAAGAAACCTTGAGTTGTTAAACACAGTTACATACAAAATCAAACTATATTTTTATTATTACTTATTATAAATCAATATTAATGTTACATTAGTAATAGATGAATATGAAATGATATGTTTTTACAAAAAGAAACTATATTTTGCTTTAGAAATTTTCTTAAAATGCTCACAAACATAATCATCATTATCTTCTTTCCATCCAGCAGATGATTCATGAGCGCATTCGTGGCAACCAGAACATCGTTTTCATCCTTCGTTTACTGATTTTTAATAACTCTCGTTATAGTTAAAACATTCTAATTCATCATAAACAATAGTGTATTAAAGTTAATAAGACATAGTTTTCAGCTATGTTATTATAAAAATTGTATCAGTAATTAATGAAAAAATAGTGAAAATAAAACTAAAACTTTTCCTTGGATAAATACTGGAAAAATTATAAAATCTGTTGTAACTCAAACAATTCGGCAAACTGATCACTGACACTGTAACACAACACTAATAGCTTTCCAACAAGTTAGTTCAAAACCTTTCCCACCAAATTGCAGTTGTTTCCATCATGCACAGGCCAATGGCCACTTTACACCAGTCCCCCCTATATATGTTTTTTTTTCTTTCATCAACGTTTCTTAAACATCCTGCTCATCAACCATATCTTATAAAACCAAATCGACATTGAAGAATATTTCTCTTCCGTTCGTTATATTTGACGTATTCATTTCGTGGCGTCACCTCTATAGGATCGAGCGTTCAACTTCTCGGTAGTTGATACGGAAAGAGATGTGATTTCCCTAAGCAGGTTTTCGTTCTTTGGATGCTGGCAATTCTTCCGGATTGCATCTGGTATGCCCTCGGAGAACCTCGGAATGTCGGATGTACTTGACTCGCGTGATTCATTCTCGTGGTAAATTTCAGCGATGTCGACTATGACGGGTATCTTGAGATATGCGGGCATAGGGTACTATATATAAACGCCCTGACGTAAAGTAGAAGCGAATGAAATAGATTTGAGAGAGATGAAGGAATTTGATTGATATGTTTACCGCTCGGAAGACGACGTATATTGCTATGGAGAGACTGCCTTAAGGAGATGATCTAGGAGGAGCTTCCTTTAGGTTGCTTTTCCGAGAAAATCTGCCACAATTATGCAGAAAGGCTAGACAAACATGGTACGGGAATAATTAATCGCTCCTAGTTACGCATGAAAGAGGCAAATTAGTGGTTTCAATGAATGACTATACATCTAAAGAAGTCTGACAGACTAATGTTTCATCCTTACATTGCGCTGTAACAGAAAATATTTTGATTCGTCACTAAAAGAAGATAATTAACTAAATTTTAAGTATAAAGCTATAAAATTTGGAAAACGGCTGTTAACAATAAGAGGTTTTAATTATCCAATAATAATAATATCCAATAAATCCGCCTTTGTCGGCATTACTTGTCTCGTTCACCGACTTTCAGAGAAAAGAAGAATGGACACCGTACTTTATTTGACACTCAATACGAATTTCGAAAGCAGTGCTTTCATCTCCACTTACCTATCAAGAAAGAAAATTTGGAACACGGTGGTTAATGAATTTGAGGGTTGAAATCTCCAAAGGCCGTCTTTGTCGGACCTCTTAGTTTTACTTAGAAGTCACCTCCTTCTTCACCAACCCTACCATACTTCAAAGTTATCTTACCTAAATGATTCAGTTTTGAGTGTTTGACTAAATATGATGAAGCATTAATGACTAGAGATGAATTTGGGTGTAAATAAGACTAGTCAGTGCTTCATTGATTCTAAAATTTTAATATGAAAAAAACACAACTTCGAAAGTGAAAATGGAGATTTAAAATATTTCTATTCAATTGTAGTTTAAAATAGATTTTAAATCTAGATTTAAACTAAATCGAAGTTGGAATTTAGTATTTTTGTAATTTTTTACAGCAGTCTTGAGTCTTTGCTACTTATTTATATGCCGTAAGGACTATATATTATTTTTAGTCAGGTTATGGATGCTGTGTAACGTATTGGTCTTAAATTTACAAAATCCTACTCCCATTTTTTTCGATGTAATCATCAGGAGACGAAACTTTTGCGAAGTTAAAGCTCCGGTTACATGTAGTGGTAAATAGTTAACTATACATACATGTGAATCTTTCCAAAAAGCGTTACTTGATCGAAAGAATAGATAATTAAACAAGTTTTGCAAAACAAAAATTTAACTTTAACTAATCAATATACAAAGGTTACAGTGGCGACTAGTTTCGACTAATAATAGCCATCTTCAAGTCTCTGTTTGTGGATTAGTAAAAGTTACAATTTTTGTTTTATAAAACTTTTTTTATTTAACAATCCTTTCGATTTAATACCCAAATCTTTTAAAGATAAGGAAAAGGAGGGTTTTAGAAAAGAGCAAGGAAATCACATCTGTCCACTTCAGGAGGATGGAAGAAGAAATGACCCGAGGAAGTTTTTTTTTTCTTTCAGTTTGCGTGAGGATTTTCCCTCATAACGACATCCAACGACGTTCACTCACTCATCTCCGAGAGCCCCTTCAAAATATTATGGGACGTCTCTACATGAAATAAAATCGTGATATCCCTTTTGTCCCTCGTTCGTTTTTATTTTTCCTCCAAGGCTTCTCTGTCCATCTTATGGAAAGATGACCTCGTGATTAAACGGTGCTGAACGTACGACGGGCTTCCTTCGACAGTCCGTGTCTCGACATTTCATCAGCCATAGAGAAGAAGGGTAACCGGGCAATGCAGAACATGACAAAACAGAACATATAAAAAACAGAACAGTCAAAACAGATCAAGACAAAGGAAGATAGACAAAAAAGATAGACAAAACAGAACACGAAAAAATATAACACGATAATACAGGAAATAGGCAGAAAAGAAAAAAATAAAACAGAACAAGACAAAACAAGACAAAACAGAGCATTTAGTTGAAATAGTTATGCGCATTTCCGTAAATGTATGACGTACTTTATTTTTGAAAAAGCATTTTTGCAATTCCTTCTTATAATGATATTAAATTACGTCTCAACTATACAACACAATATATAAACTATATAAAGTAATTATTTGAATAAATTACCTCCGGAAATAAATCTTTACATATACTTATATAGTATCTGGATATGCTTTGACTAATTTACTACGCTGATATACCACACAAATATTAAACAAGATAAAGTTTATTTAAATGAATTTTAACGTTTACTTTGTTTTCTCATGGAACCAAAAGAGGAGAGATGATGAATTGAAGTAGGCAAGGAAGCTAGAGACAAGTACAAGGAAGGCACACCAGTAAAGGAGATGAGATAGGAAGATTAAGGTGCAGAAAGAGAACGTTTGAGCTTTCTCTCTTCAAAATACGTCAATTTTCGCGTAAATGGGAAACACTTTTTAAAGTATTGCTTAGATTTGAATGTAGATACATATATATATATATATA
Source organism: Sympetrum striolatum (assembly GCA_947579665.1). Taxonomy (NCBI): domain Eukaryota; kingdom Metazoa; phylum Arthropoda; class Insecta; order Odonata; family Libellulidae; genus Sympetrum; species Sympetrum striolatum. The sequence continues at coordinate 48,302,090 of OX388351.1, read as the reverse complement.
TATATATATATATATATATATATATATATATATATATATATATATATATATCCCCTCCTCATCACCGCCACAGTTCATTGCCTCATCGGGGCGGAGGGGTGTTAACGGAGGTTGGAGGCGATGCATAGCCCAGGTTCAACCATGCTAAGAAGGCTTCAACAATATCTCCGGCCAAATAATGAAAGTGGCATTCACCAACCGGCAGTAGGACAGCCTGGTGAATCATTGTCCTAACCCCCCCAAATACAACTACAATTTTCATGATGAGCTTCTTTAATGGAAATTTATCCGGACGTAAAAGCACCACCCATTCGGATGTCCGGGAGGTGGTGGCATTGAAGAGGTCCATCATGAAGAAAAGAATTACTACCCTGAAATTCACAACCTACAACTGCCGCAGCTTGAAGAGTGAAGAACGACTGCTGGAACTACTCAATGAAGCAGAGAAGATAAAATGGGATATCATCGGTCTCAGCGAAGTCAGAAGAAAATCAGAGGAGCTACTTACACTGAAGGAAGGACATTTATTCTTTTACAGGGGTACCAAGGATGGAAGAAATGGAGGCGTTGGATTTTTGATCAACAAGAGATGGAAGGATAATGTGGTGAAAATCGAAGGTGTATCAGATAGAATTTGTAAACTCATACTGAAGATCAATGAGCGTTACTCAGTACAGGTCATCCAAGTCTACGCACCAACAGCGGCAAGCAGCGAAGAGGAAATTGAAAACTTCTACCAAACTCTCGGCACTGAACATGACAAGGAGGCCCACTACTATAAAGTCATTATGGGAGATTTTAATGCTCGTGTAGGGCAGCGGGAAACTGATGACACTGTCGCAGGACAATATGGACTGGGCCAGAGAAATGAGCGAGGTCACCGCTTAGTAGAGTTTGCAGAATGCACCAATATGTATATAACAAATACATACTTTAAGAAAAATCCTACAAGGAAATGGACGTGGAGAGGTCCCAATGGAACAAAAAATGAAATAGACTATATTTTGGTAAACAGACTCTACACTGTAACTAACTGTGAAGTTTTGAATAATTTCAACACTGGAAGTGACCACAGAATTGTTAGATGCAGAATCAATATTAACCCCCGAATGGAACGAAAGAAGTTGGTTTCTTGCAAAAAGGAGGAGATAAATATTGATAAACTATCAGATAACGAGAAACAGTTTCAGCTGGAACTTAGAAATAGATTCTCAGCACTTCAGGAGGAAGAACTCGAAACCAAAGTTATGGAAGTTGTAAAGAAAGCGGCAGAGGAAGTAGCAAGCATGCCAAGAAAACCTAAGGATAAGAAATTTAGTGATAGAACCAGGAAGATGATGAAACGACGAAAGGAACTGAAGAATTTAAACACTCCAAGAGATAATATCGAATATGCCGAGCTTTGCAAAGCCATCAGAGTAGCAATCAAGGAAGACGTGAGGAATTTTAATGAAAAGATTGTGCAAGAGGCCATAGAAAATAACAAGAGCATAAAGAGGGCTAGAAGACGCCTAGCAATTGGTAAGAAACAAATTTTAGCCTTACAGAAAGGAGATGGCACCACAACATATAACAGACCAGCAATATTGAGGATTGTAGCAGAATACTTTGGCAACCTATACAAGAAGATAGGAAACGCCGAAGAGGAGAACCAAGAGGAAAGCCAAAGCTCACAAAATCTCCTCTCAATCCTCCCAGAAGAAGTAATGGCGGCGATTAAGCAGATGAAGAATGGGAAAGCAGGAGGAGCAGATGGGGTGTTGGCGGAATATCTGAAAGCTGGTGGAACAGAGATTGCTAATGTTTTAGCACAATTATTCAGTAATTGTCTAAAACAAGGAATGATTCCCAAGGAATGGAACCACGCAAGGATTGCCCTTCTGCACAAGAAAGGAAGCAAAGAAGATTTGAAGAACTATCGCCCCATTAGCCTCCTTCCAGTTGTCTACAAAACATTCATGAGGATAATAGCGGAACGTCTTAAGATGACCCTGTCTTCAGCCCAGCCAAGAGAACAAGCGGGATTCCGGAAAGGCTTCAGCACTATGGACCACATCCACACATTACAGGAAATTATAAACAGAACGAATGAATACGAGATGCCGCTCGTCCTTTGCTTTGTAGATTATGAACAGGCCTTCGACTCGGTAAGTACCTCCTCCACTCTGAAAGCTCTGAAGAATCAAGGGATAGATTCTGAGTACATCCGCCTCTTACGCAGTGTCTACGAAAATGCCACAGCTTCTGTAATGCTTCATGAAGAGACCGATGAATTCAAGATTGAGAAGGGAGTTCGACAAGGTGACGGTCTATCTCCCATCTTGTTCACAGCCATTTTAGAAGAAGTTTTTAAAACCCTTGATTGGGAAGAGAAGGGGTTAAGAGTAAATGGGGAGTACATCAGTCACCTCCGTTTTGCAGATGATATAGTTCTCTTTGCAGCTAACGCAGAAGAACTAACTTCAAGACTTGAAGAGCTAAACACAGCAGGACAGAAAATAGGACTCAGGATAAACCTAACAAAAACAAAGGTAATGTATAATTCTTTTACAGTGCAAGAGCCAGTCAAACTTCAAGGAAAACCTCTGGATGTTTGCTTGGAATACACATACCTGGGACAACTTGTAACAACAGGAGAGAAAAACAGGATTAATGAAGTAAACAGAAGAATGAAACTTGGCTGGAGCGCATTTGGAAGGAACTCACACATTCTGAAGTCAAGAATGCCAATGGTTTTGAAGAGGAAGATCTTCAACCAATGCATTTTACCTGTCTTGACCTATGGAAGTGAAACTTGGGTGTTAAATGCTGCGATAACCCAGAGACTTCAGACAACGCAAAGGAGCATGGAGCGCTGCATGCTGGGAATCACAAGAAGAGACAGGAAACGAAACACTTGGGTGAGAATGATGACTGGAGTTACAGACATAATAGATAAGGTAAGATCACTGAAATGGAGGTGGGCCGGCCATATTGCAAGAAGAAACGACAACCGTTGGACATCTGCCGTTCTCAACTGGATACCAAGAGATGTGAAGAGACCAAGAAGACGACCTATGGACAGGTGGAACAGAGACATCATTAAGTACTTAGGTGTAAGGTGGCAACGAGAAGCTCAGGACAGAGAAAATTGGAAAGTACTTGGGGAGGCCTACATCCGACGTCGGATTGAAAATGGCTGATGATGATGATGATGATGATATATATATATCCTCATAGCATCATCATCAATACCTTATCTATCAATTTAGCCTCTCCAATAGCCGGGGAAAAAATGGCCAAAATAAATTATCTGTTTTAATGATTACTTCCCAGTAACGTTTTGTCGATGCCTCGGGAGATCGCGCTAGTTCTTTACTGGAGCTACAATCTAATTCACTTCCTCTAAAAATTTTTATTTAATGAATCCTGAGTTAAGCTTACGTCGGGAATCAGATCTTTTCACTTGGATTGAATTCCGATTGTGGGACTTTGCGTTCAGGGTTTCTATAAATACAATTTGAATCAACATGTTGCAATTTTGTATTTTCTCTAATTTCTTCTCTTGGACCACAGTGTAACACCTTTAAAAAGTCGTAACGCTACTTTCGAACCATAAATCTCCTTTAATGGAACGAATTGCTATGCATTGTGCCATCTCTAAATCTGAGATTAATTTCGCTCTTCTATGCTTACTTAATAAATCGCAGAAGATACAAAGTTGAAGCACAATAATTACATTTTCCAAATCAGTACGAATCATTACTAAATTTTCGTTGACTTACGAATATGTAAGGTGGTTTTCGCAAATTTCTTTGTATCAGCTGAGGGGATGTACCTGAGTATGAGTCTCAGCAACTTATATATTTTTCACTCTCTATCCTCTGGGTTTTCAGGCGCCTGCTTTTATATGTTTGTCCATGAATATCGTAGCTACCTTTAATTTTGTGTTTCATAAGCGAGTTTTCCTCATTCTAACCTCTCTGAGGACTACTAGCAGTAAAGGGTTATATATACTAAGTAGAGACAATTTTAAAGTATCCCATCAACGGAACATTATTCCGAAGAGAAATTGTAATTAACGTCTCGGAATTCCGTTTTTGACCATAGGCAGCGAAGTTAAAATATACGACAACATTCTAAAGCAAAAACGACATTGTCATCTTCAAAAAGGCTAATGACAGAAAAAATTGTTTTATCCCCAGAGAAAAAATATCACATCGGTATATATTGTAAGGAAAAGGAAATAAGGATATTCCTAACGAAAAATAATCGTATAACATATAGTTAATCAGGACGTAATGTAACTATATCTCCGTGATCTGATTTTGATCTGCTAGAATTCCAATCTTCCAAACGTTAGTGGGGAAACTTCCAATATTGAAAAAAGGAAATAGAACCACGTAAATAAATGTAAAAATAGAATTGAAATGGTACATCTATATGTGTAAATTTAAAGCAAGAACTGGATTGGAAGTTGAGAAATTAACGTAAATAAAAGTTATATATGTGTAATATGAAGAAAATCATCAGAAGTTATTGAAGATAGTTGACGCATTACCTCCGTATTGCGACAATGTTTATTAATTCAAACCTCGGTCGCTCATATATCAATTTTTTTGTCATTCGTAACGCGATTTCAAATTGCTAGACTTTACGACATTCATCTTTTTTTGCAGCACAAACACTTCCTATCCGCATCAATAAGCATTCGCTTAGATGTATAATATGCGGATATATTACGTAAAGAGAGGGCAAAGAAAATGCTTATGAAGATCACTCTGATATATTGCCTGCGTATGAATAACTCCTTGTCAGCGTCTGAATAACTGCTGCATATTCACGTTTGGTATTAAAAATTACTTGGGATTTTCAAAGAGCTCCGAATTTTGATAGGCCGTCGGTGCCTGTGTTATGATCAGATTTAGAAACAACATAGATATTTAATTGCCATCCTTTTAATAACCACACAATGCACTTTGTATCTACAATTTAATGGCCAACATATTATCTTCACAGATAGAAAAAAAAAGTTTTAATTTAGAAATTTAGACTTTGTTTCCCTGAAATGAAAGGAAAGTTGGGAAACCGCTGTTGAGGAAATAGAGGTTTCTCAAAAAGGTGTCCTGTCTTGTTTTCTCGGAATACCTGGGAATGAGAAGAGGAACGCCGACAAAAACGGCTATTGGAGATTTCAAATCTCTAATTTGTGTCCCTCGATATCCCTGGTGTCCAGACTGGTCATAGCTAAAACGGTTTTAAGAGCGTGTTTAATTATTAATTAGCTATGTTCTGATATCACGCCTTGAACCACTGACAATGATGCTTATGGTAGTCACAGTGGAGATAGCATACGGCTGGTTATCAAAGAAAGGAAGCGAAGTGTTTCCTGTGTTATGTTGCTGTAAATTATTAAATCATGGATAGAAAATTAAAATTCTGTTTTATAATATAAAGTTGATGTTTAATTTCCCACAAATTTTATTTCAGAAGTTCATAAATATAAATTAGTGTAAAAGTAAACACCAGCTTTATATTATGAATTTCCACAACATCTAGGCCACCTCCGTAGATTTTATTCTCTTTAAATACTATCCTCACTAATCAAGGAAAATTACTTGTACGTATTATAACTAAAGATTGGAAAAAGAACGTATTTAATTTTAAAAATACATTCCAAAGAACAAAAAAATATATGTAAGACTTACTTTTTTCTGAAAATTTTCTCGAACATTTAGGTACATCTACGGTGTGGGATTAAAGATTGGTCTCCTTCAGTCTCAGGATATATGCGATGATATCTTACATCGACAGGAATCTCAATGCAGGAGGAAGGTCAGATAACTCATGCTCAGAAACGGGGGTAGGAAATGTATTAATTTACTTTTAATTAAATGTAGGAAATATAAGCAAAAGATCAAAAATTTAGGGAAGTAGGTTAAAATACAAATGCAAACCTTATTCATTATTTTTTAGTTTTAGTTTTGTTCTTCAGAAAGACATGCGAAAAGTTCATGCAAACACATAAAATTATATCCAAGTTATAGATTCAGTTAATGCAAATAACTCAGTAGCGTTACTTATAATATCATATAAAATTATAAAGAATTATATGTTGATACATATTAAAATGACACAAGTAAAACCTCAGTAGCTCAGCTGAGAAATATAAGTTCAGGAAAAAAAATTTGGAGAATTCCAATGAAATGTTGAACTCCAAGAAAATGAAATATAAGCCCACACAGGGAACAAGCAGTCAATTAACGAGCATTAATCATTTTTCCCGGCATTGCTCGGAATTCTCGGAACTATTTTTTGATTAACTCATAATTTGATTCAAGAAGAGGAAAACAATTAAGCAACATTACCATGGGAACTCAAATTTGATCGAAAAAGCCGTAATTATACCGAAAAGCAGGCAATAAATTAGGGAACGAAATGAAAATTCCTAGTCCACGGATATCTTTCGCAAATACCGTGAGCATCCAGAAAATGTTCAACAAAAAATTATATTTGCGTGAAATTGGGTCTCAAATTAGCATGATTTGGAGCCGTTTTCCCCTATTTCCCCAAAAATTCCAAATGAGAAAGCGTATTCTTTCCTTTTTCTAGGAACCAATGCGGAATCGCTCTTCATAATCCAGAGAGACTAATGAGGACTATCAGATTATCTTTCCGCTTCCCGGAAGAGAAATATATATATAATGTATTATAATTTTGTAGTAAATTTTGAGTGTAATAATATTGTTGTAAACTTTGAAATATTTTGTAAATCTTATAATTATATGTAATAGGTAGATAGACAGATTGACCCTTTATTGGCGAGGTTAGGCCCATTTTGGCCTCTCTTCCACCTAACCTCGTATGTCGTCAGAATATAAAAATTATAAATTAAATTAAAACAAATAGACATAGTAGAGTGTGGGAAAAACTCTTTGCAACTGAAGGTTGTCTAAGAAAAAACCCGCATTGCGGGAAAACACCCTCAAAGAAGGGGGGTGAAAAAACTCGCGAAAACACAGATATAATATAAAAATACCGTATACGTACTGCCTTCAGGAGTTTTTGGTGGTTTTCCTCCCGACTATGGTAAATATCAGGCAGATTATATTAGTTTTCCTTCCCCCCTCAGGAATAACTACCTCCTGGTCTTTAAGGATAAATTAATTAATATACTTATTCAGAAGAACATTATGAGAATGCATAAAAAAAGGAAAAGAAAATGAGGATATTTGCTTAAGTCATAGGTAAGTAGGTTTTTCAGTAGAAAAAACCCTAGGGACATGCATAAGAGGACTTACTTCTCATCCCCTTCATTAATGGAAGAGAATCAGCAGAAAAGGAAATGGCCATATCTCTCTTAAAAAAAATCAGAAAAATCCTTCGCGGAATCCTTTAAGTTATAGCATTCAAGTTTTTTAGCTTTATTTTGTTGTAAAATTTTAATTTCATGAATTCCATGAGAAGAAAAAATTATGAAACATTTGATTTTACATAAGCCTCACTTAAGGATATAGCCATGTTCAAGGAAATATTTATGAAGCGAATAGAATTGATGGCCAAAGGATAAAGGAATAAGGAAAAGATTGGTGAAATCCTTGGTTTGTAATGTCTTGCTTTATGGGTGCGAAACGTTGACATTAAGAAAGGGGAAATCAAACGTTTGAAGGCCTTCAAGACGTGGGTTTGGCGTACGAAAACGTATGTTGGGTTGATAGAAAACAAATACGGAGGTGCAATGAATGGGAAAGAGAGTGCTTTAATTGGATATATTAAACATCGACAGATGAAATGAGAGGATCAAATATGGTAATATGCATCTCCATTACTTGTATTTATGTCATTTTATGATAGCAAACTCTGCTACCTGGTCAAACTAACCTACCTATCTGCAGATTAATTTAATAACAATATACATGATAAAATTCTCAATATGCGACTGACGTAAAGACTCGTACATGAAAGGCAAAAAATATTAGCTGTAGTTTCAGCAGCTGTCAGGGTCGTATTTTTTTCAGGATACATAACTGTTCCCTGTAAACGCCTTTCGACTTTTCCGTCTCCTTTCAAGCGTTCATCAAAGTGACATCCCTTCATCTTGAAGGAGACTTGTGCCCATTCTTGCCCTCGAGTACCACTTCCCCGATATTGGCGCTGTCGTGAACATTCCCTATGTCCAGTCGGGACTGTCTTATGCCTTCGTGGAGTTGATGGATATCGAATTTCTAGGCGAAAACAAGGAATACGGGGTTGGGTATGTTCTTACTGGAGCTCATCTCGTAACTACGCATTACCATATGCATGCGCAATTAGGGTTATGCCTCTTTCTTCATAGATTCATACCGTTAGTTTACTCTCCGGCAAGCCTATCTTCTTTTTACTGGCTATATTGGTCAAGCAACCAATTCTGCGATGCAAATTTACTCATTTTCTCTAAAAAATCAAAACATTATGTATCAGAATGTTTAATGCCATAATAACATTTTTAATTAACTGTTAATTTATTTCACATGTCATTCTTAGTATGTTTCATTTTCTGAACAATTTCATTTATCTTTTAGAATGTTTTATCTTATGCTTTTTGTGATATTTAGTATTTTCTCATAGTATACAATTGCATTTTTTTCTACTTTTGTCTTGATTTTATTATTACTCTGTAATGTAATTATATTACTGCTTTTGCAACTTTCATGTTATACACAGTTTTTTAACATCTTTTAGCTTGTACTATCAGTAGGTTTGCGCAGCTATTTCACATTCCCCTTCTTTGCGGATGTTTTCCCGCAGTGGATCTTTTTTTTTCCTAAGATATCACCTTACATTTTTTTAGTTTTTCTACATCCATTCCTTTTTAAATGTTATTCTCTCTTTCTCTTTACCTTTTCACAAATATGTTTATGATACCACTGACAAAAGTTTGAATGGAAGAAGAGAATTTTCAGTCTCATTCTTGCCTTAATGTGGTAGTAGTATAAAGAAAACTTAAAACAACACTGAAACGCTTAACACTAAACACAATTTTAATATTATAGAAATATTGTATGAAAAAATTACCATATCCAAAGATCTTACCAACTTAAACAACAGTAATTACATTATCTGAGGCAAGTAATTTATTAATGGAAGCTTTTATAGCCAATGGAGTACAAATCTTGCGCACCGCTGTGCAAGAGCTATTCAATTTGCAACATGTCATTCTGAGGTCATGTTATCAATGAGGACTCCTTCAGTAATCTATAAACGCAAAAAGAAATCAAAATGAAATATTTACATTCATGTACAACCAGATCTGCTTTAAAGTGCTCAGAGAAAGCCATTTTTAAAAGGGTGAAATTTATTCCCAAAATTGAAACTGCTCCATCTCTCTAAAAATGAGCTAAATAATAGCTTACCAGAAGTTCCCTCGATAATATTCTAATATATTTTAAAGAGACCACTACCGTACTCTAATATTATTTTCATATTTCATTTGATTTTACGTCTGATTTATGTCATTAAGCTTACATTCATGCTGTAGAATTATTCGTGAAATAATTGAAAAATGACCAGTCGATAATGAGAATTAATGCGACACGTTGAGATGTACTAATAACTGAAATATACATTTTGTAATTTTCGCTCGGCTTGATCGTAAGCTACGCTCACTGCCAAAACATCTTTTTATTTTGACGAATTCTCTTTCACATTATTAACACTCGATATGAGGAAGTTGAATACCGTCATTTGTCTTCCCAATAAATAATAATTTCAATTTAATATAGTTTGTAAGATATTCAGCCAGAAGGCAGTTTGTTGCCTCGTTCCCTCTAGTATAAGCTACTAAGAGTTAACCCTTTCTTTCCTCACTGGGCCAAAATGCTATAAGCGGAACATACCCTAGCAATAACAGCGCAATGACTCTATGAGTAACACTTTTCTTGCCAGTCCTGAAATAGAGAGCTTGATTAGTGCAATTATTCATTCATACCTTAGTGGTTTTAATTTCGTCACAGCCAGGATTAAGACTGGGATAGAAGTAAATTAATGATAAATTTTTATCTATTCTCTACCAAATGACGAATGAAAATATTTCATTCGTCAAAAAATGCTAGCAGGAACATGAATGTGGTATGGAAATAGAATTAAGTACCATTTTGAATGATTTCCTTAGGAAATAATTTGCTTATAAGTCGCACAGAATCGGTTATGGGGTCGCAGGTGGCCTTAAAGTCCGACCCTCTTGATAAAACTGCTCTGTTTCGAAATTTTATTGATTTTTTAATTTGATTTGAAATTACTCTATGCAGTTAGAAATGTAAGGGATCGATATAATTATGAATACTTCAGGAAACCCTCAGGAAATAATTAGCTTTTAAGCAGCACATAGTATTTTATACGACCGTTTGCGGCGTGCTGGTCTGGCCTTCCTGATAAAGTTTTTACGCCTTGAAATTTAAATCGATACAGATTTCTTCCGAGTGGTGAGGAAGATAGAAAATCGAAATTGTAAAGTTTTGATTATGCATAGTAACGAATGAAATATTGCCTCAAGCTGCAGCAAAGGTCTGCTGTTACTTGTTTACTTTACAATAATCATCCATGCAGTTAAAAGTCACTATGAAACATATTTTTTTTTCTGGAGGGACCGTGACATACTAGAAGCTTCATCGCTTTACCGCTTTGGCTCGTAAAAGAAGCAACTCGCCTGGAAAAAGATCAGGCCTACCATCTCGCTTAAAACTTAAAACATGCGGCATAAACTCTTTTTCCATTTAGCCCGCCGTAAACTTGTATGGAAACCAGAGAACTCCCCCACACAACCCTTATTTCCTCCCTTACGGTCAACCCATTTTATCTCGGATGAGCGCGCTGATGGTTGGGAGAGGAAGACTGGGAAGACCTTCTGGCTCGGAATCCGAGAGGGAATTGGTTGATGTGGTGGAGCGAAAAGGTGGAAAGGTACGAAGTAGGTGCGGTCGAATCAGTTCAAGGTTTCCGTAGGAAGTTTTTCACCTTTTTGATGACGTGTTTGCGTTTTCGCAGTTCCTAAGTAAGTTGTTGCGAGCGGAAGTTTTTTTTACCAGATCTTAACTCATACAGAAGGATTTGTTTATTTATTGTGCAAAACTGTCGCAGTTAGTCACAAGGACTGGCGGCAACGTTAACTTACATAACAATTAATTAAAAACAAATAAAAAATATTGCTCCTCATATATACAATAAATCCAACAAAATCTAAATAAGCATGTGTAAATTGAAATTAATAACAAAATAAATTATTACAAAATCATAAATATGCATGACATAAATGAATTATAAAAAACACTGCTGTGAATTAGCTAAGTCAGAATTCTTGGATTCTTGTAGAGAGAGAGAGAGAGAGAGAGAGAGAGAGAGAGAGAGAGAGAGAGAGAGAGAGAGAGAGAGAGAGAGAGATAGAGAGAGAGATAGAAAGCAAGCTTGTTACTCGATAACTGTAAATTTAACACTCCACTGTGGAAGCTTGGAGCCAATTTCATGTGTTGTGGATAGTATTTATCTATTTTAGTTCCAAATACCATCTCCGTCCACAGAAATATATACTCATTGTAAATATGACCCGTTTCCATGTTGAACAATTTGATTATTCGTAACCATACTGAAATGATTTATCATTAGGATATCCTTTTAATTTGAGGTGAAGGAAGCTACCAATTGAATAATCATTATTAAAGTCTTTACACTCAAATTCTCTCATTATTTATTCCTTTATTATTCTTAGGTGTTTAAACATATAAATTTAAAAAAATGTATGGTTAATTACCTTTAAGAGAAGCTGATCAGTATCTTAATGCTCATCGTAGTTTCATATTTACTCAAATTTCCATGCTATATTAAAGGCAAATTGCAAAACGGACTTGACAAATTATAAGTTATATTTCTGTCCTATTAATTTCACGGAAAACGACGCAGTTGTCTATAGCTCTGATCAGCTCCTTATTTACGCTCATCTCAAGTATATTTTATTCTTTATGTTGATTGAATAATTGTATCTTGTAGCACATAATGCTTATATATGTGCATTTTGTATATTATATCATTTTATGTTTATTGTTAGACGACATTAAGTCATCTTCCAAGAATTTGGTGCACGCATGTTATATCACATCTTTATATTCGTTTATACAAGGAGGTAGCAATAAAAAATATATCATATTTCCTTTAACCTAACTTAGAAAGTAGCCATTCTTACTCCTAGGAGAGTAGATGGAAAATGGATCTAAAGGAGTTGTTCTGGAATATCATTATACATAAGATAAAATTCTATCTTACAGTTAGGGTGTACATTGTATAGAATTTTGTCGGAGTATAAAGTCGTGATTGAACGAATATGCATGGAAAGATACCTTTTACATGGACGTAGTTGTCGATCTGAACATATTCTCGCTCATGAAAAGTATTTCCTTGATAATGCATTCTTATACATGGAGTAGATGAAATTTGACCGGGCGGTGCTGTCATATTTTTTATCAGAAGCGGAAAATGTTTCGCTCTGGCGGATGCATTTTAATCGCAGTGTGCATTTTATACTTCAGTGCTAAAGTCGTTCAATTGATAATGTCTGCTTAGGTCCTGTGAACGGTAAGGCAAAGCGTCATTTATAGGGCGATTTCTCATATATATATCGCAGTCGGAACGTAGTAACGGGAGTCTTAAAGGGGAGAGGTGGAGCTAAAGGCCGCTGTTAAAGGATTTCTCTCTTCTCTCATAGTTTTATCGTTGATATTGCATTTAGCTTATTCTAATTTTGATTCCTAGCGCGTATTACAAGTTTCGTATTGTTTGAATATGGTGCTGAATATTTTGAGACATAATGAAGTGAATTTCTACTCTGACGTGTCATTTTCAAAGTGAATAATATCGGAGAAACGCAAATATAAATTAAACCAGAGATTATATATCTTATTATTTCAGTCTAAAGGCGTTTCTGAACGATGCATGCATTAAGTATTAACTATGTTCTACTAAAATTCAATAGGTATAATTATTTTTCTTAGATCCGTATGAAAATAGACTTAAGACGTTTTGATAGACAAGGAGTAATTCGTAGAAATCAAGGATGAATCAGTGGTTAAAAGCATATTAAATTTTATGAATGTATGTCCCCAATAACGATTGCTTTAAAATATTAAATAACCAAAGTTATAAATAGTTAAATTTGGTACCTGAACACTCGATTTCAATATTTCTATTTTTTACGCAGCTAGGCCGTTTATTTGAGCTTCTGCAAATAATTTTACAAAATATCACTTGACTTGTATTGCATTTGTTTTTGTTGAACCTTTTCTATTCCAGCAATTTGATATATATAACCTTCGTGCTCTAGGCTTTCAGAAAACTCTCCATATTTTTCCCTACTTCATTAAAATTCAATTTTCTTCTATAAAACTCATTTCCTCGTAAAATTAATCAAATGAATCTTTTGGATTTTTTTCCAAGAAATATATATTTCTTTTCGGAAAACGTCTCTTGGTGAATTAATCATTATTTCCAAGGCATAAGGAACTCGTAAAGGAGTTTAATTTTGTCTTCTCTGAGAGAAACGACATTAATTAACTCCATTCTCAGAAATTGCAAGGATGTAGTCTTCATTGTGTGAATCACTTGGCGTTGCAGCGACAACTGCAGGTAATCAAGTCCAATAAAGTGGCGCATGTTTCCGCTCTAGCAATTTCTTTCACCCAACCTTCTTCATCTTGAGTGCCCACGTTTCGTATTATCTCCTAGACGGCCATTTTACAGAATTCTTTGCATATTTTTTCTAGATAGAGCTCTCAGAATTTTTATTCCCCATGCTGAATGACTTGAAAGTTAAGATGCTAATGAATCTCCTTTACTCATCCTTGGAAATAATACTTAATATAATAATGAGTTAATTACTGTCGCTGTGCTTCTGTTTTGGTTATCTGTCTCTTTATTAAATTAATTGCATATTACCCTTAATTTGCGACTTTGAAAATCGCATTAATATTTATCGTGAACTATAGACTATCTACTACTGCAATATCTTCTTTTAATATGATCATACAGCAACAAATTATTTTATCTCCTTAGTTTAATTTTCAGTGTTTATGTGTCTCTCTATTCTTATGTGACACTTCCTGATTTACTTCTTATTTTTTACGTTCTTTCTCCTCAATCAATTTTTTAACCACCTTATCTCATTATTTTTATTGCTGTCCTAAATTATAGCCTTCTCCTTTTAATATACTCATATTCTCTTTAAATTATCCGCCTATCTCTTGACTACATACGGCGAAAAAAGAAAAAAAATATCGCATGGCTTTTCATTTAATTGTAATATTCAGGTTTAAAATCTTCAATAGCCTTAAAAACTATCGCATAAAATTTTATTTGAACTTGTGAAATGTTATCGTCTAATGTTTAGTGGTTCAAAATCTCTAATAACCGTATTCTCCTGTTCCTCGTTTCCTTTGGATTTCGAAAACACCAGAATGTCCTGGATTACTTTCTTTCTAATGGGCATTTCTTAGAAAGTTCGTCATCCGGCCCTTACTGGTAATGATGTCATTTCAAAAGTTCAAATAAAATATTTTGCGACAGTTCATGGAATCATTAATATCTTAAGTAAATAAAAGTTTGGTAAAATTGCTTGGCAAATTAATTCACGTACCCACAAAGTGCACTTTGTGCAAATCTCAAACGTGGTCTAATGGTTTATAACTTCATTCCACGATTCAAAGTATCGTACTTACCATCTTAATCAGAGCTCAGGAAGATACCATCTTACTCTTAGGCCTTCTGTCCACGAAGCGTCACAGAATCGTAGAGGAATAGACGCGACATCGCTAGCTGTACGGCTGTGAGCAGCAGACAATGTAATTAAATGATCATCCATACAAGACGCTGCAGCATAGTGCTTCCGTCCAAGCACGCTTTCGCCATGTAGCCAGGCGATCAACAGTGTCGGTAGCGAGGCGTACTTTGCTTGTTGGAGTGAAGCTTGAAAGATGGCGGAAACAACTCATCTTGTTCAGACAGACGAGGAATATGGTTGTCTATACAATCATACTATGCCAGAATACTCCAGAAAAGAAATAACAGAAAAAGCTTGGAGTGAGGTGGCAAAAGCATTGAAATGGTCAGGCAAGAACATTTAAGTTTTATTCTTTTTTTAACTACAATACTTCCATTGCCTTGGGTTCATCAGTATCCATATTGTCACAACATTAGCTCCATTGCCATGGTAAAGGAACATGTGGTTTAGTTCTTCAGTACGCTTCGTGTACAGAAAACGGGCGTAATCGACACATCACGACAAGCTACGCTACGCGTACGCGTCTATGACGCGAAGCCTCGTGGACGGAGGGCCTTATGTTTTAGATTGCAATTCGTTGCAACACATAATACATACATAGGTATATTCCTGCAATACCTTGCAGGAGCAGTGAAACTTTTTCACGGTCCTCTCCCCTACTCTGACTTTGCGGAATTGATGAAGTCAGGATTCCTCAATCCATTATAAGGAATGTTCCCACTGCCTTGGTGAAACCCCTCCTCCTCCCCTAGATGTGAAATGCTGGTTCCATTAAAGGAGACAGGGGGAAGCAGGTTAGAATAAAGGCTGTTGCGGGGAGATAAGATGAAAAAAGAGAGAAAGCTTTTAGTTGTGAGCTCCGGGTCTTGGTGAACGATATCCGGCTTCTTTTGTTTCAACATTTCGTTGAACCAGCCGATATTTTTCACGGCGTTTTCTCTCCGCGTTGCAAATTTGTCATGGCGTATCGGTAAGGGGACACGGAAATGGACGGAAGCCATCGCCGAGAGGAAAATGCAATGGACGGGAAAAAGAGGGGAGAGTGGAAAAGTGATTTGAGCCTTTTCAGATTCGAAGGTATTGTTGAACCGTGAATTGCCATCGCAACAGCGAGCGATGCGTATTCCTCTCTCCTCGTGATTCTGAAAACGTCAGAAGCATTAGGCGGGAAAATCAGCTACGTTTCAGATATTGATTTTTTAAAACGTTATATTTCTTCCTCGTGGTTAAAGCAAAAACCAAATGAAAATACAAATAAGAATTTTCATCGTATTCAAGGATAGAACTATTACATTGGATATGTATTACTCTTTTTTTTATCTGTTTTAAATGTAAGGAATTTCCCAAGCATAATTTTGCTCACATATTTCTAGTGAATCGGTTGAATTTCAAATTTATTTTATATGCTTTCGAAATATCTATTCCTACTATGATGGTAAAAATTAACACATGCTCATAAATGTAAATGATAAAAATTCTGACCAATGATTTGTGAAATATTGTTTCAGTAGTTCTAAAAGTAAGTTCTAGCCAAATTTACTACAAAGATATGGCCTGTTAATTTATTTACCCCACAAACATCAATTTTCTGGACACTTACAGTGGTAGATATAATCACACAAGACCAATTCCCATATTGTAAAAATTAGGATTCGAACCCGGGACCGTGGGGTTGGAGCGTGCGTAACGTGCGTGCATGCTAACCACTCGGCCACCACGGCCTGCAGTAGTGGCTCCACAACTTTTTATTCATTCGACTATATAAAAGTGCAGTATTTGTGTTTTATTTGTTGTATTTTTCGTAATTTGTAACGATTTACGACTTCGTTAAATCTTATCTACCAACAAGTTGTCCCATGAACTAGTTAATCAAAGTATTTAAAGGCTTTAATGGTTAAAGTGATAATTCCTAATGGTTTAATTATTACACATAATTTATATTCCTGATATATTTGCATGACAAATAGAGTATGGATTCAGCCTGTTTTCTTTTGCGGGTCATACTTTGCGCTTCGCTACAATGGGGAATATACCATAAAAACAACCAACCGACTTTACGTTGTAAAACAAAATTAATTATATTACTTATTATTCAAAATTCATTCTTGTATATGCACTTTCTCTATTAAAATCATTCTTTTATTGTTTTATCTTTTTATCATTTCCATAAAGCTTACAACGTTGAAAAAACAATCAACCTCGTTATAAGTCCTTCATATTAACATTACGACATGAAATATATCTGAGTAAGGGCCCAATAAGGAAACAGTGTCCCTAACCTTTGTGGTTTCACAATTAAATAAATCAAGATTTCATTTCTGTGGAATGCATTAGGAATTCCTTCCTCCTACTGATATCCCGGTATTAGTTACGAGTCTGCGTCACCAGTCCGTGAGGGAAAGACGGAGAGCGTTATGAATTTCGAGACGAAAAAACGTCTTCCCTTCCTCCGTATCATTTGCAGATTCCTCAGTTTATAATTAGGGACATACATTTCGCGAAATCTCACCTCGCGGACTATTTTAAGCACGCTCAAAATGTAAATGCCGTGTTCAAATGTTGAGTGACGACCGTGGCTCGTTATTATTACTCTCTGTTATTTCTTTGGAGCCACACTCGTTTTGTTGCTGGGAAAGAATGCCGCCCAAAAAATCCCCTCGTCACGGAGTGCCTTCCTCGGTTAAAGGTTTTCGTAATTCTCGCGAAAACGTGGTACTTCAGACGCAGTGATTCAAGAAAGATAAAAATGAATTCCAGCTGCTTCGCTTCATTGGAGAAAAGAAGTAAGGGTTTTCATTTTTATAATGGCGGGAATGAATAGGAGACAAAATTGACGGTGTTTCAAGTGACGAAGGAGTCCCACATAGATGTTTATTTAAGATCTATTTGCTCTTTGCAGTGGAGTTTCTAACTGAAAGTGAAAATTTGAAAAATAATAAGAACTATCTAAGAAAGCTAAATAAGCTAAGGGATACTATAATTGATGTAAGAAAACATATCTTTGTGGAAGGCGATGAATAAAGTAAGAAACTTAGTAATTTTCACTGTTAATTGTATATTCAAATTAAGAAAGTGAATTTAATGTGGGAAATAATTAAATAAGTTGCTTTCCTTATAAGGGGTTTTACTTTGTATGAATCGATCCCATAAGAAAAGCATTTCATTTGGATGACAAAGAAGGATGAACAGAGGGTGAAAGGTATTCCGAGAAGAAAGATGTCGATATCGATATATGTATTTGATTTTTTATTTTATATCTTAAGGACGTCTGCAATTAATGTTAGTATTAGATTATTTTCATTTGAATTCTTATTATCTTGAAACAGGAAATATTAGAGATTTTAGAACTCTCCTAAAGCCGTCTTTGTCAGCATTTTGTACCCACATTGCTTACGGATCTGGAGAAAACGAAAAGACATCGGTCCCTGACCTTATAATAAGTTTTTAGAGTGTTTCTAAGGAGGTCAGTAATAATCAGAACCTACTTTTACGACCACTAAGAGCAAGAACAAATAATAAGACTCACTTCTACCTTTATTCAATCGAATTATTAGAATATCGAACCGAAAAATAACCATAACTATAAAAACTGTAATTATTGTAGCAGTCAACCAAGCTTGAATAGGAATTTAATTCTCTAAGTTTAAAATGAAACTGAAATAGCTTCAAACCGCTTTTTGGCATATGGCAGGAGTACTGCATGATCCGTGTATTTTGTATTTATAATCGATTACTAGAGATAATTATCACCCGTATAATCTACTTTTATATTAGGTGTTTTGCAGGAAAGTGTTCTGGGTCCAATTTTTAATCTAATTTACATTAATTTACATTTTTTAAGTGCAGACCGATTCGTTAACGGGGATTTCAGGTTCTACGGCAGTGTTTTGCTATGATAGAGTCCCTCGGTTGGAATTCGTTCCAGGTGATAAAATTTGAATATTGACGGAAACCTTTCGAAACGTTAGTTCGTTCAGAATTTATAGAAAAAGTTAATTAAATATTAGTACCAGTAAAGAACGAACACGATTTCCGAGTGTCATCGACAAAGCGTTAATGGGAAGTGATCGCAAAAACAGATAATTACTTTTGGTCGTTTTTCCCCAGGCTATTAGAGATGCTAATAGAGTGGATTGCATTGTGATGGTGCTATTACACCCCCTGCCATACGCCAATGGCGGATCGCAGGGTATATATCTAAATTATTCATGCTAATTAGAAATTATTGAATTCAAAAATTTTATAACTTCAATCTACGAATCTTGCGTTTTCTTTTGAATATCGGATACTATTTCCGACTGACTTTGAAGGAGAAATTGCTTGGATACTAGCAAGCTAGTGCAAATATGTCGTGTTCGAGTCCCAGATATTTCAATATAAACCAAGCAAACAGGCTTTATTCGGAATAGGGTATAGGTATTTGTAAGCTGAGTGCTGTAAGTAACAATTGTAAATGTCCACTATGGATTTTTGCAGCGATATTGACTAACAAATGAATAAAATTTCACATAAGAGCTTTGATCGGAGATGATAGTAAGGATGAGTTAGAAAATAAGAACTACCCGCCTAATGGAAATCCTAGGTCAAAATGTATTCTTGATGTGAGGTCATCTGCCCCATTTTACAATCCTGTCCTCCGTATCGACTCCAGATGGACCCTCGTCACACAATGGAACCCCTTTAACATTTCACCCGATCTCCGTTTCGCACTCCCGATCGTGAGAACTTCGACGCTTACCAATCGCCCATAGTAACCGAATGGATGGAGTCTCACCCTTGTACACCTGCCCCATAATTTCCCAGTCCTATCTCCTCTTTCTTCCGCTACCTGCAATGTCCAACGCCTGCCCCATATCTAAGCTCTTTACTCTTCCTTCTCCGTTCTATCTCCGGACGTATGCTCTTCTTTGCATCCCATCGGAGTAGAACCTCTTAGCGGACGAGTACTCCCTCTCGGCCGGGGACATTACATGCAACCGTGGGTCACGAAATGGGATTATACGATTTTGAAACGAATCTCATCCGAAGCTAGGGATCTCTAACCCGTTAGTAATACCTCCCATGCCCTACTTCGCCTCGTTCTTATATATCATACACTCCGCGATCTTGCATTCAGGTGGTTATCCGGGGACGGAAAGCAATTTCAATTCGTGCATTGTCTAAAGAAAATCTACCCATGATGTCTCGCAGTCTTCGACTCTTTCTTCCCGGATGTAATCTGCTTTCTCAGGTAATATGACATTCCAATTATAATCCCATCATTTTTATCTCAACTATAATCCGCAATATGTCGAATTTTGGAGATTTCCAACCTAAGGTTTTCTTGTCTAACATTTGGTTATCCCTGCCACTCTCCGGGTAGCCGAAGGCTTGCGTTTATTACGGCGAGCTCCGCGAAATCTCGTTGACGATGCAGCATTTTTCTCAAGCAGTAAATATATAAGTTATGTCTGTGCTATGTCTATATTTTAAAATTATATTAAGAAAATAGTAAGATAATAATTTTGAGATTATTGTTCAGTTTTTGCAAATATTTGTATCTACAACATTTCTTTGATTTTAATTTAATTTTAGGTTCATACCAATGATTTTTGGGAGATTAACTATGGAAATATATTACTTATCGAGGGATCAACAAATCTGCGCACAATGACTGTGTAATATCAACGGAGTATTCAAAAACTGTGCATAATACTTTAAGGTCAGTATACATATTTTTATCACCTATTGATTATTTCAATAGGTTACATTTTAAAATGGTTAAATTAGATTAAATACGTGTGCGCGTAAAAATAATGATACTAACTTATAAAGAAATTAATTTCAACCAGTATTCATTTGGCCAAAATATAAAAATTTTATTTTCTGTCTCGTGTTGAAACCTTTAATAATGTCAACGTATTCATAAAAGTATAAGCTTTATTTCACAGATTTATTTGGTTTATTTAATTATAAAGTTGATATTTTATTAATTTCTTTAATTTCTCTTTATTTACGGCCATAAAAACCTGACAAAAATTAATTAAAGATACATATAAAGTAAAAAATGTAACTGAAATTCATCTTGTGAGTACTATCTGTGAAATATATTTTGGTATTTTACTTTCCTCATCCGAAGAAACAGCTTATTTAGTGGAAAAGTACTCATCTAACCACTCCCTGTAAATTTCATCGAATATGACCAATACTTACATTTCTCAAGGCGTTTTATGCATTGGACGCGCCATATTTAATATTAAACCTAGGTTAGAGCACATATGCCACAAACTCGAACTAATTTAGTATGTAAAGTATAGCCTATATCGCGGTCAACGTAATCCTCCTCTATATATGGCAACGGAGCGAGGGTTTGTTAACCTTCAGTGAAAATCGATGATTCAAAGACCTAGTGGCCTATTGACTTTTATCCGCTCAAGCAAGTTTTATACACTCATGAACCACTCTTATCATAAACGCGGATTCTCAACGACATTTTCTTGGATTGTATGTTCGCGACAACCTCTTTCGTCGTTGATGTCGCTGTTCAGAGGAAATTTTTTTCTGTAGAAGGGCTACGAATCTCATTTGGAAGTAATTTTCTCCTATAGTGAGCACATTATAATAATCAGCTTCTCTTCAAGGGTTTACCATTTACCATAACACTAAGGTGTATATCCCACGTTTATGTGCTAATAGTTTTTAAGCTAGAAATACTCGGAATCATTCTGCGTTATAATATTTGGAATTCAGTAACTTGTTACATACTTCACAATGTAAAATTATTCAGCAGTTTTTGGTATTTTGTGCTTGATTGTGTTATATTCTCGTTCATGAAAAAATACACTGCTTAAGAATAACCTCATCTTTGCCTTTCGGTGGAAATAATCAGTATGAAAACAGGTCTTATTTAAGGAAAACACGAAGGTTCCTGTGAGATTATACGGAATTTAAGAAACTCGTTTCATATTTTTATGTTTTCATTGGTGTTCAGCTGGTTGAAAAAATTAGATAAAAACAGTCGATGTAAAACACGCAACGGTAAATCGTACAACCCCTTTGTAATATGAGTAAACTCTCTCTCTCTTTTTTCTTCCAAATAAAATTTACCGTGGTGACTCTTCATCTCAGTAAACATAAGACTTAGCGACCACTCTAAAATTATTGCCGATTATAACTTTATTAAATCTGATAATTGATTAATCTATAAATTCATAATTTATAGTAATATAGAACTAATGTGTATCCTTCCACAATATAATTATAATGTTACTAGTACTTCGGGATATGGGGCAAATGGAAGAGTCATCTTCGGGTCAAGTGCAGGATGAGAATAAGGAAGTTGGAGAGTAATTCAGGAAGTGAGTGAAGTGGCAAGAAGGAGAGTCATACTCGAAGAAAGGGCTTGGAGGAGCATCCATTGAGACTCAATGGTTGGTACAATGGAAAGACGGACTGTAAGGAGTCACAATACCCCAACCTTTTGCATTACTAACAGGGATCTTAAGCGCATATTGTCGAGATAGCTCAAGTTCGCTAAATTTCTACATGGAATCACTCAAATTTCTTGGTATAACTTAGAAATCTTCTCTCAAAAAACATTTCGCCCGTTGTACAGAGATACTTCAACAATTTTATCTTGGTAAACGGGATATTTTTTCTGTGTCTTTAGGTACAAATTAAAGGATTGCATCTTTAATTAAACTTTGCCAGTCTTCTTGTGGCTATGATAGTATGGAAACTGCTGAGTTCCGTATGATTCTTATAAAATGCCTATTTTTGACCACTTTACTGAATGGGATGAAACTGTTGTAAATTTGAAGGTTTGCTATTATGTAATGTTGCCGCTTTTTCTGCTCAAGTGAAACTGAATCATATTCCATCCAGCATCATAATTTTAAGTTAATGTATAGTTTATGGTATTATAAAACGTGCTTATAAAGGAATATTAATGTACGTCGCTTAAGGAAAAGTAGTTTTATATATCTGCAGATAGTAAAAGGAATGGAATGACTTAGCGAATGATTGATTGTAGGTTAAAAAAGAAGAAAGATAGATTGTAATGATTGGGAGCCATGGAGCTTAAATTGACCATATTAAGTCAGTTTGTCTTATATAATCACATAAAATTCGACAAATTATAATTTTTATTCCCGTGCACGATAAAAATCATGAGTTTTATTCCTCTTCGAGATAAATAGGTGAGGGTGTAAGTATGATTAATAAAATGAAAAACAGTGTTAATGAAAACTGTATTTTCACAATCATAACAAAGAAAACCTTTTGTTGTCTTCCAAGGTGGATTCTCATCATCTATCTTGCGTGCCGTGAACACAGAAGTAGCGTTTACTGTGGAGATATACCGTAATCCTACATCACAGGCCGAGAGGTGGAAAACTTGAAAATGAATTTATGAATTGAAATTCTTTTCTCTTATCATTCTCTCTTATTCTCTTATATTAATGAATACCTGAAACTCGCCAGTGAAACAAACGGTTCAATTACTAACATGGACGTTTCCACTGTTATCATTTCTTTGTGAAAACAGCCAGGTCTATGCATGAGGAGAACAACCGTGCTGAATGCCGCGATAGGATTTTCCCACAAATTCTTGTATTCATACTGCGTGAGTCAAGATAGAGCCGACACTTCAAAAGCGTTTCGCTCTCTATCTTCTCTCTCAAACCTTTTCCATTTTCCTAAATTCAACTCGGTGGTGGATACCCTTTATCCTCCTTTTCTCAAAACCGTTTAAATTGAAATTCTGTCTGCTTTCAAAGGAAGTTAAGCAGAATGTACGATGCTGTTAGTTTATGAGTGATTGCTTGTTTTACTTAGCCATTTATTTAAGTTAGGTCACGGATGTTTGAATTCGTTGTTTTGTTGTAATGGGCAGAATGATTAACCTTTCATCAGTCGCGCCTATGATCATAACATGAACAGTCGTGCGTTGTATTCCATAAAACAGATCGATTTTCGCCCAAAATTGTAAAATTAATTGAACTAATTATTATTTCTGAGTTATAGACTTTAGGTTATAATGTGATTTAAGAGGAATAATTTAAGAAGTAAACAACTTTAAGTAAACAATATTACTATTCACCTTTATTTATTTACATGCGTTCAGAGAGTACCTAAAAAGCTATATGTCTATTAGATCCAATATTGAAATGCGTCTAATAAATTTTGAGACGAAATAAATGAAATATTTCATGTAAACGTTATAATAAGCAAAAGTAGAGTTCACCAACGAAAAACTTACTCAAGCGGTTGCGCTTTGTATGTGTTACAACAGTCGTCATTTCACAGATTTACTCGCTTTCGCAGTCGGTTTAAGACTAAAAAGAAGCATTTGACGACTTTATAAGTTAATGGTAAGTGCGATAAAGGAATAGACCCGGGCATGAGATTCAAGGGACCACCCAGGTAGAAACGGAACCTGAGAAACCGTCTGTGTTGTACAGAATACAACAGCGCAACTGACATAGGGTTAAAGTAGCTACAAATCAAACTTTAAAGATTTAATTCATTTCTGTTGAGAAAAGAGGGCGTACATAAATGTTTCCGTTGAGAGGCCACCATTATACAGAAAACTTCATTAGATCTTATCCTGTATGGAATACTAAACATTTTACTCTAACAGTAATGACTGAGCATTAGTCTGGCATGGTACACAAAGTGTAGCTGAAGAGCCATTCTTTGAAATTATGACTTTTTGGCGAAAAACTATGTTTAGTCAAGGAGAACTACTGCGATTTCTTTGAAAGATTGGTAATGCACTTCTGTAACTTAATTTTATTGTAGTTGTTTCACCATGAAAATAGATTCTTCATGTATTTTGCTGATGTTCCCCAACTGTTCACCTTATGTAATTAGAGCTTTATAATCCGAAAAGTATCTAAGATTACCATTTACCTATAACCTTTTTTAATATCTGAATTATTTACCTGAAGGAGCCTGAATTTCGAAGCTCGTATTGATATCAAAATGTATGTAGCTTCTCATTTTCATATAATTTATATTCTATAGCACATATTCTGTAGAATAATGCAAGGTTTATTACCCAGCATTTAATCGTATGTTGTTCCAAAAGTATATAACATGTTTTGTTACACTTATGTAGGACGATGAAACTATCATTTCACTTATAGAAAAGTTTTAGCACTTTTTCTTTCTTTAAGCTTACTTTACTATTTTTTGCGACTGTGAATGAAGCAAGCAACCGCGTGTTAAGTCTATCAAAAACCTGCAAGTAAAAAGAGAGATTTTGTGTCTGAAGTACATGGTCCATCTTCCAGCTTAATTACGCCTGCCTCTTCTGTGAGTACCTCTGGTGGTAGAAGATGTTAGGACTCTTAATAAAGAAGCATCAAGAAAACAGAATTTGGTTGACTGGGCAAAACAGTACAGCGGTCAGAGCATCCACCAAGAAAGTGGAAGATCAGGGATTGTATTTCATTGATATCGAAATTTTTTAATCCAGTTTGTCCATAATGTCTATGGAATTCATTCGACATGAGTTGGGTGACTGCTTTCATCGATGATGTTCGAGATTTTATACGGTCGCAAATAACGGTCGGACGAATCTATTCGAGTATTTTTTCACGACTCTCAAAATTGAATATCAAAACGAGGAAACGACCGACCGTAATTTTCGGCGGGAAAAAAACAAGCGCAGAACCTCTCGCGTCGATGAATTCATCGGTGGGTGTATGCAGTTGATTAGTCGTTCTGTTCCACCGTAAAGTAACGAATGGAGCAGACATTCAAAGGAGATAAATGAAAAACGACCTCATTCAAAAGGGAACGGGGAAGGAAATATAAACATTCCACTCTAATCTCTCCACGAAGCGAACGGAAATATATTGCGCAGATGGCCTAACCCGACGGAAATATACTGCAAAAAGGGCCGTCACTGATGCGTGCTACGATTCCAAGGGGGCCCCTCGTTCGATTAAGATTAATTTTATGAGCTATTATCGCAATTAGACCATGAATATTTCTTATCGGTTTCCATCTGTAATAAAGTAAGGTTTCAGCTTCAGTTTCATCGCGCCGTCATTTCTCGCAACGTGTCTCTTTATAAAGGGGATCATAAAGTTGTTTGCATCTTAATGCAGGATTCTTGGCGGAGTATCGAAGAATCATCTTATTCCGAGATTCCGTGCCAAAAAGGAAGATGGAAGATCCTTTTCGTTTCAATGAATTTGGCCTTGAAGTTTTGGTCATGCGAAGTTCATTGCAAATCCTTTACGAGCATTATGAAGAAACTTGGAAAGATGAAAAACCATTTGACTTTTCATCATGCACTTTGAATTGAGTACGATGCCGAGAAATACACTTTTGCTTCCAAGTTTGGATTGATCAATTTTGATATATATTTAAGTATCGTATGGCACCATCTTTGCTTGAGAAGATGTACTTTATATCCCATATGAATAAAAATGGTAAACAAGATAAATCATGATAATAACTTGTGGCTATATGCTCCCATCCTAAATGGTCTTTCTCTTTGATGAGCCATAATTATCCTGATTTTTTTCTGGCTAATTTTCAAGTAATTTAATAAGTAAATCTTTAAAGTAAATATACTTATCCTTTTAATCCATAAGGATTTCTGTTCTAATTAAATCTTTAATATTGCTAAGCTTGTTATTATCTCTCCATTTCCAACAATGTTCACCCTTATACACTGAGAGAACAAACTATGATTGAAAATAAATTTTCCAATCTTATTGGCAAGTATTAACTACTAGAGATCGCTTAAAAGTTCCATTTTATGCCAAAATTTTGCCTTATTTGATCGACTTAATTTTGAGCTTATTAGAATATTTGCCGGTATTGTGTTTGTTGATTTTTCAGCGCATTTTTCCTCGAAATACCTAATGTCTGGCAGTAATATTAACATATAGACGCAAAAAAATGTGCAAGTAAATAAACGAAACATTGGACCTGTGCTAATGATTTTCATTTTTTCTTTGTCAAGAGATGTAAGATTCGTATAATCTGCCCGAAAGATCTAATGCCAAATATAATTAATTATGCTATTGCGAGCTATATATCAGCTTTCGATGTGAGTTGAACATGCGACTAATTTCATCACAATTTATAATAAAATTGTCAGAAAATTTCAGTTTGAGAAAATTATCTGCGAAGTTATTTTTTGCCAAACTCTGAATCTCACTGACGGGCAAATTTAAAACCGAGAAAGTCACATGAGGAGTTTTTTTAATATTTATATCAAATGAATGAATATGAATAAATTAATGCACCAGAGATGATTTGATAACCCGGTGAGTTCCATGAAAGAATCCGCAATAATGTAATAAGCGTGATATATAGAACTTTCATCGTTTTACGTTTTTTTTAGTAATTGCCTAGAACTTTCTGAATGCAAGGAGCACTGGAGCCGAATTCCCGCGTTTATCAATATAGCATTCCCTTAAATTTACAGACTGAAAAATAAATGGCAGATGCATTCGTAAAATGCAGAATAATCGGAAAGTGATTGAAGTGTAACGTATGTTTCATGAAACTTGGGAATGCAGTCAATTTACATATATCTACAATTTTAAAAGAGTATTAAGAGTAAATATGTATATCCCCTTTTCAAAAGCACCCGCCATTTTCGATACACTCTGTTCGTGAAATAATGATATAGGAATGAAATGAAAAGACGCTATCTTCAGGAAAAGTCGTGAAAATCACGGCAAAATCTTTCTAGGTTTGAAAGAAGGAGACGCGGCGGGAGAGTTGTTAGAGATATCTATCATCTGTGAGTCGGTTGCAATCACTCCTTACCTCCAGTTCCTCCAGCAAACGAGAAACGGCAATCCCCAGTACGTGCGAGGATCCCCATGTCTAATGGGCTTGAAAACGCGGCGCACTCCATCCCGAGAAGGAAAAAAATATCGGTGTTATCTCGCGGAAAAGCAGAAAGTCGTGCTCTACGGGCGGAACACGTAGCTCTTCATTACCCAAGGCTCTCTCCGCGATCGACGAATGAGAAATCCAAGTCTCCCTGCCTTATATTCCGCGATTCTTCATCTCCGCTACGGTTGTTTTTGCCGGGAGAAATGGGACAGAAATATCTTCCTCGGTTCGATGAATTGCGGAGGAAGACGAATGTGTTCTTCGCCTCGTCTGATTCACTCCCGGAGAACGGATTGGAGCTGTCTCACGTACCCACTCGTTTCGAGTTGTTTATTTGGAAGTCCATGGGATTGTGTTGGAAAGCTCCCGACTCCGCGGTGATTTGAAACCCTCACAATGTCGCGTAGCCCAAATACGGATGGTATTATTATGAGGAGAGGAATTATTATTACTTCACGATAAATCAAGTCATTTCGATAAATTGAATTGCGTTAAATTTCGGTCTTATTCGGATAAGCAACAACTTAAATATATGACTTACATAATTTCTTCTTGATGATTAAGCATTTTTTGTGCACGACGAAAAACTTGAACTGCAGCTAATATTTAATTTTATACGAAACAATTACATTAATGGAATTCTTACCAAACATTTGCCGTTAAAATAGTTGATTAGAGTGAATTCAGGCCTTTATATTGTTTTTAAATTGAACCTATTGTATAAACCGCTGCGCAAAATTTTCAGGATTTTCAACAAGCAACCTTTGTTCTTTCTTTTAGTTTTTTCGTCTGAGTTGGCTTTTGAAAGTAGCACTTGAAATCTTTGAATATCATCTACGACTCATAATCTAACTCCTCCCATTATAAGACTCGCGTATATTATATAAGGATATAATCGCAGAATGAAGAAATATATACAGAATATCATTCCATAAAATCTTCGCTACCAATTAGAAAAACTGAAACTTAGTACAGTAATCCCAAAGCTAAACAGGGGTGAAAAATAGTGACTAGACTGAGACACAATCCCAGGTCTCCCACTTTTCGAGTAGCTACTCTATTTAGTACTATTATGTATCCGCTAATTTAGATTTCTATCCAGCCTTGGAGTTTCGAAGCTCTCTCTTCTTCGCAGCAATTTTCCATCACCTTTAGTATAATAATGATTTTAACATCTCTTTTGGGTCAACAAAATTTTCCGCCTTGGCCTTCGATCCGCTGAACTACTTGGGAAAAATTTCCCTCACGTGCCGAATTTCAATTCAATTGAAGCATCTTGATTTTTCAGGCGATCCTAACCCAACTTTGTGTGTCACAAGGTCCCCTTCTGGGGCCACTAAATTTTTGGGGAGAAAAGGTGGATGGAGCGAAAGAGAAGATGCAGCGGGTGAAGAGATAAGGGGGAAGAAAGGGTACCACAAAATGCCGGCATGGAAATTCGATCTTCAAGTACCATCGCAAGGGGAAGGTTCAGGATATCTCTCTCAAATAACCCGTTCCCCCGGAAGACGCAGGGAGGAAAAGCAGGAGAATGAAGGAAGGAAAGGTGGTTTGGGGAGTGGGACGAGATGCAGCAGCTTATTAGTGACGAAGCAAGAAAGAGAGGTTGCTCTCGAAGGAAAGCTTTCGGAAATGAAGTCTGATAAGGAATCGGATCCTCTTAACTTTGAAATTTAGGTTACATAAACATGTTTCTACTCATTTGACCGGCAAGTGACCAGAAAATACAATACTTTGCTTAACATTTCGCATTAAAACATGATTCACGATTTCACTGACATTATTTCCTTTGGCATAAGTCAATACTAAAACATAAGTTTTCTGCATACTGTATCAGGGCCGTAGTTGGAGTTTGAGCGGTCGGCTTAAACCCACTACACTTATAAGCTCCGAAACACCCAAATTGTTAACACTCTTTTGAGCCAGTGAATTTTACAAGTACCAGTGGATTCTTGCAGAATATTAATTTGACTTTTATAGCAATACATCATCTCTGATATACTAATTACTAATTTTGACTTACTTCTAAAGTATTAATTTTTATTGGCGCCACTCAGAAAAAACTGGAAACCTCACTCAAAATATATAGGAAATAATATCTCTTTTCTTTTTCTTTGCTTTAACCGACCTTTGAGCTCAGAAAAGCTTCAAAGCAAATTCGGTACTTATTTTGCCTTCTTTTTTAGGTGTCGTTTTTATGTATCACTTCGCTCTGGAATATGTTAAAGTCTAGTTTTCCTAGAAGACTGTGGCCCAAGTTTGCGGAGCGTAGAAGCGAATAAATGAAGTCAAAAATCGATTGAGAGGAACTATTATCACTGCTAAATTATTGAGTTTCTTATGATAAGAGATTAACAAGATAACGTAACAGTTCGCTCCAACAATTTGGTCAACTGCATAAATGCATAAAAGACGGGTAGAACTCGCAAAAAATGTTCTTTCGCTACAATGCAAGAATTAAGTCATTCTATGCTATAAGAGTATCTAACGGTTGTACTTTTAATCAACATACCATAACATAACTAACTTAATACAACAACTTTAATTTGGAGGCTTGTTGAAGAGATTTTACGCTTGCCAGGAAATACAAGGATCTCGACCATATCGTGGAAGGATATATTTGAAATACAATTACGTTCTCAGAATAACCCACATAATTAATTGAAATGTAAATGAGACTCTTCGAAAAATAATAAATTTGAAAATGAGCATTTTTGTTAATGAAGATGAAAAAGGAACTTCCTGATTTCTCATTAATTGGTGCTTAGTACACTATAAGAGTGTAATTAGCAGTTATACCCATTTCGATACCACTCTGTTCGTACAAAGACTTAATAAAAACGTTTTCTTCTTTCATCATTCACAAGGTTTCATCTTTTACATCCTTATCTTATTAATTTGTTCTCGGAACCTCCCTCCAGACTTTTTTTCCATTTCCTTCCTTCTATCATTCTCAGCTTTATTCTCTTTCCATTTCTGCTTTATCTTCAAATATCTCGTTCTCTTCTCTTAAGCCTATTCCCCCTTCCAAACCAATTTCCCCTCGTTTTACGATCTCCTTCCCCCTTTTTCCTCTCTTTAGTCCATTTCCTGCTATTCCACTTGTTTCATCACGGTCCCTTTATTATGCTCCGATCGATCTTTTTCTTCTTTTCGTTTTCTCCTTCTCTTTCGTTGCCTGGTTTTCATTCCTCATTTTGCTTCCAACAGCCGATATTTCGTTCTCTATTTGACCTATATTTATTCTTATTCCATTCTAACTCATTATTGAGTGATAGAAGTTAGCCCTATGTGAGTGCCTAACAAAATTCATTTCCTAAGCAAAACCTCTTCCTTAGTTTAAATTTTAGAGGTTGTAATAGATCGTAGTAATGAAACGTTATACTAAAAATGTTTACCTTATATATTATCCGTGGAACTTGGACATCTTTTTATCTGTCTTTGCCAAAATGTTTATTCTGTTAGACTTCGTTTTAAATAGCATTTATGATTCCTTAAGTAACTTTAATAAACCCTTGGATAGATTCCTTGATGAGGGGTCTATTTTATGTTTGCTGTAAATCTTTAGGCATTTCTACTTCATTTTAAAACCACTATTTATTTAAAATCCACGGAGGCTGCGAAGATGTAGTGGAAATTTCACTTCATAATGAAAGAAGAGGGATATAAACATTTCCATAGGAAAAAATAAGAACGCAAAAAATGAAGAGGGGTATAAACATTTCCTGTGGAAAATTTCTTGTAGAAGAAGTACGATATCCTTATCATTTCTTTGTAGCAATGGACTGGTACGTCACTAAAGCCTCATTTGTTGAATTTATATCATAAGCAAGGTGTTAAACCTCGGATATTGAAGGATATAAACTTAAGCATAGCAACATTTCAATGATTCAGTGTCTGAATATGCAATTCGTCAATTTGAAATAAGTTGCATATATAGTTTAGCTAAATAATCCTAAGCGAGGAAACTTTTCTCCAATAATCAATTGCAGAGAATCAATCATTCGCCAAGCATCATTTTTTTCTTTCATCTGCAACGGCATCAATAAATTTTCTTTCATTCAGCATCAAAAGGAATCCCCTCTGAAAATATATTGTAAGAGATTTAGGAAATTCATTTTTTTTCTCGTGACTTTAAGTTCTCGCGAGAAATCACGCACACAAGATGAATCTTCCTTTTGTCATTATAAGAGGTGAATTAACTCGAACTCCGTAAGAGAAAAAGAAAATCTTAAGACAGCGCGCGATGTGATTCGTGCCCCGTCTAGAAACGTGAAAAAATATTTTCCCTTTATTGGAACGCCCTTTTATCTGAACAAAGGCATCAATAAAATTTCACAGCGGTATTTCTCTCAGCAGTGTATTGTGCTACACCTGTGTGGTGGAACACAATCAACTCTTGTGTAGCTGAGAAAATTATAATCCAGGCGTTGTGTTCATTTTCGCAATATAAGCCTAACATAAGTCGGATGAGTAGAGACTATATGTTACAATATTAAACTCGTATGAATATTCGTAAGTTAATGAAGTGGATGAAGGAACTTGGTTGAGAAACGTTTGATTCTCTATGCCATTAGGGTTAATGAAGGTTTTTAAATGAAGAAAGAGGGAGAAAAGTTAGAAACGTTACCACAGAATTTGAATCCTGTGCATTGAAGATATTTCACAAAGTAGAGGCCAAAACAGTGAATTATATTTTAATAAAGACTATGATGGACTATTTCATGATTTGGATTATAGTTTACCAAAAGGTTTCCTCGTAGATTCCAAAAGTTTCCTCGTTCCTTGGTATTCATTTAATAATTTTATATATTATTATTTTATTATTAATATAATTATTTTTTTTAATTTAATTTTCTTTGGACGCCCAGAAAGCATATTATTGAATGTAACTGAACTTATTCACTTCAAGTGTGAACATAATGCAGCTC
This sequence comes from Sympetrum striolatum, assembly GCA_947579665.1. Lineage (NCBI taxonomy): Eukaryota > Metazoa > Arthropoda > Insecta > Odonata > Libellulidae > Sympetrum > Sympetrum striolatum. The sequence goes on along the minus strand of OX388351.1, from coordinate 48,269,534 downwards.
ACTTTGAAAGTTTTTCGTAAAAAATATACATATATAGTTTTAATTCAAACATGTATTGAAAAGATAATGCTGATTTTTGGGAGCAAATTGTAAGTAATTATGATGAAGAAGAACAATTTGTACTACTAAACTTCACTGAATCAGGCGAGGTCTTGTGGTAATCCATAATGGAAATAATCTTCGAAATATTTGTGCTTTTACCACAATTAATTTATTATAAAAAACAAGCACACGACCGGTTTCGACGATTGATCGTCATCTTCTGGTCCATCATCCAGAAGATGACGATCAATCGTCGAAACCGGTCGAGTGCTTGTTTTTTATAATAAATAAATTGTGGTAAAATTACAAATATTTCGAAGATTATTTCCAATTTTTACTGTGTTCTTCTTCATCATGACGTATTTCCACAAGACATCGCCAGAGACTGTGAATTATATTGTGAGTAAATAGATTGAACTTGAACAATACAAACAGAACCTACAAATATTCTTCCATAACATGAATAAAAAATTAAATGATCTTAATTTAAGGGATGAATATGATACTCCAATGGCAAAATATCAATATTTGGCTAAAAGTAGTGAGAGAGAGTTCATTTCCATGCACTACAATCATTGGACCACCATTTATCGTACATCTAGTGACCCCTATTTCTTTTCTCCGTGTGACAAGTTCCTCCTTGTAAATTCACATTAAACTATAAATAATATACGTAAACCTCTTTGGGAACCTATAATTTAATGAGGGACTCTTCTTAACGTGTTTCTCACTCTAGCTTACGAAACCCTTTTCATAACTGTTTACGGAAAAAAGCCTGCATCCTTTCTTATGTAAGCACCAAAAGCGGGCAGGGAGGCGCCGACAGAATCATAACGAGCATTAGAATGTCTGCAGGCAATAAGGTGGAAGCCAGTTCTTCCTGGACACGGATGACCGCTCGGCCTAAATAATTCGCAATGACGAGGTCCTAGCGGAGATCAAAGATGCTGTTTACCGTTACCGAGGAAACGAGAGGCAAGAAGTCCTCGTTCGCAAGAAGGATATAGCTGCAGGGAGTGAATTACAGCAAGGGCAAAACGAAAATGGAAAATCGATAAAAAAGACGAAGCTGTGATCGATTCAGCATCGATAAGAGAGAGAAAGGGGTCTTTCGAGAGTGAGGAAGTTGGTGATTTCTCGCTGACGCTACGAATGAGTTGGGTGAAAATGAAATTGGAATGTTCATTCGTTTCCTTTGGTGTTCGTCCCTTCCTAGATGAAGTTGTAAGGAACCACGTTGTCTTGTTTATGTAATCCGTGCTGTACCAGTAACGGAATGAGAGTGTTTGTTGATGGTCTTGCGAGACTCAAGCGTGCTGCTAGTTTTATGGTTTCCGAAGTTATCCTCCCGTGTGGATGAAAATAAGAATACATGAAAATTATTATTAGTATTTAAAATAATCAATTTTTGATGAAGTCAGGATGTAATTCGTTTTCAATTTAATACATTTTATAACTGGAATACCCCGCGTGACATGGTTGGAAAATCTATTCTCTAATAAAAATTATTAAACATGAAAATAAATCCCTATTCGATAGTTAAAAGTTAAAAGAAACCCTAAACTTATGAATAAAGTCGTAAATAAAAGAAGCTGCCACTATATCTTCCTGGTTTTTAGAAATTTTAATGCTAGGTGAAGTTTTAAGATTCATTAGAAAAATGGGTAAGATCCATTTTTTGGCATAGCGAAGTATAATCGTAAAATTTTCCCCTAAATCAATTAAAAGTTACGCATCCATCTATGATTGATTGCTGAATCTTCCACACGTATTTTCTCCCAACCTTTTAAACTTGCTTTACTCCGCCTCTTTTAAAGCGTATGAATTTCTTGCTACTGAGTATTTCTTTTCCCGAAGGTGTTTTGGCAGCGTTGAAACTAATCATGGAATTGAAAGTTATCGTAGAAACAGCAAACTTGTAAAATTTATCAACGTTACATCCCAAAGAGGTGTGGTAATGGATTATAAATCATACAAGGTTTTACGTGATTTTTTGCATATCTTTTGATGGTCGTCCGACTGATATTATTATTTACTTTCAGATGAGGTAGCAACTTGCACGAAAATACGCCTGGGTGTTCTTTTAACAGTCATGCTGGTGTAAACTAATTTTTATTAAATATTTGAAAAAGAGCATACTCGAATCAATGTTGGTAGCTTCTCTCCGATCCTTTTGAAACGAATCACCACTTCTCAGATTTGTGAGCACTAGCCCAAATTAAATTAATAAAAGGGACTGTGCCAGATCTTTTTTGTACAAATATCACCAAGGAACAGACTCCAAAAATTGTGATGCCGAAGCAGAAAAGTAAGAAATGGAAAGGGGATATAGAATGAAAACTGAGACAAAGGAGGGAGGGAATATCCCAAGACGAAGGTCAGACCGAAAGAATATTTGGGAGGAAATAGGAAACGATAGGGGTTCAGGGATTGAATAAGACAAGCCTGGATCAAAGGGAGTCTTGATCGATTTAGCGGAAATGGAAAAATACGAGAACAGTGTAGGAATGACGGAAAAAAGAATGTGAATGAAAAACGATGATTGTATTTAAGATTGGCATCGGTGTGGAGGCTATAGCAAGGCCAAAACTATCAGAAGATGCCAAAAGAGTAATTCTCAAGTAGAAGCACGCCTACATGTAGGTGTAATTTTCCCTATCTACCGCTCTTGTCTTCATCCCACGGTACCGTTCTTCATCCTTTAAGTAATCTATGAATTTCATTCTTCCCCTTCCTCTCTTCACTTTTCCTTCCACTGTGCCTTCAAACATCTTAGGTAAGCAGTTCCTTCTTTTTGCATGCCCTATCCAATTCTTCTTCCTTCGGATTATCAAATCGATCAATCTTTTTTCATTTACCCTCCTCAGCACCCACATTTTAAAAGCCTCTTTTTTACTTCTCTCTTTCTTCTTTAGGGTCCATGTCTCGCAGCCATATAGGAAAACACTCCACACAAAGTATTTAATCATTATTTTCCTCAGTTTGACAATGATGTTACTTTTTAAATCGTTTCTCTTTTTTCTGAATACTTCCTTTGACATTTCTATTTTTAACCTTACTTTTTTTTCACTTCTCCAATCCTTCGTTACCTCCACGCCTAATATATAATACTATTACTTCATGTAATGTATAATGCTGTAAGTTTATCAGGCTCAGGCGCCAGGTACATACGGTTACTAACTTCCACTACTAAATCTTACTGTATCAATCAGAATTATGACAAAATATATCATGCTGTTCCATTTTCATGGTGAACAGCAAAATAGCATCGTATATTCGAGCCACATACTAAATGTTAATATTTAACAATACTTGTTATTCACGATGCTTTCTATCCTTACAAATCCATCCGTTCCCATTTCCCTTCTATTTCACAAGCTTTGTATGTCTCTACTATCCGCGATGTCTTTCACTGCTCATAGACAGCTTCTCTTAGGTCTCCCTTCACTCCGATCCTTATCATACATCATCTTTGCATTTCATCTGAGCACCATATATTTCAGCCACAGTTCTAGCAAAACCCAACCTTTTGATCGTTTTAAATTAATATGTTCCAGCGCGATTACGTGGAATTTTTGACACATCCTAAAAAAGAACAGCAACTTCAACAGCAGATTTATTGAGACCTGTTTCGTCAATGAGGTTACATCTCTAAGAGAAAATTTACATGAATGTAAATCTGTAGTAATACTCAAGTAAATGTTAACCTCAAGTAAACTAGTTGACAGAAATTACTGTAATTAATATGCTGTACAAATTACTATTTTGAACATTCTCTGACGGAGAATAGGTAGTTATTTAGAGTTTTTGGTATAGGTCAGAAAAGGAGTTATTTATCATAAGGATAAGCATAATTTGTACTTTAGGCACCAATACAAAGTTTGGAAAAGGCTTATGATACTCCCTCATAAGTTCTCTGTGAGAAAGATAGCTCGCCTGTTTTTTCATCGAGACTTTGTAAATGTATGTACACTCCTGGCCAGAATTAACGCACCACCGGTCGTTAGGATCGCAAGGGAGGTGCTGCGTTAATTTTGGCCAGAACTGTACTTAACGCTGATATTTTTAGAAACTGTTTGTATTTATCCATTTCCATCCGAAGAAGATTTCAAAAACGTAATCATTCTAGGAGGGAACTTTTACATTCGCGTCCCAATGACTATAACATTTTAAAGTAAGATCGAGTCTGTTCGCTATGCGAAAACACATTTTAGGAGACGGATGCTGAGGAGCGTTGCAGATGAAAAGTGGGTTTGAGGCGTTTGAATGTAGGGGACCCCTGGGAACCGGGTAAGATTGCGCCTTTGGCGCCAAAACTCTGTCATTTTCCGCCCGAAAGGCAAAAGAGAATTTGCTTGACAGCAAAGCGCAAAGGAGGATACCGGAGAGGTGAAAGAGAGAAAGGGCAAAGGAAACAGGTGTGGAAGAGGCAGGATGGGATTAGGAATAGATTAACCCTTTCAGACCGTGTGTATATTGGGAGCAGTCTTCATTGCTCATTGTATATTATTCATATTAATCAAACTTCATTTTTTGCACCTGTTTAGGATGTAAAATATTTTATTTTCACTACTACTTAAATATTGTGTCAAAGAAGTTTCATAATCTGATTTTATCTTTGATTGAGTAGAGAAATTACTAGAGTTATTATTTAGGAATGTTGTAGGGTATTTTTTTCCATTTTTACTCTTTTCATGAATTCTTTTTGGATATATCTTTGAACATATGTTGCTGGAGTCTTTTCGTTAAGGTTATTGGGCATCAAACATAGTTTTTATTCCTTACTTTATCTTTAGTGACTGTTTAAATTTGGTGTTCAATATATTGTGCACCACGTCATAAAACAGTCATACCATAAAAGAAATATAACGTTTCCTTTCTCGGTCCCAAAATATGTCGCATTCATATCACGTTTAGTTTCTATCTCATCATCCTCTATCTTCTTTCAATGAATAAGTGTAATTATGTATAATATATATTATAACAATTAAAGAATTGAGAAAGTTTTAAAAGATTTGTCCAATACAATTAGAAAGTGCGTTGACCGAATAATTGAGAACGTTTAAAAAGATTTGCCTAAAACAATTAGAAAAAGCGTTGACCGAATAAGCGAAGTCGAATAGTTGAAGAACAACTTTCTGCGTAAGATTTATTTATATAGGAGAAAGAAAAAATAATTGTAGAAGGGGCAGATTAGATTAGATCAGATTTAATGAAATATTTAATAAAGGGGCATATTAGAATCTTTGTTTCATAACGTCTACGTATATTGTTCATTGCAAAAAGGTTTCTTGGGTCAGGTGACATTGCTGTCGCCAACAATGCTGGTGAAGGCAGTTCCCCCTGAATTAACCTGGTTGGAACCCTAGAAACCTTTTTGCGAGCTATCCACCAGGAAAGCCTGAGATCATTATATTGTTTATTACCATCGAGTCAGATCATCATCAGGCGTGAGAAAGTTAAGCTAAAAGAACGGGTAAGGGTAGTGGTAGTTCGTATCGGAGACAGAATTGCGTGCGTTGCCTTTCGGCCATCGTCAACCATTCGTAGGGGTCGCCTCTGTACGAGAAATGTAAATTCGGATTCTAGAATAAATTTTCTATGCTGTTTATGCCGTGGAGGGAGGCAGCTTTGATGTGGGGTAAGGTGCCGGGTTAAGAGCGTCACGGAAGAACGGGCGGGCTACCCCGAAAATTTTGCACTTCCACGAGTGTTGACGTAATATGCATAGGTGGTCTTGTTCTAGCCGATTCTGATTGTTGATGCCTCCCTCAGGTACGGGGGAGTAGAGCGTGTGGGGAAAAAAAGTGGATTTGAATTTAAAATTGGCCGAATCGCGTGCAATGGATTGCGGTGTTGTTTTTTATGGAATCTCGTTGATTTGGAACTTTGATCTCCTGACTGAGTTATGTTTGTAGGACGACAGGAAACATCTGACTTTTTTACTCTCCTGCTCGCTCCGATTCCGACATTTTTATCAAAATAAGTGATACGTATGAAAGTTCATTGCATCCACAAAGCTACGTTATGAAATATGTCCTCATTGATAATTATGATTTGTTTCAAAATCTTAAATGAATAGAAGGATAAAATTATCCAAACGTAAAATTACAATTAATTTTCAATTACAGTAATTATATTCATTAGTTCGGGGTATTAGCAACTCAAAGGTAGGAGTAAGATAATAATAATAATAATTTATTTAGCTCATACAGGTTACCTTTATTACATTTGCTATAGTAAAAAGGACATCACAAAAAACGGAAAAAGGTAATACAAATAAAATCGTGAATTAAAACAATAAAAGGATTATGCTGTGGATTTGAGAGCAAAACTTGAGTACGGCTTTCTTTTAATGGTATTCAGGGATTCACAAAAGAAGTCCACAGAGTTGGATAGTTCATTTACAGTACTACTAATTCTTGGGATGGGCGAAAACTTGTGAACATTTTTCTTTGGAAAGGTACCCGCCAATAATGATGCATTTCGATTTCTACGAGATGGCACAGTATAGCCGAAAAGTCCAATAAGGGAACAGTTGTAAAAGGCCCCTTTAAATACCTTATTAGCAAAAGAAATATCTAGAACTTTGCGTCGGATCCATAGAGGCTGGATACCGAAATATTTACAAATATTAAAATAGTCACTTCCATGATATTCAATGCCCATGGATAAAATAATATATATATTACAATAATAATTAATACACAATATACAATATAAGCGAAATTATTATGTATTACTGGAATAATAAAACGAAGCAACGTAGAAATGAAGAAGAAAGACGCCGCCATAAATTTAAACTAATTGTTGACGTTGTAAAAACTAATCTTAGTATGTTCCTCAGATTTTATTGAATAACCTGATGATGATGATCATGACATTCGAAACCAGTCTTTCATTAAAAGCTGTGAAAGTACTAAGTTTTGTCTTGGTCGGTTTGAATGGCATTCCACGAGTTAAATTCAGAACACCTGGAGCTTAAAGAGTGTTAAGTTGTACACAAAGAAAAATTTAACTCGCAGCATTCAGAATCATCTTAATAAAGAACAATCATTAAAATTCGCAACGAATTATTATTACCCGTTTTGTCAACGAGTTTAAATCTTCCGGTGAAATTTTACAGTAGTGCATGTCTAACTTAGATTCTAGACCTGCACACTTATAAATTTTCACCTGAGGATGTAAACTCATTGACAAAACGGGTAATAATATATCAGCTGTGGAAATTACCAAGTACTTTTTCTTTAAGCGCGTGTCTAAAAGGCCACGTAGTCGCGGTGAATTTATTACTTTTAATTCAGATTCATAGCTATAAACATAGCTTATTGTTTCAGAACATATTCAATATTTACTCAGATTCCAAATTTTATGTTGATTCCGTAAGTGTTTTTCGTTTTAATTTTACCATCCTGACAAATAGAATGCTGAATTTGACAAATGCTGTTATTTTATAGAATGTCTACCTTTCTACCAAAATAATCGATAATTGACCTACAAATGAGTCAAAAGTCATACGTGTTAGTATTTATACTTGGCCAGTATTCACCTAAATGTTATTTATATATTTTATACTAAACAAAATTGGAGGAGATTTCTTACGATTTTTTCGCGAAAATTTCAACAATGAACCTGTTATTCCTCAACTCCATTAATCTGTAGCTAATAAATGTTAAGTGTCAATTTATTCTGTTGGGAATAAATTAAATTATCATGGCATAAAGAATTTGTCAGATAGTTCTAAAGGCAATAAATAGTTCTTATGAAAAGCCCATTTATGCAGTGGAGAGTTCTCCGAAACATTCATCTATGGTATCGGCAGATTCGTTCTCTGGAAAAAGTGTATCTCAGATAGGACTTCGGCTGTTTCTCAAAGAAAGTATGTTTTAAAGAAATGAGTCTCCTTATTACTTCCCTTGTCATATTTTTCATGATTAAAACTAGATTTTCAGAAAATTTACATGGAAGACACTGTGGTAATCTCTGTTAACAGTGAACTATACTGCTAGGTTCCAAGAAATAAAGGTAGTTGATTATTCCCAAGTTATATAGACACCCTCCAATAAATTGTTGAAAGAGCTTCGTTTGAGCTCCACATGTTGGCTCTTAGGTTTATTGACATTCCCTCCTCGCTACTTCAAAATTGCGTTTTCATTACAGTCTATTGTCCCTTTTTCAAACAATCCTTGCCAGATAGCACCCAATTTCAGCGAGGCCGTATGTACCTTATTACGTTCATCACGTTCAAATTTCGCGCTGCAGTACGGAAATTACTCTATAAAGAGGGTCATAAACCCTTAGTTCACATCTGTCTGATATTGCCCTCTATACAAACTAGGAATATTGCGTTACTTGCTATTGGATAACGGAAACATGGGACGTGAGATTTGCATGAGAGTACGAAAAGGAACCTCCTGCATTCACCACGACCAAGGTGGCAGATGACTGAATGTATTACATTGCAAAATAGTACTGTTTTATGTTGTTGGTGTGGTTATTAGAGAAAGCGCCTCTAGTCGTAGCTCTTGGAAGGCTTTGAATTGATGAGGAAGCAGAAAATTTGAGGGATTGCTCAAGTTCAAAGAAATTCATCGTATTTTTTTCAGGTAAAATTCATTCCACCCAGGGAGCCGAGTAGGACTTTAAGGAAAGGTACGGGTAGAATACAGCCCAATTCTAAATGCCTCTTACCCGTAAAATAAAAATGCTGTTTCTTTGTGCTAATGAAGCAACCAATCGTTTAAAGCAGGAAGGAACCAATCCATTTAAAGTTCTAAGAAATTCTCTTGAGATACCTTGTAAAATGATATCTTCTTCATCCGATTTAGAAATATTTACTAGAAACTTACTAAAATGCTCAATATACTTTCATATTTCAGTATTTGAAGAAATAATTGCCAGAAATAGTGTTAGGTATTTTTGGTCATTGTGGTAACTTTTTACGCTAGTATATGCTTACTATATGTCTAATAGAAAACATTGTCTACATTTGTCAAACTTCATTTACTAATACCGAATTTTCAGTTTCTTTAACAATAGAATGCAGTAGCTGTGGTATCTTGAAAATAATGTCTGTTTGCATAAAAATACATAATGAAGGGAAAGATAAAACCAGAGGGAAGAATCAATAGGAGATTCGACTGAGGAAATACCATCCCAACGATTGCGTAACAGTAGTAAAAATCATATCAATCGATTAGCGGTTTAGATCATAGGTATAAATAAAGCAGTGCCATATCCTTAGTCCAATATGTATAAAATGTAAAAATGCAAACATAATATCAGTCGCATTTACCGAATAAGCAAACTACACGCAGATTGACCGTCACGACAAACCTTCAAACAAGATCACTTATGTAGTATCAGCACGTTCCGATTACCCCAAATTCATTTCGCCAACCCACCGCATCCTGAAAATGTAGGCTGCCACATCCATACCGCGAGCATGCTCACGGATCTACCAGCGACTTCCTCCAAATCCTGTTGCAACGTTATCACCCTTAGAACACTATCGCTGAATCGTAAATCCTATGATTATCTACACTGTTTTCTTAGATTCTTTGAAATCATTTTGACCGCCTTTTGATAGAATTTTAGCGGTACACTATAATTAGAGAAGTATTCAAATAACTATGGTCTGTTTAGTTTCACACGATACCATGAATTTATTTGAAGGATATGAACATTTTTATTTTCCTGAAATCGGTAGCTACTGTATTTACTATATTAAGCTGCAAGTGAAAAAATCATAAACACATGATATAAAATAAAACTTTATTTTATATTATGTGTTTAAGATGAAGTTCAATAGGAATTGAAGTCGATTGGAAGTGATTGAATTTGAAAAAAAAAATTATATAAATGTTTTAAATCCATCCTTGCTTACCTACTGATGAACGTAAAGCCATCAAATGTTTAGTAGTGCTTAAATGTTTCTGATTATTCCCCTGGTGATCAATTGGTAAATATTTCAAATCGAAATATATATTTAGTACATATAAATTTTCGTGCAGTATACATGTGGAAACATTTTGTAAGGCCTCTGGTGGTTTCCTCAGTTATTTTTAAAAACCAAAATGTTTTTTCTCTGTTCTAAGCCTTCTTAGAGTGATACTTTCCCAAGCAATGTTTCTGTCTCCATCATCATGCCCGTTTCCATTTAACAAGATAACATGATGCAGCATGTGAATGTCATTTTGATCTAATCCACACACAGGATTCCTCTTACGAATTTGCCCTAACATAAGTTTTCGTTTTAGGGATTATAAAATTGGGTTCTCCTATTTGCCTCTTTATCAGGCACATCACCCGAACCTGGGAGGTCTCTGGGGCCTTAAATCCTCTCACCGTAACTGTCAACTCTTCTGACGTCTAACAGCATGTTTTTTTTTCATGGTCTGGCTACCGAAGTGACTTTCGTTCTATTGGGGAATGAGGAGTCATGTTAGTCGTATTGAGGAGTTAATTCCAGAGTAGGGAATCAACTCTTATTAAGCATTATTTTTTAATGGATGTTACACCCTTGCCAAGATTAGTAATTCTCCGGATGTTGAAGAAATTTTCTTTCGAGTATCATAAAATGTATATCCCATTGAGATTAGGCTACTTTTCAACATCAGGAGATATATCAAAATCACTTAGTTTTTCTTGAGGAAACATGTTGTGGTTCTGTTTCACAAGTTAGATCTGATCAAATAATATTGAAACAAACTTGGAATAATTTGTAGTGATAATGCTTATTATCAAATAGGTAATTTTTTGGCAAATCCAATATCCGGAAAATCATGTTATTGATTCTCTAGATTCAACATAATTTTAGATTACGAAATATATGTAAGGCAATTCTTTGGGTATTAATTATTTCTTAGCCTTTTACGCTGGAATATAAATTTCTTATTTCAGTTGTTAATATTATATACATAGCACATTCATTCGAAATATGTGGCTAATAGTTACATACAATTTACGTATATACAATTTTTGAAAACAGATCGTAGTTAACAAACCTCATGAGAAAGTTTTATGCAACTTATTTTTAAATCCTCAATTACGCATTTCAAATGAATGCTAGAGACCGAGTCATACATGTGAATTTGAAAATCGAGCATCATCATGATACGTAGACATATATCAAGTTATAAGTCAGAACGGAAGTTGTTGAATCATGGGATTTACATATGCATGATCTCAGTTGTTAATTCAACGATGTACCTCGACGTAGGTCTGAATAGAGATGGGCGCCGCGCCGATTACGCCAGCCGCCGACTATATCGGGCACGCCGCCGCCGCCGAAGAAATAACTACGGCGCGCCGCCGCCGGAAATTTTATCGGTGGCGGCGCGGCGTGGCTTGGATTTAAAAACAAAGTCCCACAGTCGAAAATATGCTGACAAGTAATTCGAAGAGATACGCTTTGAACTAATAGAACTCACCTCGGGCTTTCCACGAGGGCGCTGAGTTATACGTGATATCGATACGTGTTACGATTAGGCCGTTTGCACACGTGCCGGCAAAATCGGTGCCAGTGTAGGAGTCGAGGAGCACTTAACGGGCAGGAGTCACTGTACAATGAGTCCCACCAGAAGGTGGTGTTCACTTGACAAGTGTGCCTTACCCGGGCGGGGTACACTTTACTCAGGCGGCTATCACTTAACGCATAGTTTTCTTCACATGTTAGCAGTTTTTTGCCTTAGAATTTGCGGAAACTTGTTTCTAATTATCAGACATAAGTTTTAATGGAATTATAAATTATTATACCATATCTTACTATTAAACAAAGTTATTAATTTTAAATAAATGAAAAAGCTATTTATTGTCGGTTTTTCCATTATAGTTACTTGAGTTTTGAGTTGAATAAAACTTAAACAAGAATGTCCACAGAAAAACAAGTTCTAACAAATTTTTGCTTAATATATTGCATGTGTAACTATGTAATAGAATTTTTTTTGTTTTTATCTTTTTGGTACTTTATCGCAGTCAGAAATAAATAAGTTCCCGTTATTTCGCGCTTTCAAAAAGAGCGCCCAATTTGAAAAAAAATATCTAAAAAATCATTAATTTAATTTACACAATATTGCGGTATATATTTTAAATCAAAATTAAAAATTTAAATTTATTTCCTTGCCACCAGATAAAATGATTAGCGATTATGTAAAACAACTTTTTCTCAGTGATGAAAGTAGATACGATTGCAAACTTGGTTTCGTTACTAAGCTCTTGGTAGAATTTTTCATAATACGTATACATAATAACATATTTCATACGTAATGTAATTCATATAATACATTGCGGAAGATGTAACTTCCGGTGTGTGTTCGTTTTCGAATATTTATAATAGAAAATAGGGATTTAAAATAACACAAATAAAATTCAGTCTTTTCTCAGAATACTATCTCGCTGGATGTTTTTAATGAGTGAAGTATAGCTAAAAGTAGGCAGCTACTTTTTTGAACGCATTTTTCTCAAACCTCTCGACATTCCCTTCAAAATTTTCAAGATGTATTTTCCCAGAATATTTATCAGGAAATTTAAAAGTATCGAAATAATATCATAAAAGTAAGCAAATTATCAAGAATAAGAACTTCTTCGTTTCTGAAATGAGAGTGAGTATTTAAAGAACAAGTACAAACAAATTCGCTACGAATTTCCAAATTTTTCATTTAAAATATTTTTATCATCTTAGTTTTCCTTGTAAATATGATAATAATTAACTATAATTAAATTTCACTGAACAGCTTTCAATTACTGTATCTCCATTTGGCAAGGACGTCGCCAGAGGGGGGCACTGGAGACCTACTCGTATTTTGGTTCGGGATGTGTTGTAGAAACAATTTTTTGGCACGAGCGTATTTGAAAAGAATTTAGACCCAAAACAAAGTCAAGTGTTGGATTTAAACACCAGTGATGGGAAAAGTACTTCCTCGTAGGAAATTCATTTATACCTCCAGCGCAGCACAAATATTTCAACAATACTTTGTAGCAGAGTCAACAGCCATCCCTCCTTTCCTTCGCCCCTTCCCTCCCGAGAGAAAAAAAGTTCGGTTTCAGGGTGAACAATGTAGTTAGAACCGCATCTCGATGCAATCAGAGCGGTTATGCGATTATGTCCTCTCTCTCAAACTTCCTTGAGTATCGTCCGACAATCGTTGGCAGAAGACAAAGGATTCAGTTTTTTTTTCGTTTTCCCTTCAAAATGGACATAAGAAAGTGTTGCGATGAGTATTTTGCAAATATGTGGTGCAGCGAGTGGGGGGGGGTTTAGGGGTTCAACCCCCCCCCCCAAGATTCAAGTCCTATGACTAGCTCTGTGCTTTTTTCTGCTGTAGAGTACAAAACCCCAATCATTTGCTTGATAAATTCAGCGAAAGCTTTGCATGCCAGTAAATATGGCTCCGATTACAGCCAAGTTGATGTTTTCGGTAGCAGAGCAGGCCTAGAGCCGACATCGAAATCAATGGGACGCTACGAGTGTTTCGCACTTAATGTTCAACGTATGCACTTCTGAACCATATCCTCTTATTAGATGACTCACACCATAAGATAAGATTCCCATGAGAAGAATTTGAAAGTGCTGATTCCTTGCAAAAACACAAGGGAAAATTCGAGAAGTAAATCGAAACTTACACCCTGAAAACAGAAATTAAGATTACGTTTGAGAGACAAACAGATTGATAAAACGCTCAGTTAGATCTACTGCACGTGACTGTTTTGAGGGTGTGAATGCAGAGCTAGGCTCGTGAATAGTGCTTTTGAGAAATTCACAGGGAGCAGTTCGAAGGAGAGTTTAGTTTGGATTTCATAAAATACAGATTTACATCCGAAATTTTTTTCACAGTCCGCTAATAGCTCGAGGCTTCTATCGGGAAAACGGAAGGTCTATGTGTTTTTTGTATAATGACCATTATTAGTTGCATAAATTAGGATTGTATTATTTTAGGGCTGTTATCGGAGGGCACATCACAAGATGAGTTTAGTGACAATTCCAAAGGTACTGGTTCCTTTATTAATCATTCTGGACGAATAAAAGTCTGTACAGTAGACTCTTCATTACTCGGGATGATATAAAATATACTGATCCTTATTTTATAATTACCCGTTAATTTGCTGTATAGTTACGAAAATAATTCAATAACCGGGTTTCCGTAGTAATTTGTAAAACTATTGGAGCAATACATGATATCAGTAAAAATTAATTAATTTTCGTTTATATTATTTATAATATTCCACTTTGGAAGCAAATGAGTCAGCTGAAAGGTATTGTGCACGTAAGGTGCGAACAGATTTATAGGAACTGTGACTTGATGACTTGAAATAAATTTCAGAAACTGTTAAAACTGTGACTTAAATTCTTCAGCTTCCTTTTCGATGCAGCCAATTTTTTTTCTGGTGATAGAATCCCACGAATCTCATATCTTATCCTGTCAACCAAGTGGTCATACAATGCCTATTCGAAATTTAAATTCATAGAAAATTTTTGTTTTCTTTGAAAACTCACAGTGCGTATGACTGGGTTTTGTATCAGCTCTCTACAGGTTAAGACACCTATTACTTAGTCTAAATAATTGTAAGTTGACATCTTCATTTTTTCCACCTTGGTATGTAACTTGATTTCTGCAAATTCAATTATAATATCAACAATAATCATGAGTATACTGTATTTTTTAATGCAGCCGAATTTTTAATGCTCGGTTTGTGACGCATTCAATTGATTACTTAGCTAATACATAAATAACGAAATCAGACTTAATTGTAAGCCTACCAGAAAATTCTTATATAAATGTTTTTTTAACGAAGCGAAACCATCTGATAATAATTATATTTTGTTTCTTAGAAGAGGAGCTAATTTTAAAAACAAGGGATGAAGTCACAAGAAACCTGCTTATGATATAGTTTTATAACGGAAGATATTCTAATAAGCATGGGCGCGGCAATGAGTGGATATTACGTATTATGTCGCTTGCCAAATAATCGTTACTAATTTTTTTCCTTCTCACACTTGGCAACCTCTTGGAAGAAAGAACTCTCAAAGATTCGGGAAGTCTATATCTACAACAATAATACACTTTAGCATAGAAAACATGACTTTTTAATAGATATTGCACGTATCCAAACTATAAATCCAAACAACACTTATAAGTTTCCAAAAGTTCGGTTATGTAAACTACTATGTTGGAAAGATTAATAAGTTGTCCATATAAGCGTTAAACTCCTCTAGTTTTCAATGCATTTAGTTTTTGAAAGAATTGACATATTTGCAGTAAGTAACGGGCATGAATATACTATCCCCTGTAAGTTAAGCATTTTTCGTTTCCTTGGACCCCCCCCCCATTGGCAAATCCTGGCTGCGCCACTGTATCCATGACAACTATGCGTTGTGCAAAGATATTGTTGACAGAGTGTAACCTACTGCTGAATGTTATTAATATATTTATTTAAACTCCTCTCATTCATTCATTTGCTTATTATTCTTTTAGTTTGTTTAAACTTAAATGTTTTGATTTGTGTTCATCATTTATACATTTTTTATTTTCTGGAAATTTCAATTGAACGTCTATTCCTGGATTCCATACTTGAAAAATGTGGCGCAAATGTGATGCTAAAACTAATTCACAACAGTAGTAAATCCATTGATCGACATTCTACTGGCTATTTGTGCCCAATTTGTGATACCACTCTTTAAACGTTCTTAAAGTAATGTAGCGTAATTATTAGAAGCATGCTTTTGTGAAAATAAGGAAAGCAATGTATTGCCAAATTAATGCCTTTACGGCACAGAGCAAGCTAGAATCGAAAAATGCTGGCCAAGAATAAGGCAATTTTTTTGAGTGTGAACTTTGAAACTTCGCATTGCCATACCTCAATAAGTTCTGCATATAATATTTCCATACAGCGTATTATGTGAGCTCGTTTTCCTTAAATCGGAGGGTCCGAGAGAGGATAAGTGAAAGAAATATAACTTATAAGACATGTTGCATGAAGTGAGTATTTCACCAACAGAAGCTAATTCGGAGATCTGATGGAAGTGGTGCAATAATTCAAATATTCAACTGTGATCACTTAAAAAATCAAAACTAAGCTTAAGGGTTGATTATTTAATACTGTATTGATTTTTTCTCGACGATTCTACTAATTTCGGTTTGGTTTGAGGCTGAAGATTTTTGCAAAAATCTAAACCTGGCATTATTCGTGAATTTTGGTCAATTTTGACCACTTGTAGAATTTTAATAGGTAGAAATCAGCGTAAATAATTTGGTAGTAATAGGCAGGATTTATTCGAGAATTGCCAGTACTAAAGTCCGCACTCAAGAAAAGGATTTTTTGCCAGTTTTTTTCGATTCTAGCCCATTGTGCTGCGTAGTCAAGATAGCTCTACATTGTCTTTATTGATATGATATAACTGTAATAATGTACTCTCAGATATTCGAGGTATTCGCCTTTTTTCTGCCGTATACGAACGAAATTTTCCACGCCGCCGGTTACGCCGCGCCGCCGCCGACGATTAAGCAGTCAGCGTTCACGCCGTTACGCCGCCGCCGCCGCACAGTGGGCTAGAATCGAAAAAACCTGGACAAGGGGCTAAAAATGGTTTTTTTTGAGTGCGGTTATTGAAACTTGCCATAGTTATTGAAAAATGATTGAATTTTATGTTCCCGCTCGTTGTTTTTTAAAATTTTTAGGCGTCAAATAGATACAGGGCGTCAAACTTGAGAAATTTTCACGAAAACGGGAAGTTTCGGATTTTTCGGAAAAACGTTCAAGTTCGTTGATATATAGTTGCTTTTGAGAGAAGCTGTTGGAAAAAACAACACAGCAGTAATCTAGAATTACTCTTTGTCTTGTAATTCGCTGAATGTTTCATGCTCTAAGATGGTTCTTTGGCTATTTAAAGCAACAAAATGGCGGACACCTTTTACGGAGAAATTTCGAGATAAAGTAAGGAAATCAACTAGGTAAACAGCGATGGACTATCAAGTCTCTTATACTACGTCAATCTACAAGGCTTCTAGATATGAAATCTGAAGAGACTGTTTCATTTCAACTGCTACCCTGTGATTGCGGTGGACTTTTCCTGAGCGCTGTGCGGTCCGGCTGGGCGCCGTAGAATACCCAAATCCGGTTTCGGTGTCTTTTTGGTTATGTTGAGTCGAAAATTTTGCTTCTTTTATGTTTAATTCTGGTAAACCATATTAAAAACTTATTTTAATACACTTTAAGATATGAGTTTGAGACTATTAATTTACATAGTAAATGCGGAATTGAGAAATTTTGGCACATTAGAGACACTGGTCTATATTATATTTTTACCAGTAAAAATAACTCTGGCGAACTTTATATTTTCTATCCTGGTCAAAAATACTGTTAACAGAATTGAGCAATCTTCTCATCTGGCAATTTAGGCGACCCTTATTTTATGGGCCCTGAGTTAAGTACGGATTACGGCACTCTAGTGCAATGCCATCATCCGTACGCATCCGCCCCTTTGCTAGGGCTATTGGGCACGTGCCTTCGGAGTTGTTAGGAAAGAGAAAATATTTTGGAAGTTTCTGTTTTAATCTTTCTTTGAAGGCAAAAAGTTATTTTCTTGTGCTTTTGGTTTTCGGATATCATGCCACAGTATTTTGGCTTCAAGAGAATTCACGAGATACAACGACGATCCGTTTGTTGTTATTTTTTTACCATGAATGATGGGAATCTTAAATGTTTTTATACCAAAAATTGCGAATCTAAGTAGTGAATTGGGTACTTTTCATCATTCAGTATGGAGAATTTAGCAACAGATCCTTATTTATTTCCGTTTTTTAAATAGTCTTTTACTTGATGTTTATTAAAACATAGGATTGTCTTATGTGAAATGCATTTTTTCGAAATTACTTGATTGGTGATTCATCAAGTAATTATAAAAGTGAAGGAAACCGAATCAATATTGGATAGAAAGAATCATCTGCTGAATTTTTTGATTCGCAAGTTGAACTTGAAAGATTAAACTCTGATGTGAATGATTCTCTTAGGTACTGCCTTGCTCCATATCCAGAAGGGATTTCCGTTTCGAAAGAGACTTGCGAAGTGAATTTACAATCTCTGCTAGCACATACAGCGTCAAGAATTGTAGCTTCAGTATCAACAGTACAAGCCTCAAAGCGTAAAATCAAATGCTCTCTAACCAGCAAATATGGTTTCTTTGGAAGCTCTGGCCATTCACTGTATAAGCAAGGATGGCAACAAGAGGAAAAATTTTACGAGTTCTTATTCGTGAGATCTCTCGTTCCTCTCCGTTTAGTCAACGATAATACAGGTGAATAGCACTAATTCAGCATTTTACTCAAACTTCATTTTTTCAAGCTACTGCTGGGATACTGCCAGTCTCTACGTAAATTTGTATCATTGGTACTATATGCATCCAACAGAACATAGAGTACTTATTCACGGAACAGGAATATAAAAAGATGCGATTCTTCCGATGGGAGAGCTATGAGAAGAAGCCATGGAAGCTAGAAACAAAGATATCAGGAGGTTTCGGGTAAGATTCACGAGGAAACACTCGAGAATAGCCACTAATGAGGATTTAATAAAAAGGCTGCTGGTTACATCAAATGCCAGGTTTACCATGTAAGGCACATTGAAATCCAAGAAGAAAAGGATCCTAACAACAGAGTTAAGAAATCTCATCATCGACGACCGAGAGAGTGAGTTATTTGAATCCGAGGATTCAGATGAAGAATATTCTGACGACTGAGTGGGAGGAACTTAATAAGGGAATGAAATACGTTAATTACAATAAATAATTGAGATGTAAGCAGCCATTCCGACAATTAAGGTAATATGTGTAAAATTCACAGGAATATTAACAATTTTAAGAGTTTTTATACGTATTAAACAAACTAACAAACAATTTCCCTAATGTGCCAAAATTTCTCAATTCCGCATTTACTATGTAAATTCATAGTCTCAAACTCATATCTTAAAGTGTATTAAAATAAGTTTTTAATATGGTTTGCCAGAATTAAACATAAAAGAAGCAAAATTTTCGACTCAACATAACCAAAAAGACACCGAAACCGGATTTGGGTATTCTACGGCGCCCAGCCGGACCACACAGCGCTCAGGAAAAGTCCACCGCAATCACAGGGTAGCAGGTGAAATGAAACAGTCTCTTCAGATTTCATATCTAGAAGCCTTGTAGATTGACGTGGTATAAGAGACTTGATAGTCCATCGCTGTTTACCTAGTTGATTTCCTTACTTTATCTCGAAATTTCTCCGTAAAAGGTGTCCGCCATTTTGTTGCTTTAAATAACCAAAAAACCATCTTAGAGCATGAAACATTCAGCGAATTACAAGACAAAGAGTAATGCTAGATTACTGCTGTGTTGTTTTTTCCAACAGCTTCTCTCAAAAGCAACTATATATCAACGAACTTGAACGTTTTTCCGAAAAATCCGAAACTTCCCGTTTTCGTGAAAATTTCTCAAGTTTGACGCCCTGTATCTATTTGACGCCTAAAAATTTTAAAAAACGACGAGCGGGAACATAAAATTCAATCATTTTTCAATAACTATGGCAAGTTTCAATAACCGCACTCAAAAAAACCATTTTTAGCCCCTTGTCCAGGTTTTTTCGATTCTAGCCCACTGTGCGCCGGCTTCATTTTCCCCCTACGCCGCCGCTGACAAAAATCATAACGGCGCCCATGTCTAGGTCTGAATGACATCTCTATATTACTACCATGATTGCAATCTTTATATTCATTATTATCACCCACAGTTTGTATTCTGCATAATGCTATATTTATGGGGTGCCTTGACCGAATGATTTCTGAAGTAAATGAATTGTAACTTCGAATTTCTACACGAAAAATGCTAATTTAATATTACGCTGAGAAAAACGTGAAAATATTTTATCTCCGAGAGTATAAGTGTACGTTTTTCATGCTAAGATTGTAAAGAGGTGCCTCTGATAACACCTTTCGGAATCCTTATTAATATTCAGCCTCCCTTAGCTGCCCTCCTTCATCCAGAGTAGATCGTATCCGGAATCTGGTTTTCGCCTCAAGCACTCCTACATCCTCCCTTCCAGTCATTACCAATAAATCACCTCCCCCACTACCAACCCATTCCCTAAGCCACTTTCACTTTCCTCCTTCTTTTTTACATCTTCCTTTCTTCCTTCTCCTTATCATTCTTTGTCTTCTTCCTTCTTTTACCATGTCTTTCATGACATAGCTCCTCAAGCATTCCTCGTTCCCATCTTTCCTCTTTCTTTCCACTGCACTGTCAGTCAGTATATCCTCTAAACGACACGGAATCAGGCGTAACTTTGTGGTAGTTATTAATTATATCAAAATCCATATTGAGGAAACTTTTACTCCTTTACTTCAACCACAGAAAAGAAATTTTCTGTGTTTTAGTAAAAGTTTCCTCAATATGGATTTTGAGTATGTCCTCTTTTTATATTCCATCAAATAATCTCTAGTTGTAATTAGTTCTTATTTTTCCACGTGTTTATTAAACGGATATAAATCGCCCGTAGAACAGGCAGGGGATCCGCTCAGGGAGTAAAAGGGAACAGAGGAATGAAAAGTCAATGGCTCCTGTCTCACCGTCTTTATTCCATTCAACTCCCCGTCGTCCCTCTTGGACACAGTTTTGTATACAGCTTAAATTGACTAATAGTGCTGACCACTGTGTTGGCCACTGAATATCTCCCATATATATATAATATCTCCCGCATTGCGGCAATGAGTAATTATTTTCGTATTTCGATTGGATTGGATTGGATTCGATCGGCCATGTTGCAGAAAAGTTGCATTTGGTATTTTGCAACGTAGCCGTTTCTGCTGAACCAGCTATGTGGATTTTCTTTAGCCTCTTACACCGATTAAATTTAATTTCAAATAGGACTAGTAGGATTGTATGAACTTCCGCCAGAATGGTTTTTGGTCGGAACCTTAAGCCCTTCCCTATTAGGTAAGAAAAACCTTTGCGAGTGAATAAGGCTTAGTTGGCTACGTGAGGAGTGAGTTAGCATACTGTCCCTTTGCTCTGCCAGTCAGAATGCTACGGATAGCGTTGGTCCTCGAAAGTCTTGTTGAATGACCATATAAATAACACTTTGCATTGTATTTGATTTAGAGTAACCAAAATTAATAGAATTATTTAGTATAATTTACACCTCACTAGCTGTCTAACAGTTTATGTCATGAATATGAACAAGATTTAAGCGATAGAAATTGAAAAATATTTTTCACTCTATCATTTTCCAAAAACAGGGGAAAAACAATTTATAAAGGTCGTGTTTATTCGCTTTTCGCTGTTACATTTCGGGTTCCCCGTCATCCTCTAAATCAATTCCCAGTCTTATCACATTCTTTTTTTCGATGAATTCAATAACCAAGCATTTTGTATCTAAATATTTGTTCTCCATCTTACTATCGGGAAAAGAACCCGGATCTAGGAAAAATAATTGAGTTCATCCGTTGCGTTTTGTCTCTCCCCCTGTGTCCTCAACTCTGTTTTTGGGATCTCTCTCCCGAGTTTAAGGATTAAAGACATGAAGTATGCGAGGATCTACCTCAGGACCATGGATCTCCTCCATTAGCTCTGGAAAGAGGGTTCTCCGAGGAAATGCGAGGTAGGATCGTGGCAGCAATCGTTCTTCCACGGTCAGACCCTGAACGAGATTAGCTCCTCGAGATTTAGAGCTCTTTTCCTCACCTAAGACGGGGAAAGTGCGGGAAAGTAATCAGGAAAGGGTTTAAAAACCTCTGGAGACTTGACAAACCTCAAAGGAGGCCGAAATTAAGATAGGCTGTTGGGTGGGTATCAATTTCCCACCGACCTCTTAAGGTGGAGGACCTCTTCAGGTAAGTCTCTGGGAAAGTGGTCGATCCGTAGCGCGGAATAGTAAAATTTTGTGAGCCTAGGAAAATTCATATCAAATACCTACGAAGTGAATGCCTATCGCTGTAAAGAACAGTATGAAAACACTCTATGAACTAATCTAAGAAACTAACTCCAGGAACTATAAAAATGTTAACTATGGAAAGAGTTTTTATGAGATTATCTAGGACAAAGAACGTAAAATTAATCCCCCAACATATTAATTCATTGAATTTTTGCCAAGACGAAATGCAAGCGTATTGGGATATTCTAATGGGGTAACTTGCTATAATACGGCCACTACAGTAGCTGTGAAAGCCTACCAGAAGCCCTGAAAAAACTCAACTTATGTATGTATCTCTTATTTAAAAAAATAAATTTAATATGTTAATAACCTAAATATGTAATAAATATAAAAAACTTAAATATGTATCTCTTATTTAAAAAGTAAGAGATAAACATTTTGGAAAAATAGTAATTATTTATATATTTGTATTGAATTACTTTGTTCTTATGCGTAAAAACATTACTTTTAAGCATATCTCTATCTAATGGTGAGAATATATTTAAATGGTGATTAGAAATAGCTAGTGTTAAAGTTATTGTGTTTGCTAATAATTTTGTAAAATTATATTAGTATGGTATCAATATAAACGAAAATGTATTAGTTGCCACTGTAGTATTAGTCTAACTGCAAAAAGAAGAATATAATCAATAATTAGAAATAAATGCTTCAAGAAGGATTGCAATTTTGAGTCCTAACAATATAAAAGGTTCGTAAATATAATGATAAACCAACATATTAAAAATAACCAATGAATAAAGAATAATTTTTATCTGGCCCTATTTAAGAGCCAAATTATTCAAACAATTTCTATAAGGAACGCTCAATGACAAGTATTACCTAAAAAATAATTGGGATAGCTTCCGCTTGACTCTTGGGTTCGAGTGAAGACATATTCTAGTTCTAATCTCTGTGGGAGTAGGAATATTGTATCGTAAGGAAATCCCAAT
Organism: Sympetrum striolatum; assembly: GCA_947579665.1. NCBI lineage: Eukaryota > Metazoa > Arthropoda > Insecta > Odonata > Libellulidae > Sympetrum > Sympetrum striolatum. The sequence continues at coordinate 48,246,604 of OX388351.1, read as the reverse complement.
GTTGAATAATACACCACTACGTTTAAGAAGTTCCTTATTTTTCTCGCGAAAACGCCGAGAAGGAGAAATTAAAAATTCTGGTGGAAGATAGCACCACATGTTGTGGACACAATTACCTATCTCTTTCTTATCTATCACGAGAATTTCACATTCATTTATTTACTATTAGGATTCAAAAACAGCTATAGGTGCCCTATTTTATTGAAAAGTTCTATCATTCATTTCTCCTGCTAAGCGTTTTCGCGGGAAAAAATAAGTTCGATAACGTTTTGAATAACGTAGCAATATGTTTGAAAATATGTTAGCACCAATGATGATATGTCACGCATAAATATATACGTATATACTAAGTGCAATGGGCAGTATCCATGTGGCCATGATACCAGAAATGGTATTATCCAGCCGAGCTCATATAAACCTCTAGTATGTATAGCATAGAGTTTCAAATGGTATGAACTTTCTATTAGAGGAGATCGGTGACGTTTCTTCCATCATTCTCCATCGTAGTGAAAATTCATGAAAGAAGGATAGGTAAAGCAAATTTCATTGCCCTGGCTGCACTTCGGATAATGCATAACCGTAAGTTTTTGCTTCACCAATCTCTCTTGGCCTGTGGAAAAACTTTGACTTCGAATGCACACGCCGTGGATCTTCCGAGGAGACCCAACTTTCTGTCGGATACGGTATGAGGAGAGGGATGCGGTTTTAATGCTCGAGAGATGTATGCAGTGGCTAAATTTAGCATGATCAAGGTGAAGGGATCAAGCAAGCTATGATAATTATGCTCCTTGTAAAACTTGACGGTCTTGACTTCTGCGGAGATTAATGGCGATGGTTTGTCCAATAAGTTTTGAGATAACTCCCTAGCCAGGGTAATCCCATCACGGTTTCCTCGTCCGAATTGTAATCCCCTCCTCTATTCATAGTGGCCTTCGTCACCCAATGATTCACGTTCAAGGAGTCCTAAGATGACGTGATTGCAGAGTACCGTGTGTTCGACCATATTGTTCTTGTAATGTGCTCCTAGTGGTACTCGATATCGTCTTTTGGTACCGATTGAGCGTACTCGAACTACTTCGAACAGATTCAATGAAACTAAATATCATGACCCGATGTTTTAGAGCATAGGAACCTCCACTAGCAGCATCAGATCCCTTAGTGACTTCACGGACAACAGATTATTTACGCAACGAAGGTTAAGTAATATAAGGTATAAGTAATTCAATAGGCATCTTTAATTAAATGCTTTTTATTAAGGTGATATTTTAAAATACTAAAATTTCATCATGCTATTGACTAATAATATGTAAAATTAATTGAATTATCACATAATACAGATTGATACATTGAAATACGTCGCATAATTTTTCAACATTTATCTCAGATCCTTACCTTGTAATTAAAATTTTAACTCCATCTATTCCAGATTTATTTATTCTCTCTTTGTCTTCGTTCACCTTACTTTAGGTTTGATTACTCCAACGCGAGCTTTATTCATACTTCTCTCATATTTTTAATCGTTTAGTACTATCTCTTACGACCCTATGTTTTATGGATCACAATGTTTCAACGAATTAATTCATAGCGTAGAAGACTCCAATTAAAACAAATTTTAGTAATAAGATTCCAGGTTTCACAAGAGCAGAACTCACGAATAAAGAAAAACTCGCTTGGTAGAGTCCACAATTGAGTCTTTCTTTATTCGTGATCATAAAGGAGTTCCACCATGCCTCACCTCAACCCGTCATGTTTAAAGAGCATAAATGTTTATTTCGTCATCGAATCATTTTTCGGTGTTAGTTCATGGACCCTTTTATTTTTAAAATTACTATTTAAAATTAATAATTGTTTGAAATTCTTGCATTTTCTATCATGCTCAAATTTCTCCCCTATTCCTGTTGTATTTTTGTGATTTTCCAATTTCTTTAGCATGGTTTACCAACTTACATAATAATTTATAACCTTATATTTTTCATAAAAATGTAACTTCCACTGTTATTAGTTTCACACATTTCTTTATTTAATTTAATTTTAAGTATTTATCATACGACTTGCAAGAAGATGGTAAATACCGAGAGCGAAATTAAATATTTGACATTTAATAGTACGTCTCCCATAGGGGGATATAAAGTTAAATAGCTTGGACCCGGTTAATACAGAATGTCATTAAGAAGTTACGGTTAATCAAATCAGGAGTCTATTCAATATCTCCGACGTGCTAACATAAACACAATGCCGAGTAAACTAATTTTCGCTCGGTGGGGAATATCCCATTCATGAAATTCAGATTTTACGGGGACCGCTAATAAAGGCGCGACGACAGAACGCGCGTTGAAATGATGTCGTTTTTAAGTGGCAAATCTCATAGCGCTGTCTATTTTAAATTAATGGACACTTTACTAGCTTGCACGTATGTAACTTAATTTGAATAAAATTTAGTACACATTGAGTTAAATCGGCTTTCTATAATCATGCCACTCAGGTACATTTTCTTTGGCTTTCTCAATGTATATTTACAAAAAATAAATTCAAAAGGTGAATCCCAAGGATCCTCTAGTTTTGTTTGTCATGCTATGCCTCCTTCTTTGGCATGGGTCGCTCTATTATCTAGCCCTTTAGTAAAGTTATATAAAATTTTTTCAATACTCATTTGATACCATAGAAGCCTGAAATACATCACGTTTTCAAGTAGTGTTTTGTGGAAGCAAAGGTATCGTGAAGCATAAACAAGGGTTGTATGACCAACTGAAAATCTCGGAACTGTCTTTAGATGCGAAAATCGTAACATCCTTAATCTTCTAAGTGGAATGTTTATCATCAGAGCAAAAAATAATCATGCTTGTGCCTTTATTTCCAATTTTTAGACCAATTAGATACGTGGGGTTCGCTTTTCTTACAAGTCGCAATGTTACCCTGCAAAAAAAAGATTATACCTTGATATCAAGTTCCTATGTTATAGAAAAATTACCGTACTCTGAAGAATTGAATAGGTATATCCTTGTAAGATATTTTATGGAGTAGATAAGTATAGAATATAATCATGTAGTATTAAATAGATTAGGGGTGTAAAAGGAGAGAAAAAATAAGGAGTACATCTATAAGAGAGGAACTAGGAGTTCAGGCGATGTCAGAAAGATTAATAGAGTATAAAAAGATAGAAAGAGTATCTATTTCGAATGCCTAGAGATAGATTTCCAAAGCAAGCCTTGGAATATAAGCCATTAGGCAAAAGTAGTGTTGGAATACCAAAATTGAGACGGTAAAGTGAAGCCGGAACTGGCTAAGAACCCAATCCTGGAAGGAAGAAGAAGATTAATTAGATAAGTATAAAATATGATCAGTTGCATCTTTCAGTTACAACTGCCTTGATTTACTTCTAAAATGTAATAATACGATCGCTTTTGAGGTATGAGTGATAATGAGGGATGATGTTCATTTTGATCTCTACTAATCTGACACCATTACATTGTAATTCGCAGAATAACTATTCTGTATTTATGTGAACCTTTTTGAATCGAAGCATCGTATCTCGATTTGGTTACTAAAGGCAAATGACCTCACCCCCTATCTTCTTATCAAGTCTCATTCCCTCTCCAAAGCATTTGGTTGCAAAAGTTGAATGGAATGAAGATAATCACACTTTGGATATTTTACTATAGCGAAAAATGCTGATAAAAATTGATATGGAAAAATTCTGTATTCGAATAAATTATGAATGACATAAATTTCAAAATTTCTATTTTCTCTCGGTTTTTTTAAGATCCATACAAACTTTGGTTCATTATCCGTTCATTTATCATTCATCGTCCCTCATGCTGCGGTGCGAGCTTACGGCAACTTACGTCATCAGCGAATGGCCAAATTAGAGTCCCGTAATCAGATCCGATACTTAATTTTAACGATAACAGTTTCCACCATTAACGCGCGGAAAGGTTCCCACACCGCTGTGATGCGAAATTCATGCTCCTTTCGGCAGCCAAACATTACCCCTGAATCCCTTAGTTTCCCGCCTCAAATGCATATTCCATATCCAAACAGCGTCACCTTCTTTAGGCCCCTAGGGGTGCCTAAGAACGTGTTCAAATGAGCCACGAAACTCCCCCTGGAGTTAAAACTCACCGTAATTGATAATGAATCTCTTTTAATGATTCTCCACCCCATTCATTCTCTACTTGCTCTTTCTGCCTTTTCTTTACTTTTTCTAATAACTTAGTATTTATTGAATCGGAATATTATAATACGGAAAATAATAGCCATTCACAAACTGCTTTGGCCAAAATTAATGGAATAACTAATTTAGGTAGACCGTTAAAACTTTACACTGTGTAATATGTTAACATTGCACTTCATAGTTTGACATTAATTACTTGCACAATTATATGTTACGATAATATAAAACTCGTATATTCTACTGTTTAAATATGAGTTTTTGCTCTTACTGAGCAAATAATTGCTTGTCAGCAGGTTCCAGATAAGTATTCTTATACAAAATTATAAAAATAACATAATTAACCTCTGTTTTAAAGTATAACACTGAATAAATATGAGTTAGTAGTTGAACGATACGTAAAATTCTGAAATATGTGATAATTTCCAGGTATAATGCAATCATTCATTTTAAAATTAAATAATATATATCGAAGGTCGAATTAGACCATTGATTTATAAGCTTTTTAGAATATTGTTGCAACATAAAATGTAAATAAATAAAATGATATTCCTTCCACCCATTTTTTGCATAATTCATCCTCTTTATCTCATTCCCTTCACATACTTTCATCTCAATAGCCAAGAGAAACCCCATGCAAAGGCTCCATTAATTGGATGTGGCGAATTTTATGTCCTCATTTTTCACCGGACCACTCTAATGGCGTGGCACTTAGTTTATTTTTTCTCTCCCGCGCCTCTAAATCTCTACAAAGTGGTGCTCTGAGGGGATCAGCACCTCATTATCGAAGGGCCCTCTGTGAGTTGGCTTATCGATTGAGAAGAGGCAATGAGGAGAGGAGGGGATTGGGTTTTTCGGCGGAGAAATACAATCGAATGGGCTTCCCATTAATTAATCATACCCTTCTGTGTTTCTCGCTTTGCCATAAATTGTGATTCTTTGAATTCAGCATGATATGGAACCTGATGTACCGAGGAGATAGAATTATATCGCAGTCGTTGTTTATCTCACAGCGAAGATAGAAATGGATGAAAATAATCAGATGAATACAAATATACTTCTCAAACAGAAGAAAAGATGAAACACAATACAAGCTACTAGCACTAAATTATAATTGACAACTTTTACAAATTTTGACGCAGTCGTGTCGTGCAAAATTTGTCCAATAATCTCTTTATATTTTCTGTAAATTTTTAGCAATGTTCTAGCTTAAAGCTGCAGTATGTGACGAACACTATATTTTTTATAATTGTCTCCTTTGTTATGTTCTGAGTGCTTAAATTAGTAAATGGTAGTATTTTTCTGAGCGAGAATTTTTCTGCTTGCTATAAAATAAAATTTTTCTCATATGACTGAGGAAACTGAAGAGCTTACTAACTAAGCTTTAGTTCAACCAGTTCAATTAACAAATTAATTTAATGCTACTAATCTGATCTGCGGAGATAAATTTTGTGGGCTTTTCAGCATTTGTCCTTGCTCTTCAAATTCCATTTACTGATGTTAACCTTTCAGTTGCTCCAAATGAATGAAAGAAAATTTACATAAATATTTAATATTATTTATTTGTGTAAACTATGGAACGTTTCTAGTACTAAACATTAACGAGACACCGTTATAGCAACTGTGGTAGTTACAAGTAATGATTGTTTGAGTTGCTTGAGTGGAATCATTACTTCCATGTGTTTCTTAAACGTTTTCCCTTATTCTCAGGCAATGGAAACATCTTTCTTCACGCTAATCAACTTGCTACCGCTGAGAAGGAAGTATCCGTGGAGGATGAGCATCACAAATTTGCCGCCTTGAGGTAGATGTCTTCCATTAGTCTTATAGTCTCTCAAATTTATTACAGGCCTCCTTAAAGAAGGAATTGTTTCTAGTATTGCTAAGGTATCCGCAAGAAATATTTTATCGGTGATTAAATACTGAGACAATTTCCTTAGGGTCTGAGAGAAATTCTTTTCCCATTCAAAAATCGCATTGCAATGAGGGATGTTTACAGAGTTCTTGGTAATATTGACCACTACATTTCACATCAAGTGCTGCTTCTTTCTAACGATGCAGTTGTTTATGCATGTATCTTGAAGGATAATTACTTCCGTATAAATTTTACAAGGAGTAAAACTTCCAAATTGAAGTTTTCACCACATTGTAAAATATTTATAGTAGTTTGAGGTCTGAATAATAAGAATCTGTATTGAGACATCTTACCGGCTCAGTAAAATCCCAATAAATGCCTAAACTTAGGTACCTATATGCATTCCACTTCTTAGTGGATATGTCTGCCAAGAGGTTTCAACTGAATGCCTGGGTCCTTAGCATTTTTTCTCTTCTCTCTGTAGCTTCTGCTATTTTTATATAATAAAACATTTCTAATCTTCTTCATCTTCCCATTTTTTGTTTGCCTTAATTTTCCCTCTGCGAATTTCCTCTGAAAGTAATTTCATCGTAACATATGCCCCAGCCCGAATGTCTTTTGATTTCTTTCGTTAGTTTCTCTCTTATATTCATCAGGACACCCTGATTTCTTAGTCCCGTAGCCTTTTAGCTTTTTCACAACAACATTGTAAGACTTTATAAGCAATCTTCATGGTTCTTTCTAGCTGCCTAAGCTTCTCTACCAGAAAACACCATATTCCAAAAAATAGGTCTATCAGTTCTACAGCTCTAATGGAACTCTATTTGTTGGCAAAATATACTTCATACTTTCATAAACTGACTAACCTCTTCTGCATTTTCTTGGTACAGTTTTCTTTTTTCTTTCCAAAACAACACCTCTCGCATTTTCTTTTAAGCATAAATATTGAAGAGAGTTGGTGACTGGAAGCATCTTTGTCTGACACCTCTTCAAATGACTATCTATTCTTTTTCATTATTTTCTACTTTTATATCTTAGAATCTCCGGTACTTTCAAAGAGCGTACATCGCTAACAATTTAATGAGGTGAGGTATTCTTCAAACTTTAGGAACGCTGCTAATTACTTTCCAGAGAGTTTTTAAGCTGCGATATTCGGAAACTTTTCCTCCGAAACGGTTTGTGAATTAATTTGCATCGATAGTCTTTGATGCCCTCTCGCTTCAATAGCCTTCCTCTTTTAACTTTTTCGTCAAAGAATTTCTCACTTAAATGAGTTTCGGCAACTCTTCGCTCAAAAGTACCTTTTTTCTTTTCAATCACTTTTTTTGTTGTCTTGACCTAAAATTAAGGTATCGGATGGATCTTAACCATAGCTGCGATATAACTGTTAATAACGTCTTCTACGTAAAATTGTATCGAAGTTATATCTCTAGTTATTGTTTTTTGTCGTATAAGATTATGGTTTACATTTTCACAATTTCTTCTGATATTCGTCGTTAATTCTTTTTAGATACACCCATACATTTTTAAACGTAATAAATAGAGATCAGATTTTAACTATTTTACTGACAATGTAAAGGTACAGAATTTACATTCACAATCCTATAAAAGTAAAATTTGATTACAAATCCAGCAGCCAGATAAACATATTTCTGTATAAGTTTTGAATAAGGTACGGGTACTGCTTTAAGGAATTTTCAATTTACTCATTCAAATCTATTCTTATATTTTTATCAGATGTTTAAAATATATTTGCCCAAATTTTTAGTGATAGATAAAGAAATTTCTAGGCTTCTCAATTAAATTCTTATACCCCTTAATTTAAAACCTTAGTCTTATTTTTAACTTATATATTATATCATTAATTAATTCAGGTATATATTATTATAATAAGTATTTTATCTCAACTTTTATACCTATGTTTACTTTCTTACGTGCTTGAACTGATTAGTATTATTTCTCTCTTTCTTTGGTTTGAACATGATGTGTTTTATAATTGGAACTCGTCATTATTTCACCAAAAGAGTAATGGCTTTACACAAAATCTAGAAATCCATATACAGGCAGTAAAGTAATGCGTCATCATTTCATCATTCTTGTATTCTTATTCAGTGCCGGAGTAATTCATTCGTTGGTCTAGAGACCGCGTAATAGGTGCTCATTTCAAATTTTAGGCAAAACAATTTCCGGGCGCCGACCAGTAAACTACTTTTTCCATCGTGTTCTGTAAATAATTTATATCATGGAAATGAAGATAGCAAGAGTAGACTCGCAAAATTCAGTGACGTGTAGATATGCTCGGAATGTGCCGCTGCTGTTTATTACCCAATTTGAGGCCATCCTCGGAATGAGGGAGCATTAATGAAGAGAGCTCTCCTAAAAAATGAGGATAGTCACGCGATACACTTGTTACTGTTTTAAAATGATGGGTTTCATTTATCACGCATGAACAGTCCCATTTTCAGCTCTGGATAAAGTATGCGAAAATGTGTTAGCTCATCAATTTGCTTGGACAACCGTGTCCAGATTCCGTTATGACTTTAGCTCTAATTAAAAGCTTTTAGAAAAGTTAAGTGTTTATGAATTCCGTCAAACATAGTCCTATCTCAGAAAAATTCTATAATGGCAAATTTTAATACTACACCATAAAAAAGGAAAACACGATTATGTTTTCGTGGAAGAACTGCATCATCAATCATCAATTTTAAAAGGAAACTTGCCGTTATATATACTAAAACTAGCGGGAGGAGGAAGGAAAGGTTCGTTTTAAAATTACCTTACTATGCAGTTTTTTTGCGAAACCATGGTCATGTTTACCTTTTTTCTGTGGTGCAGTATTAAAGATTCTCATCATGGAATTTTTCTTAGTCTCAATACTATAATGTGAAGCCTGCGCTATAGTTCATTTTGTAGCCGATTAAATTTATGTCACTACTTTCACAGCCTTGTGATGAGATGAAAATTCCTGGGTATGAATGTTACCTTCTGAAAAAATCATATCAGCGAAAACAGAGTTTTTTTTTAATCAGACAAACTCGTCAGCCATTGCAATTATTTACCTTTTGCTCATTTCCTATTTTAATCATCCTCAGGGATATTCATTTTCTTGCTTTGCCTTCATTTGTCGTTTTCTCATTTACTTGTTTTGAGATAGTATACACTCATGAAATGTTGCATGGACTTGTATTAAACTAAAATTTGTATGCAAGGAATGAAGCCATGTAGAATGTTGTGAATTAGCGAGACCGTTCCATTGCTTACATCCCAAGAGGACAGCATGGTCAATATGCATATCTATAGCAACCCTCTGCCAAGCGTCTTTTGTAATATTTTGATATTTTTCTGTGTATACTTAATGTTAACTTTCCTTGTGTCATCATAGAGCAAAACACACATTGAAAAAATAATAATTTCGAGGAGAAAACATATATAAATGGGAAATTTTCATCCATCTGAGGCTGAAGAAAAAACAGCTGCAATCAGGAAAATGAATAAAAGTACCATAAATGAGCAGGAAGGATGAATGACCGTCAATGGGCGACGTGAGGTAATCATTCGGCTGCATTCTTTATGGATTCATTAGCCTTGTTTCGGTGCTACGCTTCGATATCTAATTTATCATTGTGCATCGAATCATTCATAGATTTTATGTGGATTGAAATTTTTCAGTTGCAGTTGCAATTTCCCAGTATCACCGAATAAAAGCCACTGAATTTCAACGGGGTAGAAATGCTTTCAACAAAGATTTATTTATAAATGCTTTATATCAGCAAATAAAGCAAAGGAGTAGAATATTCAAAGAATTTATTTATTTTTTTAATATTTTCTTATTAATTATTATACACAGGAGATCCAAAGTACAAAAATAATACAAAGTTATACATAAAGCGTAATAATTGCTCGCACATTTTTTGTAACAAAGGTTTCGTATGAAATACTGTTTTCATTTTTTATTTCTATGAAGTTGTTCAATCTGTTAAAATGTGTTTATACTTCTCAATTGCTGACTCCGTCACTTTAAACTGTTGAAGAGTTACTTTCTCAATGAATATCTTGCCTAATATTATGATTACAGTTACAATAAATGACAAGTATTACTTTTATAATCCTTCAGCTTTCACAATCTGTCATTTAAAGGAACATAAAAAAAGAAATAATAGATTGAATACTGGTGCACCCTCATGACTTGCACATTTTAAAAAGCAAACATATTTTTTTCTCTGCTTAACAGATTCCCAGCCCTGTCTATCATTGCTTCTTAGAAGTAGCAAGAAGAAAAATGGAATTCAGAAGACCGCATCATATATCACTTCTGATCTTGTTTCCAAAGTCCCTCTGGTTGTTTTGAAAAGAATTTCCCGCGTTTTCCTATCGGTATTATCCACCATTTTGGCATACGTCATCAATCGAAAATTTTAATGCATCCATTTCAATTTTTAGTTTTAAGAATCTTTTCCCTTTCCGCTCCTTTACAATTGTCTCCAGCTCTTACATTCATTTCGTCTCTTCGTGGGCGTATCCATTCTGCTCGGGATTCACACCTTAAGAAGCGGCGAAATTACAGCGCTCCATTTCCCCAATATCCATTTCTGCTCCGCTGTTTGGACAGATGAGGGTCCCTTTTCATTCCCTCAACTCATATTGTACTGTGGAAAACTCACAGAGAAGAATAATGTGATGGAGCAAATTTTTATTATCACAGCAGCGGCCCAAAAAAATATTTTTTTACATAAAAATATTTTTCTTTACCGTGTAAATGAAAATGAAGCCGTCCGAGAAAGAGATGCATTTGTGAGAAATAATTAACCTCACTCAATTAAGTGATATCACACATAACTTAACAGTAATGGAGAGTAGAATACAAGGGGGAAAACTGATGGGAATACAATGGCTGGAGAAGATAGATGACATAAAGGGCGGGGTAGGTAAGATACCAAGACACGAAGTTAATGGCGTCGAATGGGGGATTTTTAGCCACATCAAACTGCCAAAAGGTTTATTTGTATTTTCAATATGTATCACTTACCATATTATTTTACGGGATTAAAATCCCATTTTCTTATCGAATCCGAACGCACCTTCAATATTTTCTATCCCAGAGTACCCCATGTACAGTCCTGGCCAAAATTAACGCAGCACCGGCCGTAAGGATCGCTAGGGAGGTGCTGCGTTAATTTTGGCCAGGAGTGTACATACATACTATCCATACATATTTCTTCTGTTTTTAAAGATACGTATTTCACTTCTCCTAACCATCTGATTGTATTTACTCAGTAGGTTTTCGAGTTATTTCTTTTCTTTCTTCGACTCTGCCCAAACATTTTTGTCACTGCTGTCCTTAATTTTACATAAAGATATCCTGGTGATCAATATTTTATTATAGCCAAAAGTAACCTTTGTTTATCGGTCGCACGATCTCGATGATGCTCGGAATTGTTATAAAATTTCTGAAGAACATACGAGTGATGGATAACAATAACACTGGTTAAATCTCTATTAATCGAATTATAAGAAAAGTTTACTCGTGGAGTCATTTTACTTTACTTTTTTGGACATGCTCCGCTTAAGTAAACTACCTCACTAGCCATTTTGCCTAATAAAATACATCCCCTCTAGCTTTTAGTAGTTGATATTAGGAGTTCTGAGATTCAAATGAGCCTTCGGATTGATCACATTGCTGGCTGACCTTTAATTTAACACCACGTAAAGATTGCATAACTGTATTTACATAAAATGGCGAATTTTGTTCACTGTAAGTTTTTATTTCATTAAAATTTCGATAAATTAGACAAAAATATCCTTAGTGTAGAAGTTCCCATCCGTTTCATTTTTGACGTCAAGACGGTTAACGATATGATTAAATGAGAGAATATATTGTCATTTGTTTGTAAAGTCTTTAAGATGACGCAGCGAGTTCCTGGATATTGAAACAGTTAAGAATCAGTTTTTTTTCTTCTAATAATATCATATAAAATCAAAGTTTATTTTTGAGAAGTTATATACATTTTATTTACCCTTAGAGTCATCATTATATTAAAATTATGTTTTACACCAATCACTGTGTAAATTTCAATCAAATCAGATATGCAGAAAATATTTGAAAGAAGGGATAAAGTAAATTATTCATAATAATCAAGAATCTGATAATGTGACCTGAGGTTTTGATTTGACCATTAGAATTAATAACTAAACTGACCCGAAAACAGAATGGCATTCAAATTATGTGTAATGGAATAAAATTTGGCGAATGCGAGTGAAACGTTATTAAGAATCGTTTTTCAATGAAAACCAAATAATTCCATAGGTTCTTTCTCTTTCGAACTGCGGCTCACGCATTTTTCAATAATTTTGGTGGCGAGATTAAATTACATTATTTACCGCGCGTTGTCCATTCCAATTCGCTCGTGACAATCACTCATAAAATTTCCAATTCCTGGTGATGGTAGACGGAATATAAATAACGAGTTTGATATAATCATTATTTATTATAATTAAATATGTCAATTATAATTTCAATCAAATCGGATCACGAATTATAATGTGCTTTTTAATACCTACGAAGCATAATTACGAATAGATGCGCTAAATTTGTATCTATTTTTGTTTTTAAAACCCTCATTGTTGAAATCATAACACTCCAGTAATCTCCACTCACTCGTGTATTTTTTGCCATGCAAGATTTGCTTAACAAGGCGTTATAAATAAGAAGCAATCATTACTAGCCACTTGCAAGTCTATGGTTGAAGGTCTTCCTCCCGAGTTACCCTAAAACACGCAATTATTTCATCGTATAAACAAATACTTAATGCTAGTTTTGAATTTTTAATTACGCTCCCAGGAATTAGCGAAATCATTTCAAATCATATATGCAAGGTATAGTAATGACCTTACTAATCACTTAAATATCATTCTACATTCTTTTCATGGTATGCCTAGCAATGATCTAGAACTGTACTTGCTGCGAAGAAATCTTTGGACCGACTCACCTCGAATTGAGCATTGAAGTGACTTTAGATTCCGAGCAATGGCTCCATTGTTTTCTTCAACATTTAACTAATACCTAAAATTAGTATTCCTTCCAAATATGTGTATGTACAACAAAACCATGATCACCTTCTACAACCATTTTCCTTCCCTAAAAACTAAAAAAGGACGTGATTTCCATTAAATTTCCTGTGCTCACAATACTTTTACGTTCACATTAAAATATCTAATCAGCCAAAGCTGGTCGTCTGAGAAAATTAAGTACCATGTTTTTCTCTCATCCATTAATTGGTAATTCTTTATTCTGTCACTACTGATCACACTAGTGATAGATATTTCACTCTTCCTTCGCAGACAAGGCAACATTCTTTCGTTCCCTGTTCCTTTCTTTTTGACCCCTCTCCTTCTCTGGGTACATCTCCTTTAATGTATTAGCTCCGGCTTTAGCGTCGTAGCTCCGACTTGTCGCGTGCTACGTAACTGACAATGTCCTGCCTCCGTTCCCGCCAACCGTCCCATTCTGGTTTTCCCACATTATCATCGGAAATTCTCCCTAACCACCTTGTCTTTGTACACCACCTCCTCTCCCTTTAACATCCCGTGTTACCCCATCCCCTTTAGGTTCCCATAGCACGCCTCTTTTCCATGTACCACTGTTCCTCTCACTTCAATTACAACCCTCTTGGATGTCTGGAGTGGTGGGGTTCTTAAGAGGGTTTCTTTTGGGAATCTCCATGATTATTTTGTGATACGAGAAAGCCTTCGCTGAAAGAATTAAACAATAGACTCAGGGAACCGGATTACTACCGGCCGCGGTGGGCGAGTAGTCAGCGTATTCGCACGTTATCGCCCCAACCCCACAGTCCCCGGTTCGAACCCCGGCTAATCGGTCTTGTGTGATTATTGTTGTTAATACCTACCATATTAAGGGTACAGAAAATGGATTTTTGCGGAGTATATTGAATAAATAAATAAATTTTAAAAATCCCTCGGGAGAAACTACCACAAACATTAATTCGCTACTCTTAATAGAGAACAGATAGCTGTAAGTTTCCATTTCTAATCGGGCTATAGTAGAATGGAATAATTTACCTGGAAAAGTTTTAGAACCTTTTCTCCTATCTTAAAATATATTCATAAGTAGAATTAAACGGTTTCGCGATTTTATTGTAATATCGTCGTAGATTTTAAAATATTTTAGTAAATTTTGAAATATCTAATGATTTTTGTAAATTTTTTAATTATATGTAAAACATACTGACTTCGGGAGGTTTTGGTTTTTTTACCGATTTGGGCCAATACCATTCACATTATGTTATTTTTACCTCGCTGAACAGGAATGACTTCCACCTGCCCGTACGTGCCTTATTGAAGTCTTTAAGAATAAATAAATGCATTAATTATTAAAAATAAGTAATAGAAGAAAGTCAGGAATAAACGAAATGGCCATATCCATCTTTATAAATTTCAAAGAAGTTCATTACTACAGTATTCCTCAATGTATTCCTCAGTATTACAGTATTCATCAATGGAATTAATAACGGTTTGTGATTTAAAAGTGATTATTGTGATATTGTTGTAATTTTAAATTGTGTCATTTTGTTGTAAATGTTGAAGTATTTTTATTGTTGTAAAGACGGTTAATTAAAAACAACACTTATACCCGTACTACAGTAATAATTTTATTGACGACCCCGGTCTCGACGCGTCGCGTCATCTTCAGACGCGCGAAGATCACGCGACGCGTCGAAACCCGGGTCGCCAATAAAATCATTACAGTGGTACGGGTATAGGTGTTGTTTTTAATTTACCGTCTTAATGGCGTCCTTCCACAAAGTCACGCCTGAAGCAATTGATAGTATTGTTGTAAAGTTTTAAATATTTATGTAAATACTTAAAGGTAAATTTTGTCATTATATGTCAGACGTACCGTCTTTGAAAGGTTTTTTTAGGGTTTTCCTCCCGACTAGGGTGAATACCATGCAGGGTATTTATTTTTCACTTCCCCCACAGGAATAACTACCACCTGGCTCTTCTCTCTTTGTTGGAGTCGAGAGTTTTATCGTATCCGAGTTGCCATCCTCCCTTATCGTACTCAGGAGTGAATTAAAGAAAAGTTGGGTGCTTTAGCAGTGTGGTAATACGGACATAACGCGTTTGCCCCCTTGATAACACAAATGAGACTCATCGATAAATTTACAAACACCTCCTTCTTATAAGTTAATGTGTTGTAATTTTCGTTAGAATAGAACCTAATACCTTGTCAATTTAAGAACTACCGGAGCTAATGACGTTAACCTATAGATGATACAAATTCTTATGTAAAATTTACGTACAATTAATTATTCACTCCAATACTTAACGTAATGATGACAAAGAGGAGTTGGGTACGTAAACGGTGTGGCAATTCGGACATAACACGTCTATCCCTTTGATAAGGCAAATGACTCATTGATTAAGTTACTAACACCTCGTTACGATAGGAGAGTGAAATCATAACTATGGTTACGATGTTCACCTCCCCTTTTCGGTTGTGATGCCATGTTACCGTGTAAGCACTTCTCATCTCCATAAACCTCCGAGACCTAATTGCTCTTGTCTGCTAGGCTCTAAACCTTGAGTGTTTTCTTGCATATGCATTCTAATACGAAGGGACTGGATGTGTCTCTAACTTGAGTGCCGTTATCTGTCTGGCTTCCCATATTACATGGATATCCTTTCCTACAGATGCTTGGTCGGTTAATAAAGCCACGCTTTCAACAGCATCTGTTGCAGCGATCTGTTTGAAACACGAATCTGATTTCGTTGCGGATATTCTAGCCATGAGTGTGCGTATTCTAACGCCATTTTCAGGGAATAAATGTTTATATATTGCATTTTCAGACTTCAGTATATAACATATATGAAGCTGTGTAAACGTTTTGATAGGAATTGGAAAAATTTATTCGCAAAAGTAAGGTCTTTATCTAATTTAGTGGAATAAGTTCGGATTAGGGCTTAGTTAGCATTTCGAGTTGTTAAATTAATAATATAATTTTAAAATGGTCCAAGTCCTGAACTTTGAACATCTCGAGAACTCATGGAAGCACAATTAATATGTCAATATTATATAATAACAAATGGATCTCAACGATAATTTTTGGATAAAACAAATTTTTAAAAACAACACAGAAGTAAATTTTACTTCTCCACATCGTATTTCGTTGGTTACTAGTTTCAGCAAAGAAAGCAAAAAAATTGGATTTTACTCATCAATTATTATTGCAGTAAAACTATGGCTCATTTAAATGAATCCCGATTCACTTTCGTTTTCGACTTCTCTAAAATAAAAAAATATTTTCTTCAAAACGGCGTGCAAACAATTATGGCCTCTCTTTGATCGAGATTACGTTAGTTCGATATAGAAAGGAAAGAGATTTTGGACACAAAGGGAATTTTTAACCCCAGGGTACGTCAGCCAGACGCTGCTCAATATAGATGCTGCAGTGAAAGGATCGAGCTTCCCATGCTTGCGGAATGGAATCTATGATTTCATACGAATGGAAGAACATTGAATGAGAATATGTGTGCCTTTACTAAAACACTATCCTTTCCTATAAAAGGAAGAGAATTAAGAATTCGGAGTGAATGTTAATTCTATTTTATTCCTCAACTTCAAATGAAATACCTAGTTCTATTGCAGTTCTGTCTTGAATTTGTTAGCTGGTGTCTTTATTTCTTTTCACATGGCATGGTTTGATTTTCTTTTTGAGTATTTTTTTCAACGAAGCCTTATTTTAATGAAATTGAATTTGCTCTTTCCTAAACTCCTCATATTTGTTCTGCAGCCCTTTGATTCTATTCCTTCTCTATTGCATAAGCGATGGTACATACCACGACATTAGAACCTCTCTTCATACGAGCTTTTTTCGTACCCTATTTTATCCTATAGATATGAGCTTCATTACGAGAAACGAACCCAAATTCTCTCACAATGCACAGTACTGCAACATATATTGACAATGCTGTCAATATATGTTGCAGTGCATTGCAGAATATGCTGTCATTTTGTATCAAATCTGAGGTAAACGCTTTGCGTTTACAATGCTGTAATTTATTTGACTTCAGTTACCTTTACAAAGGCATGTATTTCAATTCACTTTATTGTCATAAAACATTATGTATTAGATGTGTAGATTTTACCAAAGACTTGCAGTTTCTTGTTATGTAGAGTTTTTTTTAATAACTGAACAAATTTTCTAACCACGCA
Source organism: Sympetrum striolatum (assembly GCA_947579665.1). Lineage (NCBI taxonomy): Eukaryota > Metazoa > Arthropoda > Insecta > Odonata > Libellulidae > Sympetrum > Sympetrum striolatum. The sequence goes on along the minus strand of OX388351.1, from coordinate 48,229,348 downwards.
CACAGAAAAAACATTTTTGGCCTCTTGGCAGGCTTTGTTTGTTTATATTCCGATATGCTACATCAGTAGTGCCACCATTATTTTTAATGATAACATGATTAGTTATATTAGGAGATTTTTTTAGCAAAGCGATAGACGACATCGATGAAAAATTCTTAATGAAAGGAAATTTACCGAAAGTGCTTTTTTAATATCATGCAAATCTAAAAAATTACAAATTTTATATAATATTAATATTTTTATGCTGTATATAAACTTTTTATTCCAAATGTTAAATTCGAGAACAGAATTACGGATAACAGATAACAGTTGGGTTTCGATGTACAAACTTTTTGAAATGCGAACTCCTAATTGGAAAAAATTAAATTCGTAATTCGTGGTGCCCCTGTATCTCCATGTTATCATTTAAATAGTTAGAAATTAGATCATTAGATTTTGTGCATCAAAAGATTAGATATTTTGAGCAATGCTATTAATAAAAAATTCAACTGATTTTAATATTGATAAAATTATTCCTTGAGATCGGTAGAAAAGGGTTGTGACGCGAGAATTGAAACATGAGTGAACTTAGGTTGAATTAACCTTGAGGAGGAACGAGAGATATATCAATGAAGTTGTATAATAATTCAAAAATTATTTACACACCAATAAATACTTTAAAAGCTTTTGCATCATGTCACATTTCGAACGAATGTATTATTAATAAAATATATTGAAGATTAAAGCCCGTCATACACGGTACAATCTAAAATAAAATATTGTCGACAATATTTGATTTTTCACTTCATCTCCGAGAGCCCTCATAAACGATACAATCTAAAATAAAATATTCTGTTTTTTAAATCCAACATGGCGGATCTGCGAAACCTGATTCTCGCTAGAATGAAAGGGAAGGATCTCGGCTTAAATACGCAGGGAAGGGCTGAACAAAGGAGATTTTTCATAGAATATAATGCTAATTGTGTGGTAGTTGGCTACCTAAAACAAAACGGGATAGAAACAGTTTCACATATGTAAATAGATACAAAACTCGCTCACTTACAATGGAAATGAATCTCTTGGTCTGACTCCTCGACCAAACCATCCTGGAATAATCCACAAACAAAGAAAATACCACAATTTTAAGGATCTTTAATCAATGATTATAACTCTATGATTATTGCTTATAATGTTTTCGAAGTTTGTTCTATTACGTCAGCTGCGAGCGTGTACAAACACGCCATTAGGTTGCGTGTTGTTTGCCTTAATTCCCTGCAATACCAATGGAATTTAAAATTAAATGTTAGTAACAATAAAAGAAACACAATTACGGCTTGTAGTTTAATTTATTGTTTGTTTCAATTCAATGTTACTTTTAATTTTTCATGTTATTATTGAATCAAATTAATGCTAATATAATTGAGGCTGATATTCATATATAGAGGTATAAGATATATTGCATTTGGAATTCATTTCATTTTTGTGAAGATACGTGTATTTTCCGTTGACACAAATAGTGCTTGTTAACTATTATAATAGAGTATTCGTTTATTTGGTTGCTAGAACAAAATCGCGTTTGTATATATTGCTGCCTTTCGGATGATTTCGACGGCAAAATTTTCCCTGTTTTTAGAACGTAAACATACATCGTTTGAAGTTTTATCTACAAAGCCGAAAATATTAATCTACATTATAGAAGGTGATATTATTCATAAAAATATATAGCTCCAATCAATTCAATTTCAAAAGTTAACGTATGGTTTTATTGCCATAAAATTTCGGCTCTTCTTCTCAATACATTTCTTATGAGCCTATCTTTCGCATTGATTCATATGAGAGTCCAACAAACACCTTTGTCGTTAGGGAATTGTTTATGCACACAGAATTTTCACCATTTTTGTCTGAATTCTCTCAATTTCGACTCGAATGCGATATTCTACGACCAAAATAAGAATCTTTATTCAATTTTCTTTCTTTTGGTATTGATCTCGATTTGGTACTACCATTATTTTTGATCTAATTCTTCAAAATAAGAAATGCCTGATATCGATCAAAATGAACTTTGTGTGTATTTCTTATGAGAGACGATTATACTGGTCCAGAGTCAAACCAAGGATATTTGGACATAGATTTTAGCTTTCTGCATTCTTTCTCCATATAAACTTTAACTATGCCAAATCTCAAACTCCACCGTTCGCGAAATATCCTTAATTAACTCTTAAATAACGTATGAAACTAAACTAAACTAAAGTAACTAATCTAGTGACTACTAAAGTAAACGGTTATGAGTTTTTAAAAGAACTTTTTCCACTCAAGAAATCTAGAAAGCAGCAATATCAAAAGGTAAACAAGGCAATGGGGAAGTTAAAAGAGCGCGTCAGACAGTGTTGCAAGTGGCGGAAATCGACCGTGGCCAATTGGAAATCCTGATACATCATCCATGACATCCTCAAACTCACCAAGTTCAACTTCCTGACACCTAGGTGACAGGATAGTCTAAATTGTGAAAATGGCCGATTCACAATATTTTTGGAATAGAACAAGTTCGAAAATCTGAGAGATTCTCAAAAATCAGCCAATCAGGAAGAAGAAGGCGGCCATGACACACAATATTTTATTTTATATTGTACCGTGTATGACGGGCTTAAGGAACGGATTGTGTTGCGGAAGTACGTTGAGTTTTCAGTAAATATTACTTTTACGTGCAAAACTCCTTAAACTTGAAATCGAAGTGAGGAAAAGGAAAAGGGATAGAAAAAACAAGTCAGGCGAACAATTCCATGTATTTATTTAAATTTTACAACCGGTATATCAAACGCATTCCTATGGAAGATATCGAAGACGATGAAAATCACTAGTCGATGACGTGGAAACGAAGCCATCTACGCCAGCATAAATAAATTAGTTCCAGCTTCGCAACATCTACATCCCAACGCAAAACATCATCCGCCGCTTCACAAGCTTCGTCTCTTTCACAGAACACGGTCAACTATCGCAATAAATAATAACGTGATTGGGCATCTGCTACGCACTTCCATAAATAAGGACATCGAAACAAGTGTCGTGCAGTGCTAACACATGACGTGAGGGATATCAAAGTTGACGGCTGGGATCAGCTTCGTCCCGGGGAGTAGAGAACGCCTGTCTCGGAAAATGACTAGAGGTGAGGTCGGCGTTTCGTCATTTTTATAAAAGCACATCGCGTCGAACGGGAATACGGTAGAATGGCACACATGAAAACACTGAAAATTCTTTTTTTATTATAGTACCGTGTAGTGAAGAGTCTCTTTTGGTACCAATGGGTGGAGAATCGGCAGCCTACCCCACCTCCGAATACCTCCACCTTTGGTATCCCTTCCCCTCATTCTCCTGCAGTTGGTCTCTTCTATGCACAGCAGTGTTGACACATCTCTCAATTCACTGCTTTGGTGTGCATATTTCAAAGAGAAACAAGAGAACGATTAGCGATAGCTGGCAACCACGAGGAAGCGAAGGTGGAATCGTGGTAAGGAGTTCGTAGGAGTGGGGGTATACCCCTCCGAGGAGGGGATGCGCGAAAATTTCCACGCAGGCTTTCTTGTACGCAGTACTATAATACACATTTTTGCATATTTCGAGGGGGCTTGGGTTTCCGTTTGGGTGGAAAATTGGAAAAGAATGTCTTTCGCTGAAGTCAGCAGTTCGTGAGGACCCAAAGTGAGAGGGTGACCACCGTTGGCCAGATGCTCCAGGCTGGGATGAATGTCGTTGCGACTGATCTTTGGAATACTGCGTTGGTGTCGTTGCTTGGCACGTAATCGTTGCAGTAGGGCTGGTCACAGCAGGAAACACATTGCTGCAAAAGGATAGGACATGATAATATAAGTAGATGCGTTACGTAAGAGCCATTGTATCCATTGAGCCATTTGAAATTTAAATATATTTCATTTCATTCATTCATTTATAAAAAAACTAGAGTTCTGTTTGCTTTTTTCTACTTGAGCTATTTCTGAATGGTTATTTAAGCAGGTTGTAGTTAATAACATGGCGGTTATTGTGAAAAAACATTCCATAAATCCAATCTTTACTATGCATTATATTTATATATTTATTAATGGTGTCATTATTTAAAGATGCTTGTATATTGAAAAAGAGATGATTTTCCGTATTCATTAGAGTAATATTCACCGTCTGCCCATAGCTTGTGGAGCAACCCGTAGAGTCTCCAATACAGTCTTCAAATGATGCACATCGCTTATTGACCAGCAGGCTCCTCTCCGGGTCCCTTCCCTCCATCACATGCAGGGTTAGGCAGTAATCTCTCCCTGAAAATGTAGTAGATTGCAAGTAACTCGATCATTTCGAGAATTTGGGACATCCATGTTAGAAACAAAAGAATTAACAGTGCGTGTCAAGGTAAATCTTTCGTTAATTTACGAAAAATTATAAATTTTAAAAATATTTGCCGAAACTATCATAATAAATTGGTTTATGGGATCCTTACCATCTGGACACGGTCTATCAATAGCGTATCGGTTGCATTCCTCGTTGTTCGATACGTTCATGCAAGTGTAGCAAGTGATTTCTGCAAAACAGAAGGAAACAAATTTAAGAATATAATAATATCTTTAGCAAACGATTATGATTAAGAAATCCGTATGTATTCAGACATTTCTTTTGTAATATTTCGAGTATAAAATAAAGGAGTGAAGATAGTAGCAGTGCATTAAATCCCCCAAAGGGATGTAACTGATATAGTATATATCGATTAGAAAAACATATTGTATTTCTAATTCACAGAGATGTGGTGAAAGGCATGTCTATTCTAACAATTCAATTGTGAGTTTAAGTTGCTGCAAGCAAATTATCACAAAGATCTTATGTATTGAATGATTTATTTTAATCATAATTTTTGTAATATTGTTAAAATCTCAATTTTTAATATGATACATTGGTATAGTATATTTTCCTGAATTATGCTATTTTTGTAAACTAACAATTCTCATATATTTTTAAACATTTTTCTTGCTATAGTTTCTCATAACGATGGCAGTATTTTCTTTCGCTAAGATCTTAATTATTTGATTTCCATTAACTCTGAAATATATGTGAAAAATTCTTTGCGTACTCTGCAAAATTTACCTTTACTTCTAACAATAAGACAAATAATATATCTTTATAAAGTTGACGCAGGAATTGAAAGAACCCAACCATAAAATACAGTAAATTAATATAAAAACGATGCTTAATAATAAAATATTTGCGATAACAAGCATGAGCTTACCTTCAACGAATACAGAATACGACCTATAGCAACATGATCATATACGTAGCTAAGGTATGCAACCGATTATTTTAATCTAATAAATTACTTTGTACATTTCATGTAAAATACTCATTGCACAACTTAGTCTATTTATAATGAATTGACCAATGTTCGTTGATTTCCTCTAAAAGTTAAATATGAGAAAAGACGATGTAAATTTGCAACGCCTTTGTTAGTTAAGGTATTCAGGTTTCGGTTACGTAACATAAACGTAGAGGCAGTAAATTAGCAAAGGGATAGCAGAGCTTCTCTATAAGAAAACCCTGAAAGGGACCGTAATTGGTATGAATGCTCGCAATGAATCAGAATCCAGCTTCCGAGTTGCACGTGATCTAGGTCATCCTGTTTTCAATTACGCGGGAGCATGCACGAAGAGAACGTACACCGAACATCACCGTATTGCCTCAAAAATGCACGAACCTTTCTCGTGCTTCACGAAGCCAATGAAGCATTCACTGATGGAATACATTGGTATGCAGATGAAATATATTTGACTTCTTCTTCTGTCTACCCATTAATGGATGTTGGCGATCACATTTATCATTTCCTTCATGTTGGTTGCTGTGTGTATTAGTCTCTCAGCAGTTGGTAACCCAGCCCATTGTTTATGTTACCCATCCAAGATGTTCTTCTCCGTACTCTTTCTCTTTTACCTTCGATTTTTCCTTTAATTATCAACTGTAGCAGGTAATATTTAGTGTTCCGCAGGGTGTAAATAAAAAAAAAAATAAAAAAAAAATAAAAAAGCAAGCGTTACAAAAATGCTCTCAGACGTTGGTTGGGAATCCTTGAAAGAAAGGAGATTGGAAGCTAGGCTGCGATTGCTTAATAAATTCAGGGAAACTACATTTTCCAAAGATACAATCGATATCATGCAACCCCCCTGCTACGTCGGTCGATCCGATAATGGCCGTAAGTTAAGAGAAATAGATGCTAGGACGAATCGTTTCAGAGATTCATTCTTTCCGCGAACAATACGTGACAATAATCGAATAAGGAAGTAATTTAGATTCAACTGGTGTTTACACCCCCTGCCACACGCCGAAAGGCGGCTTGTAGGGTATTAATGTAGATGTAGATGTAGATGTGTGTCCTAGCTGTGCCGTTTTCTTTTTTTCTATTGTTTGTAACAGTTCTTGATGTTTTTTGTATTCGTTTGAGTACTTCTTCATTACTTTCTCTTTCCGTCAATGATATTTTCAGCGTTTTGCGGTAAGTCCACGTTACAAATACCTCGATCTTTTTTGTTATTGCCATTTTTAAAGTCCATTCTTCAAAGCCGATTGAAGGTATTGACTAGATGTAACATTAGACAAAGTGAATCCTAAGGTTCAGGTCTAGATCTACGGGTGCAAGAACTTTCTAATATTTTATGAGAGCATTACGAACAATTTTTATACGACATTATATCTTATTTATAATTGACTTAGGCATACAAAACTCGAGTTATGCTGAATGATGATACTGAATAAGGTTCATCATTACAAAATGCTAAGCGAAGTGTCTCTCATAGAACCATTTCGCTTCACTTGAGTGGGCATATTCCCTGTTTATACCATTTTGTCTCATAATAAGTGAGTAATACTACTACCTCACTCCTCATCTTGCTCAATAAGCCTCAATCTCCTGCTAGTGATAGCGAATGCTACAGGAGGTAAGGTCCGAACCGGCCAACGGGCTGAATAATTTATAGACGTACAGAATTCTTATACCATGAAAACATATGAAGTAGAGATCTTTCAATCAAATAAGTTAAATAAATAATATATTCAGTTTACGATTCTAATGCCCGCATCAAATGGTAAATTTTCTATGAGGTAATTTAGTTAGAGGTCAGGTGAGGTGCACTTTTTCAGTGATACTGATACTTGGGATATTTTATGGATTTATTAATAGAGTATAGGGTAGTATTAATCGACCAGAGCTATTTGAAATGGAGTATAACGAGGGATATGCCTCGAAAATGTGTATTTATCGATATGGGATGGCAAAACGTCCAGTGACACTATTCGCAATATATACTTGTATAACGGAAACCTCCTACGAGTTCTCATTGTTCATGAAAGTTTTTGATATTTCTATTAGTAAACAATATAGATAAATGACTGTTCTACCATTTGGTAGGTTCATGTGAATTAAATATCTCTAGTCAAATAAAGTTTCCTCACTAGCTTACCCCACCTTTTGTGTCATCAAACATCTGGTTTTGTCTTCCCCTTAGCATTTTCGTTTGTATTCCACCCTCAATTACTTATCTTGAATCAATTACAATTACCAAATATTAGATCACCCCAATCGATCTGCTTTTGTCCATATAGAACAGTTCGATAACTTTTGATCATACAGTGGCATGGACAAGACAAAAGGTTTACTCAACTATACAAAGGCTTAATTAAATCCTTATTCAAGATTTTGACATTGATTAAGCGTACGGAAAGCTATCGGAACTCCAAAAGGAGGGCAACATGCAAACTGCGGGAGCTAAGAGAAGCAATAACCGGGGATAAGAGAAACAATCTCTTTCTTTGCCCGCAATAGAGTAATCGCGTTGGGCCGCAATCAGAAGTCGGCGAAAGGGCAATTCCCAATAGTCCGCCTTTGACCGATGTTCAAGGCGCAACCGCTGGATGTAGATCCTTTGCGGGAATCGCGGTCTCTCACAAAAGAGAGATTTATTGAGTGCAAGCAGCATTTGTTTTGGTATCCCAGCAATGCTCACTCAGCAGCTTAGGATATAAATGGATTCGGAGGGGAAAGAAGTATCTCGAAAGGCGAGCTCATTTGAATTTAAATACGTGCCCACTTTAAAAAATGTGTGCAGGATGGAACGCACCGAAAGGTTTTATTGGATGAGGAGAGGAGTTACTTTTTGGTTTCATTATTTCCTGCTTTGAAGTCCTTTGGAGGATTGTGAGCCGAAAATTCAATCTCGTGAATATACTGCTAGGCCAATCAGAAATTTACCCGAATGAGTACAAAGTACGCATTAGAGCGTATGAATGTAACTTAATTTTCACATAGATAGTCATCTTCAATTAAATAAACAATCAAAAGTTAAAATAATAATCAAAAAGATGCAGCCAAGTCAACCTAAAATTACTAGAAATAAATATCGATAAAAGGTACAGGGTGCTGATGCATTTTGAATTTATATTGGTATATCATTTCAAAACATCTCCCATAGGTATATTCGTAAAAACTAATCATTTAACTCATATTGTTGTAAATAATGTATCATAATGATACTTCCAACTTACGACCGACAAACGAAGTTTCATTTGATGATAATAACATACGTTTTCTATATAATTAGACAGCAGTATTTATTGAGCTTAAAATTATTTTATAACCTCCTGTTTCAGGGAATACAAAATTCTCAGGTTTACTAGTTACCATGAAATACCGTAAATAGTTACCAACGATCATGTTGGTAACTATTTACGAAATTTCCGGGTACCCGGTAAACTACTTCCCTTGGACATACTCTTTATGATTTGACAGCGTTTTGTAGAATTTTCACAATTACATGTACCAAAAATCTGATGTGGCCAGCACATGACTTTCTCCATATATAAGATGTAAATATTTATCTATGACAGTAATTTCGAACTCTATATTCAATCTAAACTTGGAAGATGAGTGATTAATTTACATATTATTATCTTTTACGTCACAAACATTATAAATAATGTTTTTCTGGACATGCTCGATGAAAAAAGATGAATTTGGCCTTTCGCCCATTGAGCCCAGAGCGCCCACAACGTACATAATCAGCAACTTCCGGTTTATCAGTATTTCATGAATAACTCCTAAACAATCAGTGATAAAAAAATAAGTTTCATACAAAAGTTATAGTAAATTAAATTTTATAAAACATTTATTAATAATAGTATATACCTAAATATCATATTTATGGAGATATTTTGAAAACTGGAAATAAGCTTTGAAGAATGAAGCTCAACTTTCGGTTGACCGATTTACTCCAAAAACTAATCAACTCTAACGACTGTAATAAAAGTACAATTTATGAAATTTGGTGTTGATCCGACAATTAGTTTTCATGTTAGAGCGCCCACAAAGTACATAATCATCTTCTTCCGGTTTATCGGTATTTCACAAATAACTCCTAATCAACCGGTGATACAAAAATATGTTAAATACAAAAGTTATAGTAAATTACATTATCTAAAACTTTTATAAGTGATACAATATACGTATATATCATATTTATGGAGATATTTTGAAAACCGGAAATGAGCTTTAATGAATAAAGCTCGACTTCCGGTTGACCGATTTACTCCAAAAACTAATCAACTCTGACAGCACACACCACAGTACTATATATGAAGTTTGGTATTGATACGACTAATAGTTTTCACGTTAGAGCGCCCACTATCACACACACACACACACACACACACACACACATACACACAGACATCATTCCGAAAATGGTCAAAACGTGTTCTAGGGACCCTAAAACGTGTATTTCCGATGAAATCTCGAAGTCGATTTTTTTCATGAAAACAATACTTTCTCTATACTTCGTATATGGAGAAAGTAACAACACAAGATTGCTTTCAGAACAAATCAAGTTAACTAAAGTTAGAAATGATTGATTTTTACCGGGGTTCTATATACTCGTATACCTATATGTAACATATAGCGGTTTTAAGGCTATATGCTACAGTTAATTTAGTACATAGAATTTTTCAATCCCACAATAGACTTAAGGGGTACCATTTTGTACCAAACATTGCCTCCTTTATCTAATAATGAACAGAAATAAAACGAAAGAACATTCTTTATTCAACTATTGGAGTTCGATTTTCTGATTAAGACATTAGTGCTGACGATTTATACTGTGCTATTCTTTCAAACTGTTCCAAAGCACGTTAATCTATAACTCGAGAGCACGTTTAACTCGCAGAACGCATTCGACTCCCAAGTGTCCATATTATTCCGAATAGCGTAAAAAGAAATGGTGCTCTTTTGAGTCAGCAACGTTTGAACTAAAAGGGTATCGTATCTGCGTAAGGTTATTATCGTTAAAACGATTGTGCTCTCTATGTCTTTCAATAGCTTTTAGATAGCGGGAGTTGGGGTATCACCCATAAGACTAAATAGGATAAAGGTTCTTTTCTTTGTAATGTTAATATAAATTCGCTTTACGTGTTATCAAAAGAGCTTTAAAGTATTCCTAAGGTAAATTGTTGCATTCATAAAATGTACATAAATGCATCTACTCTCAAAAAAGGCACAATCCCCGTTAGTTATAATCGGTTGGGTTGAAATGATTACGAGTGGAATGGGAAAGGCATACCATAAAAGGAAATGAGTTCTTACGAGATTGTGCTCAATTTCGTTTGCTATCTGAGACTTGAAAGGATAAATCCTTTTGGAAAACCCAACCTTTTTGCCGCATTACTCCTTTGGCTCTCCTATATTGAGCATTTCTGTAATCTTTCTTTTACTTCATTTATCTGAGTCAGAGATTTTGCTCCAACTTTTTGCAGGATCATCCTTTAATGGATACTGGTATCGTTAACATAACAGCATAGTCTTAAATCTTTGAGAATTTTAATATTTATTCCGCAGTTTTTTCGTTACTTATTAACAAACATGTATTTTGTAGCAGAATAATGTTCGGAATTAATCTGTCTTCTAATATTTAAGCTCGAAATTTTCTTCGGTAAAGTCATGCGCTTCATATTGGATACAACAGAAGGGGAATTCATAAATACTGCGGAACTTAATATTTCAATTATAGATGAGTGCAGATGAACTCAATGATTCCTGACTATGTCTATGTCCATTAGTCCAATACCCATATTTTCCGATTCCGAAACAGTACGAAGATATATAGTTTAATATAATAAAAATGTAATATCTATATAAATAAATAAATGTAATCTTATTAAAGGAAATAAAAAAAACACACCATTGCCAAAACACAACAGTACAAATCGAATACTCTTCTTCCGAAAAAAATAAAAATGTAATGATAAGTAATACAATAAAATAAAATGATCTATTGTATCGAAATGCATCTAAAGTGAGTTTCTGTAGCAGTGTGTTTTCGTTAAAAGTAAAGTTTCTCTATGGAACGACATGATTATCTTGAGCCTAATTTCGAGACTTGAATACTATTGGAGTTTCCAAATTTAAATTCCTAGCATGAGATAGGGCGCTAAATTCGATAATCCCTTATAACGTCGTCATATAATGTTTTATTAAGCTGTTCAAATTTCAGAGAGAGATTCATTTCCTCATTAAGTGCTTGATTATCTTCACAATGACTCCTAGACTATTCTGGGATTTATTTTTCTCTGAGACACTCTTACTGAGCTCAAACTCCAGTACATTCCTTTCCTATTCCAACAAATACCAGATTTTGAATTAAATCAATATTTTTATTTCATTTTCCTATATAATACATTCTTAAATGAATTTAAAAACATCAAAAAGAGAAATTTAGGCATCCCAGAAGATAATTCTTTTACAGCGATTGTCATCTCTATATATAGAAATTGACATTTTTTCGACATGCATGTTTAACAAAACAAAGTTTTATGTAAAATGATTTGAGGTTATAATATAAACAAAGTATCGTGAGATTTAAATAACAAAATGAAAAAAAGGACTAGAAAAAAAAACAGAAAAGAGAAAAGACAATATACATAATTACTTTATATATAATTCTTTATCCTTTTGCAAAAATAGCTAATTCTGTAATTTAGCAAGAAAATTATTTCACTGGGTGGGGTGGATACATTTTTTGGAAGTGAGGAGAACAACTTGGGAGAAATATAACAATAAAGTTGTTTATGTAACTGTACATTATGTCTAGGGATTTCAAAACAGAAAGTTCTGTCCTGTATGTTGGTGGACAATGTGTCCACCACGATTATAAAATACCCTTAAAACCTTATATACGAAAAGATATCTAAGTGAGTAGTATTGGAACCTAATCAAATTGCACACGGTTTCCACAAATTCCAATTTCAAATTCCACAAGTCTCATGCTCTGCCATAACGTTTCGAACGGGCGATAGGTACATAGCCACAGGATTCCGATTCTCTAACTACCTCATATGAGATCGATAAATCAAGCCCACATTCAATTGGTACTGAGCCATGTGGTGTAAATGTTAAGTGGAATGAAATTCATCTTTGGTTTCCTCAAACCTCCATCTCTTTCATGATATAAAGGGAATTATTTATGCTGATATACAATGATAATAAAGCGAATTTTTTCAGCGAGATTGAAACTTATGAGTTTCTTCTTACATCGAAATCTTTGTCGCATGAAATTTAAAAGAAAGAGATAGATAGAAGAAAAGGACACAGAGGAAAACTACTTTGTGTATTTTTAATTACAGAAGGTTTAACTCAGGGAAATATACTTGAAAACACCCGCAGGAAATCGCGTGAAAACCCTCAAAAACCTATTAATAGCTGACTGAAATAAATAATGAGGAAGCAATTATTTTCGCAGATATATAAGTCTGAGTATTTGCTGATGAGGTTGAAGACTAGCGTAAGTTGTTTTCCTCGTGAAGTATTCAGATTGAAGGATTTATAGGACAGGGCTCCTTCATTAGATATAAATGGAAAGGCTTATCAAATATGAGGAGTGATTTGATTTGCCCTTGTTCTCCTCACAGAGAATATTATGAGTAGAAAGCGTCTATATAATTAGAGCAGTTACCCGATGAGTAGTATTTCTCATAGTATTCAATAAGGAATGGCTAATATAGATGCTATTACTATCCATCAATAAAGAAGTCGGTTGCTTGTATATAAAGACAGCTATTAATATTTTCAAATAAATAGAAAAACGAAGTTCATAAATCCATCTTCTAACAAGAGATGAATGAAGAAATATTCCATTCACCGAGATGCGTCTCCAAGAACGTATTTTGCTACTGAAAATTGAAAAACCGTAGACCTTTAGCACGTCATTTTTTCTCGGGTTAACACAGCTTAATCATTAATTTAAGTTTCGTTCAAATAAGACACAAAAGTTATAGTTAGGAAAAGCATCTGATGGTGAAGTAGAACCCTAGAAAACCATTCGTGGTATTTCCTAAAGGTATTTTTGTGGCCGAAGTATTATTTTATCTCATTTAAGCGAATCATGGATAAGTTTCACCAGGTATCTCTAAATTCGATTTATCAATTATTAATTAAAGAATAATGAGGAAAACTTAATATCTCATTGCATTTTCCTCAGATTTTAAAAATATTATTTGGCTCTAAAATTTTTTCTGATTTATCCATTGGTCTACATCATATTTTATTGTACATTAGATAGATTGTACTAGACGTTTTTAATCCTTGAAATTTAAGCAGCTGTTACGTTTGAATGTTTCCATTTTTTCAACGCAAAGCTATTCTATAAGAGTAGAAGATAACAAGTCCGTACTCACGCCAGTTTTCCTGAGGCGCGGTTTCGCCGTACGATTTGGCCCGCGCTGTCCCCAATGAAGCTGCCAATATGAAGCAGATGGTGAGCAGTGCATGACGGCCACCGCTGCACCCGACGGTGGGTGTGGTTTCCCCTAAGCGTCCGTAGAGGGCGCGAAGGGGTATGAATCCCTTTGCCCCCATCTCAGCTGAGCAATCACAGTAACACTATGTCCTTCCCGATCATCATCGGTTGCCTCCAAAGGGACGGAATCACATCATGAAAGGCCTGAAAACGGGAAGCATATATTTAAGAAGGGTCCCTCAGAAATGCACGTAGTTTTTTGTTTGAAGGAATTACATACAACTGAAATATTTACCACACCATCTCAACATATATCTATTAACCATGGACTGTACATAGGTTTCTTTAAAAAATATGATTATATAAGAAAAATATACAGCCATATTTGAAGATACATTTATTTTATTATCTATAAAATAGAATTTTCTTCCTAAATCGTTAACTTAATTCACTAACTATTGGTTGATAATAAGTTCTTTCTTTTATATCAAATAACTTGGTTATGTACGAAAAATATTCATACAAATTTGATTGATTTAAGTATGCATAGATTTGTCTTCATAAAATTTTGTACTTTATTTTTCTCTACTAGTTGATAACTTGTTCATCCTTCTATATCGTTGTCTTTATCTTCCCTGTTTATAATTGTATGCAAACTTTAATTACACTCTCTCCTACATGTTGTCAAAATATAAAATCCGAGTATTGACTATTGTTTATTATTATTTATTGAAATTGAAATTTATTTATTATGATTTATTATATTTATTCATTATAATTTATATGAATATTTATTTCAACTATGTACCATTAATGGGTATAGCATAATTGTTTATGATACCTCAACTAGCGTTCAGTCATGCAAACGATTATCCCTGCAAGCCCTGCATTTTCCACTTCAGTAGTGCAGTAATTTCGTATATATACGTTAATTTGATCTTAATAAAATAAAAATTCAGATATTTCTTAGGAAAATTGCTCCAATCAACAAAATTATGTGGTATTTTAGGATTTCAATACTTAAAGGAAATGGGAAGGATTCCAGCAATGTGATTCTGGAACAAACTACCTTCGTTAGCCGAGGCATTACTGTATTTATATCACTAAATATTTGCTTAGCTTAGCTTAGAAGGTTTATTTATTATATTCATTATCTCCCAAGTCAGAAGAAAAAAATAAATAAAATTTCGCCCTCTACTTTTCGTATTCATAACATTTTCTCCCACTCCGCGGACTTATATATCATTAGTTTACTGCAGGATCGAAGCTTCACGTAAAGCGATCTGACAAGAAAATTTATAGCCCTCTGACTTATCTTACTCGTTACAGAGTGTGCTCCAGGTATCTATCGACTAATTTGCATAAGGAATTCTCAACCAATAGGAAATATTTGGCTTTTGGATTTAGTGAATCGGGGAGGCAATTCATGGAATGTGGGAAGTTTGTTCAATCGATTTTGGAAGGCTGCTGCATGCTTCTAGTCCTCGGAAACAGTGAAAGCAGATCGTTCCTTGGAACCCTCGTCATTGGTCCAGACGCTTCTCGGCCGAAAGAGGCACGCAGATGAGCTCACTCGCACACCATCTGCCGTTGGGGATTTGTGGCTTGGGACTGGGAGAATAAAATAAGCGATAGATCCATTGCCACGGTATCCCTAAAAGGCTTATGTACATACCAGGGTCCGAGTCCTTATCTTATTTCAACACGAAATACGTATAAACTTGGCATGGAGCTCACCACTGGCATAGAATATTGATTTTGTAGAGAATCACGTATGTTCTTTTATTTTTTTTCTGATTAGAGTGTTTTTTCTCTAATCGATTTAAACAATAAAGTCGAATTTAGCTACTCTTTGGACGGTAAGGCTATGCAAGTAAATAGTGAATGCATGCATCTCGGTGTCATTTTACATTGGGGGTCACAGATTGGGGTCTAGGACACTTCGGCGCGGCCACTTCGGCGCGGCCACTTCGGCGCGAGCCAATCCGGCGCCGAAATGGGCCAGCGCCGAAGTTTCCCGCGCCGAAGTGGCCCGCGCCGAAATGGGCTTGCGCCGAAGTGGCCCGCGCCGAAATGGGCCTGCGCCGAAGTGGCTCGCGCCGAAGTGGCCGCGCCGAAGTGGCCGTGCCGAAGTGTCCCATTCCCCACAGATTGACGCCGAACTTTCAAAATCCTTCAAGTCCCTGCACTTTGTGATGAGAACGTTAGAAAGATGTTCCAGAAAAAATATGGAAAATACCTATAAATCGTTGGACAGACCAATGGCCGAATATGTATCCATCGTATGGGATCCCTATCTCTCTGGACAAATTCAAAAAAATAGAGATGACACGAAGAACAGCTGCAAGATGTGTCACGTATAACTTTATTAAGTGTAACGAAAATGCTAGAGACGGTGGAATGGGACACTCTGAAGAACAGAAAGAATGTGTTTAGAACACACTAACGATGTCTCCAATACTACAGAAAAAAGTTTCACTTTTTCCATTATCACTTAAGAGTATATTATAAGACCATTAATAATTTTAAGGGAGTATGTAAGAAAATTCTTCACAATGGGAAACAAATGATTTTACAAATCCTTTTCATTTCTTTCAAAAAGCATAATGGAAAGACACCTGTAACTCAGTAAACTAGTGCAAGATCAAATAAAAATTCCTACGCGTGAGATTTAAGCAATGAGGCAAGCACTGAAATACTTCATTATTGTTTTTCGTGACAACAAAGCTGAGACATTTAAGATCCCTAATCAGCTCTTGGGATCATATCTGCTTATCTTCTCAAAGGCATGACTCACCTTCATTAAGCTCCATAGCTTTCATAAAAGCGAATGAGCATCATAAAGAAGGATCCTGGAATGCTTCGAATCCATAAATTATCCTTGTTATCATCTATGAAACCGAATAAGGAATTTTTAATCACCGATCAGAATTAGGGCGTCAGAAACTACTTCATCATCTGTTTAATGTTCATCTGTTTCCATGATAAGCTATATCTACGCCTCCGCTTTCATTCAAGTGGAGATGTTGTAATAGTCACGACTTAGAGCTATTTGCGGTGATGCTTAGGGGAAAATGAAAGGGGAATCTTGGCGAGAATAGCAAGTTGTAATAACTCATTTTCTTAGGAATTGCATAGCTAAAAAAAAAGAGATACTATTCTTCCGATAAACTTAAGCTGTAGAGGAACTAAGAAATGTTTTTATTCATACATTTCTTGGCCTAGCTGTCAAAGGAGACGGACGTGCCTTCTCTCTCTCCTGAGATCACCTGCTGAGACGCAGAGTACTACCTGCTCCAACCGTTAGTGTTACATCGCACCTTCGAAGCTGCAATCCAAGACTGCGTAAGCGTTAAGTACCCTCTATCTTTTTATTTATTTTATTTTCTATCCTTTATTGACTAGGTTTATCGCCTAACTTTACTTGTGTGCTTTTGGGTCTTATTTATTTTGTCATAACTTCCGATAACCGCTAACTCTGCTATCTTGATTTATATATTTTACTTACGAGCCTACTTAGTGTATTTTACTCTAACACTTAATCTTCTGCAGCGCTAACTTCCATTTTTGCCTGTATAATCTAATTTATTTATTTTAAACTTTATACGAATCACTTGCACAGATAAATTCCTCTCACTGTAATCCTTTAGTTAGTGTATATATTTTGTCTCCGAAGTTAGAAACCTAGCCCCTCTACACAGGTTAGGTCAGCCAGGTAAAGCACAGCGGGTGGTAACTCATTGTTCATTGTTAGTTGTTTTCGTTTTAGTTCCCCATTTAGTGAGCCAGTGTAAATTCTATAGTAATAGGATGGCTTCCTACAGGTCTGTCCTGGCTCGCGAAAGGAAGGTGGACACCGACCCCCTGTGGGCACGGATCTGCCGCCTTGAGAGGGTTGTTGGAGAGCTTCGCTCGTTGGTTTTAGGAGGTGGGAATACCTCGATGAGGGGGAGGGTGGCTCCCAAAACTGTGTCAGTTCCCTCCACGTCGACCACTGGGGCTCGCCCTAGAGTAAACGCTGGTTGGTCTGTCGCGGAGGCGGTGATGCCTACTCCTAACCTCTCGGGCTCTGTTCTCCCCCTGAAGCCCGAGTGGATGGTGGCTACGAGGAGTGGAGGAGCAGCGCGGGCTGGCAAGGGCAATGGGGAGGTGACGACGAACCCTATCCCTATCCGCAATAAGTTCTCGGTGCTGGAAAGTGTCGATGAGCCTGTTCGGAAGGCCATGCCTGCCCCTCTTCCCTCCAAAGTAGCTGCGCCTAAAGGAAGTCGGGGTGGGGGGATTGTATTGATAGGGAGCTCTAATGTTAAGCGTATTGTGGCCCCTTTGCGGCGAAGGGCGGAGAGGGAGGGAGGTGACATTAGGGTTACATCTTGGTGTATTCCCTCTGGGCATGTGGCCCAAGTCACGGGTGCGGTAGGTGCGGCGGCCAGGGGCACGGGTTGCTCTCGGCTGCGGGTGGTGGCCCATGTTGGAGTCAACGATGCCTGTCACCGCGCTCCCGAGGATATTTTGCGTTCTTTTGAGGACCTGAATTCCGAGGTTGAGCGCGTGCAGGAGTCGCTTGGCATCGATGTGCGGCTGTCCATCTGCAGCCTTGTCCCGCGGAGTGACTGCAGCCGAAGCGTTCGGACTAAAATAGATGGTCTGAATGCGCGGATGTGGGAGTTCTGTCGGGGCATGGGAGTTGACTTTGTGGACCTTCGGCCGACCCTCTTGTCGTACCCCCTCGCCTTGAACGGCTCTGGTGTTCACTATACTGCTGAAGCTGCGAGCGGGGTGGCTCATAGGATTTACGAGCATTGTAGGTTTTTTTTAGGCTAAAGGGAATTTGTGGGAATGCTTCTAATTTAAGTGGCTCCGATATAGGAAATAAAGTTAATAAACAATCGAATACCTTAAAAATTACTGAGCAAGTTGAAGATGAGCAACAACGCGTTTCCCGGGCTTCTCCCATTGTAAATGAACTATCGATTGCCATTATTAATTGTAGAAGCATCAAAAACAAAGTAGCCGATCTTGAACATCTTATCCGAAGTAACGACTCTGACATAATTATAGGCACCGAAAGCTGGCTAACAGACGATATTAATGACTACGAAGTATTTCCTAAAGATTTTAAGATTTATCGTAAGGACCGTCAGGATAAAGTGGGTGGAGGAGTATTTATAGCGGTTAAAAGTTCTTTGCGGAGTAGTTCACATACGTATCCTAACAGTTGCATCGAGAGCGTATGGTGTACCATTAGTCAGCCAAATAAACCCAATCTACATGTATGTGCTTTTTACCGGCCGCCCAACTCTTCGCGTCATGTTTTGCGTAACCTAAACGATGAAATAAATTTTTACTCGCGTAAAAACAACAATAGCATAATGATAATTGGAGGAGATTTTAATCTTCCAGACATCGATTGGCAAAAGCACGTAGTCAAGAAAAGAGCTCGGGACAATGACTCTTGTAGGACCTTGTTAAACTTAATACAAAAAAATTCATTACACCAGCTAGTCAAAAAGCCTACCAGGGAATTAACCATTTTAGATCTTTTTCTTACGAACACCCCCGAACGAGTATCTAACACATCTGTTTGCGATGGAATATCCGATCACAAAGCCATAATTATAGATTTCGACCTTAACTTGGTAAAGCACAGAAAACCTAAGCGCAGAGTTTATCTTTACCCGCGAGCCGATTTCGAAGGATTTCGTAGTAAACTCATGTACGAATTTCTGGAGTATAAAACGCGCGCGATATGTTTAAATACCGAGGACACGTGGAATCTCTTTGTAAGAACAATGCGTGACCTAATGGATAAATTTGTACCCTCAAAACTTTCAAATCAAATTAATGAACCTAGATGGTATAATAAGGAGACTAGGAGAGCACTAAAGAAACAGAGGCGTTTGCATTCCAAATTAAAAGCCGCTGCGAGGCAACCGAACAGTATCAACACAGATCAAGTAAAGAGCGAACATAAGGAAGCTAAGTCGGAAACTAAACGAATTATGCGAGATGCCCTCCGTCAATATAAAAAGAAGATTTTATGCGAACACTTGGAAGAGGACCCAAAAGCGTTTTGGTCGTACGTTCGTGAGGTCCAAGGTAAAGAGCAAACTGTTGGTTCATTAAAGGATACTTGCGGTAATATAGTAAACGATGCTAAAGGCAAAGCTAATATCTTGAATGATTCTTTTCGAAGCGTTTTCACGTCTGACGATACATCAAATACTCTCCCGAATGTTGATAAACCTGAATCAATGTCGAAAATCACCTTCAGAGAAGACGGCATCATTAAACTATTGCAACAGATTAAACCGAATAAAGCTCCGGGTCCTGAAGACATACCGGCTCGAGTGTTCAAGGAAGTTGCGGAGAGCGTAGCACCTTTTCTTAAAGTTATATTTGACAAGAGTATGAGCGAAGGAAAGGTCCCGAAAGATTGGAAAATTGCGAATGTCACGCCAATATTTAAAAGTGGCTCTAAGGACGATCCAGCTAATTACAGGCCTATATCTTTAACATCACTGAGCGGTAAAATTATGGAACATATAATAGCTAGCTCTTTAATGGGTTTTCTTGAAACGTCCAATTTCATAATTAGGAATCAACACGGTTTTCGTAAGACTCGTTCTTGCGAGTCTCAGCTGGCTTTATTAGTACACGATGTTCTAAACTCTGCTGAAAAACATAAGCAAGTCGATGCGATATTTTTAGATTTTCGGAAGGCTTTCGATAAGGTACCTCATCATAAATTGCTGTACAAATTAGAAGTTGCGGGTATCAATGCACAAGTTATTAACTGGATAAAAGACTTTCTCACCGATAGAGAGCAACGAGTAGTACTCGATGGTATTAGTTCCAACTTGGTTAAGGTGACCTCGGGCGTCCCTCAGGGCAGTGTAATTGGACCGTTGTTATTTTTAGTATACATCAACGACCTCAGCAATCACATTGAAAGCAATGTTAGGATATTCGCAGACGACACAGTCATTTACAGGGAAATAGTTAGTTCAGAGGATAGATTAACCCTTTCGAACGACTTAGACAGAATTATGAATTGGTGCGATGATTGGCAATTAGAGCTTAATGTAGAAAAGTGTTCGGTAGTTAACTTCTTCGAAAGTAAATCTATAAGAAATGATTATTCTTATAGTCTCCGAGGGGTAAACCTAATGACAGTAGAATCGGTAAAGTATCTTGGAGTAACTCTCACGAATAATCTATCATGGAGTGCCCACATCCGAAATATATGTGGAAAAGCACTTAAGAAACTCGGCTTCGTTAAAAGAATAGTCGGTAGGAGCGAAGAAAAGGTTCGCGAGCGATGTTACTTAGCGTTAGTTAGGCCTCACCTTGAGTATGCATGTAGTGTATGGGACCCCGCCGAGAAATGTCATATTCGGGATTTAGAAAAAGTACAACGAAAGGCGATACGATTTGTAAAGAATTGCTACGATAAAACAGCGAGTGTCACTCAGATGTTACAGGACGCGGGATGGGAATCATTAGAAGATAGAAGAAAAATTCAAAGGATAAATTTATTAAATAAGTTCAGAGAAATTACGTTTTCAGATGATGTAACCGATATAATGCGACCCCCCTGTTATATCGGCCGTGCTGATACTGCCCGAAAGATTAGGGAAATAGATGCTAAAACGAATCGTTTCAAAAATTCATTTTTTCCGCGAAGTATACGCGAAAGCAACCGTTTAGGAAAATAGAGTCAAGGTGCTTGCACCCCCTGCCATACACCGAAAGGTGGCTTGCAGGGTTCTTACATAGACATAGACATAGACATAGACATACAGAGATACCTCCGCACTGATATCAGGGTGATATTAACCTGAGAAACCACTTTGTCTGTAATTGCGATCTTGTTCAATGAATACGCGATCTATCATGAAAAGCCCTTTATTCTTATTTACTTCCCTTTCTCCCGCATATTTGCCCATCAACGTTCTGTATCCGTTTATCTCTAATAGATTACAAATTGAAGAGTACAAAGGAGGTATAGTTGTGAAGCACACCTGAGATTTAATATTCTCCGTGACCAGCCTTGGTGGTCGTGCACGTCCCAACTTCCCAATTCTGTTTACAATTCAAGTATTAGTTTTTAATTGGAATACAATGTATTCACCGATTGAGGATTTATAATGGTAATACAATAATGTGGAAGATTTCTTATAAACGCTCTATACGAGACGAAATAATTCTGCCTCTTGTGTTACTGACTCAATGATTTTGATGCTTCCTTACTAATCTCTTGCGACACCCAATTAAACAAATATGTGTACTAGACTGACAGCTATACAAGGAAACAACGCATGTTGTTCAGTCTCCAGGGGCTACTTTTTTCCTTGTTATTTAAAATTTCTGACCTATAGTATGACAAAATTTACTAAGGATTTACCTCACGGTTTATTTTCTTCATCATTTATTTAACTAAGGATTCCTTTGAATAAATAATACTCTTTAATGTATTATATACTGACTAATTGTTGAAATCCTTAGCAAACAGTGTTTTCTAATGTCCCGCTGAGTTCAAACTTTGTCGTTTCAATTTCAGGAATTGACGGCTTGCATATTCCTTTCATTTGTTCATCACCAAGGATCAATGGTGAGGTTGGTCACCACAACCTTGATCTTCATAAATCACATACTTATATATTTTAATATCACTTACGCTTAACCTTTAACTTGCTTATTCGCATCACTTCCCCATGCTATTCCATCCTCATGCACACAACTCGCCTCACATATTACTGGAAACATTCATATATTTCACCTAATCTAGTTACTTCATTAAAATGTATAAACCCTTAATCTTTACTTTATCATCAAAAGTATTCGACCAGCTGTGTCGAAGCTGCTAGAAATTATCCTCCCATCCATTCTTTCCATATGGTCAATGAGATTATGATTATGATCTTAAAGAGTTTATTTCAGCATTTAGGCCTTCATTATCCATTCATCCACTTATTTTCGCCACACATTCTCCTTACATATTTCATTTCAACTGCGCTAAGTTAACTAAAACACAGCTGTTGATGCAGGTATAAGCATATTTCGCAACTTCACCGTACTTGTTTTTTCCTTCTCGACTTTAAAATGTCGCTTTAGTTCATAAGATTTGCTACGGTTAAAAAAATACTTCTGTAAAACTGCTATTTTACCTTCGTTTTAAATCAGTTTTGGCTAAATTTGAACTGATTCTAGCCGTAAAAAGCTAGGCTACACCTCGAAGTAGACCTTTTTTTCCCTTTCAATGTAAATCGCTCCAACTTTTAGACAAACGCTTACCATGGGAGCGATACTTTAAAGTGTGCCTACATTCCTCAGCAATACCTTTGGGAATGTTGCAAATTCCGCTCTCGTCCGAACTCGCAGTTTCCAACTCCCTATTTATTTCTCTCTCACGCCTCGGATGCCGTGCATTTCTCCTTCTCCTTTGCTTCCTTTCCCGTTCCTTCCTTACTACCTCACTCATTTGCCTTTTCTTTCATTGTCCGTACCATCATAGAAACCATTGGCCCGTGGAGCATGAGGTTTCTAAGTTATTTTT
The DNA here is from genome assembly GCA_947579665.1 of Sympetrum striolatum. Classification (NCBI taxonomy): domain Eukaryota; kingdom Metazoa; phylum Arthropoda; class Insecta; order Odonata; family Libellulidae; genus Sympetrum; species Sympetrum striolatum. Next base: position 48,206,011 of record OX388351.1, on the reverse strand, counting down.
CAGAGTAATGCAAGTTTAAAAGTGTCCGCTGGTAATTCAAATTCATTTAGCACTGACATTCACCACCTGCTAACGATTTACGGGAGAGCTCTCTATATTGTAGCACTTTTTCATATTATTTTATATAGCTCAAATTGTTAGTTACATGGTGATTTAAACAATTTAATTTGTTCAGAGTGAAGTATTACATGGAATTTGATAATAAAATGTTCAAAATCAGACAGAATAAAAATTCATCACATCAACAAAGAATATAGTTATTTATTTAAAAAAGCTAAATCATTATTTAAAAGTATATACTACGGTTTTTGAAATCGTAACGGTACAATATAGGCAACTACTATATTTCTGCGTCGCTTCCTTCCAAACTAACCGTTAGAGTTACAGAATCATATCTATGTAAAACTTTAAGTACGTTTAAGTACATTCATCTGATTAATATTACAGTTTGTTTCCACATGTTATATTACCGATATTTCCATTCTCACGTGAAGAAAAAATTGCTTTAAAGCTGCAAAGAAGTAACTCTCTAACATACGGACAGTTTTCGAACGTACAAAGATAACGAATAGAATTCCGGAGTTAAGTAATATCTAATAACTAGAAACGGAGCTCTTCAATTTTACGGAGGTGGTACATGTTAGGCACGTGTACAATATAGGAAACTCTTCCCTATCTTTAAATTTAATTAAATTTTCAAACTTACCGCAAAATTTTTTGATGAATGGTAATTTGAAATATTTTATGTTTTAGAACAGAAAAAGGTATCCTTCGTTTAGTGTCCCAAATATAACCGATGCATTTAAAATGTTAAAATAAAGCAAACCTGTAAGCTATAGAAATGCACTATAACTAATTTTGGAATTCTGTGTGACTGGATATTTATGTATTCACTGGATTCGCGAATATAATGAAGCAAACTGTACAGTACCGTATGTTATCTTTTAAAAGCACCTGTCATTTTGAGACACATTGTACTTCAGTATTTCTATTTCTTGTCAGTGTTAGAAATCTGTTTATAAAGCTACTAAAGCATCAGTGATGCTGAATAATGAAATTCTTTTCGGTAATTCTTTGCTTTATTTAACACGTATTGTTTTTGCAGTAATTAAGTGAACTGTGTTCAGAGATGAGACAAACCAAACTACTGCAATACTCAATCTTATAAGGGAGCCTCACTTTCTCCTCATAGCTATCGATAACACAATTGATAAGTGTTGCACATCTAATCGGGTCTCGGTACTGTGGCAATTTTGTCGATAATCTCGTCCCGACGTGACAGGAGTGGCCCGAGTGGCTTTGACTTGGTGACTTGGGCGACGAATGGTGACGCCCTCGACTCCTGATCGCTTTTTATACCAAATGGTGGAAGAATACAAAATCTCTGCGAACAGTTTCAAGTTCGAAGTGACCATACTCCGCGCTCACGTGTGAAAGGCGTGCCAGCCAGCTCTCAATGTCTGTGTTCGGCTGCACTGTGTGACCGTGAACTCAAGGGCGAGTCTAGGGTTTTGAGAGAGACTTCCGGTTGTTCGAAAGAGCGGCACATTGCTTAGGTAGCACTTGGAGGCGAAGGTCGTTTGGAAAAGAGAATTTTGCGACGCCTTGTAAATTCGGAGTCTTCCCGAATTGACGTTCGTATTAGGTGATTTTTTGTACTAATTTTCAATGAGCAGTTCAATTCAAGTGATATTTTGTTGTATGATATTGTTTGACACCTTAATATTATTACTTATTATATTTATCGTTGAAACTTATTCTCTGATTGATTTCCTGATGTCGATATCCCGAGCTGGTTGCTGTTCAGAGTAGTTATTGAGTTACCGAATGTTTTTCAGTTTCTTTCCAAGTTCTGAACTACAAGGTGGCACACTACGATAGAGAGAGGAAACTTTTATTTAACTAAGCAAATAACGTCCTAGTCACGAAAAAAAATCGAGTTAAAGACACGTATATATGTGAATGTGTAACAATTGGCCTCCACGTCAAAGCCATGAAAATCCATCGAATACAAAGTAAGTGAAAAAGGCGGACAGGCTATGGAAATTATATGAAAATTAACCTTTTCTGCTTTCTACGAACATTTTCAGAAGTGAAATGATCGAGCTATTTCATTTTTAAACTCTCAATTATTAAAGGAGATGAACCGACGGATAAAAAAATCAATCTTTATTTTAATGCTGAATGGGTTTTGTAACCGCTGCATTCAGTTAAATAGGCAGCCATTTGCCTTCCGAAAAGAAACGAGTGCGGGGCCGTTAATTATTCTTTTCTAGGCTTGATGATGCGAGCGTTACGATCCACTTCCGCTTGGTTGAACAGAGCAACCGCGAAATGGTGGCTTTCGGTGATACCACGCCTCTCGGTTGGAGCGAATGGCTTTTTTAATGCTTTTTCGATAAAAATGGTGGATATATAAGCTCAATTCTGAGACACGAGGTTGTTCCATTGTATGGGCTGAAGTAGAACCGCATGCCATTGATATGTTTTAATTTATCTCATAGACGAAGCCGCTCGGATAGGAAGTATGTATTAGATAAACAGCCGTACTATTGTAGATTATTTAAGCGTAGTGATCTTTCCCGTAGAACTAGATAGTGACTGTTTAAAAAATGGCCAACCCAAAGAAATATTTCATTAAATCACTAGTAAAAATGGTTTTACCTTCATTACGAAAGCTTTGAATCTACCTTTTGTTTCTATACTTATTTTCTAGTTCCTTGTTGCTTAGAATAACTATATCGGAGAGGGGCAAATTTTCATCATGCATACGTCAATAAATTTACCTTTTTTTGTATATGTGACTTGTAAACTGTAATAATGCGACGGAAATTATGGTAAACAAATATTATAAATATATTATAAATATATTGGATAAATATGTTATAAATATATTGGATAAAGGTGTGGAATGAGGAATATTTTTGGGCGGTATTGTCGGGATCAGTGGAATCTACCAGGAATGGTTTAATTGGTTTGCGAGTGCTGTATTAAACACGATTTCTAGGATAAAGCTATAAGCTATGCTACTAGCAAGTATGACTATTGGTGTATATGGATATAAAGTGTGTCCAAAATGTATGTATAATATTTTTTTTGGTCTCAATGAGCCGCTTAGGATAATGAAACTCATAACTTTAGGGAATTCTCCATAGATTGATCATCCCTAAAGTAAATGATTGAATTCTAGATAAAAATTGTCATGCTGTTACAGAAATTCGGATAAAAATCGTCAAGAGAAATCCACCACTGGGAGTGTTTCAGCCTTTGCTGTATTTAAAATTTGAATTCAATAAATCCATAACAATGGAGTGAGATTAAATATGGTTGAATATTTGACGGCGTTTGCTTCCCAACAAAAGGACATTCGTCCCTTTGTCACACTTTTGAAGCTTGACGTCTCTTCATTAAGGGTTAAAAATTTTCTTCTACAAAAGAGGCGAAAATGTTATAAATATGTAACGAATCTAAAGAGAAAACAGTTCAAATGGACCAATTCTCCGAGTATCAGATGATTCTCTGAATACATCCCTAGTTATTTTCAATTTAAGCATGTGATGAAGCGAATCATGTTGGATTTTGCGAAGCTTAAGCTCGGATAATGCATATTTATTTATTATTTATTCGTTGAAATTGCTTTTTCTATTAGGATAAACTTAATATACAGTGATTAAAAAAAACGAGAGTTCCCTTTGTCATCTCGCAACTAAAGTAACTGATCAATACATAGAACCTTAAATTATATCTGTATTTTAAAAATGATATTTTACTTTTGTCATTTTTTTATAATTATCATAAAACATTCTTCTTTGTGACAATATAGTAAAATTGAGCAGTGTTTGATAATTCTTTTTTAATTATGAAATTGTTTAAGGAAAATTGAGAACCATAGCTATCCAATGACAAAGAAGATAGCAGCTCCTTCCTTTGATCATATAAAGGAGTTACATAGTAAAAAGTAAATTTTCAAATTCTGACATTTCAGCAGCATAAGTTTCTTTTGTATTTTAATCAAATTATTCTATTTATAGTATAGTTAAATTTCTATATTCAAGCTTTATTCTCCAGTATGTTTCTAACTATTTTTAGTTTTTCAGGAATCTAAAATACATCTACAATCACTCAGACGATTTTCTCAAATGCCACACGCCTAAAGGCAGCTTCCTAGGTAAACTATAGATGTAGAAATGAATCTCAAACATAAAAATCTCCAGAATTCTGTTGAATAAGCGAAGCAAGGGATTGTTCTTGTATTTTCTCCGTGACGTTCATTGTCATATTATGAAAAGATGCTGAAGCTGTTTTCAACGTTGGGGTGATATATTGGTTAAATTTCGATACCTTTGACTGACACGTATGGATTCCATGGCAGGACGGAATCATAAATCGAAAGATTTTCGGAGAAGAAGAAAAGACCGACAATCCATAAATATCCTTCCGTCGAAATGGCGGAAAGAACCTGATATTTGAATTGTGACAAAAAATGAAAAAGGTTCCGGGAAATATAGGTTTCGCCATGGAGCGCATTTTTGTAGCTACGTTATAAATAAAAAGGGTCTAGCGGAATGTATTCTCCCTGGAATTACATCTGAAGGTATTCATGCGCGCTATGCCAATTCCTTTAGACGTTTCTTTCAGTGTGAAAAGAGAAAGGAGAATTCGCGCGCCGCCTCTTGGAATACGGCTGTCTCGAAGGCGATCGTCCATGAACTGAAGGGATTATCGTGAAGAGTAGTGTCGGTTTAGTTTCTCTGAGGTGTGCTCGACATTGTTTCCGATCACATCGCTTTTTATTGGGTAAATTCTCATAACAGAGGAAAGCTTGAATTAATCATAACTAAGTTTTGTACTTTTTCTCATATTTTATTTTAGTCCTACCAGGTTCATAATTCAAGTTATTGATAGAAAACTATCTAAAGTTAATAAAGCGAACGCAATTAGTTTATTGGCTCATTTCAATTCTGACAGTCCAACGAATTCAGAGTATTTATTTACTTCAGTGATATTTTTATTGGCAGTAGTTATTAACCACCATTCATATCTGGAAGACATTTTTATTCTTTGAATAGCCCGAGTAACACGCCTAAATCCAATTGTGATCGATGCAGAACATACATTTATCAATATGTTTCCGAAAACTATTAATACGGAAAGGAAATTTTATAAATTATATTTTGGTAAATTTTGTTTATACAGATAGATTTTGAATTATTTTTCATATTTTGTAAATAATTAACGAATGTGTAAGGGAGTATTTATGAAGAAATACGAATAGTATATATAAGTGTCACTTTTACATTAATTAAAATTGAAATTTAATTTAAATTCAATCACTAGTCAGGGAGGATTTTTTTATCTGAAGATGAAATCTAACACTAGGTGCTACAAAACTTGTCAGGAAAACATGAACATTCTCGCTAATGAGATGCTTTCCATATGTTAAGGCTTCACCTTTAACTCGCGCAATCCGACACTTTCCAAGTATGGTAAAACCCTATGCACACTTACAACTCCTCGCTAATTGATGAAACCTCGAAAAGATTTTAATTGATGAAATATTCCCGCAAAGATGAATTTTCATCTGTTTGCATCAATTGCCGTGAAGATTTTTACGGAAATCCGAGAAAATCGAACCTCAAGAGTCGCAACGGTCTTTAACAGGGAGTACACAAGTGATAGGATAAATTTCTGGCAAAATATTAGCAATAAAATGCAAAGAAGTTTGGCACACATTACAAAATATTCTTGATTATTAATCACGTGGAAGGCTTGTAACTGTTATTCTCCTACATGGCGAGTATAAAATTATTAGTTTCTCATATTTGAGCCGATGTGTTTACTGTCTGAATGAAGGATTGGATTTACTGTGGACATAGGTACTCTATAAATTATTTATTATCAATTAGGCTTTATTACCATGTTCAACATTTTGAAGGCTAAAACACGCAGCTTACGTATTTCGTTCCTCATTCATTTTATGAGATTCTCTCAAGAATAATTAAAAGTCATGCCTATAGCATTCTCCTCTATTTTTCTTACATTAAGAATTCCAGGTCAGAGCTCTAAACATACTTTATTGTTAAAATTCAGAAGCCGGTAAAGTATCTAAAACATACTTTATTGTTAAAATTCAGAAGCCGGTATTTCAAAAAGGACTTGAAAATATACCAGCAAATCAATACGTATAATCTCGGAGTTCATTGTGAAAACAATGAAGGTATTTTGATATTTAAAGATATAAATCTGCATGAAAATGGTGGAAGCCACTCGAGAAACTAAAAAAGTTCACTCATATTCATAAAACGGAGAATGAGGTAATTGTACTTTTATGGCGTACCATTGCTTCAGTCTAAAATGTGTAAATACGGGAGTGAATGTAAATATACGCGAATGATTTACACTTCGTACTTATTTTTTGCGATACTTGCAGATTACGCAACGGAATGTTATTTTAACCATTCCAGATAGGGCATTTGACCGTTTTATCTCAACCTAACCTTCACCCTCCATATCCTTTAAGCATTGCAATTTATTTTCTCGGAATTTTTTTTAGGAGCATCTTTCATTATTTCGGGAATGTGTCTCTCTACATCATAAAGAGAAAAATAACTAAATTTACATCGCCGTACTCTGGAAATGTATAAACATATATAGCAAGGGAAATTAGAAACCTATTAGTACCGAGTTAAAGTGTATGTGTTTTGGGATTTCCATCAGATTACTTAATATATATTTCCCTCAAGTATCATTTCAAAAGGTTCCTTCGAGAGGATCGCTTACTGTAATCACAAGGATAGCTTTTAAAGTGTATTTCTAAAGGGGTTAAGTAGTTAGTACGTCTTCCATAGTAGACCAGGTCAACATCCACGCTTCTGAGAGCTATTGCACTTCCTTCTAACTTGTATTCACGTAAAATTTCTTTTTAGACGATTCTTTTCAGCAGCTGTTCCCTCCCATGTTTGACCTTCCACTCAGAGCATCCTCGGCGTGAAGCTGCGAAAAGCCTCAAGGGGGTATATTCATTCACGGTTCGTTAAGAATTATCTTTAAAGAAAGAAGGGAGACGTTTACTGAGGCTAAAAATAAGGCCTATGTCCGGATATACGTAAGTTGAATGAGTTATATTCAATCCAGAGAAAGAAACAGCTGGGGTTTTGACAGAGATAACCATCAGCTTATGGTATCAAATCTGTGCACAATGACTTCTTAGAACTACTGATGTTGGAACTGGATTAGTGTGGACTATTTTAGAGTATTTATTGTTTTGAAGAAGTCTTCAATGTGAAAAGATGGGGAGATTCTGGATAGCTTTGGATTGTAGGATGTAAATAGCGCCATTTTATCCATGAAAAATGCCGTATGCGTAGTTTTAATTTCCAAGGGTCAATGAAGCGTAACTTGGGTATCTTATTTTGGCCGAGGATGAAACTTCTGGGACGTAATCGATCTGTATACATGTCATTGTATTTTTTTAGTTTTTTCTTTTGGGTTGTTGGTTAGTTGTTTTTTATAGGAGTCTGGCGTTGTACGTGGAATAGCCCGGAATGAAGAATTTTAGTCAAAAGTGACCCACTTGTTATATTTCATGCGTCATACAAGCTTCTATTATATGTCATAAATTATAATAAAGTGCCATAAACAATATGGAAAAGCTATAACGAATACATATAACTAAATGAATAAGCAACTTTAACTATCAATACTGCACCGTTAGATAATTTTATAATTTCGTGATTATAAAAGAAATTTGAGTAAAAATTGGATTTCAATATCGAATTTCCCACTGATAACCGTATCATATATAATTTTTTTGTGGTTAAGGTATAGATTGGTCATTCTTGATTTAGGTCATTATGCGAATGGCTTTGAGATTCAAGAGTTGTTATCCGCAATATCCAATGGCTTTTGCAAATGGTTATTAGAAATCATTGTTTGAATCATCACTTAATAAACACGCAGTGTGCGAAAGTTTCCTTAAATAAAACTTTTCTTGTATGAATGCACTGCTAACAGGAAAATCAGGGGATTATAAATCCTGATGAAAATACTTGTAGATGAACTTTTCTTGGGCGATCCGTCAACTGGGTGTTACTTCCTGGAAATATTTCCCTACTGTGCTAGTGAATCAGTGAGCTTTCCTATAGACTTTCTGTTTCCTCGGAATAATTACGTACCTAGGTAACCAGCACGAAAGGCTTTGAGGGTACTGTTAATAACCTTCTCGATACGAGTAAAGAAGTTTATTCTAATAATTTCATGCACATCCCAAAGTAATAGGATTATAAAATTTTAAGAGTCTTTAAAGGTCCAACGGAGTATTAAATATTGAAGTTTGTTTGTCCAAAGTATCCTTGCTTCGACTCTCGACGACTCGAATCGTCTCTCATAAGAAATGCACGTTGATCAATTGCAAACATTTTTTTCTTTTGCAGATTTAAATTATAAGTAATGGTCGTACGAAATTTAGATCAATACCAAAAGAAAGGAAATGGATTTAAGATTCTTCTTGTAGTCGTAAAACATCGTATCCGATTTGAAATTGAGAGAATTCAGACAAAAACAACGAAAAATGTGCGGGCATAAACGATTCCCTAAGGACAAAGGTGATTGTTGAGCTCAAATTTCATACGAATATATGGGAAGATAGGCTCATTTAAAAAGTATGCTGAAGAAGAGCCGACACTTAATGGTATAAATTAAGTCTTATAATTAATATCGGGATTGTTTAATTTTTGGTAACTAAATTTGATTTCAATTTCGTGAATACTGACGTGGGAATTCACTAGCAATGTATTAAAACGCAGTGAATGAGAAGTTTGGGAGAAATGTTTTTGTCTTCTATACATGGACCTCCGATAGAGAGAGGGGACAGAGACGAAGGGGAAGTAAATAGGCAAGCATTGCGAGACGGGAGGACATGAAATTCGCCGAATTTCATTGAAAGGCACTCCAAGATGGGAGGGAATGGCTTAAATGAGAAAAAGGGAGAAAATCGAGGGAAAAAAAGATGGCGAAAATTGGAGATGGGAATCTCATCTGCGAAAGAATTGCGTTTTTACATCCTCGCGCGGAAAGAGAGACCTCTCTATATTTAGAATTTTGCATTCCGCCGGGTCTTTCATCCCTGAAATTCTGTGAGAAGGATTTCAATTTTATCTGGTGAAATGAATTTCTAAATGAGCCCTTTCTCTTGACCTGCTCGCTTGCGGGCAGAAAATGTTCGCTTGTACTTTGAAGTGTTTTAATATTTCATGGCGAACTATTATCGTCGATTTCATTAAATCTTTCTTCGAAACTGACGCGGTGTCGCTCGTTTTTGTAATTTGCAAAAGTAATACACAAGTAATATTATTTTGGTATTTTCGGGAAACTTTAACCAAACAAATGATACGTAAGGAAAATTCATGTGTTAGGACGATTAATCTATCAAACTCATGATTTTGTAAATGTCAGTTACAACTTCAACTGTTTGTAAATGTCAGTTACAACATTTAACATGTACCTGACATTTTGTAAATGTCAGTTACTACTTCAATTTCAACTGTTTTTAAATGTCAGTTACACTATTTAACATGTAACTGAAATTTACAAAATGTCAGTTACAACTTCAACTGTTTAGCAATATGAAAAATAAAATTATCCATTAAGAGTATATCTGATGTCCACATCAAATTAACTAGTACATCTATGCATAACATTAACACAAATTTTGTTTTATAATATATGATTAACGTTGCCTCTCAAATAACGGTTCCATTAAAAGTAAGATTCTGTAAGTAATGAGTGATGAAACTTGACGTTCGGTGAAAAACCCATGTCAAAAATTTATCGTCCCTTTTCTGTGAATCAACATTAATATTATAAATATTAAAATTAAGCAAACGAATGATTATAACACAATGTTGTGGAAGTTAAGTACTCTACACTAAAAGTAGATAAGCTAATAGTTGAAAATATGAGTTTATTATTAATGGTTATGGTGATTTGGAAAATAATTACTTACACGATATTGACTGTGATTTTCCTAGTTAGTAGTGATTATGGCTTCTCTAGTAACGATCCTGGGATCGATACCCTAGCCCGGCAGGCAGTAGGAATGGTAACCGACTCTGAAAGCCAACTTTAAGATAGGAAAGGAATCAATTGAAAATTCTTATTCTCATCACCATGAAGAATTTCGTTTGCAGGCGACTAATGAAAGGGAATTGGCTATGGGTCAAATTACTATTTACCGTTTATTTATGATGCTAGATTGAATAAATTCTTATGTTGAAAGCTCTAATCAATTTCGGAGTAAAATGCTTGAAATATTTTTCCCATGAAGGAGTCCCTTGGATTGAAAAATGTGGAGCAATAGATGCCTCGAATACACGATATAAATTTAAATCGAGCATCCGTAAATCTTGCTTGATGGAAATAGGCCGTTGATAGATGGGATTGTAAATGAGGCCAAGGAAAATGAGAGAAAAATATGGGAAAATAGAATAAGGAAAAAGGGGTATCCAGTTTAGGAGAATATCGCGCGAAGCGATCAAAATGGAACTATCCGCTTTAATGGTAGTTAAGCTTATAATTAAATTACATTTATATTCATATAAATGATGAAACTATAGTTTCATCATTCTTTACTTTCTTATGTTCTCTTTATCGTAACTTTAATAGAATTTATGCAGTTGGACACACATACTCGACGTAAATTATATTTTTTATCAAATTCTCATCTAATATTACAAGTAGGAATGTTTTATTTTTTCTCTTTCATGTAGTTGTATATCTCTTTGGGTAGCTTATGACAGCTAGATGGACTGTGTGTATATTATTATCAAAGGTTGTGAAATAAATATCTTGTTTACTTCATATCATTATATCCTGTACATCAAACATGAAATTTAGTCCAATGAAAAATATTAAAACGCGACTCCGAATGAGAAATTATCAACTCCGCGTGCAATTTCTCGAACGTTTATACTTATTGACTAGAACACCTAAACAAGTCACTTAAATGGCACTCACTACGTGGATATAGCACTACCTTTAAAAAGTTCCCGAACTTATTTTTTTCCCGTGAAAACGCGGAGCAAGAGAAATGTAAAACTATCGGGGTAGATAGGTAGGTAAGTAGGCGGTAGTTAGCTATACCCAATACCAATATGTGGTGCTATATACTACCATAATTTTACATTCCTCCTTCTCGGCGTTTTTGCGGGAAAAATAATTTTGGGAAATTTTTTAACGTAAAAGTAGTCTCAATTTCTCTGTAAATCCACTTCAACGTCCCCCTTCTTCCCCTTAATACAGAGTTTTTCATGTTTTCATTGTACCAATATACGTTATGTCTTTTACATGCTGAGGAATGAACGTGTCTTTAGAATGTGACATATCCATCCTTGGCCGTTCAAATTCTGCTGGCGACTTGCATAAAGAGGGAAATACGAACTATGGAGATAAACACAAAGGTAGAGATGAAGAAGAATATTGTGGAAGAGAGAGGTAATTTCAGCAGAGTAAATGGACCATCGTGTAATGGAGGTAGCGATAGCCATTTGGGATGAATGAGAAGGACAGAAAAAGAGCGATGGAAATAAAGGAAGCGAGAATTGGGGAGGACGAGATGAATGAATAGATTGGACGTGGAAATTCTCTTCTCTTTGTTATGCGGACCATTGTCCTTTCTCTTCGTTCTCTCTCTCTCTAACGCCCTTGTACACTTTCACTCTCATTGTGTTAATAATTCATAGAGTCTCCACTAAATGGGTAATGGGTAAACATGATTAGGGAAACAAATTTGCTCACCGTTAATCAATGTTAAAATTTACTACTTGTGTTAAAGGCGGGTAAGCGTTTGACTGCTAACCTGTTAACGGCCTAGAAATAAAGCTCAACAGTGTGCTGTGGAGAATAATAGATGACAATTAGATGTTTTTGTGACGACTCTTCTTATGCTACATGGCTTATAATTGTTTTATCGTTTAACTGGTAAAGATATATCGAAGGGTTGAATGTCGACAAACTCAGAAATGATACTTTCTTGGACGGTGTATTGCGTTATACTGCCGCGAGTATACTGATTATGAAAAAAAATCGGGGAAAAGATACTAGAACTTAAACTTCAAAAGTTAATTTTGCCGCGAAAAATAACAGTTACCGGGTGGGTAGAATTGAATTGGAAGCCCTAGCACTCTTTTCTATACACCCGAATTAGATTAGATTTAATTATTAAAATGTAGAAATTTCTCTCGTCAAAGACGTCGACTTAGAACAGAATAATTCTTATGCAACAGTGCAAAATCATAATAGAAGATTTAAAAAAAATCTGATGTGGCCAGCACATGACTTTCTCCATATATAAGATGTAAATTTTTATCTACGACAGTAATTTCGAACTCTATATTCCATCTAAACTTGGAAGATGAGTGATTAATTTATATATTATCATCTTTGACGTCAAAAACATTATAAATAATGTTTTTCGGGACATGATCGATGAAAAACGATGGAATTGGCCTTTCGCCGATAGAGCCCAGAGCACCCACAAAGTACATAATCAGGAACTTCCGGTTTATCAGTATTTCATGAATACCTCCTAAACAATCAGTGATACAAAAATATGTTTCAAACAAAAATTATATTAAATCACATTTTCTAAAACTTTTGTAATAAATAATATATACCTAAATATCATATTTATGGAGATACTTTGAAAACCGGAAATGAGCTTTGAAGAATGAAGCTCAACTTCCGGCTAACTGATTTACTCCAAAAACTAATCAACTCTAACAACACTAACCAAAATACTATATATGAAATTTGGTGTTGATAAAATGAATGGTTTTCATGTTAGAGCACCCACAAAGTACATATCAGCTACTTCCGGTTTATCGGTATTTCACGAATAACTTCTAATCAACCGGTGATACAAAAATATGTTAAATACAAAAGTTATAGTAAATTACATTATCTAAAACTTTTATAAGCAATACAATACACGTATATATCATATTTAGGGAGATATTTTGAAAACCGGAAATGAGCTTTGTTGAATGAAGCTCGACTTCCGGTTAACCGATTTACTCCAAAAACTAATCAACTCTGACAGCACACAAAAAAGTACTATATATGAAGTTTTGTATTGATACGACCACTAGTTTTCACGTTAGAGCGCCCACTAGCACACACACACATACACACAGACATCATTCCGAAAATGGTCAAAACGTGTTCTAGGGACCCCAAAACGTGTATTTCCTTAGAAATCTCGAAGTCGAATTTTTTCATGAAAACAATACTATCTCTATACTTCGTATATGGAGAAAGTAACAAGGCCATCTTGCTTAGTTTACTTATTTTAATCTCCCTTCAATACATAACTTGTTTTAATGTAATTCAGGTGGTGGATAAGTTGATTTGCATACTTACATATCAGAGGTCAACTTTAATATGCAATTGCTCCAACATCAAATGAATTCAATGCGATTCTCTCCACCAGCGTCTTTGTGTCTGTGTGATAGTAATATTTATGTTGTAATCACAACACCTTCGCGTGTCAGTAATTCATACCATCTCGCAAGAGCTTTTCCCTGTTAACTTTCGACTTTACTTTTCAGCGTTTCAGAGATCCTTCACCTCAAGTTTTAGGAATATCCTAACAGGGAGGGAATTCAATTGGGAGAGACTTATTACGCATTTTCTCATCCTTGAAACCCATTCCTATCTTTTCCGGAAGACATAGAACCAGGAAAGAGTTTATCCTCCAACCTTAACTCCAATACTTCTCCTCTTTATATTCTGAGACAGCCTATCCACGGATATATCCTCGGATAAATGTTAGGAATCGATCTGCTATCCATTTTCGCGCCCTATATTTTCTCCAAACTTTGAAAAGCCTCTTTAGTGCGTTGCCATGAAGACGAAGTCGTCATCCGTTATATCCCCTGCTGTATTTTGCAATATCCAATATCGTTCGGTTCTCTATAGGAGGTGATATAGGTTTTCCGATCCTCCTGTACACAATGATAAACCAAATGACACTGGTAAACCAAGGATAAAGAACATAAGCTTATCTTTAAATAACCGTGAAATTCTCCGAAACGTAGCTTATATGAGAGACATTTTTGACAGTGACATTCACTATGGCATTGTTTTGTAAATGGATTAGACCTTTCTGAAAATAAATACAATGATATAATTAAAAACCTATAATTTAAAGTTGGTAAGTCATGAAAATGAAATTCTACATCAACGTCTAGCATAAAATATTTCGACTGTTCTAAGGTAGGTGTGCAATTACTGGTGTTTGCGAATTATGAAGTTTTAGTTTATTAATGGGATATACTGACTACAGAATGTAATACGTACATCATTCTCGCTGAATTTAAGTTATTAATCAAATTACTTTACATGATTTTACTACGCTAAGTTGGGTCGAAGGAAACTCAAAAAATTCCAGAAGCAAATTACCGAGTAATTCTAGCCGTTACTACATATTCCCAGATGGAAATCAAAGGTTTATTTCGACAAAAACTTCCTTTCAAAGGTATTTCGTAGAAATAAGTCTCTGTAAAAGATTCCTATTAAGTTTCATATTCATTTAGCTCATTGAATATACGCAGTCTTAATTTATTGCGGTCTATCGGACCGAAAATTTTCAAATATGAAAATAAATTTGCGTGAATAGTGTCACATTGACTCTTATTATAAAAATTAAGAGATAGAATTATAGAAACTTATTATTTTATAAAATACTGATATTCGAAGAGGTCAGCGAACTCCTAATTATTGAAAAATTACTGTAAAACAGCAGCTGCTGGTTGCAGCGATAAAATTTTATCAAAACGGGTTTAAATCATAATTTTTCTTCTAAGAAATGTGTACTGAACTGCGCTCTTAGTTTGAATCTTTTTTGTAATTCATTTTTATGAAGAAGCAAACTTCATAATGCCATATTCATATCAAAGCTTCCTTAAATGCTAGATTTACTGAGGAGAATTTCATGGTATAATTCAAAATATATACCAATGCTTTTAAAAAATTATCTACAACTTTGGTGCGTAAACACATGGATAATGCATCACATGTTATCTGGGTACATACATAGAATGTATGTACCAAGATAAACTCATGTTACTAAGTTTCCACCAGCACTCCCAAACTAAGTGCTTGGGTCATAAAACGCAGCCTTGAGGTACTCCCTATGGAAAAAAGGACCAGGCCTTATTTTCTCCCGAAAGATGACAGAAGTGCGGTATGTGACGGGGTATGAGAAACGAGAGTGAGAGAAGAAGGACTACATCCCCTGAGACGACGTGGGACGTGTCTTGATGAAACCCTCCGCGCGAAAGGGTCTTAGTTAGATGGCCCTTACGTGCCGCTATCTTCCTACCCCTTTGCGGTAGCATTCTGGAACGACGAAAACATTTCTGCTAGGAATCACGGGAAGGAGAGATGAATAGCAGTCCTGGGATAAAATGGCGGCAGTTTAAAAAAATAAAGGGGGCAGCAGCTGCTCGATTTATATTCATCTCGATGAAGTACACGTGATTCCCGAGTGGGACAAAAAGCCGAAAAAATGCTCTCTGTCTCCTTGGTTAACCAGTCAGGGCCTACTCTTGGCAGTTGCCCGTAATACAAGCATATGACGGGATTGCGCGGATGACGAAAGGAAAGGTAACGAATTGAGGCTATGAATACTAATACAGGGCCGAATTTTTCTCCGATGGTTTGCCAGTGGAAGGATTTGCTCCCGGTCATGCGGTCATGAAAGGAAATGATGATGCCCTTTTTTTGTGGGACTTTGTTTGCTTGCTTAAGATGAATTTACGAGTCTCTGTAGGTTATGGGGAATGAGCAGAAGCCGTGGTAACGTAGAGGTGAGATCCCTTAGGTGATGGTGCTGTCGCCACCTCTTAGGAGCTCAGTGCGAGGACAGGAATTTCTTTTTTTTCCCCAAATCCTTAGCCACTCTCCATCTCAACCTTTTTTTATCTTTCTCTCCTCTGCTGTTTCACTCTTTTTTATGACTGCCTCGTCTCATTTTTCTTTAAACTCCTAAAATATTCTACGCTATGTTTACAAAAAAATGTGCAGATATTTCTTCGCCTCACCTTTATTATGTGCTATTTTTACACAAAGTTGCCTGTTGATGTCCTAAGTTTGGTATTCCTGTGAATTGCTTAGCGATTTTTTTCTCTGTGTCATTGCGGATTATTGTAGAAGAATCATGGCTAAGTATGTTTGAAGAAGATGGTGGTTAAAATTGGCTTGGTATTTATTAAAAAATTTGAGTTAATAAAAGTAGATAACAAAAAATAAAGTTTCATGAAAGCTAGTTTACTTTCATCTTCAGGATGATTAGATGTTAACCCAAGATGAAATCAATCCAAGTCAGCATAAGATGTTGTAGATTGCAAAGAAGAATCTAACTTTGTTCACAATAAGTATATCAACTAACTATTTGTAATGATAGTTATAAAATTAAAAGATATTGTAGTTATAAGCTACCTATCTTAAATTCAATAGCAATCTTATTGATTTGTAGATTTTTAAATTTTATTACATACATTTCTGATGCATTATTATAGAATAATGTGTCTCTTGAAGTCATTAAAAGCTTATGCTTCCCGTAGAGTTTCATTTATAACGCAAAAGAGAATACGATTTTCTTACACAATCTACGGATCTCATTGAAATTCTTGCTTGTTCATAAAATGGAATGATTTCATCAAATATTGCGTGAATCATAAAATGAATTTCATTAATTGATCATTTTATCGGCAAGACATTAATGTAACTATATCTCTGGAACACAATGTAGTATATTCGTGCGTATAAAATGCAAAGCAATAGGTTCTATATCAGCATATTTAAGAGATTAATAATTCAAGTTCAGCCATCTGATATATGCACATTCATAACGGTAATTCAAGGATCCTTGTTTCGTGCTTAAAGTCTGTTCATGGAATATCACTAAGCGCAAGAAAGTGAATGTTTTGTAGCAATAAAAAGAATTTCGTTCCGTTAAGCCCCCGTGAGTGAATGCAAAAGGATGTTCGCCAAAGGTAAAATTATTTTTGAGGAGAATCGAAAAAAATCATCAAATTTGAAATGGAAATGTCCGTCGAAAGATAATGGCGTGTGGGAAAATGAGTAGAATTTTTTTGCAATCTGTTTTTTATGCTCAAGATAGTAAGGAAGATAACAATGGAAGAATAGGGGAATGGGACATTTGTGAAAAAGGGCATAATTGGCGTGGAGCCTTGAGAACGATCTTACTGATAGTCAAAACCCATGCTAGAGATTCAGAAACGATTTCTAACCTCTGTATAAATGATTCAAGTAATAAAGGGGTGAAATCTATACGAAAAATACTTTGCTTTTCTATGTAGCAAGAAATATTGTGATTAAATTACGAAATTTATGCATTCATAAAGCAAATTTTCTTGCAGACGGCTTACTTTTTATGCGATGAAAAAATCGGACACGGATATGCCTTAAGAATATTCTTTTTAATCCATATATGTACTGAAAATAGCATTTTTAAAATATATATGTATTTAATCAGGTGATCAAACAAGTAGTTAGTGCATGGCAAAAAAAATAAACAGTGAATAGATTTGAACTGTAAGCAAAGCCTGTCCGTTTCAACAAATTTTGATTGAAGGAATATTTCCCAATTTTATAATAGGATAGAGAAGGAAAATATAATTTTATTCTGTCCATTATAATCAATTTTGCTCATAAAATGATAATAGAACATTATATTCAATAATTTAGAACGCAAAAATTATGCTGAAAATGACTATCTACTTTCTTCACTCCCCATTGAATACTACGACAAGTGCCATATATTCATAAGGCTCATTTCATGCAACAATTACGCAGGATATACCAATTTAAACATTCCAGCTACTTAGAATACAATGAATAAATATACAAAGACAGGGACCTTGAATACGTATCAAAAATAAGCAAAGTATTTAATTACATTCATTATTATTATTAAATTACACGCAAATGCAATTCAATGAAAGATCCGTACGTTTCCTGTTAGTAAATATCAGGGAAAGTGGAATGATGAGGCATAAGTTGTACGAATAGCTTTTAAAATTGAGCATGGCTGTATGAAAGTGTGAAGACCTGTTCATTAATAGAGAGTGGGAATTTAAAGGGAATCGTTCATATTCATAGCGACGAAGAGAATAACGAGTAGCTTTAAATCACCGCGTGACGTGGAATTGAAAAGAGGAAAAGAAAGGTCGCTCGCTTTTCTGGATCAAGCCAGTGATGCCCTCCATCGAGGAAATTAATATTTACGCTAATGAAAGCACGAAAGCCGTCAGCAAGAAAGCCGTCAGGCAAAATGGTTGATTGAAGATAAGGGTCCTTGTTGTTTATTGGGCACTTAAGTTAATATAATTCTATCGCGATCTGAACGCATTTTCTGTCGCAAAAACGGATTCTCGAATGCTACTCACAACGCGTCGAAGATTAATTCTACATGGTGTCTCAAGAGAATGTACTAACTTTCAAAAGATTCGTAATTCTGCTTTAAAAGTGGATGTCATCAGTTTTATCGTTCAGTTAGATACTTATAAATTTAATGAAATCCGTCCATCAATACCGAAGCTGTGGGGGCAGATAAATTATTCGAAAACGAATTATTCTAAATAAAGTTTTCGGAAAAAAAAACAAATTCTTTGAATGACAAATTCTTCAATAAAAGACTTCTCCAATGAATCTGAACTTATCCAAAATTTACATTAAAGGAACTGATTCGGAGTTGAAATCTATTCAGTAAAGCTATTAACGTCCTTGAAGGTTGGCTTGGGTGTGCCCATTTCATGCAGTGTTTTTACCGTGACATTTTTTTCGAACATCTGATCGTCCTAAGAATTTTTTTCAAAGAATTTGCTTTCGATTAATCGTTTTCGAAGAATTTGCTTGTAACCATGCTGAGTTCGAGACATGCATCTATTATGCAAGAGGAGGAAAATGGGCGCGTCTGTTATTAAAATAAAGATTTAAAATGTGTACTTCTTAATCTGTTTGGCAGTTGCACTAGAATTTTCATTTTGATCGGTTTAGAAAACTTTTGTTGGTAAAACTCCTTACTTATTTCATTACTTATGTAATATCGTATATTGCGACTTAAGGCATATTTCATACGTCTATCTGTATTCATCGTCATTTTGAAAGTGCATGTACTTTTTAATTATTATGTTTTTAATGAGTGAAAACATTCATTTAAAATTCATATAAATTACATACAAATTAATCATTAAAATTTATGAATACAAAGTGAGAATTTAAATTTTCTTATCTGTTTGACTCATTTTTATGAATAGCTTTCACGTAATAACTACGGAAATCGAATTAAAATATATTTCTCTGCTATGAGTCTACTTACTTTTCCTTGTCATTGAATAGCTGAAATATCGAAAAATTACATCATAAGGAATGCTTGGAAAGATTACAAACTTAAGACTCAGACATTACTAAATAAATACGAACGTAAGCTCTACCGTTAACTTGCGATAAATCTTTTGCCATTGAAATGTATGTTCTAAACTTTCTAAGTTCCCCAAGGTTTGCTTTTAATTGCTCGTGAAGAAATATTTAAAATTCAATTGCTGAAAAGTGCTTTAAAAATATGAGTACAGCTATCAGCTAATTGGTTGACACTTTCATACATAAGGTCAACCAAAGAGTTATAAGGAAACGGCTTCAATTTATAAGTATATTTATTAAAATCTATTTTAAGTACGACAGGACATTCGTGTAAATATTTTTTACTTTATTTATTGCAAAATCACAAAAAACTTCCACTAAAAAAGAAATTAGAAAATAATTTAAATTATTTCATAAGGAATTTGTACATAATATACGAGAGAAAACAACTAAAGATAAACAAGGATACTCGGACTCGTATTGTACACTTCGTGTATTGCCTGGAACAGCACAAAAGGACTTACTCTAAGGAAATTGGGGAATTTATTAGTACAACTGTGTACATAGTATCTGACACGCCGATACCTCGATTTTGCTTTTCAACCATTCATATCTCTGTTATTAAAAACGCGACGAAGCCGCGGATTTGAGTTTTCTCTCAAAAGTATTTTTTGTTCTATATCTGAGTATACTGCACACAAGTCACATTGAAGACTCGGAATGCGTCATAAATCTCTCTTCGCATACAGTCTTTGTTCCCGTCTTTCTTTCCAATATCCGCTGCCGTCTCTTGCAGATTTATACGACGGAGAGTCCTGTACAAAGTATTTTCTCATATGTCAGCCGTAAACGTGTAATTTAAGCACAATGAAAAGCAAATAATAGCAGTGTCTTTATAGTTGAATGGTACACCAGGTACGGTGCTGTCTCTCTCTCTGTTATGAGCAAGAGTAGTGTAAATTTAGACAATATTGGATTCTACATCTGACTCATCATATCTGCTACTTCGCAATGAAGATAGAATGACTGAAAATAATAGTCTGTGGAACTGTTTATTAGAAAATTTGGAAAGAAGAAATTTGTGCATGATATATCTCTTACGAGGATTATCTCGAGCAATATATTACAATAAAATTTTATTTTGAGTCAACTGAAAATTTTGGTAATCACATGCCAAGAGGCAGCTTTGTTTAATATTTCTTTTATTTACGGAAATATACGGAATATATACGGAAACTTGTGAATGGCAGCACCAAAAATTTAGATCGTCAATTCAAAAATCACAGTTATTATAGACCAAATGCTGGACATAAATTGTTCATAAATTAATAAATTCATTTTAGCCAAGATGAACCAACTATAACAATGAGTACAAAATAATTCAAAGGCATAAATATGTAAAATCTACAGAGGCGGTTGAAATGTTGAGGTTATACCTCTCAGAAGGAGTTAAATTAATATGCATACTTTTCTACAGAATATTTGTGCTAAAAAAATATGTTTCGCCGCTACATGGGTGTCGTTAGGTCACATAAACTGTAACTTGAAGTTTATAGTAACCTGACGATGCCCACATAGTCCTGAATCCGGTTATCCATAATTTTAAAAATCTGTGGGAATATATACTTCATATTTCCCTCTTCTTGTGAAAATTTGTGATAGTAATGACTTATTTGCTCATGACTGATATTAATATTATGGAGATTTAGTTACATTCCCCAGTCGATTCCTTTTTAGACCATCTTCCACGTTATAATAATTACAGGGGTGAGTTTGAGAATGTATAAGGTCGTCAGGTTAATGCATTATGGAGAGATATAAAGGTTAAAAAATAACTCAATTTATGATAAGTTCCTTTCTCTTTTTATGTTAATACCAATTCACTGTGATGAAATTTTCCTCATTCTCGTTTCTTATAGATCTACAACGCAAGTAATTAGCTTAAAATTCTCCCAATTTTACCTCTTTACAGGATTTTAATTTACATTGGTACATAAGAGAAGTGTGAGTAACGATTACATAAGCGAAGTCGTTAACCTGTCCATCCGCAGTAGTCCGTCACTCATAGAAAGCCGCCTTCCTTTTCCTCACCTCAGCCTTTGAATTATAAAACGTTCCTCTTGTTAAGCTTTCAAGGGAATGGCTATCAGAGGCGCCAAAGTTTCGGTGAGCAGGGGACGAATTTAGCGGAATTGGCTTTAGAATGAGGAGAGGATGAGTTGCAGAAGCGGCGGCGTGATTAAATTACTCGGCCCAAGGGAGGAAAGAAAAGTTTCTGCGGTGGGTGATAAAGAGACCCAACATCGATCCAAATAAGGGAAGCGCCCTAGTGCACTCGCCCCTTGAGTCGCAATCAAGAAAGAAAATTTGGAAATGAAATGCCAGTACTGAATGAGATTTGTTCCGATGGCTCTTTAGAAGTCGCCGAAATTATGCATTTATGCATGAATACGCTCCGAGATTTTATTTATAGACTTTGATGAGGAATTGAGTTTTATGGTTATTAATGATAGACATTGCTCGAAGTGATTATCTAGCGGGGCTCCTGCATAGCAATGGAGGCAGTCCGTTCGGCTTCGGTGAAAGCGGTCCTGAGTTCGATTCCCTGTGGGAATGCATGTGCAAAATTACCTAAGCTGACGAAGGACTTTGAAAAATACCACCATTATTGTTCATTCGCCATCATGGAGGCACGGATTCTTCTCATTTAAAACACACGGGCCCGTGTATTTCAAATAGGAGAAACTTGCGCGACGTTGTTAAATTTGAGTGAAATTCTGGAGTTGGCAAAAATCGTTTGAAATGTTTTCAGTTTTGAGTAACAGAGATGCCATGCCTAAGACCGTGATTATTTGTTGTTTATTTACAACATAATCGCAATACACAACAAAAACATTACATTTCACAGAAATGCGGCATTTTATTCCGCGTCTTTTGAAAGGGAACTATCAATTCTCTAATTCAAGAAACATGAGATTTTTTAAAATCAAATTCAGCTTCAAATATTTTTCATTTTGTTTGTGTTAATAATTGATTCGGTAAAATATTTGAATACTTGAGAGAAATTTACAACAGAAATGAAAGATAAAGTAAAGAATTTCTTGTAAGAAAATGCATTGACAAAAGTAGTAGCCCGCTACTTTTAGTTCAATTACTACACCAACTAACGTACTGCTCTATTTGTTTCCCTTGTTGCATCCAGAATCATATATAAGCTGCTCTGGAATATCCTTTTACCAGAAAATTTTCTGAATATATCTATCAGTCCTTTTGGATCCCTCAGCTTATCTTTTGACAATCAAAGTCGATTTAAGAAACCAATAAATGTTCATACTCATTACCCTCCTGGGTTAAAAGTCAAGAGATTGAAGCAGGGATAGACTCTTCAGAGAATCAAGTTCTCGGCCAATCCCTTCAATCCTTAAAACACCCCTAGCATTAGCACTAAGTAGTGTTTGCGTTTCTTGATCTAAACTGGTTCCCTTTAAAATTCTTCCCTCAGTCCTTTTAGTACATTCTTCAGCAAGCTATCGTATCTTACTCTGTGCCCGATAAGGTTCTTATCAATGATTTCAGGAGGCTTTTTCTTCGAAGAAATTCTTCAACATATACTTGATCTGAATGAATAATTCTCGGGTCTCCAGCCGGGCAAGGGTTCCGGATATATCCGACGTTTCGGCCACATCCCTCGTGTCCATCTTCAGGACGAAGTGCAATTATTATTCATTCAGCAACTACGCCGGGAAAATACTAGATATATACTTGATCTGTCAGTTTTATTTCCATGGTTTTTCAGCAGTGCTACATATATGATAGATTACTTTTAATATTGTTTTCTGCCGTTGTTACAGCCCATGTTTCATTGTCATAAGAATTATATGCTTCGGATTTTGAACAATGACCTGATATCCTGAAAGGTGAGATATAAGAAGAGACTTTATAGTTAGTTTAATCTTG
The DNA here is from genome assembly GCA_947579665.1 of Sympetrum striolatum. Taxonomy (NCBI): domain Eukaryota; kingdom Metazoa; phylum Arthropoda; class Insecta; order Odonata; family Libellulidae; genus Sympetrum; species Sympetrum striolatum. The sequence continues at coordinate 48,182,611 of OX388351.1, read as the reverse complement.
CCCTAAATAAACTTCATTATTATTCGTATTATTACGATATCCACGGTCTTTGTTAGCAAATGCTTTGCCTCATGGAGTTTCATCTATTGGGCCATTTATAATATAACAGTCCTCACTAATATAAAAAGATCAAGTTGATATTAGAGCAACTGTTCGTAAAAGGGACTTTGAAGTACTTCTCTTTAACAAATACCTTCCTTCATAACTGAAGTAGGGAAAAGAAGGCTCTTTTCGAAATCCACCCTAAAATATAATCACTCTCAAGTCAGCGCAAAAGGACAATTGAACCAATTATTATTAACTGATTATCCTGAATTTAAATATAGGCACGCTTTTTTAAGTCCAACAATAAATAACATCAACCAATGCGGCCCTCTGAAGATTAAAAATTATACTCTTCTGATCCATTGCATCAATTTTTTATAGTATTTTCATCTGAACTACATATTTCGCAAGATAAATTCGCAGAAAAAGCTGACTTAATTCAATGCTCTCTTCAATGACTTCAACTTCGTTACTTATATCGGTCTGATTATTTTAAATCGATGTTTAGGCAATTCTCGAGATGATGGTTGCAGATAGTCTCTAACTGGGAGCGTTTTTGAAAAACTTGAAACTATAGAATGAAAATTTCAGAGTTATATCTCAATTAATACCGAACAGCATTAGGTCCTCATATCAGAGGGGAAATTGTCTTGACTAGGAAACGTTTGAGAGCAGGGAACTACCTAATGGTGAAACACAGATGACGAGCGTAATCAAAACTTAAATACACTTGTGCCTGTTCTCTAAGAGCTGAGGGCGTCTTTAGTTACGGTCCTTAAGTCCTCGGGTAAGCCAATATGCGTTCCCATATATAGGTCATCGACTGTCGATCATTGACGCGCAAATAACGGAAATTAAACAGTCATAATTACAGAAGCAAGGATTAGAAGTATTTGTTAAGTTCTAAATTTCTATTATTTTAATTAGTGTAGACTTGTAGACAGAAATAATAGTTTCCTATGAAAACGAAAATATTTTAGCATAGCCTACAGCTTTTTTAAACTACTTTTAATTTTTCTCTTTTTAATCTGAATCACGCTTTCATCGCCACACACTTATTAATTAACGTTGGTTGTGAAGGTGATTGACATTTAAGATAATTCATTTTCCTTTTTTCTTTCGCTGGAATGTACTGTATCTTTATATGAGTGAAACACGCTAATTATTTCTTTCGATTTTGCTGGATTATGCAGCGTTTAGAACTTTAGATTCAAATCGGCAGACCAATGGATTCCAGTGTAAATGTAACACAATTACACCCTTGTATTGCTCGATGATTAAGAAAAGTAAAAGTAGTGGTGTGACTGGGTCTCTAACCCAGGTCTCCCACATCCAGAATCCCTTCAACAGTCACATCATCATTCCTCTATTATGTTGTGCATTTGCTCTATAATAATAATAATAATTTTTATTTTTATTCATCCAAGGACATTTGTATGCATGCATTGGATAAGTCTTCAATAATCACACCGCCACAACACAGTCAAATCTACATTAGAAACATATTTTTAAAAATTAGAATTATAATACAGCCTAGATTTTATTCTTAATAACACATTTCATTTCTTTGACACATTACAGATTCCCCTCATTTACGATTTTTTTTGCATTATTATAAGTTTTTGTTTGGAGAAATATATATAAGGTGCCTTCCTATAAATACTAAGTTAGCAACTTTCCCTTATCCCAATTATGTCGTTTAATGTTTTATGGCACTAAACAAAGCATTGCAGAATTCAGTTGTGTTTGCATCCTTCCAAATACTTCTAAGGAAAGTCATTAAAGATGTCCTGATTTTGCGATTCCTCAAAAGCACTGATGGAAAATCAACGAGGGACAAGAATTTTTCCAAGAATCTCGATTCGGAAAAGAAGCTCCCAATCTGGAAATCGCGCGGAATCAAAAGGGATCTCTTTTATTTCGGATTTCGCTCGGAGCTTTTAACTTATTTCTGATTGGATTTAAATATCCGATAGCCCGCATCAATTTATTCATGAAGGAGTGATCGGCGAGGTAGATTGAAAGGCTGGGTGGATGAGGGATATCTCCCGAGGCGACTTCATTCCCTTCTCATTCCATTCCCTCACTCCTCATCCAAGAGTACTTCCCACTCCCCCCCCGAGGACATCCTCCTTCTCCTTAAGGAGGAGACGATTCTCTCCCGACTTCGAGATTGGCTTGCATAATTCATGAATTGTAGCATTAGTATTTAAGGAAGTAAAAGGAATAAAATCGATGCACTCAACCTCTTGGACGAGAGTCTTCCCCGAGTAAAATATTAAGCGAAGCAGTTATTAAATAAAACTCTTGCAAGTGCCAAAGTTGTCGGTAAGTCGGCGGTTGATACAAGGAGTTTGCGGTGTTACATAATGGGATGCGGGAAATTTGGGACGCACTCCGTTGAATTTTCAGAGAGTTTAACTTGGTGGCCCGAAGGCGTCTTGAAATTTTTCTTTCGTAACGAGTTTGAGGGCGCAAGTGTACCGAATCGTTACGTAGATAAACTTTGGAATATCTTAGTAAAACCAGCATAAGATTAATGCATTCTTAAATATGTTACTTTAACTTGAAATTCCATTTCAATATTCTGGTTGGAACACGTGAATAAGAATGACCTATAAGAAATAAAGTTTAAATATTTTTGCAAAAAAGTATTATGTATTCTTTTTCAGATTAACATATGCTAATATGAAATCATTAAACTCGGCAATATGAACATAAAGAAATATTCATGATATTTAGATATTTTGGAGTCGTATTCCATTATTTACTTCACTTTGTTCTTCCTACGATAAACAGGAAAGATGTGGATGATAGTTACGTATAAGTAATACAGATGTTTTTGTATTATCTCATCTAAAATCGGAAATGAAATTATCTACATTTTCTCCTGAAGATCGCAAATTTCAAAATTCTGCCTTGACTTATGTCTACACGTTCCTCAATCAACAAATTAGCTGTATTTACATATGTCATTCATTAACGAGAAGAGAATACTCCATTATTAGGTACTGAGTCAACGCGAGCTTTTTAACTTCTCCGTCAGCTGATTTAAATACATTGGCGATATTTTTTAGCATCACATCTGTCAAGCTGGTAATAATGACTGTCAATTACCGAAATAATACAGATTACTCGGGCGGGAACACGCATTGAGGCAGAAATGACGTGTGAATAATTAACAGAATACATTAAGAAAAGTGATTGACAGGAAGGTATTTGGAATAAAAAACACGATTTTCAAAATGAAGGAATGTCTCATATCATGTCAAAACCGAAATTTGAGTCTTTGATATGTATTACAGCGAAAGTTACAGACGCTAAATTCACCATTAGACGCTATACCGTGTTATTTATTCCTACTTTATCACAGAGAATAATCAGCTGTTAAGATCATTTTACGTCGAATGGAGTGGATAAATAGAGGAATGCGACTGGATTCTTTAGTTCATTATTTATTCATCATATTATTATTCATCAACGTGAGCAATTTTTTCAAAAAAATAATTTGGGAAAGGAGTTAAAACATTAAAGTAGATGTCATAGTGAATATAATTGTGAGGATCCCATAAAGATTTATTAATGAACATGAGTGCGAAGTATGGCTTATATGTGAGTAAGAGCTGTTTTTTAAAAGGTTAGTAGTTAAGTAAAAATGTAAGATTTTTCGTGAAATAAAATTGGCATGTCTTGGGTAGTTTCAATTCTCAGATTACAAGCCTTAGCCATACAAAATTTATACGAAATAAGTAAAATAAGAAATTGCCACTATTCAATAGCAAACATTGTTCTAGTGAAATTACTTTGTTAGTAAATAAATACTATAACAGTTAACGATGATCAAATTATTAAAGATATCAAACGTTATAATTAAAATTAGAGTGCTGTTGCTCATAAAGGTGTGCCATTCCTAATAACTTAAGTTTTTTCAAAACCTTAGGATAAGAGTGAGAGTAAGTTAAAACACAATTAGATATTTTTCAGTTATTCTTGTCAATTTATCGTAGTTTTTTGTACTGCAGTACATTCTATAGTAATTTAGTATAAGTTTCACTCTAAGGCACCTCCTGAAGAGCAATTCTTCTGAGGTTAACCAGATCGTAAAATAAAATTTTATTTCGTAAACTGTAAGAAAAAATAAAGGATATAAGAAATAATACATACTGTGAGCTGATGGTGAAGTCATAGCCATCCTCTTTTGCGTTCTCCTTTGTGTTCCGAGGACCTAGAGAAGAAAAGAATATGCGTATGTTAATCCCAATTCATAAATGAAGCCCTTCATCACAAATTATCTGAACTACATCGCGCTGTGACATCGATTACCTTTTCTGCCCTTTTAACTCTTCTGATTTTTTAGGAAAGATGAAAGGTAAACTCCGCGCCTGCGAAAACGCGTTCCCCAATCTGAAACGGGTTCTCATCGGCGAGTTCTTACGGAAAATTGGAAGAGGTTCGCCGTTCAGAATTAGGGTCAACTTTCATAGATCGGAATATAGAACTGGGAGAGTCGCATAAATAGCGGTGGAATCCACATAAATGCCAATGGTAGCTACCGTTCCTGGAGATTTTTAACTTTTCCCCGATTTGAGCTTCAGGGATATATTCCCAAGGATTCTTCGTAAGCCCATTATTTTAGATGAAGTCTCTACGCATGTCTGAAAAGGGTTTAGCCCGAAGACTGGTTGGTACCTCTCCCCGTTAATTACGAAATGCTAGCAGGGGGAATGAGGCTTACTGTAATTAACACATGAAGAGTGAGCTAGTTTGTCCTTGCTTTCCGAACTGAGCCAGAATGCTGTAATCGGAATATGTCAACGGAAGTTAAGCACAATGGCTCTTTACATTACACTTTTCTTGGCATTCCATAAGTTACGATCACCACTATCCAGCGTAATAACGCCTCAGTATCCTTCATGCCATCACAACCATGAACAAGAAAGTAATAAAGTAGATGAACGACTCATTTTTCTCTGCCCTGTACCGAGAGGCAATTTAAAAATATCCCATGTATCAGTATAGAGTATCATAAACGAGATGAAGTCGTATTCAAGGAAAAATTAAGAGGTATCGGTATTATTTGTCGAGTTATTTTCCACTTCTAACTTGTGTAAAATTAATTTCAAATCTTGTTAGTTTCACAAATCATTTCGATCAACGCCTTCCCAAAAGAAGTGTCTAAAATACGCCAAAAGTCGTCGAGTAGCTTTTGCAGAATGCCAAAAAACTTTCAATCCAACTTTAACCAACTTTTTTCCGTTTGCGATCTACTGAAAATTTATCTAAAGGTTATCAGTTTGATTAGATCAGATTTTATAATCTGGTGATTCTCGAAAAAATCTTTCGAGAGGACGAAACGACTTCATCGGATCCAAAAGACCACGATTCGAGGAAATAATTTGGAAAGTGGATTTCTGAGAGATTGTACTTTTTATGAGTTCCTCTCGGGGAATTTTGGATAAGTTTTATGGCCGCAGATGGCTTAACGAGGGAAGAACTTGTTGGAGGCGGTTTTTGCGAGTTTATTGCGTTACGAGGCATAAAACTTTTGGGAGAAATTGAAATCGAAACCTCGTTCTTGCTCAGAAGTGCATACAAATATGTGAAATGACTTACATAAATACTAGCTTTTTTGAAAACAGTATTAAATTTACCGTTTACGTAACTTTTTTGGTGCTCTTACATAAATGTGGTAGTAAATGTAAATGTTTGTTTCCGTTCGCAGTGAATTATAAGCTTTTCTCATTACAACTTTGAGAGTTTCCTCGGGCACTTCAGATCTATTATTTTATTAGGTTTAGAATCGATCACCACCTAGCTGTTAATTTGATTATTATGAAAATTTTATTCAAAGTAAATTAAATTTGGAAACTTCGTTTACCAAAAAAACACCAATGGACCTCTGGGTGAAGATCTGTTGATAGATGCACATTTTTCACCAACTGTTCTTCAGTAAACTTGATATAAATCCCACTTGACTATGTATTTAATTTTTAATGCAATTTAGATATTTTAATGTAACTTATCATTATGCAGTTCATGAATGAAAATATTGAAATTTCATAGTTCAATTCAACTATGCTTTGAATATTTTTTTCTCCTTTTCTTCCCTTCTACTAACACACAGTTATACCTTTTATTTTTTTAAATATTATTTCGTGTGTAAATTATAATTTACGAATTACATTATATATGTATCATAAACTATACAAATATTTGATACTAATAATTATTATATTTATTTTGTTTTTAAATTTCATTTTTGTGAAACTAAAGAAAGAAATATCCGAATACCGGTGAATGAGAAAAAGAACGCCGGCTATCGGTGATTTTGAACATATAATTCCTTTTTCTCAATTAAGCATTTTTAATAACGTAAATTAATGTGATTTCCCATTTTAATTTTCTGCTTTTCTATGCGAGTTTCTGGTTGCCGTTTTTCTGCATAACAGTGCCAATGCATTTCCCTCGTTCTACTCTGTTTTCTTATAATCATGTTTCGTAATGTAGATTACCACCTTTGAGGCATGATAGATGAGAGAGCCACTTGAGCCGAATAAAAGGCCAATCTAATCTGCAGCCACAGGCTCTGAGCTAATGATCGGAAGCAGAGATTCGCAGAAACTCCAACAGAAATATTAGGAGAGCGAACGGATGCGTAGATTAGACTGGGGATCAAAACGATCCTTAGTGAGAAAACTTAGCTGGATAAAGGAGATTAACCACGCTTCTGTGGCGGAGATAACATGCGGAGTCAAAAGATGAAATTTCCTCCCAACTACTAATTGTGAAGGACCTAATGACCGCTGCCTGGAGGCTACGTCAGGGAGGGATTCGGGGTATCTGAGGAAATCTCCCAAACCACACAAAAAGATTAAAATCTTGGAGCATTTTAATGACTAATTAATGAGTTAGCCATTAATTGATGATAGAATTGAGTAGTTGATAATAGATTTATTGACAGCGATTTACATTTATGTAAATAAAAAGGGTATTTCATGTATAGCTCTACATATAAGGCAGATAACTCTTTATAAAGTATAAAAACAAAAAAATTAAGTGGGTTAAACAAGTCTGCGATGAAACATGGTTTACTCAAGTGTAGCTTCGTACAACTTGGTCGATTGAAGAATATCGGTCAAACACTGGCGGAAATCTTCCGCGAAAGATTTACTCAGTTTAGCGTGATTTCAATTCGGGGTTTGCCAAGCCAACGACTTCTTCACTTACTTCTAGGCAAAATTTCAATGGAAACCTCTTTGTGGATATTATGGAATGCCTGAGAATGTCACGCTCTACTGAATCGCCTCTTGTCGTAGACTTGAAAGCGTGGATGCGCTAACGAGTTCATAAGATGCGGGAGCAGAACTCGCGGATTCTCTACCCGCGAAGCCATTGACCAAGTTCTTTCCTACTCACTCAGAGTTCGCGAAAAGTATCGCGTTCTTATTTTTTACCCCACGTTGCTCTTTGAAAAGTAGGTGCTAATTTTCTGAAGCCAGCCTCAGACTTCAGCGCCACCTTGGGAATCGCGAATGGTGCCACACTTCTTCTTATTCTATCGATGTTTCTAATTTTAACTTAAAGGTGCGAAGTAAATGTAAAGGAAACGAAGTTGCTATAAGTCAGTATATCGTGAAGATGAAATAACGTAGACTTTTAATTGAGCCTGTCTACTTTACGGCAGAACATGGCCATCTGAGTGTTTGAAACTGGGTCTCAATTATAGATTAAGAGAATAAATGCATAAACCTATCATACGTGTCCTCCCATCATCCATGATGATTGTAACAGATTTAGCTCTATTTATAAACGATTTTTTCTGTGAACCGAGTTTATGAGTATTTCTTCACGCGTATGTAGTACGATTAGTCTTTATTCATTCTATGAGTAGCGTTTCATCCTCTTTTCTTTCTTTTTATCTGTAAACAGCACTCTAGATATTTATCCCCTCCTACATTGGCTACAAAAACCTAGAAGAGAGATGGAGGCTCACTAGGCTAGGTGAGGAGTAGCTTACCTATGCTTCCCAACTTTCTAGTTAAAACGTATCTCCTAAGTTCAGTGTATAGGACCTTGAATATTAATTCCTTCATTTTCATCTTATTAGTCATTACATCTTTCATTTCCAATATTTTCTTTATATTTCGCTATTTTAAGAATAAGTAGAAAAAGATTTATCTCGTAGGAAGTAAATTTTACAATTTCTTCATGTGAGATTACACAAATTCCTCGAAAACGAAATTTTCGAGCAATCAGTTCTTTAAATGATGAATTCTTCGAAAATAGACCACTGTTATGCATCTGAAGTTTTCCAAACTTTATATTAAAGCAAATGATTCGGAACTGAAATCTATCCAGTAATGTATGAACCTCTTTGAAGGTTGTGCGTAGACCTTGCTTTTAGAACTTTTTCGAAGAATTTTATTTGGAAGAATTTACTCAAGAATTCGTTTTTTTAAGACTTAGCATGTAACCACTGCATGTATCTAAAATAAGGCACTGTTCATTATCATCCTGAATCAGTGGCGCAGCGAGGGGGGGGTTTTAGGGGTTCAAACCCCCCCCAAGAGTCAAGTCCTATGACTAGCTTTGTACTTTTATTTCTGCTGAAGAGTACAGAACCCCCCCCTCGCTGAGGGGGGGTCATCACGCAAATCATACTGATACACTGCTTGTCATGTGTTTGCTTGATAAATTCAGCGAAAGCTTCGCGTACCCGTAAATATGGCTCCGATTTCAGTTAAGGTGATGTTTTCGGTAGCAGAGTAGACATCGATATCAATGGGGCGCAATGATACGAGTGTTTCGAAAACTATGTTCAACGCGTGTACTTCTTAAGCCTATCCTTTAGTTAGATAACTCACGCCATAATATAAGATTCCCATGAGAAAAATTCGAAAGTGCTGATTTGTTTACTCCTTGAAAAAATACAAGCGAACATTCGAGAAGTAATTCGAAACTTGCACCCTGAAAACAGAGATTAAGATTACGTAAGAGGGACAAACAGATAGATAAAACGCTCAGTTAGATCTTTTGCATGTGACTGTTTCAAGAGTGTAAATACAAAGATAGGCTCGTGAGTATTGCTTTCGAGAAATTCACAACAGTTCGAAGGAGAGTTTAGTTTGGATTTCATTCAGATGGACATCAAAAATTTTTTTCACAGTCCGCTAATAACTCGAGGCCGCTATCGGAAAAAAACTTAAGTTAATGGCCATGTGTTTTTTTGTGAAATAACCATTATTAGATGCATAAATTAGGATTTTCTTATTTTAGGGCTGTTATCAGAGGACACATCTCAAGATGAGTTTAGCGACAATTGAAAAGGTACTTTTTCCTTCATTAAGCATTCTAGACGATTAAAAGTCTGCACACAGTTGACTCTTCATTACTCGGGATGATAGAAAATATACTGATCTTCATTTTATGATTGCCTGTTAATTTGATGTATATTATGATAAAAATTTTCGCTGACCGAATTTCCGTAAACATTTGAAAAAGTATTGGAGCAATGAAAGATTTCAGTAAAAATTAATCTGCGATGATATTATTAATAATATACCATTTTCGAAGCAAATCTGTCAGCTGAAAGGTATTGTGCGCGTAAGTTACGCACATATTTATCGGAACTGTGACTTGATGACTTGAATTGAACTTGATAAACTGTGAATTAAAATTTTCAGTTTCCTTTTCGATGCAGCCAATTTTTTCTCTGGTGATAGAATCCCACGAATCTCATAACTTATCCTGTTAACCGCTTGGTCATGCAATGCCCATTCTAAATTTCAATTCATGGAAAATATTTGTTTTCTTTGAACACTCAGTGCGTAAGACTGGGTTTGCATCAGCTCTTTGCTGGTTAAATCACCTATTACTTAGTCTAAATAATTGTAAGTTGACGTCTTCATTTTTTTCACCTTGGTATGTGACTTTAATACTGCAAGTTCAATTATAATATCAACTATAATCAAGATTCTACTGTATTTTTTAATGCAGCCGAATTTTTAATATTCGGTATGAGACGCATTCAATGAAATACTTATCTAATACATAAATAACGAAATCAGGCTTAATTGTAAGCCTGGCAGAAAATTTCATCTGATAAAAATTATTTTTTGTTTCTTATACAAACCTTGTGCAATAAGCTGTATATATACTTCATATCATTATTTTTATACATTGATGGTGTTTTCTTGACAGGCGATATTTCAATTAAATTCCAAAATCTGCTGATGATATAGTCAAATAACGAAAGATAATTAAATAAGCATGGGCGCGCCAATGTGGGGGAACAAATGAGTGGATGTTACGTTTTATATCGCTTGCCAAATAACCATAGCTATGTTTTTCCTTCCCACGCTTTGCAACCTCTTGGAAGAAAGAACTCTCGAAGACTCGGAAAGTTTATATCTAAATCACTAAAAAGCTTCAGCATAGAAAAAATGAGTTTTTAATAGATATTGAACGTATCCAAACCAGAAATCCAAAGAACACACATGTTAAGTTTCCAATTGTTCGCTTATGTAAACTACTATCTTGCAAAGTGTAATAAGTTTGCCACATAAGCGTTAAACTCCACTAGTTTTGAATGTATTTAGTTTTTGAAAGAATTGACATATATTGTAGTAAGTAGCGGGCATGAATATACTAGCCCCTGTAAAGTAGGCATTTTTCGTTTCCTCAGACCCCCCCCATTGGTAAATCCTGGCTGCGCCACTGTCCTGAATTGATAAAATGGGCAATTGAATCTTAGTATGCCGCTCCCTTATTCTCATAAAGAAAGATCTTCGAAGAGCTATGAAGTGGATCTGCAGATTAATTTAAGTTAGAAGTTGCATGGATCCCATCTTTATGAGATATGTATTCTTATATCATAAGACCATTAGTATGGTCCCGAACACTGATATAAAAATACCATTAGAGGTCAATACCACAAGAGCAATCTGAAACTAACTGCCACATTTACTTCTTTAATTTAGCTTTCCTTTTCCATATTTGCTTTATCTCCGCCACCGTAATTCGTTCTTCAACTCTCTCTTTGAGACACAAGAGGAGATTCATTTGGTGGCCCCGCATGGCCTTTGAGAGAAGAACGCAAGAGGGCAGTGAGGGTCTTATTGAAATCCTCCAGCAAATGTTCGAAAGGGAAGAGATAAGATTAGGGAGGAAGGACGAGTCCTTTCTGGGAGAGATGATGCCGAGAGATTGGGAGTGCTTCAAGAGGATTAAAGTCTAAAAGTGAGGAGGTGATAAAAGGCTCGGCTGACTCTTTTAATTGAACTAAATTAATTTCATCTAAGTTATCCTGACTTTCTCGGTACGAATCCAAATGTTTTGTTCAACTTATTTCTATTTATTCATTTGATGATCATCATGTAATATTTGTGGCATACTTTATTCTATAAGTTATTTTATGCTTATTTATGTTTCACTGAATACGTCAATTTTTCCGTCAACATGTACATTTTCAAATTGCATAAAAATTTAGCAATCAAATTGAGCTCCTTATTTGTACATACATGTACAAACAATTACTTTTCCTCCTTATTTATTTGATTCCCTAAGAATGGTTTATTATTCTGTGAATGTATGTGAGATTTCGACATCATTCAACAAAATTGGAAACTTTCAATACATCGTGGTATTTTCATTTATTTATAGCAGTTTTCTTTTTATGAGGTATAAAGAATTATGCTTCGGTTCCATTAGAACAGTAAAGATTTAAATTATTGCAGGATTAAATTTTTAAATCACTTAAGAAGTTGAAAGTTGAGATTAGGGTAGGACAACAGCCGTAAACTTCCGAGGACAAGGCTTGAGAACTGGCAAGTTAATAAAATGCTCTTTATAACCTTGAAACAAATAAGTTTCGCGAGACGGAGTTGGCAATTGGATTCTTTTTATTACAATGCCATTTGTGAAAACGCCCATTGATTTAAATATCCCTTACGAGAATAAATTTCGAGAGATCCGAGCATATAGTGAAAAATCTCCGGCGTAAAGCCTCAGATGAGAGGTGAAATTTCCCTGAATGGATAATTTTTTGAGTTAATCATCTTTGGATTGAGCCCATACCGCTAATAAATACTCTATTCAATCATATATTTGAGCGAATCAAGAAAACCGTCTTTGTGAGCGAATTGTCGATGGTCTATTTAGAGAGCAAGGATAAAAGGAAGAGAAATAGCGACATAACTAGTCCTCGAACCCAGTTCTCCCAATTTCAGGGGAGGAATTCTAAACACTAGATTTCCACTTCATGTTAATTCCACTTTCTTCTCTTAATTTTGAGTTTCACTTTCTCGTTCTAAGTAAATCTTTCTGTCATCATTATCACCTCTTAAGAAATAATACTTCAGATTTCTTTAACCTCGATCCTAGTAAAGCATTACGTTTTTTTAATTTATTTTTATGTGAATTGACTTTTAATGCCAAACCTTTTAATCCACTCAAGCCATGATTAGAATCGCCAGTAATTCAACGGGATCGAATTCCATCTTTTTTCTTGAAGAGTGAGAGCTTAAATCTGTTCTTGTGGAGAGCTCTCGTATTATGATTCCGTTTCAAGAGGATTGAACTCCATGATATTTGCAGACCAGTAATCGGATTTGAAATCACAGGATTTTCTCGAGCACATCTCAGAAATGTCGTTCTCGTACGTAAGATCTCCGAAGGATCCTATCCCTCGGGAATCTCCCAATGAAATTGTTACTCATCCTCGCTTTCGAATCATTTTTCATGCCATCTGGAAGGAGAGGAAAAAGAAACTAAACAGCTTACGATGTTTTTTTTCCGGTCGGCTCGAGTACGTCGAGATTATACGTAAGAAGCTTATTTGTGCTCCGTTTTTTCGAAGGTTAATTTCTACGAGTGCGATCAATTCTTGCCTATTTTCCAGTACGTTAAATCAGTTGGTAATTACATCATGGTGGCTATGCTCGTAGAAATATATCCGATCATATGGACTATGACATCCCGAATACTGCCAGATGGCTTGCATAATAACGATGATGCATTACGTCGGTTACATCTCCTGAGAACGTATTTTATCTGAATTTATGTACTAAGCCTTTGCTTACAATTTCTATCTTCTATAGATTCCCTGTCTGCATACTGAAGCATTTGCGTAACGCTTGTCATAGCAATTCTTTACGAAGCGTATTGCCTTTCGCTGTAATTTTTCCAATTAACAAATACAATTATTTTCAGTTGGGTCCCATTTACTGCATCTATGCTCCAGATGGGGCCTAACAAACGCAAAGTAACATCGCTCATAAATGGTTTTCTGCTCTTGTCGTATATTTACTAGAGGAAATTGAGTTTCGTTAGTGCTACTCCATACATATTACAGATTTGGGTACTCCATGTTAATAAGAGGTTTAAAATCCCTAAAAAAGTAGCTCTTTTACTATCCTGGTGATGATGATGATGATTATAGCATTGCTATTGAAACTTACATTGGGAGTTTTTAGATGATCGATAATACGAGCCTGTTTTCTCCAAATAACGGTGAAAGAGTTGAGGAACGCCGATAAAGATGCCTATTGGAAATTTTTAAGCCTCTAGTACACTAAAAGCCATGTACCAAATTTTATTTCCTGACACTCCAAGTTAAGTTTTTCCTGAGAGATACTTCAAAATATTTCCGGATTTTTTCTGTGTCTGAGTTTTCCCCAGGATCTGTAAGAGTAATCTTTAAGCCTTTTTTCATTAGATAGTGCTATATTTTTTTCCATAATATCTTCTATTTTTCCATAACACTATCGAAATCTCTCGACGAGATTAGTATATCCTCTGTTCTTGTTTTTTCCCTGTAAATTACGGTATGGTTTACACCCCCCATATCCATCATTGTGCGTTGTATGCGACATATTAAGCATTTAAAACAATGTTTTCGAGGAGATTAAAAAGACAAGAAAACGTCCCTCGTACTAAGTAGATTCCCTTACTTTACAAACAAAATGGAAGACATTCCGTATGGTGGAGGCGTTGTTTTCCATCTCTTCGATGACAGAATTTTCGATTCAGGGGAGTGAAAACGCTTTGGATATTCAGAGCACGTTTTCCAGTAAACTAAAGAAGTCGTGCCGAGATGTAGCTGACGTCGCATCGAACGAAAGCATGTATTCTGATATTAAGGGCATTCTCTTGCGTTTTATTAAGGAAAGATGCTCGGGTGCTACGAAGCAAACTTGTGGGTATTCCTTTGTGTTATATTATATTTGTATTATTATATATTATATTATATTTGTGTTATATTAATTATGACAGTCTCTTCAGATTCATATCATTAGATTCCGAAAATAACGCAATGAAATTTGATCAATAAATGCGTCCAACACGTCCGCTTGATAGGATGTATGAAAGTTAAGGGATTAAGTGACTTTGCACTTAAAGACTTAGATATAGATATGTGCCCCGTTTGCCAACGGTGACGTATGAAAGTGGGTGTAATAAAATCATCATCATTACCTAATTTTCCCTATTAGCACCTCTATTGGACTGTGGAAACAACACTCAGAAGTATTTTTCTCTTTTTACTTGTAATGTTCTGTTGAAGTTTCTCGTGAATCGCGTTCGTTCTTTACTTCAACTAAATTTAATCCCTGCGTCTAAAGGTTTACTCACACCTAGAAGGTATTTCCAAGGACGAATAGGCATAAGAAAGACATACCGGGACTCGAACCAAGGTCTTCCAAATGCCCCAAAGTCTTCCGAATGGCATGTTAAAATTTTATGTACAGCTTAATGGATAGGGCATCCGGCCGTACCTGGAGATCTGGGTTAGAGTTTTTATCATGTTAGACTTTTTTCGATATCTGAGCTCTTCGTGGTAAATGATGTATGAATTGAAAAATTATGGGGCCTACCGTCCTCTTACGGATTTAATTCATATACTTTGCTCTAAGAAGTATTTTTCCTATTTAAAAAGTATTTTAAACATTACCATACGTTCACTATATCCAGTAGCAGACCCATTGAAGATTTAGTGATTATAAATTATAATAATCATTAAAGGAGAATTAAAGTCCTAAGATTATTATTAGTTCAAGATCAGATTGTCTTATTGCCTTAGGATTTATTAACTCTAAATAGACTTTTAACAAATACCATAAATTAATATACGTATCAATAAAACTCAATGGGCTATTGTGTCGGTCGTCTTATATTTTTTTAATTGAAAGAAAATAAATAACAATTGAATATAAAATATAAATGAGTAATGAGTTAATAATTTATAAAAGAATGAAATCATATAATGGGAAATGTTGGGCCAGTCATCTGCTAATTTTAATCATCGCGATGTCGGAAATCGCAATGCAGTTTCTTTTGTAAAAAAAGTGATATTAGTTCTTATTGAATGATGATGGAAGAATCAAGGATATGTTTTTATTCGGAGTAAGTACGCATTGAAGTTGATTCCAATACTTCTTACCAAGATTTAAGTTTGAGAAGTTGTAGGCATCGAAATTGATATCTATACGTAATTGTAAAATCAGTAAACTTACAGCATTTCAATATCAAAAAGTTCCATAGTTTCAGTATTGTTTCTTAAATTTGACTTATTATTACTCTCCTACATGGGTATATAGGAATTAACGGCTTGTTATCACCTTTCCTTATGTTTTATATCCCAGCACTGTGGAATCATTATGCATCGAATTGTAAGAAATATTATTATTATCATCATATTTATACTATAAAAAATTAGAAATTAAGAATCAAGGAAATTTTTCAGATATTATTAATTATTTTTTAGCGATTCTGTATTTCAAATGGAGTTTTCCAGGTATTCCAGCATATCAGTCACCTAATCATTGACTCTTCTATGAAGTTCAACATTGTTTACCGAAAACATCTTTTGTGATCTTCAAAGTTCTTGAGGCGATTTCCAATTTTTCTGCGCAAAAGGAAGCTCTACTCATCCGATACTTGCAATGTGTCATTCTACGTCACAACCAGTCACTTATAACCTCCAACGCCACCTGTTGTCCATTTAGAAATCCTTCTCTTATAGCCTAAGGGCCTTACTACAGGAATTTTCTGCCTACGAACAAAAAAACAGTGACTACAGTTTCGCCGCAGACAAATTTGTCCCAGGACGCGTACGACGGAGTTATTACCTGACAGTGGAATGTGGGGATGACAGATTAGAAATGGTTGTAAATGAAAGGGCGCTACGAAATTTCGTGGAAAAGGTTTTGGTGGGAGCCATTTTTACAATATTTCATTTTAAATTCCCTCATGTTTTGTGTCTCCTTCGGACTTTGGTTTTGTGTTAGCTGTAAAATAAAGGTAAATAACCGATTGGGTTCAAAATAATGATTATATAATTAATATAGATATTAGTGATTCAAATGTTACATTTTTTAACTATAAATTAATATATTTAGTATTTAGTTTCCGCACCAGCGTTGTCGCTCGCTCAAAAGACCACTCTGCAGCACAAGAGTAAATAAATCATAATAATTATTTGCTGATTATGAGCTGAATATTTTTAGTTTATCATGAATCATAACACACAGATTTCTATGTATGTTGCCTATAGAGGCATGATATTTGGCCATCCGAGGTAGTCTTTTAATTATTTTTACTTTAACTTAAAGACTGAAATTAAATAATTTTCAGCCCGTTCCACGATGTATACTATTTTTGCTATGGCTATGCTTCACGGCCATAAAGCGTCACATTCATGGTCATAAAATAAAATACAAAACGATTGAAATTTGGTATTATCTCATTCTGTATGTTATGGATTCCTACCACAAATTCGTGCCTGAAGCAATTGATAGTATTATTCTAATACTCAATACTTTTGACTGAGCATTATTCTTACTGTAAATACTGATTATTCATTTAAATAAATTTATAGGCATAAATCCTATCGTTCTTTGATTTGTCTGCAAACGAAAAATGCTCTTTTATTCAAACTGGAAAATATAGTTTTACAGCAGAGTTAATTCTGCGTCATTAGCCTACTTTTTTCTTTTGATTTGATGCGGTAGTATCCATTCATTTCCAGTAAAATATTCGCCCTATGAAACAAAGTATAATTTATTTGCTACTGACTTTTCCGATCAATCTCCCGGCTGATAACCTTTTAGACAGCTAGACACATAGATGACAATAAAATAAAATAAATAAAAACAGTTGATTCAAGTTTACGATAAATTTCCTTTCAGCCAAATCCGCCGAATCTATCGTTTGATATTCACGTTAATGGGAACCGGTTTATTTACAGGATACACAATTATGCCCAATACATTACAAAAAAACCACGTTTTCCCGCCAATTTGATGGCCAGGCACGCAATACACAGCCACGCCTATGGATCCTGTCGTCTGCTACCTCCCTCCCCTCTATTTCAAATGTTTATCTCCCCAAACTCACGCGTAAATTTCATCTCCGCCCGTTGGAAAACTCGACGCTAATCTGTTGTCGAGTGCAGAGATGCGACGTTGTTGAGCGACTCATCAACCGAACCTCGTGGAAATTAATGCAGACGACGACAAATCTCAACGAGGCCGAGTCGCCCGATTCCAGCGGTGCGTTTCTAAATCCCTTTGCCCAGAGGATACAATTTTGATGAAATCGCTGTGCAGTGGATGCCCGCTATGCAACCGCTTGAGTCCTTTTTGATACATTCCCTTTTCTTGTCATTATTTAAAAAACGGGTCGCTTGACACAAATAGTTTACCATAAGCATTTCGACGACGGAGCATTCTATCCTGAAAGAATCGATAGCTATTATTTAGTGCCTCATGTGAAACAATTCCGATAGTTTCCGAAACACTGAAGGCCTAACATATACCTACCTTAGTTTTTCGTTTCCTTTTTACTCAAGGAAAGAGCATCACAGATGTTAGTGTGCCCCCAGAGTAACCCGGACTTAGTGCCAAGTATCTCAATTAGTAAATTAGTTAATATTAACGCGGTTATAATATTTTATCCATTGATTGGATAGTGGGATATTTGAGTTCGAGTCCAGGTAACGGAAGACTTTTCACGGCCGTTAATGCTTTGGATATATATTCAACTTCATAAATTGATTTTAATGTACAGCAGAATTCAGGTATAGCTACAATAGCTCCATTTAAATATGACATAACCGACTTGTAAGTTTATATAGAAGAGGATAATCACAATAGTTAAAACCTTATGAAAGTAAAGAGAATTGATCTACGCTTCCTCAATCGAGTTGATGGATGGCTATTGTTTAGTTAACGAAATATCTCAGAAAAATTTTCCCGAAATCACAGGTAGTCATCACCCGTTAATGATTATAGAGTTATTTAAGTAATTTTTCATGAGCATTGAGTATTTGATACGAATTTCAGCATTTATTTAAACCAGATAGCTAGTGGGTTACGGAAAGAATATAAGAAAATCATTTTCCTTCACGAGAGAAAAAATATTCTCAGGTCAGAAGAGGGCGTGATATCATCACAGACAGACTGGAAGTTACTTTTTTTCGTTTTCTTCGTTTTCAGAGAATTTTCAATCAGAAAACACAAAGGAAAATTCGAGATCCGCAAAAAGTGGGAAAAGGAAGGTTTGCGAGATTATTGCGAAAGGCGAAGGAACTTTTTCCTCCATTCGCGATCGTTGTTTGGGCGTCTCTCTCCATTCAGCATCTTCAATTCGCCACAGTCATCATTCTAAGTCATTACTTCTTTCAATGGACCCATTGTTGCGTCGACCCTCCCACCTCGCCGCCTTTGATGGAGCCCATCTCTGCCCCATTTTCTTGGGATTCTCTTCCATAAGAGTTCATTTTCCATTTCTTTATTCCTTTCTCCTACCTCATTTCCTCCTTTCCAAGGATATTCTTGCAAATTCTTGCACTCCGCGGGTAACCAATAATATGGAATGGGATTTGAAAGGCGGGCGACGTCTACCTATCCTATCTACCTATGTTGATGGAGTGTCATCAGCATATAAGTCTGAGGGAATTTTACCCTTACGGTAAATATCAAGCTTCCGATGGAGTATAAGTCGTACTAAATCGATAATCGTCTTTCTTTCATTCATAACCAGCATAAGCACCCAGTGTTAATTACATGCAACACTCTTGACATCATGAGTAAAATGTTGTATGGACGCCAAAATAAGGACCACTAAGGCTATTTTAAGAAAGATAAAAGAAGTATACATAAAAATTATAAGTTATAATTTAAAATAATTAAAAATTTGCGGGAGATTAAATTAACAAATCTGTCCTATCGTAATGCCATATGTGATCTGAGGATATTCCAATGCCAACGAAGCAATTAGCAATTACCAATTATGCTTTTTAATTGAGAAATATTTGTGTAAAAATGTTCCAATATTCATTCCTCGCCATTTTTTAATATTTCTATTATATGTATATTATGAATATTTTTAATCAGACAGAACCCAGATGGAAATATTTTCTAGCTATCAATGAACAAATATTTTTCTCCCGAGCAGTATAACAACGATGCTCAATCTATATCTCAATCTTTGGATTGCATTCATGACCGCAATACAAGAGGTCGCAAACAACTATTGATTCCTCAACATAGAACCGAGATCTTTCACAATTCATTTACAGTTACAGCTATCAACCTCTGGAACGCACTTCCCCAGGTAATACAAAACTCATCCACCATTTTTACCTTTAAGCGTAAATGTCACAATCATCTCATAACTATACAAAGTAGAAGTTAAATGCACCTAAATTCACAACTCCATCACCCCAACCTTGTTACACAATTGTTTGGTTCTGATCCGCTGCCTCATGTCATGAATATATGTACAATATTAACGATTAGCTAACTTAGATTTTGTTTTAGAATTTTCAAAATTGCAAGCAGCAAATGTTTCAATCCTTTTGATTTCCGCACATCTTTTTATTTTTTTATTTAATTTATTATATTTTTTGTTTATTTTCTCTTTTTGTCTTTTAACACTTTCCTATAAACTATGTTTTTGATTATTTTCAGTGTACTAGACCTTTTAATGTTTCGTTTGTATGTTTTTCTCAATGTAATTTCATTTTCTTCATTTCTTTGAGATTTATCTCCCATTGCTCAACGTTTATTTTAATTAATCTATAATTAATGTCAGTTTAGTGAAGTTGATTTATTTTATCTGATTGTTTGTAATGCATTTATGTTTTTTCTCCTTTCTTTTTGTACAATTTTTATATTTTCACTGCCTGTCTATCATAACCCTTTTCTTTCTCCTTCATCAAAATATAATTTTCTATTGTAGATTCCGCAAGTTTTTCACACTCCCCTTCCTGTGAGTGTTTTCCTGCAGTGGAAATTTTTTTTTCCTGAGCCCTCAGCTTAGGTTTTTTAAAAATCCACATACTAGTTTTCTTCGTGTACTTTTGCAAACTATCTCTTTCCTTCTGTTTCGCATAAGACGATGGGTTAGGTGTAAGAAGAGACTTTCTAGTCTCAATCTCGCCCGAATAAAGTCCATTTATTATTATTATTATTATTATTATTATTATTATCAATCTGTGATCATAAAAATGAATTAAAATGCATGATTGTACAATAAGCACGTGTTTCTCTTCGTGGTAACATATGAAACTCTCAACAAATTATGCAGTACGCAATACGGAATTTAATATTATTCGCTAGTGAACTTGAAGTAAATATATTACAGATATCATCATCAAGTTTTAAATTTGCAATTTAAGACATCCGTTATCGAGCAACTTCAACAGTATTCATTTCTGACTTTTTAGCCAAGTAAACAGGAATTTTATTCATAGATTGGAGAAATACATCAGATTTAGATAGCATATTTCCATTTATTATATCATCTAAATAACCGCAATAGTCGGAAAAAATAAGTTGATTATTTTATTTGGTGGAGCTCAACCATCATATTATCTTAGGCCACTCTTAAATCCTATGAACGTCAATGTTATTCATCTGGACGTGTAATAACCGACGGACACCGTAAATGATTAATCTCATTGAGAACATTTATTCATCGATAAATATCTACTTTCCCTATTACTTTTATAGCGAAAGAAACTTTTATAGAAAAAAAGCAAAAAGGTGCTGAAAATTACTAGCTAAAATCATCCACAAGTAACTATCGATCTTATGAGTATTGAAGTTGAAATAAGAGAGAGATGGCGTTTGGAGATAAAGGAAGGTGTTTCCGTGAAACCGAAGGATTCTTTCCCACGGGCGTCACGCGAGAGCAGTCGACAACTGAAGAGAACCGGAAGTTGAGAATGTACCGCCTCCTGGTGGGATAACAATGAAGTACCCCACGGGCAATCAAATTGCATTGCGTTCCCTCTGCCGAGAAGAAAGAATATGCCTATCCTGACGATTCTTTCTGGAAGATTTTCTTGAAATCAGTAGACTATAAACTACAATGGATGATCGATGCACAAACTTTGCATATGCAAATATACAGATTATATTCATACTTTAGATAGAGAATTATAGGTTTAAAATCTCCAAAAGCTATCTTTGTCAGCGTTCCTCGTCTCATTCATATGTATTCCGAGAAAACAATAAAGTACGCTGCATGTTTTAGGAGCACCAAATATGGATTTCGAAAGCGATACTTACATCTTCAGGAGCGATTAGATAATGTTTTCCCGGAATACCGGTCAACGACACGAGGAACGCCGACAAAGACGGCTATTGGAGATTTTAAACCTTTAGTTCTTTAACAACTGTCTTCTAATTCTTTTTCTTTAGATTGAGAGTTTTAGTGCAGCCTAAACTTCTTATCGGTTACGTTAAAACATCAGTAATGCACGTGTCTACGAGTAAAACCAGAACACCGTTAAGTTACGCGTATACGCTGTGAGGTTTTCGGTATGTATAATTTAATAGCTTGCTTGACTGCCTGCTGAAATTCTCTACTAATTCATTTAAAATATAATTTCCTGTTTCTGAATCATTGACGTATTTCATTGCGCAGCCTTGTTCACACATTTTAGTTCCTTTGCTGACGTAACCGCGTATAAAAAAATTTTCTCTTCACCCATTAGAACAAGTTTATTTGTTGTCTCGAAAAGACTACAATTTTTAGAAAATAAGTTAAATCAATAATATTAGTATTTTATCGAAAGAAATATTTATTAAGAACCCCACCGTAAATGAGCATCATATACATAAATACATATCTATATTTCTAAAATATATATTAGTTTCAACTCTGATTTTAAGTGATTCTCTACATAATTGGTTACCAAAGAGTTAGCGGGGTAGAAATCATGAGGAAAACGCAATTTAAGAGAAATCTCACATTTTGGAATAAAATATATCTCATCATCTTTGTTCTTTCCTTATATTGCCGTTTCACTGAAGGAATTGGGTTGTTACCTATGAAACCATCCACTAATTAGAATTAGCTTTATAAAGCCAGAATAATATAGAGTCTGCCAATTCTTATATGTTTTATATAAAACAAGCTGGTGGCGTATCAGAATGTGACCGGAATATTAAGCAGCTAGCTAGTAACTTAATATCATTCTTTTTTAAATTTAGCGACCAACCGTTTGGCTGCTAATTAAACTGTTTACCTATCCATGTTTTCTAAATGAACTAGAGAGCCGAAATTTTCCAAAGATGGGTGGGGGTCAGGGTGTAATTTT
Organism: Sympetrum striolatum; assembly: GCA_947579665.1. NCBI lineage: Eukaryota > Metazoa > Arthropoda > Insecta > Odonata > Libellulidae > Sympetrum > Sympetrum striolatum. The sequence goes on along the minus strand of OX388351.1, from coordinate 48,159,960 downwards.
ATACAATATCCTTTTCAACATATTCGTGATAAACTCGCATGTAAAGAAAGAAAGTTTGGAACACGGCCTCTAATGAATTAGAGGTTTGAAATGTCCAAAAGCCGTCTTTGTGGGCATTTCTAGTCTTACTCCCCGGTAGTACGAGAAAGACGGCTTTTAGAGACTTCAAACCTCTAATTTAATAATAACAAACACACATGATATCACTCGTCCATTGTCGTAGAGTCGTAATTTCTAAAAGAATTAATTCATTCATGAGTGTTCTACCATTCGGTAGGTTCATGTACAATCATAAATCCCTATTAGGCGCCATCTCCTTCATTTCATTATAGTCAACCCCACCCCTTACGTCATTCAACAAGAAAAGAATATACAACTTTTTCTAAAGGAATAGACGACCTAAACTTTCTGCAAGGCTTACAAATATTTAGTAATTGCTCAATTTTTGTACTATTTCTAACCAGTTTTATTTTTTTGGCGAACGGAGTGACGATAAAGATCTCCTTGCAGAGGTTGTCATATTCAAGAAGAAATACCTCAGGAAAATTACGGTATATCCTCATGCCACTGGGTGTGATGTTAATGATGAAGTAATTGGCATCCCGCTCCACTGTAATTCAGTTCATGAATAATGCCGGCCGCGGAAAAAGTTGACAATAAGAGGTCCGAACGGGAAGAAAGCATTTAAATATGCCTCTAAAGGAGATGAAAAAGAACGAGTGAGAATAAATATCTCTTACCTAGTCTTAACCTAACCTGTTTTTGCAGGGATGATATTTTGAGTGCATGAGAATCTCCAGCTTCCACCTCATAATTAGGATCCTTAGACCTCTTCACTCATCCTCTCTTTCGGCTTCGAAAATTTCATTATCGGGACTTTTTATTCATTCTTCCTCTCCTCTCCTCCATCTTTCTTCCGGATCTGCTTTTAAACACCGTTACTTCCAGGGGAACCGGTTCTGTTTGTTCTCAGAGCGAAAATGAACTTGCACCGATAACAATTTTTCAGCGAGCCAGCTCGCATATTTTTGCATGAGGCAACACTCAAAAGGACGTATCTGATTGTGAGATATTCTGATTATGCATGAAATATGGCTGTACATATAAGGTCCCTGCATGCCGCCAATTGGTGTGTGGCAGGAGGTGCAGGCACCTTGACTCTATTTTCCCAATCAATTGCTTTCGCGTATCGTTCGGGGGAAAATGAATTCTTGAAGCGATTCGTTCTATCATCTATTTTCCTCATATTCCCCGCAGTATCAGCCTATATAACAGGGAGTTCGCGATACATATGCTAGGAACGTAATTTTTCTAAACTTATTTATTAAAGAAATCCTTTGAATAAGTCTTCTAACTTCTAATGACTCCCATCCCACGTCCGTTATCATCTGAGTAACGCTCATTGTTTTGTCGTAGCAATTCTTTTTATATCCATCATTGCCTAGGACAGCATATTTATGCTTTGTGTTCTGTTCAGTAATTTCATATCAGTATGATTTTATTTGTTTTATATGTTGTCAAAGATGTTACTTTTCATAATTATAATTAACTTTTTTTGGATATTTGTCGTAATCAATTGATTGAATTAATTCACTTGGTCTCAAGGCTAATTGCAAGCTTAAAATATGTCACGATAGAAGATAAATTACGTAAATAGTTTTTCTTCCTTTGAAATGCTAAAAAGAGGCTCATAAAATCCAACTGAAACTTAGGTTTATGATAAAAATTAGGCCTACAAAAAGCAAACAAAAGAATACAGATACATATTCACATAGATAAATGTTTGCATAACAGTGAAGAACTTAGTGGAAAGCAAGTAATGAGGTTACAAGAAAATATAGTGAATAACTATAGAACTAAAATTGCAACAGAGTAGTGGATATAGAGAAGAAGATATCTGTCAATACAGGAGGAACAACTGAATGAGGTAATTTATATCATTTTTTTCTAAAAGTTGAGTTGTTATTTCACAATATGATGCATTTTCTTAGGGATCATTTAGTATCATTTCTTCGTTCATTCCTGTTTCACCGCAATATGAAAATAATGGTTTACGAGTAAAATATAGCTTGCATACTGCTAGCAGATCGACAACACTAATTTCATATCGGCACCATATCGGGACGGTCCTCAAAAGAAAAAAAAAAGGATTCAAAATATTCTTAAAATTCGCTGCAATTTAATCGTCTGGCATCGAACCCGGGTCTTACTGATGATACTTACTATGCAGCACAATAGAATATCACCATCTCTAACTATGTGCGAAAATTCAAGCAGGTTTTCATTGGTTGCAACTGCCTCAAACGACGTCCGACTTTTCCCTTATAATAATAATAATAATAAAACGGCTTTATTCGGGCGAGATATATTTATATTCCTTATGTGAGAATTTGTAATGTGCTCTGGCATCGAACCCAGAATCAGCATGGTCTTATCTATTTTTTTCTTAAACCGTGTCTCAATATACATCTTCTAACTTAGCAAGAACTCCCTACTATTTCGATTAGTGCATGAAAGAAACAATTAAAAACCATCCCAATGTGTTTTATATGGCAGATATATTTACCGCCCGGCATCGAACCCGGGTTTTTCTGGTGATACTTGCTATGCAGTACAACAGAAGTTCACCACCTCTAACTATGTGTGAAAATTCAGGCAGAAATATTGGCTTCAACTGCCTCAAACGACGTGCTACTTTTCCCATATATTCCTTATGAGAGAAATTTTAATGTGCTCTGGCATCGAACTCAGAAACAGCATGGTCTTATCTAATTTTTTTTAAACCGAGTTTTAGTATACATCTTCTAACTAAGCAAGACCTTCCTGTTATTTCTATAAGTGCATAAAAAAATAATGAAAAAATAACCCAATGTATTTTAAATAGGAGACATATATATCGCCTAGCATCGAGCCGGGATCTTTTTGGTGATACTTCCTATGCAACACAATAGAAGATTACCATCTATAACTATGAGTGAAAATTCAAGCAGAAGTATTGGCTTCAACTGCCTCAAATGACTTCCTACTTTTCCCTTATATTCCTTATGAGAGAAATTTTATTGTGCTCTGGGATCGAACCCAGGAATAGTACAGTCTTATGAAAATTTTTATTAAACCAATTCTTACCATGCATCTTCTATCCAAACACGAACTTCCTATCATTTCGATAAGTTCATCAAAAAAAATATTGAAAAACTACCTCAATGTATTTTAAAGGGCGGATTTTTGCATCGTCCTTGCATCGAACCCAGGATATTTTCTGTAAACATCATTAATGTTTTCGATAGATCCTGACCATATATATTGGCTCCTAGAGTTTTGATTCTCTACCTATCCGGGAACTATTTTTTAAAAATTCCGGAAAATCAAAGAAATGCATTTAAATGGAAAAAATTGGGACTTTAGGGCCTTCTGGAATCGAACCCATGACATTGAGGCTCAATTTTTCTGGTGGTTACACGTTATGGCCAATCCGTCATAAAAATTTCAAGTCAATGACGCTTGTGGTTTAGCCTGTGAATTAGTATCCTATCTATCTATCTATCTATATATATAGTTAGATACATGAATGAATCCGGAGAAGCATCTATATATAATAGATATATTCAATCTACTACCAATAGCTCCTTGCTGTTTGGAACATTTTTTATTCGCTTCCGATGAAGCTCCCTCCGCGATTCGGTTCGTTACAATGACAAAGGGATTCTCAATTGACGACCGCAAAAGATTGCAATCCGAGATTGCATTGAATCCGTCCTCACACATGCTCCTATCTCACGGAACATATTACAAGTAGGATGCACGCCTCCAGCAGCCAAATTACTTCCGAAGGAGCCTTATTTATTCCAGAAGGAATGAAAATGGTCGTCAAAGGCTCCTTGAGAGCAATTCTTAGCCCGGGGCCGAGTAAGGAAGTAGGGGTTGAAACAAAAGACGAAAATTGGCCCGAAGCTAGAACGCTTCCCTCCCCATTTGTGGCTTACCACCCACGGCGAGAGCTAACGAAATTAAGGAACTCTAATGTGATTTTAGGGGCAGATAAGTGTTGGACCAACGAAGAGGGAAGGCCTTTCTACCATACCTAAGCTTAACCCGCTTCCGAGAAGACGTAGTGCATTTTTTGCCCGTTTCTTCAGATGAGCACGCTTTGGATTGGAGAAAACTCTAATTGTAAATGTCGTCAAAACAGTAATGCTTTCGTGAAATCCACCGAGAAACCGAAACGTTAATGAGAAAAGGTTTGTTGGAGGATTTTTTGACGTAAGGAAATTAGCTATACGAACTCTTGACGCGCTGGGATGCTAGTGTTTTAAAAGTTTGGTAAGTCACCAGACTGGTTGAATCTACACCAGTAGTAACTACGTAAATATTTTAATATTTCCTCATTCCCTTCGAAGATGAGGAGTGATGCAGTTTGTCATTGTTTGACATAGAACATTATCAGTGAATAAAGTCTATATAAATGTGCATCACTATGGCTCAAGGAGTAATATTATCATATTACTATTTAGAAATGAATGACCAAGATGAATGTCTTTATTCATAATCACCCACACCTTCGTTTCTTTGATACTACCACAGCCATGAGTAAGACAGTAAATTTAACATATGAAAGATACATTTTCCTCTACATTCTGCTCCTACATTAATAATCTACCAGCTACCTTTCGACGTGCGGTAGGAAAATATCCCACACAAATATTCAAAAGAAAAACATATATTGCATTCATCAAAAACAAAAGCAGAAATCGGGCTCCCGGATAGTCATGTGGACAGCGCGTTTGCCTTTGGTGAAAGCGGTCCCGGGTTCGATTCCCGGTGGGAGCCAATGTGCGAAATGACCTAAGCTGTCCAAGCACTTTTAACAATACTACTACTAATAGCAGAAATCATGGTTATCACATGGCGAAATAAATGATACCTCTCCATGTTCATAGAGCAAACCTCCGATTTTATGATTGTTTATCTTATTTTTAGTATAATATGGAAGTATCAGACTTGGTTGGAAATCAACTAAGAAGTATAGAAATAATAACCATCTGCTGAGAACTTTGAAAATTTTAAACAGCTGCAACGACGGAAATTATTAGAAAAAATTGTCGTTGTAGGTCTCGTAAACGATATTGTTGATTTTTTTACCCCAGTTAACAGCGATAAAATAAAATAATCGTAAGTACTAATAGTAACTTATGTTTCTTGCTCCTTTGACGAATTAGAGTAGTTAATAGGAATTGGAGTTAGTTATATAGGTGTATCTTACACTCCCTGTCATACGGCTTCCTTTTAAGTAGGATAGAAATAATAATCTTTGGAGAAAATTAATAAATTGCAACCATTTTGATTTTTAGTTCTTAATGGTAAATAAAATACAAACACTTTTCTAAGTAAACTGATAAAATTATATTCAATATTCATTTTGCACAATAGCACACAAAAAAGGGGTATTGCGTGGTGTTTTGGAAATTGAATATCGAATCTGATTTACCAGTTTATATAGAAAAGTGGTTTTATTTCAGTCATGGAATGCCTCAAAGTCAATAGCCATTCCATTAAGTCAATTTCAATATATTTTGATTGAGCTGATGGGTGACATCCATTAATGATCATGCTCAATCCAGTCACAATGGTAAAGGGTTGAAGCTCCATCCAAAGTTCTCCACAGGTCTAGTGTTAGGGATCGATCGATGGCATCTCAAAGAGGCACAGATTCCGAGTGGGCTGCAGGAAAATCTTTGAGTCAAATCCGGATGGTACGAAATATGGCTCGTTGGCGTATCATCCCCAAGCGCCTAATGGCATCCTCAACTCACCCCCTTGTATCAACCCCTTAATGTATTCCTCAGTTCTATTCCCGAACACGAGCGAAAAGCCATCGAGGCGAATATATCACAAGCCCTCGAAAGCCAAAGAGGCAATCAGGGATGGTCTCCTTGAAATTAACGAATTTCGGGTACGGTATGCAACATCGCAACAAGGATCATGCGGGCCCCTAAGGATAACTCACTAAAGGGATACTCTATCACCAAGGATTTTGGAGAGAGAATATCACCTCTTTTCTCCGTGGGGTATTTCTTGTGCTATTAGAAAATGGTGAGTAATATCTTAGTGAGCTCCCAGCTTCCTTAGGATATTATTTCGAACATTACATAAATTTTAATCACCGTTTTAGAGTATTTTATTCGTGCTTACTACTTTTGTGAAACGATATAATCATTCGTATTTTATCTCACAATCAGTCTGATAAGTTAAAAGCCTGGTAGGAATCTCTTACCGCTAGGAAAAGCCACCAAAAGCATTGAAAAGGGAATTTATCATAGCCTGATACATATGTATACAGAATTGACATATTTATATATTCCGTATCAGAAGCTAGAACATTCTTGTCAGCTATAAATAGTAGCTTCACACTCTTATAACCAAGACAAACCTTAAGTTTTGATTAAACAATCGTCTTCTGTTTTTATTTTTAATAAAGGGTATAATTACTTTCTTCTCTAGCTAGTAGGTGAAATATTATGCTCTCAGTTGACCTAAAACCCTCCAAAGTCAAATTATTGTAATTCTTCTTGGCTCAAAGCAGCAATGAATATCTCAGAATTACTATTCGCAGTATAGAAAGATCATTATCTGGGATATTCATAATTACTATTGTAGATGAATTTTATTTTCTTATTTTCGTTCTCTGATAGTGCAGCAGTTTCTTTTATAGTGCTTTAACCTCACCTCAGAATTTCAAGGCGATTTTTTTCGATATTTATACTAATAACTCTGTTCTGAAAATTTTAATAGTACATAATTATTCGTTAAATTTTCCAATTTTTATTACCAATACTCTGCCTCCTTGTCACAAACCTACTTATATAATCTTATAGCAATTATTGATCTTGCAAAGTAACTTTTGGCAGGCAGCACAAAGTATATCTATGTGTTGAAAACCCAGAGCAGAACGAGGTACCAAGTTGAAAACTCGTTTTAAAAGTACAAAAATGTAAATTAAGAATGCTGCATTTTTTATGAACACATTATAGTTTCATTATTATAAAAATATAATTATATCGAAAGAACGCATAGGGCAGATAATTTTACATTAAAAAACAAAGAATTGCGTCGTTGAGTGGGTACGGGGCAGAATTGGTTGGTAAAGATAAGTAACTATAAAAACAATTAAAACTAATGGAATTGCAGAAAAAATGAGTTTACTCTTTATGGCTCTAGTTTTACGTCACTGCAAAGGTTTAACTGCATTTTAGATTGAAAGTGTCCTTTTCTTAAGCCAATTCACAAATTTCAAACTCCACGACAGCCTCATCATTTACTTTTTTAATTCACGTGGTTCTTACACTAGATGTTGCTTCAGGTTTGCGAACGTATAAAGAAGGATGTCTCCTAAGAAAGATATCTGAAATCGATTGCAGCTAACAACATTGCAAGGCAATACCCCATTCTGCCTCAGGGAACCGATGCCGGTTAGGAAGGTAAAGTCCCTTGAGAAAGATACGTATACAAACGTTTAACGTCACAAAGCTAAAGGCAATTAAAAATACTTCAACTATTTACTAACTATTGCTGTAATTTCAACAAGTATGTATACCTTTTCTCGGTTACACAAATCTGAAAGTTACAGTACGAGAGAAAAAAAATCTCGCAACCAAAACCTCACACACCAACGCACAAGGAAACCAGATTAACATGGAAACCGTAGTTGAGTAGTAACATGCTGGTCTAGTTATGCTTATTGCCGCTCATAAGCAATATCTCTTTGACACCGAAAAACAATGAACTTCATTCCACCCCGGTACCCCATTGTGCAACGCCTTCCCCTACATCTTTCAAAGTCACACGAAGTAAAATTGTCATTAGAATGCAATCTCGATCTTGATAAAATAAATGATTGAGTTACTGAAAAGATGATTAGATGGATAAATAACGTTCAGAGACTTGTAACTGGTAAGAGGGATGTGAAATTCACGTTCACATTTACTGTGCCTAGAGGATTTATTCTCGGTTGTGTCGTACTGCAAAATCAATCCCAACTTACTCCACTGCTAATTTTCAGTGATGGGCAAGGAGAGGCAGATTCAGGAGGGGGAAAGCGGATGCCAGAGATTTTTCGGTTTGGAAAATCACGTCTTCTTTGCCTCTATTGATTTCCACTGTGAGTTGTGTCCTCTTTTCACTCAGTCTTTCTGAGATTGAACGAGCGTGCTGTTGTTTCTCGCGACAGAAGGTGAACTCAGGAAATATGCTCGTCTCTGCTGTATTGTCATATTCAATAAAGGAATTCATACGGCTCAAAAATAAAAGCAAGTCGAAATGAATCTTTTAGAAAGAGTATATTGAAAAATATTCTGCCAAAAATGACAGAATTCATCTCGTTGTACTCGTATCTCGCTTCGTCGTTCTTTCAATGATGCAGTTTTAGCACTTACCTTTCACATACATCCAAAGTTTTAATCCATAATATTGCGCATTTTGCATTCATTGTGTTTCTTGAGAACGCTTTACGCGATGTATGATCATTTGAATTTAATGAGATTGACTTCATCTTTCGTCAAATTAGTTGCATTGGCAATATCATTGTAACCTCTGCAGCTACTAATGACAACTTAGAAAGAAAAGTTTTTATCGATGTTCACCAGGCTAATTTGCAAACGATATGATATTAAGTAATAGTGTAAGTGAAAGCAATCCTAATCATTAAGAAAGCTTACGTTGCATTCCATTGGTGGTTTTTTCTCCTTACACTAAATTTGTTATTTTAGGTATTAGAGGTTAAAGAACAATCTCTTTCGTTAATAGACGTATTCCAGTTTCTTACCCGTTTTACGTTTTATTATTACGTATTATCTCATTTTAAGTTTTCAATCATAGCACTGATTTTTAAAAATATATTTTTTCTGTATCTAAGCTAGTTAGTAGCGAAAGAAGGAAACTGTGTGTATAGCTTCCATTTAATCACTATTTTGCCATTTTTCATCCGAATCTTAAGTTTATATTTCTGTGTAAATCATCATTCTATTTTACAATTTTCTAGATATTACCACAGTACTCAATGATACCAATACCCTATGGTTGCAAATAAGTAATTAATGGTTTTGAAGTATTTTCTCGAATGAAATTCACAGAGTCCGGCGAAACCGTGTGGAAATCCATCATGTAAAATGAGGGAAAGAGAGGTGTTACTTTTTTCACATTTTATTAAAATCACGACCGGTTTTGACGAGTGATTGTCATCATCTTTATCACCAGAAGATTTGTGGTAAAAGTAGCACCTCTCTTTCTTTCATTTTATTTTCTCGAAATTAAAAGTCTTTCCGATTTCACGATGATATCAATTATTGCCTAAGTCTTATGTGTAAGTCTATGCCTCCCAATACCGAATTTATTAATATTATTTAATTAATTTACTCTTCACTCATTAATTTATTATTGAATTTTGATGATTGTATTTCTAAATTACTCATAGACCCTCAGAATTAACCTAGTTTTGCGAATACCAACAGTGATCAGTAAAATTCTCTTTCCGCTTCTCAAATTCAATGTTTCTCTAAACATTCGAAGGAGACGAGCATCCCCATCGATATCGCGGAAAAACTCCCCACATCCCCAACACTCTTATTTCTCGACGCGGCTGATAGAACTCTCGAAACATTTGACAGGATTCCATTCCTGCCAGTTATCGGAGCTCATTTCCGAAGGAGCAGACGGCTCCATGACCTTCAATAGCGAAGTTACGTCATCGGAAGGACATCCACCGGTCAGACGACTTCCCCCCGCCGAAGACGCGAACGGAGAAAAAACGCGAAATTGTCCGGTTCAATCAGACCACGTGATTCTGCAGTTAGAGGCGGGAGCGGAATGCTCTGAATGATACAGGCGCCGGGAAAGAGAGGACTTGGATGGAGCATTTTGCTGAGATGAGTCGGGGATCAAAGAGTTTTAGAGTTCGCGGCGAAGGCACGGGTGACTTCGCGGGGATTCGGAGAGGTGATGCGGTGCTTTGAAGTCGGGAGAAGCAAAGCATTATGGGAGTGCAAAGGCTCTGAGATATGAAAAGGAGGATTAACGGAGGTGGGAATGGAAGGTAAAGGAATATCTTGCCGCCGCTACTTACCGAAATCACTGTGTGGGTTTGCTCGGTGTCGTCGCCCGAATATCGTATCTTATTCTTTGTCGTGGCGTTTCAGTCATGCCCTTTCTAACCTCAATTGGAGTATTTGCAACTACAACCTAAAAAATCAAAAGCGGTGGATATCTATAAACAATCCGATGTAATATGAACATTCGCGGAAGCAATCTTTAATCGTAATCATCCATTGGATAAACATAGCAGTGAAAAATATATTGTGAACATTGGAGGGATAATTTTACCGAAATATATCTAAATAAGGAATTCCAAAAGCAAAGTCATGCTGCCATAGGAAGAGATTTCCAAGATTTAGGAGCCCCAATTTTTTTTCAAATTAAGTCTCTATAAATTTGAAGCGATTATTCTCCCAGATCTTCCGTCAAGCCGCTTTTCACCAAGAGTTATATTGAACTTCAACTTGACGCTTGAATTTATTAATTTTTTACTCTCATAGAGAAGAGTTTTAATAATTTTAATTTGAGAGGTTAATATAATTTCAAATTATCCACATTTAGATCCATTATTAGACAATCATTATACACATCGTTTTAGTCTTCGGATTTCGATACCGAACTCTTCGGCAAATTCGAATTCGGGGATGTGAATTGAAAAATGCTGATGTGAATTTTTTAAGCCTCACCAGGTTGAAATATTTAATCAAATGCTAAATACGAGATTGAAGGCCGAGTGGACACCAGTAGAAAAGTTAGTACATTGGAATAAAAGTCAATTAAAAATAACGAAAAAGGTTCCGAAAAAGATGTGGGTGAAAGAATGAGTTGTTCGAATTGAAATGCACTTATTAGGTTACAAGTCTTGGCGAACGATTTGTATACTCGAGGTGTTTTTCTTGAGTTCAGTGCCTGTAATGTTTCGCAGATCATTTATATCTGGCCGTTTTCATGAATATTCACGGCCGACAGAGAAATGGTAATTTTAGGCTTTTTCTCATCTTAAGGAGAGAAACTTCTCGGCCATCATTCAATGTGATGGTCATTTCACAAGAGAGGCGGCTGCTTTTGATCAAAGATTCCATCTTCTAAACGCAGCTTTTTAATCAGCATCGCCATTAAGCAAAGCTCCATCCATTTTACGAAGATGCTGAATAAGTTTTATATTCATGAGAAACCTTGCAACAAGACGTGTGGATGACCTAAGGGCGTACTAAAATATGAGAAACCTACATTCACACCCCTCTGCACATCATATAAATGGAAGTTAGCTTTGAATATCGACTCCGAGGGAAAAATAGACTTCATCTTCATCTATGGTTTTAACTTGCTAAAATTTCCATCGCAATGCACTCTTAACAACCATGGTCTGCATTAAGAGCGTCCAAGACTTTGCCACCAGCAGACCGCATAAGCACCAATTAAATTTTCGCGGGCCGCTAACATTCTGCATTCTCTCAGTAAATATTTTTATTTGCTCATCAAAATAGTGGAGTTCATCCTTCGATTTCATACATATGTAAATTGAGAATGACTAGCTTCTTTGAGTAGATTCCAACAAGTATTTGTATCTTTCCCACTTTGATTATCAATACGTAGAAAAATTTAAGAAACCCTGATGAAAAGTCTACTATGTATCTACTGGGCCCAGTGGTATTGGTTGAAACGCCTCAAACAGCACCTGAACCGGAGAATTGGAACCCAGTAGTCTGAATAAAAATATATTGAGCATATTTTTCAACAAAATTGCACGGACCCTATTCGCCGCACAGAAAATCTACATCGCTACATTAACCAAGAACTTTCAGTTTCTAGCTCATGCATCCGCCATTTTTTTTAACCAAATGATATCAAAAATCTGCTACGCTGAACGATATCTACGATCTTATACATTTTAAACCTGGCTGTTTTTTTACTTTCTCCATATACGTAGTATAGTATTGTTTTCATGAAAAAATTCGACTTCGAGATTTCAACGGAAATTCATGTTTTGGGGTCCCTAGAACACGTTTAACAAATAAAGCTAATGGTTTTTAAAAGAAAAATATTTAAATTATGGTTATTTTTACTGCCTGTGAAGTAGTGTTCCCCCTTAATATGGCTTAGCTAGGCATCATTCACTGTATATGGGTTGCAGTCAGTCATCGACTCCTTCATAGAAGTGGTTGGCAGCCTCAATTCATTACGATGCTGGGTAAAAATCGGCAAATGTTGGCTCACTATGGGAACCGGACTTCCTCCGCTGAAGGCAAAAACTCTGCCCGCTTGACTATACACGGGCCTATTTCCAATACAAAACAGAAGATAATCTAAATTCCCCCTGAATCAGAATGAAACGGTATCCTGAACTCATTTTCGAATCAATATTCCGAAGAATTTGAGTGCGCTATTCCTGCAGGAGGAAAACGGGTTGACGTATGGAAAGAGGGTTGAATCGGTCCAGGTTACGGACCGAGCGTGGATGCTGTATCACTCTCGGGGATCCAGAGATGCGAGAAGAATGACGCTGCGAGACTAAGGAGTGCTTCATCATCATACCACTTACCCCTCCCACTGCCACTCCCACCTTCAAAATCCACCCGCCCCCATGCTAAATATTCCCTCCCTTCGCATTTCTTCGAAGTATTCTTTCTCGATCCAAAACATCTACGCTCGCAAAACAGGATATTCACCCTTCAGTCTTCTTTGTCTACTTCTGCATTCTCCTGCTTCTCATACACCAGAAAAGGTCTCATCTCCAATTCTCGAGATAGCATACGAATGAAATAATAAAATAAATATTTTACGAGACGTATATCAGTTTCTCGTATTCACCATGGGATGCATTCTTGTTCGTATTCGACTCACCTTTCACTGAATCTTGTTCGTTTGAATAAATATTAAAGTGTACTGCGGATCCTACTTACTTTTATTAACAACTTGTCTTTCTTTAGAGGAAAGGGTTCCTGGTTCGATCTGTTAGAAGCCCCATTTCTCAAACCATGGCAGGTGTCAGAAAGGGCGATTAAATTAATACAAAAATAAGTCCTGTTTTCATCGTCCGAACATCTGACATAAGTCATTGAATTAAGGCTTTGTACACTCCAGGCCAAAATTAACGCAGCACCTCCCTAGCGATCCTTACGGCCGGTGCTGCGTTAATTTTGGCCAGGACTGTACATACTGTATCTATCAACATGTATGGACATATTACAATAATTTTAAACGTCAGTTTCTTTCGCAATTTTTCAAGCCTGAATATCAGTGCATTCATTCCAATGCCTTCATTTAAGTCAGTCCTATTTGTAAAATATGTTCTAGTTCATAGAAATCACTTTAAATTAATAGTGATAATAGCTCATAGGAAACAGTATCTTTAAGAATAGGGGCGTTCACATTTACCCATTTTCTCTGATCATTAGTGTATTCCTACTTCCTTTCAGCTATCATATTGATTCGTTCCATTTATTGATGAGAAAAACATAATAATAAATTGATGGTGTGTATTTATGGAGCGGACAAACTGATGGTGTATTGAGGATCTTTACCTTTCAAAGCTTTTCTCATGATCAACTCTTTGTTTCTGTCACTCTCTCATGCCCAGCTTTTCGGCGGGATCGAAATATTTCAAACTAAAATCTACACTTAGATATGTAACCTAATTTGGTATTCTTCATAACCTGATACCGAAGCAGCCACTGACAGCGGTTTCTCATAGCGCTCGCGAGGAGTCGAGTTTGTAGTTTTCTTTGAAAACCATTTAAATTAATGGTTTCGTGAAGTCTGTAATCCATTAGAATTGTATGATCTGCTTCAAAAGCAAACAAAGAATTCGGTTTTTCTGCAACAAACTGAGGTTTGGGAAGATAGAACTTCCGTATGTATCTGTTGATGAATGAGGACGAAAAAACGGCAAATACCTTCAGTGGTATCTTTAGGTGTGAAAGAGGCAGCTGAAGGTGATAGTATGACTATTGAAAAGAATATATAGTACTGATCAGAATGTCAGTGATTTTTAATATACATAGTAATTTTACATCGTTCCTGGAATCAGTAGTGATGCGATTCGGAGCACTGACAAATGCCACCTTGGGAGATTTCTTAAACCTCTAAATTGTTAATTCACCCTATCTTTATTTACTTTACCTTTATAAAAGTGCGTCACTATGTTTACCTCAGTCTCGGATTTCTCGGAAAAAAGGGAAGACTTACAGCTTGTTTGTAGTTTGCTCTTAGTTAGTTTACCTCTAATTATAAAAGCAAGAGTATCATAATTATTATTGTAACACTCTTGCTTTTATATCCATTAGATATACTGTGGAGGATTGTATTTTTTGTAAACGATGTTCATGGTATAGTTCGTTAAAATATAATACCCCTAATTTTCAACCTTAAATATCAGCCGTATCTTCCATATTCAATTGTTAACTAATATATTTCCAATATTTACATGATAATAATAGAGGGTGAGGTAACAGCAGCAACCCTACCTAATATGCCAAATTTGTTCTGTTTCACTTCGGAAAAAACAACCAGAACCATCATTGCGATCTCATCCTTGTAACATTTCACTAGTGCTTTTCGAAGTTCGAATTCGCTCTTTACTGGAACAAGAATTACATTTACTTCGTCTAAAATGCCTAAACTGATGAATTTTCCGATAAGCTTCCGTTGGTAATTAGCTCTTCTCACCTAGAGCGAACTCTAGGGATTCTATCATATATGTAACGCTACTGTCGGACCTACAATCTCTTTTTACGAAACGAGCTGATCTACGCTGGGCCATTTTTAAATTTGAGGCTAAACCTACTTCCTGTGGATACCAAATAGCGCAACAGTAGAGATTGTATTGGTAACCAAGACTAGGTCGAATAAGAGAAAAACTAGCTGTTCCTTTGACCCTGGGTTCCCTCAGCGAAATTGTGTGAACTTCCAATAGGGTTGTTTTCATTAAAAGAAATAAATATTTTTTGTTTCCTTAGAGTCTTTCATGATTTGAAGGAAAAGAATTTCCAAGAATCTGAATCTCTAAATGAAAGGAATGTAAAACCCCCAACTACATATCAAATCAGTATTATCAATCAATCAAGTTTACATGTAAAACTTAACTGCTTCAATGATGATTGGTGGAATTCCATCACACAAAACAATTTAATGCAACAAAACACTTGTGAAACAATATTTAGAAACTTTTACTATTCAAAACTACTTAAAAACACACAGCTTTGTATATTTATGAACGGTTTTTGTACCTATGTTTGTTAAATAGTGTTGGATTGTGCAAACTTCTATATAATATTGCACAAGTATTTTTTATAAATATAGTATATATACAATTAGCAATACATTGCTTTTTAAAATTAATATGTATGAATGTGCTAAAAATTTACGGAAAGATTCGGGACAAAATTGATTATTTACTTCATGTTTCAATTTGTTGAGCAGTTATTGCATCATACTTCAAGGTTATATAGTAAACCACAACAAAATTATCAATCAATTTAGACAAAAGGCTGGTCATAGTCACCCCTGTACAAAGTGGCACGATCACTAAGTAAACGTGCTTCAGTTCGGGCGATTTCTTTATCAAGGGCATATGAGGACATATTTGGGTGCACACGAATGGACGCAAGGAGCGTTGGACCAGCCTAACGCTTCGAAGAAGTACATTGCGCTTATATAGGTTTGAAATCCGGAACTCCGTGAAAGCGAGGAGTAGCATTAAAGCATCATTTCGATTCAGTTATAGAGCATTATCAGCTCCAACATTTTATTTGTGACTACTGAATTGCAATAGCTTTCAAACCATAAAACTAATTCTCTGATTCCATTTTCCGCTCCACTCTAATTTTTATTCCTCGATAAGATCAGTATCAGATCAGATTCAAGATCTTACCTATATGATATCTCATGTAATTTAATCATTGAACTCAGTTATATTACTCATTTTAATGGCTGGACCCACCATGAAGAAATAATTCGATTATGCCTTTGCAGGTCATATGTCGAAAGTGTTACGGGGATGCCACGCCCAGCTGAGCAGACAATAACGATACGTAGAAAATAAAGGAAAGAGAATGGCGTTTTGTTGTATCAGACCGTCTTATATGCTGCTGCAACACCTTTGCAAATTATATAACCGTATTATTGAACATTAGCGGAAGATGATCGATTAAAATATACTTGTGGCACCATCAGATACTGCTTTACCATGGTTGTTCTACATTATTTTGGTCTAGGGATGATTTCTAGCGGTTTTCTTGTTATTCCTTATGCTGTTTTGGTCATTTATTCATTCTTATAACGATAAAGATGCAATAAATATCCTCAGATGAGGTTACGATTGAATTATTTTAATAGAAATTGTAACCGTCTTGTTTCTCCGGACCCCTTCCTTTCGCTGGTGTAGAATAATCTTAAGGTTGTTCTATTCTTCGTCAATACTCAACGCTTATCATATTGTCAAATTAATTCAAACATAACAAATAGTATATTGTATATCAAGGTTGATCTTGCGGCTCTGATTAATTGCACCAAATATATTGCGGCGTTCTCACACTTCCGAATATCACCTTTCGCTGCCCATCTCCAAGTGGATTATCTTCCTGTGTTTCTGCATAGCTAGACGCAATAATAATTTTCACGCAAGGCTGTCTTGTGCTATCCTCGACAAAAGGGGACCTCTTCGGACCATCCTCTCGTTAACGTCCACAGCTTTCATCCATAGCTGCTAAATAAGAAAAGAGATAGCATTCACAAGGCGAGAGAGGTCTTCCGAAAAAAAATTTAAAACTGGTCGTAGTCACCTCTGTACAAGGAGGATATACCTCGGTACGGTCACAACGTGAAACGTACATTAGTTCGGACGAGGCCAAATATTCTGCGCTCGTTCACGATTGGACGCAAGAGGCCTCGGACCAGCTGATATGATATGTATGACTCTGAGTATTTGTACCTACGATATCCTCCTCAAAGCGCTCGCGAGGAGTCAAGTTTTATTTGTTTTCTTTGTAAAATATTTAAAGTAATGGGTTCGTCAAGTCTGTAATTCACAAGAAGAGTATATTCTGCTTCAAACACAAAGATACAATTTGGTTTTGCTCCAAGCGAAGAAGAAAGAAAACACGGCTGTTGATGAATATGAAAAAATCTCCAAATACCTTCAGTAGTATCTTTAGGGGTGAAAGAGACCGCTGAGGATGATAGCGTGGATATTGAAATGAATTGTACTTATTATACTGTTAGCTATCTGAATCATTTCGTTGTATTCGGAATCAGCTATGGCGCGTTTCGGAGCACTAATAAAGGCTTTTGGAGGTTTCTGAAATATCTAAATTATTGATTATATATTTCATATATTCAAATATCACCTTTATAAAAGTAAGTCCATACGTTAACTTAAGTCTCAAAATCAGATTAAAGAAGAGAGAAAACGTAAAACTTCATTTACAGGTTACTGTTATTTAGCTCTCCTATAAATTACTATGATACTCTTACTCTAATCTCCTCTACATATATAAGATACACTAGTGAGCATTGTAGTTGGATTATCTCCGAAACGATGGCTATAATTTAATACATTCAAATACTTAACATACATTTTCAACATTAAATACCGGCCAAAAATCTTTCATATTCAATTCTTAACTAACAAGGAGGGGCTACATTACCATTACTAAACCAGTAAAAGCAATAACGTAAGTGTATTATATCAATATCAATCTTTCTCAGATAATTGAGTGTGAGTACCTACAACCGTTTTCATATAGCATTACGTAAATAAAAAAAATCTAAAGTAAAGGGAAATTTTAGCATAGCCTTAATATTATTATGTTCCTTCGCGGCATTTCTTTTTTATTAGTTAAGACACTATCGATAGTCAACGTTAGCCAGATACGATGAAATTGATAACTGAACCCAACATTAACAACCGAACTCCGGACCGGAACTTTAACCATGGACCTCGATTTTGCTAAACAATCCTTTACGCAAGATACTGTTGTTACATTAATGGATACTAAACAATATAGATTTAGAGTCTTATTTTTGCAGATCAATCTTATTATCTCTAAATACCTTGTGAGGCCGGTATATTGCGAGATGGATGCCGTGTCCTACTGATTAGCGGACACAGCTCCTATGTCGAGGGATTAGGGAAGGGAACAGGGAGGGAACACTACTAAGTCTGTGACTCTGACCTGATAATTCTATTGAAATGTTTCGTTGGTATCGAGAGAACACCCTTCAGTCCCTCAACATGTGATAACCACGTTATGAAAGTTCCTAGCCATACATAAGTAAAAGTGCGATAGAAGCGAATGGCCAAATACCTGGAGCATCTAGCTGAAAACCCAGAAGAAAAGGTAGGTACTTGAAAAAATGAATGCAGCCTAATATTCTGGCACATAAAGTATATTATGGAAAGAAAGATTGCTTTAAAATCTACAATGCCGTCTTTGTCAGCGGTCCGCACTTCGCTGCAACTGGTTTTCGAAAACAGCAGAAAGGAACGCCTTTCTGAGAGACACCCAATGTGTTAACAGTTCAACAGCAATGCTATCATCATCATGGGTAGAAGAAAAGGTACATCTCCGTAATGTGGGTATTTCTGTTGTTTTGAGATTTTAAACCTCTAATGCTAGTTATCTAAACTGAAAATTAGGGGAAAATCCCCATCGATTCCTCCTCATAGCGTATAACCGCTATCATCACCCTTTTCTCCTCAATTCAACGCTCCGATTCTCCCCATTATCCATCGTAAAAAGTACCCATCTAACCCTTCTTCTCTATAAAATGCGTTCGCGTGTTATTCTTCCCATAACTCCAACGCCTGATAACGATTTTCCCAACTCCTTAATAAATCTCTCCATACTACAAAAAATCCCACCCCTTCTTCATGGCTAAATCCCTACCCATTCCTTTGTCCACCCCTATCTCCTGCAAACACCCCTCCCGCCCACGGACACGTCTTACCATAAATCGACTCATCAAATTTTAACGGCTTCGTCACGCCTCCGCACACCCGAAAAAGAACTCCCGATCTCCAGCATCACGACTCCTGCATAATTCGCTCCTTGGGGAGGTCTTATCTTCGGCTCGCTTTTATTTCATCGTTGATTACTCGGCCAACAGCTAGGCGAAATGGAACGATAAGCCCGATCTCATGCGCGGTTCAAAAAATGAGTTCGCCGCCTTATCAACAGGGGAATCGCGGAGAGTTTCGGCTCGTCATTTCCGTTCGGCAGCTCTGAAATGTCTGTGAAGTTGAATACTACTCCGAATGTGGATTGACTTCAATTATTTTTTGGCGTGTTACTTACTCAACTTATCACTCAAAGTGATACTTTGTATTTTCACGAGCAATTTATTATACCGATCATACCATATCTACACATATTATCGGCAATATTTTGCACCATTTTCATGAATTTCTCGATAAATACGTTAAAAAGATTTTTATTATATATTTAAAATACACGTGGGATAATGAGAGAAACTGTTGTGTAAGATTTAAATGAGTGATAGGTTTAAAGTCTTTATTGAATTTTAGCGCGGATTTCATGTATAGTAAGCATCTTAATCAGGTGAATTCAGCCTCATACAAGAAACCCAAGCTTTGACCGAAGAAAGAAATTAACCATCCGTAAATGATGTAAATTTTGGTTCAGCTGATCATGAATAGATATGATTATTCTGGCCGTCAGTCTGCTACATTTATATGTTAATGAAATCGTTTTGCCTCGCCCACCGTTCCGTTACCAAGCCAATGAAAGAATATTAAATCCTGCTTAGCTGCGAGGCACTTTGCACATTCCATCGCCTCAGGTGGTCCCAATACATTGAATGCTCTTTTCAGAAACCCCAATTCACTCATGATATTGCTGTTCAATGTGCTTATGGCCGAATGGGTATTGAGAATCCTACAAATAATATAGTGAGTACCTGGATCCTTATATTATCACTAAATAGTGTGGAATACAATTTAAACCAACAATAATGCTAGAAAGAAAGGAAAATTTGGACAAGGCAGTTAAGGAATTAGAAGTTTAAAATCTCCAATAGCCGTTCTTGTCGGCGTTCCACCGGTATTCCGATAAAACAAGACAGGACACCGCACTTATTAAGAGCACTCATACGTATTTCGAATGCGATGCATTCTTCATCAGAGGTTCACTCCTGATGAAGAATGAGTGAGCAGGTGGACTCCTGATGAAGAATGCGTCGCATTCGAAATAAGTATTGAGTGCTCTCAAAAAGTGCGGTGTCATGTCTTGTTTTCTCGGAATACCGGGGAATGAGAAGAGGAACGCCGACAAGAACGGCTATTGGAGATTCAAACCTCTAATAACATTACTGCGTTAAACCTTTTTAGTTCGGTACATAGGACTGCTCATAAAATTCTGCGACAATATTTTGTAAAATAGCGTTTTCCATCGATATTCTTATGAATGACTAATTAAGTAGTAATTCAGAAGAAGTTCCTTGCAAATATATATATTTAACAATATTTGCTTGGAGTTTTCTCATCAAAATTCCATACGATTTTTTTATTAAATGAATTCAAGTTCTAGTTTCTTAAAGAAAAAAATATACAAGATTTTTTAAATTATTCTTCGCTTTGCCTTCTTAAGCTTATAATAAAGATTTTAATTTTAATGAAATTTTGACCTTTAATGCATCTCCAATCCATATTCTGAGCAAAAAGGAAGAACGGAGTGTAATTCGGTGCTAAATCAATGTGAATAATATTTCAATACCTCAGAATTTCTTTTTCTCTCTTTGAAAAAAATGTGAGGGAAAACCTTCGTAATCACTTATCAAACCTATAAAACAAACTTATATCCGGAATCACGGACTTAAAGAGATGAAAGGACTTTCTTACGCCAGCCGTGAGAACGTGACTCATGTTTCTTGAATATGCGTGAAAAAGTGAGTCATGCTTTCGACAACTTTTAATTAGTAAGTGAGCTTAAAAAGTTTCATTTAGCGAGATTCAGGATGGAATGTCGCTCTTTCCTAAGGGCTAAAATAATGAAATATTTACGCGATAATTAGCGTTAACACGACGATCGGTTTATCACGAATGCATATAATTGTTTAAGTGCTTTTCGAAGATGAATACCCAAGTGACACTTAGCATTTTCAAGGGCAATCGATTATACCGATCATACCAAATTTACACGAATTTTCGTCATAATTTTTTCACAAATTTCTGGAGAAATACGTTAGAAAAATTCTCATTATGTATGTGAAACACATGAGAAATAATGAAAGAAATGGTTGTGTAAGAATTATGTAAGAAATAAGTGTTAATTGTCGACAAATCTATATCATTATGCAATGCGCACAAGAAATGTCATGTAAGAAATTTAGAAGGAAGAGTTTAAGCGTATACCTCTGAAATATGATAATTTATTTATTCAAGAGAAGCTGCAGGATGTCTTCGAAGATGATGGTTTCAATTTCTTTTTAATTAAAATTTTACATCATTACATCAAATACGCGTACGTTTTTAATATCAAAAAATGGTTTGATATTTATTAACAAAAATAAGGTATAGGACTATTTTTATTCCAAATGCGTGAAATTATTGGATTCAATGAATACCGCATAACTTATCATTTGTATTCCATTTATTTAGGTTAAAATCGCGGAAAATCCTTAACGAGAAGCTCTTTTGGCTTCTGTGGACGGACTGAATGAGTTAGACCTCCTTAAAGTTCTCTTTTTCGTACTTGAGGTAAAATATCAGCGACTGGAGTTCCTTTTTCGGTGAGTTATTCATTTTCTCATTATCAATATTAAAACTCTGCAGTTATTCATTCCTCCAAAGGTCTAACTCACTGCCCTCACAATATTTTGCTAAGTTTTATTCCTTGATTATATTTCACCTTTTTTTTACTAGAAGTAGCACTCAATATCAGCTGGTTTTATGTCAAGATTACCCAAATGGTGAATTATAAAATAAGAATGTAAGAACTAGAAAAAGAAGGTAATAGTAGAAGGATTTTATTCCAATATTTCATACTATATTAAGTGTAATTAAGTCCAATTCAATATATACTATATTAAGTGTAAGTTACACTGTGTAACAAAAAGAATTAAGTTACTGGAAAGATCAAGTGTCTATCCTTTTTCTTCTAAATACATTCTAAGGCAAAAATTAATCAGTAAATTGAGTTTGAAAAAATTGAAGTAAATTTCTTAACTCACTCATAATTGTTGCATTTTAATCTCTCGCATGTGGTTATGATTATTCTTAATCATATTTATTATTTGCAAATTTAGTTAAATCGATTGGTTTATTCAACCAGATATCATTTTTTGATTTATAGATGCAATTAAAATAAGTAATTATTTTATACTTATTCTTTTCAGAGTTAATTGTATACATATTTTAACTCCTCAATTTATTTTGGTCGTAAATTATCATTAGACTTCTTAAGCTCAGTTCGAATTCTAAAGCTTTTTGGGGCATGTTACAATAAAAAATGATCTCAAGTTTATAAGGTATAGACAAAATTTAAAAATCAGCCCCCTTTAAAATGAAAATGTACTTTTCCGTGCACAGATTTAAGCCAGGAAACTTTTTGTTGTCTGGGAAGCACGCTAACCTGCATCACCCGGGCCCAACGGGAGGAAAGATACTAAACAAACTTCTAATTCAACATTTCATTGATAGATACAAATCATTACGGAATCGGAGTAATTAACGAATGGTAAGAAGCTATAAATGGAATGTAAAATCACTCATGACCCATCGAATTTCATTTGGTTTAATAATTAATAGGATAGTCTATGCAGCGCAGGTATATTTAATTGGGGTTTATCTCGAGCTTAATCTCGTAAGAAACTATTCGAAAAGAATTCCCGATAAGAATTATGTAGTTACTTTTTCAAGCCCGTAAGAGAATCCGTGGTTTTTTTAAGGAGACTCTTTCAACAGCCTTTTATTAAAAATTACGATAATCGTTCCTTCTTAACAAAAGAGAACCCTTCAGCTAATGGGCCATTTTCGGAACTCCCCTAGAGTGTTTATCGGACCGAAAACGATTCCCCGCATTCTTTTTAACTCAAGCTTTGCTGACGTGACTCAAGCCACCTTTCCGTGCCTCGGCAACTCACGGAACAAGTCTGGGAACGAGAGAATTCACCCCTTCCGATCCTTTGACTAACACGAAAATGCTCCTTGCTCTTCCATGCTATTTCGTTCTTCCGTTTCGGAGGAAACGTTATTTCGGGATAGGTAGATTCTGTCCAGTCGATTATCACTCTCCAGTCAAGAAACACGCCCCAGTCAATAACTACTCTCCCGTCAAGAATCACTCCCCATTGAAGAACATTATTACAGAATATATTTTCAAAATAAATCATTGGAAATAGAATCACAGCTTTAATTAAACTTGGTAATAGATATAATTTTTCAAAATCCAGTCAAGAACCACCGGCCAGTCAAGAACCACTCCCCTACGCTGTTAGTGAATCTCTCTCGCCTAGATCAGGAATCTCCAAACCATGGCCCGTGGAGATCTTTTTATCTACGGTAAAGAATCACGAAAATTTACGTGTATCCTTCCAAGATCAGCCGCCTCTTACGTGGGCATAACGTTTTTGCCAAATGAAAATAGAATAAGTATTATATTTGATAATATCAAATTAAAATTAAAAACAACATCTATGTTTTGATTCTTTTTTTGGACCTCAAGTGCGTAAACGTCCTCCAAACAGCTGTTTGATAGTTAATGCGGCCCTCGGGCTGAAAAGTTTGAGACACTTGGTCTAGGTAATAAATTCATCCCTTCTGCCGAAAACCACCCCCAATAAGTAACTACTAATTTGGGAGTGTTTCCAGCCTAGTCGGGAACAACCGAGGGCGTGCTCTTAGACTGTAGCTGTTGCCGAATACTTCACTGATATTTCTTAAAGCCAATGTTATCTATGACCCAACGAGTAAATTCCTGCATTTAAACTATTACAGACTGCAAATCGCTTTAAAGGGGATTTGTTGTAAAAATTTTCACCTCTGACTAAATACGCCCAACAGTAAAATACGGTATTACTATCATAATCCTGAATAAGCTGAACGGCAGAATTGTTATTCCTGTGTTTCTGAAATAGAAGATAAGTTACAAAATTTCTAATGTTTGTTATCTTCCATTGTTATTGTCATGATATTTATCCAAATTACTCAGTGAAATAGGAGTGCTAAAAAATAAATTTCTCTGATCTCTATCAATCCACGTAATATTGAGGATATTTAGCGATTAAGGCATTATTATATTAAAAACGAATATGTTATGGTAGAAAGCTGATGGAATATTTGAATAAAAAACCACAATATTAATTCTCAATGTTTATTTCTCTTTAAACCAATATTGCCTTTAAATGCGTCATTCAGATCCTACTAAAAGAAACAAAGTGCATATAATGAGATAAATTTATGAGGTAATAATAATGTGGTTTATATATCATATGATCTTCGTAATTACCGAACATTAGTTGCCAATCGGACTATCTGAGAAAAGAAACTGCTATAGCAACTGGAAACAAATTAATCCAGTTTAACTGCTGGAAATGAAATGTTCCGAATAAGTTTACAGTATAATAATTTTACAGAAAATATTTTCAAAATAAATCATTGGAAATAGAACCACAGCTTTAATTAAACTTTGTAATGGATATAATATTAAAAAATCCATTATCATACTTAAAAGAGATATTAATTTTCAATTGTTAATGTGAATGTTTCTTTTACAACCTTTACTATTTTTCTTCAGCCTTTTACTTAGGTTCTATACAAATTTTAAGCCTTAAATAATTAATTAACGTATGATATATTTCCCAGTTCTTTTCGTCTTACTTTATTTCTACTCTGGTAGTATTAATCTTTTTCTAACAAACATCAGATTTATTAGCCAACATTTTAACGTTTTATATAATTCAGCGATATTTTGTAACTGTCACATTCATTTTATTAATTCATTTTATAACACATTGACATCGTAAACGTATCTTCGTATCAGTGTATCGGTATATTTAAAACATTTTCACACTGGTTACTTTTCTAGGAATATTTAAAAATATCGACCCTTTCGTAGTAAATTAATTAAAATACAAATTACTTGTGTTTGATTAATCTGACAAATTCATTGCAAACAATTAAATCATGATATACGTTAATAGGGAATTAAAGGATTCATATTACTTTTTAGTTGAAACTTATCGACTAAATTCAACGGAACCGGAAATGACGTTATGGTATTCCATGTCAGAAGAGATTAACCATGGAATCCATTTTCAAAGCAAATTTGCTCTTGTTTTAGTTTTCAACTTGCAGTAATAGTAAACATCGTGCTTGAATGTTATTATAGTTAAGTTAAGTTATAGGATAGTTAAGATTAAACCAGAATCTAGTTTTCTAGGAAAATTGATTCATGATTTATTTCTCCTAAATAATCAACATTGCTCACTTACGTAGAGCTTTTATCGTCACATTGTTTTATAATCAGTAAATATTTACCTTTTACTAACTAACGGCAAATTTAGTAGTCAAAATCCTAATTTTGGATTAATATAGCGATTTTTACTTTCTCCATATACGAAGTATAGAGAAAGTATTGTTTTCATGAAAAAAATCGACTTCGAGATTTCAACGGAAATACATGTTTTGGGGTCCCTAGAACACGTTTTGACCATTTTCGGAATGATTTCTATGTGTATGTGTATGTGTGTGTGTGTGTGTGTGTGTGTGTGTGTGTGTGTGTGTGTGTGTGTGTCTGTGCTTGTGGACGCTCTAACGTGAAAACTATTAGTAGTATCAATACCAAACTTCATATATAGTACTGTAGTGTGTGCTGTCAGATTTGATTAGTTTTTGGAGTAAATCGGTTAACCGGAAGTCGAGCTTCATTCATCAAAGCTCATTTCCGGTTTTCACAATATCTCCGTAAATATGATATATAGGTAAATTGTATACCGTATAAAAGTTTTAGATAACGTCTTTTACTATAACTTTTGAATTTAACATATTTTTGTATCACCGGTTGATTAGGAGTTATTCGTGAAATACCGATAAACCGGAAGTAGCTGTTATGTACTTTGTGGGCGCTCTAACATGAAAACTATTAGTCGGATCGACACCAAATTTCATATATAGTATTTGGTTGATGTTGTTAGAGTTGATTAGTTTTTGGAGTAAATCGGTTCACCGGAAGTTGAGCTTCATTTTTCAAAGCTCATTTCCAGTTTTCGAAATATCTCCATAAATATTATATTTAGGTATAAGCTATTATTTAAAAAAGTTTTAGATAATTGATTTTACTATAAATTTTGTATGAAACATATTTTTTTATCACTGATTGTGTAGGAGTTATTTGTGAAATACTGATAAAACGGAAGTTGCTGATTATG
Source organism: Sympetrum striolatum (assembly GCA_947579665.1). Lineage (NCBI taxonomy): Eukaryota > Metazoa > Arthropoda > Insecta > Odonata > Libellulidae > Sympetrum > Sympetrum striolatum. The sequence goes on along the minus strand of OX388351.1, from coordinate 48,133,491 downwards.
TACGTTGTGGGCGCTCATTAAACATTATTTATAATGCTTGTGACATAAAAGATAATATGATATAAATTAATCACTCATCTTCCAAGTTTAGATTGAATATAGAGTTCGAAAATACTGTCGTAGATAAATATTTACATCTTATATATGGAGAATGTCATGTGCTGGCCACATCAGATTTTTTATATCTGTCATTTTAATTTCATTCATTAATACGATTTATTTTTTCTACATAATCGACATTTATTTCTTACTAGAATATAGTTGAATATTGCAGAATGAAGCTCATTACCACCATACTATATGCCCGAAAAATATTTGAAGTTCAACAGATAGAGACGCATACAACGGGAATTTTGCATTCGCCTTTTCTGGAAGACTTTCAGTGCTTCCGCCGCTAAATCGACTACTTACGGAAAAAGTTCCCCGTGTTCGAACCAGCGGGCTTCCATTAGCAGAGAGATGGGAAAAGTGTGAGGCCCTTGTAAAATGTGATGATGTGACTGTCATAAGATCATTCACAGCAGCCAACTCCGTATCTACGGGGCAGAGATTGAAACATCCGCGCCGCTCTCAGATATGAAAGATGGATAGGAACGTTATTTTCGTTTCCCTTATCAATACACGAGTGAGGAATGGATGGGCGTCTTGAAAGAATTTCCTCTCTGTAAGGGATGTCTCCCGCGACACCTCCGGCCATAATTTCCTCCCGCTGATCGTAATCATTCCCGAGAGCTCTCGGAACAGGTGGGGTTGATAAATCTCTCAGACGGCGCGACTCATCGGGGAGGAGTCTCGAAAGATTCGCTGCGGTAGATTTTCTACCCGACAAAGTATACCTTCATCGAATATATCTTCATTTAAAATATGTATCATAATTATTTTCCTGGCGGATTTTTCCCTACCTTCTATACTTGCATATGATTAATTTGTCACGAATTTAATTTCGCAACTGCTTTAAAAAATTAGACATATGTTATTACCTTGGTTTAGTGCGTTCATTGTAAAATTATTTTAAAATTTATCTACAAAATTTGGAGTATGTAAAATAGTTTAACAATTTATGGATGATTCATATAGCTTTATATTTTGTAATATTACAATGACATTATGATATTGCTGAATTACTGACATATTTATTACTGTTTATATATATATATATATATATATATATATATATATATATATATATATATATACGAGTAAAATGTAGCTTGCATACTGCAAGCAGATCGGCAATACTAATTTCATATCGGCATCACATCGGGACGGTCCTCATAAGAAAAAAAAAGGATTTAATTTTTTCTTAAAATTCGCTGAAATTTCATCGTCTGGAATCGAACCCGGAACTTACTGGAAAACCTACTATGAAACACAATAGAAGATCACCAGCTCTAACTATGTGTGAAAATTCAAGCAGAAATATTGGTTACAACTGCCTCAAAAGACGCTCTAATGTTCACGAATGTAAATGGCTCTCGGGACTCGAACCAAGGACGATCTTGGAAATTTAAAAAATGGTTCTGAAAGTTATTATTGATCTCAATCTATATACCAAATTTCAAGTTTCTATATTATTAGGAAAGGTTTCAAAAAATTCCTAAAAATCGGATCAACTTCTGATTGCAGAGACACCTGGTGTCGAACCCAGGACACATTGATAGCTATGAATGCATAGTTTGATTTGTTAAGTCTGGTTCTTCTATCATGCTAAGTTTTAAGTCGATAGCATGCCGGGAAGTACCTTAAACTTGTTTCCGTTATCTCCATAAGAAATGCATTCTGGAGTGCAAATGGCCCTCTGGGATCGAACCAAGGACCATAAGCGAATACAAAAAAATTTATTATGAAATATATTTATGATTTCTAACCCCATGCCAAATTTCAAGTTTCCATGCCATCGGGAAGGGGTCCAAAAAAAATCTTAAAAATCGCCACAATGCATTTTAAACGGCTGATTTTTGCCCCGACCTAGCATCGAACCCAGGATATTTTCCGTAAAACTCATTTATGTTTTCGATAGATGATGACCATATATATAGGCTCCTTGAGTTTCGATTCTCTACCTATCCGGAAAGTATTTTTTTAAAATTCCCGAAAATCAAAGCAATGCATTTAAACGGCAAAAATCGGGACTTTGGGGCCCTCTGGAATCGAACCCATGACACTGAGGATCAAAGTCGCTTTTTTCCTGGGGGTTTCACGTTATGGCCAATATGTCATAAAAATTTCAGATCAATGACGCTTGTAGTTTAGGCTGTGAATTTGTATCCTATCTATCTATCTATCTATCTATATAGGTATATATATGAATGAATCCGGAGAAGCATCTATATATAATAGATATATATATATATATATATATATATATATATATCGATTCATTTTGTGCGCTGGCGTTTATATATACTACTTTTACTGTTGATTACTTATATGAATACATAGTCGTATTTGTTTAGTTTCTGGTATTTTTACCCTAATTTAAATTTTATATTGTATTTTTATAGCATGTGATTGATATTCCTTGTTGCAGTAGAAAGAGGGCGGGCCTTGTGACCCTTTAATAAGTCTAATCTTCTTACTCATTATTTAAAAGCAGATATTTGCCGTTTTTAGCAGTGAACTATGGCAGTATTTGTTTTTCCCAACAGGGGATTCTAGAATTCACCAGCAAATACAAAATATTCCTTTGCAGTGTTTCTTCATTCAAATGTGTTTCATTTACCGCTTGAGTATTTCAAATATTTTTTCAGCTACTCGATTGGAGTTATCCTTGATATTTTATGGGAAACTCTGTGCAATCCTTACCTCCAATGAACCTTTTATGAAACCAAACTAATTAATCACCATTCGTATCAAGGATTAGGCTTACTATAACTTATGTTTTGGTAGCAAACTATTTTGTTCGGAAAATTTCACAATTATACCTCTTTGAAAACATAAGTTAATTAAATGTGATAACTGAAACACTCGTATATGCGTTGCGAAGCCAATAAAACTCCCGGGTCCCATAGTAGAGTGTATCCGGATATTTTGATACGTTTCTTGCAAATACGGGTTTTAAATTTCCGGGCGAATTTGCCCTCTTCTTCTATTTCTCATTACCTCGAACTCTGCAGTTGAACCATATCCGCCTGTTGAAGCAGATAATGGGATACGGAGGGCTTGGAATGCGGAAGAAGGTGCTGGGCACTCCGCTTTCCTCTCAATCTTATTTGTTTTTCCGTTTCCAGAACTCGGAATTGATGAAATAAACTTCCGGGAGGTTCCTCCGAATTCTCTTAATCTAATGAAGGATACAGAATCGAGTTCGTAAGGGGCCGCATCTTGCGAGAGAGGAAATTATGTCAAGTACTTAAATTACCGTATTTGTTTCAATAACAGGCTGTTTCTTCTGAACCTCTAAAGATAATGGAGTCGTCCAAAAAATATAGGTGGAATCATTGAATCCCTTTAGCGAAATTAAGATATTTACGGTCAACAGCGTGTGTATTTATTCGCCAAATTATTTTAGAATAAATATTATATTTCAAAAACTATACTATATAAATTATATTATATAATATTAAATTTATATAAACGAGTTCATCTTGTAAAGGAAGATGACTTAATTTGATAATATGTGCAGTGAAACACTGCTGTTGTTTTTCACCACAATTTTTATCACTGAGCCAGTATTCTAGGAGTTAAATCTTAGATTGAATTTCAGTACAATGACTAACTCAATGCATTGCGATCAATAGACGGACACCAAAATTAAAGTCATCAGTTATCGACTTTCACACCTAAGTTTCTCTCGTATGATCATATGCATTTACTAGACTAAGACAAACTTTAGTAAGCGATACATTTTTCTCTATTTTGCACAAAGAGGCATACAATGTATTCCAGTAATCTAGGTCTGATAATGTAAGACGATTCTTAAAAATTAACATCTATCTGTATGATATTCAGCCCTTTGGCCAGATGATCCTCAACAAATGAAAAGTTAGCTATCAATAGCTGGTATGGGTGAATAAGGCCAACTAAGTAGGCCAGTGAGGCAGTTTTCCCTTAGTCTGCCCTCATATAAATATAACTCACAAACAAATAAAGAAAAAAAACTAAATATTAATAATATATATCGAATATGGCTGCAGATTTTTATGTAAACTTTGATTGAATTGAAAATTATTGTAGTTGTAATATTGTGTATTTTTATAATGAACTCTGAAATATTATTTGTATTGATTGTGAATTTAATGTGGTATATGTTAACGTCACCACCCCTTGCGACTAACTGCAACAGTAGAATGAAATAAATAAATAATAATAATAAATAATATAAATGAAATTGTAAGCATCGTAGAAAAGTTGACATTGGACAGAACGGAAGTTACCTAAATTCCAGAATTCACTAACGTAAAATTCATTTAAAATGAATGGAAACTCCTTTCAACGTTTACTCTTTTCCGTGACGCAAAACAAAAATTTCTATTCGAACACGTATTTTATTTTCCGACGCTCGTCAAACTAACAACATCCTCTCAACATTATTCGGACACTCGTTCGACGGCTAATCTCTAAACTTCTCAATGTATAAACTCTTCATATAAGCCTTGATGAACCGCTCCGCTTCGACGGAATCAGAATCTCCATTCAATTCGCCGATGATTTTCTTCTCACCTCAACCGAAAAAAGAGCATTTATGAAAGGCGAAATTTTACTGACGAGTAAACAGATGGACTTAGATTTGGAAGAAGATTTTGCAAAATAGTTTGTATGGAGTATTGTATTGTATGGACGTGAAAGTTGGACGCTGAGGAAAAAGGAAAACATGGATTGAAGCAGCAAAATGGATTTGGAGGAAGATGACAGGAAGAAAATGGACAGAAAAGTAGACAAATGTAGAGATATTCAAGGAAGTGAATGAGAAAAGGATGAAACATATAGATAACTGGATAACAGGACAAAAAACAAAGAAGGAACATTAAGTTTATAGGACACTGTATGAGGCACACTACCTACTTAACCAATTTGAAGGCAAGATCCTGGTAAAGAAAGGAAGAGGTTGTTTAAGGAAGAGTTAACCATCTTAAATGAAAAACACTTGGTGACTTCCACAATATGTATATTCTTACGACCGATTTCGTTAACAGAAAAGCTATCAGAAAATACCGTTAACATAAAACGCGCTAGGATCCTTCAACAGTTTCCTAATCATGGCCACTCTAATTAAAGAAACTCGTAAAATCTGTTTTCCTCACTATCCCGTACGCAAAGAAATACGAGGTACCAAGTTGGAAACCTCAAAATGCAAGGTAAAAAATATTTATTTTCAACTTTCTTTTGCATTTAATTAATATGTGCTACAGTTTTCAATAAATCAATCATGCAATAAAATTAATCACAAAATAAAACTAATATTAGAATTAAATCTAATAATAAAAAATCTAATTCAGTCTTAAATAGGGAATATTTCCCAGACCATGGTGAAAGATGTGTTTCATCACAAAGAGGCTAGTCTTACAAGGATTAAGATGCTGCTGTAACATCATCTGAAAGATTGATCACACTATTTTTATCAAGGAAGAATCATTTCAAGGATGTACGAACAAGAATGGAATGTTCCACTTACTACAGGATTAAAAGAGCAGCTGAAGTGAAAGAGGAATGGTTTCACCAACAATGCATTGCCTTTAGTTTGGGAATGAATTCAATTCGCAACACTTAATTAATCGCTTATCAATCGATCCCTGATTGGATCGGAAGCCCTTCACGGCTAGAAACTACCGACTCAATTCCGCCAATCGAGAAATTAACTCCTCGTGACTGGGCTTTGAAACCGATAAACGTTAAATCAATTAGTCGTAGGGAGTAGTACAAAAGGCTTCTTTCTGTGACGAGTCCCTCCCGTAAAGTTCCTCCAATTAGAAACGGTGGATTAAGGGCTCGTGCGATGCTGCAAATTTATACAATTACGAATCCCTCGTCGGACGATTAAGGTTCGCGTGTACAGCTTTGCTCCGTTCGTCGCAATTGTTCTTTTAGCACGTGCTTAAATAAATCACTTCCCTTTACAATCTCTACGCAGTTGTTAAGCGTTTCGTCGGTTGAGACTGTAAATCCCCCGACTTTAAATGATTCATTTGCTGGATCTTCCCTCGAATGGATCTGCAGAGTTGAATTATACTGTTTCTTAAGAAGGATATCTAATTCCCAATGTCAGCGGAGTGAACATGTAGCTAATCTTTCTCTTTTCCTGGAAGGAAAGGTAGAAGTTGGGTTTAAATACCTCAAGTGGTAGTAAATATCCACCCCTCACTTTTTAATGTTTAACACAAATGTAGTCTTAGATTGGAGAAGGATTATTGTAAAGGGAAATGGAATAAAGGAAGAGTTACGTAAAACACCGTTATGAATTAGTTACGAAATTTTTTGTCTTAAAGATACTCAATATCCTTCCCCATTCGCCTTTCAAATGCAATTGCTAAAACTAAAATACTAAATTTTGTAGAAAAACAAAAGTTGGCTACCCTTAGGAATTCCATCCGAGTTTATAGGGATTGAATGATATTTTATTAGTAAAAATTTTAAATGTGAGGTTTAGTTTGATAACAAGATCTCAGCTTTTCGTTGAGATTTTTCATCTGTTTCCATATACCATATTGCAGAATCACTATTGATTACAACGAATGTAGCAGATGTATACATATGTTTACACTCGATTCGGTGATTGCGTAATTAGAAATTAATTTAAGGTGTTATAAAGAGATATGTTTTACTGAAAATCGCATTTTTTGATCTTCTCCAAGTTCCAGTATGTTTTATGATTCATAGTTCTTTGCAAATGTATTGATAACTATAAATAGGAATATATTCACCGATTATAAAAACTAATAATTCGGCCTCGACTTTGTGGTAGTTCTCCATAATAAAACTTGAGAAAAAGAAGAAGAACAATTATACCTTTACTACAATAATTTTATTAATTGACGACCATGTTTTCGATCTATAAGATAATCCTAAGGTGACACGACATGACCATTACACAGCATATATAGTAAATCCTGTCACCCGAGAATGACCATATAGATCTAAACCATTGTCGTGAGTTAGTAAAATTACTGGCAAAGGTATAATTGCTCTTCTTCTTTTTCTCAAATTTATTTACTTATTCACAACTAAAGCATCTTAGAACAATAAAAATAAAATTGCATCATAGCATCGCATTTCAATCTACTTTACTGCTGCAGCTGTATCACAACGAACTCCAACCATAAACGATTAATTCTTTAACAGAGATTTTTCAGGATTACTCATCATTTTTTGTATTCCAGTAAATTTTTAGTTCAGTATAGCATTTTACTGATTTTTATGCGGATAATAACAGCAGATAAAAAGCGATTTTAAATGTCAGATCAATATGACTCCTCACAATTAGCCACGTAGCCTCTTCGCGTCACGCTACTACTTATAGATCAATGACAAAATACACGAAACTTCTACTTTTTCATTTTCTAGACAAAGAAAATCTATCCAAATGTCACCAAAAATTCCTATAATATAGCAGTATACAAACAGCGCTAAATCAAATTGAAATTCTAAGAGGAAGATAACTCAATTTCCTAGTAAAGTAATAATTATTCGGAGTTAACCGAATTTTCATTTAACGGAATATAATATCTCTGACAAATTTTCTGAAATGGAGCTAAAAAATAGGGAATTTGGGAAAGAACATAAATAGATGATGAAAGAGTTCTAAATTTGATAAGTAATGAAAACTGGAGAACGGAATATTAAAGATACGAAGGTTGATGGGAACAAGATTGATTATTGACGGGATAAATTGGAATACTGCCCGAGAGGACTTCCTCGATCCCCCATTAATTCTATAAGGCCATAAACTTCTGGGATATAGCTTCTGATTGAGACATTTCGAGAGAAGATGGAAGGAAGAACGTCGTAAATTCTAACGCGCTTTTCATAACGGCGGTGAATCCGGGAGTCCGAAAGATCCCACCGTACGAGGGACGAATACAGCTAATTTATTCCAGCTGTGGGGTTTTAGGAAAGATAAGAGCTGGAGACTGTTAATTTATTCCTCCCCTTGGAACGCATAATTGCGGTCATTTTGAAAGAGGCTTAATGCCGATGCTGACGAAAGAGTCCAACAATATTTCACCTCCTAAGTTATTGCGTCGTTAGTCCGATCAGGCAACTTCCGTTGTCGATTTAGAAAGGGAAATTTTCTTTCATTTCTCGAAATGGGCTGTATCTAAGTCTTTCCTCGAACATGGAAATAGTTTTCCTTAGTATTATTGGTCTGATTTTTCGGTTGGTTCACATGCCACAAATAATCCAACTCTATAACCAGTGCTTCTCTTTGTGTGACATATCCTGCTGCATGTGTTTCTCTACCTCCACCATCTACCTCTACCATCACCATTGTAAATAGAGGAAATTAGGAACCCAGCTGTCAATAAATAAGAGTTAATAAGATCAATGGAAGATGCCTTTACTTGGTGGAATTCCATACTTAGATAGGATGGGAATAACTAAGCAAAGATTCCGCATAAAGGGTTTATTTCAGCGACCGGTTTCAAGCTTATACTTGTGGTCTAGTGCCAGATGATGAGCGTACAGTTTTGAAACCGGTCACCGTAATACAACCTTTACGTGGAAAATTCGCTTAGTTATTCCCATCCTATCCAAGAAATTAGAAGTTTAGAATCTACAATAGCCGTCTTTGGCGGCGTTCCTCGTCTCGTCCACCGGTATTCGGAAAACCAAGAAAGGACACCCTATTTTGTAAAGGCAACTTTGGGTTGGGTGGTCTTGAGTCTCTTATAATATGCGGTGTCCTTTCTTGATTTCTCGAATACCGGTGGATGAGACGAGGAACGCCGCCAAAGACGGCTATTGGAAATTTCAAACCATCAAACCTCTTCACCAATGCTTTCTCCACCGTATTTACCTTTAAAAATCTTTCTTCTGTGATCTCTCTGCTTTCAATACGTGAGCTCTCACAATATATCACCGTTTGGTTTTCTGTCAATATGTCTTATACCGTCTAAATTTTAATGACGTAAGCATCATAGAGGTCTCAAATCATTTTTTTTTTCTTTTTAGATCCACTTTTCACTTCTATAAGGCAAAAAAACTATACAGATTTCGTATGAAATGCTCTTAAAACAACCAAATGAAATAACAGAACATACTTAAAGCAAATTAAAACTCAGGGCTCAGGAGCAGGATTAAAAATTAACAGCACATCTATAAGGCGAAACACTAAGGAATAGGGGCACAAATAACGAAATGAAAAAGAACTATTCGTCTACCATAGATTCTGCATGGATGTAAGTTTGCTGGACTATTATTTATTCACTTTTACACTGCCCGATAAATGGGCCAAGCTGGACATAATCTTTAACCAAGTCATCATTGATAAAAGTCCATTTTACTAATTTCTCCAATGCGTGAGTTTTGTTCTTCTGGGCCTGCAGCGTGATTCAAGAAACCAAATACTTCCTTATCTACGTCATTTTAGCTATCACTATTTCCTAATGATTTTCCAATAAATTCCAAGATAAATCTCTTAAACGTGAATTTCTCTTCTCTAACTCAAGTGTAGTAATTACTAAAGTCAGTGATACAATTTATACAATGAAAGTGGTAAATAAGACTGAAAAGCTAGTAAAAGAAAGATATTTGTTTCTGCATCCTGTACAAAAAACAGGTGAATAATAGAAGTAGGATACTTATATAGAGCGTTATATGTTCAATAAATAAATATATAAAATTTAAATAAAAAACTAACTATTTCGCCCATCCACAATCAATTTATTTCTAATAGCTGCGTATTTTTTTCTCTTTCCTCTACGTTGAAAACTCGTGCTGCACAAAGGAAAATCGATAACCACAATCCAATGCAACTCACTAAAATCTCACAGCTCCTTAACGGTGACCTGATTTTACGGGACAGAAATTCCTGCTAGATTGGATGAGTTGAGCGGTGCAGATTATTTTTCATTGTCCGCATGGAGAGCTGAATTTAGAGATTGTCACCGGAGCTAAAATGTGGCGCATTTCAATTTCGGTATCCACCTCACGACTGCTTTTTTCCGTTTCAAACGTCCTTTCACGTTTCCCGTCATTGCGTGGATTCTTGCGCCTTTTCGTGGCACGTTTAAAGCTCGCTGAGAGGTTTTAAAACGCCGACAAAATATTCCCCGCCGAGACAAGCATCTCGCAAATCCCCGACTCGATAAAAACAAAGGGAAGTTTCCAACTGCGACGGTAGCGCTCAGAAGGGCCGGTGGCGGGAAAGTGAATTATAAATCTCGTACTCGAGGACATTTCACGAGAGCGGTGTTTGGACAAGGCGTAATTAGCCGTGCTGCGTGATGCAAAAGGGTAGAGGACAAAAGGCATGGATGGGAAGATAAATGATGGTGGGGCGGCTTCTCTTTAGAAGGCCAAAGAGGTGAAGGGTAGGTCACGAGGGGAAGGCCGTCCGAACGGGACATTGAGGTAGGTGCTGCCAGAGCCATAAGGAAGGTGTCACGAACAGAAGCAACTAATTTACTCTAACATAAGTTCCGAGAGAGTCGTTTGCCACTGAATTATTTCCCTAAATAGTAGCTATGGATAAATTCCTATGCAATCTTTATATGAAGTAGGAATTCGGATAACTTTAATGCATAAAGCAGAATGTCAGGCACAAAAATGCCATCCTTTGGAAAGATCTGGTATAAAAAATAGTTCTGGTATTTTCCTGGTGTAGATGGTAAAGGATGTTCTCTTACCAGAGATGGCAGATTATGAAGATGGCAGCAGATAAAATGGCCGAATAAGAGGTACATCGAAGAATCAACCCAGCTGAGAATCCGAGAAAACTTTCAGAACAACCATACTTTTACTGTGAACAACTTATTTTCAAGTATTCAATAGAAAAAGGTAGAACCTAGGCAAAATTACGATGCAGGAGAGATAAGACAGGTGTTGAGATTACCGTATTTGGTTAGTATTCCTCCTTGGTGTGTAGACAAGCAAAGAGTTTAGAACAATGGCAGTGAACGGGAACAAGCTTCATGCGTAGGAATATTGGCGAGTCTATTCCTAACGATGTAGAGGAGAAACCACAACTTTCTGTACAACCATTCTTCCATTGAGAACAACTTATTTCCGTGCATCCATCAAGAAAGGCAGAATCAAAGCGAAAGTACGATGCAGGAAGGATAGGACAGGTGTTAAGATTTCCATATTTGGTTAGTATCCTTCTTTGGTGTGTAGACAAGGAAGTAGCTTGGAACAATGGTAGTGAACGGAAACCTAGTTTCATGCGTTGGAGTATTAGCGAGTCTCTTGCTAAAGATATAGAGAAGATACCGTGAGAAACTCTTTGAACATGAAGCGTGAGTGCCCAGTAAGGAAATAAAACTTATTATATTTTATGTTAAAAATCTGTTATAAACAATACCCAGTGCGTCGGGAAGATTCAGTAAAAAACTTAATACATGGAATATACAAGAATTTAACTCGATTTTTTTTACGATATGTATTGCCTCTCCGAGTCCTAATGGCTATGTTGGTATATCGGAAATCGTTACTCCCGAGTGCACGACGATTCGCATGTTATCGCTACACTCTAAGGATTTCCTTCGTATGCAAGGAAGCATAACGGGGCTCAAAATTTGAATCATATAACTAGTGGAAATACTACTGGTTAATTTACTTAACGTTTATCTTATGGATAGTTTGCGTCTTTCCTTACGAAAAGTGTGCATGCAAGGAATTCAAGCTTATTCCTCATTTTTGACCAGAATTCGTATAATGTTTTCACTGCGGTTATTCCTCATAAATATCGTACAAATAAATTATTAAGACCAATTAGTCGTGATTGAATGATCGTCTAGGTATTAAATGTCAGTTGCTTCACCGCTGGTTCTCACTTGCTCGATTACACAACTTAAGTGGTCGTTGGTCGTACACTCGACCCCATGAGAACCCGGCTTGTGACAGACATGTCACCGTTCTGCTGCGAAAACCTACAAATAGGAAAACTAAATTCAATGATGAAATCAGATTAAACGAGAATTAAAAGACAAAAATAAGAAAAAGCAATAATATCATACAAAAACAAAATAACAAATAGAATAACATAACCATCAGCAGCCGCTTTGCTTTATAAAATATCAAATAGTTATACATTTACATGTAAGTAAACAAAGACTGATGGATAAACTAATAATCTAACAATTGATTAGAACGGTCTAAACAATCAAAAAGAAGAAAATAATATTTAAAATAATAAACTGCGAACGATAAAACATGATATAATTATTTTTACTTTTTCCCCGTCATTATTGTTTATTTTTTCCTTACATTATTTATTTTACTTTATTATTATATTTTTATTTTATTTTCTCATTAAATTTAATTTTCATTTACTTTATTTTACTATTCTTTATATATATATATTCATTTTATGCAATTGTTTGGTTGCATTTGCATGCTCTTTTAATGATATTTATAGATATGTTTATTTCTATTTATACTTTTTGTCCACTTGTTGTTAAGATTCATTATAATCAGTCAAATTGGCAGTTTATGAATCAAATTTAAATAAATAAATAACACACCTGGCATAGTCAGCACTATTCATATAGATGGTTTGCCATCCCTAAAACATGCACTCTTTGAATCATTTTCACTTAGCATTTCTTATTGGATAAAATGCGCAAGCAAGTAGAATTGAAGTTGAAACTTCGCAATAGTTACAATTCGGTAATCCTTTCGCACCAAAGCGCAATCATTCCTTCCGGTCACCTCCGTTCTGTATCCCGTGACGCGGGAATTGGATTTCCAGACCTTTTCCCGCCGTTAGCAACATTTCCATGGCGATTAAAGGGCAACGGAATTAAAGTTTGTGTATGGGAGCGAAACGCTTGCGAGGGAAGTGTGAGAGGTTTGGGAAATTACGGAGAGAGGAGCGGGTGACTTAATATGTGTCGATCTCGTAGCGATTTGTGGGCAGCGGCGATCACAAAGGCGTAAGAGAGGGCATCCGCTCTATGCAAAACGGGATCGGAGGGATGGGTTACAGCGCTCCCAGCGATCGAGCACATATATAAGCGATCGAGCACATATATAAGCGAGAGGATGTCCTTTGATTCGAAAGGTGGATGGAGGGGGATTAATGAAAAATTGACGCCCCCTCAAAAACCCGTGAACTTAAACAGAAATGGGTCAAAGAGTATTAACACTTTATTCTCTAAGCGTAGGGTGTCCAGAGCAAAGCCTTCCGTGATTGATTACGAATGCCCTGTAATAATTATCGGTTAAAAAATAAAAAATAAATGGAAAACAAAAAAAAATGTAATACCTATTTCAGTCATGGATTTTCTCGGGAAAAATCAAACACAGTAATTGATGTTTCATATACTATGATACACATAAAAAAATCACAAGAAATTTGAATGAAAAAATCAAAAATCAATAATTTTAATAACTAATTCATATTTTATACACCATGATTCACTGTAACGTATTAATAAATTTCCAACGTAATTTTTTCTGCTAAGGGATTATTCAACCGAAGAGGCACATGAATGATAAACTCATTAAAATTAGTTTGCTTTAATAGCTATGCCTATCTTAAGAATTATTACTATGAAACGGCTTGTGTAAGTGAGGTTTTGATTAACATGTTCAGAGACAGATCGTGCAAAATCGGGACATTTAAAGTGCTACTATAAAGACGAAAAATCCCGGACAATTAGGACATAGCCAAAAATTAACCGGAAGGAATCCGAGATAATATTTTAGTTCAGTTGTTATGGTAGATAGCAGTTTTAGAATACTTCTAATTAACTCCTTGAATATTTTTTCCTTTAATTCTATCAAAATAGGTTTTTCCGTATTTATTTTCATAAACATTTAATATTATTAATGAGAAACAATGAGATGCATTATATTTTACATCTATACATCTAACGAAGTTGATAACGTCATAAGAGAAGTAAAATTGAATAGGTAAACAATAAATTAGGTATAAAGAAATTAATAAAAAAATAAAATTCACAGTCTCTGGCGATGTCTTGTGGAAAAACGTCATGATGAAAAATAAATTAAACAGGGTTTATTGAAATTTTCACAAAATATAGGACAAGTTGAAAAACATTGTATTAAATCAATAGTAAATAACCTCTGGCGAGATAAGATCGAACTTCTCCATAATCGTTTGAAGTAAAACAAAGGGACATCGTCAAATTTTGTTTTCTTTCTACTTATGAAAAACATTTGTGGGTTAATCTTGCTCATATCACGTTTATCAATGAACACACATTTCAGTGATAGATTTTATTAGTTGATTTAATCATTAGTTGATTTTAATCAACCTTGGTCGATTAAAATCAACTAATAATCGGGATATTTGAGCATCCCTAAAAATTTTTTCGGGACATTTGGAGGAATGATAAAAATCCGGGACGGATCCCAGATAATCGGGACGTCTGCGTCCATGTCTGCATGTCCATGCGCCAACTTTCCAGACGGCCGGTGCTCATTTACGCCCAACCACGAGTCCCGTCGCCCCTCGATATGAGAGGAGAGGCAGTGGACCAAGCACGTTTTATGGCTTCATTAAAGGCACCTTCTCGTTCCGGAATTTGGGAACTTTGGGCTTTGATGCGAAAATTGAATTCTTTGAGAGCGGCGCGTGAAGGGCAATTTGATTTGTTGACCTAAGGGAAGCTTAAAGGGGGAATATCGAGGAGTGGGTATCGATATATAAAGGGTTATTCTATGCATGGAAGCTCCTCACTCTTGTTCTTTAAAACTGTAGCAGAATGATAATGTTAGGAATATGATTAGTAAATAGACGGAAATTCGGATAAAATGGTTGAAATTTAGGAATAATATACAGACAAATTCATCTTCAGCTACTAAAAAGAAGGAATTTTGGAAACTAAGGAAAACGGTATCTTCCTTCGGAATAGTACATACTTTGGGATGTACACTCCTGGCCAAAATTAACGCAGCACCTCCCTAGCGATCCTTACGGCCGGTGCTGCGTTAATTTTGGCCAGGACTGTACTATACATCCCACGCGAGAATTTTAGGGTTACGATTTTGACTAGATGAAAAATAGATGCTATTGCAACTAATATCTCTCCTTTATGCTGCACTAGTAAAGTTAAGTCAATCAGATACTTCCAAATCTCTATATCCTCTGTTCAATATTCCCCTATTCCTTCACCATTCCATTAATCTGCAACCGGAGTGAAATGAGAAGTAAAGGGCGAGCAAAGCAATAAAATAATAAATAAAAGCAGTATAGTGCAGATATTACAAATTTATGGGACATTCTTGGCATGCGTAAAAAGTTTTATATACGCCTTGGATCAATTAGTCTTCTGAAATAGCTTTGCTGACTCATGTAAAGCAAACGTTTTCCAGACGGTGTGGAGCGCAATCTTTTTAGTACTAGCTAATGAAATGAATGCCAGTATCACTATGAAAACAAGTTACTCATATGCTGATGGGCAACACGAATCTCTACCAAAATGTGCTTCTTCTTTCTCTTTTGAATTGAAATACGACATAGCACCAACAGAGAATGATAATAGAATATTCTGAGCTAATCAACGTAAAAATATTTTAAAGTAATACATCATTAGCATTATTGAATATGCTCCTTTTTTGATACGATTCTGGTTAATTTAAAATTCCAAAATCATCGTCGTGTATAGGTATATTTAACTATCCAATGTCAGTAACTCTCCATAAGATTTGCATTGAAGAAATTTCGAAAAATCTCACGCACTATATAAATTTTGGAGAATAATTAGAGGGGCAATGGGCTGTTTTTAATATTATTTTACGTAAGTTTAAGTTATCCTTTGTTTGACCCTAGACAAGTCAAAAATATTCAAATGAAAAATTCACTCTAAGTTCTTCATTATTGTTTAAAGACATAATTTTATTTACAAAATGTAATTATTATTATTATTACAATAACACTGCAAGTAGGTAAAGAGCAATGCGGCAGTTCCGCTTGTCACACAATAATGCCAACTACTTACATAAATAAAAATAACAATAAAATTAAATGAATAACAATTAATTAAAAGAATAACAAATTAGAAATAATAGTTCCACGAAGCTAAGAAAAGTATGCACTAAAATGAAGGAAAATGAATGAAATTGAGTGTAGAGTTTTATTATCTAGAATTTGGGTTCTGAAAGATCAGCAAACATACTTTGAAATCTAACGATTTTTATTGAACGAACACTTCATGTTGGCTATTTTTGCTATATTAATATTCCAGCAAACAAAATGAGGAGGAAAGAATTGATAAAGAATTCGTTGAATTCAAAAGTAATGTTTACCAGTGTAATAATTCAAAACATACTATCCCTACGAAATGCTCAAAATTGTGAATTGGTAGAGGAGATACGAGCTAGATTAATTAATACATTTCGTGTATCTTTTCGTAACTGCTTTCATCATTGTCTGCCCTTGCAGCTTTCGGAGAAGAGCATCCCGAAGAAAGGAATTTTTATTAAGCAGCGAAACAGCCGAATTCGAATTCGGGAGGAAAAAAGGATCCCATTCCCTCGGGGCTCCAAATAACGTCCCTTCTTGACACACAATTAATCCATCCAATCGGTCGAAACCGTTTTTTTTAACCAGGTCTCTCTCTCTCTGGGGAGAATTGGATGGATCGGCCCGAGATGTGTAAGATATCCGCGGCGGAGAATCCCCCGTTCGCTCGGGAAAGGCAGAAAAACGGAGGACCTAGAACGAAACTGCGAGGTATCAGCTGGATAAAAAAGCACTCGGTTCGATCCCATTGAGCGCAACCGCTCCCGATTCGTCACACGGAGAGCCGCATTCATCGAGGAGTTTTAATCTCTTTGATCCCCGATAAGAACGCCTGAAAATGTTTCTCCGGACCCGCGTTTTTGTTTTAGTTCCGGAAAGCATCGACGGAAAATAAAAAGAATCTCCTCGCGAGAATAAACGCTCTGTCGGGAGTGAAAAAAACACTTGGAAAAAAGTCTCGGCGTTCAAACGAAATGGAATGAACTCTCAGTTTAGTCGGGAAAAAATGCGTGGAAAGAGAGCGGTACGGGTACGGGATCCCCTCGCGCATCTTTTCATCTCGTTTAGAAAGCGGAAGAATAGAAATTTACGCCAAAAGAGCGTTTGAACTACACGCGGGGAGCTGTGGGAAAAAGCGGCAACTATTGGACCGGAAAATTAGAAAAGTTTTCTAATTGGAAAGAGAAAATGAATTAGGCTCTTGTTGGTGAATTCTTGACTGTGAAGGATCAGAGGCGTTCGAAGAATGTTACGGTCTTTTGCAAACTAGGTGGTGGTCACGCATGATCGTCTTGCCTTACTTTTGTTCAACAAGTTCAGCTATTCGCGTATTTCCAAGTTTCTTACTAAAAACTTCGTGAGGGAGGATAAAAAATCTAAGTAGAAAAAGCTACATTTTAAAAATTAGATTGAAATTCAATGGATATTTCTTGTAGTGGATTCAATTTTTCACGTAATATAAATGTGAAACGGAACTGAAACATAAAGTGTCCACCAAAATTAATTTATAGTGAGTAACATTTTATTAAAATTTTCTAGAATGTAAATAGAATCACTTTTTCGAAATATAAAATACAACTTGGATTCTTATATAATTAAACACTTATGTGACTAATGAATCATTTCGCATTACCAGAATAGAAGAAAGATTACCTGTAAATCCAACGATATTTTTAAATTACTTATAAATTAATTAGTTTTACCAATAAGTTTTTACTTATATAATGAGGGTAATTTAGTATTTGTATACTCGTATATATCTATTTATCAAGTAAAATTATGTACTTCTTTCTTCGTATTGCAAGAACTGTTTCCTGTACAAAAATTAAAGCAACACCTATTGATATTTCGCAGTTATGGAAAAAGAAGTGGTGTTATCTCAATTATTTACTATCAAGTTCTAAAAGCTATTCTGTTCTGTTTACCAAAACATTGCAAATTCAGTAGCTAATCATGACTTCGAAGAATGATGTGATCAAAGGCATCTGTATATTTTCTAATAACTCATCATGATAGTATGAAAAATTTATGAAATTAAATATGATAAATTTTGTGTGCACCTCATTATGAGTAATTTGATCGTACATCGCGGTATTATATTAGATTTATTATGTAGTCGTAGGTTTCGTTCTCAGGAATATTTTCGAAGATAAACCCTGTCACTATCACTAATTTAAATGTTTTTCATACCATCTTAACGAATAATACTAAATGAGACCGCGAAACAATCGTTTATTAATTATTAAATCAGTAAATGAATCGTTGTTAACTTAAATACATATTTATGCTCCAAAAATTGCTTCTAAAATCCTTTTTTATTTATCCTTCTCACGAGTGCAGGACGTTTTCGATATTTTGCTGGTGACACTAATGTCAAATAAGAATCGAGATTAACAACTCCGTCATTCATGCATTGTCTATTGAAATATTTATTCACAATGAACTCGGATGTTAGCCTCAAGCTCGGGAGCATTTCCTTGTAAGATTTCCCGAGTTTACTCAGTCGGCGAGATTAAGAAATACGTCATCTTAAGGCGGAATGACAACGCTTTAAAATCCTCCTCTCTTTCCCGAGTGACCACTTTCCCACGTTATTTACCGTGAAAATCGTAAGGTCTCACGAAATAGCGCTGTGAAAATATAGCTCAATGGCGCGAGAACTTTAAATAAATAAGAACCTAGAAACAAACTCACGTCGTCCCAGCTTGTTTAGCCGCCCTCTCAATCTTTGTTTGATCTCGAATATAATTGTTTTCTTATCCATTAATGAGCTATGTGACATATTTTGTTTGACAATGCTGGAGTGCTTTCAAATATTAACGAGGGACTAATACTTGGGGTTTATGTTGGTAATTTGCGGAGGTAAAGTGGCTGAAAGTGATATTAGAACGAGGCTCATCGGGCTATTGAGAAATCCACAGTTTCCCTTGATAAATGAAAGCAAATATTGATGTCCACTTAAAGCACCAAAGAGACGGTCTGTGTTTTCTTTCGATATGCGACTCACTCTTCATGACGAGATCAGCCTAATTTGATCGGTCTCTCAGTAATGTGTGCAATAAGATGTTTGCGCTGACATTTCCTTTACTTTGAAATACATTCCAACGTTTATTGGGATTTTATAAAGAGGCGGGAATCATTCAACTAAATTACCATTATTCATTTATTACACGACAACCACCCGTCATATGGGTGTCATCAGGAGATTCATCAAATACGAAATTTAACCTTTTCGCTGATGCAACCTGAATATCACGTGACACTTCCTCTGGTTACATATGTGTGATCTCTTATTAAAGCAACTTATATTTTAGTACCTAAAGTTATCATCTGAACCAGATCAAAAAAATTGAAATTAAATTTCAAAGGAGGAAATTTAAAATTAAAATGAATATTGCATATGTTTTACGCTCAATCAGCAATCGCAATTTTCTCACAAGTTATTAATTATAACTAGCGATCTAGTGGTTCAACTTCATCAGACAATTATTTATGATCCATTCTAAATAAGAAGGCGAACATTAATAAACAGTACATGGCATCCCCAAATTCACTTCGAAAACACCACGGTGATTTGAATCGTATTGAAACATATTTCACGGAATGAAGTTAAATTTTGTTCATACTGTAAGTACAAATTGAACGTAAAATAATCAAACTAAAAGTTTTTCTTCGTCATTCCTTTTCCTTCTGTTTGGATGAAAGACTTCCTTAGTTTCCTTAACACGAAAACCAAACAAAGACGGAATAATTAGAAAACATTGTCCCACTCAGCAGTAATTAATCACGAAATCATCGCTCTGAACCAAAAGTAGCGACCAATAACGCCTTTATCATAGGAGAAATTAGACGCTTCCTCGTAAGTTATACGGAAAGTTTTCTTCCTTAATTAGTCTCCTCCGGGCGAAGCTACTAAATTTCGGAAGAACTGTCGGTTTTGTTAATCTTAATTTCCCATTTCCTGGCCCTCATTCGCAGGAATTTCCTCGGGCGATAATACATAGGGAAACGTCGAGAAGCGATGTTTTCTGGCAACTTCGCAACTTTCGGTGAAAGAAACTGGAAAGTTGTACGGCGCTGGGAGTCCGCACGTCCGTGGTTCGGATTCACGTCCCTTCGGAAAGACTTGGCAGCCCAAATCGCCGAGATAAAGTTGCGTAAATGCAATTCATGGCTTCGGGTGTTTTATGGCCGTGGTGGTGATGTAATAAACTTTTGTTTCCTTGGAACGTGAATAGTTGGTGAGTTATATTGTGAGAATCCGCCGATAAACAGTGGTTGAGCAACTGAGGAATAGGACTTTGAAAATCCTGTGATAAATTCAACGGAATCGAGAGTAAACTTTTGCTGTTTCATGATAGGAGGAATGAGGCAGGAACTAATTTTTCTTGAAAAATATGTCCTGTTTTATCTCAGTTTCCCAAAAACTCCACAATATAACGTCCGCACAACTTATGTACACGCCAACAATCAACTTTAAGTTGAAGATGAACTTATGTTTTGAAACTAATAGCGTGAATTTTGTATTTTTAATTGAGATTAAATAGAATATAGGATCCCTAAAAAAATTATTTCTGCTTTCTTTCTCCAATCGCGAGATACCTTGACAGCATATAAATTGTTCTATATCTTTTGTTGTGGTCACTCGACTGTCATTCATAAGAAAAAAATGAAAAAATAAGGCACTCGTCTTCTTTATTACTTTTTCGTATGGTATGCAAAAAGCATTCAATTATCATTGAGAAATTCACAAAGCCCAAAGATGGATTGCCATTCGTAGGAATGATTTAATCTTTGTAGCTTACGGCGAGTCATAACTGAACTGATGCTCGTTATTATATTCAGATACTTTTTGTTACGTCTTCTGATGGCGTATGGATATTTTTCCATGAACCAAATTCAAGTCTTTTATTTAAATATACACAGGATCGTCATTGCGTTGAGTAAACTATGTGCGTAAAACTTTTTCGAAGTAGATATGATTGGATGATAACTAGTCAAAGTTTTATCTTCATTAGTTGGTCAAAGTAGGTAGTCAAAGTTAACGCTGTTTTTATTAAAAGTTTGTTGCTTCAAAAAGTCGCAAACTAGAAGAAACATCCGAAGACTAAGGGTAAAATATATTCAAGTCTTCGAGGTCGACGATCCAGAAAGTTGCCCTTGAGTAACTTCTGGACGAGAAGTGCGTAATAATCAATTAAAACTTGCGTACGCGCATACACACTCATTCGCTCATATCATTTACGATATTCTCTTTCAAGGAAATCGCCGGATTAACAAATCTTCCCGAATCAGGCTGGAGAACACGCACTTGAAGAACTCGCCGACGGCGCCGCAAACTTCTAAACTTTTCGAAAGCCCGCAAGTTTCTAATCCCTCCGAATTTTGGAAGTCGGAAACTTATTCTGAGCTAGGGAAGTCGAAATCGTGGAAAAGAATAATCAAGCGCTCCTGGACCCAGATCGCTGGATCGTGTACTCGGAGATAAGGTTAAAAAATCTTTACTTACCAATTAATTCCTTCTGGAAAACCGATCTGGAGGTTGCTTGACGAAGCGGGAGAGATAATCCTTCTTGTTTTACAGCGACAGAAGCACTCGTTTAAAGAAAATCACTGGCGACGCGCGAGTAGACACTCGGAGTGCGGACTCCGTCCTCCGCAGTTGTTGACCCCTTGAGAACCAGCGGCAGACTGGCTCTGCCCCACACCTTCGCCGCCGCGCTCGGCGAATCACAACCGGCGCACGCAGGTGCCTCTTGGCGGAGAAATATATTTCGCGATCCCTTCAAGTCGGTGCTGTGGGAAGCCAGTGAGTCGTGCTCTCCGTTTAATAGAGTGGCATTCTTCAAGGTGTTTCCCCGCTGACAAGTATAGATCGAGAAATAAAATAATCACCGCTGCACCTGCAGCCTCTATTTGAATGGTGCGGCGGGAAGGGATGCTGGCGTGGAATGCTATTTTTGAGGAAAAGGATTGATGCCCGTTTCAACGAATTGCGTGTTTTTCGAGATGCGGAACGCAACTGCAGCGAGGCATTGTAATGGAGATGCCTGCGTTATCGTGTGTTCGTGAATTGGAAAGCGGCGGAAAGAAAGTACGCTTTGTGGGATTGCTGCGATGAATCGGTGAGCGTTGCCAAGATGTTTCTGGATATCGTATGGAAATTCTCGGCTGATTTTCTTTTAGGATTGGTTGTAGTAGAGCTGTAGAGATTCAATCTCGAAGTTCTCGATAAATTCAGGGATGACAGGTTGTCGGAAGAGAGAGAAATTTTTGAAAATCTTCTCTTGTAGCCAACACACAATCTTAGACGATAACTTACCCTTTTATCCTATTCATTATCTAAATTTCAAATATTAGATACACTTGCACTTTACGCACGCACACTTCAACTTTTTATTCAAAAATTATCAATCGGGAAACGAATGTGGTATAATATAAACTATAAGACATCCCAAACGAGAATGACGATTGTATTCAACCTGCAAAAGTATTTGAATAAATATTTTCGCTTTTATTTCTTACGTTTAGGAAGACTTAACGGCACTTATGATAAATTCAATTAACTCAAATACACTGTTATAGCAACATTAATATCCATGTTGAAAATAAAAGAAAAGTTCTAATTTTCCCACTGGGTTTTAATTTTTTAATCCCATGCAAATAAGTACATAACGTTTCAAACGTGGATTTTTTTATTTCCACAGCATAAGACCAATTTCTGTGAATTGTATTTAATATTAATATCTTCTACCTTCCTCAAACATATGAAAGATATTCCCAATTTGTTTGTACCATTTCGTTGCCGTAATGAGATAATCGGCTATTTATTATTTCTTTAATTCTTCGCGATGAATATTTGTTCTTGCTGTTAAGATCGTTTTAATTTTTCTTTCATCTCTGTTAAAAATTATGATAATCTTCATTGGTTTATATAACAGTTATAGGATAGGAAACCCTAAATTCTGCGTATATTACGTTTTCTACGATGCAAGATCTGAATAATGAATTTAATTGCTAAAATATGATTATTATTAAATGCATCGTTTAATTGACTTGTGGCAAGATGTGGCAAGCAAGGCGAAATCATTCTAGATGCATAGATACACATTTATGTGTAATGTAAGAAATTACATCTGGCAATCGTCAGCAAATTTTGGTCTTTTTACTTTCTCCATATACGAAGTATAGAGAAAGTATTGTTTTCATGAAAAAAATCGACTTCGAGATTTCAACGGAAATACATGTTTTGGGGTCCCTAGAACACGTTTTGACTATTTTCGGAATGATGTCTGTGTGTATGTGTGTGTGTGTGTGTGTGTGTGTGTGTGTCTGTATGTGTGTGTGTGTTTGTGGCCGCTCTAACGTAAAAACTATTGGTCGTATCAATACCAAACTTCGTAAATAGTACTGCGGTGTGTGCTGTCAGAGTTGATTAGTTTTTGGAGTAAATCGGTTGACCGGAAGTCGAGCTTTATTCATTAAAGCTCATTTCCGGTTTTCAAAATATCTCCATAAATATGATATATACGTGCGTTGTTTTACTTATAAAAGTTCTAGATAATAAAATTTACAATAACTTTTGTATTTAACATATTTTTATATCACCGGTTGATTAGGAGTTATTCGTGAAATACCGATAAAGCGGAAGTAGCTGTTATGTACTTTGTGGGCGCTCTAACTTAAAAACTATTCATTTTATCAACACCAAATTTTATATATAGTAGTTTGGTTAGTATTTTTAGAGTTGATTAGTTTTTGGAGTAAATCGGTTACTGAAAGTTGAGTTTTATTCTTCAAAGCTCATTTCCGGTTTTCAAAATATCTCCATAAATATGATATTTAGGTATATACTATTATTGGTAAAAGTTTTAGAAAATGTAATTTACTATAACTTTTGGTTGAAACATATTTTTGTATCACTGATTGTGTAGGAGTTATTCATAAAATACTGATAAACCGGAAGTTGCTGATTATGTACTTTGTGGGCGCTCTGGGCTCTATGGGCGAAAGGCCAATTTCATCGTTTTTCATCGATCATGTCCCGTAAAACATTATTTATCATGTTTTTGGCGTCAAAGATAATATATATATATATACATATATATATATATATATATATATATATATATATATATATATATATATATATATATATATATATATATATATATATATATATATATATATATATATATATATATTAATTGCTCACATTCCAAGTTTAGATGGAATATAGAGTTCGAAATTACTGCGGTAGATAAATATTTACATCTTATATATATGGAGAAAGTAATGTGCTGGCCACATCAGATTTTTAACTTGTGTTATTCGCTTCAACTTTCAATTTTATTTAGTGAGTATCTTTAAAAGTAGCTACACAACTAATTATATTGCAAATAAATATCTACGACTAAGCAGTTACTGTGCCTCTCGGAGCATATATAATTTTGCACCGGGATGAATGTAATTCCAGAATTATAATACCATAAGACCAATTTCTGTGAATTGTATTTAATATTAATGCCTCTCGGAGCATATATAATTTTGCACCGGGATGAATGTAATTCCAGAATTTACAGCAGTAAAAATCATCTAAGAACGCTTAAAGAAGAATATCTATTTTTCAAATCCTACAATGTGGTTGTGATATAATTTTGAGTGCTACTTTTAAATATTTTAAAGAAATGTACAGCGTTTTTTGCCCAATTCGCTAACAGATTGAAATCTGGAGGTAACGATTTTTTAAGTTTTCATCTCGTTTTCAGGATGAAAACCTTAAATTTTTAGGCACCTTTGTCGGTATTTTTTTGCCATAACCCTCTCGTAATCTATTGATATGAACTTTTTCGAAGAACTATCAGTACGTAACTGCAACCAACTAATGCGAATCGGTATAACCATTAGACATACTTAGAGTTTTGTGAAAAGACTGCTTTCTTTTTAAATCCCTTCTCCATTATCTTCTGGAAATGTCTCACGTACCATCTGAAATATTCCTCATCGGCAACTTTATGCTTCTTTTTTGTGAGTTTGGAAGTAATAGCACCGCAAATGTAATACTTGTCATCAGAGGTAAGAAAAATTACTCTTCTTTTCATAACCCTACATTATGGCAAATGCTTACGCAGTCCTACCTCCAAGGATGAAGTAGAACGCGAAGGGAAAAAATAGCACCAAATTTCAAAATCAATGTGTATATTTAAGTGTATGAAGATCCATTGCTCTTTCATTACAAAATTATTTTAAAAATTGCTATGAGTTCTTCCGAAGAGAAACTTTAACAAACTTGTTTTCGGTAGAAAAAGTTTTAAGTGGTACAGAATGGCATGAGCACATATATTTATTTGACAGTATAATTACCCAGAGATTCTCTCGTAACTTGCTTCTTAATTTATTTCCTGAAAAAAGGACCCTATGATTCATATTTTGAAGATATTTAGGATGGCGTGGTAAAACCTATCATTATACACTGTATATATTCCTAAAAAAAACATTTTCAAAACTGAGATTAACTTTAATTTATTTTTATTTATTAATTACATAAGATAACTCCCGATTTTTCATGAAAGATCTAAGAAAATCTCATTTAATATTTATTTCTGGTATTTCGGAGAAATATTCAATTTTCTTGCTTTATGGAGGCATTTGAAGGAACTATTGGTAAAAGTAACAATGTAGTGAACTAATACAACTATTTGTCTGTTGATTCCTTGCAATTTTTGTGCTAAATGATGATTTTTTGCTTTGTGGAAAAAAATAAAATGGCGGACCCTTTTTTCAGCCAATTTTCGAGATGAAGAAATAGACATTTCTAGAATTAAAAATAAAAGATTACCAACGCCATTATTTTTGATCGATGCTTATTGTTGAAGAAATTTTATTATCATTATAGAAAAAGATGTATGTAACCAAGTTATGACGAAGGAATGAGGTGACAAGACATGATGAGGTGTGAGATATTTATATTTTGCCTTTTTCTTCGTACTGCTATCAGTGGAAAAAGTCCGTATAAATTAAGAAATATTATCATATTCTCACGGAAGTACCAACTAGGGTGAACATAACTTTTCTACATCACTCATACCTAGACGGCTTTCTCTTTTTTAATATATAATATTAAAATAATATATAATTGTTTTTAAGAATTAAAATTGTTCTCGAAACACTTCGAAATGACAACCTGTTGTTAAAATTCTCTGTATAAGGCGTAACTGAGGCTATTGAAACATAAAAAGTTCCCAAAAGTAAATGCAATTCTTATGTTTGTCAGCGAGTATCCGATTGTGGGGGACTCTTGAGTTTTCCTCGAAGGAAGGAAGCCCATCGAATGAAATATCCTCGCGAGTTGCCTTAATGAAATGAGAGCTATTCCATTGATGTTCTCTTGGAGAAAACAGCTCTCCGTAACTTTGTCACTTCGGTAACAGGATTTCTAGTCTCAAAGTCGCAACTAAACAAGTATCAGCATAGCTTCCGAAAGGGACGATCCTGCGAAACTCGGCTCCAGAACTTCCTTTTCGTCCCATTAAAAGAAAAAAGGAATTCGACGTAGCGCATCAACATAAGCTATTGAAGATTTCAAGGAATGCTCATTAGAGAAAACGTAATTTGTCTTCTCAATTAAGCTCTCGCGAGTTTGGATCTTTTGAATGATTCGTTTATCTGCTTTCCTTAAAGTGGACCGTATTCTATTACAATCATCCATTTGCTTTTAATTAAGAGAGACAACAATTTTCACGATTTCAGGAGTTTTTCAAAGACATGCGAGTAAGCGTAATCTAATTCTTATTTGCATTCCGACTAATTACTTCTGTTGCAAAGTGATTAACGAACTTATTGGTACTAAATAATAATAATAATCTTTTGTTATAGTAAAATCACTTATTAATCTGACAATTCAAGCTACAACCTTGCATAAAATCTAAAATATAAAGCATTGAACTTCAGATTACTATTTTCAGTACACGCCCATTTGGTATTCAATGATAATGTTTCATTGGCAAGATTGAAACTTGTAGGCCTCATAATATATACACATAGTTACTTAAGAATGTACCAGAGTAAACGTCAATTTCTAAGTAAAAAATGAATATGGTGTAAAGGCAAAAGCAAAATTAACACAAGAATTACAGAAAAAATTCATTCAACTCTTATTATTTTCTCTAATATTACATATGTAATATATTCCTCCTCCACTCCACACAAAACGTTATTTGGAGTGCATATAATCTCATTACAGGAAATGTCATACGAAATCAATATTTAGTTTAATCACATGAATACGAATATCAAAAGGGTTAATAAAATATCATCATATAACATCGCTAATTCGGCTTAAATGAACAAGGAAATAAGAGGATGCGCTGCTAGGTATCATCATTAACTCGGGCGTGGGTAGCGATGTAACGAAAAGAAACATAAGGTTGACAAAATAGTCCGATGACATTTAAAATTATCGAAATAAATTTGTGCCTATGCAGGAAGGGATAGATGGATATATTTTGCACGACAATCCTCCGTTGTTTTCGGAAATATATGCGAATGTATTCTCTTTGTACCCTGTGGCCACTCGAAAGAATGCATTTATTTTGAGCATTACTTTATGTCCACTACGATTCCCAATTGAAAATCAGTTTCTACGATTAGTGGAGTCGAAGTTATTAGGGATTCTTATTAGGAAAACGGGCTGCATTGAATCACATTCTTTATCGAATGAGTCTCCTATCAAGGCATTATCCTATTAACATAAAGTTAGGCTCTCCTATATCTGATTTCGGTATTTGTACAGATTTACGAATCTGCGAGACCTTGGTACATTATTGAAATTGATGCCGTGACCAATGTAAGTTTGTGTGAAATGAAGTACTTTTTCCACAGGATTTTTAATATGCTACCAGTTTCAATGGAGAATCGTAATTTTCGGGTCGAAAGATGACGATTCTCCGTTTAAACCGATAGCATATTAAAAATCCTGTGTAAAAAGTACTATCCTGCTTCCTTCATTTTGCATGATCAATTTCCACCAGATTTCTCGCCTGATTCTGTGAATTTCACGATGTAAGTTCTATTTCTCACAATGATAACATTTTTAAGATTTTTATTCTACCGATAGTATAGTATCACTATATAAATTGTATTATTACAAACAATTTATAGTTAAATATTGTGTTATAAACACTATCTAACGCCGAAACCGGTGGTTATTAAAATAGTACTGTGGTAATTTTTAAATCCTTCTTATATTATGTGTTTCCACATCTCGACCGCTTTCGTAGATTTTACGATACTATTACTTACTTCTACAGTTTCAAGAGGCAGGTAGGCGTGATCTAAGAAAATACATAACATTATCCGTAAAACATTTATTCCTCTATGCGGAATCCATTCTAACTTCCATCTCGACATCATCCACTTGTGATACCGATATGAATTTTCCACCGCTTCCGACAACACCTTGTTGCACCTTTTGCGGTTTTTTTCTCAGCCTGTCGATTCCTCTATTATCGTTGCTGTGGCAAACAGTGGAAGGAGTTGGTAGCTTTGGGACTCTTAAGGGTATTATCCCTTGGAATGAAAACTCGTGCCAATCCTCAATCGATTCACTATTAAGCCGTCTCGTGTGTGCAGACGGTCACTGTAGGCGGAACAGTGCCTCGGGCGACACGAAAGGTTCTTCCTGGAGAGACTGTCGTTTAGTTCCTTGGATCGATGCACGCCATTTGTCCAACTAAATAGCGTCTTTCCTTCGGATTCAGAGGGCTTCTTGAACAGCGAATAAAAATATAGGCAATGTTAATAAATGTAAACATTGATATTCTAGTCATAAATTTTATTAATAATACTTATAATCACTTTTACTTTCACTTTTATTTATAATATTTTTTTCCTTTACCATTAATAATACTTGATTGAAAACATTATTAACATATTTTTCAAATAATGATAAATTTTATTGCAAATATTTCATTATGAAAGCAATAAAAAATTATTTTTTCTCCTGCGAAATAAAAAAAAACCTAAAGAAATAATTGTTAAATGGAACATTACTTATCCTTTATCCTTTTTAAAGTATTTATATAAAATGAAAATGTTTTAATCATTTGATCGCTAAATGGTAAAGAGTGATAGACAACGATGCATTTCAGATAAATATTATTTAAGATTCTATATTGAGAACATTGATAATATTATATGCAAAAATAATAATTAATTAAATAAAAAATAATATTTCATAAAAAAGAATAATAAAATTGTTTTTTGTCATTAATTGAAATAATTGTCAATTGAAATTAACCAACATTAATTCCCCTTTGCCCCAATTTTTACGCCTAAAAAGGTTTAACACAATAACGAAAATGTGTCACTTATTTGTCAGCTTTATTGTAAACGTGATAGTAGAATTATCTGAATCGATTATCAGAATATGCTAAAACTAGTATGAATTTGTAGCATTATCATATTTTTCTTGCTTAACCCATGCTTATTGGTAACTATCATCCCATATGAGCGACTTCCTCGAAAAGACCTTCTACACAAACATTAATTGCGTTTTTTCTGTACCACTCTCCTCAGTTATTGTTGTATGCCCTTCCAAAATCTTAAACGAGATATTCCGTGATCTTTGAGATTTCCCTCCGTTAGTGACCGTCCGACTAAAAATATTCTTTAATTTGTTTGATATACTAAATAGTAAGTATTGATGTAGTGATTTAATTTCACATCCCAAATTAGTTCTACCGTTTAAAAAGTTGAACATTTTCATTCTTTTACTGTACACCTCAGAGAGCAATCATTGACCGTTCTTTCATGTATTAATGGCATTCTTCTGGCATACATACAATAGTTTTCAACCGCTGATTATATTTTCTGATTGAAGGTTGTAGAGACGGAAAAGTCGGAACACGATTGTTAATGAATTAGAGGGAGTCATGAGCGGTGTTCTGTACCGGTTACAGACAAGCGTTACGGCCGGTTTTTGAGAAAATCCCAATAGCGATGACCCTCTACAGGAGAAGTATACTCTGCTGCTCCTGATGATGATAGCATCTCCATTGAAATGTTCATTTGTTGTTATTTAGAAGTCGGTCCTCTCCGATCCGATCCGGGCCTCTTGTGTCCGAATAACGGTGACAACGAGGTATGGAGCGCCAACGAAGACGGCCATTGGAGATATCAAACCTCTAAATCAGTGGTTCCCACTCTTTCCAGTCCGTGTACCCTTTGAAACTGGAAAAATACTCAGACCCCTTCTCGGACCCCCGGGGTTCCGCGGACCACATTTTGGGAACCTTTGCTCTAAATAATATATGTTTGTTCCTAAATATTTTTGAGGAGTTTTGTTCTTACTAAATTTGTATGTTTTGTTGCTAACTTTGTATTAGGTATTTTCATTTTACTCATTCGTACAATTTGTGTCATTATACGTAACGGATAGTATATCGTTTTTACATTTCTTCAAATAAATTATCAAGATTTTTCAGTCAGTAAAATTCTATAGTCCTCCGTAATTATTCCTTGATTTTCTTAATTGGCTTTAAGACTTGTGTGTTCTCCCATTTCGTTACAACGTTAGCAATCATGCATATTCCGATTCCTTCCCTAGTATTTTCAAAGGGCGCTCTTTGTTTGCTTCGTTCCTTAATTACAGCGGCAATGGAATTTCCTCGTTAAATCATTCATTCTTTCCCGAAGAAAAAATCCGGAGACTGCAGCTTATGAGTGTTTCGCGACTCCGTTGTATTTCTTCCTTTTATACTTCGTTAGCGGCTTTGTCTGAAGTGGGCAGCCTATTTCCATCTCCCGTGAGAGGCATCCTCAGGTATCATTACCCTCCCGCTGATTGTGGTACCGAGAGCAATGGGCGAATGGCTGAGTGCAGGGAGACGAAATAGAGTTGCACAGTCTCCAGGGAATGGTATCTACGGCGTCGTATGAGAAGTAACTTCAGCAATGCACTCAAAAGGAAAGAGATGAGGTTTCATATGCAACTCGCTAAATCGGAAGTGAATGAGACAAATTCAATTGGATAAGAATGAAACGTTCCGATTATCATATACTACGTTCTAATATCATCATCATCAGTCATTGTGGCAATCGAAAAACTGCCCTACCCAACACTCCACACCAAGGATATTACCAACATTCTCCTATTCCTTCACGGAGACCACTAGTCATCGATTCCCTTTGCTTCATAAGAGCTTCCTTGGCCAAGGCTATTCTTTTACGAACCTCATCTTTGCATCTTCCGTCCCAAGAAAGAGTACTTCTCAAGTAAGAGAATTAATTTGCCTGCTCTATTTTTTCCCATTAACTCAACCTGTTAGCTATGCTTTCTTCCCATTAGTAAGTCTCGTTACTTAATTCTACGTCGGTCTAAATTGAAATAATTTTCTAATATGTAATTTATGATAAGGGAAGGCCGCTGATTTTTTAAATACAGAATAAACGAAGCAGCAAAAAACAATCAAAGAACCTGAGTGATATGCTCATTTCGCTCCCTTGCCGACCTCCGGGCCATATCATTGACGTTCTATGGTGGTTTTTGATGCTTCGTTTATTCTATAATTTAAATCGTTAGCCACCAATTTTCCAATTCTTAGAACCGCAATTTTCGAATCCCTAACATCTTTTATCTTTGAAAATTTGCGTTGTAATTTTTTACATTGATTTTGGTATTGCAATCGATATTGTGACGTATATGGCTTGCGGTTTCAATATAGTGAAAAGAGATATTGAGAAGGAACACTAAAGCGCCGAAATGGTATGAGTTGATGGGAGGGGGAGAAGGTGATTTGTGAAGGTAGGAAAGCATCTCTTCCGATGCCTTTCCTCCATGGTCGTGGGAGTTGAGCGCAATGGGAAATTAAAGAAAGTTTCCGAGTATTTTGGGGGTGTTAATGGAGGGACGAATGGGATTGGATGGGGAATAAATAATACTCTGGGAATATACGTGTATCCAATAGTGATTCCAGCGTAAGCCTTCAAACTTGTATATCCTCAACGGATACTTTCAAACCATCCTCTTTCCTCTACTGCGCACAAACTCTGCACCCTCCGTAATTCCACTGCGGGCATCGCTGGGCCTTATTTAAGACAAAGCAAGGAAATACGAGCTATTCATTCTATGCTCTGTTCAGAACTCCTATATGAGATTTCGAATTTATATTCTATCTTGAACTTTAAAAATACATAGAAACCTTCCAAAAATAAAAATTCTTCGTCGGGTGGTCCAATGTTGACATTACCTGATGATTTCAACACGTTGACGAAACCGGTCGAAAGAAATATGTACTGTGAAAGTTACGAAGCAAGATGGTTTCTACGGAATTCCATCAAGTTAGGATTGCCATAATTAATAATACATAAGTTTCTTAAAATTTCTTACTTTAACTACCCGCTTCCTTCACTTATAATACGTACTTACGTAGGATCAACCACTCTCTCTATCGCAATCTTCGGCTTGTATTCCAAACAATCAATGAAAAACGATAAATAATAGAAGATTTTACAAGGCTTATAAATTATTTAAAATAAACGCAATCTCCAAACCTAATGACAAACAACTATCATATTGGAAAAGTACTATGAAAATTCTTCAATTCTCAGCATGCTTCAATTCTCAGAATCCTTATTCCTTATGAGAGGATTTCGTATCCGCCAAGCGTCTAAGTCATGAAGTATTGGAAGAAATCTTTGCCATTTACATGACAGAAGCACGTCTGCCAACAATATCAGCTCTTCACAATCCTAGAATGTAGTTAAAAATTTAAAAAATCCACACAATGTATTCGTACGAAAAGAATAGAGAATTGAGGTCCTTCTAGAATCGAACTTGGGATGGCTGGGATCGATATCTCACTTTTTCTGGGGGTATACCCAGAATATACCGCAAAAGAAGGTCAAATCAATGACGCTTCTTGTTTAGTATGAGAATTGGTCACGATATTCACGTGATTGCCTTACTCAGATTTTTTGATGCTGATTTTGTATAAGGGCTAGCGGTGCCTAAATTTGGAATCGAGTCTATAATTTTAGAGACTCAACCTGCAAGTCTCAAGCGAATCCATGTTATGCAAATGAGGTGTTCCCTATGCATTGTTGTTGCTATCACCGATAACATTCATTTTGGATATATAAATATTGAATTTTGGAGTAGAGGAACCATTCAGAAATTTATCCATTGCTTTATAAAATTAATGGGTTCAAACTTCACTTCTAGGAAAATCGACATCTTGGAAGAAAAACTTTGTCAGTCGATTAATAACTGAGTAGTAATTAACTAACAATTAGGGAACTTATAAAATTGTTCTTCTACTAACATTATTACATAAATTTGTTTAAAAATACCAATTTACACCTCTGTTATAGTCTATCATATCATTAACTTTCAAAATATATCTTTTAAGAGACTACATTACGTTCTAGATATTGTCGCATTGAAAACACTTATTAAAGCAAACTCATGCCCTAATATTATCTCTAATTATATTCTCCAAGATTGACGTCGTTGTTATGAGAACCTCATCCCGTTCCTCCGCTCGCCAGAAACAATATAATAAAGCGAGCGGTCAAAGTAGTAAAGCAGATACCAATACGCGGAAGAAGTGAATGCGTGGAACAATAAACCCAACGCAGGGAAAACCTATTTAACGCGGCCAATTCCCCGGTTTTACGGCTGTCGAACCCAGGGCAATAAAAACTGAAATTGTAAATCCGGCCATCTTCGTCCGAGATGGGCTCCGCAGGATGCCGGTCCGAGAAGATCTTATCGGCGACGTGGTTTCCGCCAGAGGGCATTTCGATGGACCCTCCTCTTGCGCCGCAGATAAATCACCTCAGAGCAATCTTCATCCCCCGCAGAAGGGGTGCACGCTACGCCCAAACAGAATGTGTCTCAAGGTTGAGCCGCTGTAAAACTCGGATATCCGTCGGCTTTTTCCGTTGGAACGCACAGCTCACTCGGATGATCCTCTTGGTTAATAGAAAGAAGGATAACAAGTTTTATTTCGGAGGAGATTGGCCATCTCGAAGACCATAGCTATGACGTATAATTCCAGTGTTGTGATTCAGCTCGCCTTCAATAGCCTGCTAGAGGACGGTTCAATTAACCTATTTTACCGTGTTTACTGAAAGAACCGGATAGGAGTATATTAATTCCAGAGTTTTCTTTTTGTGATAGCGTTTGAAAATACTTCTAGGTCGTTATTTCTGTGACAAACATGTTTGTGAGAAGTTTAGGTTACTGAAACTTTTCTGTGATTTAGGATGAATATCATTGGTAAATATTTTTAATGATAAGAATCATTAGCTAAGCCTCACCTAAGATGTGTGTACAGTACAGGTCATGGGCCGAAAATTTCAGCCGAAGCCCGGCCCGGCCCGTCCGCCGTGGAGCCCGAGCCCGACCTGGCCCGAACGTTGATACTAATTTTCGTTCTCAAGCCCGACCTGAGCCCGAACTTTGCATAAATCGCCCTGTAATAAATTGTTGTGAATTGTGAACAAGTACATTTTTTTAACGCTTCACGAAGACATTTTGTTTAAGCATTGCGTTACAACTTTAAGAGGTTTTTGCCGTTATGCAAGAAACTAACGATTTTTAAGAACGAATAATTCTCTCCTTCCCGAATTTTCCACGGGCCCAAGACCCGCCCGAGCCCGATAGACTTCCTGCTTACCCGGCCCAAGCCCGGCCCATGCAGAACACTAGTGTACAGTGCCTGCATGGGTCCCTGCTGAAAAGCTCTGTCTTCGTGAATTACATAATTTACTGTGGAATACTTCCTAAAGAATTGGTGAGACAAACCAGTGAGTGAAACACTGTTACCCAAATGCTTCGGAACGCTGGATGGGAATGTTTAGACGATAGAATATTTAAGATATTCCCAATATTCGATATTTCCCTTTATCGTTTGGGCTAGGATTTCCTACTTCTGCAAGGGAATATTAGCCTACTAATGCCAAATTAAAGCGTTTGAGTCCCAGTCCCTGATCTGGTGTTCCCAGTTTAGAAGAAAAGTTAATTCATCGACAGCAGAGTTTCTTAATCTTTTTAATAGTTACCACCCACTTGAATCTGAAAATAAGCTCTTGTACTTCCTTGAAAAATGTATTACAACATTTATTTAAGATAACACATTTATTGCGAGACAATTTATCAATCACATGAACAAATTAATACGTTTAAGATAGGTACTATTTTTTTATGTAGAACAATATCTACAATTTGGATGGCTTAGTTGTTTCTGATAAGCGTTTAGGTAGTAATCTTTATAAGAGATTCAGAAACTTCTGTCGCACCACGGGGGTGCTCAAACCCTCGGTTAAGAACCGTTGATTTACAGTAAAACTCTACATGCCAACTTTCGACATGTGGCAGCAGGTGTAAACAAGTGTTCGAACTACTTCTTTATTTTTTAATCAACAAATATAAATCATGGAACGAGTGAATTTGTACAACTGCTTTTCTTAGAACCTATTTCTCTTTTTACTAAACGCGTTAACTCGCTAACTTCGTAACTCACCTCTATTCTTGCCGAGAAATTTTTATCCTAAGCAGCCATTTTCGTCGGTATCCTCCATAACACCACGATGAAAGACCTCATAGAATACTAATGCGACGATGCTTATAACGCTAAATCTCAAGGCTCCATCAGCAAATTTATCGAGCAAAGAAATTCGCACCTCGTTCGATTTTTCCCTCTAAATCGAGGCAACCGATATGCCTCTTAACGCATGAATTACGACCAATTGCGCCGACATCGATATTAAAGGTCCCGGGCGAAATTGATGCTTCATTTCCCCTAATTATAAACCCCATTGCAAGAAACCAACTAACGCTCGGCCTCGAGTGCATCGGTCGTGCCGTTTTTCGGTAAGGAAACAGCCGGCCCCAGCTCAACTCGTTTCCTATCATCTCGAGCGGCTTAGAGACCACCCTTAAAGACCGAATCCTCCTCGTTTTATGGCCCTTTTTTCCTCGGTCCGATCTTAACGAGAAGGTCGTAATTTCGTGAAGGGTCGCCCCAGGGCTCCTTGTCCCAGGACCTCGCGGATATCGTTCAGAGCGTGGCGTCGTACAGAGGAAATGTTATGGGATGGAAATAAAAGCGAATTGAATGGAAGCCCTTGAAAAGGGAGGAGGAGAGGGACAACGAGCCGTTGCGCAAGATATGTATCAATCATGTCAACTTTCGGTTTGCCCATGTTTTATGGTGTATCTAGCAGAATCGTTGATAGTTTAATGAACACTCTACTTTATTAAATTTCAAGTAAAATGAGGTATTTATCTATTCATATGTATGTGACTATGAGGATACTTTACTATGTAATGTAATATCTTAGTTATATGATAGATCATATATATATTTTATTTATGATCGATTTTATATCTTATGTACCTATATATATAGTGAAATTTAATTGCACAGCCTACACAGGGTTTATGAGGGGTTTCCCTCCCGTCTTTGGGCAAATGCCAGGCTTAAATTCATTTTTATGTTTCATTAAACATTGCCACCTGGCCAGAAATTCAACTTAAATGAAATTTCAAATAAATAAATTTATGTTTTAGGGGGTTAAAATCTCAAATAGCCGTCTTTTATGGCGTTCCTCACCTCCTCCGTCGGTATTCAGCAAGAACAGGAAGGTTCGGATTGCCGTTCCTTTAAGAACACCCAACGTACATTTGAATACCGACACTATGTACAATAAAGTACTTTATTGCCTCTGAGGCACATAGCATCACTATTAAAATATACACTTGGTGTCCTTAAAACAACGGCGATCCGAGGCTTCCTGTTCTCTCCGAATACCGGTGGAAGAGGTTAGGAAAGCCGAAGAAGACGGCTGTTTGAGATTTTAAATCTCTAATTCATTAACAGCCGTTAGAGGTTTAAAATCTCCAAAAGCCGTCTTTGTCGGCGTTCCTCCTCTTACTTCCCGGTAGTCGGGTAAAGCAAGAAAGAAATGCCGCACTACAATTGTACCCAAAGCACTTTTCACTAGCAATGCTACCGTCCTCATGGGTCATGCGGCATTCCTTTCTTGCTTTACCCAACTACCGGGAAGTAAGAGGAAGAACGTCGACAAAGACGGCTTTTGGAGATTTTAAACCTCAAATTCATTAGCAGCCATGATCCAAATTGTCTTTTTACGAGATATTTAAGGTATATATTTGTATTCTAAAACATACATGTTTCATCATGTATATAAGAATATACTCATATATACCTTAAATACCTTATTATATAACCCAATACCATCGACGAAAGAAGTGGCGTTGGATAGGGAACATTGAAGAACATGAATCTACCAAGATGTATTTCACTTATGTATGTATGTGCTTGTGTCTTCATCATAACTATATGATGACAAAAAGATGGTTTTACTATTAGTGTGAAATGGAAATTCTTAAGAGTGAACAGGAATTCCCATAAAATGGCGGTATTTGGGATACCGTACACGACTTGAATAGTGAATTATTTAAAGAGACAAACTTCGTTTTTCTTTCACGTTTCAAAAAGCGTCCTAAATGTATATGAGTAACATTTTACTAGGCAAAACTTCTACTCCAAATTTCTCAGCCCCTTTAATCTTAAGACATCTAGTACTATTAGAAGTAAAGCTTATATGAGGTTTCCAAAATTGATAGAATATGAGAAATAAAGTACCTCCATGTATCAAAAAGCAGAGGAGCTTCTTCGAGATAAATTTAAAACTAGAGTCAATATCCCTCAAGCCCTGATAAAATTCAAATTTAAACGCGGCAATATAAATGCAGCATTCAGAGTACACCCTCATTGTTTATTTGCAGTCAAAATGAAAGGAAATTCGCTGCCAGGTATTTCGACTCGCTTAAATATGGAACGGGTACCAATTTTTTGCAGGATAAATTCAGCACTGGATCCATACGCTCACGGGCTTCATCAATCGAAGTGAATTTCGTCCGAACTCTAATATTGGTTTAGTCGCGGATGTGAAATTTTGGAGCTCATCTTCCAGGGCTCAAAGAAATTAATTTAAGCTACCTAAGGCTACGGAGATTCGTGTAAACATGTCTGAAGGACCGGGGCCTTAAATTGGCCTCATTCCGTGATTCCTACTGCGGATATGAAACAGGTACGAAATGAGTAAGGAATTTATTCATCGTGAATGCCGTGAGATCTTTACTATTCGTGGTCTAAATAATAAACATTTATCTAAACGCTGAAGGAACCTCGTGCTAATATTGCCAAGACTCTCAAACATTATGATGGAAGGCTCTCTGCATTCAAGGAAATAATTAGCTGACGACTCGGTTTCTATGAACTCAATTTATGCTTAAAAGATCATCTTCTACGGGAATTGCGCTCAAAGCACTTTAACCTGCGATAAAATGTTTCATTACTACGGAAAAATAGATGAAACCTTTTAAGGAAAGGAAAAAATTATCAAAAAAATAACAGAGGTAGGTAGTGGGAGTAGTAAATATTTCACTGAGAACAGTTAAACCTCTTGCGGATGTTTCTACTGTTCTGTAGTATTAAGATGAAAGACATTATTCCTGATTAAGGTAATAGTTAGCAAACGTCTGTTTTTCAATGAAGTCCACATATATATAAAAAATGATTCCGACTGAATCAATGATTAAATTGTTGTAAAATCTATGTTTGCAATACCCATTCGTATGACAAAGGGCTGACAACTTTAAACAAAAGGAATATATTACTAAAAATACGACAGAATTAAACGAGGACATATACAGAGGAGGGCGAAATAGGTTTATATACTGCCTTTAAAACCACGAAAAAAATTTTTTTTGTTTCCCCTTCACCTTTGAACGTTATTCTACCAATTTAAATACTGTTATAAAGAGACTTAATAATCAAAAATGATTTCCTGAATTATACCTGCGTAAAAATGTATAAAACATGTACTATGTATATTTATATAAATATAAACTTCATAAATCTAAATCCAGGATATATATGATTGAAAACAGGGTGCTAATGCCTATCCTTCCTTAAGATGGCCTCTGCGGAGTGTTGTAAAGTGCAATGACGTAAGGGTTTGAAATGAGATTCATGAACAAGAATGTGTCAGTGTCGTCGAGATATTGGAAATAAAACATCACGTATGGTTTGCCGAGCACGTTTATCCTCAAAACGTTACTTACAATAATTGTACCCGCGAGACTCTGAGAATTGCGACGGCGAGAGTCAGTGCATCATCGATAATCAGATGTCTCATCAGCGAACTGACTCTGAATCATCCCTTGCCCTCTGTCCTTCCGACAGTAGAAACCACTTTCAATGGCGACGGCACACAGGTTGGTGCAAATATTAGATCCTAAATTTTACTACTTATCCTCTTATAATAAGTTAAGAGTCGAAATACTAATCGGGAAAACAAAACCGTGCAAGCGCAGCATTGGAGATTCCAAACCCCACCGATTCCCCAGAATCCGCCAGAGGACTTTTAACACAGGTTTTTTTGGAACTTTTGAACTCTGTGGCGATAACAAAGCCATTTTTCGTGATAGAGTTGTCTTTACTTTTACCTTGCCTAACATAGTTGAAATATTCTTATAGGGTGGTATGGCTGCCTGTAGAAATCTGTCTGTACAGAATACAACTCAGTTGCCGATTTCAACCTCAGCATCTTTATTATGAGCTACGAAAAACTTAGGAGAGAGAATGAGGAATTTCAGGCATGATGAGGTATGAGACGAATTACTAACTCATTCCTCGTTGCCTAAGATAAAACGGTATGAGAGGAAAAGACCGAATAAGTGTAATACTATGGTAATATAAATTACACTCTTCACATTGTGAACTGAAAGACCAAATGAGGGCCATTACTGAGTATTACTTAAGAGTCACCAACTATTTTAATATTCAAATCACGATAAAAACTGAGAGAGTGGTTAATGATAATACTCTATCCTATGCCATAGAACTAATGAAAAGTGTTTCGCTCATTCAGAGGTAGGAGAGGAGAATTGTCTTTTAATGTCAGGTAAGCAAATTCAAAATGACGCCTTGTTGGTTCGGAGTGCAAATTCCTGCATCTGCGGTCAGAACGTGGAGGTCAGAGACGACGAAATATAAGGGAGAAGTCAGAGATTGATGCGCTCGCGATCATAAATCAAAGGAGATGAGGTTACCTGCGAAGCGAATTAGCGGAGAAAGAGGGCAGACGGCTTCAAACAAGTTAATTGTAGCGTCGCCGCACCTGCTAACCGCCACTCATGCGGATTGGGACCTCAAACCAGATGTCTCCATCCTTGCTTTGTCTGCCGCGAAGTTACCAAGTTGTCCTTTTATACCACGAGGAAAGGCATGCTGAGAATGGTACAATTCCTAAACGTCGTTCAACCGACTAAATATAGCAATTTGCGAAGAGATGGTTTGCCATAAACCCATTCACCGTTGTCTTTACTTAATATTTTGGTTTAAATATTATAAGTTAAACTAATTGCAAATTTTTAAATAAATGTACTACAAAGGAGTTTTAAACTTTTCGTGAAAGACAATGATTTTGTAAAAAATTTCAATCATTCAGTGAATGATTGAAATTTTGATTGATTCATTACGAAATTTATCCTCCAACCTTATCCAAAATTGATTTAAATTCGCAAACGTTTAAATTTACTCTGAATTATTTATTTAATTCTTACTAAAGGAACTCAGTACTTAAGGAATTTCTACAAATATTCTCAGGTAGGTTATGGCTTGTTTAGTTACTACTTTTACTAAATTACGGTTTAATTAATATATTTCTCATTATTGAGCGAGATCAACTTCATTCAAAATATCAAATGATTTTTCAATCAATCGATATTAATATGAAATTGTAAACTTTGATACAACCTCAGTAATTTTTTTGATATTATGATCATGCTAGGTATTTAGTTGATTTAAATGGTGGGAGTCTAAGAAATCTTTATTTAGGGGCATTTTCTGCTGTATCCTATTGAATGTATGGAGGAAGGTTTTGAGTCATCCAGTTATTGTATGTATTCGTTAACTAGCTTTGATCTTTGCTGTAATCGTTTATAGTTTTAAATTCTACCGAAACAATTATTTCATAGAAAACAAATTCCCAGGATAATAAATACATTGCGCTAGTAATGTTTGTAGGAGAGCCATGTAGAATTTTTTAAATATAACCCCTTGGGGACATATTTTTGGGACGAAAATCCCTACGTACGCATTATCCGTGGGACGTGGTTGCGCGTTACGAAATTGTCCATTGGACGCAATTGTCCGGGACGCAAATGCACAAATGAATATTCATATTTATGAATTCTAGGTTACCTAAGGATTCTCCCAAATTTAAGAATTATTTTTTTGCTTGAACACGACGCAGCTTTATCCTGGTTAGTAAACAAAATTGATTGAAGATTAAGGGATGGTGTATTTAAAACGATTAATTCCTGCAATAAAAGCATTGAAGCACTGTGGAAGCTGTTTGACTATATAGGGCATGAAATTCATCGTAATATATCCTTTGGCCCTTCCGTACCTAAGAATGCTTTATTGTCTGTCCTCTCCAAACTCCATCTCCTTCGGAAAGAGATGATGGATCGCCCCGAGAAAATAAATCATTGCCCCGACAGAGCCTCTGAGACAAATTTCGGTCCTCAAAGAAGAAAGATTATGATTTGATCGATTAAGGCCAATCGCTGTTCACTCTCAACCTGCTCGTTTTACCCTTAACTGGGCTCTGTATTACAATAGATTACCTTTTTCGATTGAATTGAGTTACTCCATGCATTCCTCTAGAAATTACTCATTGGCATAATTAGATGACCTTGGGGTAAGTCTGTACATTTCCATTTGTCAGTATGGGGTTCCCAGGTCCTTCAAGTTACGCGAGGCAAAGAATTCATATTTATTTAGGGACTTCATTAAAGAACTTCAATAATTACAGACAAAAATACGTACCAAAATATAAGTCGAATGGCAAAAATGTAAACAATATATACGTCATAAAATAAAGGAGTTATTTTCAAGAAGTGAACCCTTCAGATATTTCTAAGCAACATAATAGAGTAAAATTTTGTCTACAAAATAAAATTATTTATAACCTTTAAATTGACTTTATATATATTCTATGATAAAACATAAATGATAATCATAATGCCATAAATAATAGCACACATCATAATTACATGAATTACAAATAATTCCATTATATGAATGGAATTGAAGAAGGAGACTATTATTTTTCATTTTATGTGTGTGATAAATGAAATGAGATGCAGTGAGATAAAGAGTTAAACCTCGTCAGCATGGAATCCACAGAAGGAACGTAGATGATTAATTATTAATTTGCCATTAATAATATTCACGAACGATCATAAGTTAATGGCTGTAAATCCAAGAGCGAACTAGGACATATAGAGGGAAGGACAGATAATTAACAAAATCACTTTTTCCAAATTAATTGACTTACTTCTAAGATTTTCGATACCAAATAACCCAATCGGATTCCCTCGTTCTGGATCATTGGAGGAAGACTTTTTATCTGTGAAAAGACGCGCGCCTAAACGGTGGATTCAAGATTCCGAGATATTCTGCCTTTCATATATCCATTTCAGATTCCGTCCCATCTCATTCCTACGGAACTTCATCTCCTTGAGAAAAAACGAACTCCTCTGAGAGAGAGAATGTCAAAGTCCCCCTGACAGAAAGACGGCTTAAGGAGAATAATCTGGGTCAGAGAGGTATCTTATGTCTATCCTGGGATGTCAAGGGCCATCCAGATTATCAGCATTCAGATCGGAAAAACTGTCCTTAAAATTACTCGTCGGCATAAATATCCGGATGACGATCTGGGACACCCACAACGGATCTCGTTCCGCTAAACAAAATCGGAGGGATTACATTCTTTCTAAAAATGAAAAGGTTATCATTCGATTGGAAAGTCACTGGCTACTTACGTCGTTTTGAAAGGGATTCGGCTTAATATAATTCCTGCTAATTTAAATAGAAGCCTTTAAAGAAGGACTACAAAGAAGCGACAAAGTAATGTGGAATCACTTTGGTATTTACCTTAGTTTTGGGGTGAACGAACTTTTACCTAAGAGGGTTAAATTAGCTGGTATCAAGAAAGAAATATTGGAACACGGCTGTTAATGAATTAGAGGTTTAAAATCTCCAAAAGCCGTCTTTGTCGGCGTTCTTCCTATTACTTCCCGTTAGTCGAATAAAGCAAGAAATGAATGCCGCACTATATTTGTACCCAAAGATCTTTTCAATAACAATGCTACTGTCCTCAGGGGTCGTAAAATACAAAAGATCTGACTTTATCCGACTACCGGGAAGTAAGAGTAGGAACGCCGACAAAGACGGCTTTTGGAGATTTTAAACCTCTAATAATAAATTAGCTGGTGAAAAAGCTTTACGGGGCGAAGATGATAACAAAATGAATAACATCGTATTTCGGGCAAGGAAATGATAAACTAAATTTTAAGATGAGCCTTTTAAGAAAAGCCTAATAGCTAAATAATGTTTAAACACATTTAAATAGGTATAGAGTAGAAAAAATTTATTTTTGGATATAAAATAACTAACTGAAGCTTGAAAAGAAGTATCCACAGATGGATTACATACACAGAGAAGGAAGGTGTGAAAATTCTGCATAAGGATACCGAAGAAATTAACTGAAAGATGTTTAAAAGATGATGCGCTAATCCAAATTTTTAAATATAGTGATACATCCAACATCTTTATCTCATTGGTTTTATGGAAAACATATTTAAATAGAGCGTCGTACTTCAGTTAAATAGGTTGAATTAAAAAACTGTATTTCCCACTTTCATTATTAAGTATAGGCATATGATTTCAAAAAATTTTTAGTAATGACTTTGCTACCGCACCGTGTCAAATGCTTTCATGGGCCGAGGGTTGAACGCCTTTGCACACCCTTGCTGGAAGAGAACTCCTTTCAAAACCTCCTCAATAAATGCGTCTTACAATTAACAAGGCCATTGTATCAACAGTCCAACGCAAATATATCCGAATAAACATAATATCAATTGAATAAATACGAGTATACTTGTAATAGAATAGAGATAATAGAAAGTTATAGAGAATACTTGTATTCCAAAGTACATTTAAGTTACAATATTTTATTTCTCCTCTTTAATCCCTCCAAAAACCCTGTTTTGATGAAAAAGAGGTTTTAGGCCAGGGAAATAAGAATATATCTATTAAACTACCTCCGAAAATCAGAAATTAATATCAGAGTGCATCCATTTTCCTATAAAGAATGAAAACTTTGTACATAGATACCTCGGTATCTGTTTCTGTTTTCATATTTCGATAAACAGAATATTTTCCAGGAGTTACGGTAGAGAGTAAAGAGAAATGTTTCATTTACTTTTTTCACAATCTTTTTCATGGCTGTAATGACGTAGAAGCTAATGAGGTGAGAGCGTTGATGAATAATGTTACAGATTAAAGCATCCTTTTATGTAACGTCCAGAAGAGAGAGGGAGCATAGAAATTCTTCGAAAACA
The DNA here is from genome assembly GCA_947579665.1 of Sympetrum striolatum. Taxonomy (NCBI): domain Eukaryota; kingdom Metazoa; phylum Arthropoda; class Insecta; order Odonata; family Libellulidae; genus Sympetrum; species Sympetrum striolatum. The sequence continues at coordinate 48,088,894 of OX388351.1, read as the reverse complement.
AAATCTTCGAACGATCATTTCTTCGATTGGCAAATTCTTCGTTAATAAACCATTCGAATTAATCTGAAGTTATCCAAAATTTATATTAAATGAATACTTTTGAAAATTAAATCTATTCAGCGTATTGTCGGGTATGGGTTGTCTTTGTCTACTAGATCTATTTTCGAAGAATTTATCATTCAAAGAATTGAACTTTCAAAGAATTAATTTTGAAGAATTTTCCTGTAACCGGAAGAGCATTTCTCATAGATTCATTGTAGTTCACTTACGTGGCCATATTCTGCCATAGCATTCTCGCTTAGTTCTGTATTGGTGAGGATTTCAAGATCAAACTACCTCACTCCTCATCTTGCCTAGTAAGACTCATTCCCTCTACTAGCTCTTGGTAATTAATGTTATAAGGTTCCAACTGGGCTTCGGGCCGAATACTTTACTGACCGACTGGTTTGCGTAATGTTACAGTACAGGGAGAAAGTGCTTAGTGCTGAAAAGATACCCCCAATGATTTTGCTTCAAAGATTAGAGAATTACAGTGCTTTCTTTGCCCATAGATATACTAAAAGTTCGAAACTACGGTCGCAATCCAAATATTTCCCAGGGAATTGTACAATGATTACCATTTATTTCTGTATCGTAAATATCGCATTCCAGCAAATTTCGCTAGAGAAGATTTACGCCAGTTCTACATTTAAATAAATACACGCCGAATCATATAAACATAATGAATCGTTAACATTCATATTCTTCTTTTCCTCTCCACAAACATCGTCGCTCCTCACCCTTGAGAAACCTCCAGCCGAAAATTTGATGAATATGAGAGTACACAACGACACCAGTTTGATAAAGGATCTTTGCATCACATGTATCTGGGGATGTTTCCCGAAAACATATATTAACCGAATACGCGCCCAAATGCACTTCTGATGACAAATCTCCTCTTCGGAGGATGTCATTAATGCCCGCCATGTTTTCTACGTCACGCTCAACATCCCATCTCGGATAAATGCCCTCGAAAAGTTACGATCCCGCAATTTATTGCTTTCGAGGCACACGGTTTGCATCCAGTCTCCAGCCCTCTAAATCAAGCGTATTCCTTATCCTGCCTTCTGCAGATATTATGAGGCTCTGAAGGGTTTGGATGGCCCGCGAGATCAAGAGAAATGCAGCGTCGTAGAGGAGCTCCTTCGGTAAACATGGGTGAGGATAGATGGAAAGCGAAAAAAATGAAAAGCCGTAGTAAACAGATATAGCTCTCGGGGAGTATCTCTGGGAAGGGAATTTCGCATCGGAGAGGCGAATCCTGAAGGTATAACCCGGGAATATTTCATAGAAGGTTGAGTACCTGAGGCGGGGTCTTCGTGCAGAGCTCAAGAGCTCCTCCAGCACGAATTATATTTTATACTTCTTGTTGGTCGTCGCGGTTAAGTTGAAAATACTCCGCGCTGTGATTTATTCTTCTTTGTAAATGTATGTGAGTCTCGCGAATAAGGACGTTCATTAAAGGAGCGGAGTTTTTCTCGAACGAGGTTATTTATCTGCGTGTAAGGAAAGCGAGGAATTACAGTTCGGGAAATCTCGCCCCGAGCTCCCGAAGTTTCCCACGCTGTAGAAATAAGAGGAATTGCAGTGAATTTTGCCTGGATAAATATATGGCTTTATTATTTAGATCGCAAAGAGGTTTTTGAATGTAATTCTTGAATAAGAGGAGATATCCTTTCCTCAACCGATCATTAAAGCTTCCGAAGCGTTAGGTCTGTGTCTACTATAAAGGTATGTGGTAAACCCTTAGATCTATGTTTAAGTTTTGTATTAAAGGAACTCTCTCTCTCTTGTATGAAAGAGAATAGGTTTTTTCCAAGATCTAAATAATCCAGTCTATCCAATAATTAGCGTCATAAAAGCTTTTCCACTGTAAATATGTGCAAAATTTATAAAATACTTGTGAAACCAAACTTGAGATTTCCATAAAGAAATAAATATCGGAACACGGCTGTTAATGAATTAACGGTTTAAAATCTTCAAAAGCCGTCTTTGTCGGCGTTCCTCCTCTTACTTTCCGGTAGTTGTAAAAAGCAAGATAGGAATGCCGCACTATAATTGTACCCAAAGCACTCTTCAATATCAATGTTCAATAGTCCGCCGGGGTCATAAAATACAAGTAAAAGTACAAAAAAGGAAGCTCTTACATTTTATGACCCATGAGGACGGTAGTATTGCTATTGAAAAGGGATTTGGGTACAAATATAATGCGGTATTCCTTTCTTGCTTTATCCGAATACCGGGAAGTACGAGGAGGAATGCCGACAAATACGTTTTTTGGAGATTTTAAACCTCTAATGGAAAAGTATTGCAACGGAAAAGTAGCATTGTTGGAAATGCTCTAATCCAATTTTTTAAGCTAATTTTTGCGACGAAACATTTGTAGCAAACATTTAAAAAATGAAACTTCAATCACTATGGAAACGCATTAACGAATCTAAGAAAACGAATCTTCAACGTGTCCAACTAACAAAAGCTTCCATTTTTATCGGAAAATTATTGTTAAAACGTTGATGAAGAAACGTCACATTTTTAGAAAGTAACACTGCAATAAACGTGAAAACTGATGCCAAATATTTTGAAGCAGAAGCATATAAAACAAAAGAAGCATTTAAGTAGTGAAACGTCAACCGTAATGGGAACACGCAAATCGCGAATCTATTGTACAGAGTTTTCTACCTCTCCAGGCAAACAATTCTTTCAATTTTATCGACAAATCATATTTTAGTTTTGTTAAAATTTAAAACAATATTTTATGATTCTCTACTCTGCGACTGGTCTATCTCCCTTAAGCTCTGTGAAATAGGGCTCCGTGTTATCTCTCACCTCATGGTTGAAAATGTTCATTTGCCCCAATAAATAGAATTTGATCAACTCACCATGATATTCAAATTTTATGGACACGATGCAAACGTTACCATCCGGTACGTAAATGAGTGACGTGTATCGAAACTGCGCATTTCATCAAAAATTAGAGAAAACTTTAAATGGGAATTTATGCCTGAGGCGTGTTGGACCGCTGTGGAAAATTTCGCGTCGATTTTTACCAAACCAACGCCGGATTTCACAAATAAAAGGTCACGCTCCAGTGCCTTCCCAATGCAATCGAAAAGATCCGGAGTAATTCGACGCGAATATCAAATCCATGGACTGCCTGTTAAATATTCACAGTATTTTTCGACGAATACTTTAAATTCAGAGATTAAAATGTTTACTGATAGAGATTCGTGCTCTTTTGGGGGCATTTTTTAATTCCGGAAAATCAAATACACAGAATGTTTTAAACTTTCTCAAAGCCGTCTTTGTCAGCGATCCGTAACTACGTTCCCATCGGTTCTGAAGAAAAACGCACCAGATTAATGTCCTAAGAAATAACCTTGCGAAAATTAGATTAGAATTAACATTAGAATGTTAAAGAAAGAAATATTTGTTTCCTAATTTAAATTCGTTGAATGGACAAACGTTTATCCTAACAATCTCCTACCATAGGTATAGAAAGAGTTAATACTATCTGAAGGCAAAATATCCTGAATTTCTATTCCAATCGAAAATGAGGTAAATGAACTAGTACAGTTTCAACTCGTGATATAACTTCAGTTAACAATTAATAAGGAATGGAAAAAAAGTGCCATCACAAAGTAAAGAAATCGTTTAGTACTAGACATTAGCATTTCTCTCAGTATCTTTATGAAAAACCTAACCATGATAAGGTTGAAGGTCGTATAATCAGTTGACATGTACAAATAGTAAGATCTTCTAAGAAATACCCAATGTACATTTCAATTGTTTATCAATATTTATATATAAGTAAATTATTAATGAGTTGACTGAAATGTATATTTTGTAATATTTAATAATTATGTATACGTGTTGCTTGGATACAGTCGTATTGTAATAAGGAAATGCTATAGATAGGTGATAAATATATTTTAACAATTATATAATCGTAGCAAGATGACGCAAAATCTCCAAAAATCATTAGCGTTGTATTTATTGTAATTAGTATTGTATCAGTGCGTAGAATACATGTGTAGTGATTTTTACCAATTATTCATAATGATACTACCGGATTATTAGCCCATTTGGGATTTGAATCAAATACAGTAATAATATTAGACGAGTTTACATCTTCAGTGATAGAAGAATACCAAAATATTTCCTTATAAAAATAACAATGTTTTTCGGTTTTTGTTACCGGTTTTGCGCCGGTTTAATTCCCTGGAATTAAGTAACAGTTATACAAGAAAAATGCATCATGAATACTGAAATACTAAAGGTTAAAAAGTCTTAAATTAAAGAGAACGTAAATTAAATACACCCTTGGCTTAGTGCATACTTCCCCATGATCATTCATCCGTAAGTGAGTTGAGTGAGACTCAGCATATCCCAATATCGCCTCTGTCCCATGCTCAACTCCTTTGAGATCGCTTTGCTCCTTTGGATTTGCCCTCATTTCACGGACCATGCGTCTCCTTCGCATCCAACCATCCGTGACACCCGTTCGATCAATATTCTCCGCTAAATCAACGAAATGAATTAATCCGCGTCTGGCTGATTGCGATAGTTTGCGGCCTTAATACTTATGCTTTCACCTCCGTCCGGAGAAAGTTCATGGCTTTTATTCTTAAAGTCAATATAAGATAGGCGTAATTTTAATGCCAATAAAGTTCGGGAATTTTTTTATAATCATCGTCAACTGGAATTAATACTAGTACTTCGCAATTTGATAAATCTTCTACTGCAGCCCTCTAATTCTTTGGGGATATATCTCTTAAGTGAGCGAATGCTTTCAAAACCACTAGTAAAATATCTCTCCCCGGAAGATAATTAAAAATTGTTTCCACGAAGCGAATTACTCTTTACGACCGGTCGTAAAATGTTAAGGCATTCTCTACCGAGCGAGACCTCTGTCCCATAGCCAGCGTATGGTCGCTCTTAGTTCATAAGGACTTTGGTAATATCAGTGAACAAAAGGGCAGTTTGCGCAAGACTCCAGATTACCTTCTAATGTAGGGGAAATATTTATGTCAATTAATAAGTGTCTACGACTAGCAAGGGACATATGAGAATGATTTTCTCGGCATATCGACGTTACCTCAGATTTATCGATAAAAACAAAGATACATCCCCATCATAACCAGATAGCAATGTTAAATATTAAATTTTTAGTTTATGGTTCGACACTATTTCGAACCATTTCTATCTAACATATTCTTTACAACATATAATGAATTACGAGTTAATAAATTAATTTGAACATATACTAACACAATCTGATACCAGTTTTAAAGGAAATTAGCTGGCTTATGCTCAACGCAATGTTATTTTTACGTATTTATGATTTTTCAATCCATAATTTGCTAATAAATAATAATTACAATCTATGGAAGATTCCTTAACTTTTTGGAATGCTTTAACTAGGTAGAAATAAAATACGCTTTGGCAATATTCAAAAACTTTAACATTTAAAATTCACGGAGGAGGCCGAAATATAGTGGAAATCCGACAAAATCGAAAGGATTGTTAAATAAAACAGGTTTTATAAATAAAAAAGTAACTTTTACTATTCCAAATACAGAGAATACAGTGGTAACTAGTAAGAGTAATAGCCATCTTCAAGCATAGAAATATACTTCCTACTATACTATTTGGCTTGAAGATTACTAGCCGAAACTAGTCGCCACTGTAACCTCTGTATGCGGAATAGTAAAAGTTACTTTCTATATATAAAAACTGTTATCCTTAAACCTTATTAAATCCTTTCCTCAAGTGAAAAATCAAAGTGTATGTTATTTCTACTCAATAAATATTATATTAATAATTAATAATTAAATATCTATTTTGGTGAGATTTAAATTTAAATTCTTTCAAAATCACCAGTATTGAATCTATAAAAACTACCTCTTATAACAATTTACTAAATTTTGCCTCCGGAAGATAAAATATTTTTTAATCACACGATTCATGCATATCAACTAGCTATTCGTGCAGTAAAAACTAGTTAAAATTCTAATATATTACGGCATGGTCAAATCTAGTTGAGGTAATGCATATGGGTAGACTTTATACACCATTACAGGGTTAATGTATGTACCATATCATATGCAAAATACGTAGTGCATGTCATTTATTTGTTATGAATGGTATTTAATGAGATTTTCGTACTAATCCATATTAATCTCATCGTAAATAGGTAAGCCCTTTAAATTCAAAATTTCAAGGATAACGTTTGGAGCTTACCCACAGGCAAGAGAAGTAATACGAATAGCCCTTCCAAAATTTATTTCATGCATAAATGAGATAAAAAGGTTCAAAAAATCGCCGGAACAAAATTTACCCATCATCAATGTGCTATGAAATGAGTATCGTATTAGGACAACATCCTAGTACCTGAAGCTTACAAAAATATTATCACATGTTCGTTTAAATTTCCATATCATTAAGTAACTCAACTAGTTTAACATATTATTATTTTTAACAATTCAAAGCAGTACTTTGAAAATTTTAATTGAATTTTCACAAGCCTTCATCCCTAGACAAGATGTATTAAAAATCAGCTTGTAGATACTTAATTTATTCCACTCAAACTAGCTTAGTGGTATTTTATAACGCCGGGAAAATTGAAATTGAAATTTATTTTTCGAGCTGAGTCTATACTCAAGTGCATAAGTGCTTTAAATGCCATTTAAAAGGAATTTAGTTTATTTTTACTTTACTAGTTTATTAAATTTTCAAAAATCTCGCACAATTCTTAACCATGAAGGAAATGGCAGATAATTTTTCTGCTCTTTACCCTTTTGGTTCAAAGATGTAAACAAAATCTTTTGACAACCATCAGCAGATTCATCCATCTTACCCTACCCTACCATATTTATTTATTGAAAAAATTGAGTCGTAACTTCACAGGCTTAGCTAATATTACTCTCAGCTAATATTACTATAAAACCAATTCAGTGCTTGATGAGTATTATTCATACTCATAATCTAATACTACATTTATCTCATACGTTCGTTCTAGTTTCATATCTATTCATTCCTTTCCACGAAATACTTTCCACTCATATTTTAAACAAAATCGTCACTGAACAAGACGAGACCTCAGGAGAAATGAAACAGTTTGCTCTTTCTTGGGTTAAATACATGTTGTTATCCTCAAAGTTTTATTTTACTCTTCGTCTTCTTCTTTCAAGAAAGGTAACTTCAGTTGTAATACAATCCTTTATTCCGCAACGCCTCCAAAAATGATTGGAATAACCCCTGTCTTATTGGCATTCCAGTCGATGAAGGTGTAAATCCCAAACCTGCTTCCCAACTTCCCCTGGCTTCCCTCCTCATCTCAACCTTGATTATTTCTCAATTCTGAGGCGAGATCTCAGCTCGCGAGGGAGTTTCCCAAAGTTATTAATCGAGTTTATTTCCGTGGGAACAAAAACCCCTTCTGTGGCTATCATAAGCAGAAGGGCTTACTCTCGCAGGTTTCGTGGAGTTCCGAGTGAGACGATGTTATTCTTACTTCCTGGAAAGTCTCTTCCAAGAATAGCAATTGGTAATTAATACTATGGATTACATACTCGTTAAAACGACTTAATTTTTTGTACAAGAGGCAATAGTAGTATTACATTTTATACCTCAATATCATCAGATGTACTTTTACATCCATATGTATTCCTCATTTTTTCATCTTATTTTTTTTCGTAAATTATACATATAGCTTCACTAACACTAGAAGGAAGGCGGTGACCATTTAACCAGCTCTTTGACTTTCTGTGATAACATCCCAAATTTGATGTGAGCGAATGAAAATTATGCTAAGAAGCAATCAAATTGGTCTTCAGTGGTAATTATGTTTTCTTACTAAGTTGCTCGTTTTATAATTAGCACGAATACAAAACAAGTAGTTACTATTTAGTTTTGGAGAAACTAAAACTTAGCAAACATTATTGAAGTGTAGCGAAAGTTCAGAGAAATGCCAATTTATAATTCACCTCATACTTTTTTTTATTTCTCACGTGAAGAAGAACTTGATGCAAGTCAAATTGGGATAAATGTTGAAATTTTCAATTATAATTGGTTTCGGGCCGGTATCTAAAATGAAACTTTAATTTTTATTTCCGAGATCGGAATTCGTAGTGACGATACGGCGGCTGCTAATAAACCTCATCGGGGCTTTAGGGGTCAAGTATATTGAAACATTTTCAATTTACTTGACGCACAGTATTTCTTCCTATAATTTCATTAATTTGAGCCACACGTTGCAGGTTGCCTTGTTTTGTTTCTTCAAAAACAAATAAAGCGAAATAAAATTATAAAGACGGCTGGTCTCACCCGTTCCCACACGTATAACTATTCAGCGAACGAAGCAGAATGAAAGGCTCATATCAAATAAAAATCTTCAGATTAAGAAGCGGAAGTAATCGAGTGAAGAGACGATGGTCACACCGCACCTCTAATTCCCGCCCACGAAGAGACTTAATCGGAGAAACGAGTTAAAACAATTACGCCCTCTTTATCGCACATATGGATCGCCAAGTCTGCATCTAGCAGGACTTGGAGGCGACAGTTTTGTTCTTCTTTTGTTTCGAGAGGAAGAAAACGAAACGCGCTCATAACTCAGCGTGTGGCCGCAAGCGGCGCCACCGTAGCGTGCGGCCGCATTCCCGCTTTTGTTTCACGGCTGGAAAAAAGAGGAAAATCTTCCGGTCCGTTGCATTTCTTCCCTCTCTGCAGGAATGCCGCCTTTTGTGTGGATTCGGGGGCGTTGGAAACGAAGTCTGGTAAAGGGGGAGGGAGAATTGCGGATATGGTGGAGAGCGAAGCGAACGTTCGAGGAAAATCTCGGGCGAGAGCGTTCCGCTGCCTCTTAAATTCGAATCCGGGGATGATATATGAAAATGGAATGAGAATATTTCTACGTGGTGTCGCCTTTTACGAGAGGATGTCCAATAAAAGGTAAGGGAAGCGATGATGATATTCACTTCCATTCGGAGGGGATCGAAAGTAAAAGGTCTCCTAAATTTCCCCCTACGTTGCTCTTATTATTGATATTAATCTGAAAGGGTTAGCTTGATGAAATTTTTGGAGAAATGTAAATCAGAAACAATAAAAGGTGAAAGGTGACACAAAAAGGACCTAGATATTTCCCAAGGAAGGACAGTTAGAGGTATAAAATCTCTAATAGCCGTTTTTGTCGGCGTTCCTCTTCTCATACCCCGGAATGCATAGAAAACAAGACAGTATACCGCACTTTTTGAGAGCACTCAATACGTATTTCGAATACGATGCATACTTCATTTACTCCTGAGGAAGACAGACCGGAACTTGAACCTGAAACTCCCGATTGCCGGAAAGTTGCTCTATCAGCAACTGCACCGGCTCGATAGCTTAATTGGTAGAGCAACTTACCAGCAATTGGGAGATCGTGGTTCGAGTCCCAGTCTTCTCAGACTTTTTCCATGTCCGTTCTTCCTTGTGAAATAGAAAATCTAAGGAATACATATGGATTAAACATGGGAGCATACAAATTCTTTGAAAGCAAATTCTATGGAAGCAGTTATTTTGAATGAAAATTCTTCGAAAACAAACCACTATTTTCTATGGTTCCCAAGGAGGAAAGGTCATGAAACAGTCTGACAGTATGTGGACTCGAACCATGATCTCCAAATTACCTGTCAGTTGCTCTAGAGCAGCTGCTATTAACCGAGGATGCGGGCACCTCTTAGGGTGTGAGAGAAGTCTAAATTTTAATGAAAATTACCACGCACTGCTTGAGACGGACATTAACCTGAAAGAAAGAGCTTGATGAATCATTTGGGGAAATGCGAATTAGAAAATGAAAGATATCTGATGAAAAACTACGCAGGCAAACGCTAAGAAGGAGGTTAGCTAATCTATTATTAGATGTGTATAATGAAAACTTAAAGAATGCTTAAGGAAAAAATATACAAGGCAGGAAAACGTCTACTAAGAAGGGACTTAGCTAGTATACTGCTAATAATAGCTAAAATGTATTAAAGATACCCAAAAAGAGACTGAAAACAGAGACCGCGATGGTGGAGAGGTTAACGTGTTATTCCAAACTATAGATCCCAGGTTCGAATTCAGTCTAATCGGATTTTTCCGTTAAGGGAATGGATGTATGTTTGCCCGTTGTTATTGGTTGAAGCCAACCGCTGTAACTTTCCAGCAAATGGATGTTTGAGGGAGTATTTGAGAAATAAAATAAATTTGAAAAATTCTACTTTTATGGAATGATATACCATTTTCACTAGGGTTGGATTGGTGCAATATGCCATTTCAACCCATCTAAAATTATATGTTGGATGAGACTTTTAAGTCTCAAGCGCCCTGATTAAAATTATTATTATTCTATTAAGTATTTAATGTTACGGTCATTGTCTTTTTCGCTGCCCATAGGCTTTTCCGTTTTTTTATTTCTGGTGATAACTTACGTCATTTTAGCTTTAATTTGTGAAGGCCATCATGTACGAGACATCATACTCGGAATCGTTTTAGATGTCAGCTTTGGCAAACGATTTCCCGAATCGAGTACAACAGGCCGCACGAGCTATGACATCCTAAAATCGTGTTCGCACTTGCATTACTAGTTCATGCTCCCATCAGCGGGGAGACTTTCGACTCATCTAGGTTGTACCGCACCGTGTTGCAAGCATTAACAACGGCAATGGCCTCGAATTTAAACATTCTCAAATGGGGGCCAAAAACTTCGTTGAACGGATGTTGGAGAGTCGGAAATCGAATCAGTCCGAAACTTTGGGAATTGCAAGCAAATGAAAAGTGAACATAACCGAACTATTTTTAGACGCAATATATTTTTGAACTTTTCTGTCCACTTACTTTTGGTCCCTTTTTCAAAGTTTCACCTTAGGTTTACAACTCTCGATCTTCCGTGGTTATCTCTTTCGCTTCACATTCATTTCAATGTCAAATTAAGTTGCAGTAATAGGTATATCTTTTACTGCCGTTTGCAAGAGAAAAGGGACTTTAATGCCATAATCTTCCTTAAATTAAGACATTGTAAGGAAAGGCATAAATTATATTGGAATCAGGGTAGGTGGTGGTAGTATATTATTTTGGAATTAATTTATTTTTGGAAATCAATTTCAAAGAGATAAAAATGTATATATAACTTAACAAAGAAAATCTTTCAATATTTTATTTTATTTTTGTTTTAAAGCAATTTTATTATATTTCTATTCATTAATTAGTTCATCAAACTAGAGCTGTTTGTCATTTTATAAAAAATATCACTTTGCTGGCAACTTAGACTCTGATTTTCTTCATATTCCTCATCTCACTAGAGAATACAAGTATCTCTTCATGGATTAATAATTATTTACAAAACAATAATAATTGTTTTGCTTCAATTTATTTTATCTATCTTTTCACTGCCAAATATTCAGCTCACTTTATTTATCGATGTTATCATAACTATAGGAGGGTATAAAGGTAACAAACTCTTCAACTAAGTTTTAAGCTGACAATGAAAATTCGGAAAGACGAACATTCTTATGAAACTAATTTCTCTTAAGAAATAGATATGCCGACTTTCTATATAGATTCTTAAGATTCTATTTCCTTGTTTAGAGTTATTTCTATTCTAAGAACTTTTTCCATGCAAAATGTGAATGATTATTAAACACTCCACAAAAACAATCGAAACAAAATTACAAATAAATACAATACAATCTCAGGGATTGCAAAGAGAGAATAATTTTCTATACATTTATTTGAACCGCATTCTGCGTGTTATGCGCGTAATATTTTCATAATTTTAAATGAATTTAAAATATACAGTTAGATTTTATTTTACATAACAGGGATCTTACTACACTTCTTCACAAACAAACATTTCGTTTCTTGTGTCTCAGATTTTAAGTTAAAACACATAAGTGTTGTGAAAGACAAAAGCACTGATATATGTATAGGAAAGCCATATCTCATCCATTTATGCCTCAGGAATGACACTGGCGTGATACTCGGTTGCATAAATCTGGGGCGTTCGATTCCTCATGAAAGTATCACATCGCTCGTGCGTTCTTAGATATTCGAAGAGGAAAACTATAGGCTATTATCGTCAGATTCACTCGCACACGATCCTTATCCGAAACTAACGGATACAGAAATCCATTAAGCGATTAAATCCGTCGAAAATCCTCACTTCAGTCTCCCCAAGAACGAAATTTTCGTTACATTACAGACAAAATTCTCCGTCGAATAATATTACGGCAGTTTCTTTCAATTCCACTAAACAGATATACGTTCATGAGAATTAATAGAATTTGTGGAACTTTGTGTGAAATTGATGGATCGAAGGGAATTTCCTGAAGTCTCCTCGGAAACATTTACTCTTCTCTTTATCTCGTCGTGATTTTCTTTCTTTTAAGCGTTATTGATCTACAAAATAAATGTGATTAATTCCTCGTCTTTGGAATGTGAAATAGCACACGGTAAAACTTCGTCGGCACACATAAAATTAAACCGCAAAATCTGTTATAGATATATAGTTAGTGTCAAAGAAATTCGCGTTAACAAAATTAGGAAATAACGTCAGTCTTATCTAATCATTCTACTTTCACATATATTCACATTCAGAAAAAAATCGTAGCAAAGAATTAGCAAACAGTGAATTTAATAAGAATTTAATATTATTATTTAATTTTTGCTGAAAATCCGAGAATATTCTGGTGTTAAATTTCAAGGCGATAATTCTATATTCATTTGAATTGATCCTCTCGAAAATCTACTCTTGCTACAGTCTCTAGTCTTACTTCGGTTGATACAGCAGTAGCTTAGACGTACCGTTTATGCTAATAGCTCCTTCATCAATATAATTTATCTGCGAGAGGAAAAGACTTTCTCGAAGCAACTTTTTATATATCCCGAGTGAATAAACCCAAGCTACTGACATCTGCTATATAGCTTCTAAGGAATTCTATCGTGTGGCATAGTCACAAGTCACCATCAGGATGTAGCTGACACCCAACTAGCACAATATAATTTATTCTTAACGGTTGTAAGTAATGCGTACTATGTAAAATATGATAGGAATTCCTATTCCTATGGATAGGTAGTTAAATTAAAACAGAATCTAGAGCCATGAGCCATGATTAGAGATTACTAATTCAGCGATTTGTCTAAGAGTTATCTAATCGCACCAGGACTTTGACTTTCATTGCTCAAGTATTTCGAATTCCTTCAAACTTTGAGTTACCCAACGTCATTTTTTACTTCCAGGAGACAACTCATGATTATGAGTTAGGTGGCATTTCAAAACTCCCAATCGAATCATCGAGATATGCCGTGTTAATCTCTTATTGGTTCATTTCTTGCTTAGTTTAATTAGTTCTAAATCCTAGCTTCCAATGGCTAGCTTTTAGCTGTTCTTCCTCGAATATATAATAAGACACTTATGTACATTTATAAACATCAAAGCTCCCCCTTCTTTGACTTGAAAATTTCTCTTGCATTGAGTTGCCAAAAATGTATTACATTAAGTTCATTAGTAGACATAATTCATATGGTATTGCTTAAATTCTGAATTATGCCATTTGCTACGTCTGCCGCTGATTTGAAAGTTCCGCCGCCGTTTTAGATAGTTACGACGGGCAGCGCAGATGGCGCTGCTTCCCGGTTGTATGTTGAGGGCATCTTGCAGAGAAGTGTTGAACTACCTGTTTGAATTCAGCTTATCGCGCCAAATCACAAATACATTTACTTAAGGGGATATCAAATTATTCTCCTTGTTTATAATGGTTTTCGCTCCATATTTATCGTAATTTTATTTCTATACGTCCGTATATAAAAGTGAAAACGAGGTATAATTTGTAATATGATTTTCCGGAGCCACACACCAAGCAGCCGATTAAAAGCTATCGTTGACCATAGTTGTATTTCCTCCCAGTCATCTCTCTAAAACATATTTCTTCGAAGAGTTCTCTAAATCGGCAGCAAATTTTTGAGATATCACGACATATTAGCTTTCGGAAACTTGAAGTTCGTGTCATATCTGCTCTTCAAAGCAATTGGTCCCAATGGACTGAAATCATCTATTGGCTGTTCATCTGTGATGCATAATTTTTAATACGTACTTTGTCTTTGTTGTCTTTCTCATATCATCTACGTAATCCACATTATTTTCTTTCAGATAAGGGTCGCAAGTTTAAGCTGAACCCTGGTAAACTACGACTCAGGACTAGAAAATATTACTGACCCTAAAGAAGATCCATACAGCTCTACGTTCTGTGCTTAACTTTTATTGCATCAACCGCATCTTAGGCAATTCTTAAGCTGTGTGTTTAGGGCACCCAAACGTTTCATAAATATGAAGGGTAGGAGTTCTCTAAGTCATAAAATCCCTAGAAAACATCTGCTCCTCAAGTACACGTACAGAAAGCCGTGCGTGGGATGACCGCTCTCCTCGAAGCTGTATAGGTTCCAGAAATTGGCTATAAATAATTTAATATTCAGCAAAACGATCAGAAACTCCGTAAATTTATTCTTATTACGCTCTACTATTTTTATAGTAATACGATTTAGACTGTTTTGTTTGAATAAACCAAGTTTCCTCCTAAATGTTACTATCCGCTTCAAAAAATCGGAACGGGAAAATGTTGGATAAAGGTAACTCTTTACATATTTCCACGAGTTATACTTAAGAACGACCGCTTCGGTACATATTGGCTATCATCAAACGAATATGTTATACTCAAAAATACTAATGGGGAAATTTAATTTTTTGATATGCTATAAATGCTACCTTAATTTTCACACTTTCCTATCATGAATATCCAAACAGTAAAGCCTTTTATAATTTATTTCGATTTCTCAGTAATAATTACCAGTTAAAAATAATTAAAGGAACTCGAAGGCAAGAGAAAAACATATTATTTGTTATATTCGTGGTTTTCCTCAGAAATACCGAAGTCTGAAATTCACATTTCATGCGTTATAATCTATTATATTTGATAAATAAACATTCTTACGTAATACCTTTTCCGCTGAAATTACTCGACCAAAAGGATATATGAATAGGGAGCACATTAAACTTAAAACATCGCTACGATGAAATCTGTTATGCAAGTGATATAATAACAGAGGTGCCCTAACACCAGTCGTGCAAAACCGGGAAACTTTAAAGAGAAAATATCCGGAACCATCAGGACACAACCAGAAATTTACGGGACGGATCCTGAATTATTTGAAATACATGATATTTTAAATTTATACATCCAAAGATGTTTGAAATATTTCCAGGATAGTAGTAGAATTGAAGAAACAGAATATTAATTGGGTAGACGGAAATTCTACGGGTTTTTTAAAGAAATTATCACAAAATGAAAGACAGGTTTTCAGTTGAAAACCATTGGTAAATGGATTTATGGATTAATAACATTCATATTACGTTAATTGATGAGCACACAGGTAAATGATAATATCTCAGATGATTAATGTAAACCGAGAATTAGCGGATGGTTCCAAAATAAACGGGAGATAACAAAAATGATTTTTGGGACACAGAGATAATGACTAAAATCCGGACAAATCCCTGAAAACCGAGAAATCAGGACACCCTAGTATTAACATAAGTTTCTCTCTCAATAAATCAGGAAGGGATGCATAAAATCAACTTTACTTAGAACCATCTGTGAATGCAATGGCTAACGCTTTCTCGCTTGTGATTGTTCAGTCATTTTTTCAGGTAACAAGAATCGAAAGGGAGGAAAAGTTGCGTGCGTTATCAAGCGAAGGGAAAATCCCGCCGTGCAAATAGAAGGCTGGACATTCGATTGATGCTGACAAAAGAAACAACGTCTCTCGGAGACTCTCATGAATCACTCGAGACCCCCAGCGGTGCTCACTCCTCCCTTTGAGCACCACTTGCGTACCCTGAAGCACCCTGTAATCTCTCAATATTCCCCCATGGCGACTTTTCACAGAATGTATCGACCCTAACGGAAACTCTCCCAAAAGGATTAGACCGCAAATTCTTATTTTCTTTCCGACGGCCGAAAACAACGCGATAAATATTTTAGTCTCTATTCTGCTCAACAAGAAGTTTTACAGAATTATTTTAATACTATGTGACCACTACTGCTATGCTATGTTGATGAAAAAATTGAACTGTATGTTTACAATCAATACAAAGAAGGTTTATTTACTACCCGGAAAGAGTAGGATGTGGGTTCGAGTCTAGGTCATGTCGATATTTTTCACTTCTGTTCCCACTTCTTTGGTTTCGAGCTGCACCCATGATAGTTTTAATACCCCTCTCTCGCCCTTATCCATTGCGAAGAACTAAGCTAAGAAGAAATAATTTATGTATTTACTCTACAATTTGTTGATTGGATCTTTTCAGTAGGGAGTTCATCTTGGGTTGACTTTACGAGACAAAAAACTCATTTCGCACACGAGTAGATATCGAAATTCCCTTGGATAACCTAATTTTTAATAAACTTCATTTGTTTTTTGTCATAATTTTCTGAATTTATCAGAGTAAGTCAAAAATACAATATTTCAGTAAGGAATAATACTTGTAAGCTCCAGCGCAATCTACATTTAATCATATATAAACATGCAATCATACAATCTACGTGCAGTAATACACGAGAGATCTAAATGATAATATACAGGTTTAGTTTGAGATCTTTAAATCGCTTCTTACACATCACCTTCTCGAATTAAATTAATCAATAAACAGCTTTTAGGAATATGAAAAGAAGACAGGGCAAAAGAGGGAATATTTTAGCGAGTTTACAAAAAATCATACGTCTGCACTTAGGGAAAAGTAAAAATCCGGCAGGGGAACACCCACGAGAATATCCTACCTACCGTTGCAGCTAAAATTTAAACGAAGAAAATAGTGGAAAATAAAGAAATGAAACCGTCAGGAACGAGCCAGAAAAAGGCGATATAATGGACAAGAATGATGTTGACATTATGGTATGTATAGATAAAAATTATTCCAATGCTTTGGAATTCTTCCTTATGAGGAATTTCTGACGATCCTCATCAAAACTCTTTTCATTTATAAGACTGAGTAAGTCTTAGGTGGTATACGAGTGGCGTTTTAAAATTATCTTTAACATCCCAGTACTAACGGAATGAAACACTTCTTTAACCTTGCAATATTTCCAATAACATACGATGTATAAATTGAGATTATAGTAATATGAATAAAACTATAGTAGTATAATAACATAAATAAAAATATAATACATAGAAATTGTTTTATAGAAAATTTTTGCCTATGCTCAAAAATAAAATTTTTGACGAAATTTCAATCGAAACAGATTTGAAAAGCATAACGTCCTGCGGCTCCGCGAATATACCAGCTCACATTGGCGGGAGTGAAGAAGGCCTGGGTAAATCATGACAGGTTGTTTGCGGCCTTTCATTAGCGCAGCGCCGCCTTTTTGCAGTTTTAAAGAGCGGCGGAGTCAAACAATGCCCTCTGTTTGATTCTCGAGTGCCAATCCGGCTGCGCATTTACTTTCGACCCACACCTGCCGATCCTTTCCCCGGTACCGTGTTGTACTCGCCGCGTAGTAGGACTTCGAGTTCACGGAGGGTTGGGAGAGGAGCGATCTATCAATGGTAAAAGAGGTCTCCGAGGTGAAAGAAGGTATCCGATTCAGGCATTCACCAATTACTACTCAGAATAGGTTATAGCACCCTATAGCTCAATGCCGAAGGAACAAGAGAAAATAGCTATTCGTGTACTCCAACGGCTATCTTTCCTCCAAAAAGTATCCTTTTTTGGAATAGGACATTTTCTGTGGAAGGTAATACGGAAATCAAAGACTGAGAATAGCTCTTAACGTACTTACTCTGATGATACTTTCATTATTTATGTCAAATAATATTTATTTATAGTATAAGTATAGTAAACATTATAGTTTTATACGTCCATGAATAGATTAATCAACTAATTATAAGTACATAAAATCAATCTACTTATTACGACTTCAATTTCCTTATAGCAGCCCTAAGTTCCATAAATAGCATCCAAAGAAACAGACCAATCCGATGTTTAGTAGTAATACTGCATGTTTAGTAGTAATACTGAACACATATTTAAAATAAATCTGTGTTCCGTAATGTCTTTCCACAATATCTCGGCCGCATCGATAGATTATATTAGTAGTAATAATTTATAATAAACATCAAGTTCGAAGTATTAGTTATCAAACACAACGAAGTAATTTTTTTATAATTTTATGATTATATTATCAATTTCATATCTTAAAATTTTATGAGAAATGAGAATTACTTTTGTAATAGGATATGTTTAGATAATATTTAGATACATTATACGTTTTAAGTACTATGAGGAGTTAATATATATTCAACAGATGAGGGTTTGAGGACGTACAAGTCATAGCCGCAGCAAACGATAAGGATATTGTATGTACTTCTACAGAAATCTTATCATTTGTTTCGATGGCTCATTACAATCATCAAGTGGGTACGGGTAAGTCACATCTGAAAAATGTGAAAATTTTGTAGCTCAAAATTACAAATGATAAGGAACTGATGACGACGATCAATTGCCTGGACCGGAGGTGTTTGAATGAAAAATATCCTGTAGATGAAGTACAATACCCTTATCATTTGTTGTTAATAAATATGTAGTCCAAGTAAGGTGGAGCGGGCGACGACAACAGCCAAGATATCACCAGAAAAGCATACAGCCTCCCATCTGAAAATTATTTCCCCCCAAGACATTTCGCTCTCCCCGGCGGGATTAATAACAACAGCATCCAGAGTCACGTTCTTGCGAGGTGGCGTTACTCCCCTGCCTTTAACGAGCGCGTCGCCAGAGAGAGGGTGACTCCCCACGGTTAATGCCGCTGCCATTGCAGGGGGCAGATGCTGCGACTCCCGAGGGGCGCTTACAAGGGGTAGGGGATCTTTTGTGCCTCCCAAAGGCTCCCCTATCCACCCTTTTTACGGCGTCTGCCGTTTCGGCCTCAACTTTTATAATTCGCCGAGACGATGCTTTTCCGAAATATACCAGTAACTTTTAAGAAGCATTACGAAGAGTAGATAAAAATTTAACGAGGTCCGTTTCCCTTCTGTTTGTAGTTAAAGTATGGAAAAGCTAACTCAGTACGAAATGGTGAGATTGTGAAGTAATTCCTTTAATATCAACCCGCCTATCGAAGTTATGATGGCATTGCTTGGTTTGGATTAATAAAATTATAATGCTAAATTGGTTGATAAGAACTAAATGAACATACAAAGAGCTCTGTTTTGCTTTTGTTCATCGTATAAGAATAAAAAAAACTTAGTGCGGAAGATTCAGATTGCAAAGGAATGGTATATCTTTGATATTAGCTCACCTGTCGAAGTTGTGTAATTGCTTTATAGCTAATTCGTAAGAATGCGCATATCCGGATAAAGAAGATCATTAATATAATGTTTAGCTTCGTTTATACATAAACTGTTATATCAGCCGATCCTTCCAACGTATGACAACAACAGAGATATAATATGCATATCTCAGAGAAATAAAGTATTTGGAGATATGTATCTAAAGGCATATATTGGTTTCTTCTTTGACTGATTAAATTATATGATACCGCGTCCAAAAAGGGTTTACTTTTAGAGAAAAATGTTCCCTTGACACAAATATAATTCACGTAATATTCGAAGATAAACAGAAGTGAAAATATTTTTCACCTATCTTTATGTTTTCAAGGCGCACGCTTCCTTGTGCTACGTTAAATTTAATTACGTCATCTTTGCATAAAATTGTTGAGATTCTAGTAATTACAAATGTTAGTGTTATGTTTATCTGACACATTAGCTCACTTTTACTTTAATTGTACGGTGAACTTTTATCGTAACATATGCAGAATTCCCGGATTATTGCGTAAAATTAATGAGCAGCCGTTCCTATCCCTAAAAGTAGAAACAAATACGACACGAGTTAAATAGGAAGGGGTCAAGCCGTTGTAGACACACCTCGCCTTTTCTGTGGCCTAATTTTCTTTTAATATCCCGAACGATTCTTCGCCCGACGAATGTACCCCATGCTTATCACCGATCCGTTGTGTAACCGCTCCGTAAGTGCACTTCGATGAATTTCAACACCTCTGCGAGGAGGGTTTGCTACTCGGAATTATAAATTCTAATTCCGCTGCAGACGCGCCCGTTAGAGAGAGCGCTGCGATCGCCCGGATAAGCACTCAAAATGATTGGACACAATAAAGTTGCGCAATCCCTGGAAAAGGAAGATAAATGGACGCTTGAGAGTTTGCCGTGAAGTTCGCAGGGGAGGGTGACTGGACCCCAGGGTACGTCTCCCAAAGGGGCGGGAGGAGTGTCACACCTGGAGTGCCCCGAGTTAAAGCCCTCGCCAAAAGGGGGAATGAGCGGGGGGTCCAATGAGGAGCTCAGTCAGCTGCAGTAGGCCGAGCGGTGGTGACGCGTGCTGCGGAGGCTATTCGAGTGTGGGTCGGAAGTGTAATCAACAGTGTTCGAGGAAAATCAGTTACGTTGGACCTGAATGGGCTCTCGGGAATCTTAAGGTGAGTGGAGGATTTGAGAATGACTTGAGGATTGCTAGGGTTGCAGTCGCGGTTCGATGTTTGGTAATCAGTGAAGATTACAGTGTTCTCTACATGGGATGTGATTCATTGTGCGTATAGTTTGCCGAAGTTGAGATTTTAACATCATTCAATTAGCGCTTACAATGAATGAAACTTACGCTTACGTTTGGGAAGGACGTACGGAATGAATGGTTTGAAGAAGAAATTCTTACAAGGGGAGGGCATGTCCTGCATTAGCTGCACCTCAGATCTGGTTGAAATTTGGTAGGGAGATATTTCACAATGAGACATTTTCGTATCGCCCTCCTTTTGGGAGTAGAAAATCTATGGTTTATCCAAAAAAACAGTGTTATATTCCTCGTGCATGCATTAATAATCACCGGCCGTGGTGGCGGAGTGGTTAACGTGCTAGCGTGTTAACGCTCCAACCTCACGGTCCCGGGTTCGAATCCCGGCTAATCGGATTTTTCTGGTTAGGGAATGGTTGTCTGTGTATGTGTGAGAGATATTAATTAAAAAGTGCAAAAAAAGGAATAAAAATAATAAAAAGGGGTTAATTGGAAGAATAGACTTCCTAGGCTAAAATTCGCCCAAAAAATAAGACGACATTATTATTATTATTAAATCCTACAGTGGTAGGACAGTTATCAGTCAACTGATAGCCCACTTGTTAAGCTGCTTGCCACCGGCGGGAAGGCTCCCGTGTTCGATCTAGTTCGACCCCTACTTGTTGCCTCTTTTCTGTTTTTAATTTCATATTTTTCTTCAAATTTCACGCAAAGCAATTTCAACAAGATCTGTGTTGCAGCTACTGTGTTTTCCCCTTGTTAGATTTATGTGCGTGAGGACGTAAGTGATCTTAAAGGAAGAGGAAGAGTGAGGACAAGGTAACTGATAATTCTGTATCTGAAGCTTTAGGGGCATCGCATACAGTTTCAAGGATACTAGGAATTGTAAGAATAGATGTATGCATGTCTAACGTGGATAAATTATTGAAGAACAAAAGCGAATGAGGGAGTCTTTCATGAAGGAGAGCATTAACTTTCTAATTCCGAAAGAGAATAGCTTCGTAAAATTTCACTTTAAAGTGTAATTTTACCAATAGCTTGATTTATGCATAGTTTTTTGTATACATGTGCGCACATGTATGTATATACAAAGTACGTATCTATCTATTACGGAGTGATGCGAAGACCAACATCAAATAATCCCCTAGATATCTCGAACTTTATCATTCCCCTAATCAAATCCACAGGGAAAAATCAGCTCCATTTGTTTATTTACGGGGAAGGTGACTGATGTCAAATATCTTCATACTTTTGTCTCACTTTTTGAAACGAAAATCATGACTAAGAAGCAGTAGTCGTCAACAAGTGGCGTTTTAAAAAACTTTTTATTCTTTTGGGGATATAGCCTTTCCCATAGTCAACCGCTATCAATTGAAATGTTATCGGAAAAAGTTTGTGTGGAACTATGAAAATAGTATTTAGCATGTACATGCACGTCCTTTATAGAAAGTTGAATGGATTGATGGAAGGAAATAAAGTAAAGATGGAAATCCATTCAAAACCGAGGGTAGTCTCACAGTCTTAGCCAATACAGGAATTAGTGATTGGATAGCTATAATGGATCAAAAGTTCGACATTAAGAAAGAGGGATATCAAATGATGGATGCTTTCAAGATATTAGTATATCCTGGATTGAAAGAAATAACTGATTGAGTAAAATCTAATGAGAAAATAGTAAAGATATTAGAGAGATTTTATTGAAAAAATAAGGTAAAAATTAGTGGGTAGGATACATAATTAGAGGAAGTATTGGAATACGAAAGAAGGGAACAAGAATGGAGATGCTAGGGAAAGCTAGAGAAGAAGCCAAAAACATACAAACAAATTATTTTGGAAAATAAATTACAGTTGTTAATTAGTAATTTTTAAGATATAATTAAATACCCCTGAGTATAAGATTGAGTGTGATTCTTATGATTTCATCTCATTATTTAAAACTCAGTAATACATAGAGGCTGATTAAAGTGAACCATCATAGTAGTAAATATTCAGCTTATATATTCATTAAGAAATTTTAATTTTAATTCCAGGACTGTTATTTATGTGGACTTTGAGCAAAACATTATAAAACTTCGTTTCAACATGGAAATATGTATCACAAACATGGAGAATTAATATTAAAGTTAATGGATGGAAAATTTAGTATTAGAATGTAGGGGAAGTAACTTCTGTCATGAAGAAAATTTAGAAAATGTTCAGGCAATAGTTTTTTTTTCAAATGTCAAACTTCCTCTAACTCCCACAAAAATATTTATTGCCACTGGTTTCAAACAAATTTTTCATAAATATAAGGATTTTATAATATAATTTATATTGATGATGAATATTTATATATACAATATACTGTTGATGAATGAAATTGTTTGAAACTGGTCACAATAGATATATTTCCTGTAGGACTAGCAAAGGGTTATTGTTACTATGCTTCCTATTTTTTTAATCAAAAAAGATGAAATATTTTAAGAGAGAGATAGTGGATCTGATGTAACTAAAACATAATGCAAATTCTAAAAGGATGAGAGGTAGACTCTTCATTTATAATTTATTTACCTACCTTCTTATTTTAAAGGTAAGAATGTGAAAATACATTCCATGTTGCAATTGCTATAAATTGTGATGTGGTGCCTTCAGTGGATAATACTGCTACAGTCATCTCTTAGATAAACCACATATTTTCGATTTTAATCTCCTTTACAAATTAATTTGTTCAAATCTTATCAAGATAACTAAAGCAAAAAGCTATCTCATACAGAATACTCAGATGTTTTACCAATCTTTTAACATGAAAAGTTTCTAATCAAGTGTATATGGTATGAATTGATGAAGTTTTCATAAAGAATGGACCATAGGAAAATGATAAAGGAAGTTAGAATGAGTCCTTGCATATAATGGTGAATAAGTTACCAGTTATATATTTGTTAAATATTTGGTAATGAATGTAACCATCAACAAAAGAAAACACTGGTGTAACACTATTCATATCATGCACAGTCTAAGGTTCCCCCATATTTATCAAATGACTTGAAATTATCTTACAACATAAGATATTGAAATCAGTTATTTCAAGCATTTTATTTATATTTTTTTATTAAAAAGGACAATCCAAAGATGTACATTCAACCTTAATGCTACTTGATGCATTTTCTGTTATTTTTATAAAATTTTTCAAAGGAATGGTCATAGAGAAATTTCTTCCAACTCCCAAGCATTTTCTTATCATTTTATGTAAAGAATCTGTCTGATAACCAGCATTATGCTTCATATTAAATTAGCATAACATCATAAGTAAAAATTATATTTATTTTATCTAGAATAAAAGAGGAGACTCATGTCTGGCGAATGTTATTCTTCTTTAGTCTTCAGTTTACCATCACTTTGGTATTTAGATATATATGAATGACTTCTTCCTAAAATAAGGTCATCATTTCTTTTTCACAGAACTATTGATGGTGTAAGTATAAGCAAGATTGATTGGAAATGAATAGGAGATAGAAGAGCATCATGTCTCCACAGTTTTGCAATGGAGGGAAATTTCCTCGGAAGTCATTTCCTTTTTGGAACTACTTGACCTTCTTTGCTCTTTTGTCGCTGCTATGCTTCTTTGGATGGACCTATGCCAAACCTCAACCATACTATTATGAAGAAGGAATGAATCGGAGTAAGGACTAAAATGATTCATAACTCTTATCAATAAAATCTCTGACCTTTTCAAGTAATTAAGCATGCTAGGTTTTTAGTCAGTAGAATATTTATTAAATGTGTTTTACAGTTTTTGCTCTTTGTCCTTTTAATGCTCAAATTCTCAAGTGTTTGTAGATCTCAAGGCTCTAGAAAATATTACATTTTTATATCCTTGAACCGGAATGGTGAATTTTGAATGCCTCAAATTGTCCAATTATGATAACAAGCAAATGTATTATTTTACCATTTTATTTTTCCTTGTTCATTGCTTGTGCATATAGGCTTCATCAAAACAGCACAGCTGTTTCAAAGGATAAATTGCATTAGATTGTCAGCTCAAGGACTAAAACATTTTCCTTTACTGATATAAGTTCTTTGCTAGACAGTTAATCATAAGGGCTCATCTCAGACAGATCTAGGAATTTCCAAACCTATTTATAGTTTAAAAAACCTTATTTTAAATTAAAAAATATCTGGATGATAAACAATAATTTTCATCTAAAACTTTTTGTTATAGAATGCACATTGATGATGTTTTGTCTTTCTCTCTCTTAAGACAAGTGATGTATATATAAAATGAAGATCTTAAGAATGTTCTTACTTCTCCTTTTTAGTATGAATTTCAATAGTCACATCTCAAGCGATTAGTTGAATTTTTCTTTCATTATCTCTCAATATTGGCAAACAAAAAACATCAACATCATAAAGAAACTATTCAAATGTCACTCTCAATGTAATAATACATTAAAGTGTTAGCTATTTAATGAAAAAATAATCATATGAAAAGCAACAATAGCCTTAAGTTAAATATTTTAATCTATCATTAAACTCTATTCCTTATTTCCAGAAATAACATGCTACACATGTGCAAACATTTCCAACAATGATGACTGTAATCGTTATGCAATTGATAGACCTTGTCCAGCAGGTAATATATTTTGATGTATTAGGTATATATTTAAGCTGGTAATGCCTAGTTTTTTAATAAAAAAATTGTATCAAGCTCCAAAAAATCCTTGAATTATAATCACATTCCAGGATAACCTTTTACAAATGGTTCTACTATGATTCAAATATATAAATTGAATATCTAACTCCAGAATTGGAATTAATAAGAGATTTTCTTATTCTGTAATTTATGCTCTAAAATACATATCTATATTTATCTCCTACATTTCCTAATAGGCAAGCAATTCTGCATGACTTTGCATGTAATGGAGGCAATGGATGAAGATAGAAGTATTTTGGTAAACAAACGCTGTGCTTCCCTGGATGAATGTTTGGGTGGCCCGACTGGATGTATCAGTGCATATGAACACACTGTAAGTATTTTCAAATAATATTCTGTCTTTAAATTCTCTTCTTCCCCCTCTGATCTCTCCCCAAACCCCTCAATTTCACTACCACACTGAATACATTCCATTTTTATCACTAATTGAAGATTTCTAGTTTCTAGTCTACTACTTTGTTAGTAGTAATTTCTTGAAACATAAATGTATTTAGTATGCCAATGTTTACACTGAGTTTGAGAATCCATGACAGACATTGGATTGCAATCAATTGCTGTCATGCTTACAATAAATTTCATAATTTGTAAATTAAGTGTGTGTTACTTCAGCCAAGAAAATTGTAATGAAGTACCTATGTTTTAAACCTTAAAAAAATAAAGATGAACAACATTATTAGTCCCGATCTGACAATTTTTTTATCTTTTACAGAAATGTATATCCTGCTGTGACTACTCTTATTGCAATGATTATGTTCCAATCAATGAAACAGATGCCATATTCCAGAGGTCTACTTCTAGTGGTACCAAATCATTACACATGAATCTCAATATTTCTCTCATGATCTCATCTTTGGTACTTTCCAGCATTATAATTCTTGTATTTAACCCCTGTGCATTAAGTCATCTCTTCTTTCAATGAATATATATCATCCATCTATAACATACTGTTTTATTTTCTTCTACATCATCACACTAATAATATAAATATCACTTATAACCATATTCAAATTTTTCCTTCCTCATTGAGCTGATTTCTTGATTCACAAGAAGAAGCAAATGTCATCAGTATCTCAATTCTATCTTTCATTCCAGCTTATAACAATTGCTATAGCAAATACGCATGGCAACGTATACATTTATAGATATCAACAATTATCTCAATGCAATTACATTCACCAAATATCCTCTGAATCTGTTCTGTAAGTAGAATAATTTCAATGCATATTTATAATACCTAGCATTCGAAAACTTAATATCGCCGCAAACTCTTACTGCATGGTAATATTTACTTTCCCATTTGTATGGTTATTGTGATTGTATGTAGAAGGAGCAATTTACTACCAGAAAATTATTCAGAGGGTCTTTGTATGGCTAAAAATAGAATGATTTACAATGTGATAGCCTGTGGAAGGCTTATGAGTAATTGCTGATGACACATTCATAGAAATTTTAGCAATGTATATTTTGCAAGTTAAATTTAGGTATTCCATAATAACTTCTCCAGTGAAAAAAGTAAGTGTACCTGCTAATGGTTTTGGTATTCATTTGCTATTTAAAATTGCCTTTGTTATCCAACCAAGAAGATTGTCTATATCCTGGTAAGTTAAAAACATTTTTAATGCTAACCTCTGATTGAAGCTGCAGATAGCGTTAAATCCAGGTAGCAAAAAGTCGATGAGGAGTTAATATTCACACTGTGATCTCTAGATATCTAACTAACTCCAATGCATGTTAGACTTACCGTATTTGACGGCATATAAGACGCACCTTTTTTCCTAAATTATGTCTCGAAACATTTCCCTGCGTCTTATATGTGAAGGTTCAACCTCCATAGGTTAACTCTCAATACTGAATGCTATTTTTGGCCCAGATGGTCTATACTACCTATTTCGGCTCCATTACATCAATTATACTCTGATTATCACTTTGGTATTACTTATTATGAACTTCCAACATGTAGTTAGAAAATGAACATTGGGCGGATTTGGACTATTTTAGCGCGATCTGGTAGCGGTATCGCGATATTTTCAGGTTTGGATATCGCAACCCTGCTGATCATAACAAAACAGTGTGTCCTCTTCTTGCTGAGTAAAACTATTTGTTTAAAAAAACACCCTCGGAAGTATGACTACAGGAAATAATAGAGTAAACTGCACTATTCATCATAAACTATGAGTGTTAAATTACGCTAAAGTGCATGGAAACAGAGCTGCAGTAAGGCATTTTGGTCCACCACCTACCGAAAAATGATACGTAGGTACTTGACGACTGCAGGAAGATCAATTGAAGACTGCTAAAAAACATAATCATATGTTTTCCCCGAATCTGTCATAATAAATATTGTTTCTGCTTTATTTTGTATTTTGTTCGATTGCTTGCCGTTCAATTATTGAAATATATAATGTCGAAATAGCTTCCGTTTGTTAAATTTTCTTAATACTAAATATCTTTGGTAATTGCATTTAATATTTGGCTTTTTGACATTATTTCTTTGATTGCGTTAATATTTGGCTTTTACGAAACGTGACAACTAAAAGAAACAACATTTTAAGTTATTGTGGTACCGCGCTTTCGTATGGACTATCAAAACTTTTTTTTCCTTGTGAGTGGCCAACTTAATGAGGGTGCGTCTTATATGCCGGTGCGTCTTATATGCCGTCAAATACGGTAATTATAGAAGAAGATGATGAAGTTTACATGTTTCCAAGTCAACTCTTGACACTTTAAAGTAAAAGTATTGTGTTATACCATAGATTTATTGCTTGTCTTGATGGAAAGAATGTCAAATTCATATTAAAAAGTGCCATTATGCATTATTTTGGGATAATCATTTTTCTAAATGATTTTAGTTCAATTATTTTTTGTTAATGAGTCAAGGTTTTGTTAAATAGATATCAAGAATCTGTAAATAATAGTTACACAGTGAAATATGGTGAAATTATACATTTTATATGCTCCTTTACATCATGTTCTAGCTCAGCAGCTAGAAAAGTAGAGAATTTATTTACTTAAATTAAGTTTCTCGTTTTCTAATTCCAATCATCCCAAACATTCAGCCTCTTCTCCACTGATGCTTTCCAAGGTCCATCCTGAGAATGAAAATATCCTTAATTAATGCAAATGTTGATATATCTTTATTATAGTTGCATCTTCATTTACATTTCTTTTCATAACATCAAAACTGTAACCATAACTCAACCTAAAATACCAAATGAAAGATGATATAAAATTTTAAACAAATCTATTAATTATCTCTGTATTAATTAGTTCTAGAGTAAAATCCCAGTCATTAACATGGAAGAAAAATCTGTTGGTTATAAAAGTGGTTGTTTCATAAGGCAATCTTGCCAAAATTGTTCATTTATTACTAAGAACCCATCAGTTAATAAAGAAAATTTTTATTTCTCCTTGAGAAATGTCATGCGATTAAAACATGCAATCGATTCATTACATTTTCTTATACTTACAACAACTTCTATGGTTAGATTGTACCAGTTTTTAGCTTCATAATCCAAATTCTGGGTTACCACAAAAGCTAGCATTTTATTGCAACCTTCTCCTTGCCTGTCTTGTGTAGAGAATAGACCTGTTGGAACTCCCTGTGAATGCATTCAAATCAGTATGAATTACAATGTATATTAATTAATTCTGCAAACATTTTTACAAATAATGCCTTTACTAAACTTGCTCATTGGATCTTAAACAAAAATTCAATAATGAATGGTTTTCAATATAGATACCAGGTCTCTCAAGAACTTAATTTTGGTTTTAAATAATTGAAAAATAATGGATTACTTAGAATGGACTGAAATTCATGGGTGATTGGTGAAACATTTTATTGGGAGTTGATAAAATCTTAATTGTGAATGGCTGAACACTGATTTTGGTGATCAATTAATATTTCTTTAATTTATCATTCATTTGAGGAGATCATTATATGTTTGCATCCCCACAGTAAAGAAAGGTGGTCATATCATAGTGTAATTTCCTATTCAACCAGCAAGTTCATATCAGTTATTCTCAAGTAATCAAAAGCCATTTGGTTTATTACATGAACTACAATAGCTATTCCATTAATGTACTTATGGTTTTAATTAATGGAAAATCCTTTACTGTACTTACTGAATCATAAATTTTAATCTCAAAGTCGGTGCAGGAAACATCTTTGTCGTCTACTTTAATGATGAAGTCTGAATCACCGTGCCAGTTTTCCTAAAAAGAGAGATTCTTGCAATTACCAAAATAAAGCATTTATGGCTACAACATTAAATAAACATCAATTCCTGATTGATGTTTATATGCAATGAAATGTCAATATAGCAACATGCAATATTATTAGTTTAGCTGTATCATTTTGAAGGCATTCCTCATCTTTTACATTGGATAACGAAAGAATATATTTCAAAACTTGTACTTATTACTTTCAATCCTATTGCTTGCACCAAGATAACAAATATTTTTTTAATAGAACACCATTTTAATGAAATGATTGATTTGCTAGTCTGCCTTTGCTAGAAATGGAGACACTTTCTGCTTCAAATATGTTGCTGTAGATGGAAACAATTGGTGTTAAATTGAATATAAATTAATCTTATTTAGAGTTTAAATGTTTCAATAAAAAAATATGTAGCAATGATAGTATTGCTGCAGATTCACTTGGAAAAATAATTCTCTGGACTGAATCTAGAATATAGTAGATAAAAGAACTTCATATTTGTCTTTTCAAATTAGTACTTTATTAGTTTATGTACCCACTTATATATTAGTAAGACATCTTGAGGAATTATTGTTTAACCAACTTTTAAGGACTTCTCCTATAAAGTTTGTTTGATTGATTAAACAATGTGAATGAATATGTTTGTGCTGTTTAATGCCAGAATTTCTCTAATATTCTTTTAGATTTTGAGGAATACGTAATAGTAATTCCCTACAGATTTTGATTTCTATAAAATTAATAATTTTTCCCAGTGAGCTGCTTCACATTTTGGTTGATATTTTACCAAGGGTAAGTGTAATCTCCACATTGTATTCTTTCATTGATTGAATAAAAATTAATCAGTGATAATGAGTAACGTATGGATAATTTCTTTACTGGAAAAGTAAAATGCTGATTTTACTACCTACCTACCTATTTTACTGATACCTACTTATCTTATAAATTAAAAAATCTGATGTGGCCAGCACATGACTTTCTCCATATATAAGATGTAAATATTTATCTACGACAGTATTTTCGAACTCTGTATTCCATCTAAACTTTGAAGATGAGTGATTAATTTATATCATATTATATATTACGTCACAAACATTTTCAATAATGTTTTTCGGGACATGCTCGATGAAAAACCATGAAATGGCTATTAGCCCACAGCGCCCAGAGCGCTCATGAAGTACATAATCGGTAACTTCCAGTTTATCAGTATTTCATGAATATCTCCTAAAAAATCAGTGATACAAAAATATGTTTCATACAAAAGTTATGGTAAATAAAATTTTCTAAAACTATTATAAATAATAGTATATACCTAAATATCATATTTATGGAGATATTTTGAAAACCGGGAATGAGCTTTGAAGAATGAAGCTCGACTTTAGGTTAACCGATTTACTCCAAAAACTAATCAACTCTAAAAAAACTAACCAAAGTACTATATATGAAATTTGGTGTTGATACAATGAACAGTTTTTATGTTAGAGCGCCCACAAAGTACATAACAGCTACTGACGGTTTATCGGTATTTCACGAATAACTCCTAATTAACCGGTGATACAAAAATATGTTAAATACAAAAGTTATAGTAAAACACATTATCTAAAACTTTTATAAGGGAAAAATAATCCTATATATCATATTTATGGAGATATTTTGAAAACCGGAAATGAGCTTTAATGAATGAACCTCGACTTCCGGTCAACCGATTTACTCCAAAAATTAATCAACTCTGACAGCACACACCACAGTATTATAAACGAAGTTTGGTATTGATACAACTAATAGTTTTCACGTTATAGCGCCCACAAACACACACACACACACACACACACACACATACACACAGACATCATTCCGAAAATAGTCAAAACGTGTTCTAGGGACCCCAAAACATGTATATCCGTTGAAATCTCGAAGTCGAATTTTTCCATGAAAACAATACTTTCTCTATACTTCGTATATGGAAAAAGTAAAAATTATATTGTATTTTGAGGTTGAGCTAGAATTGCAAAATATGACTTTATCACCAACTATGGTACATGCATGCATTTAAGTTGTATTTTTATTGTAATTTTGGTCTGACCTTAGGATAAAAAACATTCTTTTTAGAAACATTATTATAAAATTATGTAAAAGTGATCCTTTTGGAAGAATGGTTACAAATATCTTTGTTTTAAGTTTTGAAGAATACTACATCCACATTTTTTATATTTTGATAATTATCATTGATATGGAATATTCAAATTCCCTCAATACTCACATAAACACTCCAGAACTCGGGATAAATGTTGATGGTGGCAGGATTATCATTCACATCAACTAAATCAGTTACAACAGTTGAATATTCATTTCCTATGGTGACAATAATAATCCCAGTCTTATAAGGTGTTGTTTCATAATCTTGTTTATTGTTGATAACAATCACCCATTTTCCATGAAGTTTTTCCACAGCTGCACCCAAAATGTTGTCTGAAGGGGTTGGATATACAGTCAGCTTTGGTTCGATGTCACCTATTTGTTAGAAGTTTTGAAATAAATCTTATGGATGATGTAGTACCATTAGTCATAACATTGAAAGATGATCATGGTGTTGGATAGAATTTTATGGTAGTGCCTACATTGGACTCAAGACATTTCATCTTAATGTATATAAACATTCTGTGGGTTTGTAAGTGTGTTTTTCTTGGATTGGAATCCACTCCGTATGCCTGATTTGTGTCAATCTTTGCATGAGTGTTCTTTGGGGTCAGAAAGAAAGTACTGTCACCCTTTAACTTTACAATTTTACTGGGTTTGAACAAAGATCGCTCAGATTAGTTTCCATAAGGAATACATGTAAACCTCAATTTTACCAGTTGAGAATTTACTTCTTTTGAAGAATTAAATTGGAAGGAAAAGTCTTACATAGTTTAGACAAACCAAAAGAATGGAAATAGAATGAAAATTCCTATTTTGGTTGAGGAATATTTGTTATAATCAAAATTTTCAATTGTTTTCACAAAACACGCTAAACATTTTCCAATCATTTTGAGGTTGTAAACAACCAGTTCCCCTGATAAAAATGCAATTGTGGAATCCACGCACATGTATTTTCGTGCATAGTAAGAATAGCTTGGTATTTTAGTTGTGTAAGGGTATTTACTCATTGCATGACCAACAACTTGATTTAATCTACTTCTAAATTTCCCATTGAGAATCAATCGACACTTCAGCCAGTATTACTATAAACAATAGAACTCACTAAGTTGAATGTAAGGGTATTCATAATCCATCACTCAAGGGTGCCTGGATTATTATGCACTGTGCATGTGCATCAAAAGTAACTTTACTATCTGTTGCAGATGATTTATTTCAAAGCTATGTTGTTCAAAAGTTGTTTGGAATGAAATTAGAATTTGAGTTGTCATTTTAAAATTTTAGTGTGATTTATTATGTAGTTAAGGTTCTCTATAGCTGTGCTACCCTACAGGTATTCCACAAAATATATAATGGTTATATACAGCTCACATTTGATATTACCTATATATGTTTATTTTTTATGACTTAGGCTATCCCTTAACAGGATTGTCATTAATAATTCCTAAATATTTTTTGTTTTGTTTATCAAAATGCTTTTGAGCTCTTGGTATGAAGTATGATACCAATGAGTTTGATCTTTTTCTTACTTTGACTTTTTGATCTTTGTCTGACATTAATTTGTACACTTTATTTTCTCAGATAATTATTGTTTAGTTAAATTTACATTTAGATTTGTTAAACATTTCCAACTTATGCATTAAGTCTAAATTTTCTATTTGATATTTCTGACTTATGGTTATGAGGGACCTCTAATGTCAAGTTAATATGAAAGTGTGCTGCAAAGAATTAAATATTATTTATGAATTGCTGTCTAGTTAAAGCATGTGGAAGCAATAAATATTATTATTATTATTATTATTTGGCATTAATTCATGAAGTTTTAGAGAAAACTTCCTGGAAGACATTACCTACCTAACTTAGTTAGAAAAATATATTTTCATTCCTGCTTGAAAGGGATAAAAACATAAAAGCAAGGAGAAGCAAAACCTGACAGAGAGGAAGAGAAAATATTTTGTTTGAAAAAGCATGTATGATTATTTATGAAATGAAAGAAGTTTGCTGAGGAAAAATATGTCTGTTTGTATTTATTTTCATGCATCAATTCGTAAAGGTGATATTCTAAGTGATGAGAATTAAATCATAATCTTACCATTATAATTAATCTCAGCCAACAGTATCTGCCCATCAACTTCTTCGTAAATTGAAACTTTTGCGCCATTATCCCGCATTACAAATTCCTTCATACCGGGACCCAATACTTCAGGAGGGATAAACCTCGGTTCAGACCATTCTGTAATAAACCACAAATATATGAAAATATTTAT
Organism: Sympetrum striolatum; assembly: GCA_947579665.1. Classification (NCBI taxonomy): domain Eukaryota; kingdom Metazoa; phylum Arthropoda; class Insecta; order Odonata; family Libellulidae; genus Sympetrum; species Sympetrum striolatum. The sequence goes on along the minus strand of OX388351.1, from coordinate 48,054,908 downwards.
TATTAAATTTTCTTAATATCTTTTCGTTTTTAATGTTAATTAAAAATAGTGCTCTATGTTGTGCACCTTGCAATTCTGATTGTTTGCCTATGCTATACTTAAATCTTCTAATTTCATAAAATTATAATTTTATGGTGGATCATTGCCTGCTAACTGAAAGTGGATATGATTAGTGACATGTTTTGCCTTGGATTTTTTTAGACTATATTTATATTGTGTGATTTACGATATTATTGGTGTACCTGATTTATCAATTGTTACTAATTTCGTTTAATTTCAGAGAGGTGTGTATTCTTAACCCCTTTCCATTCTGAAATTTAGTTCAACTTGCAAATGTTTAACTAAAGTAAGAATAATAATATAACATGGTCGGCACTTGGACAACTATTGAGGGGTAAACAAAATATAGGTCGTAATGTAGTAATTCCCCATCGTCTCTTGGCAACCGTCGTAAACCTCCTTTGGTTAGTTATGTTCCGATCAGAGTGCAAACTGATTAGGAAGTGAGCGTATTTAATCAGGTGCGATTTTGATCGCGATGAAACGAGAGCTCAATGATGAAAACGAAATTTCGACCAGCTTATCTCTTTAGCACGATTGTATTCAAATATACGTCGTCATGGGGAATTGATGTATCGGCAATTATGGTTTGGACAGTAAAACCTGTCTAAGGCGGAAGAATTAATGACATTTCTGCATATGCGCAAGGTTTTTCACGGGAAAAGGCCATCTGTTATGCGGACGGAAATCTATAGGGTGTTGAAATGAAAAGGTCCTAAATGACACTGTGGGTGTAGTTGAAGTCTTAATCCAAATTAAACACCAGTGGCCTGTACAGAACCATCCCACTGTTTTCCGAGCCAAAGGATTCCATGTTCCCGGAATTCCTGTGGCTGTGACAAGAGTCGTAACAAGTCTTTTACTAATGTTCCTTCAACCTCGCTTTCGCGCAACTAGTATTCGAACCTGTGAAAGGTGAACAAAACTTTTCTTCCTACGAAATTTACCATTGGCTCTCTCTTCCATGCTAAATTACCATTTCGAACTAATTAACAAACAGCCAATCCTAAAATAAGGAATGCTCGGAAAAAAACGCCCGATATAGAAGACTTGATTTTGATCATTTACGTTTGAGGTCTCCATAGCCTAGCTCGCCTCAGGTGTTCCCACACTCCCCTAGCTAAGTATTCTTGCTTTGAATTATTCCGAAAATGGGTCACTTGTTTATAAAAAATGCGATTAAAATTCAATAAATTTTCCATATTTATTTTTTACACACAAATACCGTATTAAGTAAATGTTCATAGCTGTTAATAATAGGTTACTGTATTTGGTGTTAACGTGCCCAAAACGGAAAATCTTCTGTCCCTCGGGCTTCCATCTTAAAGAGGTTTTCACGGTAGTTTTTCAGGCATTCGTGCTAAAATATCATCTTCATCTACATCTACATCTACATTAATACCCTATAAGCCGCCTTTCGGCGTGTGGCAGGGGGTGTAAACACCAGTTGAATCTAAATTACTTCCTTATTCGATTATTGTCACGTATTGTTCGCGGAAAGAATGAATCTCTAAAACGATTCGTCCTAGCATCTATTTCTCTTAACTTACGGTCATTATCGGATCGACCGACGTTGCAGGGGGGTTGCATGATACCGATTGTATCTTCCGAAAATGTAGTTTCCCTGAATTTATTAAGCAATCGCAGCCTAGCTTTCAATCTCCTTTCTCTCAAGGATTCCCAACCTACGTCTGAGAGCATTTTTGTAACGCTTGCTTTTTTATCGTAGCATTTCTTAACAAAACGAACCGCTTTACGCTGCACTTTCTCGAGTTCGCGAGTACACGTTTCATCCGCCGGATCCCATATACTTGCCGCATATTCCAGAAGGGGTCTGACCAAGGTAAAATAACATCGCTCTCTCACCTTTTCGTCGCATTTACCGACAATACGCTTTACAAAGCCAACCCTTTTACTTGCTTTGCCGCAGATTTTTCGAATATGCGTGCTCCAATTTAAGTTAGTAGTAATGTTGATCCCGAGATATTTAACTGAATCTACTACTTTGATACTAATTCCATTAATTTTGTATGGGTGATTTGGACGCATTTTTTTCTTTTCGAAGAAATTAACTACGGAGCATTTACTTACGTTAATATCTAATTCCCATTTTTCGCACCACCTTTGGATGAGGACTAAATCGTTTGAGAGAGATGTCCGGTCTTCCTCGTTTGTTATTTCCCTATATATAACCGAGTCATCCGCAAATATCCTCACATTACTAACTATCTCGTCACTCAAGTCATTGATATAAATAAGGAAAAGAAGAGGTCCAATTACACTGCCTTGAGGTACGCCAGAGGTAACTTTGACTCTATTTGAGCTAACGCCATCCAGTACAACTTGTTGTTCCCTCTCGTAGAGAAAATCCTTAACCCAGTCGACTACTTCCTTGTTAATGCCCGCTAGTTTTAGTTTGTAAATTAGTTTGTAGTGGGGGACTCTATCGAATGCTTTTTTGAAATCTAGGAAAATAGCGTCCACTTGCTTTTTACTTTCGGCAGACTTTAAGATATCGTGTACAAATAGAGCAAGTTGGGTTTCACATGATCGGGACTTTCGAAAACCATGCTGGTTTGCGTCGAGGAATTCATTTCTATCTAAAAATCCCATGAGTGAGCTTACGACGATATGTTCCATTACCTTTCCGGACAGCGAAGTTAATGATATGGGTCTATAATTTCCTGGGTCCTCCTTTAATCCGCTTTTGTAAACAGGAGTAATATTAGCTAATTTCCAATCGGATGGGACCCTACCTTCATTTATCGATTTACAAAATATAATTTTGAGATTCACTTCACTTTAGGTGATCAGTTGAAATCAAGAGATAATTTCTACTAGACAACATACTTTACTAGATTAAGTTTCTTAGTTCCACGTTTATGTAAATTTTATCACCTTCCGTAAAAATATCTGAATTATTGTTTCTGGTCTTAATAAGCTCTCTCCCTTTATACATTATTAATCAAAGAATATCCTCAAAATTCCAGCGGCTTTAAAAATTTGGCTGCATGATATTCATTTTCTCGATTGTGAAATTTTCAGCGAAGATTTTAATAAAACGGTGAATCTTTCTGCAAAGAGTCATAGTTACATAGGTTATGGTCATTCTTTCCGCAATCTATTAGAGAAGCTAATAAGGTAGATTAGTTAGGAACGTTGATATTCTACACCCACTGTCTTAGCCACGGGCGGCTCGCTGTATGTACAAGGCACGGCACGGTATTCATCTAACGATCTAAAACTTATTTATTAGCATTGTCCTTTGTAATTTATCACCTTGTTTCCATTTATCATCCACAAACTTTTATTCAATAATTATTTACTACCGGTATTTAAGTGTGACTACCCTAACTTGAACTTGAACGGACCAGGTAAAAAAAATTAAATTATAGAAAAGTTCAAATTTAAAATGTTTCTTAGTAAAGGATACAAACGTATTGAATTGTACCTATCACTATCAGATATTTATTTTAAAATATTAGTTCATATAAATTGTTTCGTTTAAATTTCATATCGATATTAGAACAAAATTAATGTTGTAACAATTGAAAGCTCACGGTCTTTCACTTGATTTGAGTGTAGCGGGCATTTTAACGTTGCCTGGCTGGTATTTCGAAATGTTGTGTTCTTAAATTAATACTTCTTAGTCTTAAAAAGTTCAAATTGACCAAAACAAAATTCGAATCAATCTCGTTTTCATAAATCTTTTTACCAAACGAGGAAAATTTTCGAACTAAAGGCTATTTCGAATCATAGAAGTTAGAATTTCCGTATTCCGCTAGAATTACGAAAAGATTTTCACGACAAAAATAGTTCTCTGGTATATTAAAAAATATTCCTGATTTAAGAGTTGTTCACTTATTGAATTTCTTCATGTGCTAGGCAATCTTTATATTATAATGTATATGTACATTACCTTGCGCAAATACCGCTGATACGAAGAAAAAAGATGATAATAAGGATGTCACCAGCATTTTCGGTAGATGTGTGCTGTAGGAGGGAAAAGCATCATCAGTAAATATTTTTTTGGTAAAATTTATTCGTAAAATTAATTGTAATATCTTTCGCCTTGGTTTTACTTCGAATTGATTTAGATACGAACAAAATTGAATTACTCAATTGCCCATGAATTCTACCTGGAACCTATCTTTCAGTAAATTTCTTACTGAAATTATCCTAGTGTCTCTTTTTTCATCATAATATTTAACAAAACCATGGAAAAGAATTTTTGATAGAATATTTTGGCGTTTACGATCATGAACTATTTGAATTTGTATTATGCTGTATTTTTTATAAAATGACAAGTGATGAAATACCAAGTTATTTTATTTTATGAATAGAGAAGATGGTATTTTATGGTGTGTATAAAAATGTCCGATACATTGAATAATTTTCGCTATATATATATATACGATTTCTTCTTCACGTTTCTACATACCTACGTATGTACAAATATGAATATTGCTGAGCTAAATCTTTGTAGCATTTAGATGAATAATTATTAAAATAGTGCGTTTAGCTTTTCCAAACATTTCCTCCTAAGTCAAATTTGTATGATTCAAATACCCATCATAAACCACTCAATTAACTCAGCCTGCATGACTAAAGTATCGCCGTTGAAATTTACTTTTAATATAATCTACTTTGCCGCAATTGTGGGACACGTTGAAGACCATTTATTTTATCTGAATTGTAAAATATGATTGAGACAGTAAAGAGCAGCTAATAAAAGAAGAAATATTTCAAATTTAACGATATATTTCTTTCTAATCCCATTATGAAATATTTGCATATTTTCCCCAACGTTAATTAAATAAAAAGCGGTAAATACTTCTCGAAACTTTGTATCATTAAATATCATACGTTATTTCTTCCTTCATTCCATAGGAAAATAGCAGAATATCAAAGTTTGCATATTTTTAATAAATACAGATTTATTGAAATAAGTAGCTTTACCATTCACAATTTTTAGCACTGTTTTAATGTATAGATTCCGATTTCTGCAATCTTAACCCATGTTAAAACTACCATAAAAGTTACTATTTAATAAAAACTTAGGTCGCGAATATTCGAGGAAAGACTTACTTTTAGCGGTCTGTTAAAGTTGAGGACCCCTCAGCCAATTTCTTTGGGTGGTTACTCGAATGTACTCGCCTGTGAACGTGAAGAGGGGATGTGAAAAGTAGGAGAGGTACAATAAGACGATAAGATTGTGGTGATCATTGGTCCTGGAAATTGTATCTTTCCGACGAAAAAATAAGCTGATATGGAAATGGCTGAAAACAGTCGAGAGGATTATCTTTCATTTCGATAAGTGCCCCCTCTAAATATAGTAGGTAGTAAAAGAGAAGCTATTTTATGTTATCTTTTAGAAGAGCCAGATGGAAATCAAGGAGAATCAATCGCCGCTAAACATATCGAAATCGAGAAATTAAATATCATGCAGCAAAATGTATAGTCAGTGGAATTTCCCGATATTTCTTTGGATAGAAATGTACAGTTCCTGCAACCATATTCTGATTAATGGAAAACTTCCATTTGTCATTTAGAACAGGATAAAGAAAAATTGTATCTTTTATTATCTTTTGACTCAGTCTTGGTCCTGACTGTAATGAAATGGAAACTATTGAGGTATGAGTAAATAATTTCACTAATCAAGGTCTCTTCTTATGGAATGACAAAAAAGTATTACTTATAAAGTCATTATGCATCACTTGCGTTGATATGTTCCCCTTACAGCATTCTGGCTCAGTGGAGAAAGCCAGTGCAAACTTCCTCAGTCCTCATCCTGCCTAGTAAACCTTATTCCTCTCCGCAAGCTCCTTGTTGCTTGTGTAATACTTTACAGATGGAATTGGACAGGAGAAGATTGTATTAACACCAGAAACATTCATACAAAAGGCATTTCATCAATTTTCATCTAAATTGATTCTCATCTTTCCGGATTACTATTGATTGGCTTGTTTCTCTCCTAAGTTCATACATATGGATATATATATATATAGGATAATCCTAAAGTAAATCATTCTCAAAAGATAAACATAAAGGATTTAATTTTGATAGTTTATGTGTGAGACATCCATATGAACTTATCTCGTCTCTGATGTTCAAGTAGTTAAATTTTGTCTTCTGCGGCTACTTCTACAGCTGCTTGCTAATAAATCTTGTTACTTGGATTTAGCTATTTAAGGGGTGTTCCCTATTAAATCTCTGTTTTCCCGTAAACGATACCTTTTTCGAATGAAACTGTTGCGTTATTGCAAATATGCACTAGATTAATATGCTTTGCGTTTACCTACCTAAGCCGGAAAATTTACTCAGTTCTTGGAACTTCCGTCTTAGATAGATTTTTATTTTAGTAAGTAGAAGAAATCGAAAACATTCCAGAATTCATTAAAAAATCTTTAAATTGTACAACTTTTCGATGTATTTCACCCTAATACTATTTTGTATGAATATTTATTAAACAGAACATTGAAGATTACTCCCAATTTAATTTAGCGATTAAACTTTCTCTCTGGAACCGCCCAAATGCTGACAAGTGAATGTTCCAGCAATTGGATAGTTTTAAATCTTTCATTAAATCATCTCTTTCTTATGAATAGAAATAAAAACACTATTTCGAAAATTCCACTTGAGTTTTTGATACACGACCGGTTTCAGACAATTCTGTCCATCATCAGGCAAAATGACCACAACTGCAGTGAATATATAGAAAACAATGGCCAATGAGGAAGCAAGGTCAGAGAGGGGGGAAGGGTTAGGGATATTAGGTGAGGGAAGCAGCGGAAGGAAGCAAACAGTAGATAAAAGTGGAGAGTGGTTAGGAAAGAGGTGAATGTTAGTTAGAGTATAATTATGGTGTATGTGGTGTAAAATTTCTAATTGCTCCGAGTAGTTAAATTTATTTCCTTTAGAATGTCTATGGAGGAGGGTGTTGGTAAAGTCTGAATGGTGATTATTATCGAGAAATTTTTAGCGAAATGTGAGGCATTGGAACCATTGAGGAAAGACTGTTTATGCAAAGAATCTCACAGTACTGTTATTTTTGAAACCTTTGCATATATCTGTTGTGAAGTATATTAACATGTAAGATAACTAGGTAACTAAGACAACTTTGTAAGTGCTTCACAGCGTAAAGGTGTAGGTTGTGATTATGAAATGAATGCACATACGAATAGAACTATATATGTACTAAAAATCAATTCCGTATTTCAATGTAATGCTTGTTGATTTTAGATAAAAGAGGTATCAAAGCGCTTACGGGTGTGCATATAATAAATAAAACTTACAAGTATTCTAATCTAGAATATTTTCCTTAAATCATAATTATGTCGTTATTTTTTACTTTTGTTAAACCTTGGGATAGGGGTTTTTATGTAATTTATTTTGGGACATTATGTTTCTTGTTTTCCATTGCAAATCTTTTATTCCTACTGGCTGAGGAAAGTGTTTTAACGTTGATTTAGAAGATGAGATTCTGCTCGTTCTGCTGGCATTAATCACAAAGAGCATTAGTTATTCATTATTTAAAATAAAATACATTTTTTATTTATTTCTTTATTGTGCATCACGGAAATTTCAATCTCCTTCCTCAACTGAGAAAAACATGCGTACTTTTAGTTTCTCGGAAAGCCAGTTTCCCAAATTATCGGGGATACATTTTTTGATAGAATGGTGTTGTATTGGCCGGTCGATGATGGAAAGATGATCTAAAATTTCCGCCATTCATCTTCTATGGTGATCCAGATTTTACTTAGCTACCTGTGTCGTAGACTGTCAACTTCTTTGTTGCAGAGGAGCTGAATGGTCCATCCTGAAATTTAACATTGTAGTTCAGTTTCAGTCGTTACATTGTATCGTTACGTTCGGTAATGCTGTTAATTTTGATAAGAGATTCAGTACATCAAAATAATCTTGAAAGTAAGTGATTTTTAATTGCCATACTTCATTAAAAACATTTTAAAATTATATTCCTTTTGAATATATAGCGCTTTTGATAATGGCAAGGTTGGGGCTGAGATTTTTCTTTAAATCTTTGTCTTTTAATCGTAGTATATAATTAGGATATATGCAAATATATGCAACCCAAATATACAGCTGTATAAAAAGAATAACCTTACACGTTAGATTATATCTCGAAGTTAGCAGCTTTTAATTGGATTAGGATGCTGATAAAAATATACAAGCAAAGATTGAACGGCAAAAGAATGAAAATAGAGCAATAAAATCAACCAAAATATCAATTCAGTGCTGTGACCTAAGGAATCGCCTTTAATTTTGACCACATGCATCATATCATAGCCTCCCTTTTGATTCAAAGAATACACGACAGTTATAAGAGTGATATTTTACTTACGGTAAAAGTTATTGTAAGATTATATAGGTCTTGAGTTTCATAATCCAAATCTTCAAGGATTATAAGATCGTAGAGCCAGCTGCAATTAGCCTGTCTGTGCCCATTGAAGCCAAATGGTTTCTCTATCTCCACTCCCTATAAAAGTATTGAATTTCTTATGTAATTAGTATTTCACATTTATAGAAAATATACTCTTATAAATGATATCTCATGAAATTAGCGCACTTAAGTGAAGGGCCTCCTAATCAGTATTTTTCCCTCCCTGAAAAACTTCGCAAAGTGCCAAGCTATTTGGCATGGAGTTTTATTTATCGAGTTATTAGTGAGATTAATATTTTTGATAGCTTAATATGATTACAAGGATAGCATAGGTAATTAAATCAAATATTAGGATTACGAACATTAAGAATATATAATCCATGTCGATGTACAGTCCTGGCCAAAATTAACGCAGCACCGGCCGTAATGATCGCTAGGGAGGTGCTGCGTTAATTTTGGCCAGGAGTGTACATTCAAACCTAAAGGGAAAATAATTTATCTGGAGTCCTAATGGCAGAGTTCTCAATCTAAAAGAGTTAAAATAATGAAAATACATTTTTTTTAATGCATAGATTTTGCAGCAATCATGCATCGATTTGACTTTACTAAAATAAATTGTCCCTTCAAAAAATCACATTATTATTAGTATACTAGAACATATATTAAGGTAAAAACGAATGTTTTATAGCTTCAGAAATGCTAAATGTATAATTCTCATTGTAATTGCCCTGACTCAATTACGTAAATGTGACGTAACCTGTCGTAAGGAGTATACTTACAGAATCGAAGATTTTAATTTCAGAAGATGGGCAATTCGTGTCAGGGTCGTCGACTGTGATAAAGAAACCTGGTGCTCCATGCCAGTTTTCCTGAGAATGAAGAGTTTCTCTAAGAAAATGGGATACATTCTTCAACATCGATGTCAGAATTAGCATTTCACTTCATTATACTAGGTTTAGTGCGTCCGTCATTCACCACATTTTGTACTGTAGCTCCAGAATAATAACCCGTAGGCCTCGGAAGATTCGACTAAGGGAGGTCGGAGCCGAAAAATCCTCGAATTGAGGTCCAAAATACTGGGTGATTATGTTTAGTAACATTTTCCTCTATGTTTAATGTATCTATCTTGAAAAATTAAAAAGTTCTGATTTTCTGTAATAATAACAAGACTTTTGAACCTCCCTGTACAATAGCCTTATGGAATTCGGCCGGTAACTAACGAGTAATTCGACTTAGGGAGGTTTACGACTTAGGGGAGTTCGACTTAGCGAGGTCCGACTGCATTTCGAATTCGTTTCCTTGAAAGGGTAACGTCAAGACATCTTCGGGGGAGTACTCACGTATGTGGTCCAGTAAAAGGGATAAAGAGTGACGATAGGGGCGTTGTCGTTCAAATCCCTGACTTCCAATTGTATGATTCCAATATCAGATCCAATAGAGACGACTATGGTCACTTTCTGAAATTGTAGTTGCTCGAAATCTGCTTTGTTTACTAGCGTAACGTGCCATTCTGAGCCAATTTGCTCCAGAACTGCTCCCAGCTGGTTAGTTCCCATACCCATATTTGCTGGGAAGACTTCAATAGACGGTGATTGATCTCCTATTGAATGAAATAATAGAAAGGTGATTAGAGGTAAATCTCTTTAACGAGCGATCGGTCGTTTCATAAATATTGCGTATTGCATTGAACTGCCCTGGAGCCGATAAAATTATTTTCTTTCTCTGAAAATTATTTTTCATCCGGATGATCTGTCACAGAATTAATGAATATTATTTTTTCTGAATGAGGGTTGTATCGCATTTGTTGCTCAATTGCGAGTTAGGTAAATTTTAATGCAATATTTTGATATTTTTTTTGCGTGGTGACTATACTATATAGAATATATATGTATTACACACCACACATTATGTTATTCCACTATTCTATATAGAATATATATGTATGTACCGTAGTAATGATTCAAAATTCTAAGATTGGAATAATTACAATTTTCTTGCTGTTAACTTTGTATTAAGATTTACAAATTCTTAGATTAAAATATTCAGTTTTGACTTAAGATCGTCCTAATATTATCTAATGAAGCGAGAAAAACAATGAAAAATATCTTGTTCGAAATTTCTCTGATTTCCCTTTGAATAACTGATCCTCCATCTTGTTAGAGGCTTTGCATATTTTTGAACGTAATTTTCAACACATCTTACTTTCACTTTTGAATTTACGCTTTCCTTTTATTAGGTTTTACTCTTTGAAGAGATTGTAGATTGATTGTTTTCGTTATTTAGATTTCTCAATTTCTTGAGTACCACTTAATAACTCGACTTGTTCAATGAATATGACCTTTGGTGACTGATATTTCTATTTTACTCTTTCAGTATGACCTGATAAGCAAATTACTCAGATATCAAGTAGAAAAAAAGGAAGTTCGCTTTCTTACCTATTAAATGGAGTTTCACCAAGTACAGTCAAATCACATTGATTATGTTCAGACCTCAGGAAGTTAGCTGCGCGAAGTGAATATCAGAGCGCGATTTAAATATTCCGTGAGATTGCAATAGCGTTCCTATATAACAAGCAAAAGTCTTGAATGCTTTTGCGAAAGCTTATGGCATTCTGTTGCAATATGCTTAACGTAAATTAAGCGAACATAATATTGTAGCGACTCCATCTCCAAACGATAAGCCTTTTTGCTAGAGTAATCAATATGAGTTAGCCAATTATCGTGGAAAGCCATGATAGTAATAGTAAGAAAGACACTGACCTTCGTAGCTTCCACAAATTATTTTAATTCACGACCGTTTTCGGTCATAGCACGGCCATAATCAGGTACTTTATTACAGAAAAACCTAAAGCATAAAATAAGCCTTTTTATGCATGCTAGTGGTTTTTGGTTATACGGTGCGAGTCGGGGAAGAAAATAGAAAATAGTTAGTTGGTCAGGTTTGCGAAAGGTAAAGGGTTTGGGCAGTTGTAATTCTGTATTAAATGCTTCGTGGAAACTATTTCTATTGCTTCCGTGACTTCATTCCTCTTCTTCTTCTCCCAAAACTTCTGACATATATAAAAAAGCTTACTTACTGTAATAATTTGCCTTGTGATGGCCACGCTATGGCTGAAACCTGTCGCGAAATAAAACAATTTGTAGAAGCTGCCAAATACAATGTGTTTCTCACTGTTAATTTTAGCTTGGCTGATGCTCTCTCAACATCGATCATCGCGCTGATAAAACAAGCTTATTCTAGAGAATACCTTGGTAGTTTATTTTGGCTATCCTCATAGGCACGTCTGTTTCTTCATCGAATGCTATCCACAAAGTTTCGTCGGTCAAGGTGAAATTCAGGTTCCCAGGTTCCAAAGAATCTGGTGGAAGGAACTTGGGATTCGGCCATTCTGCGAAAAGAAAACATAAATCAGCTATCACCGTAACAACTCATTTCTTTCATACCTTTTTCATTTCTCATTTGGCACAGGGGAGAGGAAGATGTATCTTTCATTTACTTTTATCACAGTCTTGTTTATAGTTGCGATGACATAAAAGTTACTGAAGTATGATTACGCTGAATGGTGGCACTAATTATGATCTTTCCTTATGGAATGCCAAGAAAAGTGTTGCAGATTAATTTTCGTTGAGAAATTTTTCTTCAGATAATTGTACATGTTATTTTAATCTGGCTTGGTGAGGAAATCAGGAGAAAACTACCCTACTCCGTATTATAGGATTAAAATTTCCAATAGCCGTATCATAAATACCCCGCACCCAGCGGATTTTGCTTTGTACTTTATTTTCCGTGAGAATGAACGTCATTGAAATTTAAATAGGTTGTTTTTAAAAGAGCAATGATCCGAGCCTTCCTGTTTTCTTCAAATACCGGGAAGGAGGTGAGGAACGCCGACGAAGACTGTTGGAGATCTTAACAGCCGTGTTTATCTTGTCTAGTCATCCCCATCCGCTTATTTGCTCTTAATTGCTTATATAAGGGAAGGTGAAGTACAAACCGGCTTTTGGTCTTAATTATATACAGATATACTAGTTTTTTACGTAGCGAACGTGAAGGATAAATGGTCATTGCATGACAAGCAGTATTCATTCAATGTAAAGAAAGAAATATTGAAACACGGCGGTTAATGAATTAGAGGTTCTAAATCTCTAATAGCCGTCTTTGTCGTCGTTCCTCCTCTTACTTCCCGGTAGTCGGATAAAGCAAGAAAGGAATGCCGCACTATAAATGTACCCAAAGTACTTTTCAACAGCAACGCTACCGTCCTAAGAGGTCATTAAAAGTATTCATTCAAGTTAAGGGCTAAAGCCGTAGATAAATATTTCGTAACCGTGCTGTTTAGAAAATGTTTGTAGAAAAATTAAGAAGAAAATCATCAGAAATGAATAACACTCTTAAAGTATCCTTAAAAAGCAATCTTACCTTGCGAAAGAACGGTCGAAAGAGAGACTAGTACAATAAGAGCAGTTGTCCACCTGGACATCGTGGAAGATGAAATGGCTGCGAAGGAAATATACGCACTCAGTTATTGGTTAGCTCATATTGAAATTTAGTATGCAAGGAAAGGAATTGGAACGCCACTGTTTATTAATTGGTTTAGATACTCATCCAAAGCCATCTTTCTCAGCGGTTCACACCACGTTGCCACCGGTTCTGGTAACAACGGAAAGGCCCGGGTTTACTGTCCCATGAAATTCTCGAGGTACATACTTACAAATCATGCTATACATATATACATACCATGCTATCATCCTTAGGGATGGAGGAAAACTTCCTTCTGGCTCATTCTACCCCTGAAGACGATGGGTATTTCTTAGAAGATCAGTAATCCGTACCATTCCATTTTTTCCAGAATCGGTGGCTACGTTATCGTGGAACACTGACAAATAATACTTAGAGAGAGTTTTTGAACCTTGTAAATCATGGTAAAATGTTTGAAAGGAGTACTAACACTGAATTACTGGAAACTTGAGGTATTTGAGGTAATCTAGCATCGACAGAGGAAATGGGTGCGTCAAATATTGAAAGGACATATTGCTATAGAAATTAATTTAAGGTGGAACGAAAGTGAAAAGGAAGAGGGAATTAAAAAGACAAGAGATTTAAGATGATATACAGCTGTGTAAGATGCTAGGAGACAAAATAAAGGGTATTGGATAGAGAATATTGAAGCACGTAAACCTACCTAAAGATAGAAAAAACGAGCAGTAAGATACAGAGAGAACGAAATATAACACGACTACGAGTTTTAGTGCGAAAATTGTTGGTGATTTGAATAAAAATTCTTTTATTTGAAAATGTGGTACTGCTTGCAGAATGATATCCATGCAATTACTTCGCAACAGGTTGAATTACTATTAAGTTTTAAAGCTCGTAGTAATCAATTTTTGAATTGGCCGGTGTCGAGAAGCTTTCATTATAATCGTACTATTAATATGTGTGTATTTGTCTGAAAATGATAGTTCCCTAAAAATTAAATGTCACAGGATTACTAAAAACTGCTGCTTACCTCTTAATATATCAGGAACACCGGGCGGCAGCTTCTTCTGCTCGTTATTTGGAATGTAAGTTAGGTCCGTGAGGGAGGGTTTGAAGGGGAAGATGGAATCGCTAATGATAAGGTTTGTATTTTATCTCGGTCTAAAGATTTGACTCTTATTCATTAGGATTGAACTTTATTCTGAAAATTATTGTAACAGCAACGGAAATTCCGATGGTTCAAAGTTAACTGTCATGCGGGTTAGTTACAGTACCTGATATTTCTTTTTCGTAATAATAATCTCTTCCGAAATGTAACTAACTTTAAAGCACTCGTGACTGGGCATGATGAGACAGAATTTTCCATAAAATTGATAAATATCTCTTAAAGGACGCTTTTATTTTCTTTTGCCATTTGGACCTTCATACTCATTGAAAAAATATTTTCAAGGTCTTATTGCTAACTATTTTAAATCTCACTGAATACCTATCTCCCATGGCCTAGTTCCTTATCAATAAGTAATATTATATTCCTTGATACGAAAGTGCTACAAATATAATTTTGTGCTACGAATAAAAATTTAACTAATCAAATAATATCGCTGGCAGCGAATGTAGCAGAAGAAAAATTAATTTTCCTTCGCAGTTTTCCACAATGTTTGATGAAGCTTACTTGGCTGCACACGTAATCGTATATGTTTTGAAAAACTGTACTAAATCCGTAATAAAAATCAACTAAAGTTGATTTAGAAGACGATTTTTAGATATGGATGCTATGTCTTTAAGGCTTCGTAAAGAAATATTTTTCTTATACTATTTCCAATGGCTTACTATATTGTAAGTCTAAGATTTCATTTCAAGACATTCTAGCGTTTTAAGAATTGGAAGAACATCTTACTCACTGTTTGTAGATGAATTTTTAAAATAGGTCTCTCTTGCCCCTTGTTTAAAATGTATTACATTGTTTTTCCTTATTTTATAATCATTATATGAATTTTTACCATTCCCTCGCTTTCGCGTATACAAGATTTCTTCTTATTTTTTCTTGTATGGAGAAGCATGTTTGTATGTCTCAAGCATTATCGCTTAAGAATGTGAATGCTGCTTTTAGTTATGGATGCAGGAACGGATTTTCAGAAAACAGATTTTTTCCAGTTAAAAACTTTTAAGAATTTGCGTATGTTTGGGCGAAATATAAGGTCTATTAGGGTTATTAATTAAATATAAATATTATATTTATGTTAGACTATGATAATATATTGTTACGAAGCTGGAAAGCGGGGGACTTGTGTTGGCATCGTAGTTTGTGTTGGCGACGGGGCGATTGTTGAGAAAGAAAGACAGAACAAAAAATTGTTACGTATTTTTGTGGACTCGATGATAAGTGAGACTCGTTTTAAAAGAAACAACAAACTTTATTCCCTAAACTCAATTGAACAAGGTTGAATATCAAATTACAACGCGTATAAACGATCCAACGTTTTGTTCTGTCTTTCTTTCTCAACAATCGCCTCGTCGCGAACACAAACTACGTTGCCAACACAAGTCCCACGCTTTCCAGCTACGTAACAATATGTTTGAAGTGACGATTTTTTACAATTTACGAAAATTCGAGAAATATGTTCTCTATGGAACTGAATAATTTTATTCTATGAGCATGCTTTCAAGAATTTGGGAAATAATCCTTGATAATGGTCGTTTCTACAAAAAATTCTGGTTTTAATGTCATCTTCGTTACTTCTCATCTTTTCCTCTCATAATAACTAGAATGGTTTAATAGCGGGAATTATTCAACGTAGAATATATATTACAATACTAATTATTTTTATAGCTTATGATTTAAAATTATCTAAATAAATGAAAGAGCACGAATTTTATTTATTATTGATTCTGATTAACTAGATAAAAGCCCATTTAAATATTGCCTTCAATCTTCGTTCATATATTAAATAGTATAAGGTTGACGGAGATTTCAAGAGGTGGTGAAGTTGAAAACATTTAATAAATAAAAATTAATTCATATATGTCTTCCTATCAGCGATTATTGTATCCATCATCATTCCTCAGCTGGCATGTACGCCAACTGAAACTGTATTATTACCACAAGATAGGTGAAGATAGCTGCTACCATCTGTAAAATAAATTAACAAGGAAAGTTTTAGAGACCACTTTATGTCTATCGACGTCCGTATTGAATAGCAATTAGTCTTAAAAATTAACCAAACCTTCCATTGAAGCTGCAGCGATTTACATTTCAAATTTAGATGCATAAAGGAGCCGACGGCGTATGGCAGGGAGTGTAGTAACTCCAAAATCTTTACCTAATACCTAAACCCTTGTGGCTTCTTTAATAGACTGCAGAAATAACGACGTGAAGTAACTATATGTTTGAATGACAGTGGAATGTTGGATATGCAGCAAAACCTGATTAATGCGGAAACCAAAGGACCAAGTACATTATCTGACACATTGTATATAGACTTAGGCTTTGATGTAAGGAAAGAAATATTGGAACTCGGCTGTTAATGAACTAGACGTTTAAAATCTCCAAAAGCCGGCTTTGTTGGCGTTCCTCCTCTTACTTCCTGGTAGTCGGAGAAAGCAAGAATAGAATGCCGCATTATAATTGTACCCAAAGCGCCTTTCAATGGCAATGCCACCGCCCTCAGGGGTCATAAAAAACAATATTCTTAATTACGCCGGCAAGACGCCTTTTGGAGATTATCAACCTCTAATTCAGGCTTTGGGTGCTAAATTATTTCAGCAACACCTTACATTGTCCTTTAATTCTTCCCCTGAAATTTTAGAATCGTAGCAGCTAGTGTGAACTATTCTCTAGCTAACTCTTTAATTTTTAATCAAGGCAATCAGAATGATATTTACTTTCCAATGAAATTAAAAGACGCTTTGGTAAAGCCTTTAGATGCTAAATTGATACATTCCCTTATTACCATGCTCAAAAAATATTTTCTGCACGTACATAGAAAATGCTTTTACCCAGTCAACTTGGAGTACCTACAATCTCTTTAAGATTGAAATTGGAATATTTCCTCCTCGATAAAATTTATTTAAATTTATCTGAGAAGATGTATTCAGAAGAATTACTCACATTACTTAACAGGGAGGTGTCCATTGCAAAAAAACCGGAGGCTGTGAAAGTCACTTTCGAGTGCAGTAATTGAAGAGAAAACATCTCAAGCTGAAAAAGAACGATCTTTAGTACAGAATGTTTAGGTATCTAGCAATGTAAATGAGCATCTTGAGATAGAGAACAACCGAAATAACTTTGTGATGAACTGGGTGCAATGTGCGATGAGGATGTTCGTTAGTTTGTGATACGTTCTAGGCGAATATTTATGAGTAAATTAAATCATTTACAATTGTAGCCTTGATTGTAGGCATGCCGACATTATATGTAGGTAAATGTATTTAAAACATTATAGCGGACCACAGATAAATAATTATTGAAAATGAAGATTACTTATGTACCCAGAAAAAGAAAATGAATATATATATCAATAATTGATATGTGAAATTTATTATTTGAAATCAAAATATTTATCAATGATTGGTATATGATTTTTATGATTTGAAATCAAATGGTAGGTCGACATTCTTGAAATGCCTCTTCCTAATCTATTTTTGATAATTCCATCACGTCGTTTAATCTCAAAAGTCCGCTGCGGGGTGCATTTTCTGCCGTGCAGCTGTCATGTAATCACATTTCGTGATAAAGCATTCTGTGATAAAATAAGCTGTAAATTTCATGACGTGCTGATAACCATCAACATCTTCACAAAAATAATCAGGGTATTTTTTTCTTATCGAGCACTCAATTATTTTCAAAATTTGCCAGTCTATGAATACACATACCTTATCTCGCAGATCGTTGTCTTCAGTTTCACTCGAGGCTTGAAAAATTACTGCATGAGTTTCCCTGGCCTAATCAGAGATAAAAATAGAAGCATTGGTAGAAGTAATTCAATTCAATCTAAAACATGTTTGAAAAAACTCTTCGAATAAAAAAATCCAACGTTTTCTCGAAATATCCAAGTGTATGGTGATTCATAGGGACCCAGAATCCGACAATAAGGATTTCTTTCTACTTATTTACCTAAGCATATTGTTTTTTAATATGCTGAATGGAAGACTTGCTTTTATTCGACTACTTATTATAACTATTCTCATCGATAAAATCTCTGAGAGGTTTCATTTCAGTATTGATTGCAAGTTGTACGAATTTCTGAGAAAATTTCAAAGTTGTAATAGTATTGACTAGACTAGCCATTTCAGTACAAGGGGCTAAAAGTGCTTCGACAGCTTAGGCCATTTCACTCAGAGGCTCCCACCGGGAATCGAACCCGCTGCCTACATGTGAGAATCCAAAAAATTTCAAAGTACCATAAAATATATGCAATCATAATTCCAGCTTGCTAAAACATTAAAATAAAATAGCCAAACTTTTAATCAGCAGTTACTTTCACTATCCATGAGAAAAGTAACATGCATTTTGGCCTCATATTGGATTATTTTTACTTGAAATTTCCTAGTAAAGATATTTCTTCCGACGGGTGAACGGGTAAACCCTTTTATAAATATCCATTTCATATATTTTCATTTTTTTTCTAGACTATGTTGCATTTATATGCAAACCTTTTAAGGAATATTTTTAATGATAGAATCGAATCTCTGTGCTTTTTATTGCCTCAGATCAGACAAAATTCTTGTCCCACCAGAGTTGCTTCTAAACTGCGCGCCTGGGTGGTCACGTATGATATTTTATAAGTACCACCCAACTTATTTGTCAAGCAATCTCTATTAATTGGAAAATTTGCAAGCTTTTATAATAGGTTGATGATTTTGATTATCATGATTTTTATTGTGGGTGCACATGGATTATACATATTGTTACATATGAGTAGACTACTATATCCTGGTATTACGTTTCGATCAAGATAAAAGTGGAAAAGCGACCCACCCTACTGTGCAGTACTATAATAGCGCCTTTCCTAGTCGCTATTGAATCGGATGTTAATAAGCGACCGATTTAAATAATAAAATCATGGAATTCATAGAAATCAGATGTCATAGAAAACGACTCACCGTCTTGACGACCTTTTCACACGCAGAGACTATTATCAGAAGACTCAGAGAAGAAGATGCCACCCACAAAGATCCGGTGAAGATGATCGCATTTCTGTGTTTTAAGATAAATAGATCCATGATTATCTCCAAGGAGAGGTAAGCGAAGGAGATCACAGCGACGAACGAGTTCAGTGCGAGCAAGATATTCTGTGTCCCGAACAACTGGTCCCACGCGGAACAGAGATCTATGATCCTAAAGTAAATCGACTGAAGGCGTAGGATCTTGCTTGTGACACTAGAGTTCTTTTTCTGGGCACAGGGAGTGAGTTTGTGTTGGGATTCGTTTTTCACCCTTGCTAAAGAGGCTATCTGGCGGTGGATGTGTTGAAATTGCATCTGGATCACAAGGAGGACGTTGTACATCTGGAACTGTTGCACTGTGGCAATAATCCAGTTAAGCAATACCACGAAGAGCGAGAAGGGCTTCAGCAGTAGCTCTTGTCGGAACTTGAGGAAAGTAGCCACATGCCACGTGACGGTGAATACCTAATGGATTCTCCAAAAAGAGGATGAGAGGTGTAGGATGGGGTTATTTAGGAGATAAAAGAGCTCATAAATGCACTTATCATCGATAAATATCATATATAGCCCATTCTAGACATTGAAGCCGACACTCCGTAGATTAATAGCCTTATATATATAATTATCAATGGATTTGTTTTAAAAATATTTATGAACATTCATTCCCTTTATTTTTATCATTTTCTATACTGCCCTTGAGATATTTGTTTTTATTTGAGTTGTTAAAATTATTTTATATCATTAGTGGCAATAGACCATATATTACTGACTCCAAATTTAATTTGAGAAAAAGAAATTTTGTTTTATTAAGCCAAATTTTACTTTTTTCAAAAATTGTTTTGTTTATTTAGGGCAATTTTTTAAAAATTTGTTGCCAAATGATATTAAAACTGCCAAGTACACAAACAAATTTTTTAGACTGGCTAAGCTTTGGTTTTTGAATAAGGGAATTTCTTTCTTAAGTTCCACTAGTTTCTTTTCTTAAATTTTATTATACTACAGAATTTTGTTTATTATACAAGTTTCTTTAAGATTCACTACATCTTTTCATATTTTAATATGTCAAATTACAAATTATGTGCTATCAGTTAACGCTCTTTTTTGTAAACGCATGAATATACTCTTTTTGTTTGATGGTTGCCTCCACACATGATTCACTTGAGGCAACCTAATGCTTTCTTAAGCCCATTTTGTAATTTTTTGTAAAATTTGATTTCTGTTTGAAAGCAAAAAGCTAAAATTATTACTGTATACTATATAAGAATGTATGAGAAGGAAGGCAGCACTTACTGAGGGATTTTCCCTTGGTGTAATTTGTTGAACATCAGTACGCGGAGGAACTATTAGTAGGTCATCGAACTCAAGATCGCGAGTGGACTATATTTTAATGTGAATGTAGTAGAAATTAAAAATACTCTTTCAGAATGAAACAGTACAGAGTAAGCGTAATCAGACCCATTGTGTAATATTATTTCAATTTATTTTAACTTCGTAAGTGTTGTATTCGTGACGTTATCCGTAAATACATAACTCTTTTCAAGCAGGGGGTAGTGTCATATTATAAATTCCGAATACAAGGATTATTAATCGAATTTTTCTTTATTAAGTGAATTCCTTTGTCTCTTCGAAATAATCGCGGACAGAATGTGAAACATCACATATTTGCATTTTAGATGTGTTAAATATTTATAACAGGGTATTTTTAAAAATTTAAATTGCACATATAAGGTATTTTTTATATAAATCTCACATACGGTAGATCGTGATTATCGGCAGATTTGACAATTTTCGTAAAATATTTAGCAGTACTTTGAATATAATTGTTTTTTTTCAATATTTATGGAAATAAGTGTTAAAAACTCCACGTGTGACTGAAAATCGCTAATTCAAAGAAAAAGGAACAAAACATTTTTTCATTGGCTGGTTTGACTTTCTTTCA
Source organism: Sympetrum striolatum (assembly GCA_947579665.1). NCBI lineage: Eukaryota > Metazoa > Arthropoda > Insecta > Odonata > Libellulidae > Sympetrum > Sympetrum striolatum. The sequence continues at coordinate 48,033,867 of OX388351.1, read as the reverse complement.
TTTTGACGTTGAAAGTATGATTCATGGAAAGGGTTAATAAACGTGATCTTTCATGTATATGCTTCAGTTATTTTCGTAAAGTTCCACATTCACCATTGAAAAGGTGAAAAAGCACGTCCTTGTTAGGTAGATAGTACATAGTAACTACATAGTAACATAATACCCTCTGAGTCTTATATGCTTCAACTATCGTCATCATCAGCTATGCAAATGGTGTCGATATAGTTTACATTTGGTAAATGCTAGAACATTGTTTGACACTTAAGGAAAGAAAATTTTGAACACGGCTGTTAAGAAATTAGAGGTCTCCAAAGCCGTCTTTGTCGGCGTTCCTCGTCACATTCACCGCTATTCCGAGAAAACAAGAAAAGAAACTGCACTTTTTAAGAGCACCTAACACGTATTTCGAATGCGATGCATTCATTGTCAGGAGTGAACAGGAACAGTCAATTGGCACCAGTAAACATTGAATGAGGAAACCCAGTTCATTTGAGAGAAAATATTTTGATAATGCACTCACCATGTATAACAGCTCCCTTTTGAGCGTCCTTCGAAGTGGCGAACAGTCACACTTCAAAATGGACGCCACTGCAGTGATCTCCGTGAAAATCCAGTGGAGTTTACTTCGGTACTTGAGATGAAGCCAAAACAGATGCCAGAGTGACAAAGAGGCGGCCACGTTAGGTCCTGCGAGTCCGGCAGATGACAAGATTCTGTGGTCCTCGTGGACAATAGTCGACTCGCCCACGAACATGTATATAACTGAGGAGATGTTGAGGACGATAGAGCTCAGGAATACGACGATGGCGTAACCAAGAAGGGGGCTCGGAACTTCATCCAGGGACCGTCCTTTCCGAATCGGAATGGTTGAAAACCCAAAAATTCTTCCGAGGACGAATAAAACGCGGAAGATGTGGTAAAAATTTGAGGAATGCGTATGATTTTTGATGGATTTCTCGCTAGCTACAGGTTTGTTGTACTCTTGTTCATGATTCATATTGCTTAGTGAATCAACTTTGCTCCAACTCAAGTGTTTGCCACTTCCTCTTGACTTAGAGGTTGTTAACACTCTTGAATAAACGGGGGAGATCTTCTAGATGCCAAGAACGAATACCTTAAAATGACGTATTTTTCTTTGTAAAATGTGAAAACGAGTGATCCCTTCAAATAGGTGAAACAATATGCACCAGATAATCAAAAAAAAAGGAGATAATATTTTTAAAGGCGATCTGAGGCTCTCACGTCAGTGACATCAAATTTTACTGTATCGGAAAAACATACAGATTGAATTCACGAAAGTATATACAAAGCAGATTTACGTCGCAGGCGCCCTTTTGAAATGCCCAAGATAGGTGCACTTATTCGTGCTCAAGTTCGCGTATGAATTCGTGAAATTTAAATACAGTCATGAAGAATATTTTACGAAGAAAATCATTCGTGCGAGATATAAAAAATCAACTGCCCAAGATAAAAATTATATAGGGTATAAACCAACAGAACGTGTATTTTTTCTGATGGAGAAGCTCCAGTAATTATCGATTAGTAACGTATTTTATCCCTTGATATTCCTATTTATCACAGTGGAAGGTCAAATATACGAAATGCTAGAATTGGGAGACTAGAATCCGTGTCAGTTAATACGTTGAATTTAACCAAATATTTATGACGTGCTTTGAAAACGCTGAAGATACTACGATTCTTCCCTGGAATGGCCCTGAACCTTCAGCGCTTTCGTACTACCTGACCGCCGAATCCTAATCTCATCACTTAATCTGACAAGAATGCGGTGGTTTCCCTACAGGAAATTCACTTGGTAAAAACATCAATTTCTGGGAAATGTGAACTATTGGAATATGTTTAACCTAATTCTTCTCCCGAAATTTCGTGGAAATGGATTCGAAAGAGGTAAAGAAACGGATGAGCTCTTTTCTGAATTGAAGCGAAACAAAATGAACGTCGACGAGGTCTTCTGAAAAGATTCGACTTCCGAACGCCAAAGGAAAAGTTAGAAATAATCCATAACTCGTTATCATAAATACGCTCTCTCGCGTTCCGATGTTGACATTTTTGGACAGGGAGGTGTTTATTTTATCGACTTTTCGTTTGAAAGCTTAATTTTCTCTTGTTGAGTTATTGGCAAGGCACAGCGATTGCAAGTTGGGTGCTAAAGAATAATGCTACTCAGCCGTGACGGATCAACTCTTCATATGCCTAGTCTAAGTCGTCAACGTTGTTTACTCAGCTGGGGTATTCGAAGTACTCCAAGGCTTCTCTTTTATTTCTCAAATTTTTGCTGTGCTAAATTACTCAAAACAGGTTTTCTGAGCTTGTGAAACTACATCTTGGCATATTTAATTAATTTTTTAACAGTGGTATAAGTAAAAAAATCTGATGTGGCCAGCACATGACTTTCTCCCTATATACTCGTAAGATGTAAATATTTATCTACGAAAGTATTTTCGAACTCTATATTCAATCTAAACTTGGAAGATAAGTGATTACTTTATATCATATTCTCTTTTACGTCACAAATATTATAAATAATGTTTATCGGGACATTTTCGATGAAAAACGATGATATGGCCTTTCACCCCAGCGCACAGTGGTCCGAAATCGAAAAAAGCCGGACTAAAGTCTAAAATTGCTTTTTTTGAGATACAAACTTGAACTTTTGCATATATACAGCCAAATGATTGCTGATCATGGAATGGTAAGCCATTTTTCATAAATCATATGCTATACTTAGAAACGGAGGGCCAAACATGACTAAATTTCCAAAAACACGCCCGATTCTATTTTTCTTCGAAAATCTTATAAGTTAAGCTAATAGTGGACTTGTGGAAGGAATTTAGTGGAACAAATAACATTATGTTCGATTAAAATGGTAATTTATCTATACTATCCGTCAGTTTCAAGCATATTGGTCAATATTTGTGTGGTGTTCCATCACAAAATGGCGGACGCTTTTTTCAGACAAAATTTGACATAAAGTAGTCGATATCTTTTGTTTAAAAAATACGTGCAGCTGGAAATCACACCAAAGTATTCGATGAAGACAGTTTAAGGATATCCAGTAGAGATCTATTATGAATTGTTACCAACCACGAAAATAAACGCGATTTTTCGATCACGCTGCACGATCTGGGTCATGATATTTTCATAACATATTTCATATTATTAGATATTTTATTCACTGAATTTGTAATTTTTAATGCTGTTTTTACTCTTGATAATAAAGTTTAACATCAATATTCCTTATATTATTTTGTATTTCTATTGCTATATTTATTTAAGTATTAATTATTTAGTAAAATTTAAATTAGGTTAAATTTTATGAATAAAATATTTCAGTTTTGACGGAAACAGATATTGTTGAAATGATTGACACTATCGACCCTAATTTATCCGATCTCGAGATAGATGTTGGGGAAGATGATGAAGATGACCTTACAGTTCGACCAATAACTCCAGTGTTCGACTAATGTTCTTCAGAATCTGAGGACGATTCCATCCCTCTGAAGCAAAGCCAGGCGAGTCCAAGCGAATCCAGATGAGTCCAAGCGAAGCCAAACGAAGCCAAGCGATGCCAAGCGAAGCCAAGCAATATTGTAGTTAAAATTTATCTTGTATTTATCGAATTTTAGAATAAAAATACTTAATTTGTTGAAAAAAAAGATGTATTGTAAAATCTTTGGATTTTTGCAATAATTATCGTCAATTTTAGTTAAAATTTAATTTTGGATTTTTCAATTTTAAGGATAAAAATCCTTAATTTGTTGAAATAAAAAGAATTTTTGTAAAATCATTAGATTTTTGATTTAAATATCTTTAGTATTTTTCAAAATTTATCTTGGATTTTTCAAATCTAAGGAAAAAAATCCTAAATTTGTTGAAATAAAAAGACTTTTAGTAAAATCATTGGAATTTTTGTAATATTTATCTTCAATTTCAGTCAAAATTTATCTTAGATATTTCATATTTAAGGAAAAAAATCCTTAATCCTCTAAGCTAAGCGAAGCCAAGCAAAGCCAAGGATAAAAATCCTTAATTTATTGAAATAATTAGAGAATTTTTGTAAAATCTTGGGATTTTTGTAATAATTATCTTCAATTTCAGTTGAAAATTATTTTCGATATTTCAAATTTAAGGAAAAAAATCCTTCATATGTTGAAATAAAAAGAGAATTTTTGTAAAATCTTTGGATTTTTGATTTAATTATCTTCAGTATTTTCCCAAATTTATCTTGGAATTTTCAAATTTAAGGAAAAAAATCCTTAATTTGTAAATAAAAAGACTTTTTTTAAATGTAGTATCATTGGAATTTTTGTAATAATTATCTTCAATTTCAGAAGAAAATTATTTTCGATTTTTCAAATTTAAGGAAAAAAATCCTTAATTTGTTGAAATAAAAAGACTTTTTGTGAATTTTTGTATTTTTGATTCAAATATCTTCAGTATTTTTCAAATTTATCTTGGATTTTTCAAATCTAAGGAAAAAATTCCTTAAATTGTTGAAATAAAAAGGTTTTTTGTGAAATCTTTGGATTTTTGATTGAATTATTTTCAGTATTTTTCTAAATTTATCTTGGATCTTTCAAGTCTAAGGAAAAAAATCCTTAATTTGTTGAAATAAAAAGACTTTGTAAAATCATTGGAATTTTTGTAATATTTATCTTCAATTTCGGTCAAAATTTATCATGGATTTTTCAAATTTAAGGATAAAAATCCTTTATTTCTTGAAATAATTAGAGAATTTTTGTAAAATCTTTAGATTTTTTCATTTAATTGTGTTTAGTTTTTTTCAAAATTTATCCTCGATTTCTCAAATTTAAGAAATAATTTCAAAAATGGAAAATAATCCAAAGAACTGAAATATTAAAATAAATTGAAAATATTTTGCCAATTTTTCCGTGATTTTTCAACAAATTAAAGAAAAAATTGGCGGAATATTTGCAATTTTTTAAATATTTCAGTTTTTTGGATCTTTTTTCCTTGAATTTGAGAAATGATATATAAATTTTGACTGAAATTGATGATAATTATTACAAAATTCCAAAGATTTTTCAAGAAAATTGTTTCTTTTCAACAAATTACGAGAAAAATTGCAGAAATGTTTGCCCTTTTCTTTAATATTCCAGCTTATTGAATATTTTCTTCTTGAATTTGAAATATCCAGTATAAATTTTGACTAAAATCTAAGATATTTATTACAAAATTCCAAAGATTTTTCAAATTAATGTTTCTTATTCTACAATTTCTGAAACAAAACAAAAAAAACTTAAATATTTTTTAAATATTTCAGTTTTTTTGTGTTTTTCTTCCCTAAATTTGGGAAATCTAACATAAATTTTGACTCAAATTGAAGGAATTTATAAAATAATTCCAAATATTCTACAAAAAGTCGTTTCTTTTTCAACAAATTACGGAAAAATTGGTTAAATATTAGCAATTATTTTAATTTTTAAATTTTAAATTTAAAAAATGTAAATATTTTGCCAATTTTTCCGTAATTTATTTGAAAAAGAAACGACATTTTCAAAAATCTTCGAAATTTGGAATAAATATCTACAATTTTAGTCAAAATTTATATAAGATTTCTCAAATTTAAGGAAAAAATTCAAAAAATTGAAATATTAAAAAAAAAACAAATATTTTGCCAATTTTTCCGCAATTTATCTGAAAAAGAAAAGATTTTTTGAAAAATCTTTGGAAATTTACAATAAATATCTTCAATATCAGTCAAAATTTATATATGATATCCTACATTTAAGGAAAAAATTAAAAAAACTGAAATATTTTAATAGATTGCAAATATTTCGCAAATTTTTCCGTAATTAATTTGAAAAAGAAACGTTTTTTTGAAGAATATTTGGAATTTTTGCAATAAATATCTTCAATTTTAGTAAAAATTTATATAAGATTTCTCAAATTTAAGAAAAAAATTCAAAAAACTGAAATATTTAAGTAAATTGCAAATATTTCGCAAATTTTTCCGTAATTTATTTGAAAAAGAAACGCTTTTTTGCAGAATTTTTCAAATTTTGTAATAAATATCATCAATTTTAGTCAAAATTTATTTAAGATTTTTCAAATTTAAGGAAAAGAAATTCAAAAAATTGGAGTATTAAAAAAATAGCAAATATTTTGCAAATTTTCCGTAATTTATGTGAAAAAGAAAAGACCTTTTGAAAATTCGTTGGAATTTTACAATATTTATCTTCAATTTTAGTCAAAATTTATAAATGATATCCCAAATTTAAGGAAAAAATCCAAAAAAATGAAATATTTAAATGTTTTTTTGGAGGATATTTAGAATATAGCAATAAATATTTTCAATTTAAGTTAAAATTTATATAAGAATTCCTAAATTTAAGGAAAAAATACTCCAAAAAACTGAAATACTTAGAAAAATGACAAATCTTTCACCAATTTTTCCATAATTTATTTGAAAAAGAAACGTTCTTTTTGCAGAATATTTGGAGTTTTTTAATAACTACCTTCATATTTAGTCAAAATTTATATAAGATTCCCTGAATTTAAGGTAATAAAATCCAAAAAACTGAAATGTTTAAAAAAATTGCAAATATTTCGTCAATTTTTCGTAATTAATTTGAAGAAGAAACGACTTTTTGAAAAATCATTGGAATTTTGCAGTGAATATCTTCAATTTTAGTCAATATTTATAAAAGATTTCTCATATTTCAGGAAAAAAATCCAAAATTCTGATATATATAAAAATTTGATAATTTTTCGCCTATTTTTCCGCAATTTATTTGAAAAAGTAACGAAATTTTGAAAAATCATTCGAATTTGAAATAAATATCTACAATTTTAGTCAAAATTTATATAAAATTTCTCAAAATTAAGGAAAAACAATTCAAAAAATTGAAATATTAAAAAAATAGAAAATACTTCGCCAATTTTTCCACAATTTATGTGAAAAAGAAAAGACTTTTAAAAATCTTTGGAAATTCACAATAAATATCTTCAATTTTAGTCAAAATATATATATGATATCCCAAATTTAAAGAAAAAAATCCAAAAAACAGAAATATTTAAAAAGTTTGCAAATATTTCGCCAATTTTTCCGTAATTTAGATGAAAAAGTAACCTTTTTAGGAAAATCATTGGAAATATTCAATAAATATTTTCAATTTTCTTCAAAATTTATAGAGGATTTCTCATATTTCATTGAAATTATCCAAAAGGCTGATACATATAAAAATTTGAGAATTTTTCGCCAATTTTTCAATAATTTATTCGAAAAAGAAACGACTTCATGATAAATCTTTGGCGTTTGGAATAAATAAATTCCATCTTACAAAAAATTTATAGAAGAATTCTCAATTTTAAGGTCAAAAAATCAAAAAAACTGAAATATTTTTAAAAATTTCAAATATTTCGACAATTTTTCCTAAATTTATATGAAAATGGAACGATACATTTTAAAAAAATTTTGGAATTTGGAATAAATATCTTCAATTTTAGTAAAAACTTATAGAAGAATTCTCAAATTTGTGGGAAAAAAAACCTTAATTTGTTGAAATAAAAGACTTTTTGTGAAATCTTTGGATTTTTGATTTAATTATCATCAGTATTTTACAAAATTTATCTTTGATTTTCCAAATCTAAGGAAGAAAATTCTTATTTGTTGAAATAAAAAGAGTTTTTGTGAAATCTTAGGATTTTAGATTCAATTATCTTCCGTATTTTTCAAAATTTATCTCGGATTTTTCAGATTTAAGGAAAAAAATTCTTCATTTGTAAATAAATAGACTTTTTGGAAAATCATTGGAATTTTTGTAACATTAATCTTCAATTTCAGTCAAAATATATCATAGATTCTTCAAATTTTAGGAAAAAAATAGATTTATTGTAAAAGTTTTGTATATTTGTAGTAATTATCTTCCATAATAGTCAAAATTTATCTTAGATATTTCAGATTCAAGGAAAAATTCTTGATCCTCGAAGCCCAACGTAGCCAAGCAAAGCCAAGCGAAGCCAGGCGAAGCCAAGCGATGCCAAGCGAAGCCAGGCGAAGCCAAGCGAAGCAAAGCGAAGCTAAGCAGAGCCAAGCGAAGCCAAGCGAAGCCAAGCGAAGCCAAGCGAAGCAAAGCAAAGCCAAGCGAAACCATGCGAAGCAAGGCGATGCCAAGCAATATTTTAAATAAAATTTATCTTGTATTTATCAAATTTAAGAAAAAAATACTTTGTGAAATGAAAAGATTTATTGTAAAATCATTGGATTTTTGCAATAATTATCTTCAATTTTAGCCATAATGTTACATGAATTTTTCAAATTTCTGGATAAAAATTCTTAATTTTTTGCAATTGGAAGATTTTTGTAAAATTTTTCTATTTTTTTATAATTATGTTCAATTTTAGGAAAAAATTTATTTGGGTTTTTTCATTTTAAGGATAACAACCCTTAATTTCTTGAAATAATTATGGAATTTTTGTAAAATATTTGGATTTTTGTAATAACTATCTTCAGTATTTTTCAAAATTAATCTTGCATTTTAAATTTCAGGAAAAAAATCCTTCATTTGTTGCAATAAAAAGACTTTTTGTAAAATCATAGGAATATTTGTAAAAATTATCTTTAATTGTTGTCAAAATTACTTTAGATTTTTCAAATGTATGCAAAAAAATCCTTAATTTGTTGAAATAAAAAGAATTTAAAATGATTGGAATTTTAGTAATATTTATCTTCAATTTCAGTCAAAATTTAACATGGATTCTTCAAATTTTAGTCAATAGTCAAAATTTATCTTAGATATTTCATAATTATTTTAAAAAATTGCAAATATTTCGCAGATTTTACCGTCATTTATATGAAAATAGAACGACTTTTTGAAAAATCTTTGGAATTTTGCAATAAATATTTTCAATTTTGGGCAAAATTTATAAAAGATTTCTGAAAACGTAACGAAAAAAAATCTTAAATTAAAAAAAAATTGCAAATATTTCGCATATTCTTTGTAATTAATCTGAAAAAGAAACGACTTGTTGAAAAATCATTGGAATTACTCAATTAATATCTTCATTTTTAGTTAAAATTTATTAAAGATTTCTCAAATTTAAGGAAAAAATTCAAAAATTTTGAATATTAAAAAAATAGCAAACATTTCGCCAATTTTTCCGTAATTTATGTGAAAAAGAAAAGAATTTTTGAAAAATCTTTGGAATTTTACAATATATATCTTCAATATTAGTCAAAATTTATATAAGAATTCCTAAATGTAAGAAAAAAAAATCCAAAAAACTGAAATATTTAAGAAAATGTAATTTATCAGTAATTTATTTGAAGAAGAAACGTTTTTTGTGGAATATTTGGGGTTTTTTTAATAACTTCCTTCAATTTTAGTCAATATTTATATAAGTTTTCCTGAATTTAAGGTATTAAAATCAAAAAAACTGAAATATTTAAAAAAATTGCAAATATTTCGTCAATTTTTCGTAATTAATTTGAAGAAGAAACGACTTTTTGGAAAATCATTGGAATTTTGCAATAAATATCTTCAATTTTAGTCAAAATTTATAAAAGATTTCTCAAATTTAAGGAAAAAATCCAAAAAACTGAAATATTTAAGAAAATGTATAATTCTGCAAATTTTTCCGTAATTTATTTGAAAAAGAAACGACATTTTAAAAAATCTTTGGAATTTAACAATAAATATCTTCAATTTTAGTCAAATTTGTATATGATTTCTCAAATTTAAGGAAAAAAAATGAAAAAATTGAAATATTTAAAAAATAACGAATGTTTCGCCAATTTTTCCACCATTTATGTGAAAAAGAATAAACTTTTAGAAAATCATTGGATTTTACAATAAATATCTTCAATTTTAGACAAAATTTATGTAAGATTTCCTCAATTTCAGCAAAAAAAATCCAAAAAACCGAAATATTAAAAAAATTTGAAAATATATTCGCAAATTTTTTCGTAATTTAGATGAAAAAGAAACGTTTTTGGAAAATCATTCGAATTATTCAATAAATATTTTCAATTTTCATCAAAATTTATAAAGGATTTCTCAAATTCCTGGAAGAAAAATCCTAAAAGCTGACATATGTAAGAATTTGATATATTTTTGCCAATTTTTCCATAATTTATTTGAAATAGTAAAGACTTTTTAAAATCTTTCGAATTTTACAATAAATATCTTCAAGTTTAGTCAAAATTTATATATGATATCCAAAATTTAAGGAATAAAAAGACTTTTTGTTAAATCTTTGGATTTTTTATTCAATTATCTTTTGTATTTTTTTAAATATATCTTGGATTTTTTAAATATAAGGAAAAAATCTTTAATTTTTTGCAATAAAAAGACTTTTTGTGAAATCTTTGGATTTTTGATTCAATTATCTTCTGTATTTTTACTTTCTCCATATACGAAGTATAGAGAAAGTATTGTTTTCATGAAAAAATTCGACTTCGAGATTTCAACGGAAATACATGTTTTGGGGTCCCTAGAACACGTTTTGACCATTTTCGGAATGATGTCTGTGTGTATGTGTGTGTGTGTGTGTGTGTGTGTGTGTGTGTGTGTGTATGTGTGTGTGTGATAGTGGGCGCTCTAACATGAAAACTATTATTCGTATCAATACCAAACTTCATATATAGTAGTGGCGTGTGTGCTGTCAGAGTTGATTAGTTTTTGGAGTAAATCAGTCAACCGGAAGTCGAGCATTATTCATTAAAGCTCATTTCCGGTTTTCAAAATATCTCCATAAATATGATATATACGTATATTGTATTCCTTATAAAAGTTTTAGATAATGTAATTTACTTTAACTTTTGTATTAAATATATTTTTGTATCACCGCTTGATTAGGAGTTATTCCTGAAATACCGATAAACCGGAAGTATCTGATTGTGTACTTTGTGGGCGCTCTAACATAAAAATTGTTTGTCGGATCAACACCAAATTTTATATATAGTATTTTGGTTTGTGTGCTTAGAGTTGATTAGATTTTGGAGTAAATCAGTTAACCGGAAGTCGAGCTTCATTCTTCAAAGCTCATTTCCGGTTTTCAAAATATCTCCATAAATATGATATTTAGGTATATAGTATTAGAAAAAAGTTTTAGAAAATGTAATTTACTATGACTTTTGTATGAAACATATTTTTGTATCACTGATTGTGTAGGAGTTATTTGTGAAATACTGATAAACCGGAAGTTCCTGATTATGTGTTGTGGGCGCTCTGGTCGCTGGGGCGAAAGGCCACTTCATCGTTTTTCACTAATGTATGGAGAAAGTCATGTGCTGGCCACATCAGATTTTTTAAAATATATTTTGGATTTTTCAGATCTAAGGAAAAAAATCCTTAATTTTTTTAAATAAAAAGACTTTTTGTAAAATCATTGGAATTTTTGTAATATTTATGTTTCAGTCGAAATTTATCATGGATTTTTCAAATGTAAGGAAAAATATCCTTAATTTGTTGAAATAAAAGACTTTTTGTGAAATATTTGGATTTTTGATTCAATTATCATCTGTATTTTTCAAAATTTATCTTTGATTTTTCAAATCTAAGGAAGAAAATTCTTATTTGTTGAAATAAAATGAGATTTTGTGAAATCTTAGGATTTAAGATTCAATTATCTTCCGTATTTTTCAAAATATACCTCGGATTTTTCAGATTTAACGAGAAAAATCCTTAATTTGTAAATAAATAGACTTTTTGGAAAATCATTGGAATTTTTGTAATATTAATCTTCAATCTCATTCAAAATATATCATAGATTTTTAATATTTTAGAAAAAAAATCCTTATATTGTTGAAATAAATAGATTTATTGTAAAATCTTTGTATATTTGTAATATTTATCTTCAATAATAGTTAAAATTTATCTTAGATATTTCATATTCAAGGAAAAAATCCTTAATCCTTAAAGCCAAACGTAGGGAAGCGAAGTCAAGCGAAGCCAAGCGAAGCCAAGCGAAGCAATTTGAAACTAAGCGAAGCCAAGAGAAGCCAACTGAAGCCAAGCTAAGCAACCCTATGCCAAGCGAAGCAGAGCGAGTCCAAGCGAAGCAGGGTGGGTCCATGTGAACCCAGGCGAGTCCAAGCGAAGCCAAGCAATAATGTAGTTAAAATTAATCTTGCATTTATCGAATTTTAGAAAAAAAACTTTATTTGTTGAAACAAAAATATATTTGAAAAATTATTGGGTTTTTTAATAATTATCATCTATTGTAGTCAAAATTGATCTTTGATTTTCAAATTTAAGGATAAAAATCCTTGATTTCTTGAAATAATTAGGGATTTTTTGGAAAGGCCTTAGATTTTTAGTTTATTTATCTTTAGTTTTTTTCAAAATTTATCTTGGATCTTTAAAATTTAAGGAAAAAAATCCTTATCTTGTAAATAAAAAGACTTTTTGTAATAGCATTGGAATTTTTGTAAAAATTATCTTTAATTTCATTTGAAAATTATTTTCGATTCTTAAAATTTAAGGAAAAAAATCCTTCATTTGTTGAAATAAAAATTTTTTTGTGAAATCATTGGATTTTTGATTCAATTATCTTCAGTTTTTTTCAAAATTTATCTTGGATATTTCAAATCTAAGGAAAAAATCCTAAATTTGTTAAGATTAAAAGACTTTTTGTAAAATCATTGGAGTTTTTGTAATATTTATCTTCATTTCAGTCAAAATTTATCATGATATTTCATATTAAAGGAAACAAATCCGTAATCCTCTAAGCCAAGCGTAGCCAAGCAAAGCCAGGCGAGTCAAACCGAATCCAGATGTGTCTATGCGAAGCCAAGCGAAGCCAAGCGAAACCAAACGAATCCAAGGGAATCCAAGCGAAGTTATGCGAAGCCAAGAGAAGCCAACTGAAACCAAGCTAAGCCAACCATTGCCAAGCGAAGCCAAGCGAGTCCAAGCGAAGCGGGGTGGGTCCATGTGAAGCCAGGCGAGTCCAAGCGAAGCCAAGCAATAATGTAGTTAAAATTTATCTTGTATTTATCGAATTTTAGAAAAAAAACTTTATTTGTTGAAACTAATAGATTTTTGAAAAAATATTGAGTTTTTTTAATAAATATCTTCTATTGTAGTCAAAATTGATCTTTGATTTTCAAATTTCTGGATAAAAAATTCTTATTTTTTTACAATTAAAAGATTTTTGTAAAATATTTGGAGTTTTTAATAAATATCTTCAATTTAGAAAAAAATTATTTTGGTTTTTTATTTTAAGGATAACAACCCTTAATTTTTTGAATTAATTAGGGAATTTTTGTTGAATCTTTGGATTTTTGCAATAACTATCTTCAAATTCAGTCGAAAATTATTTTCGATATTTCAAATTTAAGGAAAAAATCCTTCATTTGTTGAAATAAAAAGAGAATTTTTGTAAAATCTTTGTATTTTTTAATTTAATTATCTTCAATATTTTTCAAAATTAATATTGCATTTTTCAAATTTATTGAAAAAAATCCTACATTTGTTGAAATAAAAAGACTTTTTGTAAAATCATAGGAATTATGTAATAATTTCCTTTAATTGTAGTCAAAATTATTTTCGATTTCTGATTTTATGGAAAAAAATCCTTAATTTGTTGAAATAAAAAAACTTTTTGTAAAATCATTGGAAATTTTGTAATAATTATCTTCAATTGTAGTCAAAATTATTTTCGATTTCTTTAATTTATGGAAAAATACCTTAATTTGTTGAAATAAAACGACTTTTTGCGATATGGTTGGATTTTTGATTTAATTATCTTCAGTATTTTTCAAAATTTATCTTGGATTTTTCAAATCTAAGGAAAAACATCCATAAACAAAAACAAATAAAAAGAGTTTTACTGAAATCTTTGGAGTTTTGATTCAATTATCCTCAGTATTTTTAAAAATTTAACATGAATTTTTTTTAAATAAGAAAAAAACTCCTTAATTTTTTAAAATGAAAATACTTTGTAAAATGATTAGAATTATTGTAATGTTTATCTTCAATTTCAGTCAAAATTTAACATGAATTCTTCAAATTTTATTCAATAGTCAAAATTTATCTTAGATATAACATAAATATTTTAAAAAATTGCAAATATTTCGCAAATTTTACCGTAATCTATCCCAAAAAAAACGACTTTTTGAAAAATCTTAGGAATTTTGCAATAAATATTTTCAATGTTGGTCAAAATTTATAAAAGATTTCTCAAAACGGAAGGAAAAAAATCGAAAAATCTTAAATTAAAAAAAAAATTGCAAATCTTTCGCACATTCTTCATTAATCTGAAAAAAATGACTTTTTGAAAAATCATTGGAATTATTCAATAAATATTTTTAATTTTTTTAAATTTATTAAAGATTTCTCAAATTTAAGGAAAAATATCCAAAAACTGAAATATTTAAAAATTTGTAAATATTTCTCTAATTTTTCCGTAGTTTATTTGAAAAAGAAAAGCCTTTTTGAAAAATTTTTGGAATTTTACAATATATATCTTCAATCTTAGTCAAAATTTATGTATGATATCCCAAATTAAGGGATTAAAGTCCAAAAAACTGAAATATTTTAACGTTTTTTGCAGAATATTTGGAATAATGCTATAAATATCTTCAAATTTGTCAATATATATATATATTAATTCCTAAATTTAAGAAAAAAAAATCCAAAAAACAAAAATACTTAGAAAAATGACAAATTTTCACCAATTTTTCCAAAATTTATTTGAAAAAGAAGCGTTTTTTTGCAGAATATTTGAAGTTTTTTTAATAACTACCTTCAGTTTTAGTCAAAATTTATATAAGATTTCCTAAATTTAAGGTAATTAAATCCAAAAAACTGAAATGTTAAAAAAATTCAAAGATTTGGAAAATTAAAAAATAGCAAACACATCGTCAATTTTTCGTAATTAATTTGAAGAAGAAACGACTTTTTGAAAAATCATTAGAATTTTGCAATAAATATCTTCAATTTTAGTCAACATTTATAAAAGATTTCTCAAATTTAAGGAAAAAAATCCAAAAAACTGAAATATTTAAGAAAAACGTAAATATTTTGCCAATTTTTCCGTAATTTATTTGAAAAAGAAACAACATTTTTAAAAATCTTTGGAATTTAACAATAAATATCTTCACTTTTAGTCTAATTTATATATGATTTCACAAATTTAAAGAAAAAAAATCAAAAAATTGAAATATTTAAAAAATAACAAATATTTCGCCAATTTTTCCGCAATTTAGATGAAAAAGAAACGTTTTTAGAAAATCATTCGAATCATTCAATAAATATTTTCAATTTTTGTCAACATTTATAGAGGATTTCTCATATTTCAGGAAAAAAATTAAAATTTCTGATATATATAAAAATTTGATAATTTTTTGCCAATTTTTCCGTAATTTATTTGAAAAAGAAACGAAATTTTGAATAATCTTTCGAATTTGGAATAAATATTTACATTTTTAGTAAAAATTTATATAACATTTCTCAAGTTTAAGGAAAAAAATCCAAAAAACTGATATATTTAAAATGTTTACAAATATTTCCCCAATTTTTCCGTAATTTAGATGTAAAAGAAACCTTTTTAGGTAAATCATTGGAAATATTCAATAAATATTTTCAATTTCCTTCAAAATTTATAGAGGATTTATCATATTTCATTGAAAAAATCCAAAAAGCTATACATAAAATATTTGACAATTTTTTGCCAATTTTTCAATAACTTATTCGAAAAAGAAACGACTTCATGAAAAATCTTTGGCGTTTGGAATAAATAATTTCCATCTTACAAAAAATTTATAGAAGAATTCTCAAATTTAAGGAAAAAAAATCAAAAAAACTGAAATATTTTTAAAAATCGCAAATATTTCGACAATTTTTCCTTAATTTATATGAAAATGAAACGATACATTTTAAAAAATCTTTGGAATTTGGAATAAATATCTTCAATTTTAGTAAAAAATTATAGAAGAATTCTCAAATTTGTGGGAGAAAAAATCCTTAATTTGTTGAAATAAAAGACTTTTTGTGAAATCTTTGGACTTTTGATTCAATTATCATCATTATTTTACAAAATTTATCTTTGATTTTCCAAATCTAAGGAAGAAAATTCTTATTTGTTGAAATAAAAAGAGTTTTTGTGAAATCTTAGGATTTTAGATTTAATTATCTTCAGTATTATTCAAAATTTATCCTGAATTTTTTAAAATAAGAAAAAAAATCCTAATTTTTTAAATGAAAAGACTGTAATATGATTGGAATTTTTGTAATATTTATCTTCAATTTCGGTCAAAATTTATCATGGATTTTTCAAATTTAAGGATAAAAATCCTTTATTTCTTGAAATAATTAGAGAATTTTTGTAAAATCTTTAGATTTTTTCATTTAATTGTGTTTATTTTTTTTCAAAATTTATCCTCGATTTTTCAAATTTAAGAAATAATTTCAAAAATGGAAAATTATCCAAAGAACTGAAATATTAAAATAAATTGAAAATATTTTGCCAATTTTACCGTGATTTTTCAACAAATTAAAGAAAAAATTGGCGGAATATTTGCAATTTTTTAAATATTTCAGTTTTTTGGATCTTTTTTCCTTGAAATTGAGAAATGATATATAAATTTTGACTGAAATTGATGATAATTATTACAAAATTCCAAAGATTTTTCAAGAAAATTGTTTCTTTTCAACAAATTACGAGAAAAATTGCAGAAATGTTTGCCCTTTTCTTTAATATTCCAGCTTATTGAATATTTTCTTCTTGAATTTGAAATATCCAGTATAAATTTTGACTAAAATCTAAGATATTTATTACAAAATTCCAAAGATTTTTCAAATTAATGTTTCTTATTCTACAATTTCTGAAAAAAAAACAAAAAAAACTTAAATATTTTTTAAATATTTCAGTTTTTTTGTGTTTTTCTTCCCTAAATTTGGGAAATCTAACATAAATTTTGACTCAAATGGAAGGAATTTATAAAATAATTCCGAATATTCTACAAAAAGTCGTTTCTTTTTCAACAAATTACGGAAAAATTGGTTAAATATTAGCAATTTTTTTAATTTTTAAATTTTAAATTTAAAAAATGTAAATATTTTGCCAATTTTTCCGTAATTTATTTGAAAAAGAAACGACATTTTCAAAAATCTTCGAAATTTGGAATAAATATCTACAATTTTAGTCAAAATTTATATAAGATTTCTCAAATTTAAGGAAAAAATTCAAAAAATTGAAATATTAAAAAAAAAACAAATATTTTGCCAATTTTTCCGCAATTTATCTGAAAAAGAAAAGATTTTTTGAAAAATCTTTGGAAATTTACAATAAATATCTTCAATATCAGTCAAAATTTATATATGATATCCTACATTTAAGGAAAAAATTAAAAAAACTGAAATATTTTAATAGATTGCAAATATTTCGCAAAATTTTCCGTAATTAATTTGAAAAAGAAACGTTTTTTTGAAGAATATTTGGAATTTTTGCAATAAATATCTTCAATTTTAGTAAAAATTTATATAAGATTTCTCAAATTTAAGAAAAAAATTCAAAAAACTGAAATATTTAAGTAAATTGCAAATATTTCGCAAATTTTTCCGTAATTTATTTGAAAAAGAAACGCTTTTTTGCAGAATTTTTCAAATTTTGTAATAAATATCATCAATTTTAGTCAAAATTTATTTAAGATTTTTCAAATTTAAGGAAAAGAAATTCAAAAAATTTGAGTATTAAAAAAATAGCAAATATTTAAGGTATTAAAATCCAAAAAACTGAAATAGAAAAAAAATTGCAAATATTTCGTCAATTTTTCGTAATTAATTTGAAGAAGAAACGACTTTTTGAAAAATCATTGGAATTTTGCAATAAATATCTTCAATTTTAGTCGAAATTTATAAAAGATTTCTCAAATTTAAGGAAAAAATCCAAAAACTGAAATATTTAAGAAAATGTATAATTCTGCAAATTTTTCCGTAATTGATTTGAAATAGAAACGACATTTTTAAAAATCTTTGGAATTTAACAATATCTTCAATTTTAGTCAAATTTGTATATAATTTCTCAAATTTAAGGAAAAAAATGAGAAAAGTGAAATATTTAAAAAATAACAAATGTTTCGCCAATTTTTCCACCATTTATGTGAAAAAGAATAGACTATTAGAAAATCATTGGATTTTACAATAAATATCTTCAATTTTAGACAAAATTTATGTAAGATTTCCTCAATTTCAGCAAAAATAATCCAAGAAACCGAAATATCAAAAAAATTGAAAATATTTCGCAAATTTTTTCGTAATTTAGATGAAAAGGAACGTTTTTGGAAAATCATTCGAATTATTCAATAAATATTTTCAATTTTCGACAAAATTTATAAATCATCTCTCAAATTTCAGGAAGAAAAATCCTAAAAGCTGAAATATGTAAAAATTTGATAATGTTTTGCCAATTTTTCCATAATTTATTTGAAATAGAAAAGACGTTTAAAAATCTTTCGAATTTTACAATAAATATCATCAATTTTAGTCAAAATTTATATATGATATTAAAAAATTTAAGGAATAAAAAGACTTTTTGTTAAATCTTTGGATTTTTGATTCAATCATCTTTTGTATTTTTTAAATATATCTTGGATATTTTAAATATAAGGAAAATTTTTTTATTTTTTGCAATAAAAAGACTTTTTGTTAAATCTTTGAATTTTTTTTTCAATTATCTTTTGCATTTTTTTAAATATATCTTGGATTTTTTAAATGTAAGGAAAAAATCTTTAATTTTTTGCAATAAAAAGACTTTTTGTGAAATCTTTGGATTTTTGATTCAATTATCTTCTGTATTTTTAAAATATATTTTGGATTTTTCAGATCTAAGGAAAAAAATCCTTAATTTAAAAAAAAAGACTTTTTGTAAAATGATTGGAATTTTTGTAATATTTGTTTCAGTCGAAATTTATCATGGATTTTTCACATTTAAGGAAAAATATCCTTAATTTGTTGAAATAAAAGACTCTTTGTGAAATATTTGGATTTTTGATTCAATTATCATCTGTATTTTTCAAAATTTATCTTTGATTTTTCCAATCTAAGGAAGAAAATTCTTATTTGTTGAAATTAAAAGACTTCTTGCGATATCGTTGGATTTTTGATTCAGTTATCTTCAGTATTTTTCAAAATTTATCATGGATTATTTAAAATTACGGAAAAAAATCCTTAATTTGTTAAAATCAAAAGACTGTAATATGATTGGAATTTTTGTAATATAAATCTTCAATTTCAGTCAAAATTTAACATGGATTCTTCAAATTTTAGTCAACAGTCAAAATTTATCTTACATATTTCATAATTATTTTATAAAATTGCAAATATTTCGCAAATTTTACCGTAATTTATCTGAAAATAGAACGACTTTTTGAAAAATCTTTGGAATTTTGCAATAAATATTTTCAATTTTGGGCAAAATTTATAAAAGATTTCTCAAAACGTAAGGAAAAAAATCGAAAAATCTTAAATTTAAAAAAATTGCAAATCTATCGCATCTTCTTTGTAATTAAACAGAAAAAGAAACGACTATTTAAAAAATAATTGGAGTGATTCAATAAATATCTTCAATTTTATTTAAAATGTATAAAAGATGTCTCAAATTTAAGGAAAAGAATTCAAAGATTTGGAATATTAAAAAATAGCAAACACATCGCCAATTTTTCCGTAATTTATGTGAAAAAGAAAAGCCTTTTTGAAATGTCCTTGGAATTTTACAATATATATCTTCAATTTTAGTCAAAATTTATATATGATATCCCAAATAAAGGGATAAAAATCCAAAAAACTGAAATATTTAATCGTTTTTTGCAGAATATTTGGAATATTGCTATAAATATCTTCAAATTTGTCAAAATATATATAAGAATTCCTAAATTCAAGGAAAAAAAATCAAAAAAACTGAAATACTTAGAAAAATGACAAATCTTTCACCAATTTACCGTAATTTATTTGAAAAAGAAACGTTTAATAAATAGGAAATAAATAGGAAATAAAATAACTGTCTGCGTCCCCCACATTCTTCCTGCTAGCCCCTTCACTCTCTTTGCCCCTCCCTTGGTTTTCAGTTGTATATATACTCTGTGATTATTGTCTTCTGGTTACCTGATGATGGGTTGAACCCGAAACCGGTCGTATTTTTTAAAAATAAAATTGTGGACGCAGACAGTTATTTTATTTCCTATTTATTATGGAAAAGTTCCACCAAATATCGCCAGAAAGCATCAACTATAAAAGAAACGTTTTTTTGCAGAGTATTTTGAGTTTTTTAATAACTACCTTCAATTTAGGTAAACATTTATATAAGCGAAGCCAAGCGAAGAAAAGCAAAGCCAAGCGAAGCCAAGCGAATTCAAGCGAAGCCAAGCGAAGAAAAGCAAAGCCAAGCGAAGCCAAGCGAAGCCAAGCGAAGCCAAGCGAAGCCAAGCGAAGCCAAGCGAAGCCAAGCAATAATTTAGTTAAAATTAATCTTGTATTTATCAAATTTTAGAAGAAAATACTTACTTTGTTGAAATAAAAATATTTATTGTAAAAACTTTGGATTTTTGCAATAATTATCTTCAATTTTAGTTATAATGTTTCATAGCTATTTCAAATTTCTGAATAAAAATTCTTAATTTATCGCAATTAAAAGATTTTTGAAAAATTTTTGGATTTTTATATAATTATCTTTAATTTTAGAAAAAAAATTTATTTTGGTTTTTCATTTTAAGGATAAAAACCCTTAATTTCTTGAAATAATTAGGGAATTTTTGTAAAATCTTTGGATTTTTCTAATAACTATCTTCAATTTCAGTCGAGAATTATTTTCGATATTTCAAATTTGAAGAAAAATTCCTTCATTTGTTGAAATAAAAAGAGAATTTTTGTAAAATCTTTGTATTCTTAATTTAGTTATCTACTTTATTTTTCAAAATTAATCTTGCATTTTTCAAATTTAAGGAAAAAATCCTTGATTTGTTGAAATAAAAAGACTTTTTGTAAAATCATAAGAATTTTTGTAATAATTATCTTCAATTGTAGTCAAAATTATTTTTGATTTTTCAAATTTACGGAAAAAGATCCTTAATTTATTGAAATAAAAAGACTTAGTAAAATGATTGGAATTAGATACCTCATAAATATTTTAAAAAATTGCAAATTTTTCGCAAATTATACCGTGATTTATTTGACAATAGAACGACTTTTTGAAAAATCTTTGGAATTTTGCAAGAAATATTTTCAATTTTCGTCAATATTTATAAAAGATTCCTCAAAACATATGCAAAAAAATCGAAAAATCTTAAATTAAAAAAAAATTGCAAATCTTTCGCATATTTTTTGTTTGTAGTCAAAATTATTTTCGATTTTTCAAGTTTATGGAAAAATACCTTAATTTGCTGAAATAAAATGACTTTTCGCGATATCGTTGGATTTTTGATTCTTTGAATTTGATATTCAGTATTTTCCAAAATTTATCATGGATTTAAAAAAAAAACATAATTTGTTAAAATCAAATGACTTTAATATGGTTGGAATTTTTGTAATATTTATCTACAATTTCAGTCAAAATTTAACACGGGTTCTTCAAATTTTAGTCAAAAGTCAAAATTTATCTTAGATATTTCATAATTATTTTAAAAAATTGCAAATATTTCGCAAATTTAACCGTGATTTATCTGAAAATAGAACGACTTTCTGAAATATCTTTGGAATTTTGCAATAAATATTTTCAATTTTGGGCAAAATTTATAAAAGATTTCTCAAAACGTAAGGAAAAAAATCGAAAAATCTTAAATTAAAAAAAAAATTGCAAATCTATCGCATATTCTTTGTAATTAAACAGAAAAAGAAACGACTTTTTAAAAAATAATTGGAGTTATTCAATAAATATCTTCAATTTTAGTTAAAATTTATTAAAGATATCTCAAATTTAAGGAAAAAAAAATTCAAGATTTGGAAAATTAAAAAATAGCAAACACATCGCCAATATTTCCGTAATTTATGTGAAAAAGAAAAGCCTTTTTGAAAAGTCTTTGGAATTTATAATATATATCTTCAATTCTAGTCAAAATTTATATATGTTATCCCAAATTAAGGGATAAAAATCAAAAAAACTGAAATATTTAATCGTTTTTTGCAGAATATTTGGAATATTGCTATAAATATCTTCAAATTTGTCAAAATATATATAAGAATTCCTAAATTTAAGGAAAAAAAATCCATAAAACTGAAATATTTAGAAAAATGACAAATCTTTCACCAATTTTCCGTAATTTATTTGAAAAAGAAACGTTTTTTTGCAGAATATTTGGAGTTTTTTAATAACTACCTCAATTTAGGTCAACATTTATATAAGCGAAGCCAAGCGAAGGAAAGCAAAGCCAAGCGAAGCCAAGCGAAGCAAAGCGAAGCCAAGCGAAGCCAAGCGAAGCCAAGCGAAGCCAAGCGAAGCCAAGCGAAGCCAAGCGAAGCCAATTGAAGCCAAGAGAAGCAAAGCCAGGCCAAGCAATATTTTACTTAAAATTTATCTTGTATTTATCAAATTTTAGAAGAAAATACTTTGTTGAAATAAAAAGATTTATTGTGAAATCTTTGGATTTTTGCAATAATTATCTTCAATTTTAGTGATAATGTTTCATGGCTTTTTCAAATTTCTGAATAAAAATTATTAATTATTTGCAATTAAAAGATTTTTGAAAAATTTTTGGATTTTCTTATAATTATCTTTAATTTTAGAAAAAAAATTTTTTTTGGTTTTTCATTTTAAGGATAAAAACCCTTAATTTCTTGAAATAATTAGGGAATTTTTGTAAAATCTTTGGATTTTTGTAATAACTATCTTCAATTTCAGTCTAAAATTATTTTCGATATTTCAAATTTAAAGAAAAATTCCTTCATTTGTTGAAATAAAAAGAGAAATTTTGTAAAATCTTTGTATTTTTAATTTAAGTATTTTCAGAATTTTTAAAATTAATCTTGCATTTTTCAAATTTAAGGAAAAAAATCCTTCATTTGTTGAAATAAAAAGACTTTTTGTAAAATCATAAGAATTTTTGTAATAATTATCTTCAATTGTAGTCAAAATTATTTTCGATTTTTCAAATTTATGGAAAAAGATCCTTAATTTATTGAAATAAAAAGACTTAGTAAAATGATTGGAAATTTTTAATATTTATCTTCAATTTCAGTCAAAATTTATCATTGATTCTTAAAGTTTTAGGAAAAATGTCTAAATAAAAATATCTTGTTGACATTAATAGATTTATTGTAAAATCATTGCATTTTTGAAATAAGTATCATCAAAAATAGTCAAAATTTATCGTAGATACTTTATAAATATTTAAAAAAATTGCAAATTTTTCGCAAAAAGTATACCGTGATTTATTTGACAATAGAACGACTTTTTGAAAAATGTTTGGAATTTTGCAAGAAATATTTTCAATTTTCGTCAATATTTATAAAAGATTCCTCAAAACGTAAGCAAAAAAATCGGAAAATCTTAAATTAAAAAAAAATTGCAAATCTTTCGCATATTTTTTGTTTGTAGTCAAAATTATTTTCGATTTTTCAAGTTTATGGAAAAATACCTTAATTTGCTGAAATAAAATGACTTTTCGCGATATCGTTGGATTTTTTATTCTTTGAATCTGATCTTCAGTATTTTCCAAAATTTGTCATGGATTTTTTTTAAATAAGGAAAAAAATCCATAATTTGTTAAAATCAAAAGACTGTAATATGATTAGAATTTTTGTAATATTTATCTACAATTTCAGTCAAAATTTAACATGGATTCTTCAAATTTTAGTCAAAAGTCAAAATTTATCTTAGATATTTCAAAATTATTTTAAAAAATTGCAAATATTTCGCGAATTTTACCGTAATTTTTCTGAAAATAGAACGACTTTTTGAAAAATCTTTGGAATTTTGCAATAAATATTTTCAATTTTGGGCAAAATTTATAAAAGATTTCTCAAAACGTAAGGAAAAAATCAAAAAATCTTAAATTAAAAAAAAATTGCAAATCTATCGCATATTCTTTGTAATTAAACAGAAAAAGAAACGACTTTTTAAAAAATAATTGGAGTTATTCAATAAATATCTTCAATTTTATTTAAAATTTATTAAAGATGTCTCAATTTTAAGGAAAAAAAATTCAAAGATTTGGAATGTTAAAAATAGCAAAACCATCGCCAATTCTTCCGTAATTTATGTGAAAAAGAAAAGCCTTTTTGAAAAGTCTTTGGAATTTTACAATATATATCTTCAATTTTACTCAAAATTTATATATGATATCCCAAATTAAGGGATAAAAATCAAAATAACTGAAATATTTAAACGTTTTTTGCCGAATATTTGGAATATTGCTATAAATATTCTCAAATTTGTCAAAATATATATAAGAATTCCTAAATTTAAGGAAAAAAAATCTGATGTGGCCAGCACATGACTTTCTCCATATATAAGATGTAAATACTTATCTACGACAGTAATTTCGAAATTAAACACTATAAATAATGTTGTTCGGGACATGCTGGATGAAAAACGATGAAACTGGCCTTTCGCCCATAGAGCCCAGAGCGCCCACAAAGTACATAATCAGCAACTTCCGGTTTATCAGTATTTCAGGAATAACTCCTAAACAATCAGTGATACTAAAATATGTTTCATTCAAAGGTTATAGTAAATTCTATTTTCTAAAACATTTATAAATAATAGTACATACCTAAATATCATATTTATGGAGATATTTTGAAAACCGGAAATGAGCTTTGAAGAATGAATCTCAACTTCCGGTTAACCGATATACTCCAAAAACTAATCAACTCTACAAACTGTAATGGAAGTACCAAATATGAAATTTAGTGTTGATCCGCTGAATATTTTTCATGTTAGAGCGCCCAAAAAGTACATAATCATCTTCTTCCGGTTTATCAGTGTTTCACGAATAACTCCTAATCAACCGGTGATACAAAAATATGTTAAATACAAAAATTATAGTAAGTTACATTATCTAAAACTTTTATAAGTAATACTATATACGTATATAACATATTTATGGAGATATTTTGAAAACCGGAAATGAGCTTTAATGAATAAAGCTCGACTTCCGGTTGACCGATTTACTCCAAAAACTAATCAACTCTGACAGCACACACTACAGTACTATATATGAAGTTTGGTATTGATACAACTAATAGTTTTCACGTTAGAGCGCCCACTATCACACGCACACACACACATACATACACACACACACACACACACACACACACACACACACACACACACACACATACACACAGACATCATTCCGAAAATGGTCAAAACGTGTTCTAGGGACCCCAAAACATGTATTTCCGTTGAATTCTCGATGTCGGATTTTTTCATGAAAACAATACATTCTCTATACTTCGTATATGGAGAAAGTAAAAAAGAGGAAAAAAATTGAAATTTCTGTGAAATTATCCATTTTAGAAGCTTTTTTCGATCATATAAAGTCAGAATCAAGAAAACTAAGGCAAAATAAAGAATAAAATTTAAATTTTGGTGAAATTATCCTTTTTTTGTGGTTTTATCGATCATATCTTGGCAAAATCACGAAAATTAAGGCAAAACAGAGGAAAAAAAAAGAAATTTCTGTGAAATTATCCGTTTTAGAAGCTTTTACCGATCATATCTTGGAAAAATCACTAAAACAAATGCAAAACATAGTAATAAAATTAAAATTTCGGTGAAATTATCCGTTTTTTGTGCTTTTTTCGATCATATCTTGGCAAAATGACGAAAACTTAGGCAAAATGGAGGAAAAAAATTGAAATTTCTGTGAAATTATCCGTTTTAGATGCTTTTTTGATAATGTCTTGGAAAAATCACTAAAACTAAGGCAAAACATAGGAATAAAATTAAGATTTCGGTGAAATTATCCGTTTTTTTCTGGTTATAACGATCATATCTTGGGAAAATCACGAAAATTAAGGCAATACAGAGGAAAAAAATTTAAATTTCAGTAAAATTATCCGTTTTAGAAGCTTTTTTCGATCATATCAAGTCAGAATCAAGAAAACTAAGGCAAAATAGAGGAAAAAAATTTAAATTTTGGTGAAATTATCCGTTTCTGGTGCTTTTTTCGATCATATCTTGGCAAAATGATGAAAACTAAGGCAAAACAGAGGAAAAAAATTGAAATTTCTGTAAAATTATCCGTTTTAGAAGCTTTTTTCGATCATATCTTGGAAAAATCTCTAAAACTAAGGCAAAACAGAGGAATAAAATTAGAAATTCGGTGAAATTATCCGTTTTTTGTGTTTTTCGATCATTTCTTGGCAAAATCACGAAAATTAAGGCAAAACAGAGGAAAAAAATTGAAATTTCTGTGAAATTATCCGTTTAAGAAGCTTTTTTCGATCATATAAAGTCAGAATCATGAAAACTAAGGCAAAAAAGAGGAAAAAAATTTAAATTTTGGTGAAATTATCCGTTTCTGGTGCTTTTTTCGATCAAATCATGGCAAAATGATGAAAACTAAGGCAAAACAGTGGAAAAAAATTGAAATTTCTGTGAAATTATCCGTTTTAGAAGCTTTCTTCGATCATATCTAGGAAAAATCACTAAATCTAAGGCAAAACAGAGAAATAAAATTAATACTTCGATGAAATTATCCGTTTTTGTGGTTTCTTCGTTCATATCTTGGCAAAATCACGAAAATATATGCAAAACAGAGGAACAAAATTGAAATTTCTGTGAAATTATCCGTTTTAGAATATTTTTTCGATCATATCATGGAAAAATCACTAAGACTAAGGCAAAACAGAGGAATAATATTATAATTTAGGATAAATTATCCGTTTTTTGTGGTTTTTTCGATCATATCTTGGCAAAATCACGAAAATTAAGGCAAAACAGAGGAAAAAAATTGTTTTTTCTTTGAAATTATCCGCTTTAGAAACTTTTTTCGATCATATCTTGGAAAAATCACTAAAACTAAGGCAAAACAGAAGAATAAAATTAAAATTTCGGTGAAATTATGCGTTTTATTGTGGTTTTTTCGATCATATCCTGGCAAAATAACGAAAATTAAGGCAAAACAGGGGAATAAAATTGAAATTTCTGTGAAATTATACGTTTTTGAAGCTTTTTTCGATCATATCAAGTCAGAATCAAGAAAACTAAGGCAAAATAGAGGAAAATAATTTAACTTTTGGATGAAATTATCCGTTTTTTGTGCTTTTTTCGACTATATCTTGGCAAAATGACGAAAACTAAGGAAAAATAGAGGAAAAAAATTGAAATTTCTGTGAAATTATCCGTTTTAGAAGCTTTTTTCGATAATTTCTTAGAAAAATCACTAAAACTAAGGCAAAACATAGTTAAAAATAAAGATTACGGTGAAATTATCCGTTTTTTTTTTGGTTATAACCATCATATCTTGGCAAAATCACGAAAATTAAGGCAAAACAGAGGAAAAAAATTGAAATTTCTGTGAAATTATCCGTTTAAGAAGCTTTTTTCGATCATATCAAGTCAGAATCATGAATACTAAGGCAAAAAAGAGGAAAAAAATTCAAATTTTGGTGAAATTATCCGTTTCTGGTGCTTTTTTCGATCAAATAATGGCAAAATGATGAAAACTAAGGCAAAAAAGAGGAAAAAAATTCAAATTTATGTGAAATTATCCGTTTTAGAAGCATTTTTCGATCATATCTAGGAAAAATCACTAAATCTAAGGCAAAACAGAGAAATAAAATTAAATCTTCGATGAAATTATCCGTTTTTTGTGGTTTTTTCGTTCATATCTTGGCAAAATCACGAAAATATAGGCAAAACTGAGGAAAAAAATTGAAATTTCTGTGAAATTATCCGTTTTTTGTGGTTTTTTCGATCATATCTTGGCTAAATCACGAAAATTAAGGCAAAACAGAGGAAAAAAATTGAAATTTCTGTGAAATTATCCGTTTCTGGTGCTTTTTTCGATCAAATCATGGCAAAATGATGAAAACTAAGGCAAAACTGAGGAAAAAAATTGAAATTTCTGTGAAATTATCCGTTTTTTTTTGGTTTTTTCGATCATATCTTGGCTAAATCACGAAAATTAAGGCAAAACAGAGGAAAAAAATTGAAATTTTGGTGAAATTATCCGTTTCTGGTGTTTTTTTCGATCAAATCATGGCAAAATGATGAAAACTAAGGCAAAACAGAGGAAAAAAATTGAAATTTATGTGAAATTATCCGTTTTACAAGCTTTTTTCGATCATATCTAGGAAAAATCACTAAATCTAAGTCAACACAGAGAAATAAAATTAAATCTTCGATGAAATTATCCGTTTTTTGTGGTTTTTTCGTTCATATCTTGGCAAAATCACGAAAATATAGGCAATACTGAGGAAAAAAATTGAAATTTCTGTGAAATTATCCGTTTTAGAATATTTTTTTCGATCATATAATGGAAAAATCACTATGACTAAGGCAAAACAGAGGAATAAAATTAAAATTTAGGTTAAATTATCCGTTTTTTTTGTGGTTTTTTCGATCATATCTTCGAAAAATGTTGAAAACTAAGGCAAAACAGAGGAAAAAAATTGAAATTTCTGTAAAATTATCCATTTTTGAAGCTGTTTTCGATCATATCAAGTCAGAATCAAAAACACAAAGTCATGATGGAGAAAAAAAAGTAAAATTTTGGTGAAATTATCCGTTTTTTGTGCTTTTTTCGATCTTATCTTTGCAAAATGATGAAAACTAAGGCAAAACGGAGAAAAAAAATTGTTTTTTTCTTTGAAATTATCCGCTTTAGAAACTTTTTTCGATCATATCTTGGAAAAATCACTAAAACTAAGGCAAAAAAGAAGAATAAAATTAAAATTTCTGTGAAATTATACGTTTTTGAAGCTTTTTTCGATCATATCAAGTCAGAATCAAGAAAAGTAAGGCAAAATAGAGGAAAAAAATTTAACTTTTGGATGAAATTATCCGTTTTTTGTGCTTTTTTCGACTATATCTTGGCAAAATGACGAAAACTAAGGCAAAATAGAGGAAAAAAATTGAAATTTCTGTGAAATTATCCGTTTTAGAAGCTTTTTTCGATAATTTCTTAGAAAAATCACTAAAACTAAGGCAAAACATAGTTAAAAATAAAGATTACGGTGAAATTATCCGTTTTTTTTTTGGTTATAACCATCATATCTTGGCAAAATCACGAAAATTAAGGCAAAACAGAGGAAAAAAATTGAAATTTCTGTGAAATTATCCGTTTAAGAAGCTTTTTTCGATCATATCAAGTCAGAATCATGAATACTAAGGCAAAAAAGAGGAAAAAAATTCAAATTTTGGTGAAATTATCCGTTTCTGGTGCTTTTTTCGATCAAATCATGGCAAAATGATGAAAACTAAGGCAAAAAAGAGGAAAAAAATTCAAATTTATGTGAAATTATCCGTTTTAGAAGCATTTTTCGATCATATCTAGGAAAAATCACTAAATCTAAGGCAAAACAGAGAAATAAAATTAAATCTTCGATGAAATTATCCGTTTTTTGTGGTTTTTTCGTTCATATCTTGGCAAAATCACGAAAATATAGGCAAAACTGAGGAAAAAAATTGAAATTTCTGTGAAATTATCCGTTTTTTGTGGTTTTTTCGATCATATCTTGGCTAAATCACGAAAATTAAGGCAAAACAGAGGAAAAAAATTGAAATTTCTGTGAAATTATTCGTTTCTGGTGCTTTTTTCGATCAAATCATGGCAAAATGATGAAAACTAAGGCAAAACTGAGGAAAAAAATTGAAATTTCTGTGAAATTATCCGTTTTTTTTTGGTTTTTTCGATCATATCTTGGCTAAATCACGAAAATTAAGGCAAAACAGAGGAAAAAAATTGAAATTTTGGTGAAATTATCCGTTTCTGGTGTTTTTTTCGATCAAATCATGGCAAAATGATGAAAACTAAGGCAAAACAGAGGAAAAAAATTGAAATTTAGGTGAAATTATCCGTTTTAGAAGCTTTTTTCGATCATATCTAGGAAAAATCACTAAATCTAAGTCAACACAGAGAAATAAAATTAAATCTTCGATGAAATTATCCGTTTTTTGTGGTTTTTTCGTTCATATCTTGGCAAAATCACGAAAATATAGGCAAAACTGAGGAAAAAAAATTGAAATTTCTGTGAAATTATCCGTTTTAGAATATTTTTTTCGATCATATAATGGAAAAATCACTATGACTAAGGCAAAACAGAGGAATAAAATTAAAATTTAGGTTAAATTATCCGTTTTTTTGTGGTTTTTTCGATCATATCTTGGAAAAATGTTGAAAACTAAGGCAAAACAGAGGAAAAAAATTGAAATTTCTGTAAAATTATCCATTTTTGAAGCTGTTTTCGATCATATCAAGTCAGAATCAAAAACACAAAGTCATGATGGAGAAAAAAAAGTAAAATTTTGGTGAAATTATCCATTTTTTGTGCTTTTTTCGATCTTATCTTTGCAAAATGATGAAAACTAAGGCAAAACGGAGAAAAAAAATTGTTTTTTCTTTGAAGTTATCCGCTTTAGAAACTTTTTTCGATCATATCTTGGAAAAATCACTAAAACTAAGGCAAAAAAGAAGAATAAAATTAAAATTTCTGTGAAATTATACGTTTTTGAAGCTTTTTTCGATCATATCAAGTCAGAATCAAGAAAAGTAAGGCAAAATAGAGGAAAAAAATTTAACTTTTGGATGAAATTATCCGTTTTTTGTGCTTTTTTCGATCATATCTTGGCAAAATGACGAAAACTAAGGCAAAATAGAGGAAAGAAATTGAAATTTCTGTGAAATTATCCATTTAAGAAGCTTTTTTCGATCACATCAAGTCAGAATCAAGAAAACTAAGGTAAAATAGGGGAAAAAAATTTAAATTTTGGTGAAATTATCCGTTTAAGAAGCTTTTTTCGATCATATCAAGTCAGAATCATGAAAACTAAGGCACAAAAGAGGAAAAAAATTTAAATTTTGGTGAAATTATCCGTTTCTGGTGCTTTTTTCGATCAAATCTTGGCAAAATGATGAAAACTAAGGCAAAAAAGAGGAAAAAAATTGAAATTTCTGTGAAATTATCCGTTTTAGAAGCTTTCTTCGATCATATCTAGGAAAAATCACTAAATGTAAGGCAAAACAGAGAAATAAAATTAAAACTTCGATGAAATTATCCGTTTTTGTGGTTTCTTCGTTCATATCTTGGCAAAATCACGAAAATATAGGCAAAACAGAGGAAAAAAATTGAAATTTCTGTGAAATTATCCGTTTATAATATTTTTTCGATCATATCATGGAAAAATCACTAAGACTAAGGCAAAACAGAGGAATAATATTATAATTTAGGTTGAATTATCCGTTATTGTGGTTTTTTCGATCATATCTTGGCAAAATCACGAAAATTAAGGCAAAACAGAGGAAAAAAATTGTTTTTCTTTGAAATTATCCGCTTTAGAATCTTTTTTCGATCATATCTTGGAAAAATCACTAAAACTAAGGCAAAACAGAAGAATAAAATTAAAATTTCGGTGAAATTATGCGTTTTATTGTGGTTTTTTCGATCATATCCTGGCAAATAAGGAAAATAATTTAACTTTTGGATGAAATTATCCGTTTTTTGTGCTTTTTTCGATTATATCTTGGCAAAATGACGAAAACTAAGGCAAAATAGAGGAAAAAAATTGAAATTTCTGTGAAATTATCCGTTTTAGAAGCTTTTTTCGATAATTTCTGAGAAAAATCACTAAAACTAAGGCAAAAAATAGTTAAAAATAAAGATTACGGTGAAATTATCCGTTTTTTTTTGGTTATAACCATCATATCTTGGCAAAATCACGAAAATTAAGGCAAAACAGAGGAAAAAAATTGAAATTTCTGTGAAATTATCCGTTTAAGAAGCTTTTTTCGATCACATCAAGTCAGAATCAAGAAAACTAACGTAAAATAGAGGAAAAAAATTTAAATTTTGGTGAAATTATCCGTTTCTGGTGCTTTTTTCGATCAAATCTTGGCAAAATGATGAAAACTAAGGCAAAACAGAGGAAAAAAATTGAAATTTCTGTGAAATTATCCGTTTTAGAAGCTTTTTTCGATCATATCTTGGAAAAATCTCTAGAACTAAGGAAAAACAGAGGAAAAAAATTGAAATTTCTGTGAAATTATCCGTTAAAGAAGCTTTTTTCGATCATATCAAGTCAGAATCATGAAAACTAAGGTAAAAAAGAGGAAAAAAATTTTAATTTTGGTGAAATTATCCGTTTCTGGTGCTTTTTTCGATCAAATCATGGCAAAATGATGAAAATTAAGGCAAAACAGTGGAAAAAAATTGAAATTACTGAGAAATTATCCGTTTTAGAAGCTTTTTTCGATCATATCAAGTCAGAATCAAATAATATAAGGCAAAAGGGAGGAAAAAAATTTAAATTTTGGTGAAATTATCCGTTTTTTGTGCTTTT
The DNA here is from genome assembly GCA_947579665.1 of Sympetrum striolatum. Lineage (NCBI taxonomy): Eukaryota > Metazoa > Arthropoda > Insecta > Odonata > Libellulidae > Sympetrum > Sympetrum striolatum. Next base: position 48,001,440 of record OX388351.1, on the reverse strand, counting down.
TTCGATCATATCTTGGAAAAATGTTGAAAACTAAGGCAAAACAGAGGAAAAAAATTGAAATTTCTGTAAAATTATCCATTTTTGAAGCTGTTTTCGATCATATCAAGTCAGAATCAAGAACACTAAGGCATGATTGAGGAAAAAAAATTAAAATTTTGGTGAAATTATCCGTTTTTTGTGCTTTTTTCGATCTTATCTTTGCAAAATGATGAAAACTAAGGCAAAACGGAGAAAAAAAATTGAATTTTCTTTGAAATTCTACGCTTTAGAAACTTTTTTCGATCATATCTTGGAAAAATCACTAAAACTAAGGCAAAACAGAAGAATAAAATTAAAATTTCGGCGAAATTATGCGTTTTATTGTGTTTTTTTCGATCATATCCTGGCAAAATAACGAAAATTAAGGCATAACAGAGGAATAAAATTGAAATTTCTGTGAAATTATCCGTTTTAGAAGCTTTTTTTTGATCATCTCAAGTCAGAATCAAGAAAACTAAGGCAAAATAGAGGAAAAAAATTTAACTTTTGGATGAAATTATCCGTTTTTTGTGCTTTTTTCGATCATATCTTGGCAAAATGACTATAACTAAGGCAAAATAGAGGAAAAAAATTGAAATTTCTTTGAAATTATCCGTTTTAGAAGCTTTTTTCGATAATTTCTTAGAAAAATCACTAAAACTAAGGCAAAACATAGGAATAAAATAAAGATTTCGGTGAAATTATCCGTTTTTACTTTCTCCATATACGAAGTATAGAGAAAGTTTTGTTTTCATGAAAAAATTCGACTCCGAGATTTCAACGGAAATACACGTTTTGGGGTCCCAGCACATGTTTTGACCATTTTCTGAATGATATCTGTGTGTATGTGTGTGTGTGTGTGTGTGTGTGTGTGTGTGTGTGTGTGAGTGTGTGTGTGTGTATGTGTGTGTGTGATAATGGGCGTTCTAACTCAAAAACTAAAAGTCGTATCAATACCAAACTTCATATATAGTACTGTTGTGTGTGCTGTCAGAGTTGATTAGTTTTTGGAGTAAATCCGTTAACCGGAAGTCGAGCTTTATTCATTAAAGCTCATTTCCGGTTTTCAAAATATCTCCATAAATATGATATATACGTCAATTGTATTACTTATAAAAGTTTTAGATAGTATAATTTACTATAACTTTTGTATTTAACATATTTTTGTATCACCGGTTCATTAGGAGTTATTCGTGAAATACTGATAAACCGGAAGAAGATGATTATGTACTTTGTGGGCGCTCTAACATGAAAACTATTTGTCGGATCAACACCAAATTTCATACATAGAACTTTTATTACAGTTGTTAGAGTTGATTAGTTTTTGGAGTAAATCGGCTGACCGGAAGTCGAGCTTCATTCTTCAAAGCTCATTTCCGGTTTTCAAAATATATCCATTAATATGGTATTTAGGTATATACTATTATTTATAAATGTTGTAGAAAATTTATTTTACTATAACTTTTGTATGAAACATATTTTTGCATCACTGATTGTTTAGGAGTTATCCATGAAATACTGATAAACCGGAAGTTGCTGATAATGTACGTTGTGTAAAGCTCATTTCTGGTTTTCAAAATATATCCATAAATATGATATATTGGTATATTGTATTCCTTATAAAAGTTTTAGATAATATAATTTACTATAACTTTTGTATTTAACATATTTTTGTATAATCGGTTGATTAGGAGTTATTCGTGAAATACTGATAAAACCGAAGAAGATGATTATGTACTTTGTGGGCGCTCTAACATGAAAATTATTTGTTGGATCAACACCAAATTTCATATATAGTATTTTGGTTTGTGTCGTTAGAGTTGATTAGTTTTTGGAGTGAATCGGTTCATCGGAAGTTGAGCTTAATTCTTCAAAGCTCATTTCCGGTTTTCAAAATATCTCCATAAATATGGTATTTAGGTATATACTATTATTTGTAAAAGTTTTAGAAAATGTATTGTACTATAACTTTTGGTTGAAACATATTTTTGTATCACTGATTGTGTAGGAGTTATTCATGAAATACTGATAAACCGGAAGTTGCTGATTATGTACTTTGTGGGCGCTCTGGGCTCTATGGGCGAAAGGCCAATTTCATCGTTTTTCATCGATCATGTCCCGTAAAAATTATTTATCATGTTTTTGGCATCAAAGATAATATACAATATTAATAACTCAAATTCCAAGTTTAGATGGAATATAGAGTTCGAAATTATTGCGATAGATAAATATTTACATCTTATATATATGGAGAAAGTCATGTGCTGGCCACATCAGATTTTTACTTTCTCCATATACGAAGTATAGAGAAAGTATTGTTTTCATGAAAAAATTCGACTCCGAGATTTCAACGGAAATACATGTTTTGGGGTCCCTAGAACACGTTTTGACTATTTTCGGAATGATGTCTGTGTGTATGTGTGTGTGTGTGTGTGTGTGTGTGTGTGTGTGTCTGTATGTGTGTGTGTGTTAGTGGGCGCTCTATCGTGAAAACTATTGGTTGTATTAATACCAAACTTCGTATATAGTACTGTGGTGTGTGCTGTCAGAGTTGATTAGTTTATAGAGTAAATCGGTTGACCGGAAGTCGAGCTTCATTCATTATAGCTCATTTCCGGTTTTCAAAATATCTCCATAAATATGATATATACGTGCAATGTATTACTTATAAAAGTTATAGATAATGTAATTTACTATAACTTTTGTATTTAACATATTTTTGTATCACCGGTTGATTAGGAGTTATTCGTGAAATACCGATAAACCGGAAGTAGCCGTTATGTACTTTGTGGGCGCTCTAACTTAAAAACGATGCATTATATCAACACCAAATTTCATATATAGTATTTTATTTAGTTTCTTAAGAGTTGATTAGTTTTTGGAGGAAATCGGTTTACCGGAAGTCGAGCTGTATTCTTCAAAGCTCATTTCCGGTTTTCAAAATATCTCCGTAAATATGATATTTAGGTATATACTGTTATTTATAAAAGTTTTAGAAAATAAAATTTACTATAACTTTTGGTTGAAACATATTTTTGTATCACTGATTGTGTAGGAGTTATTCATGAAATACTGATAAACCGGAAGTTGCTGATTATGTACTTTGTGGGCGCTCTGGGCTCTATGGGCGAAATGCCAATTTCATCGTTTTTCATCGATCATGTCCCGTAAAACATTATTATTCATGTTTTTGGCGTCAAAGATAATAATATATATATATTAATCACTCATATTCCAAGTTTAGATGGAATATAGAGTTCGAAATTACTGCGGTAGATAAATGTTTACATCTTATATATATGGAGAAAGTCATGTGCTGGCCACATCAGATTTTTTTTTTGGTTATTACGATCATATCTTGGCAAAATCACGAAAATTAAGGCAAAACAGAGGAAAAAAATTGAAATTTCTGTGAAATTATCCGTTTAAGAAGCTTTTTTCCATCACATCAAGTCAGAATCAAGAAAACTAAAGTAAAATAGAGGAAAAAAATTTAAATTTTGGTGATATTATCCGTTTCTGGTGCATTTTTCGATCATATCTTGGCAAAATGACGAAAACTGAGGCAAAATAGAGGAAAAAAATTGAAATTTCTGTGAAATTATCCGTTTTAGAAGCTTTTTTCGATAATTTCTTAGAAAAATCACTAAAACTACGGCAAAACATAGGAATAAAATAAAGATTTCGGTGAAATTATCCGTTTTTTTTTTGGTTATAACGATCATATCTTGGCAAAATCACGAAAATTAAGGCAAAACAGAGGAAAAAAATTGAAATTTCTGTGAAATTATCCGTTTAAGAAGCTTTTTTCGATCACATCAAGTCAGAATCAAGAAAACTAAGGAAAAATAGAGGAAAAAAATTTAAATTTTGGTGATATTATCCGTTTCTGGTGCTTTTTTCGATCAAATCTTGGCAAAATGATGAAAACTAAGGCAAAACAGAGGAAAAAATTGAAATTTCTGTGAAATTATCCGTTTTAGAAGCTTTTTTCGATCATATCTTGGAAAAATCTCTAGAACCAAGGCAAAACAGAGGAATTAAATTAGAATTTCGGTGAAATTATCCGTTTTTTGTGGTTTTTTCGATCATATCTTGGCAAAATCACGAAAATATATGCAAAACAGAGGAAAAAATTGACATTTCTGTGATATTATCCGTTTAAGAAGCTTAATTCGATCATATCAAGTCAGAATCAAGAAAACTAACGTAAAATAGAGGAAAAAAATTAGAATTTTTTTGAAATTATCCGTTTTTTGTGCTTTTTTCGATCTTATGTTTGCAAAATGATGAAAACTAAGGCAAAACGGAGAAAAAAATTGTTTTTTCTTTGAAATTATCCACTTTAGAAACTTTTTTCGATCATATATTGGAATAATCACTAAAATTAAGGCAAAACAGAGGAATAAAATTGAAATTTCTGTGATATTATCCGTTTAAGAAGCTTTTTTCGATCACATTAAGTCAGAATCAAGTAATATAAGGCAAAAGGGAGGAAAAAAATTTAAATGTTGGTGAAATTATCCGTTTTTTGTGCTTTTTTCGATCATATCTTGTAAAAATAATGAAAACTGAGGCAAAACAGAGGAAAAAAATTGAAATTTCTGTAAAATTATGCATTTTTGAAGCTGTTTTTGATCATATCAAGTCAGAATCAAGAACACTAAGGTAAAATAGAGGAAAAAAATTTAAATTTTGGTAATATTATCCGTTTCTGGTGCTTTTTTCGATCAAATCTTGGCAAAATGATGAAAACTAAGGCAAAACAGAGGAAAAAAATTGAAATTTCTGTGAAAATATCCGTTTAGGAAGCTTTATTCGATCATATCAAGTCAGAATCAAGAACACTAAGGCATGATGGAGGAAAAAAATTAAAATTTTGGTGAAATTATCCGTTTCTGGTGCTTTTTTCGATCAAATCTTGGCAAAATGATGAAAACTAAGGCAAAACGGAGAAAAAAAAATTGTTTTTTCTTTGAAATTATCCGCTTTAGAAACTTTTTTCGATCATATTTGGAAAAATCACTAAAACTAAGGCAAAACAAAAGAATAAAATTAAAATTTCGGTGAAATTATGCGTTTTATTGTGGTTTTTTCAATCATATCCTGGCAAAATAACGAAAATTAAGGCATAACAGAGGAATAAAATTGAAATTTCTGTGAAATTATACGTTTTTGAAGCTTTTTTCGATCATCTCATGTCAGAATCAAGAAAACTAAGGCAAAATAGAGGAAAAAAATTTAACTTTTGGATGAAATTATCCGTTTTTTGTGCTTTTTTCGATCATATCCAGGCAAAATGACGAAAACTAAGGCAAAATAGAGGAAAAAAATTGAAATTTCTGTGGAATTATCCGTTTTTGAAACTTTTTTCGATCATATCAACTCAGAATCAAGAAAACTAAGGCAAAATAGAGGAATATAAATTAAATTTTGGATGAAATTATGAGTTTTTTGTGCTTTTTTCGATCATATATTGGCAAAATGATGAAAACTACGGCAAAACAGAGGAAAAAAATTGAAATTTCTGTGAAATTATCCGTTTTCGAAGCTTTTTTCGATAATTTTCGATAAAATCACTAAAACTAAGGCAAAAGAGAGGAAAAAAATTGAAATTTCTGTGAACTTATCCGTTTGAGAAGCTTTTTTCGATCATATCTAGGAAAAATCACTAAATCTAAGGCAAAACAGAGATATAAAATTAAAATTTTGGTGAAATTATCCGTTTTTTGTGGTTTTTTCGTTCATATCTTGGCGAAATCACGAAAATATAGGCAAAACAGAGGAAAAAATTTGAAATTTCTGTGAAATTAACCGTTTTAGAATATTTTTTCGATCATATCATGGAAAAATCACTAAGACTAGGGCAAAACAGAGGAATAAAATTAAAATTTAGGTTAAATTATCCGTTTTTTGTGGTTTTTTCAATCATATCTTGGCAAAATCACGAAATTAAGGCAAAACAGATTAAAAAAATTGAAATTTCTTTGAAATTATCCGTTTTAGAAGCTTTTTTCGATCATATCAAGTCAGAATCAAGAAAACTAAGGCAAAACAGAGGAAAAAAATTTAAATTTTGGTGAAATAATCCGTTTTTTGTGCTTTTTTCGATCATATCTTGGCAAAATGATGAAAACTAAGGCAAAACAGTTTTAAAAAATTGAAATTTCCTTGAAATTATCCGTTTTAGAAGCTATTTTCGATCATATAAAGTCAGAATCAAGAAAACTAAGGCAAAACAGAGGAAAAAAATTAAAATTTTGGTGAAATAATCCGTTTTTTGTGCTTTTTTCGATCATATCTTGGCAAAATGATGAAAACTAAGGCAAAACAGAAGAAAAAAATTGTAATTTCGTTGAAATTATCCGTTTTAGAAGCTTTTTTCGATCATATCAAGTCAGAATCAAGAAAACTAATGCAAAATAGAGGAAAAAAATTTAAATTTTCGTGAAATTATCCGTTTTTTGTGGTTTTATCGATCATAACTTGGCAAAATCACGAAAATAAAGGCAAAACAGAGGAAAAAAATTGAAATTTCTGTGAAATTATCCGTTTTAGATGCTTTTTTCGAACATATCAAGTAAGAATCAAGTGAACTAAGGAAAAATTGAGAAAAAAAATTTAAATATTGGTGAAATTCTCCGTTTCTGGTGCTTTTTTCGATCAAATCTTGGCAAAACTATGAAAACTAAGGCAAAACAGAGGAAAAAAATTGAAATTTCGGTGAAACTATCCGTTTCTGGTGCTTTTTTCGATCAAATCTTGGCAAAATGATGAAAACTAAGGCAAAACAGAGGAAAAAAATCTGATGTGGCCAGCACATGACTTTCTCCATATATAAGATGTAAATACTTACCTACGACAGTAATTTCGAACTCTAAACATTATAAATAATGTTGTTCGGGACATGCTGGATGAAAACCGATGAAACTGTCCTTTCGCCCATAGAGCCCAGAGCGCCCACAAAGTACATAATCAGCTACTTCCGGTTTATCAGTATTTCAGGAATAACTCCTAAACAATCAGTGATAATAAAATATGTTTCATACAAAAAAGAAAGTAAATTTTATTTTCTAAAACATTTATAAATAATTGTATATACCTAAATATCATATTTATGGAGATATTTTGAAAACCGGAAATGAGCTTTGAAGAATGAAGCTCAACTTCCGGTTAACTGATTTACTCCAAAAACTAATTAACTCTAATGACTGTAATAGAAGTACTACATATGAAATTTGGTGTTGATCCGCCAAATAGTTTTCATGTTAGAGCGCCCACAAAGTACATAACAGCTACTTCCCGGGTTATCGGTATTGCACGAATAACTGTTAATCAACCGGTGATACAAAAATATATTAAATACAAAAGTTATAGTAAATTATATTATCTAAAACTTTTATAAGGAATACAATATACCAATATATCATATTTATGGATATATTTTGAAATCCAGAAATGAGCTTTACACAACGTACATAATCAGCTACTTCCGGTTTATCAGTATTTCATGGATAATTCCTAAACAATCAGTGATGCAAAAATATGTTTCATACAAAAGTTATAGTAAATTAAATTTTCTACAACATTTATAAATAATAGTATATACCTAAATATCATATTAAAGGAGATATTTTGAAAACCGTAAATGAGCTTTGAAGAATGAAGCTCGACTTCCGGTCAGCCGATTTACTCCAAAAACTAATCAACTCCAACGACTGTAATAAAAGTACTTTGTATGAAATTTGGTGTTGATCCGACAAATAGTTTTCATGTTAGAGCGCCCACAAAGTACATAATCATCTTCTTCCGGTTTATCAGTATTTCACGAATAACTCCTAATGAACCGGTGATACAAAAATATGTTAAATACAAAAGTTATAGTAAATTATACTATCTAAAACTTTTATAAGTGATACAATAGACGTATATATCATATATATGGAGATATTTTGAAAACCGGAAATGAGCTTTAATGAATAATGCTCGACTTCCGGTTAACGGATTTACTCCAAAAACTAATCAACTCTGACAGCACACACAGCAGTACTATATATGAAGTTTGGTATTGATACTACTTTTAGTTTTCGAGTTAGAACGCCCATTATCACACACACACATACACACACACACACTCACACACACACACACACACACACACACACACACATACACACAGACATCATTCAGAAAATGGTCAAAACGTGTTCTAGGGACCCCAAAACGTGTATTTCCGTTGAAATCTCGAAGTCGAATTTTTTCATGAAAACAATACTTTCTCTATACTTCGTATATGGAGAAAGTAAAAATTGATATTTCTGTGAAATTATCCTTTTTAAAAGCTTTTTTCGATCATATCTTGGAAAAATCTATAAAACTAAGGCAAAAATGAGGAATAAAATTAGAATTTTGGTGACATTGTCCGTTTTTTGTGGTTTTTTCGATCATATCTTGGCAAAATCACGAAAATATAGGCAAAACAGAGGAAAAAATTGAAATTTCTGTGAAATTATCCGTTTAGGAAGCTTTATTCGATCATATCAAGTCAGAATCAAGAACACTAAGGCATGATGGAGGAAAAATATTAAAATTTTGGTGAAATTATCCGTTTCTGGTGCTTTTTTCGATCAAATCTTAGCAAAATGATGAAAACTAAGGCAAAACAGAGGAAAAAAATTGAAATTTCTGTGAAATTATCCGTTTTAGAAGCTTTTTTCGATCATATCTTGGAAAAATCTCTAAAAATAAGGTAAAACAGAAGAATAAAATTAAAATTTCGGTGAAATTATCCAATATAGAAGCTTTTTTCGATCATATCAAGTCAGAATCAAGAAAACAAAGGTAAAATACAGGAAAAAAATTTAAATTTTAGTGTAATTATCCGTTGTTTGTGCTTTATTCGATCATATCTTGGCAAAATCACGAAAATTAAGGAAAAACAGAGGAAAAAAAAATGAAATTTCTCAGAAATTACCCGTTTTTGAAGCTTTCTTCGATCATATCAAGTCAGAATCAAGAAAACTAAGGCAAAATAGAGGCAAAAAAATATAAATTTTGGATGAAATTATCCGTTTTATGCGCTATTTTCGATCATATCTTGGAAAAATCACTAAACTAAGGCAAAACATAGGAATAAAATAAAGATTTCGGTTAAATTATCCGTTTTTTTCTGGTTTTAACAATCATATCTTGGCAAAATCACGAAAATTAAGGCAAAACAGGGGAAAAAAATTGAAATTTCTGTGAAATTATCCGTTTTAGAAGCTTTTTTCGATCATATCAAGTCAGAATCATGAAAACTAAGGCAAAACAGAGGAAAAAAATTTAAATTTTGGTGAAATAATCCGTTTTTTGTGCTTTTTTCGATCATATCTTGGCAAAATGATGAAAACTAAGGCAAAACAGATTAAAAAAATTGAAATTTCCTTGAAATTATCCGTTTTAGAAGCTTTTTTCGATCATATCAAGTCAGAATCAAGAAAACTAAGGCAAAACAGAGGAAAAAAATTTAAATTTTGGTGAAATAATCCGTTTTTTGTGCTTTTTTCGATCATATCTTGGCAATATGATGAAAACTAAGGCAAAACAGAGGAAAAAAATCTAAATTTCGTTGAAATTATCCGTTTTAGAAGCTTTTTTCGATCATATCAAGTCAGAATCAAGAAAACTAATGCAAAATAGAGGAAAAAAATTTAAATTTTCGTGAAATTATCCGTTTTTTGTGGTTTTATCGATCATAACTTGGCAAAATCACGAAAATAAAGGCAAAACAGAGGAAAAAATTGAAATTTCTGTGAAATTATCCGTTTTAGAAGCATTTTTCGAACATATCAAGTAAGAATCAAGTGAAGTAAGGAAAAATTGAGGAAAAAAATTTAAATATTGGTGAAATTCTCCGTTTCTGGTGCTTTTTTCGATGAAATCTTGGCAAAACTATGAAAACTAACGCAAAACAGAGGAAAAAAATTGAAATTTCGGTGAAACTATCCGTTTCTGGTGCTTTTTTCGATCAAATCTTGGCAAAATGATGAAAACTAAGGCAAAACAGAGGAAAAAAATAGAAATTTCTGTGAAATTATCCGTTTAGGAAGCTTTATTCGATCATATAAAGTCAGAATCAAGAACACTAAGGCATGATGGAGGAAAAAAATTAAAATTTTGGTGAAATTATCCGTTTCTGGTGCTTTTTTCGATCAAATCTTGGCAAAATGATGAAAACTAAGGCAAAACAGAGGAAAAAAATTGAAATTTCTGTGAAATTATCCGTTTTAGAAGCTTTTTTCGATCATATCTTGGAAAAATCTCTAAAACTAAGGCAAAACAGAGGAAAAAAATTAGAATTTTTTTGAAATTGTCCGTTTTTTGTGGTTTTTTCGATCATATCTTGGCAAAATCACGAAAATATAGGCAAAACAGAGGAAAAAAATTGAAATTTCGGTGAAACTATCCGTTTCTGGTGCTTTTTTCGATCAAATCTTGGCAAAATGATGAAAACTAAGGCAAAACAGAGGAAAAAAATTGAAATTTCTGTGAAATTATCCGTTTAGGAAGCTTTATTCGATCATATCAAGTCAGAATCAAGAACACTAAGGCATGATGGAGGAAAAAAATTAAAATTTTGGTGAAATTATCCGTTTCTGGTGCTTTTTTCGATCAAATCTTGGCAAAATGATGAAAACTAAGGCAAAACAGAGGAAAAAAATTGAAATTTCCTTGAAATTATCCGTTTTAGAAGCTCTTTTCGATCATATCTTGGAAAAATCACTAACACTAAGGAAAACAGAGGTATCAAATTAAAATTTCGGTGAAGTTATCCGTTTTTTGTGGTTTTTTCGATCATATCTTGGCAAAATCACGAAAATATAGGCAAAAAAAGAGGAAAAAAATTGAAATCTCTTTGATATTATCCGTTTTAGAAGCTTTTTTCGATTATATCTTGGAAAAATCACTAAAACTAAGGTAAAACAGAAGAATAAAATTAAAATTTCGGTGAAATTATCCGTTTTATTGTGGTTTTTTCGAACCTATCTTGGTAAAATCACGAAAATTAAGGCAAAACAGAGGAATAAAATTGGAATTTCTGCGAAATTATCCAATATAGAAGCTTTTTTTGATCATATCAAGTCAGAATCAAGAAAACTAATGCAAAATAGAGGAAAAAAATTTAAATTTTCGTGAAATTATCCGTTTTTTGTGGTTTTATCGATCATAACTTGGCAAAATCACGAAAATAAAGGCAAAACAGAGGAAAAAAATTGAAATTTCTGTGAAATTATCCGTTTTAGAAGCATTTTTCGAACATATCAAGTAAGAATCAAGTGAAGTAAGGAAAAATTGAGGAAAAAAATTTAAATATTGGTGAAATTCTCCGTTTCTGGTGCTTTTTTCGATGAAATCTTGGCAAAACTATGAAAACTAAGGCAAAACAGAGGAAAAAAATTGAAATTTCGGTGAAACTATCCGTTTCTGGTGCTTTTTTCGATCAAATCTTGGCAAAATGATGAAAACTAAGGCAAAACAGAGGAAAAAAATTGAAATTTCTGTGAAATTATCCGTTTTAGAAGCTTTTTTCGATCATATCTTGGAAAAATCTCTAAAACTAAGGCAAAACAGAGGAAAAAAATTAGAATTTTTTTGACATTGTCCGTTTTTTGTGGTTTTTTCGATCATATCTTGGCAAAATCACGAAAATATAGGCAAAACAGAGGAAAAAATTGAAATTTCTGTGAAATTATCCGTTTAAGAAGCTTTATTCGATCATATCAAGTCAGAATCAAGAACACTAAGGCATGATGGAGGAAAAAAATTAAAATTTTGGTGAAATTATCCGTTTCTGGTGCTTTTTTCGATCAAATCTTGGCAAAATGATGAAAACTAAGGCAAAACAGAGGAAAAAAATTGAAATTTCCTTGAAATTATCCGTTTTAGAAGCTCTTTTCGATCATATCTTGGAAAAATCACTAACACTAAGGAAAACAGAGGTAACAAATTAAAATTTCGGTGAAGTTATCCGTTTTTTGTGGTTTTTTCGATCATATCTTGGCAAAATCACGAAAATATAGGCAAAAAAAGAGGAAAAAAATTGAAATCTCTTTGATATTATCCGTTTTAGAAGCTTTTTTCGATTATATCTTGGAAAAATCACTAAAACTAAGGTAAAACAGAAGAATAAAATTAAAATTTCGGTGAAATTATCCGTTTTATTGTGGTTTTTTCGAACCTATCTTGGCAAAATCACGAAAATTAAGGCAAAACAGAGGAATAAAATTGGAATTTCTGCGAAATTATCCAATATAGAAGCTTTTTTCGATCATATCAAGTCAAATCAAGAAAACAAAGGTAAAATACAGGAAAAAAATTTAAATTTTGGTGTAATTATCCGTTGTTTGTGCTTTATTCGATAATATCTTGGCAAAATCTAGAAATTTAAGGCAAAACAGAGGAAAAAAAAATGATATTTCTGAGAAATTACCCGTTTTTGAAGCTTTCTTCGATCATATCAAGTCAGAATCAAGAAAACTAAGGCAAAATAGAGGAAAAAAATTTAAATTTTGGATGAAATTATCCGTTTTATGCGCTATTTTCGATCATATCTTGGAAAAATCACTAAACTAAGGCAAAACATAGGAATAAAATAAAGATTATGGTTAAATTATCCGTTTTTTTCTGGTTTTAACAATCATATCTTGGCAAAATCACGAAAATTAAGGCAAAACAGGGGAAAAAAATTGAAATTTCTGTGAAATTATCCGTTTAAGAAGCTTTTTTCGATCATATCAAGTCAGAATCATGAAAACTAAGGCAAAACAGAGGAAAAAAATTGAAATTTCCTTGAAATTATCCGTTTTAGTAGCTTTTTTCGATCATATCAAGTCAGAATCAAGAAAACTAAGGCAAAACAGAGGAAAAAAATTTAAATTTTGGTGAAATAATTCGTTTTTTGTGCTTTTTTCGATCATATCTTGGCAATATGATGAAAACTAAGGGAAAACAGAGGAAAAAAATCTAAATTTCGTTGAAATTATCCGTTTTAGAAGCTTTTTTCGATCATATCAAGTCAGAATCAAGAAAACTAATGCAAAATAGAGGAAAAAAATTTAAATTTTCGTGAAATTATCCGTTTTTTGTGGTTTTATCGATCATAACTTGGCAAAATCACGAAAATAAAGGCAAAACAGAGGAAAAAAATTGAAATTTCTGTGAAATTATCCGTTTTAGAAGCTTTTTTCGAACATATCAAGTAAGAATCAAGTGAACTTAGGAAAAATTGAGAAAAAAATTTAAATATTGGTGAAATTCTCCGTTTCTGGTGCTTTTTTCGATCAAATCTTGGCAAAACTATCAAAACTAAGGCAAAACAGAGGAATAAAATTAGAAATTCGGTGAAATTATCCGTTTTTTGTGTTTTTCGATCAATTCTTGGGAAAATCACGAAAATTAAGGCAAAACAGAGGAAAAAAATTGAAATTTCTGTGAAATTATCCGTTTAAGAAGCTTTTTTCGATCATATCAAGTCAGAATCATGAAAACTAAGGCAAAAAAGAGGAAAAAAATTTAAATTTTGGTGAAATTATCCGTTTCTGGTGGTTTTTTCGTTCATATCTTGGCAAAATCACGAAAATATAGGCAAAACTGAGGAAAAAAATTGAAATTTCTGTGAAATTATCCGTTTTAGAATATTTTTTTCGATCATATCATGGAAAAATCACTATGACTAAGGCAAAACAGAGGAATAAAATTAAAATTTAGGTTAAATTATCCGTTTTTTGTGGTTTTTTCGATCATACCTTGGAAAAATGTTGAAAACTAAGGCAAAACAGAGGAAAAAAATTGAAATTTCTGTATAATTATCCATTTTTGAAGCTGTTTTCGATCATATCAAGTCAGAATCAAAAACACAAAGTCATGATTGAGAAAAAAAAGTAAAATTTTGGTGAAATAATCCGTTTTTTTTCCTTTTTTCGATCTTATCTTTGCAAAATGATGAAAACTAAGGCAAAACGGAGAAAAAAAATTGTTTTTTCTTTGAAATTATCCGCTTAAGAAACTTTTTTCGATCATATCTTGGAAAAATCACTAAAACAAAGGCAAAACAGAAGCATAAAATTAAAATTTCGGTGAAATTATGCGTTTTATTGTGGTTTTTTCGATCATATCCTGGCAAAATAACGAAAATTAAGGCAAAACAGAGGAATAAAATTGAAATTTCTGTGAAATTATACGTTTTTGAAGCTTTTTTCGATCATATCAAGTCAGAATCAAGAAAACTAAGGCAAAATAGAGGAAAAAAATTTAACTTTTGGATGAAATTATCCGTTTTTTGTGCTTTTTTCGATCATATCTTGGCAAAATGACGAAAACTAAGGCAAAATAGAGGAAAAAAATTGAAATTTCTGTGAAATTATCTTTTTAAGAAGCTTTTTTCGATCACATCAAGTCAGAATCAAGAAAACTAACGTAAAATAGAGGAAAAAAATTTAAATTTCGGTGAAATTATCCGTTTCTGGTGCTTTTTCCGATCAAATCTTGTCAAAATGATGAAAACTAAGGCAAAACAGAGGAAAAAAATTGAAATTTCTGTGAAATTATCCGTTTTAGAAGCTTTTTTCGATCATATCTTGGAAAAATCTCTAGAACTAAGGAAAAACAGAGGAAAAAAATTGAAATTTCTGTGAAATTATCCTTTAAAGAAGTTTTTTTCGATCATATCAAGTCAGAATCATGAAAACTAAGGTAAAAAAGAGGAAAAAAATTTTAATTTTGGTGAAATTATCCGTTTCTGGTGCTTTTTTGGATCAAATCATGGCAAAATGATGAAAATAAAGGCAAAACAGTGGAAAAAAATTGAAATTACTGAGAAATTATCCGTTTTAGAAGCTTTTTTCGATCATATCAAGTCAGAATCAAGTAATATAAGGCAAAAGGGAGGAAAAAAATTTAAATTTTGGTGAAATTATCCGTTTTTTGTGCTTTTTTCGATCATATCTTGGAAAAATGTTGAAAACTAAGGCAAAACAGAGGAAAAAAATTGAAATTTCTGTAAAATTATCCATTTTTGAAGCTGTTTTCGATCATATCAAGTCAGAATCAAGAACACTAAGGCATGATTGAGGAAAAAAAATTAAAATTTTGGTGAAATTATCCGTTTTTTGTGCTTTTTTCGATCTTATCTTTACAAAATGATGAAAACTAAGGCAAAACGGAGAAAAAAAATTGAATTTTCTTTGAAATTATCCGCTTTAGAAACTTTTTTCGATCATATCTTGTAAAAATCACTAAAACTAAGGCAAAACATAGGAATAAAATAAAGATTTCGGTGAAATTATCCGTTTTTTTTGGTTATAACGATCATATCTTGGCAAAATCACGAAAATTAAGGCAAAACAGAGGAAAAAAATTGAAATTTCTGTGAAATTATCCGTTTCAGAAGCTTTTTTCGATCACATCAAGTCAGAATCAAGAAAACTAAAGTAAAATAGAGGAAAAAAATTTAAATTTTGGTGATATTATCCGTTTCTGGTGCTTTTTTCGATCATATCTTGGCAAAATGACGAAAACTAAGGCAAAATAGAGGAAAAAAATTGAAATTTCTGTGAAATTATCCGTTTTAGATGCTTTTTTCGATAATTTCTTAGAAAAATCACTAAAACTAAGGCAATACATAGGAATAAAATAAAGATTTCGGTGAAATTATCCGTTTTTGTGGTTTTTTCGATCATATCTTGGCAAAATCACGAAAATATATGCAAAACAGAGGAAAAAATTGACATTTCTGTGATATTATCCGTTTAAGAAGCTTAATTCGATCATATCAAGTCAGAATCAAGAAAACTAACGTAAAATAGAGGAAAAAAATTTAAATTTTTGTGAAATTATCCGTTTTTTGTGCTTTATTCGATCTTATGTTTGCAAAATGATGAAAACTAAGGCAAAACGGAGAAAAAAATTGTTTTTTCTTTGAAATTATCCACTTTAGAAACTTTTTTCGATCATATCTTGGAATAATCACTAAAATTAAGGCAAAACAGAGGAATAAAATTGAAATTTCTGTGATATTATCCGTTTAAGAAGCTTTTTTCGATCACATTAAGTCAGAATCAAGTAATATAAGGCAAAAGGGAGGAAAAAAATTTAAATTTTGGTGAAATTATCCGTTTTTTGTGCTTTTTTCGATCATATCTTGTAAAAATGTTGAAAACTGAGGCAAAACAGAGGAAAAAAATTGAAATTTCTGTAAAATTATGCATTTTTGAAGCTGTTTTCGATCATATCAAGTCAGAATCAAGAACACTAAGGTAAAATAGAGGAAAAAAATTTAAATTTTGGTGATATTATCCGTTTCCGGTGCTTTTTTCGATCAAATCTTGGCAAAATGATGAAAACTAAGGCAAAACAGAGGAAAAAATTGAAATTTCTGTGAAATTATCCGTTTTAGAAGCTTTTTTCGATCATATCTTGGAAAAATCTCTAGAATCAAGGCAAAACAGAGGAATAAAATTAGAATTTCGGTGAAATTATCCGTTTTTTGTGGTTTTTTCGATCATATCTTGGCAAAATCACGAAAATATATGCAAAACAGAGGAAAAAATTGACATTTCTGTGATATTATCCGTTTAAGAAGCTTAATTCGATCATATCAAGTCAGAATCAAGAAAACTAACGTAAAATAGAGGAAAAAAATTTAAATTTTGGTGAAATTATCCGTTTCTGGTGCTTTTTTCGTTCAAATCTTGGCAAAATGATGAAATTTAAGGCAAAACAGAGGAAAAAAATTAAAATTTCTGTGAAATTATCCGTTTTAGAAGCTTTTTTCGATCATATCTTGGAAAAATCTCTAGAACTAAGGAAAAACAGAGGAAAAAAATTGAAATTTCTGTGAAATTATCCGTTTAAGAAGCTTTTTTCGATCATATTAGTCAGAATCATGAAAACTATGGTAAAAAAGAGGAAAAAAATTTTAATTTTGGTGAAATTATCCCTTTCTGGTGCTTTTTTCGATCAAATCATGGCAAAATGATGAAAATTAAGGCAATACAGTGGAAAAAAATTGAAATTTCTGAGAAATTATCCGTTTTAGAAGCTTTTTTCGATCATATCAAGTCAGAATCAAGTAATGTAAGGCAAAAGGGAGGAAAAAAAATTAAATTTTGGTGAAATTATCCGTTTTTTGTGCTTTTTTCGATCATATCTTGTAAAAATGTTGAAAACTAAGGCAAAAAAGAGGAAAAAAATTTAAATTTCTGTAAAATTATCCATTTTTGAAGCTGTTTTCGATCATATCAAGTCAGAATCAAGAACACTAAGGCATGATTGAGGAAAAAAAATTAAAATTTTGGTGAAATTATCCGTTTTTTTGTGCTTTTTTCGATCTTATCTTTGCAAAATGATGAAAACTAAGGCAAAACGGAGAAAAAAAAATTGTTTTTTCTTTGAAATTATCCGCTTTAGAAACTTTTTTCGATCATATTTGGAAAAATCACTAAAACTAAGGCAAAACAGAAGAATAAAATTAAAATTTCGGTGAAATTATGCGTTTTATTGTGGTTTTTTCGATCATATCCTGGCAAAATAACGAAAATTAAGGCATAACAGAGGAATAAAATTGAAATTTCTGTGAAATTATACGTTTTTGAAGCTTTTTTCGATCATCTCAAAGCAGAATCAAGAAAACTAAGGCAAAGTAGAGGAAAAAAATTTAACTTTTGGATGAAATTATCCGTTTTTTGTGCTTTTTTCGATCATAACTTGGCAAAATGACGAAAACTGAGGCAAAATAGAGGAAAAAAATTGAAATTTCTGTGAAATTATCCGTTTTAGAAGCTTTTTTCGATAATTTCTTAGAAAAATCACTAAAACTTAGGCAAAACATAGGAATAAAATAAAGATTTCGGTGGAATTATCCGTTTTTTTTTTGGTTTTAACGATCATATCTTGGCAAAATCATGAAAATTAAGGCAAAACAGAGGAAAAAAATTGAAATTTCTGGGAAATTATCCGTTTAAGAAGCTTTTTTCGATCACATCAAGTCAGAATCAAGAAAACTAAGGAAAAATAGAGGAAAAAAATTTAAATTTTGGTGATATTATCCGTTTCTGGTGCTTTTTTCGATCAAATCTTGGCAAAATGAAGAAAACTAAGGCAAAACAGAGGAAAAAATTGAAATTTCTGTGAAATTATCCGTTTTAGAAGCTTTTTTCGATCATATCTTGGAAAAATCTCTAGAACTAAGGCAAAACAGAGGAATATAAATTAAATTTTGGATGAAATTATGAGTTTTTTGTGCTTTTTTCGATGATATATTGGCAAAATGATGAAAACTACGGCAAAACAGAGGAAAAAAATTGAAATTTCTGTGAAATTATCCGTTTTAGAAGCTTTTTTCGATCATATCTTGGAAAAATCTCTAGAACTAAGGCAAAATAGAGGAAAAAAATTAGAATTTTGGTGACATTATCCGTTTTTTGTGGTTTTTTCGATCATATCTTGGCAAAATCACGAAAATATAGGCCAAACAGAGGAAAAAATTGAAATTTCTGTGAAATTATCCGTTTAAGAAGCTTTTTTCGATCATATCAAGTCAGAATCATGAAAACTAAGGCAAAATAGAGGAAATAAATTATATTTTGGTGAAATTATCCGTTTCTGGTGCTTTTTTCGATCAAATCATGGCAAAATGATGAAAACTAAGGCAAAACAGACGGAAAAAATTGAAATTTCTGTGAACTTATCCGTTTGAGAAGCTTTTTTCGATCATATCTAGGAAAAATCACTAAATCTAAGGCAAAACAGAGATATAAAATTAAAATTTCGGTGAAATTATCCGTTTTTTGTGGTTTTTTCGTTCATATCTTGGCAAAATCACGAAAATTAAGGCAAAACAGAGGAATAAAATTGAAATTTCTGTGAAATTATCCAATATAGAAGCTTTTTTCGATCATATCAAGTCAGAATCAAAAAAACAAAGGTAAAATACAGGAAAAAAATTTAAATTTTGGTGAAATTATCCGTTTTTTGTGCTTTTTTCGATCATATCTTGGCAAAATGATGAAAACTAAGGCAAAACAGTTTTAAAAATTGAAATTTCCTTGAAATTATCCGTTTTAGAAGCTATTTTCAATCATATCAAGTCAGAATCAAGAAAACTAAGGCAAAACAGAGGAAAAAAATTAAAATTTTGGTGAAATAATCCGTTTTTTGTGCTTTTTTCGATCATATCTTGGCAAAATGATGAAAACTAAGGCAAAACAGAGGAAAAAAATTGAAATTTCGTTGAAATTATCCGTTTTAGAAGCTTTTTTCGATCATATCAAGTCAGAATCAAGAAAACTAATGCAAAATAGAGGAAAAAAATTTAAATTTTCGTGAAATTATCCGTTTTTTGTGGTTTTATCGATCATAACTTGGCAAAATCACGAAAATAAATTCAAAACAGAGGAAAAAAATTGAAATTTCTGTGAAATTATCCGTTTTAGAAGCTTTTCTCGAACATATCAAGTAACAATCAAGTGAACTAAGGAAAAATTGAGAAAAAAAATTTAAATATTGGTGAAATTCTCCGTTTCTGGTGCTTTTTTCAATCAAATCTTGGCAAAACTATGAAAACTAAGGCAAAACAGAGGAAAAAAATTGAAATTTCGGTGAAACTATCCGTTTCTGGTGCTTTTTTCGATCAAATCTTGGCAAAATGATGAAAACTAAGGCAAAACAGAGGAAAAAAATTGATATTTCTGTGAAATTATCCGTTTTAAAAGCTTTTTTCGATCATATCTTGGAAAAATCTATAAAACTAAGGCAAAACAGAGGAATAAAATTAGAATTTTGGTGAAATTATCCGTTTTATTGAGGTTTTTTCGATCCTATCTTGGCAAAATCACGAAAATTAAGGCAAAACAGAGGAATAAAATTGGAATTTCTGCGAAATTATCCGTTTAGGAAGCTTTATTCGATCATATCAAGTCAGAATCAAGAAAATTAAGGCATGATGGAGGAAAAAAATTAAAATTTTGGTGAAATTATCCGTTTCTGGTGCTTTTTTCGATCAAATCTTGGCAAAATGATGAAAACTAAGGCAAAACAGAGGAAAAAAATTGAAATTTCGGTGAAATTATCCGTTTTAGAAGCTTTTTTCGATCATATCTTGGAAAAATCACTAAAACTAAGGTAAAACAGAAGAATAAAATTAAAATTTCGGTGAAATTATCCGTTTTATTGAGGTTTTTTCGATCCTATCTTGGCAAAATCACGAAAATTAAGGCAAAACAGAGGAATAAAATTGGAATTTCTGCGAAATTATCCAATATAGAAGCTTTTTACGATCATATCAAGTCAGAATCAAGAAAACAAAGGTAAAATACAGGAAAAAAATTTAAATTTTGGTGTAATTATCCGTTGTTTGTGCTTTATTCGATCATATCTTGGCAAAATCACGTAAATTAAGGCAAAACAGAGGGAAAAAAAATGAAATTTCTGAGAAATTACCCGTTTTTGAAGCTTTCTTCGACCATATCAAGTCAGAATCAAGAAAACAAAGGCAAAATAGAGGAAAAAAATTTAAATTTTGGATGAAATTATCCGTTTTATGCGCTATTTTCGATCATATCTTGGAAAAATCACTAAACTAAGGCAAAACATAGGAATAAAATAAAGATTTCGGTTAAATTATCCGTTTTTTTCTGGTTTTAACAATCATATCTTGGCAAAATCACGAAAATTAAGGCAAAACAGGGGAAAAAAATTGAAATTTCTGTGAAATTATCCGTTTAAGAAGCTTTTTTCGATCATATCAAGTCAGAATCATGAAAACTAAGGCAAAACAGAGGAAAAAAATTTAAATTTTGGTGAAATAATCCGTTTTTTGTGCTTTTTTCGATCATATCTTGGCAAAATGATGAAAACTAAGGCAAAACAGATTAAAAAAATTGAAATTTCCTTGAAATTATCCGTTTTAGAAGCTTTTTTCGATCATATCAAGTCAGAATCAAGAAAACTAAGGCAAAACAGAGGAAAAAAATTTAAATTTTGGTGAAATAATCCGTTTTTTGTGCTTTTTTCGATCATATCTTGGCAATATGATGAAAACTAAGGCAAAACAGAGGAAAAAAATCTAAATTTCGTTGAAATTATACGTTTTAGAAGCTTTTTTCGATCATATCAGGTCAGAATCAAGAAAAATAATGCAAAATAGAGGAAAAAAAATTAAATTTTCGTGAAATTATCCGTTTATTGTGGTTTTATCGATCATAACTTGGCAAAATCACGAAAATAAAGGCAAAACAGAGGAAAAAAATTGAAATTTCTGTGAAATTATCCGTTTTAGAAGCTTTTTTCGAACATATCAAGTAAGAATCAAGTGAAGTAAGGAAAAATTGAGGAAAAAAATTTAAATATTGGTGAAATTCTCCGTTTCTGGTGCTTTTTTCGATCAAATCTTGGCAAAACTATGAAAACTATGGCAAAACAGAGGAAAAAAATTGAAATTTCGGTGAAACTATCCTTTTCTGGTGCTTTTTTCGATCAAATCTTGGCAAAATGATGAAAACTAAGGCATAACAGAGGAAAAAAATTGAAATTTCTATGAAATTATCCGTTTAGGAAGCTTTATTCGATCATATCAAGTCAGAATCAAGAACACTAAGGCATGATGGAGGAAAAAAATTAAAATTTTGGTGAAATTATCCGTTTCTGGTGCTTTTTTCGATCAAATCTTGGCAAAATGATGAAAACTAAGGCAAAACAGAGGAAAAAAATTGAAATTTCTGTGAAATTATCCGTTTTAGAAGCTTTTTTCGATCATATCTTGGAAAAATCTCTAAAACTAAGGCAAAACAGAGGAAAAAAATTAGAATTTTTTTGACATTGTCCGTTTTTTGTGGTTTTTACGATCATATCTTGGCAAAATCACGAAAATATAGGCAAAACAGAGGAAAAAATTGAAATTTCTGTGAAATTATCCGTTTAAGAAGCTTTATTCGATCATATCAAGTCAGAATCAAGAACACTAAGGCATGATGGAGGAAAAAAATTAAAATTTTGGTGAAATTATCCGTTTCTGGTGCTTTTTTCGATCAAATCTTGGCAAAATGATGAAAACTAAGGCAAAACAGAGGAAAAAAATTGAAATTTCCTTGAAATTATCCGTTTTAGAAGCTTTTTTCGATCATATCTTGGAAAAATCACTAACACTAAGGCAAAACAGAGGTATCAAATTAAAATTTCGGTGAAGTTATCCGTTTTTTGTGGTTTTTTCGATCATATCTTGGCAAAATCACGAAAATATAGGCAAAAAAAGAGGAAAAAAATTGAAATCTCTTTGATATTATCCGTTTTAGAAGCTTTTTTCGATTATATCTTGGAGAAATCACTAAAACTAAGGTAAAACAGAAGAATAAAATTAAAATTTTGGTGAAATTATCCGTTTTATTGAGGTTTTTTCGATCCTATCTTGGCAAAATCACGAAAATTAAGGCAAAACAGAGGAATAAAATTGGAATTTCTGCGAAATTATCCGTTTAGGAAGCTTTATTCGATCATATCAAGTCAGAATCAAGAAAATTAAGGCATGATGGAGGAAAAAAATTAAAATTTTGGTGAAATTATCCGTTTCTGGTGCTTTTTTCGATCAAATCTTGGCAAAATGATGAAAACTAAGGCAAAACAGAGGAAAAAAATTGAAATTTCGGTGAAATTATCCGTTTTAGAAGCTTTTTTCGATCATATCTTGGAAAAATCACTAAAACTAAGGTAAAACAGAAGAATAAAATTAAAATTTCGGTGAAATTATCCGTTTTATTGAGGTTTTTTCGATCCTATCTTGGCAAAATCACGAAAATTAAGGCAAAACAGAGGAATAAAATTGGAATTTCTGCGAAATTATCCAATATAGAAGCTTTTTACGATCATATCAAGTCATAATCAAGAAAACAAAGGTAAAATACAGGAAAAAAATTTAAATTTTGGTGTAATTATCCGTTGTTTGTGCTTTATTCGATCATATCTTGGCAAAATCACGTAAATTAAGGCAAAACAGAGGGAAAAAAAATGAAATTTCTGAGAAATTACCCGTTTTTGAAGCTTTCTTCGACCATATCAAGTCAGAATCAAGAAAACAAAGGCAAAATAGAGGAAAAAAATTTAAATTTTGGATGAAATTATCCGTTTTATGCGCTATTTTCGATCATATCTTGGAAAAATCACTAAACTAAGGCAAAACATAGGAATAAAATAAAGATTTCGGTTAAATTATCCGTTTTTTTCTGGTTTTAACAATCATATCTTGGCAAAATCACGAAAATTAAGGCAAAACAGGGGAAAAAAATTGAAATTTCTGTGAAATTATCCGTTTAAGAAGCTTTTTTCGATCATATCAAGGAAAAATCACTAAATCTAAGGCAAAACAGAGAAATAAAATTAAAATTTCGATGAAATTATCCGTTTTTTGTGGTTTTTGCGTTCATATCTTGGCAAAATCACGAAAATATAGGCAAAACAGAGGAAAAAAAATGAAATTTCTGTGAAATTATCCGTTTTAGAATATTTTTTCGATCATATCAAGTCAGAATCAAGAAAACTAAGGCAAAACAGAGGAAAAAAATTTAAATTTTGGTGAAATAATCCGTTTTTTGTGCTTTTTTCGATCATATCTTGGCAATATGATGAAAACTAAGGCAAAACAGAGGAAAAAAATCTAAATTTCGTTGAAATTATCCGTTTTAGAAGCTTTTTTCGATCATATCAGGTCAGAATCAAGAAAACTAATGCAAAATAGAGGAAAAAAAATTAAATTTTCGTGAAATTATCCGTTTATTGTGGTTTTATCGATCATAACTTGGCAAAATCACGAAAATAAAGGCAAAACAGAGGAAAAAAATTGAAATTTCTGTGAAATTATCCGTTTTAGAAGCTTTTTTCGAACATATCAAGTAAGAATCAAGTGAAGTAAGGAAAAATTGAGGAAAAAAATTTAAATATTGGTGAAATTCTCCGTTTCTGGTGCTTTTTTCGATCAAATCTTGGCAAAACTATGAAAACTATGGCAAAACAGAGGAAAAAAATTGAAATTTCGGTGAAACTATCCGTTTCTGGTGCTTTTTTCGATCAAATCTTGGCAAAATGATGAAAACTAAGGCAAAACAGAGGAAAAAAATTGAAATTTCTGTGAAATTATCCGTTTAGGAAGCTTTATTCGATCATATCAAGTCAGAATCAAGAACACTAAGGCATGATGGAGGAAAAAAATTAAAATTTTGGTGAAATTATCCGTTTCTGGTGCTTTTTTCGATCAAATCTTGGCAAAATGATGAAAACTAAGGCAAAACAGAGGAAAAAAATTGAAATTTCTGTGAAATTATCCGTTTTAGAAGCTTTTTTCGATCATATCTTGGAAAAATCTCTAAAACTAAGGCAAAACAGAGGAAAAAAATTAGAATTTTTTTGACATTGTCCGTTTTTTGTGGTTTTTTCGATCATATCTTGGCAAAATCACGAAAATATAGGCAAAACAGAGGAAAAAATTGAAATTTCTGTGAAATTATCCGTTTAAGAAGCTTTATTCGATCATATCAAGTCAGAATCAAGAACACTAAGGCATGATGGAGGAAAAAAATTAAAATTTTGGTGAAATTATCCGTTTCTGGTGCTTTTTTCGATCAAATCTTGGCAAAATGATGAAAACTAAGGCAAAACAGAGGAAAAAAATTGAAATTTCCTTGAAATTATCCGTTTTAGAAGCTTTTTTCGATCATATCTTGGAAAAATCACTAACACTAAGGCAAAACAGAGGTATCAAATTAAAATTTCGGTGAAGTTATCCGTTTTTTGTGGTTTTTTCGATCATATCTTGGCAAAATCACGAAAATATAGGCAAAAAAAGAGGAAAAAAATTGAAATCTCTTTGATATTATCCGTTTTAGAAGCTTTTTTCGATTATATCTTGGAGAAATCACTAAAACTAAGGTAAAACAGAAGAATAAAATTAAAATTTCGGTGAAATTATCCGTTTTATTGAGGTTTTTTCGATCCTATCTTGGCAAAATCACGAAAATTAAGGCAAAACAGAGGAATAAAATTGGAATTTCTGCGAAATTATCCAATATAGAAGCTTTTTTCGATCATACCAAGTCAGAATCAAGAAAACAAAGGTAAAATACAGGAAAAAAATTTAAATTTTGGTGTAATTATCCGTTGTTTGTGCTTTATTCGATCATATCTTGGCAAAATCACGAAAATTAAGGCAAAACAGAGGAAAAAAAATGAAATTTCTGAGAAATTACCCGTTTTTGAATCTTTCTTCGATCATATCAAGTCAGAATCAAGAAAACTAAGGCAAAATAGAGGAAAAAAATTTAAATTTTGGATGAAATTATCCGTTTCATGCGGTATTTTCGATCATATCTTGGAAAAATCACTAAACTAAGGCAAAACATAGGAATAAAATAAAGACTTCGGTTAAATTATCCGTTTTTTTCTGGTTTTAACAATCATATCTTGGCAAAATCACGAAAATTAAGGCAAAACAGGGGAAAAAAATTGAAATTTCTGTGAAATTATCCGTTTTAGAAGCTTTTTTCGATCATATCAAGGAAAAATCACTAAATCTAAGGCAAAACAGAGAAATAAAATTAAAATTTCGATGAAATTATCCGTTTTTTGTGGTTTTTGCGTTCATATCTTGGCAAAATCACGAAAATATAGGCAAAACAGAGGAAAAAAAATGAAATTTCTGTGAAATTATCCGTTTTAGAATATTTTTTCGATCATATCAAGTCAGAATCAAGAAAACTAAGGCAAAACAGAGGAAAAAAATTAAATTTTGGTGAAATAATCCGTTTTTTGTGCTTTTTTCGATCATATCTTGGCAATATGATGAAAACTAAGGCAAAACAGAGGAAAAAAATCTAAATTTCGTTGAAATTATCCGTTTTAGAAGCTTTTTTCGATCATATCAGGTCAGAATCAAGAAAACTAATGCAAAATAGAGGAAAAAAAATTAAATTTTCGTGAAATTATCCGTTTATTGTGGTTTTATCGATCATAACTTGGCAAAATCACGAAAATAAAGGCAAAACAGAGGAAAAAAATTGAAATTTCTGTGAAATTATCCGTTTTAGAAGCTTTTTTCGAACATATCAAGTAAGAATCAAGTGAAGTAAGGAAAAATTGAGGAAAAAAATTTAAATATTGGTGAAATTCTCCGTTTCTGGTGCTTTTTTCGATCAAATCTTGGCAAAACTATGAAAACTATGGCAAAACAGAGGAAAAAAATTGAAATTTCGGTGAAACTATCCGTTTCTGGTGCTTTTTTCGATCAAATCTTGGCAAAATGATGAAAACTAAGGCATGATGGAGGAAAAAAATTAAAATTTTGGTGAAATTATCCGTTTCTGGTGCTTTTTTCGATCAAATCTTGGCAAAATGATGAAAACTAAGGCAAAACAGAGGAAAAAAATTGAAATTTCTGTGAAATTATCCGTTTTAGAAGCTTTTTTCGATCATATCTTGGAAAAATCTCTAAAACTAAGGCAAAACAGAGGAAAAAAATTAGAATTTTTTTGACATTGTCCGTTTTTTGTGGTTTTTTCGATCATATCTTGGCAAAATCACGAAAATATAGGCAAAACAGAGGAAAAAATTGAAATTTCTGTGAAATTATCCGTTTAAGAAGCTTTATTCGATCATATCAAGTCAGAATCAAGAACACTAAGGCATGATGGAGGAAAAAAATTAAAATTTTGGTGAAATTATCCGTTTCTGGTGCTTTTTTCGATCAAATCTTGGCAAAATTATGAAAACTAAGGCAAAACAGAGGAAAAAAATTGAAATTTCCTTGAAATTATCCGTTTTAGAAGCTTTTTTCGATCATATCTTGGAAAAATCACTAACACTAAGGCAAAACAGAGGTATCAAATTAAAATTTCGGTGAAGTTATCCGTTTTTTGTGGTTTTTTCGATCATATCTTGGCAAAATCACGAAAATATAGGCAAAAAAAAAGGAAAAAAATTGAAATCTCTTTGATATTATCCGTTTTAGAAGCTTTTTTCGATTATATCTTGGAGAAATCACTAAAACTAAGGTAAAACAGAAGAATAAAATTAAAATTTCGGTGAAATTATCCGTTTTATTGAGGTTTTTTCGATCCTATCTTGGCAAAATCACGAAAATTAAGGCAAAACAGAGGAATAAAATTGGAATTTCTGCGAAATTATCCAATATAGAAGCTTTTTTCGATCATACCAAGTCAGAATCAAGAAAACAAAGGTAAAATACAGGAAAAAAATTTAAATTTTGGTGTAATTATCCGTTGTTTGTGCTTTATTCGATCATATCTTGGCAAAATCACGAAAATTAAGGCAAAACAGAGGAAAAAAAATGAAATTTCTGAGAAATTACCCGTTTTTGAATCTTTCTTCGATCATATCAAGTCAGAATCAAGAAAACTAAGGCAAAATAGAGGAAAAAAATTTAAATTTTGGATGAAATTATCCGTTTCATGCGGTATTTTCGATCATATCTTGGAAAAATCACTAAACTAAGGCAAAACATAGGAATAAAATAAAGATTTCGGTTAAATTATCCGTTTTTTTCTGGTTTTAACAATCATATCTTGGCAAAATCACGAAAATTAAGGCAAAACAGGGGAAAAAAATTGAAATTTCTGTGAAATTATCCGTTTTAGAAGCTTTTTTCGATCATATCAAGGAAAAATCACTAAATCTAAGGCAAAACAGAGAAATAAAATTAAAATTTCGATGAAATTATCCGTTTTTTGTGGTTTTTGCGTTCATATCTTGGCAAAATCACGAAAATATAGGCAAAACAGAGGAAAAAAAATGAAATTTCTGTGAAATTATCCGTTTTAGAATATTTTTTCGATCATATCATGGAAACATCACTAAGACTAAGGCAAAACAGAGGAATGAAATCAAAATTTAGGTTAAATCATCCGTTTTTTGTGGTCTTTTCGATCATATCTTGGCAAAATCACGAAAATTATGGCAAAACAGAGGAAAAAAATTGAAATTTCTGTGAAATTATCCGTTTTAGAAGCTTTTTGCGATCATATCAAGTCAGAATCAAGTAATATAAAGCAAAAGGGAGGAAAAAAATTTAAATTTTGGTGAAATTATCCGTTTTTTGTGCTTTTTTCGATCATATCTTGGAAAAATGTTGAAAACTAAGGCAAAACAGAGGAAAAAAATAGAATTTTCTGTAAAATTATCCATTTTTGAAGCTGTTCTCGATCATATCAAGTCAGAATCAAGAACACTAAGGCATGATGGAGGAAACAAATTAAAATTTGGGTGAAATTATCCGTTTTTTGTGCTTTTCTCGATCTTATCTTGGCAAAATGATGAAAACTAAGGCAAAACAGAGGAAAAAAATTGAAATTTCTGTGAAATTATCCGTTTAAGAAGCTTTTTTCGATCATATCAAGTCAGAATCATGAAAACTAAGGAAAAATAGAGGAAAAAAATTATATTTTGTTGAAATTATCCGTTTCTGGTGCTTTTTTCGATCAAAACATGGAAAATGATGAATACTAAGGCAAAACACAGGAAAAAATTGAAATTTCTGTCAAATTATCCGTTTTAGAAGCTTTTTTCGATCATATCTAGGAATAATCACTAAATCTAAGGCAAAACAGAGATATAAAATTAAAATTTCGGTGAAATTATCCGTTTTTTGTGGGTTTTTCGTTCATATCTTGGCGAAATCACGAAAATATAGGCAAAACAGAGGAAAAAAATTGAAATTTCTGTGAAATTATCCGTTTTAGAATATTTTTTCGATCATATCATGGAAAAATCACTAAGACTAGGGCAAAACAAAGGAATAAAATTAAAATTTAGGTTAAATTATCCGTTTTTTGTGGTTTTTTCGATCATATCTTGGCAAAATCACGAAAATTAAGGCAAAACAGATTAAAAAAATTGAAATATCCTTGAAATTATCCGTTTTAGAAGCTTTTTTCGATCATATCAAGTCAGAATCAAGAAAACTAAGGCAAAACAGAGGAAAAAAATTTAAATTTTGGTGAAATAATTCGTTTTTTGTGCTTTTTTCGATCATATCTTGGCAAAATGATGAAAACTAAGGCAAAAAAGAGGAAAAAAATTGAAATTTCCTTGAAATTATCCGTTTTAGAAGCTTTTTTCGATCATATCTTAGAAAAATCACTAACACTAAGGCAAAACAGAGGTATCAGATTAAAATTTCGGTGAAATTATCCGTTTTTTGTGGTTTTTTCGATCATATCTTGGCAAAATCACGAAAATTAAGGCAAAACAGAGGAAAAAAATTGAAATTTCTGTGAAATTATCCGTTTTAGAAGCTTTTTTCGATTATAGCTTGGAAAAATCACTAAAACTAAGGTAAAACAGAAGAATAAAATTAAAATTTCGGTGAAATTATCCGTTTTATTGTGGTTTTTTCGATCCTATCTTGGCAAAATCACAAAAATTAAGGCAAAACAGGGGAATAAAATTGAAATTTCTGCGAAATTATCCAATATAGAAGCTTTTTTCGATCATATCAAGTCGGAATCAAGAAAACAAAGGTAAAATACAGGAGAAAAATTTGAATTTTGGTGTAATTATCCGTCGTTTGTGCTTTATTCGATCAAATCTTGGCAAAATCACGAAAATTAAGGCAAAACAGAGGAAAAAAAATTGAAATTTCTGTGTAATTATCCGTTTTTGAAGCTTTCTTCGATCATATCAAGTCAGAATCAAGAAAACTAAGGGAAAATAGAGGAAAAAAATTTAAATTTTGGATGAAATTATCCGTTTTATGCGCTATTTTCGATCATATCTTGGAAAAATCACTAAACTAAGGCAAAACATAGGAATACAATAAAGATTTCGGTTAAATTATCCGTTTTTTTCTGGTTTTTACGATCATATCTTGGCAAAATCACGAAAATTAAGGCAAAACAGGGGAAAAAAATTGAAAATTCTTTGAAATTATCCGTTTAAGAAGCTTTTTTCGATCATATCAAGTCAGAATCATGAAAACTAAGGCCAAATAGAGGAAAAAAATTATATTTTGGTGAAATTATCCGTTTCTGGTGCTTTTTTCGATCAAATCATGGCAAAATGAGAAAACTAAGGCAAAACAGAGGAAAAAAATTGAAATTTCTGTGAAATTATCCGTTTTAGAAGCTTTTTTCGATCATATCAAGGAAAAATCAATAAATCTAAGGCAAAACAGAGAAATAAAATTAAAATTTCGATGAAATTATCCGTTTTTTGTGGTTTTTGCGTTCATATCTTGGCAAAATCACGAAAATATAGGCAAAACAGAGGAAAAAAATTGAAATTTCTGTGAAATTATCCGTTTTAGAATATTTTTTCGATCATATCATGGAAAAATCACTAAGACTAAGGCAAAACAGAGGAATGAAATTAAAATTTAGGTTAAATTATCCGTTTTTTGTGATCTTTTCGATCATATCTTGGCAAAATCACGAAAATTATGGCAAAACAGAGGAAAAAAATTGAAATTTCTGTGAAATTATCCGTTTTAGAAGCTTTTTGCGATCATATCAAGTCAGAATCAAGTAATATAAAGCAAAAGGGAGGAAAAAAATTTAAATTTCCTTGAAATTATCCGTTTTAGAAGCTTTTTTCGATCATATCTTGGAAAAATGTTGAAAACTAAGGCAAAACAGAGGAAAAAAATTGAATTTTCTGTAAAATTATCCATTTTTGAAGCTGTTTTCGATCATATCAAGTCAGAATCAAGAACACTAAGGCATGATGGAGGAAAAAAATTAAAATTTTGGTGAAATTATCCGTTTTTTGTGCTTTTTTTGATCATATCTTGGCAAAATGATGAAAACTAAGGCAAAACAGAGGAAAAAAATTGAAATTTCTGTGAAATTATCCGTTTAAGAAGCTTTTTTCGATCATATCAAGTCAGAATCATGAAAACTAAGGAAAAATAGAGGAAAAAAATTATATTTTGGTGAAATTATCGGTTTCTGGTGCTTTTTTCGATCAAATCATGGCAAAATGATGAAAACTAAGGCAAAACAGAGGAAAAAATTGAAATTTCTGTGAAATTATCCGTTTTAGAAGCTTTTTTCGATCATATCTAGGAATAATCACTAAATCTAAGGTAAAACAGAGATATAAAATTAAAATTTCGGTGAAATTATCCGTTTTTTGTGGGTTTTTCGTTCATATCTTGGCAAAATCACGAAAATATATGCAAAACAGAGGAAAAAAATTGAAATTTCTGTGAAATTATCCGTTTTAGAATATTTTTTCGATCATATCATGGAAAAATCACTAAGACTAGGGCAAAACATAGGAATAAAATTAAAATTTAGGTTAAATTATCCGTTTTTTTGTGGTTTTTTCGATCATATCTTGGCAAAATCACGAAAATTAAGGTAAAACAGATTAAAAAAATTGAAATATCCTTGAAATTATCCGTTTTAGAAATTTTTCTCGATCATATCAAGTCGGAATCAATTAAACTAAGGAAAAATTGAGGAAAAAAAATTAAATATTGGTGAAATTATCCGTTTTTTGTGCTTTTTTCAATCTTATCTTGGCAAAATGATTAAAACTAAGGCAAAACAGAGAAAAAAATTGAAATCTATTTGATATTATCCGTTTTAGAAGCTTTTTTCGATGATATCTTGGAAAAATCACTAAAACTAAGGTAAAACAGAAGAATAAAATTAAAATTTCGGTGAAATTATCCGTTTTATTGTGGTTTTTTCGATCCTATCTTGGCAAAATCACGAAAATTAAGGCAAAACAGAGGAATAAAATTGAAATTTCTGCGAAATTATCGAATATAGAAGCTTTTTTCGAACATATCAAGTCAGAATCAAGAAAACAAAGGTAAAATACAGGAAAAAAATTTAAATTTTGGTGAAATTATCCGTTTTTTGTGCTTTATTCGATCATATCTTGGCAAAATCACGAAAATTAAGGCAGAACAGAGGAAAAAAATTGAAATTTCTGTGAAATTATCCGTTTTAGAAGCTTTTTTCGATCATATCAAGTCAGAATCAATTAAACTAAGGAAAAATTGAGGAAAAAAATTTAAATATTGGTGAAATTATCCGTTTTTTGTGCTTTTTTCAATCTTATCTTGGCAAAATGATTAAAACTAAGGCAAAACAGAGAAAAAAATTGAAATCTCTTTGATATTATCCGTTTTAGAAGCTTTTTTCGATTATATCTTGGAAAAATCACTGAAACTAAGGTAAAACAGAAGAATAAAATTAAAATTTCGGTGAAATTATCCGTTTTATTGTGGTTTTTTCGATCCTATCTTGGCAAAATCACGAAAATTAAGGCAAAACAGAGGAATAAAATTGAATTTTCTGCGAAATTATCCAATATAGAAGCTTTTTTCGAACATATCAAGTCAGAATCAAGAACACAAAGGTAAAATACAGGAAAACAATTTAAATTTTGGTGAAATTATCCGTTTTTTGTGCTTTATTCGATCATATCTGGGCAAAATCACGAAAATTAAGGCAGAACAGAGGAAAAAAAATTGAAATTTCTGTGAAATAATCTGTTTTTGAAGCTTTCTTCGATCATATCAAGTCAGAATCAAGAAAACTAAGGCAAAATAGAGGAAAAAAATTTAAATTTTGGATGAAATTATCCGTTTTTTGCGCTATTTTCGATCATATCTTGGAAAAATCACTAAACTAAGGCAATACATAGGAATAAAATAAAGATTTCGGTTAAATTATCCGTTTTTTTCTGGTTTTAACGATCATATCTTGGCAAAATCACGAAAATTAAGGCAAAACAGAGGAAAAAAATTGAAATTTCTTTGAAATTATCCGTTTAAGAAGCTTTTTTCGATCATATCAAGTCAGAATCATGAAAACTAAGGCAAAAAATCTGATGTGGCCAGCACATGACTTTTTCCATACATAAGATGTAAATGTTTATCTACGACAGTAATTTCGAACTCTATATTCCATCTAAACTTTGAATATGAGTGATGAATTTATATATGTAATTATCTTTTACGTCACAAACATTATTAATAATGTTTTCAGGAGATGTTCGATGAAAAACGATGAAATGGCCTTTCGCCCCAGCGCCCAGAGTGCCCACAACGTACATAATCAGCAACTTCCGGTTTATCAGTATTTCACAAATAACTCCTACACAATCAGTGATACAAAAATATGTTTCATACCAATGTTATAGTAAATTACATTTTCTAAAACTTTTATAATTAATAGTATATACCTAAATATCATATTTATGGAGATATTTTGAAAACCGGAAATGAGCTTTGAAGAATGAAGCTCGACTTTCGGTTCACCGATTTTCTCCAAAATCTAACCAACTCTAAAGACTCAAACCAAAATATTGTAAATGAAATTTGGTGTTGATCCGACAAATACCTTTTATGTTAGAGCGCCCACAAAGTATATAATCAGCTACTTCCGGTTGATCAGTATTTCACGAATAACTCCTAATCAACCGGTGATACAAAAATATGTTAAATACAAAAGTTATAGTAAAACTCATTATCTAAAACTTTTATAAGGTATACAACATACCTATATATCATATTTATGGTGATATTTTGAAAACCGGAAATGAGCTTTGATGAATGAAGCTCGACTTCCGGTTTACCGATTTACTTGAAAAACTAATCAACTCTGACAGCACACACTACAGTACTATATATGAATTTTGGTATTGATACGACTAATAGTTTTCACGTTAGAGCGCCCACTGTCACACACACACACACACACACACACACACACACACACACACATACACACAGACATCATTCCGAAAATGGTCAAAACGTGTTCTAGGGACCCAAAAACGTGTATTTCCGTTGAAATCTCGAAGTCGATTTTTTTCATGAAAACAATACTTTCTCTATACTTCGTATATGGAGAAAGTAAAAATCCAAAAAACGGAAATACTTAGAAAAATGACAAATCTTTCACCAATTTTTCCGTAATTTATTTGAAAAAGAAACGTTTTTTTGCAGAATATTTGGAGTTTTTTTATAACTACCTTCAATTGAGGTGAACATTTATATAAGCGAAGCCAAGCGAAGAAAGGCAAAGCCAAGCGAAGCCAAGCGAAGCCAAGCGAAGCCAAGCGAAGCCAAGCGAAGCCAAGCGAAGCCAAGCGAAGCCAAGCGAAGCCAAGCGAAGCCAAGCGAAGCCAAGCGAAGCCAAGCGAAGCCAAGCGAAGCCAAGCGAAGCCAAGCGAAGCCAAGCGAAGCCAAGCGAAGCCAAGCGAAGCCAAGCGAAGCCAAGCGAAGCCAAGCGAAGCCAAGCAATATTTTAGTTAAAATTAATCTTGTATTTATCAAATTTTAGAAGAAAATACTAACTTTGTTGAAATAAAAAGATTTATTGTGAAAACTTTGGATTTTTGCAATAATTATCTTCAATTTTAGTTATAATGTTTCATGGCTATTTCTAATTTCTGAATAAAAATTCTTAATTTATTGCAATTAAAAGATTTTTGAAAAATTTTTGGATTTTTATATAATTATCTTTAATTTTAGAAAAAAAATTAATTTGGTTTTTCATTTTAAGGATAAAAACCCTTAATTTCTTGAAATAATTAGGGAATTTTTGTAAAATCTTTGGATTTTTGTAATAACTATCATCAATTTCAGTCGAGAATTATTTTCGATATTTCAAATTTAAAGAAAAATTCCTTCATTTGTTGAAATAAAAAGAGAATTTTTTCAAAATCTTTGTATTTTTAATTTAATTATCTTCATTATTTTTCAAAATTAATATTGTATTTTTCAAATTTAAGGAAAAAATCCTTGATTTGTTGAAATAAAAAGACTTTTTGTAAAATCATAAGAATTTTTGTAATAACTATCTTCAATTTCAGTCGAGAATTATTTTCGATATTTCAAATTTAAAGAAAAATTCCTACATTTTTTGAAATAAAAAGAGAATTTTTGTAAAATCTTTGTATTCATAATTTAATTATGTTCAGTATTTTTAAAAATTAATCTTGCATTTTTCAAATTTAAGGAAAAAATCCTTGATTTATTGAAATAAAAAGACTTTTTGTAAAATCATAAGAATTTTTGTAATAATCATCTTCAATTGTAGTCAAAATTATTTTTGATTTTTCAAATTTACGGAAAAAGATCCTTAATTTATTGAAATAAAAAGACTTAGTAAAATGATTGGAATTTTTTAATATTTATCTTCAATTTCAGTCAAAATTTATCATTGATTTTTAAAGGTTTAGGAAAAATGTCTAAATAAAAATATATTGTTGACATAAATTGATTTATTGTAAAATCATTGCATTTTTGAAATAAGTATCATCAAAAATAGTCAAAATTTATCGTAGATACTTCATAAATATTTAAAAAACCTGCAAATTTTTCGCAAATTATACCGTGATTTATTTGACAATAGAACGACTTTTTGAAATATCTTTGGAATTTTACAAGAAATATTTTCAATTTTCGTCAATATTTATAAAAGATTCCTCAAAACGTAAGCAAAAAAATCGAATAATCTTAAATTTAAAAAAAATTGCAGATCTTTCGCATATTTTTTGTTTGTAGTCAAAATTATTTTCGATTTTTCAAGTTTATGGAAAAATACCTTAATTTGCTGAAATTAAATGACTTTTCGCGATATCGTTGGATTTTTGATTCTTTGGATTTTTTAGGAATTTTAAGGAAAAAAAAACCTAAAAACCGAAATATTTAAAAAAATTGAAAATATTTCGCCAATTTTTCCGTAATTTAGATGAAAAAGAAACGTTCTTTTTGCAGAATATTTGGAGTTTTTTAATAACTACCTTCAATTTTAGTCAAAATTTATATAAGATTTCCTGAATTTAAGGTAATAAAATTCAAAAAACTGAAATTTTTCAAAAAATTGCAAATATTTCGTCAATTTTTCATAATTAATTTGAAGAAGAAACGACTTTTTGAAAAATCATTGGAATTTTGCAATAAATATCATCAATTTTATTCAATATTTATAAAAGATTTCTCAAATGTAAGGAAAAAATCCAAAAAACTGAAATATTTAAGAAAATGTAAATATTTTGCCAATTTTTCCGTAATTTATTTGAAAAAAACGACATTTTAAAAAATCTTTGGAATTTAACAATAAATATCTTCAATTTTAGTCAAGTTTATATATGATTTCTCAAATTAAAGGAATTAAAATCAAAAAATTGAAATATTTATAAAATAACAAATATTTCCCCAATTTTTCCGCAATTTATGTGAGAAAGAATAGACTTTTAGAAAAATCTTTGGAATATTACAATAAATATCTTCAATTTAAGTCAAAATATATGTAAGATTTCCTCAATTTCAGCAAAAAAATCCTAAAAACCGAAATATTAAAAAAAAATTGAAAATATTTCGCCAATTTTTCCGTAATTTAGATGAAAAAGAAACGTTTTTGGAAAATCATTCGAATTATTCAATAAATATTTTCAATTTTCGTCAAAATTTATATAGGATTCCTCAAATTTCAGGAAGAAAAATCAAAAAAGCTGAAATATGTAAAAATTTGATAATTTTTTTCTAATTTTTCCATAATTTATTTGATAAAGAAAAGACTTTTTCAAAATCATTGGAATTATTCAATAATTATTTTCAATTTTCGTCAACATTTATAGAGGATTTCTCATATTTCAGGAAAAATATCCAAAATTCTTATATATATAAAAATTTGATATTTTTTATAATTATATATATATTATTTAATAATGAAATTATTTCGCCGAATTTTCCGTATCTTTATGAAAAAAAAAGATTTTTGAAATATTTTTGGAATTTTGTAATATTTTACTTCAATATTAGTCAAAATATATCTTGGAGTTTTCAAATTTAAGGAAAAAATAAAAAAACGGAAATAATTAAAAAAATTAAAAATATTTCGCCAATTTTTCCGTACTTTGTTGAAGAAAAAAATTTGAAATTTTAATTTGTAATCTTGTTATAAATATCTTCAATTTTAATCAAAATTTATGTTAGATTTCTCAAATTTAAGGAAAAAAATCCAAAAAAATTAAATATTTAAGAAAATTGCAAATATTTCAAATCTTCTTTTGCTATGTTACAAAATTTGTTGAAAAAGAAACGACTTTTTGAAAAATCATAGAGGTTTTTAATAATTATCTTCTATATTAGTCGAAATTTTCCTTGGATTACTAAGATTTAATGATAAAAATCCAAATGTTTCTGAAAAAGTCTTTTATTTCAAGAAAATTTACGAAAAATTAAGCATATGATTTTTTTTAATATTTCAGTTTTTTGGATTTTTTTCCTTAAATCTGAGAAATCCGATATCAATTTTGACTTAAATTTAAGATGCACATTACAAATATCCAAAGATTTTTCGAAAAGTACTTTTTTCCTCAACAAAGTATGGAAAAATTGGCGAAATATTTTCAATTTTTTTAATTATTTCCATTTTTTATTTTTTCCTTAAATTTGAAAAATCCAAGATATATTTTGACTAATATTGAAGTTAAATATTACAAAATTCCAAAAATATTTCAAAAATCTTTTTTTTCATCAAAATTCGGAAACATCGGCGAAATAGTTTCAATTTTTTTAAATATTTCAGTTTTTTGGATTTTTAATCCTTAAATATGAATAATTTAATATAAATATTGATTAGAATTGAAGATATTTATTACAAAATTGGATAGATTTTTCTAAAAGTATATATTTTTCAATAAATTACTGAAAAATTGTCGAAATATTTTCAATTTTTTGAAATATTTCAATTTCTTGGATTTTTTTCCTTAAATTTGTGAAATCCAATATAAATTTTAACTTAAATTGAAGATATATGTATTACAAATTTCCAAAGATTTTTCAAAAAGTATTTTTTTTCAACAATTTACGGAAGAATCGGCGAAATATATACAATTTTTTTACTTATTTCCGTTTTTTAATTGTTTTCCGTAATTTATTGAAAAAAGTGATCTTTTGAAAATTCTTTCAAATCTTCTTATAAATATCTTCAATTTTAGTCAAAATTTATGTTAGATTTCTCAAATTAAAGGAAAAAATCCAAAAAAATTAAATATTTAAGAAAATTGCAAATATTTCGCCAATTTTTTCTATAATCTGGTGAAAACAAAACTTTTTACGAAAATCATTGGAATTTTGTAATAATTATCATCAATATTAGTCGAAATTTTTCTTGGATTACTAAGATTTAACGGAAAAAATCCAAATATTTATAGTCTTTTTTTTCAACAAATTTACGAAAAATAGACGAAGTAAATGATTTTTTTACATTTTTTATCCTTAAATTTGAAAAATTTAATATAAATATTGATCAGAGTTGATAAAATTTATTACCTAATTACAAAGATTTTTCAAAAAGTCTATTTTTTTCAACACTTAATGGAAAATTTGTCGAAATATTTGCAATTTTTTTTATATATTTCAGTTTTTTTGGATTTCTTTCCATTAAATTTGAGAAATCCAATATAAATTTTGACCTAAATTGATGATATTCATTTCAAAATTCCAGGGGTTTTACAAAAAGTTTTTTTAACAAGATTAGGAACAATCGGCGAAATATTTTCAATTTGTTTAAATCTTTCAGTTTTTTTGTATTTTTTCCTTTAAATTTTAGAAATTCAATATAAATCTTGAATAATATAGAAGATAATTGTTATAAAATTGGAAAGATTCTTCTAAAAGTATATTTTTTTCAATATATTACGGAAAAATTGACGAATTATTTTTAATTTTTTTAAAGTTTTTTTTCAGGTTTTTTAATTTTTTTACCTAAATTTGTGAAATCCAATATAAATTTTGACTTAAATTGAAACTATGTATTACAAAATTCCGAAGATTTTTCAAAAAGTATTTTTTTTTAACGAAGTACGGAAACATTGGCGAAATATATTCAATTTTTTTAATTATTTCCGTTTTTTGAATTTTTTTCCGTAAATTTGAGAAATCCAAGAAAAATTTTCAAAAAACGAAAATAGAGATGGGCGCCGCGCCGATTACAATATCGGGCACGCCGCCGCCGCCGAAAAAATAACTACGGCGCGCCGCCGCGCCGCCGCCGGAAATTTTATTCCAAGCCGGCCGCGGCGCGGCGTGGCTTGGATTTAAAAACAAAGTCCCTCAGTCGAAATTATGCTGACAAGTAGTTCGAAGAGATACGCTTTGAACTGATAGAACACATCTCGGGCTTTCCACGAGGGCGCTGATATATTAAAACCATTAAACAATCATCGATGATAATCATCCTTGGTTCGACGCTAGTTCAGGGCAAATATTCTCCCGTTTAATTTACATTGCGATTTTTAAGATTTTTTAAAATCACTTTTCGATAAGATAGAAACTTGAAACTCGGCATGTAGATAGAGATCAATTATAAATTTTATGTACGCTGTTCATCGTTTCGCTGATGGCCCTTGGTTCGATCCCAGTGAGGCATTTACATTCCTCAATGTATTTTTTATGGAGATAACGGAAGCCAATTTTAGGTACTTCCCGGCATGATATCGACTTCAAACTTTGCATAAAATAAGATCAAGTCAGAACAAGTCATACTGTGCATTTACAGATGCCAATATGTCCTGGGTTCGACTCGAGCCGTCTCTTCAATCAGAAGGTGACCCGATTTTTAAGAAGTTTTTGAACCCCTTCCCAATAATATAGAAACTTGAAATTCGGCATATAGATAAAGATCATTGATATGTTTCAAATACTCAGTTTTAGG
Source organism: Sympetrum striolatum (assembly GCA_947579665.1). Classification (NCBI taxonomy): domain Eukaryota; kingdom Metazoa; phylum Arthropoda; class Insecta; order Odonata; family Libellulidae; genus Sympetrum; species Sympetrum striolatum. The sequence goes on along the minus strand of OX388351.1, from coordinate 47,961,703 downwards.
ATATCTTGATCGTCCTTGGTTCGATCTCAGAGAGCCATTTACATTTCGTATGCATTTCAGATGGTGGGGTAATGGAGTTATATCAGGACCTTCCTGTTATGATATACCAGCGTCATTGACTTGAAATTTTTACGAAGTTTTGGCCATAACGTGTAACCGACAAAAAATTGCAATTTTGAACCTCAGTGTCATGGGTTCGATTCCAGAGGGCCCCAAAGTCCTGATTTTTCCCCTTTAAATGGATTGCTTTGATTTTCGGGAATTTTTTTAAATTACTTCCCGGATAGGAAGAGAATCAAAACTCAAGTAGCTTATATATATGGTCATCATCTATCGAAAACATAAATTACTTTTACGGAAAAAGTCCTTGGTTCGACGCTAGGACGATGCCAAAATCTGCCCTTTAAAAACATTGTGGTAGTTTTCCATTATTTTTTTTTTGATGCACTTGTGGAAATGATAGGAAGTTCGTGCTTGGCTAGAAGATATATATTAAGACTCGGTTTAAGAAAACAATTATATGAGACCATGCTGTTTCTAGATGCGATGCCAGAGCACATTAACATTTCTCACATAAGGAAAATATGTGAAAAGTAGGACGTCGTTTGAGGCAGTTGCAGCCAATATTTCTGCTTTAATCTTCACACATAGTTAGAGATGATGATGTTCTGTTGTGCTGCATAGTAAGTATGACCAGAAAGACCCGGGTTCGATGCCAGGCAATTAAATTACAGCGAATTTTAAGAATATTTTCAATCCTTTTTTTGCTATTGAGGACCGTCTCGATATGATGCCGACATGTAATTAGTGTTGTCGATATGCTTGCAGTATGCTAGCAGCATTTTACTCGTACCAATATATACACTCATTCATTCATAGGGGATCAAAATTCTAACCATGTTCCACAAATGCCACTGTCTTGAAATTTTTACAACGTGTTGGCCATGACATGTAACCTCCATAAAAAAGCCGACTTTGAACATCAGTGTCATGGATTCTATTCCAGAAGGCCCCAAAGTCCCGATTTTCTCCATAAAGATACATGGTGGGGATTTTCGAAATTTTTTTCTTTCAGGCAAAGTAGAGAGTTGAAATTCAAGGGATCCCTGGAAGCCATGCGTATCCGACGAAAATCATTAAGACATCATCCAAGTTTATCCTTGGTTCGACGCTAGGTCAGGGAAAATATGCTCCCGTTTAATTTACATTGCGGTTTTTAAGATTTTTTATTATCACTTTCCGATAAGATGGAAACTTGAAACTCAGCACTTGGATAGAGATCATAAATATATTTCATAATCTAATTTAGCAATTCGCTGATGGTCCTTGGTTCGATCCCAGAGTGGGAAATTTACATTCCTCAATGCATTTTTTATGGAGATAACGGAAACAAATTTTAGGTACTTCCCGGCATGATATCGAGTTGAAACTTTGCATTAAATGAGATCAAGTCCTAACAAGTCATACTGTGCGTTCACAGCTGCCAATATGTTATATCCAATGAATATCAGATAGGGGATAATGGAGTCTTTTTTCAGGACCTTCCCGGTATGATATTTACTTCAAACTTTGTATTAATTAAGATTAGGTCTTAACAAGTTATTATGCCTATTTTCATTACTAATAGGTGCTGGGTTCGACACCAGGCGTTTACAAAAAATAGAAATTACAGCAATTTTTAAGTTTTGTTTAAGCCCTTCCCGATAACATTGAAATCAAAACGTGGCATGTGAACAAAGATTATAAATACCTTTTATAAGCTTGCAGTATGAAAGCTACTTTTACTCGTATATAATAACATATTTCATACGTAATATAATTCATACAATTTATTGCGGAAGATGTAACTTCCGCAATGTATGTTCGTTTTCGAATGTTTATAATAGAAAATAGGGATTTAAAATAATACAAATAAAATTCAGTCTTTTCTCAGAATACTATCTCGCTGGATGTTTTTAATGAATGAAGTATAGCGAAAAGTAGTAGGCAGCTACTTTTTTGAACGCATTTTCTCAAACCTCTCGACATTCCCTTCAAAATTTTCAGAATGTATTTTCCCAGAATATTTACCAGGAAATTTAAAAGTACCGAATAAAGATCATAAAAGGAAGAAAATTATCAAGAATAAGAACCTCTTTGTTTCTGAAATGAGAGTGAGTATTTAAAGAACATGTACAAACAAATTCGCTACGAATTTCCAAATTTTTAATTTTAAATATTTTTCGTTTCTTATTTTTCTTGTAAATGTGATAAAATTTAACTATAATTAAATTTCACTGAACAGTTTTCAATTACTGCATATCCATGTGGTATAATACTAAAATTAATTTAGTGTAACTTTGTCTTTCAACGCGTATATTTCTACTACGTGCATCAATCTCTCTTATGAACATGGGGCCGTTTGAGATAAGTTGGGCTTTAGTAATGGCAATTAATGTGTATTCATTACGCATCATAATTTCTGTGAATATTTTTATAAAAACCATCTTGAACATACATGTAAACCAAAATGTTAACTCCAATAAGAGAATTTTCTTCGTAGGGTACAACAGTATTTTCCTGGATTACGTTCAATCCCTAATATTTGAAGCATCTTTTGATTTATAAAAAAACGTCTAATCCAGAGTTCTAAAACATTATAATCGATTTGAATATCTTCATTAGAGCATAGTGTACTCCCGCAACCAGCACTCCCATTGAGAGGAGTTTTAGTATATGCGGGCTCACTCTCAACGATAAGAAAAGCAGACTAGAGCCACAGAGATAGAATAAAATGGTATTCATCCATGAGAACTATGCGTTGTGCAAAGATTTTGTTGACAGAGTGTAACCTACTGCTGAATGTTATTAATATGTTTATTTTAAACTCCTTTCATTCATTTTTTTGCTTATTATTCTTTTAGTTTGTATAAACTTAAATGTTTTAATTTGCGTTCATCATTTATACATTTTTTATTTTCTGGAAATTTCAATTGAACGTCTATTACTGGATTCCATACTTGAAAAATGTGGCGCAAATATGATGTTAAAACTAATTCACAACAATAGTACATCCATTGATCGACATTCTACTGGCTATTTGTGCCCAATTTGTGATGCCATTCCTTAAACGTTCTTAAAGTAATGTAGCGCATTTATAAGAAGCATGCTTTTGTTAAAATAAGGAAAGTAACGTATTGCCAAATTAACCCCTTTACGGCGCAGAGCGAGCTAGAATCGAAAAATGCTGGCCAAGAATAAGGAAACATTTTTGAGTGTGAACTTTGAAACTTCGCATTGCTTTACCTCAATAAGTTCTGCATATAATATTCCCAGACAGCGTCTTATGTTAGCTCGTTTTCCTTAAATCGGAGGGTCCGAGAGAGGACAAGAGAAAGAAATATAACTTAAAAGACATGTTGCATGAAGTGAGTATTTCACCAACAGAAGCTAATTCAGAGATCTGATGGTAGTGATGCAATAATTCAAATATTCATCTTTGATCACTTAAAAAATCATAATTAAGCTTAAGGGTTGATTATTTAACACTGTATTGATTTTTTCCTGATGATTCTGCTCATTTGTTTGGTTTGAGGCTGAAGAATTTTGCACAAATCTAAACCTGGCATTATTCGTGAATTTTGGTCAATTTTGACCACCTGTGGAATTTTAATAGGTAGAAATCAGCGTAAATAATTTGGTAGTAATAGGCAGGATTTACTTGAGAATTACCAGTGCTAAAGTTCGCACTCAAGAAAAAGGATTTTTTTGCCAGGTTTTTTCGATTCTAGCCCATTGTGCTGCGTATTCAAGATAGCTCTACATTGTCTTTATTGGTATGATATAATTGTAATAATGTACTCTCAGATATTCGAGTTATTCCCCTTTTTTTCTGCCGTATACGAACGAAAATTTACACGCCGCCTTTACGCCGCGCCGCCGCCGACGATTAAGCAGTCAGCGTTCACGCCGTTACGCCGCAGCCGCCTGCTTCATTTTCCCCCTACGCCGCCGCTGACAAAAATCATAACGGCGCCCATGTCTAAACGAAAATAATCCAAAAAAATTAAATATTAAAATAAATTGAAAATATTTTGCCAATTTTTTCTATAATATGGTGAAAAAAAAACGTTTTATGAAAATCTTTGGAATTTTGTAATAATTATGTTCAATATTAGTCAAAATGTTTCTTAATTCCTAAGATTTAACGGAAAAAATCCATTTATTACTGAAAAAGTCTTTTTTTAACAAACGCACGAAAAATAGGCGAAGTAAATTCAATTTTTTAATTATTCTCGTTTTTTGAATTTTTTTCCTTAAATTTGAGAAATCCATGAAAAAACTTCAAAAAACAAATATAATCCAAAAAACTGAAATATTTAAGAATATTGCAAATATTCCGCCAATTTCTTCTCTAATTTGTTGAAAAACAATCGACTTTTTGAAAAAACTTTGGAATTTTGTAATATATATCTTCAATTCTAGTCAAAATTTATATTGGATTTCTCAAATTTAAGCATACAAAAATCCAAAAAACTGAAATATAAAAAAAATTGCAAATATTTTGCCAATTTTCCGTAATTTGTTGAAAAAGAAACGAATTTTTGAAAAAACTTTGGAATTTTGTAATATATATCTTCAATTTTAGTCAAAATTAATATTGCATTTCTCAAATTTAAGAAACAATATCACAAGAAAACTGAAATGTTTAAAAAATTGAAAATATTTTAGTTTTTGTTTTGCTATGTTTCAGAATTTGTTGAAAAAGGAACGACTTTTTGAAAAATCCTTCGAATATTGTAATAAATATCTTCAATTTTAGTCAAAATTTATATTTGATTACTCAAATTCAAGAAGAAAGTATCCAAAAAGCTGGAATAGAGGATGTATGAGGATCTTTTATCCGAACTTTTTGGGACCCAGGATGGTTCTCATAAAGGATATGTTCGGATAATAGGTTATTTAACCTGAATGAGAAAAAGGAACTGAAAAAAAGGCTTTGATGGGTTACAGTATGTAATAAGTGACAATAATGCACATAAATATTATCAAAAACTTTTATTTACAGAAAACTATACATTACTGTCCCCTTAAGGTTTTTCTTTTCGAAATGACTACGGTTGAGTCAAATTCTGCAAAAAATTGAAGAATTTGGTCCATCTGTGATTATATATCATGTATAGTTTTCCTGTATTCCTGCTCAATATTGGATGAAATGACGCCATGGTCTAGTTTATTTAATATGTCCACTTTTTGCTGTAACGTCAGCAACTGTCTTTTTCTCTTGACATTCATATCACTTGAAGTAGCTTCTGGAAACATTTTCTTCTTATTTTTATCTGTTTATAAGGTTAATTAATATAGTATAAATACTTCCTTGTGCACACCTGTAAAAGATTGGTGCAAAATACACGTAGCAGTGGCGTTCAAAAGTACTGTATATCTATCGTGAAATGTTCGTTGTTTGGATGTGTTCATTGTTTAGATGTTCAGATAAACGATCCTCTACTGTAGTTTGATGTAATGGTGATATATCGTCTAATTGTTTCAGGGTCACACTGTAGTGGTAAGTGCTCCACAAGGGAGGAAGATAGAGAGCTAGTGTCAGCAAAATTACTTAACCTGTTTCAGACGTGACCTATGGGGGAAGTTCATTGTCTATGTCTATTTAAGAACCCTGCAAGCCGCCTTTCGGGCATGTGGCAGGGAGTGCAAGCACCTTGACTCTATTTTCCTTAAACGGTTGCATTCACGTATACTTCGCGGAAAAAATGAATTTTTGAAACGATTCGTTCTAGCATCTATTTCCTTAATCTTTCGAGCAGTATCAGAACGGCCCATATAACAGGGGGCTCGAATTATATCGGTCACATCATCTGAAAACGTAATTTCTCTGAACTTATTTAATGAATTTATCCTTTGAATTTTTCTTCTATCTTCTAATGATTCCCATCCCGCGTCCTGTAATATCTGAGTGACACTCGCTGTTTTATCGTCGCAATTCTTTACAAATCGTATTGCCTTTCGTTGTACTTTTTCTAAATCCCGAATATGACATTTCTCGGCGGGTCCCATATGCTACATGCATACTCAAGGTGAGGCCTAACTAACGCTAGGTAACATCGCTCGCAAACTTTTTCTTCGCTCCTACCGACTATTCTTTTAACGAAGCCAAGTTTCTTAAGTGCTTTTCCACATATATTTTGGATGTGGGCACTCCATGATAGATTATTTGTGAGAGTTACTCCAAGGTACTTTACCGATTCTACTGTCATTAGGTTAACCCCTCGGAGACTATAAGAATAATCATTTATTATAGATTTACTTTCGAAGAAGTTAACTACCGAAAACTTTTCTACATTAAGCTCTAATTGCCAATCATCGCACAGTTCATAATTCTATGTAAGTCGTTGGAAAGGGTTAATCTATCGTCTGAACTAACTATTTCCCTGTAAATGACTGTGTCGTCTGCAAATATCCTAACATTGCTTTCAATGTGATTGCTGAGGTCGTTGATATATACTAAAAATAACAACGGGTCAATTACACTGCCCTGAGGGACGCCCGAGGTCACCTTAACCAAGTTGGAACTAATATCATCGAGTACTACTCGTTGCTCTCTATCGGTGAGAAAGTCTTTTATCCAGTTAATAACTTCTGCATTGATACCCACAACTTCTTATTTGTACAACAATTTATTCATTCATTTCACTTATAGTTTTTGTAGGATATGAACCCTCGAAAAATTACTCAAAATTTAGCAATTGTTTTGTTACTGGTGTAGCTTATATATGTACTGCAAATGGGTTGAGAAATGCAATTCCATTGTACAACCTCTAAAGCACTGTAAAAGTAAGACTCTTTAACAAGTGCCTTTAAGTTACCTTTTCAAAGCACCTTTTTCAGGTGCCTAAAAGGCAGATTTAAGCACAAGACGCCTTGTGCGTGCCTATTGAAGGCAGTGCCTTGCTTTAAAAAGGCACCTTTTGGAGGCAATGTCCCACATGGGAAGGGTTAAATCTTATGTTCGGCGTATAATTCGCCCCCTAGTTTTTGAAACATTTTTATAGGCTTCGGGCGACTTTTATGCCCACATTTATGGAAAATAATTTTAATGAATTCCTGAGCAACTGAGTATAATTTCATAATTCATACCTTCAGTACAATAGTAAACAACAAATTGAAATCAAAATATGATGACTCAAGTAGAAAAATGGCAACCATGCGATATCCAGGAAATGTTAGAAAATAACTTTCATAATATTCACAATATCAATATAACCTTGGACAGATATCCAGTGGACATCCAAAGTTCCCGCTTGTGGAGATCCACATAATATACAGGACTATACAACATTTAACCACAGGAAGATAGATATCTATACAGCATCCAGGACACCTCAAAAGAAAAAAAATTCACCTATCTACAGGGTGTATATATATAATAGATGAGGAAAAATCCTTTTTCTTTAATTTCATTCAATGTCACCCCATCATCACCATCAATTCCTTTACCAAACTATCACCCTTCATGTACACTCACCATTCATGTTAAGCAAGGATACACTTTAAAAAGCAATTTAAATGTTTACAGAACTACACATTAAATGTTTGTATCTTTAAGGTCCAACATTGACTTTGAGTGAAATATCAACCACTATAATTCACTGACTGTAGGAAATCCTTATTCATTCGCTAACATTTTAAGTAGTCTAGCAGCCATTTTCTCAATAATTTGATATTGAACCAGGATCATAAAGAAATAATAAAAAATAATTGATTTATAATTCATTGCATGTTACATTTTCCTTTTCTAACACAGGTTTATCACTCCCTCAAGAACGGATTTTGCATGCGGCAGCCAGTCTTTGTCTATCTCTTTGTCAGTCGTTGAGCCCCACTAAGATTTCCTAATTGCATCTGTAATGTTAAACAGTAATTAATCCAAATCAACCATTTACATTCTTGAATATATATTGAAGTACTCAAATAAGTTGTTCAACATGTACACTTTCACATTTACTGAGTTGACTTGCATGTACTTTACACTATAACATGTGATGTATTGAGTAAAATAATCCTTTTCTACATACCAAATAGTACATCCTTTAGCAGGAGTTTTGAAAGGACCTTCATGTTCTTGTAGCCTTGTCAGCTATATTCGGCAGCCACTCTATCTATGAGCATTGCCCGCAATATCCTTTTTGTTAAATCTTTTGGTGAATTTCCACCGATTATTCTAAACTCTGAAACCTAAAAAGAAAAGACATACTGTAAACACTACAGCTACCTATATTAATGAAAACTACTAAAACACAACAAATATAAAATTAATTTCTTACCAATTGCTTCTTGTGCATCTTATCCTGCAGTTTCTTCTCCCCTAACTGCATTTGTGCCACAATAGGGTAAGATCCTAGGAGTGAAGTTGCTACCTCCCCAGCTGCTACATCACCACTCAAAGCAGAAACTGGTGCCTCTATAGAGCACTCAGCCTCTTGCTTACATCAAAATGTGTGCTTTAGAAATGTGTCCTCAGTACCTCCTCTTCAAACCCTGTAAGTTGAAAGTACATTTACTATAGCTGCGATAGGTCATGCACACTGATTTACATATTGAAAAACTTACGTGATTTTTCCCATCTTCCCTGAGAGCATCAGCTGAAGAGGAATTTTCCCTACTTTTTGAGATGCAGTCTTCCCCAGAGTTTGTGGCATAGGGAATCCTTCAATCGCATTAGCACAGTTCTGTTTTCTTCGTCACGCTCTGAGCTATACTCAATATGGCTCAATATAACTCAATACTCATATCTTTCTTTTGCCTTTGCCCCATTCAGGCTCCAAATTCAGTCACTTGTACTTTCGGCAAGTGCACATTTATTGCGTTCTTACAGAAGATTACCGATGAAAATTTGAAAACAAAAGAAATTATATTAATTAAATTCATGAAAGTAATATTTCTCTGATGATCTCACCTAAAACACAAATATTGCCCCTGTTTTTATTATTTACTGTTTTAAAACCATCTGAGACATTTAATGTCAATAATGTATAGTTTATTGCCTATTACAAATGGCTAACTCATTCATAGATATTTTGCATCAAAACCATCCACAAGAACATGCACAGTTACACCATAACAGGCATGCAGAGTTGAAAGTCTCAAGAAATTGAACAATTGTTAGAATTTTACTCACCATAAAATGTGTTGCCAGTGTCCTGGCCTTGCATGTTAGCCAAGAATCTTTTGGATTGGCCTTCTTTTCCACCAGGCTTTTTATAGGCTCCCTTTCCTTGCAATCGGGCCACCTGCATTCACTATTACTGTACCAACACATCGGGACAACAACATGGTCTTTATAATCTAAAAAGTGAACAATGAATGAGCAACCACATGGTGTTTCTGGAATGGAGTATCAATATCTAATAACTTATAGCATTCATTTCAATCATCATCTTTGAGTAAATCACATTTCAAGGTTATTTACAAGAAATCAATTGAGTAAATCGCAAAACATCTTTTAGATAACAATCACACCTCAGATTTCTCCTGTATTACATTGATAACACAAAGGACGCAAACTAAATTATCTCGAACAAATATAAATAATACACCACTTAAAAAACAATTACACATTCACCAACATCCACCTTTTCCCTAATTATTCTCCCCTGCTGTCCATTCTTAACCTGCTTCCCTTTCCTCCTCCGCCTAACAGGAATAGCCTTCCTAGGCTAAAATTCGCCCAAAAATAAGACGGCATTATTATTATTAACACCGCTCCCACTATGGATAACAGCTAATCTGATTGGTGCCTTGGTTTTGTACTCTTTGTATATGTATGTGCCTTCCTGAATAACTCTTGTGCTTGATAATGGACTAACATCCGAAACCGGTCACGATATTAAAAACTTTTAAGCAGGTGGAATTTTAAAATAGACTCCATCCAGCTGTACTTTGTAGAAAGACATATTGAAGTAAATGAATAAGACTTGGTGATTTCCACAAAATATATTTAAAACGCTACCAGTTTCAGCGAATAGCCATCATCAGGTGAAATTACATGAATTTGCAATACCTTATAAATGGGGCTAACTTGGAAGGGAGGGTAAGGAGAGGGGAAGTGTTAGGAAAGGTAATTTCATTGGTTAGGTTCGTTGCACAGTTGATTTCTATTATTTCCAGTGCATTCAACTTCTTACCATTAGGCAGCCTGTGGAGAAGAGTCGCGGAAAACGTGCTCCGAAGTCCATTATCCACCAAATGGGCTGCGAAGGCTGAGGAAGCAGTGTTTCTCAGGTGGTAGCACCGCAGGTGTTCCTGCTCCCTAATTTTAATGGGGCAACCAGTCTGGCCCACGTAGGTCATTGGTAGTGTTTTAAATACATTGTGTGGAAATCACCAAGTCTTATTCTTTTAATTCAAGTGGAATTTTTGCACTGTTATTCCCACACATTTACTAGGATGGAGTTCCACAATGTTAAAGCTTCTTTGATCGATTTAAAATCAATTGAGATAAATACATATATAATTTACATAAATACATGTACAATTTATCAATATTTGAGGTAATTTACAGTGATTCGGCTTCTGTTACCTTTCCAGTCACTTGGAGTAGAAATATACCGAAATTTGGAGCAAAAGCGATATTTTTTACTCAGCTTATTTCCACTATGTTGCCTGATGGAAGGATATCAGCTGCAATTTATAAAGAAGTTTGTGTGGGTGAAAATGGCACTATGACATGTGCTGTGAAAGATCATCAGCAATGATGATATTGGAATTTCCAGTGATCTGTTGGAAGATTGCTCCCATTTTAGCGATAACATTGCTAAATTAGATGCAACTGAAATTTGCAAAGGTGCTGCAAAGAGTGCAGAAGTTATCAGCTGCCATAGGGATATTTGGCAGTTTCACAGGATAGGAAGAGGGGGCATAAAAATTGCTCCACCATAATTAAAATGGAAAAATGTGTAACCAGCGCAGGTCGTCACTACAAAAGCACTTAACCCTTAAAGGACCAAGGGAGGGCTAAAAAATGTCCACCACTTTTCTTTTTCAATATTTTAGGAACTTAATCATGTTACACAGTCTTATAACTTCATCACATTGTCAAATATAGGTTGTTAAAGATAAATATATGTTGATGAATTTTGTACGTTTTTTTTAATCAATGTGATGAGAGCGGAAATAGGCTCAAAATGACCCTCCCTTGGTCCAACCTGCGACATATTTTTGAACCAAATGGAATCATAAATTCTGACAAATAGTTTTTAATTAATTCTAATAATTTTATTTAATTTTTTAAAACTATACCTTGTTGTTGATTTATAAGCATAACTAACAGTGATTTACATACTTATTTTCCGAAATGAAGCTTTAATGCCGGTACCATTGAGAAGAAGCTTTATCATATCCTCGTCTTTGATGAGTTTTTTTTAATAAAAATTTCATTATTTTTATTGCAGTAATACAATTTTTAGCAACAAAACTCATAAAAAGTTTTTTTTTAATCCAAGAAGGCAATTGCTGAAGAGATATTATGTTTCATTATTATTTTATCGGAAAAACAAGTGGACAATTTTTGACCCTCCCTTGGTCCACGGAGTAACCTAAAAAGGTTGGACCTTTAAGGGTTAAAGATCCAAAGGATATTTCCTAGAACTACCCACAATGCCGGCTTCTTTTGTCAAATATTCCGGAATATAAAAATAAATAGCTTCCCAGTCGGATCTCCGGGGGATTGAGAGTGGGAATATGGAATGTGAGGACAATGTTGCAGTGTGGAAAGATGGAGAACATTAAAAGAGAGATGAAGATGGATGCGATAGGACTGAGCGAGGTGAGGTGGGATGGACAAGGAGAGATAAAGAGTGATGGAGTTACTAATTCTATTCTGGAGTTCAGAGGGGAAAAAGTGGAGTGGGAATAATTATTACACATTAAATGATAAATGTTGTTGTTTAATTTGCCTTACCTCCGTAGCCATGGCTAAAAAGGGTAATCTGGAGAGAAATATTGTAGCATTATATAAAAAGTATCAAAAAGATTAGTCATCAAATTCTGAACTGAGAAATCATAAAGTTAGGGATCTTAAAACTCAATTAACAAATCAACAAAGTGTTTATAAAAAGCCAAGGTTGAAGTCACAAGCAGTAACTACTGCATCATTCACAGTTCTCTTAGCAAAGAAATATAAGCCATTTTCCGATAGGGAATTTGTAAAGGAAATTGTTTTTGAAATGTCAGATTCACTTTTTAATGATTTTAAGAACTAGATTGAAATTGTTGCTGCAATTCACTATCAACAATTGTCTCGAAACACAGTGATGCGACGAATTGAAGTGATGAGTGGGAAAGTAAAAGAGCAGTTATGTAATGATATTAATAGATGTTCTTGTTTTTCCCTTCTGTGTGATGAATCGACAGATATAAGTGACAATTACTTGTTTTCTTCAGTATGGTTTTTAAGGATTTTACATCTAAAGAAAAATTGTTGGGTATGATTTCATTGAAGGAAACGACTAGAGGTGTAAACATATTCAAAGCCATTAAAAACTTGCTCGATGATTTGAAAGTATCACATTTTAAATTAGTCTCAACAACAATGGATGGGGCAGCTGCAATGATAGATTGCAAAAATGGATTTATAGCCCCATGTCAAAATGAAGATGAATTCCCAGCCTTTTTGAGCTATCACAGCATAATTCACAAGCAAGTGTTAGCTAGTAAGAGACAAAACATGAAGAGGTAATTGACATAGCATTTAAAATTATTAATTCAATTCGAGGAAGTTCCCTCAAACAGCGTCTCTTCCAACTGCAGCTCAATAAAGGCCAACCTGAATTATTACTACATACCGATGTCAGATGGCTAAGCAGAGGTAAATTTCTGCAGCGATTTTGTGATTTATAGCCTGAAATTATAGATTATCTTCACGAAAAAGATGGAAACTGTAAAAATTTAAATTATGAAACTTGGCTTAGTGACTTAGTATTTCTTACAGATTTTACTTCAATATTAAGTCATTTAAAGTTAGAATTACAAGGCAAAAATCCTATATATATTAAGACAGAATCGTGTCCGTCCGTCTGTCCTCACGGCCTGCACGCACAGGCGTGCAAAAATTTAAATGCTCCCAAAATTGCCTCACCTCAGGGCATAAATACTGCTGGCCTTGCTCTGCATTGGGGCGAAAAATCCTGGGCACTCACTCTCTCCACTCTCTCTTTTGGCATTGCGTGCAAAAATTTAAATAAGTAGGCTTAGCATAGCCAATGGGTTCAATGTAACATGTGCAACACAAAATTTCAGGTACTATTTAACTTTTTTTGGCTGAGATGAAAAAATTTGCAGAGATTAGGGACGACAGATGCAGGCCTGCCTGCGGAACAGGCAGTAGGCAACTGCTAGTAAAATAGTAAATATATGATCATCTGCATAGACGCATATAAAACAAAATTTATAAAAGAAGATCTGCAACAATATAATCTGAATCATTTTCCAAATATGGCGAAAAAACTACAAAAAAATCAAAATATCAATTATAAGATCGACAAATACGTCACGGAAATCCAAAAAGTGACTGTGGAATTTATATCTTTTCCTTTTAAAAAAGATTTAACTGTGAAACGCATTAGCCAAAACATTTCAGACATATTGCATATGGATCAAAAGACATTAGAAAATGTATTATAATTTTACAAACTGACTTAATCTTACTAGGCAGAAAAAAATTATCATGAAAAAGTGTGGGAAAATCGATTTTTTTAGGTACCACATGTACGGAATGCTGCTATCAAAAGTTGGGTCTGCAAATTTATTTTCTTCATGAGCCTATAGTCGTGTCCGAACGTCAAGCATACTTTGCAAGCATGCTTCAAGGTTCGGACGTTCTTGCTACAGTGGCGACACCGTAGTGGAGTAAATTGGTACCAAGTGGAAGATATGAAGCCATCTGGTGGGTTTTCTGCGTAACTAATAGCGCCGTGTTTGAGTTTAATTCATGATTGCGGAAAACATGGTACATGGTGTTTGAGGTGCGAGGTAGCAGGTTCGATTTCAGAAATTTTAGGAGCGTGGTTGCAGGTTTGTTGGAGCGAGGAAGAGTGTTGTGGTGTCAGCTTGGCAATAATAGAATATTGTGGCAGCAGGAATTTGGTCGTTGAGCGAGATGGACCATAATTATAACAAAGCCGTAATCGCTGTGGTGGAGGGGTGGTGGCAGCGCATGGTGAGATTGGTGGCCATCCTTACTTTGCTGAGAAGGCATAGAAGAAACGAGGTGAGTAACAAAGAGGAATCATGTGCCTTTTATTCATAAAATTAGAAATCTTATGTGATATTTAATGTTCGTCATGTACACAATGGATGTCTATTTTCTAGGGAATTGAGCGCGGGATTTACTGTAGATCTGCCCTGAAAAGGTACGTCTTGCAATTTGTAAGAGCACCGGAGCTGTCCTTTCGGAAGCATTTTAGGTAAGTGTAATTTACAAGTCAGATTCAAGGTAACTAACATGTAGATGACCTTATTTGGTAATGAGAATACTTGCAATGTCCGGTTGCCTTGGAATATGCAATTCTATATCGAAAGTGTACTTTATTTCACCGATGTGAATATAATGATTTCATAGATAGCAGTTTTGGTATATAATTTGTCATAACTTAGTGTTGATATTCATGAAATTACTCTCTGTTGTAGAATCGGCCATGCATCCTTCCAGAGGCTGTGCACCATGGCATTTCCTGATGCTCAGCCAGGTTGTGGGGCGGAAGTTGAAATTATTGTGTTTCTCTGCTGGCTGGACAGTGCGGTGTCGTTTCGCATGGTATCCGTGGCAATGAAAATACCGAAGTCCACCGTGTGTGATATAGTGCACAGGGTATTGGACAACATACTGGCGGAACTTCCGCAAATTGTATCATTCCCCAATCAAGAGGAATTGGAGAGTAATGGGAGGAAGTTTGCCCAACTTTGTGGAAATGCTGCCTTCAATCGGGTGGCAGGATGCATCGATGGCTGCCACATCAGGGTAGTTAGCAGGAGAAGAAACCAAAGGGATTATTTTAACAGGAAACTATTCCATTCAATAAATTTGCAGGGGGTCTGTGATGCAAAGTTCATAAACATATTCTGTGGATATCCGGGGTCTGTTCATGATTCCAGGTTTCTACAGAATAGCCCTATATATATTAACGGTGTCTTTCCTCCACCAAATTATTGTTTAATAGGCGACTCGGGGTATCCGTGTGTGGATGAGCCAACTACACTGGTAACGCCTTTCAGAAATCTTGTTGGTGAGGAGGAAGGTTTTAATAGAAGCCTTTCCAAAGGAAGAATAAAGATCGAGCATGCATTTGGCATGATGGTGAGGTGGAGGTCTGTATTTCACAAGGCGTTGGAAGTGCAGACCGCCACAGCAGTGAAAACAATAGCTGCATGTGCAGTCATGCATAACATTTGTGTTGGGGAAGGAGATGCTGTGGAGGTGAATGTACAGGGGAATGGGGGAGTAAATGATGTTGTAGAGATAGTGGATGGGGAGAACTTCAGGAGGGTGATGTTCAGGGAGTTTCTGAATAACTAATGTATTGTTTTTATTTTTTTAGTGGATTTGTTTGGAAGGATTTGATGAACTGTATTATTGATTATAATAAACAAATAATTGTAAGATAGTGTATTGGCTCATTTCCTGGTGTATGGCAATCCTAAAATTGGTAATTACTTATAAATAATCTCTTAAGATATTTGTCTCTTATGGAGATATTTGTCTGTTGTATCTCTAAGATATTTGTCTCTTATGGAGTTGAAAAACAATTAAGGTATAAGAACCTTTCGGGTAGTGAAAATACTTATTCCACAGTGTTATTTGCTATGACTTTGTTTGCAGATAAACTCTAAGCCCAAACCAGATGGGGTCTCTACATTAGCAATAATCTTTGAAGTGAAACTACAACTAAGTAAGATGTTTGTTTAATGACATCATTGAAGTTTAGCTTAGAGTTATGCCAAATATTTACAAAATTGGAGATGAATCTCTCTGAACAAGGTTCTTATAAACAGTTTTCAATGGCTCACCCTAGAAAGAATACCATTCATTTCAATTAGATACAGTTGTGATAACTTTTGAGACTTTCCACTAAGTGTCCAGAAACTTAACCCTCTCATAAGAGAACATCCAAAACAATTTCAAACTTGACTGAAATTCAAGAAATTTGTAATAGAAATGAAACATACAGTATGTTGAAGTTATGAATAATCCTGATTTTAACCCCCTGTAAATCTACATGAACCCTTGTGGGTCCATAACCTATGGTAAAGAGGATATGATGCTGTGCTTATTGATAATGGAAAGTAAAAGGAGTAAGGAAGAAGATTTTTGTATCAGATTAAACCATGTAAATTATTCTCAATAATATGAAATCTATAATTGAAATTTTGTCCTAGCTAAGTACAGGTGATGACTACATAAAGTTGATTCCAATGAAGACAAACAGCAAATACTAGGTTCATCAACACAATTTATGATAATGCAAGAATGTCTTTTAAAGTACCTTCTTTGTGAGACTGACAATCCCATTATGTTAAGCATTAAAAAAAATCAAGATCCACAATTAAAAAGAAGTTCTGCTTTACTCAAAAGTAATTTAGCTCTGTATATTCAGAGAGAGGAGTCGTAGACCTCTTTCTATTAAATAATATTTTACCACTGGCAACTTTTGAAGGAGTTCAGGAGTCAGACTTTCCATGCAAGTCATCTCCATGGATGACTACGTACATCCCTTGCTGTCATTCTCTCTACTGTTGCAATAACATCATCCATATTGACTAAGGGAAATTTTTGGCAGTTGCTTAACTTTCCCTATCTTCCATCTATCTAAACCAATAACATGTATACCCTACATCCTTATTGAAATGCAGGAAGTCTAAACAAGGAAAGAATTTTACAAAAAAGAAAAGTAAAGCGTAATATTCAAGAATTTATTGTTTCTTTTCCATAATTTTCAACAATCTGTTCATTATCTCCAAATGCTCCCTCCCTTGCTGAACCAACTCAGACATCTGCTCCTCCAACACATCCTCCCTCTTCCTTCTCTTTCTTGGAGGAGTTTGGGAGGGAAGAGGAGACGATGCCATGGCTTCTGGGTCTGCTGTTGTTGTAGTGGAGGGGAATTTGGAGAAAGAAAGGTTGCGGGGAGATGTTAAGTTTGATGAAGAGGTGGAAGGAAAGGAGTCTGAAGAAATAAGAAGGGGGGGGTTAATAATCGGTCTCTGCCCTAAATGGCTGTCTAGCAGGTCAAAGAAGGGCCATGACACCGGAGTATCTTCCTCCTCTTCCCACCCCTGCCCTGTCTTGGGCTTCTTCAGGTCCTGAAAACAAAGAACCTAATATAAGCATAACCTGCGACTTCATGGACAATTTCTTAGGGAGAGATTGAAAATCAATGTTGGTAATTAAAGTTTCGTAAGCCTTATCTCTAACAAACCGTAGCATGCGATTGAATTGTAATGAAGGAATTTTTGCCAATAACTGCACATAATTACGTACAGTAGAAGTCCGTTATAACGAGTACGGCATATAACGAGAGTTGCGTTATAGCGAGTGATTCATTGGACGTTGTCCGTCTCACAGCAAAAAGGATAGGGAGTTACGTCCATTATAACGAGTGATCAAATTCTGAGGTATCGTTATAACGAGTGTCACGGTCCTATATTCGCCTTGCCGGTAGCTTATCTCATAATCGAAGACGTTTCACGAGTTTCACTATCTCCTTTGTCCCTCACGTCTCCTATATCTTATCCCCTTGTATCTTGTTTATTTTCGTCGATGATCCCTCTTGTCAGCAGTTTGAATCGAGTTTCCATTTTATTGGCATCCACCTGTGAGATTCGTTTTCATTCGAAACTTTGCACCAAATCTTCTAATTGGAGAGAGTATAAGAGATATAAGCAGCGCTGCTGCGGATTTCCAGGGTAATCTCTCCCTCGCGTCACTGTCATTAGTTATGAAGCATGTGAATGAAAAATATCTTGAGAAAGAAATTTGATATGAATTAGGGGTGCCTTTCCACATGATGGTCGTCGCACTTCCATCAGTTGATCATTAGACGTGCGTCCGTTCCAATAACTGAGTTTCTAGTGTGACTGTTCTGTGATGGAGAGTAAAAGAAAGGCTTTAGATTTAGCAAAGAAATTTTAAATTGTGCGAAAGAGAAACCACGAGTAAATCCGAAATCGGCAGACGGTATGGCATGTCATCGTCGACTCTATTTTTCCGATTTTGAAGAACAAAGAAAAAATAAAGTCTGCATTCATGATGCAAAACACTCCAGGAGGGTGTGAAAAACTACGATTAGCGGATAATACGGAGTTGGAGTCCATTCTATTTGAATGGTTCACCCAGCAGCGATCTCTAGGAATTCCAATCAGCGGAACAATGATAAAAGAGAAAACTGAAGAGCTTGCCCTTCGCTTGAAACTAGACAATTTCCGTTGCAAAGATGGTTGGCTGAACCGATTTAAAGGAAGAAGAGGAATATCACTCCACATAATTAGCGGTGAATCCAGTGAAGTATATGAGCAAGCGGTACATGATTGGCTTCCAATTCTCAAGTTGATCCTCGAAAGATACGAAGAAAAGGTAAGTGATGCAAAAAGCAAATTATCGTTTAAATACTATAAATTGTAAGATAGGCCTTGTATTTAGTGTGAAAAACAGTTTTTTATCTCGAGATAATTAGGACATATACAATGCGGATGAGACAGCACTGTTTTACAATTTACTGCCGGAAAAAACTTTGGCTGTTAAGGGCGACCGCTGCAAAGGTGGAAAAAGGAGTAAGGAGAGGCTTACAGTTCTCCTCTGCACAAACATGACTGGATTTGATAATTTAAAACCATTAATTATTGGAAAATCCGTGCGTCTCCGAGCCTTTTGTGGCCAGCGAAATATTCCCTGTACTTACGAGTCCAACGCCAAAGCATAGATGACAGGACAAATTTTAACGCAAGGGCTTAAGTCTTTCGATGCCAAAGTTAGAGGGAGAAATAGAAAAATTGCGCTATTCGTGGATCGCTGTCCGGCCCACCCCGTCATTAAATCGACTAACATAGAGCTTGTGTTCTTTCCCCCTAACTGCACAAGTGTGTTGCAGCCATTAGATCAAGGCATTATTCGAGCTATAAGGCACCATTTGTCCTGGAGGCAATCCATGGGTTTGCACTGGCCTGGGGGAGAATAAATTTTAATTTAAAACATACAGAAAATGATTCTGTGGATGGATCTGCTGAGCTGAATTCGGAGTTAGTGCCCTAAAGCTGGAGAACTGTGTCCAGCTTATTGGACATAAACTGCTCCTTTGATGATTTCGGTGCGGTAGACGCGGAAACTCCTGTTTGTGGTTTGCTGAAAGACGATCAACTAGTAGAGCAGCAAAAGAATGACAGCAGAGAATCGTCGGATATCGAGAGTATGGAAGAAGATTCGTTTAACCCTCATAAGGATTCTCTGCGCCTTTGCGGCGCTCGTGGTTTTTAAAATCCTTAGTAGCGAGTCCCTCTCGCAAGCATTAGGGGTTCTTAAATCTTTGTGTTTAGCTAAAAACGTAGCCTCGGTGGACGATTTAATGAATTTAAAGCGTGTAGAAGATTTCGTCACCAAACACTGTATGAATAACTTTAAACAGATAAGAATAGATTCATCTTTTAAGTAAATGCTTTTTTACGTAGAGTGAGACCGAGAAATCAAGTTTTTACACCAATATATGTTTCTTAATTATTGTAAAGTTCTTCTAACTTCTGTTAAAGTTAATTTATTCTTACTTTCAATGTATCTGAAAAAGTGAATTTAGCGTTAAGTACAGCATTTCGGGAAACAATTAATGCGAATTGACTGGAACGACAATATAATTGGACTAAAAATAAACTAAGGGATTCAAGTACGTACCTGCAAGTGGCCATCAATTTTGATATTGCTTTTTTAGAATGTTTCGAATAAAATTCTTTTCGTTCTTACACAGTTTATCCGATTATTTTTCCCTAAAAATTAGCACCATTAAAAGAAAAACATTTGATCTTGGTTCCCTCGATTAACCTTCATCCGGGCGCGTGGACGGTAGTTTACTGTCACATTCATAAAAGCGCGTGCAATTTTTGCCTGGAGGTGTGCGGCGCACCCGGATGAGGGTTAAAATATCGGAAGTGAGAGGTGGCATGCCTTTGAACGGTGGGAGTTGAACAGTGAGGTTTCTGTTTGTGCCTGGAGGACAAGAGAGGAAAGATGGGAGCTGGGGGAAGACGATATATGAGAGTAGAGGAGAAGGAATTCTGCTCTCACCAGCTGCGTTGAAGAATTGCCGGCACCGGAGAAAAACTCGTGTCTAACGAGCATGACTCTCGTAACTGCTTACACTACTGAAAAGCCATGTTTAATTATTAAGCTAAATCACCAAATCCTAGCTAATACGATTAACTTATGATATAGTATTACTTTCGACGATTATTTAGCGATAATGATCCACATTTTATGTTAGAGTATATAATAATATTTTTGACGCGAACGTACTCTTTTACGCATTCTGAAGCATTTGCGTAGGAATTAAAAACCCTACAGTTCCATTCGGACACATTCGCTGCCCTTGGATTCAAGATGATGGGCTTACTTAGTCTTACTGTTAGAAATCGGCTATAACGAGTATCGCGTTATAACGAGTACTTTTCCGATTTTTGTCAGCTCTCGTTATAACGGACTTCTACTGTATTTAAGTACAATAATATACGTACCTTATACTTTGTTACTAGATTCTGCCACTTCTTCTTTGCCTGCAGCACCGTAACTGTTCCCTCCACTCCCATTTCCTTAATTAATTCTCTGAAAAAGATAGGAAAAGTAATAAGTATTGAGGAAAGGAAATTTATTGATTCAACCATATAAATAACAGTGCGTTTTCAAATTCAATTTCTTCATTCCTTTGAATCCACTTTCATTTAATTATTTAGATCAAGGTTCTTTCTTCATGCCTATATGCCTTCGGCACAACGCAAATGCCTAAGTGTAATAGGAAGAAAGGTTAAAAATCTTACATAATCTTTAGTAGATAATCCTTCTTCCAAGCCACATACTTAAAACGACTGTTGGAATGTATAAACCACGCAAATTATTCCCGAAATACCGGGATTAATGCGATATATTTAATGCAAAGTTCACATCCTACGTTATTCACTCGTATTTCATAAGAATATACTTCAATTTCAAATACGAACAGTAAACATATGTCTTATAAATACATACGTAGATTTAGATATACTTCAAATCACGCAAGAATATAAACAAATCAGTAATTACAAAGCTGGGCTCGTTATTATGTTGAATTAAAGGTATGTGCATGAACAAGATTAAAATCTCGAAACTTACTCGTACTGTGCAGCAGCCACGTTCCGCTTCCCGGTAAATTTCCTCTCATCCCTTATCCGTAGCACAATAAATTGCTTTGTGAGATCATCAGACCCTGTAATGAAAAATCTTTCAACATGTGCTTACGTTCTTTCCTACGCATTGCAAAGTAATATACGTAACATGATACTTGCATGAACTTAACCTGCACTTCTCAAAAGATATGCTTTCATAACTGAGCCGTTTAGCAGTCAATTTGTGGAAACTACGCAGTTCTTTCATAACTTGAGATAAACACCGTCGAACATCTCACCCTTTCAGAAAGCGTGTTTAGTTCACCTGTGTTTATCTCGAATTATGAAAAAAATGCTTTCGTTAATAAAGTAAATAAAGACATCAAATTAATAATTCAGTAAAAGTTAATGTAATTTATTAATTATAAAAGTTAATGTAAATTATTAATAATAAAAGCGATACAGGGAAGTAGTTGCCAGGACAGATAGCTACTTTTGGTCATTTTTTCCGCGAAGTATTAGAGAAGCAAATAGCTCTCTAGATTAGATAGGTATTTTGGTGTCTTACACCCCCTGCCACGCGCCACTGGCGGATTGCAGGGTTTTAAATGTAAATGTAAATGTAATAATTAACTCAGTATTAATGAGAGTTTCAATTGTACTCACATTTAAACGATCCAGCTGAGTGCGCCATGTTCCTAAGTCTTCCAGCAAGCTTTCAAGTCCACACCGTCACGTGCTACCCGCTTTCGCTAGATGCTAGAGGCTTGGACTACGTGCTTCGAGGTTCGGACAGACTTCGGCTAACTTCGGAAACAATTGAACGAGCGCAAGCGTGCGGCTGAAGCATGCTTCGCCCGTAAAGAGTGCATTTCGGACACGGCTTATATCTCGAAAACTTGAGAAGTGATTTAAAAAATAATATATTTTACTTATTTACACATACCTCGCTGGAATGCACCTTATACTGAGACACAGTGAATAAACATAGTATGCCTTTCACACCCCTTCTTCCCCCTTATACTACATCTATGACAACAAGTCAATCGCGACACACTTTTAAGATAAAAAGTAGATCATATTTACATAAAAGTTGCCCACCCTTGCTGTAGAGAGTAGCATTTAGAGAATAATTTTTGTGAAACATATTCCTGGCAAGCATACAGTTCGCAAGTAAAATTTTAACACAAATATACTAATAATGTGTGAAAGATGATTCATAAAAATGTTTAAAAATAACACTTTCATAGGGTGGTAACACTGATATGGATTAATTCTACCATTTTGTGAATGTTACAAACAGATCTGCCATGGTCACAAACCCCTTGACTGAAAGTTTCATAAAAATATCCAAAAATTTATTTTGACATTTTTCCTGAAAAAAGAGAAATTCATTTTTGCTATTTTCCGACAGATTGCATTAAAAAAAATAGTGTAATTTTGAAAAAAAAAATCAAAACAATTTACATTCTTCTACATGCTGTGAAAGTTTGAAACTCCTTTGTTAAGTTTTAATAGGAAAAAATATCTATTATATAAGTATCTGCAGTTTTGGTGCATATTTAAACAATTTATTTAATTAATAATTAATGGAAAATGATAATACATTTACAAAGTTACATGAGTTTCTTTTAAAGGTCAGTTATGAACTAGCGTTAAAATTTAAGAGAATATCAGGGTCATACTGGCCCCACGCGACTAATTACATAACTTTGTTTAATGGGACTAATTAAGGTTTAAACTTATTGTTAATAGTTAATGACTTGGAAGTTGTTTACAATCTGTTGACCATGATAATGTATGAGAGAGTTGTTTAGTTGCATTCAGTTTGAGGTAAAACACAAAACATCTAATCGGCCAACTAAACAGATGAATGTGAGCACAAGGTAGTCACTTAAACAGTCGGCCAACTAAAAACTCAGCGCATAGCCTTAATTAGTCTAGTCAATATGTCCTTTACAAGTGTATTTCCTTTGATCAAACAAAAACCATTTAAGATATTTCAACCAAAGATACATTTTGTAAATATTTTAGCTATATAATGATAATAGGAGAAATTTCTCAATTTTAACTCATGCACAGTATGTAATTTTAGCAATGTTACCATATTGAAAAAATAATTGAAATAATTATCTAATAAGTATTTAAATAATTTTCAAGAGATCTTACATAAAGTCATTCATTATTTAGTACCAGGTGAAGAATGACAACCATATCATGCATACCAACTGAAAAACAAATCCTGAAATGTTTTGACCTTTTTTTAAAGATTTTGCAAAATATTTTCCAAAATGTAACTAATCTGCTTGTTTTAAAGCAGGGGTACTCAACCTTTTTTGGTGCCTGGGCACCCAAGGGCAGATCAGAAAGCAAAGCGGACACCTAATACCATTCCAATCCAAGGTGATATTCAGGCCATCCCTTGGCAATATTATCACATTACTAGATAACATTTTCCGTGAGGTGTCGACTTCATTGGTTGCTATCTTATGGCTGAATACTTTTAATATAATATTTATATAAATATAATAAAATAATAATATAATATAATATAATAATAAAAATATATAAATAATATTTTAATTATACATAGAATGTTAGCTCTATATGCTGCAATAAGTTTAAAAAAATTATAATGCGAGCATTTATCGTTTTTTATAATATTTATGGTGTGATATGCTGCTCTTAGCCACAGGATAGGACCAACATGAGCGGCATATGCCACTCTCCACATGGAATGTGTTAACCATATGCCTTTAAGTTTAAAGGTATGCCTTTAGGTTTTAGCAATTAGTCATTGATTACGGGGAATTTGAATCACTGATGAGATGAGCCCAGCTCGAATTTGCATAATGAAGAGAATGTAACGTAGATACGCATCTTGTTAATCTGGATAAAGGCGATAAGAGGGTTAAAGTTTAGACACGTCATCATCCCCGATGTTAACGAAGCCCAAAAAAAAAGCCAACAAAGTTTCTGACCCCTTCCCTGCCAACCCCCTCTAGTGCAATCCCAAGAAATACTGTTGTAAAACAATCTTTTAATTGAAGCTTGGCAGGCTCTTGTAATTTTATTTTAATTAAGTACTACTTTTCCTTTTCTCCACTGCATCAACTTCCATTTTCACCCGCTACTTCGCCGAGTTCAGGACTCGTTGCCCCCCCCCCCTCAGCCGTGTATAGGCGGCGAATGAGCTCTTTACTCTCTTTGGTGTCACTTTTGAGATATTTTAGCAAAACAAGAATTAACTGGTATCATTTGAAGCAATACAAAAAAGGTCCTAAGACCAAAAGAGAAACGCTGGGATACCCCCTGCAGGAAGCAGAAGAGCATCGGGTTACCCCCTGGCAGGTAGCTCAAAACAGTGGATGGTGACCAGTATCCAAACCCGGTTGCTTACGAAGCAACTGTCCCCACGAGGGGGAAATTCAGATGAATTGGATAATGTGTTGGGTAGATATGGGAAGACAGATAGCGTCACTGCAATGATTGAAGAACTTGGCTGGGAAAAATTAGAATATAGACGTAGAGTAAAAAAGGTTAGGGAAAATATACAAAACTATAACTGAAAAGCCTTAGTCGAAAAAATTAAACAATAGACTCGGGGATTACCTCTTGCGAAACAACCACAATTACAAAGTCGCTACCCTTAAACAGAGAACAGTTGTTTGTAAATTTTAATTTCTAAATCAGGGAATAGTAGAATGGAACAATTTACCTGGAGAAGTTTTAGAACCTTTTCCCCCTTCTTATAAAATATTTTTCAATACAATTAAAAGGGTTTAATGATCTTGTTGTAGTGATGAGCTTTTTATAATATTGCAATATTACTGTAACATTTTAAATATTGTATGATTGTTGCAAATTTTGAAGAATTTTGTGTATTTAATAATTATATGTATTACATACTGCCTTTGGGAGGTTTTCCTCCCGACTAGGGTGAATACCAGGCAGATCATGTAATTTCCTCCCCCCATGATATGACTACCACCTGGCCTTGTGCCTATTTGTAGTTTTAATTAAGAAATAAATTGCCTAAGGCAAACACATCTCATTGCAGTTAGTGTTGATTTAATTTTTTATCAGCATATGTTATGGATTTTTTTCCCAAGCCTTCTCGGTAACTAACATTATTGTTACGTTTTCAGACAGTGTGAGCAGTCACTCATCCCGAAAGAGTCTTTAGAGAACTGGTTATCATTGGATCTGAACACTTCCCCTCACTCCCCAGGTTTCAGACAAATTCCTTTTTCTTCACTGAATAACTTTTCTTAGAATGTGCATAACGGTTTGGCACTCATTGATGGATAATTTTATTTTCAGGTATAAATAAAAAGTTGGGAGAAATACTGAGAAATCGGAAGATTGTTAAGGCCCCACTAGCAGAGCATGGTGAAATCCTCAGTCACCTTCAGAGGATATCTCAAGATGTCGGGGGAATTTCTAAACCAAATGGATGGCCTGCAAGAATTCCTCTTACTTGTCTGCAAGACTTTGATGAGTGGGAAACATTCCTCAAGAATGAGGGAAACCATTCCTTTGCGGTCAGTATATGTATACACTAAAATGGAGGTGGGCTGGCCATGTTGCGAGAAGAAACGACAACCATTGGACATCAGCAGTTCTCAACTGGATGCCAAGAGATCTGAAGAGACCGAGAAGAAGACCTATGGAGAGGTGGAAATGAGACATCATCAAGTACCTAGGTGTAACATGGCAACAGAAAGCTCAGGACAGAGAAAATTGGAAAGTACTTGGGGAGTCCTACATCCAACATGGCATTGAAAATGGCTTATGATGATGATCATATATATATAGCATTCACTTGGTAGAAATGATATATTTTACCTTCCATCACAGGAGAGAAAAACTTTGTAAATTTCCACAAATTCAATTGCACATGCAACCGACCATGGTTTCAACACATAATGCGATCATCACCCTGATCAGCATGTTGATGATGACATATAGTATGACACGCCAAATCTATGGTTGGTTGGATTTCTCTCCTGTGCTGTAAGGTAATGAATGTCACATGCCTAGTAATTTCACTGTGCCCCCAATTCCTGTTTATTAATGTATAATGTCGGGATGTATTTCCAATGCAGGTGGATTATTTCAGCAGAGTTGGAGGTGACAGCTGCAATGAGATGTGTCGGTGCATAATGAGAAAGATCTTCACTGTTGGGCCATCTTCAAAATTTAACATGCAAGGCAGTGAGAAAAAGAGAGGCACATTGACATATTGTGGCACTATTAGTGTTTAATCGTTTAATGAGTTCTTTACATTATACAGCAATTACTAAACTTTGCTTGAGAAATATAAAGGAATGTTATTTATTTTCTAGATTGACATTAAAGAAGAAATTGAGATAGTGTAGTGACAGATGCCTGAATAGATGAAGAGAGGGGCAATGGATATTGAGGTGGGTGTAATATTTAGTTACTTTTTGGCAGTCAAATGTTATTTACTTAATTTGATGTATTACAAATTCTATATATTTTTTTCTTTAGGGACAAGTCATTGAACCAGTATTGCACACCGACAGAAACATTGTGAATGTTGATCATGGGTCAGCTTTATCAAAAGTGGCGAGCATTGCATTTGTTCATAATTCTTTTGACTTTCACTGGAAAATTAGATCATATAAAAAATTAATTGGATGATGCTTGAGATTTGACTTTGTTGGTGTACATGGCCTCAAAACCTTTTCTTCATACTAATTTCTTTTGATAAATCATTTAATGAAATTCAATTTAATTTCATTCAAATTAGATTTTACAAGGGATAGACATAGAGGTGAAGCAAGAGTAGAGTGAGCTGATTATTGATAAAGTTGGTGCAATCAGGTAATTACAATTCTTATAGATATAAAGATTTGACCTCAATGTTGGAGTTACAGTTGGTCGGATGAGCGGGGGTGCATCTGGGCTGGGACAAGAGCGTGGGAGGTTCCGGTAGCCCCACCCCCAGTCGGGTCACAGGGTACAGGGGGTGGCTTCGGGGGTAGTTACGCCACCTCCCACCTCCGCCCTGTTTTCGTATATAAGGAGTGGCCAAAGTGTGAAAAAGGACTCATTTCAATCAGCAGATCGACCGTTTAATCCTCGCAAGGGGACGTACGGAAGACAAGTGTAGGGAGCGCCGACAGTTGACCGTTTAGTCCTCATGAGGGGATGTACGGAACGCCTGGAAGAACTTGGTGGAAGCACCCGCACCCAGAGCCCTCAGCGGCCACTCTTTGCCCACGCACCCGCTCATCCGGTCAACTCTAAGGGCGCCCCTTGCTCGGTATGTGCCATAGATGAAAAATAAATAGAGTATGAACCGAACGTAACTGTTTTGCTATTCATTCCCTCACGGGAACCAGTCGTAGCCAGCACTACAACATCAACAACAAGCGGTGTGTAGGATTCATTATGATGGTAAGACTGAGTTGTTATAAATAAACTTGCGATAAAAAAGACTGTTTCGGCAACGTGTTGGATGAACTTGCCAGATCAATACCAGCAACCCCATTAACCTCCTCACTTTTGTTTGCACTTAATCATTTAATTGGAGTGTTGTCAGTTCCCACCAAGTCTCATTTTAACATGAGTGGAGCCATTATTTCAGTTTCTAATGGCAGCATGGTGTTAGCTTGCAAGCATTTACTTAACCCTTAGAGTGCCAACGTCGCTCACAGCGACGCTGGAAAATTTTCGTAAAAATGCAGGCGTCGCTCTAAGCGACTCTTATTTTGATAGCTATTTATGTAAATAAAAATAAAGTGACACATCATTTTATGCTTTATGTCATTGTTATAAACCTCAAGCTATATTAATTAGTGTTTTTTGCGTATTGAATTGATCTTTTTTTATTTTTAAGCGTCATTTTTTACTGCCATTTTCCATCAGCGATAGTTTTTCCTTCATTTTTTATCGCCGTTTCGATTTTATTTTTCCTTTGCAATAGTCATTGAAACAGTATGAAATTTTAATTATAATGAAGCTTTTTCGAATGAACCTTTATTACAACTGCCTGGTTTAGCGTAATAATTATTTTCCTGTATCTCAGCAAGGTAAGTGTATTGACCTCGTGAAAGGAGTGCATGTGAGACATTTTACCCCCTCATCTGAAGAGATAGGGATATGATAGTGATATGATGAGTCTGGGGACTCGTAGCGATATGATATAGATTCAGTGCCTTGTATCATCTTACTGTGACCAAGTCATTGGCAAGAAGGGACGTTATAAGCCGCCGATAAGATACATGAGTATCTTAGGTTCCTTTCCTTACGAAGGTATCACCGCCGAATTTCGTAAACACATTTGACTGCCTTATCTGGAGATAAAGTCCTGATATCTTCTGGCAATGAGTCAGCTTTTAGGATTGAGGGAGATGATAAGCTCTGTGGACTGTATCCCGCTCATGGTCTGTAATCCCGAAGGAAGTCATTCTCCGCCTCGGAGCTGATGCGGATGTTGTTACTGCCCGATGGAGTTTCGGTAAACGCAAGTTTGAATGAAAAGTATCAATAGTTGGTTTCCACGGAGTGAAGCAATATTCTCATAGGAGGGCGAATTCTTTTGTGCTTCAGAGGCAAGAATACTTTCAAGAGCCGTACATGAAGTATTCAGTTGATCAGGAAGTAAACTTTTGCGATTGTGGTGTTCATTATTCTTTCATTTTGTGTGCGAGATATTTGTTTTGTAAAGTAATTTATTGAAAAACTAAAAATGAGTGCCTCTATGAAGAGAAATGAAAGTTTGCAGGAAGAAGAAATTTCTAAAATGATCGGTGATGAATCGAGTGACAGTGATTTTGCGATGAGTGACCTGGAAAGCAGTGGGTCCGAGGAAGAGGTATGTGAAGATGAAACTGAGCCATCTTCTTCAGAAAGTGACGCTAGTGAAAGTTGTTGGGTTGAGAGGAATCCTGGCGGGCAGGACACACCACAAATTCAGCATCAGTTTGCAGAACTCCCAGGTTTGAAACATGCCCCACCGATTGATTCCATGCCAATTGTTTATTTTCACCTTTTCTTCACTGAAGTGCTGCTGAAGCTGATTGTCACCGAAACCAACAGATATGCACAACATTATCTTCAGACACACAAAAACTTATCCCCTAATTCTAGAGTGAGTTCTTGGAAACCAACTACAGTTTCAGAAATGAAAGCTTTTGTAGCTTGTATACTGAATACGGGCATAATTACTAAACCCACCATTTACAGTTACTGGTCCAAAAAGAAATCTTTGTCAACTCCCTGGTTCCACATGTTTTCCCGTAACCGATTTCAATTATTGCTCCGTTTTTTTCACCTTGTGGACAACTCTAAAATCTGCAGTCCTGATAATCCATCTTATGACCCATGTGCCAGATTTCAGCCAATAGTTGATCATGCCAATCGTATCATTCGGCATTACTATACTCCACACCAACAACTGAGTATCGATGAGAGTTTGGTTGGTACCAAAAGTCATAGCAGATTACTGCAATACTTGCCAAATAAACACCATCATCGTTGGGGTGTAAAATTTTGGATGATGTGTGATGCAATCTCAAATTACTGTCTTGCATTCTATGCTTACCTTGGAGCAAAAAATAACACAGACAAAGATAGTCTAAAAAAATATGGTTTGGCCTACACTGTAGTTACAAAATTGCTTCACATGGGAAATTATGCGAATAAGGGTTACCATATCTTTTGTGACAATTTTTTTAGTTCAATACCACTGGCTAAATACCTTTACACAATTGGGACATGCATAACAGGAACCCTTCGTAGAAATCGAAAATTTATCCCTTACCAGATTTTACAGAAGTTCAATGTGGGAGAGGTAAAATTTTTTAGAAATGCCTTCATGTTATTGTGCGGTTTTAGGGAAAAGAAATCTCAAAAGAATCCTGTGATACTCCTTAGTACTTCTTCAGCACCAACACTATCAAACATAGAGTCAAAAAGAAATAAAACACCAGTTTCAAAGCCAGATGTTATATTGGAATACAACCGGTACATGGGAGGAATAGACACATCTGACATGATGCTTTATGTGTATTTGGATGAAAGGAGAACGCTAAAGTACTGGAAGAAGGTGGTATTCAATGTACTATCAAGAATGCTGCTGAATGCGTACATTTTGTATAAGGAAAATAATTTAGGTAGGAACAAACCACTGCCTAGATTGAACTTCAACACCTCCATAATAGAGGAGCTTGCTAGGGAATGGTATGAGGTTAGAGACATTGTAAACGAATCCAAAAAGGAAGAGAATCCTCCAGGTTCCTCTAAAATATACGGTGTCAAGATGCTTCCAGGAAGGAAACTTAGATTGTGTAACGAGTGCTCAACACCGGTCAGAAAAATAAGATCGCGAACAGTATGTGTCAGATGCGACAAAGGGCTGCACGCAGGATGTGTCAATAGCCACAAATGTCAATAAACAATTATAATTATATTATTATACTACGTTTATGAATTTCGTTTTTGATTATAAATTGGTTATAAAATTGTTTTTCCATATTTATATGTGTTTATAAATGTCTCTAGTGAGAATGCCTTTTTTTCACTCTGTTAGTACCTTATAGAGTTTTATTTTTTTTGTCAAACATTTATGCAATAATTACCATATATCATACTTTTTATCAATAAAAATGTGTGTTTCTACAGATAATATGTATTGGATTTATATTTTTCTGTGTGGAGATTTGAAAAAATTATTTTGAAAAAAAAAATTTTTCGTTTCAAAAGTTTTTGTTATAAAAAAAATTACTGTAATAACATTTTTTTGATTAATTTCAAAAATAAAGATTGAAGGATTAACAATTAAATGTTTTCTACACCCAGTAAAATTTTTAACAAATTGTTTAGAATATTATTGGTTTAATAGATATTTTTCAAAAAGTCTGCAATTCCCTGTAAAATAGCCTGGAAATTTTCGCATGATATTAGGCAATTCTGCATGGCACTCAAAGGGTTAATATGGTCAGAAATATCAGATTAAGAGCAAGAAAGATTCTTCACAATGTCTTAGGCAGAGATTTCATATTGATTTTCAGTAAAAGTTTGTCTATGCATCAGATAACCATAGTTATAGTAACTGGATAGACAATTGGATCCAAATGAAGTGAGTTATTACTTCACAGCTCTCACATGGCTACGCCTACTGGACATCAAGTGCAAACAGGGTCGAAGCACGCTGACGTCAGCAGAAAAAGACCTGAGGAAGGCGACGATGGAAGACGTATTCAACATCCCGCAGCCAATGTACACAGTACTGAGCCAAATAGGTGACGTATGCGACAAAGGCGGCAAACGGACAGAGCTGGATATTCCACCATTACCTGTTGCAACAGCGGGAGGCTATGGAGGCTACCATGCTGCTAGTATAGACCAAAATACGCACAACCTCTTCGAGGAATACCCATGCTTGGGTGTTGCTGGAGACGTGCTTATGGCTTTGCGAGCGCTAGAAACAGCACCTGTACAGCCCAATTACCACATAGCAACTCCACAAAGATCAGTCTTGACTGAGAATCTCTGTGGATCAAACAGGACAGGAATTACTTTATGGAATTATGATAGCAAACCACAATTTACACCAACAATTCATTCTTTTGGTCGTAAATAAGGACGTCAAAGATAGAGAAGGAGCTGAAAATGTGATGCCTGTTGATGCAGACGAAATTCTAATGTTGTGTTTGTCTGTAGCTGGCGAGATTGTTTCACCGTATATGCAGCGTTAGGATCTCTTTTATAAGATGTACTGCAATAGCATAACGGGGACTAACGAAGACACAGCTCATTAAGAGTCAATTTATTGATATAGCAGGTACACCGATTTGGCTCTGTTGCATGCAAGTGGTGGGAGATTTCCTTTTCAAATACCGAGGTCTATAACAAGAGGAAGTGGTAGCAGATGTTCAACAAAATTTCTTGTCAATAGGAACATCCATTTTCAGTGCAATTGTTTCTGCAGGAAATTTCATACTCAACATTGTTTCAAAAATTCTCCAGAAAAGGGCACTAAGAACTATTATTGGGCTCAAACCAATCACTTCCTGTAAAGATTACTTTATTTCTCATGGAGTAATGACACTTCCTGGTATTTTTATTTATGAATATGTTTGCTTTGCTATTCCATTCATTCATATGACACCTGACAGAAGCAGAACTATTATCTTAATCAACAGAACTTGCACCTGTCTGAAAATGGATCGATGTAAAATTCTCTATAATGCTCTTCCTTATAGGCTGAAGTCAAAAGTTTTGTTTAAATGCATGCTTTTTATAGCACTGATGAGTTCTTAAGCATGTAATTACTATCCTTGATTTTATATATTGCACTTTTCTTTTGTGATGTAATAATTGTAATTGTATTAATCTTTGACATGTCCAATATATGTTTTGCATATCTTTGGACAAAATAAATAAATTAGCACAGAAACTAATAGTAGTGTCTCTGGATTTGTTTCAAGTATTATTGTCTGGTTCAAAAAGATTTTGTCATCAATAGTCAGTTTGATAAGAATGGCTTGGGACAAGATAAAACCAATGATTTGTTTACAACCAACGCGAAGAAGCGACTCTTCTGGCTTGTCAGACTTAATGATTAGTACAGACTTGAAACACGAGTACTTGTAGCTAAGTTGGGGTACCACCACCAGACTTGTTGAGGAAGGAAGTATAGACTCAAAAGTTATATTCAAATTAAGAAAAATTGTCATGCCAGCTTTATACTTTCAGAGATGAAGAAAATTCCAATTAACGTAGCTGGTAGATGCTATAATGCAAACTTCTTGCATGATGGTGTTAACGACATTGGGAAAGTTACCACATGTGTTCAAACGGGGTCTCAAAAGACAACTTGAATAACACATTCTCAGGCGATTGCAATAAACCACCTTTTACTTTTTGCACATTGATTCAGGACATTAACTTTGTGATAGTTAGATATTGATATAGATATTAATTTAGATATTGCAAGGAATGGACTTAGAGGTGAAGCAATAGGACAGTGAGCTAATTATTGACCAAGAGGAAGCAATTCAGGTAATTATAATTCTAGGTCTGGTAATTATGTTCTAATATATATCTACTCTTGAATGTCCAGGTGGAGGTTAAGCAATAGGACAGTGAGCTAATTATTGACCAAGAGGAAGCAATTCAGGTAATTATAATTCTAGGTCTGGTAATTATGTTCTAATATATATCTACTCTTGAATGTCCAGGTGGAGGTTAAGCAATAGGACAGTGAGCTAATTATTGACCAAGAGGAAGCAATTCAGGTAATTATAATTCTAGGTCTGGTAATTATGTTCTAATATATATCTACTCTTGAATGTCCATTATGTCAATTTCTCAGACTTTGCTATATTGTTCAGGGCTACAAATAGGGTTTGTGTAGTAAAGTAATTGCAACTGAGAAACCTAATGACAAATTACAATATCAATGTTGATGTTATGGAATAGAATCTTTAAAATGTTTATAGATGACATATATACATTGGGATGCAGCTTTACGTAAAATACAATTTTCAATGAATTCAATGGTAAACAAGACAATGGGCAGGAGCCCACATGAGCTACTTTTCACCTATAGCCCACGTAACGCACTAGATAATCGAGTAGTTTTAAGCCTTGCAAGGTGAGGAACCTGAAAGGACTAGAGAGACGCTGCTTGACAATAGACAAGTGGCTTTAGCAGGAATAGCTAGGTCACAAGAGTGTGGTAAGGACACATCTCTAGTGTGGGTGCATTCCCACGAGTGCATTCTAATGTGCGGGTGAGTCCAGCACCCATAAATTCTGGCGGTGACTGGTGGGGAACCCTTGGTCAACTTCGCAGAGGGGCCAGGGGTGGGGAAGCGCTCTCCTCACTCATCACACCGTAAGTTGGCAATGATCTTGAGAGAGACCGCGGTGATAACTTACAAAGGACCAAAGCCAGGAATGACTAGGTACAGGGAAAGCGCAATCCGAGACTTGCGTTAGGGTACGCAAAGCTTCGGCATGGGGATGCTAAGAAAGCGCGGGAACACCACTGACGCTTCCCTAAAATCAGTATAAATAAGCCCCATTTTTGGGAAGAAAATCACTTGGGGTTAGGGGCTCAAAGGGAAATAGTCTTCCTCCGAGCTTCTAATTCAGGGTCCCCCCCCGTAGGTCCCAGGGCCCGATATGGAAACAGATTTGGACCCCCCCCGCTCCCCAGCAGACTCATTCCGCTGGTGGAGACGTTCCCGAGAAGACAGGTCCGGTTTGGACTCAGCCCGTTGGTGGTGTTTCCCCGTCAGCCAGTAACGACGGTATGTGTAATATTTCCTTGTGTGAAGTACAAATAAACTCCTATAATAGATATCGGCCAATCCCTTTATTATTCTAACCGGTATTCCCAATGCCGTCACTGCGACAAGAGAAACAAAAGGAAAGATACGACGATAGTCACAAACTTCCCAGAAAATATCAGAAGGGAGAGTTCATACTGGTAGAAGGGGAGGCACAGTCAACTGGAACTCTGCGGAAGCTTGCACCATAATTTAAGAGGGCCGTATCAGGTGGCGGAAGTGTTTCCTAGAGACAGGTATCTCCTAAGTGATGTTCCCGGGGCTCCCCCTTCCCAATATACAGGAGACACAGCCAAGTTAGGAAGTGCCCGATATTTCTCCACCTTGGATTTCGAGAGTGGATATTGGCAGATCGAGGTGGAACCGCTGGACCAAGAAAAGACTGCTTTCTCCACACCTGAAGGGCACTACAAGTATGTTAGGATGCTATTCGGACTCGCCAATGCCCCAAGTACTTTCAAACGATTAATAGATGCAGTGCTCACAGGACTTTAGGGGGAGCGTTGTCTTGTGTATCTAGATGACATAATTGTCTTTGGGAGGACGGGAGGGAAAGAGAGAGCAGATCTCTCAGAGATCATCTGTGAATCCAGTACAATTACAAATGGACCAATTATGTTTCTTAAGTACTGCTGATAAGAGAAAAAAATCTAGGATAGCAAAGCTTGCAGGACCTTTATCCTCAAGGAATAGTAGGCCACATTTATAAGACCGACTGGCCTTAGTAAAGGACTGTTACATTTATGGATGACTTGCAGTTACTTGCAAAGCAGTTACTCCCTGATATAGGGGTTGAATCCCCATGTGGAGGTGTTGACATGCTAACCATTTGAGATACACTATGTTTGTGACAGTAATGTATCTAGATTACATAATTGTCTTTGGAAGGGATGTGGATGAGCATAAGCGGTGGATAAGGGTTGTGTTGGAGAGACTTCGAGAGGCAAATCTAACATTAAACCCTCGAAAGTGCCAGTTTATGTTAGCGACGGTTAAATACTTGGGACATGTTGTGTCAGCGGAAGGGGTAAAGCCGAAGTTCACCCATCTTCCCGAAGATGGGTGAAGTAGTTATTAATTCCTTCTGTAGATTATGCCTGAGAGAGACTTTTTCTCTCAGTAATATTTTCTCCTCTGGTGAATTTTTCTCCACGCCTCTGGTGCCACTCTAGGAACTGTGTTAGCACAAGAGGTTAAAGGAAGGGAACAGGTGATCGCATATACCAGCCGCCAATTAAATAGAGCAGAATTGATGAAATCCTTACCAGACATACGATACGAAGGTACGCTCGTTTTATGTAATATTTTGGTGAATAAAATAATTGTGCGACCAACCCCGGAAGCAACATGGAGGACGCCGACGTCTACGCCACCGTGAGCCTGGGTCAAGGATGGAATTCAGAAGCTGACTTCTTCTCCCCTTTCCTGTCAGCACAACTGGGCATCATCCCCTGGATGGACGTTAGCTATCCCAGGTTTGGTGTTGGCAACTCCCCGTTCGAGCGACATGCAACTGGTTGGCCCAATTCCACCAAGCAGTATGCAGCCCACACTACAACCATCCCCTCACGCTTGGGGTTGGAAAGTCGGAGTGGAAGCCGAGCAGCTCCACCGCCGCACCCAGAACTCCCATCCCCACTTACTTCAATTCGGATTCCTACTCCCCTCCGCCCTTTTGCCGAGCTAGATGGAATACTTCTCGCCAAAAAAGCCCACAATCGGCGAAGGCGAGTCCTGAACCATAGGAAGAAAAGGGCTCTCAAAAGGGCCGCAAGAGTCCCTCCCGATTGTCAAGAAGGCATGCACAAAATTGAAGCCGCCTCAAAGTCTTACGGCTTTCCACCCTCCACTTCTGGTGCCTTGTTCCCCTTCTCCACGGCCACCTCCCCTCGCAGGAGCAAGCACGTAAAAACTATAACCATGCACAAACCACGTGACCACATTAGTCACATTGCACTTACTGCACTTCTAACCACGCTGGGGCCCCTCCAAACCCTGTTCTAAAACGGCATATAAAGCCGACCAAAAAGCCCCGAAAGCAGATCATTTTTGGTCTCCAGCGAACTCGCTTGCTAGACTGGCCTTCTGCTAGTCTGCAGCGAACTAGCTGGTAGACTGATTCCTCGGTCTCTAGCGAACCAGCTAGTAAGACTGCCCTCCCGGTCTGCGGTACGTACCTTTGACGGTCTACGTGCTAGACTACCCCCCACATCAGGACTCCTAGCGGATACGAAGGTACGCTCGTTTTATGTAATATTTTGGTGAATAAAATAATTGTGCGGTGTGGTTTCATTTATGTCCTCACAACGACACCATGAATCCTGCTGAAAGGAGCAGAATTAACTCAATTTCAACAATTGGCCACTAAGTTACCATCGTTTTTTCAAAAAACGCCAGGAGATTATTTTTTTAATATTGACCATTTAAATACTTATATTTATAGACATTCAATATTCACTATAAGAAGCTTTGAATGAGAACAAACCACTGTTTTGGCAGAGTGGCCTCAATATATATTATCTTTAATGCTTTGTAAAAGTAGACGACAATGGGATGATGAAATTCTATGTGGTTTGTTTGTTTTGAACCACTTACAATTAGAACCTTTAGTTGCTTTAATGATGAAATTCTGTTTATTTCATAATAATTGGCCACGATTTTTGAATACTTTGAGATGGACTATCATTTCTTATGAAGAAGGTAACTTAAGAGTTACATATTATAACTTGCGTAATAAATGTTTAATGAAATCATGGAACAATGAAATTGTTCAACGTCCACCTCGTCTAAGATGGAATCCAAGATATATTAAGGTCAAATTCCAAGAAGGATTGCCTGTGTGCGAACGTATCTTGGGTCTAAGGTCAACTTTAGTCTCAAGGTCAGTACCAACCGGACACGTATACTAGAATAACCTATACGCGTCCGGGATATCCACCCTTTAAAATTTTCTAAGTCTTTTGCATTGCATGTTACATAGGTCAAGGCAAGCCCGGATGCTACTTCTTCTTGACCTTGGCCTTGGAGAAGAAGGGTGATATGAAGAGGGGTGATAAGCTATCAGTTCTTGAGACTTGTTTCAACTTGCTCAGTTACTGCATAGCATTGGAAGTGAATAGTGCCTCTGAACAATTTGTTGAACATTTACATTGTTATTTTAAATTAGTTGAACCGGAATACTTAGACGTAGTTTGGCATATATTTGATTGTGTTTTTCCAGAAGTTCATTTAGATCTCCAACCTTGTAGATCGGAGAAATCCTGTTTAAAATATATATCTAAGGAAGACACTAATTTGTTAACTAACGTAGGTACTTCTAAGTTAAATTTAAATATAGATTACATAACTGGGCTAAAAGATCAGAAAAGTTTGTTTTAACTGATCCTTTTGTTGTTGAACATTCGCGTATTTACAAGTTTCTGGAAGGTTATAACTGTGATTTTTGGTCTACTGTTAGCTCACATTTTAGTTACAAATACTTAGAAGGTAATTATTATGGTTGGCCTTTAGAAGTTAGAACATGGTTTCATGAGTCTATCTGTAATCGTAGTCACAAGAAAAAACAATTATATCTTTGGGGAGATAGTAATGTCCAGAAAACAACTTTCATAGAGAAATTGATAGGTCGTGAGTATATGAAGTACGTTTACTACCCAGATGTGGGTAAATTTGCATACGCTGAATTTTTACCTAGTTATCATAGGATAGTTTTATTTGAGGAATGTGATTTAAAGTTTCATTGTATACATATGTTTAAACGTTTAGTCGAAGGTAAAGAATTTTGTGCTAGCGTTAAGTGTCAAAAAGGCCGTTTAATAAAATTTACAGGTTTAGTAATATGTGTTTCAAATTTTGATACTTTAGGGGATGATGTAGCTATAAGAAATAGATTTAAGATTATCTATGCTAAGATGCCGTATTGGGAGATGGAGTCGGACGTTGCTCCGAAGGAAGATATGGTTGAGGAGGAGGAGAATGAAATTCAACCGGAGGAAATTCTCCTTTCCTCGCAATAGAAGGTTTTTAAGGCGAAATACATCAGTTGTACGTCCGAAGAAGTTAATAAAAGTTGTGCATAAATGTATGAATATTTCTTCAATGAATTATGTGTTTCTTACTCAAGATACTACCTTCTGCAAAGATTTAACTTTGATAAAACCTGAATTAGAGTATGTTGGACCATCAACTTTAATCAAAGGTTCAGCTG
Organism: Sympetrum striolatum; assembly: GCA_947579665.1. Classification (NCBI taxonomy): domain Eukaryota; kingdom Metazoa; phylum Arthropoda; class Insecta; order Odonata; family Libellulidae; genus Sympetrum; species Sympetrum striolatum. Next base: position 47,922,778 of record OX388351.1, on the reverse strand, counting down.
AGGGATATTCTAAATTTCTGATAAAGAGAATAAGGGTATACGTTAGACAACTGGAGTGTTTCACGGAGTAGAGTTTCACTACTGGTTCCGACGCTGAGGAGTTTATGAAGTCTTACGCTAAGCAGATGTTTATTTCTAAAACAATACCTAATGTTCCATATGGGGTTCATGTTTCGGTTGAAAGGGAATGTAGAGGTGGTACGTTTCTTCATTGGACGTCTCGTGATTACACTGTGGCGGAAATTGCGGCAAAGAAGAGGCCTGATACTATTACTATTTCGAATTATAATCAAACTGATAATAGCAGAGCTCGTAAAAAATTTGATTTCCGGTATACAATATTACCTGGAATGAAAAGTTATGCAAGGAATGCAGATATCATCTCCCACTTTCTGCGGGATGATCAATGGGATTGAAACACCTGGGTGCCTTATGCCCTTCTGGCTTATCGAAGCTCCACCTACAGCTCCACTGGCTACTCCCCCATACTTCCATCTCCATGGATGGAGATCATCCACAAATCTCTCCCGATGACATCCCTCAAAGGTGGGACTACATGTGGATAACAATTATGCCGCCGAACTTCAGGCACAGCTTAACACTGCGTTCAAGAGGGAGCTGTCGCAGCTAAATCCTAGGGCGGAGAGGCAGGAGTGGCATTACAACAAAGGGAGTCTGGAGGTCTCCTTTCAGCTTGGAGATAAGGTATATTTACAGGACCCCACACCACATCCAGGAGTGTGCAAGAAGTTTGCGAAGAGGTGGAAGGGTCTGTCTTGTATTATAGGGAGGAGAGGGGAGGTTTCCTTTGAAGTTCAGCACCTCTTTAATGCGAGGGATAGGCAGTGGGTGACCGCCAACAGGATGAAAGGGTACCAAGAAGTGTTGGTGCCAGAGAGGGAGGAAGAGTCTTCCCAGCGCCACACTGAGAGGGTCAACAAGAGGCTAGGTACCATCTATCCCCCAACCCAACCAACCCACCACCCTGCACCTCGCCCACGAAGCCTGTATCTACTGAGGAGCAGAGGATTTTGATCCCTAAGTTTTATTATAAATATTTTAGAAGTATAACTGATATTTAAAGATTAATCCAGGAGATTTTTATTTTTTGTAGCAACCTATAAAGGATGAAATTGACGTAGAGGAGTGGGAAATGCTCGAAGATATACCAAGAAAAGGTAATATTGTAGGTGTAAGTACATATTTCATATTCTTTTTCTTATCTTCCGGAAATTTAGAAGGCTCCAGTAGTTGAATAAATGCAAATCATCCTTCGTAAGGCGGTTTGATTTTACTAAGGGGGAGTAATGTTGCGGCTGCTGCTGCATAAGGGATAAAGGGTTAAGGACTCGTAAATGGGAGAGTCCCAGGGTCAGGAACATTCCTGCGTTGATGGCCGGAAATCCCACGGCGGGGATTTCCAAGGGCAGGTTAGCCCAACTAATGAGACAGGGAAGAGGCTGGAGGGAAAGTTTGAATGAGTATTTGCCCATTACCTCCTTACGCAGTTTAAATCAGTCTGCAGAAGATTATAAAAACGAAGCACCTCATCTGTTGGCTCCTCCCTATTTGCTCAGATAGCACGCCATTCATCCTTCCCGCAACGGAGAGAGTTCTCACACATCCTCAGGACATCTGCAGCAAGTGCTACCATCTACCCCATCACAACTGCCGCTATTCAGCGAAATGATGAATTTGCTGATTCCCAAGAAGGAAATCTATGGACAGTGTTTAAATTATTTGGGACCTAAAATATTTAGTTTATTACGTCCACTTTTGACTCAAGTAGCCATGAAAATAAAATTCTGTAAAGAGGTTTTGCTGATTCATCAGAGGGAGGTTTGAGTCTTTACTTACTATGGAAAAATAAGGCTTTGATGAAAGTCTTTGCATGAATTATATATTTTCCTGTTTTGTTTTGTATCTTTGTTCCATCTCATCACTCATGTGTCCATCACTTCCATTTTTGTTTATAGCTCATTTTTTTGCTTCTTTGTTTTTTGTTTGTATTTTATGCACCAGCAATAATGTGTATATGTTTTGTATAAAGCTATGCAGCACAAATTGTTTATTTAGTGTGTGAGTTGCTCCCTAAATCAAGAAATTTTTCTCCAAGGGACCTAATATTCCTTATTCTGTACCTTAAATGGTATATTTTGTCTTTTGTTTTATGTACAAGGAATAAAAATAATTCTAATTCTACAACCTTTTGACCCGAAACCACCACACGAGAATCGAACAACTTGTGGTAGCAGCCCAAAGAGATTACCGATCTGGAGAGAAACCAATTGAAAGAGATTATTTAAGAATCTCTCAAGGAGTCCTCAACGCCCCAAAAGGAATTGGGATCAAGCACTTCTACAGCAGAGTCCTCTTGGTAGGTGACATCTGGTGCACCTGCAAGAGATTCCCACCCCTTTGGCGCATAACTGGACAACATAAGTTCTGGGATAGTTCTGCCACACTCTCGATATTGTCCAACCATATTATATATGATGAAAGGCTGTGATGCAAGAAGGTTACAAGTATTGCAAAATAGAGCGAAGAGAATTATTCTTAAATGTGACAAATATGCAAAAATTGATGCAATGCTTGAACAGTTATACTGGCTCAATGTCCAATGAATGTTGGACTTTGAAGTCTTAAAATTTATTCGTAAAATAAAAATTGGATTGTTGCCTTCCAATTTGAAGAAAGTGACAACAAATAATTGTGATACTCATTGTCATTACACAAGAACAAAAGAGGACTTTTACAAACCATATGTTGCTCAGAATTCTGTATTTTTTAAAGGATTAGTGTTGTATAATTCATTGGAACATCACATACGAGGGTTGTCCGTAAAATAAGGTTCCCATGGCGCTACAGTCCTGAAAAGCGCTGTTACGGTGGCTCCTGCGATTCTGTAGTGTACCTTAGTTCCCCCACTCCAAATCCCCTCCCTAGCAAGCTGCCTGCGGAGCTCAGTCTTGGCTTGGCAGCCGTACGTGATTGATCTCCCCCTCGCTTCGTCCGTCAGGTGTGAGCTGCGCTCGGTGATCTGTTTCCTGTCTGCAAAAAACATTGCGCCAGTAGAAATCCATTACCAGCTATGCGAAATCTATGGAGACAAGTGTACGAGCGTACAACATGTGCGCAAATGGTGCAGAGAGTTCAAGAACAGGCATACTGACGTCCATGATGAGGAGCATTCCGGACGGCCATCTGTTTCTGACGAAACAATCGCAAAAGTGGAGGCAGCGGTGCTCTCAGATCGAAGAGTGACAGTTCATGAGCTCTACAAAATGATCCCTGATGTCAGCAAAACCTCTACTGACAAGATTTTGATGGAGCATCTAGGGTATGCTAAGGTTTGAGCGAGGTGGGTGTCAAGAATGTTGACCGAAGATCACAAATGTCAACGTGTTGAAGCGGCCCAAGAACTTCTTCAAGACCACGGAACTAATGGCGAGGAATACCTCGACTCCATCGTCACTGGAGACGAGACTTGGGCGCACTACCACAAACCCAAAACCAAAGAACAATCTAAACTATGGAAGCACCCAGAGTCGCCGAGATCGCGAAAATACAACCAAACGCTAAGTGCCGGCAAAGTGATGGCAACCGTGTTTTGGGACAGGAAAGGGGTTTTGTTGTGCAAGTTCTTGCCCACTGGTACAACAATCAACGCTGCCAGGTACTGTGAGACACTGCGAAAATTGCACCGTGCAATTCAAAACAAGAGGAGGGGTATGCTGTCTAATGGGGTACGTTTGCATCAGGATAACGCTCCACAGCACACCGCTAACGCCACCAATGAGCTCATCGCAAAATTTGGATGGGGTATTGACAAACACCCACCCTACAGCCCAGACTTAGCCCCAAGTGACTACCATCTCTTCCCTGACATGAAGAAAAAACTGGGTGGAACGCATTTCGGCGACAGAGAAGAGCTGGAAGAAGCGGTTCTCAGGTATCTGCGTGGCTTGGCGGCAGATTTTTTTGACTCAGGCATTCAAAAGCTCATACACCGCATTCAAAAATTCATTGACCTCAGCGGCGACTATGTAGAAAAATAAGTAAAAGTCTGAACTTTCCAAAAATGTTCGCATTCATGGAATTAAACATGTTTTACACTGTGAAAAACACTGAGAACCTTAATTTACGAACAACCCTCGTAAAAGCCATTTGCTCTATGAATGGCTTTGAGTATGAAGCAATTGCAAGGACTGCAAAGCAAATCAAGTGGATTGCAAATAAGAATCCGTCATGTATCAATGTAATATGAATAAAAAATGTAATATTTTTTGTACTTTTGTGGACTTAGTTTTTGTCATATACTTTTGATCACATATATATTTTGTATTTGAATAGCTTTTTGCTAAATAAAGAATACTATTGAAATTATAAAGTGATCCACATACCTGCCCTGAAAGAACCGCGGTCCACGAGGAACAATCTGAAGAGAATCAGACCCTGTGAACCCCTGGAACCCGATTTCCCCTATCCTCCCCATCCACGGAATCCCTTATCCCACCAATTACTTTTTTGTCTGCAAAATCACCTGACTATTTGTACAATCTTAATGATTCAGCAAGACTAGTCAGGTGTAGAAGAAAATTTAAATATCCTAAATGCATGACTAATATTTTCCAATTATCCACCATTAATTTCGGCATAAAAATATGGAATAGCCTTCCAGGTTATTTAACTGAGATTAATAGTTTATGTCAATTTAAGGTTAAATTGTTTCAATTTTTCTTCGTTAAGTACAATAAAAATTGTAATTGTATTATTTGAGATTTCTTATGTGTTCATTTTTTCTGTTCTTTTTCTACCACAGAGCTTTGTAATTTGTGTTTTTCTTTGTAAACACGTTCCATAGAACTTCGTCCTAGAACATGAAATAAATCTATTCTATTCCGGTGGAGCCAGAAATGGGCTGATGCAATCCGAAATCGGAAAAGAGCCCTAAGAATCTCCAGTAAGTACTGCATCTAACCTGAAAACCTTTAGACGACTGAGAGCCAAAGCTAGACAGACCGTGAAGGAAGCTAAGAAATACTCCTGTCAAGACTACATCAATAGAATAAACAATAGGACCTCTGAGGTGTGGAATAAAGTACAGATGGGCGATTTGGAGCAGAGAATCGATTTAGTGAAATCGATTCGAATCGGTTTCTATGAATCGGTTCACTTTAAAAATTGTATTGCTGAAATCGATTTGAATCGTCTAGTATCAGAATCGAATTCCTGGAATTCTATTGGGTATTGAAGTCACGTGAAGAGAATTCTTGAACCGCGATTTGGGATACAATCTATTACTGCCGCATATTACTAGTATAAAAAGTCCTAATTAATACAGTGAAAATCTATTGCAGATGAACATTTACATATGGTTAAAAGGAAGAAAGGAAATAACAACAGATAATACTTGAAAACGATGTATGTTTATAGATTAACATAAAGGACTGCATTAGAGTTCCAGGAGTTGGATACAAAGGATTTACATCATGTTCATCATCTACTCCCAAAAATTGTGTTAAATCCATTTATATTGATGAATATCAATACTGAACAACGTAAATTAATTTATAATTTTCTTTTACATAGCATTTTAGGTTGAATACCATGACATAATTGTCATGGCTAGTGCTTCTGCTACAATAATCAGCGGTACTGCGAGTAGTGCCATCTCGTATCCTATTTTTGAAAATAATATAATGCAAATAGTTCAAATCATATTAATTGGAATACTACGGTACTGACATCTGGTATCCGATATTTAAAGATGAATTGTATTGGCATACTACGGTACTGCCATCTGGTATCTTTTTTCTTTGGATGGCTACTCATCAGGTGAAGGTGCCGTGAGTGAGGGCAGCGACCAAGGAGGTACCCCCTCAAAAACCGCATGCCCCGAAGGAGACAGCCGACCAGAATTTTCCCCAAACCCAAAAACCCAACAGTAGTGCTGCATAAACAGAATGAATTTGTATTTATGTAATAGTAAGACAAGTATGTATGTATGTGTGTGTTTATTGGCGCATCAGCCTCTCAGGCTATTATCGCGATGAATATCCGGACGCCACAAGTCAGTTCATCCACTAGTCGAACAGTACATACAACATATAAGGTTAAAAAGTTAATTTTGGGCTCTGATTAAAATTTGTAAAAACAAGAAAGGGCTGTAAAGTGGTCTAAAATTTTGATAAAATAAGGACGTAGACCGTCTAAAGGTCTAGCCCTTAGAGTCCATTTTCACGATAAAGGATACTGTTCTCAGCTAATATTAAAACCATAAATAAAAAGAATTAATAATTAATAAATTAATTAAAATTAAGGCGAGTTGAGTGGAGCTTGACTAAATGTAAGTTAATAGTCTCGTGGCCTTCACAAAATCAAATATCTTTTCCACGGATGCTACATCAACACCTAGGGCGACCGAGAGATATGTTGAAAGACCTAATCTCCTTCGCTCATCATTAAACTGGGGGCATTGCAGTAAGACATGTGACACAGAAAGTACTGTGTCACATATCTCACATACTGGGGCCTCCTCGGACCACATTAGATGTTTATGAGTCCACCAGCAATGCCCGATTCGTAGTCTGTATGTATGTATGTAATAGTAAGACAAGGTAGAAAGGTTAGTGTAAACAATCAGATCATATCTATATCATCTGTGAATCCCGTAAAATGACAAATGGACCAATTATGTTTCTTAAGTACTGCTGATAAGAAAAACAAGTCTGGGATAGCAAAGCTTGCAGGTCCTTCATCCTCAAGGAATAGTAGGCCACATTTATATGACCGACAAGGATTAGTGAAGAGTAGCAAACCAAGCATTAGTGTAATTGAATAACTGTCGAAAGGTGTGAACGAGAACAATACAAATTGAACAATTCCCCCTACAGTTGGACAATCATAAGTGCTGTGCACACTACAAAAGGCTACAATAAGCAGAAACAGATATGGGACTGTTATGTTTTTCTTTACTTATTTTTTAAACATTTTTTTAGAGCTTGTTATATAAAACTGTTGTGTTTCATATTAGTCTCCTTTGATGGTTGATGTGTTTTATTTTTAATATGTGTGTAGCTTTTGGAAATTCAATCTGTTTACAATTTTGTGGGTATTTAAAAGTAAGTTGCTCTGCGAGGCAACTCATTTTTTCCACGGGAGTATTGTAATGGCCACCAAAATGTGTGTTGTTCGCCATTGCGATAATTCATAAATGTACATCGCACTCATTCCCCATCCCTTCCTAATGTCGCCTAAAAGTGGATCCGCGGCTAGCGGATAATCCGCTTAGAAATGGATTTTGACCCTTTCAGTTTCCCAAGTGCCTTTGTCCCCCAAATCTAAATGCACAAAACCGGTCTCGACTCATCAGATAGATAAAATTGCACATAAAGTACTTCCAATAATGTATATGAATTTATGGAAACTAAGAGAAATCCAATAAATGTTGGAGCAAGACCATGACAGCAATTAAGCAATGCTTTAAGCTATAGTTAGTCGCATCTGATTAAGTTACGGAATTAGTCACACGGGGTGAATACGACCCCAAAATTCTCTGAAATTTTTGAAGCCCCTCAAAATGTCAAATCAATAAGTTATTTAATAATCAATAATATGTGAACAGTTCATCAATTTCACTCTAGAAAAACAAATGTACTTCTTCTACGTATTATCCATTCTAACAATTATAAATTAAGTAAATGTTTATTGAGGCAAGTACCACTTCTTAACAGTAATTAATCCATTCATCCAAACACTTAAAACCAGATAACCCTTTGTCCACAAAACTTTCCACTCATTAATCAATAGACCTTAGCATACCTTTATCATCAGATAGCTTCAATCGTGAACTATTAACTCTGGATTATTATTAATAAATAAAGCACTATAAACTCTGAACGCTGGATTTAAATATAAATAAATGCGCCGCCATGAGTTTTATGAGCTCCAAAAATATAATTCCTATTCTTTTAATTGAATTTTTGTGCCTTTTTTCTATTTATAACTCGCGAGTTAAATGTAGGATGAGAATATTTATTCCAAATTTTGCCTGAAAAAATGCCATTTTTTCTGCTCAGATGAGAGGAAAGGGCAAGGGAAGACCTCCATGCAAAATATAAGTAAATCATTGGGAAATGTGAGCAAAGTCTGCGCTAGAGAGGTCAATCGTATGGCTTTTCAATAAATCATAAAAATATTTTATGAAAAGTGCAATTATGGAGTACTATGATCTTGATAAGTCTCATGAAAACGGCTGAGAAGTATAGCGCTGTGAAGGTGTCCGGAGATGTTCCTGAGGCGTCTCTGAAAGATGTTATGTGGGTACATAAACCCGTGATATTATTTGTCTGAATATTTATTTATCTATCGCTGGGGTGACTAAGCGGCGGAAATGTTTAAAGAGATGCTGGGGAGTCCAGAACACCCTGCACAAGCAACGGAGGGTGTTAACAAAACAAATGAAGTACTCACTAAGATAAGATCCTCCTTGGCACCCATCGTACCACAAGACAATTAACGATAAAACCTCCTTGCTTTCGAAGAGGTTGATTCATCATCGCATAAACTCATCCGGAAGAGAGTTTCACAAGAAGTTACCATCAGAAGCTACCCAAGTCTCCATTGTTTCCATCCTGGAGAGTAAAAACAAAACAATAAATGTTCCTTTGATTATATGAATTTCTGTAAGAAAAATCATTAAATTGATATTATATTAACCCTAATAATATTAATTTTTGAGTTTAAGGCTCATATATACCACCTTCGACACAAAAAAGAGCAAATTATAACATATTAACAAAATTCTGACACAAAAGTATAGCTAATTTAAAATTGAGTTCTTACTAGTTTAAACTAGTTTTGTTAATTACCAGTAAAATTATATAAACAAAGTAGTCATACTGAACATACAAACATTAGAAACATAAACATAATATTATTATAGCGTGTCTTTGAGATTCTCTGTTTTGAGCACACTTTTTGTCTTCCTCTTTAAGCCTGGCACGTTTTGATGGCTTTTGTGATGCTATAAATTTTATAAATACTTACTAAAAGTCATTGCTTTTGCTGCAGTACAAGCAGTATTGTAATATGAAAGAATTAAATTCGTATTTCGTTAAATCGGCTCAAATCTCACCCGCAGTTCACTCGTCTTCATAAAATATTGGACATGAATCACTTTGGCTGCTCATATTCCCTAACATTATATTTTCCATCAATGCAGATTTAGAATGAAATTGGTTATTTAAAAAAACAATATATGTTCCTTAAATTATACGAATTTCAGTAAGAAAAAAATCATTAAAAATTGACATTATTATAACTTTTATTAATGATATTAAATCCTGTCCATGGGTTAACATCTTATCGTGGTGGAGAGGTTTGCGTTCCCCAGGGACCCGGAGTAGGGTGGATCGAAAAAATGTTTCTTTCGAAATCCGTCAACCTTACCAAACTGGTAAAATTATCGATGAAGACTGTTAGGAAATAATTTAATATCTCCCTTGATACTGAATATATTTCAACAAAACCTATATATATATATAGTATTAATACTATATATATATATATATAGTATTAAAACGATCGTAGTACCTTCCATTTTCAATATATTTCGTTTGAAAAACGACCATATATCGACTGATTTTCTGCCATTTTTGATGTTTCCTCGCTTCCCCGGTAGGGCGATATAGACTTATTTCAACTCTAACAGACACCAATTTCCTATTTCTGTTAAAAGACCTTGGAAGCGTAATTAGCTTGCAAACCAACTATAGCTTGCTATCCACTTGAGGGTGACTATCTTTTTTTTAACAAAAGGCAACATTTGTGACAAAAACACTGCTTAATTTAGTGAATATTACGCTTATTCCGAGATGTGAAACTCGTCGATCGCCGCTACATCTGGCGTCCAAATGCCTGAACTATCACAAAAAAACATGGTCTCCGGAGGCCATTTCTGTACTTGGTTCACTATAATCTACATATCTCAGTAACTGCAAGAGGTACTTCCTTCCTTTAAATTGCTAAATAAGCCGCAATATTTCAAGTGTCTTCCCAGAAAATTTCATTGAAATAGGGCAATTTTTTAATAAAAAACAAAAATTATTTCCGAACAGTCTTCATCGATAACTTTACCCAAAAACTTAATTCTTAATTAATTATCAACTCCTTAAATTCGTCAAAACTTTCACCGACATTTGTAAACAACCATCAATTCGCTTGTGAAAAACTACTTCAAGTGGCCAATACAAAGTATATAACCAACGCGTACTCACCAGTTTTCATTGCGAACATAATGAAACACGCAATTAAAAAGAGATTCGCGTCCTAAATGCTTACTAAAATATCTTCCGATGCGCAGTTGACAAGTCGGTTCGACTCAAATATTTCCCATCACGAGCACGGAAACTGTCGTGGAAGCTGCAACGATGGTCCACGGAAGCTGAATCTCTGTATATCGATGCACCGGTGAAGAGTTGGATCACTTTAAGACACTTTGTGCACTTCCAAACACATTCTACATCCCGAAAGTAATGCAACGCAAACGTAACTAACACAAACACACCGATTTTTTACTGTTTACGCTGTCACGAAGTTCACCGATGGATTAAACGTAATCTTTGAAATGTTTTAAGTCACTTGCGAAGGATTTTTTTAAGTTCGGAACGAGTTTGAAATACGTTATTCGCGAATTATTTTGGTCGATGTAAAGGACTTCGTCAATTTAACTGCCATTTTGGACACCATGTGCTACGGCCTCCAGGCGACGGCGGGCGGAACCCAGGGGAGGAAGGGGGGAGGGTTTGGGGGAAAACAGGGGAAGTACGAAATGCCGCATTTCGGAGCGAAACATCAATCTAAATAAGGAACAATATATTTGGAAAATCATTTGGAAACTGTTCGGGAACGGTGAAGAATGTTCTGGAGCCCGAGCTGCCGATAGATGTCAAAAAGATTGTATGGGGGCGAGAAAATTGGAAATTAAACACGAAACTCCGTGAGATGTAGTAAAAATGTACCCAGTGATGTTGGATTAACGAAAAGCAGGATTTGACATATTAGTGTACTGAAATATATTCAAGTGGATACCATTTTTTTACTCGGTTGCCAGGAACAACATTAGCGATTGTACGACAATGCTCCATCATGACGATCTTTTTACCGCGAATTCTATAACAGTTATTATTCGGGTAAATTTCTAGAAGAGGTCAGTTTAGCATTAAAAAAAGATAAACTTGGCATAAGTTTAAAGAGGAATACGAGTCTTTTGTTGCCTAAGGGATATTTATACATACTTATGAATTGATGCGTCTTGATTTAGACATTTTTTACACTTCTTTTCGTAGGCTTTTTTCTACACATTTCAACGACAAATAAATTGTTTTTATTTAATCTACGACCAATTTAATCTTATTAGATAATAATAATCATAAATAATGTTATTTGACAAAGAAAAGGTAAAGTAAATAGTAACGTAAATTTAGTCACAAGTAAGGGAGATGTGAAGCCATCGCACTAATAGAAATAACTGGAAGATGTAGATACTTTTTCATCTACACTACATTGGCCTTCGCTTATAAGTCGTCAATAATCGCACGGGCAAGTTGTTTATGTATGTTTAAGTACCTTTTTCTCAGTGTTAAAGGTTTGTGTTCTAGTGAAATAGGACATCGAAAGAAGCAATGCGTTTACTTCGTTGATTCGAAAAGTCACCAAGCAACAAATGGGTAAATTTTACTCTCTATAATTCGTATAATAAGCCGCAATGTTTGAAGTGTCATCCCTGATAATATCATCGAAAACGGGCTAAATCTAGTGGGAAAAAAAATAAAACGCAAACTGGACTCTTCTAAAAATTTACCATTAATTGTATACGCCCACAAATTCAAACAAATTTTTCTTCATTTTTGTCTCAATTCTCATTATTTTGACTCGAATACGATATTCGGTAAAATTCTACTGTGGCACCGCCAAAGTAGAATTTTACCGAATAAATATATACACAACGGTGATTATCATGTAAGTTTACTGAAAACTTTGGTAAATTTCTAGAAGAACGGACCTCTTCTAGAAATTTACCCATTTTTATATTAGATGAACAAACTAGAATTCCATCTTTTATGTATTTCCTTCTTTAAAAGGGTATAAGTAAATTTCTTACGTAGCAAGTTTTCCCATAACCTTATTCAGACCATATGAAAATAAAGATACCTGCATTGTCTGTACAAAGAATTAAATCTGAAGGAGGTTATGAAGAATTCTGCACTGCATAAAAGGACACAAATGGAGATATGAGAACTTTTTATTAAAATATTTCTGGAGCTAGGTTCCTACTAGGCACCACCTCTCACTTTTAATGCATTTATCAGCTGGAACTCCTAATACCCATAGCATTAACCACATTGAGCCTATTTTCAAGTCCTGTAGCAAATGTTTTGAATGATAGACCAATTTCTACCCTGTCTAACTTAATTATTGTCTTTGATTAGTAAAGCCCCGTATCCAAACAGCTTAATGTCAATAAAAAGGATTGTTTCCATCAGGGAAATTCAACCACCGAAAATCTGGTTACATATCAAAGTAAATCTTAAAAGCATTTGATGATGGTGTTCAGGTATACTGAACTTCCATCCATCCTCCAAATTATTTTGTTTCTTCCTGTCCTCCAGAAAATCTCCAAATTTGGAGAGAGAAGATGTCAGGGCATTCTCCAAATCCATACCTCTCTTCCTCTTCTTGGAAGAGAAATTATCTGGCTCTGGAGTTGTTTGAGGCGAAAGCCTGGATTCTATGGGAGGGGTGAGAGGTCTTTCTAGGCTGGTAGAAGGGCTTGGTGTACTGGGGACTGGAACTGGGGAGGGACAGGGTGAAATTCTGCTATTTGTAGTAATACTCAGATTACCAAATGTTCTAAAAAACAGAAAAAAGACATTATTAAATTTAAATTAAATCATAACATTTGTCAGAGTTCATGTGTTTCATACTAAAGAAGATATTGAAATATAACTGATAATTTGGCTCCTTAAAATGTAGTTACACATTTGCAACATTGCTAAAGTGCTCAGTTGTGATTATGAATACATTAATAATTAATTATTTAAGCAGGCATTTTTCTTTTCTCAACTTTTATAAACATCCATAAGTTGGTATTTAAAGTTATTTCCTTAATGCAGTTTGATTGTTATGTTACACTTTATCTTATATTTATTCACTTCCTGGTCCTAATATGAGGCTGAAGCCACATCATGGACTCCATAAGGGGCCACTGCTTCCTACATGCAGCCCCTGACCCTAAAGGAAGGCCCAACCTCTCCATCTTGTTCTCCCTCACAAACCTTTCCCTCAGGGTCACCCATCTTGTTGAGCACTGGCTGCCTGAAAAAGTACAGCATATTAATTTACACAAAGAATTTCATCTATGATTTTGAAGTATTTGGAAGAAAGTGGTATTTGAAATGAATTTTTAAAAATGTACACTTCATAAGTAGTCCAAAGAAAATTCAATGCAGTATTTTTCCTCACAATAACAGAATATAATTATTATAATGAGACTGTTTTAGGTTTACGTTATAAGAAATTTCGATAAGATACTTGAACTTTAGATGACTGGAGAAGCTTGAGAAATGCATATAAACCCTTGTAACATATATATATATATACTCACAGAAAGGAGTATATTTGCATTAGTTTCACTAATTATTAATGAAATCAGTCAATCATTATATAAAAATACTTACTAAACAAGCTTCATGATATGGATGTTTCTAACATTATTAATGAATGAATCGTTTACCTGTACACTGCAGCTCCTGCCCTATCTCAGCCCACACGCTGTCCTTCCTCGTGGTATCGCGGAATTTGGTAAAATTTCGGATGAGGACGGCGAGGGAGAAATTCTGTTTCTCCCTTGATAGTGGATATACAGAGACAAAAGTTATACCATATTAAAGATAAAGGATTGCGGTATATTTCTGTGTTATGAAATCCTTCCTAAGAGCACTGGTTTTTGAGATATTTTCATCCAAATGTGACCATTTTTTGTCGTTTTTCGACTGATTTTCCGCCATTTTTGATGGTTTCTCGGATTTCCGCTAGGGCGAAACTTACTTACAGCAGAACCCCGGTAATCCGGACACTCGCTAATCCGGAACCCTCGGTAATCCGGACGGTCTATTGGGAGTTATGCAAACCCGCAACTTCTTCTTGTGAACATATAAACACGCAAATTACATAGTAACAAGAAACGAGAGGTGGACAGACTATTTGAAAAATTTCTCCATTGACTGCAATGATGTGATGGAGAGTGAAGTATTTCGTTTATTGTGATGATACATCTAAGTTATGATACTTTTCTGAGACAGAATTTTTCCATTAGAGGAATGCTTAATATGTGCGAGACTAAACAATTTCGAAAGACAATAAATTTTCAGTTGCAGCAGGGTATCACTTCTCAAAACATCACTTTCATTAAAAAGCTATGAGAGAAGAGGCGTAAAAAACAATCCTTCCCTTTGATAGACGTCCAATGAGGATGATCATGCATGGGCTTGATTTAAAAATAAGAACGGTCGCGCAAAAGAAAATAACTGACTTTTTTGCTCGCTGATAATATTCATTCACTTTATATGTTGTAATATCTTATGTAATGTATACATGCACTATCTGTACAATATAATGTTTGAGAAAAAATGTTTTTTGAGTTATTTTTTTAAAACCTCGCTAATCCGGAAACCCCGCTAATCCGGACGCCTATGTGCCTGAATTCGTCCGGATTACCGGGGTTCTACTGTATTTCAACTCTAGCAATTTCCCATTTCCTACTCACGGGTAGTGATGGGAAAAAAAAGTTTTTCTTTCTAAAAAAAACGTTTTTTACATTTTTTCCCATATTAGGATTGAAATTAGACATTTATGCGTAAATTTCTCATTGACAATATAAACTGATTCATTATCTGTTCCAAGTAATAGTGATTCAACGAAAAATTGAAATTTATGACGTAGGTTTATTACAAAATTATGCACAATGATGCGCTGAAAATCACATTTGAATACTCCATGATCTCAAACACGTAAATCTTTCTTACTTGTCATATTAAATAGCCAATTAAGGAACCAAATGGATTAAGCATATAATAGTTATGATAAGTATAATAATTAGTATTAGATATGAAATTATTTCAGCCACTTTTAACAGGTTCTCAATTTTAAAGGAAAATATTCAATTGGATATAAATGCTGAGGAATCCTCCATTTTTCGCACGGTAAGGGCGGAGTTAATATAAATAATAAATAAATTATTTATAATATTGATACGACTTACCTCGAATAGCAGAAACATCTTCGTAAGATGTTTATATCTTTTCGCTATATCGATAGTGGTTTTTTTATCTAATAGTATAGGGGATTAATTTAGGCTTAAAAACCGTAAAATTAAAAACAAATAGCAGGAACAGTTTTGTTTGATATTCCAATCTAATTATGATAACACATGTTATGTTTTAACAATTCCGTTTCGTATCTTAGAATGCTTGAAATAAATGAGTGAAAAAGTTCGTAGGTAATTATAAATAAGAAGGATATATTTTTACATATTTTTTTTAAATCATGGACTACATCATCTTCCATGATATTAATTACAGCCATAATTATATTATTTGTAGTTAAATTATAGTCTATATTAGTTGCAAATAAATTATAGTTTGTAGGGCCCAACTCCAAAGATGCATAAAACTCGATACAAAAGCAAAAGAACCAAAGTGGCCATATGTTTTGGATTGGATTAGTCTGTAACTGTGTCTTCAAATTCCTCCACAACGCCATCTAGATCTGATTCCTCGCTGGAAATGAGTGAAAAATTGTTCTCATCTACACCCGCATGCGTAACAACTTCCTCTCCATCCAGTTTTAGAGAGATTATCGCTTGAAATTTTAGCTCTTTCGGTTTCCAGTAATTTCAAGTTGTGCTTGATTAAAATAGGTTTCAAAGCTCTTTCATTAGTCCTGCGGTATCTTCTTAGGTTGTGAATATTTCCATGCTTGCTATAACTTCTTTTCGTCGCCGAGGATGCGGGTGGAAGTGAAAAATCTTTACGGCAACTAAATAGACTTTTGTTTTGGAGCATATTCCCTTCCAAAAAATTAGAGGCGAAAGTTTTTTAGATACTGAAATGACGTATGGTGTCTTCCACTAACCATCGTCAGCTACGTTGTTTGCCATCTCGGAATGAATTTCAGCTATATTCTCTTCACTGAAGGTGGGATCTGATTTTGCGAGAATATCAACAAATTTAAAAACATTATAAATTTTTGATGGTTCCAAGCTTGAACCTTCTCTTGAAGGCTCAAAAAATTAGCTGGCAAATAGGCCTTCGTCACGGCCAAATCTCTTCTCTTTTTAATTAAATTTATTATTTTACAACTGCTACCATCAGTAATTTCAGTTGTGGTCATACAAAAATGTTTTACTCTCTCAAAGGGATCTAGGAAAATGCAGCAGACTTTGCTAAGCTGTGCTTCATCATTTGCCATGTCGATTATGTAAGCTTTAAATGATTTCAGAACGTCTTGCAGATTATTAAAAAAAATCCAAAAGTTAATTTTCGGTCAGAACACGTTTTTTGTGTCGTGACGAAGCCTCAGGGATGGATTTTTAGGATTCGCATCAATCGCTATCTGTTGCAGCACACTTTTGTTAGTAATTAATGATTCCCGAGCAATAGCTTTGGATCAGAATCGAGTTACTGCAGGGTTTTTTTAAGTGATAAAAATGTTTTTGCTCTTTTGAACATCTGGAAACTAAGTTCGAACGATGATACACACGCTCAAATAATCCACGCAATGATACGTCTTCCACTCAGAGCTTGAAGCGGAACACTGAATTTAATGAATTCCAACACGTGAATACATGGTGTCAAGAAAAAACTATGAAAAACTATTTTTTGTTCGGCAACATGAACCTTAGTGGTCACTAGTGAACCACATGGGTCAAATTTTCGAAATTTTCTACACTTTATCATAGATTGCTTTTACAGAGCTATTAACTCATTTGAATTTTATCATGAAGACAAAATTCCACAAAGTTACGCCTGGAAATGCTGATTTTATACAATGTATGTCTTGCAAACATATAAACACTTGTGTTTTTTATAAAATCGTTTTGAAAACTAGAGAAATACATTCTTTACAAGCTATTAGGCCAGGTCAACTGCAAAATTTACTAATCAGGATAGTAAATCTATCGGATAAACCACGAAGAACGCCATCTCAAGATTGACGAAAAAAACGTTTTTTTCACGTTTTTTTTTTCAAGACGAATAAAAAAAACGTTTTTTTCAAACATTTCATTTTTTTCGAGGTTCCCATCTCTACTTACTGGCTTCCTTGAGAAAACAGGGGTGTTGGGTGAGATGTAAATGTCGACTGATTTAGCTGTTTTTTTTCCAAATTTACTACTCGGTTACGGGCTTCCTTGAGCAAAAAGGGGTGTTGGGTGGTATGTAAATGTTGAATTATTTACCTCTATTTTTCCAAATTCATACTCGTTTACGGGCTTCATTGAGCAAAAAGAGGTGTTTTTTCAGGGAAAAAGTCATTTTTTTGGCATAATTCGCTTTGAGTAACTAAAAGGATAGTCACTCTCTCGTCCGGTTTGCAAGATATAGTTGGTTTGCAAGCTAAACCAAGGTCTATCGAGCTTATTAATAATTTTTATTTCAATTATTTCATTTATTTCTTTATCAATTAATATTAAAGATATACAACTGGCTAAACGCCGATGGGTTGAGTTGGGTGTTCGAGGTTCCCTTTATGATATGATCTTTCACAATAAAAAGTTATGATTTTTCTTAAAAAAACCTTGGAAACCGAATGAGCTTGCAAACAAACTATCCCAGACAACACAGGATATGTAATACATCTGTATTAAATAAAGAATACGCAGGAAATACGTCACGAGATACATATGTATAAGTTGGAATACGCGCGTAATTCGTACGTATATTTGACGGAAAAGTGGCTCAAAAGTTCCATCAGATGTATGTATACGCACGTATTACGAATTGTAAAATTGAGCAGCCTTACGCGAATAATACATTTGTATGTATACGTCAAATTTACAAATTGATATTCAGGCCTACATACACAAACTTTAAATGACAATATATTTGTGCAACAATTTCCCAGTTAACTGGGAAATTGTTGCATAATTAAATTAAATTTTCCATTTTCATACACTACTAAAATAGGCATATTAACAATTTTATTATTTTCCCATAGTCAACATTAATATTAAAATATTAAAATTAATACATGAAAAACCAGTCAATATGAAAAAATGAGGGTCATGGGGCATGTAAGAAATTGAAACCAGCACATTTGGATAACATAAAATTTATTCATACCAAGATAATAAAAAATTAAATACAAACAAAATACAACTGTACATTGTAGGTAG
Organism: Sympetrum striolatum; assembly: GCA_947579665.1. Lineage (NCBI taxonomy): Eukaryota > Metazoa > Arthropoda > Insecta > Odonata > Libellulidae > Sympetrum > Sympetrum striolatum. The sequence continues at coordinate 47,904,321 of OX388351.1, read as the reverse complement.
GCATCCCAGGGCCAGTTACACTCAGTTTAAGCCACAAGATCAAGATTCAAACAAAGATAATAAAAAAATATAATACAAACAAACTACAACTGTGCATTGTAGGTAGGCATCCCAGGGCCAGATTACAGGACAAATCTCTCATAGAACAATGGCTGCACTATCCCGACACAGCTGCTGGCTAATATCCAGCATTGGAAATAAGTCACACTTCAATCCAGGAAACAGATCAAGAGCATCATCCAAAATATCCTTGAAAAGGAGAAGCACAAGTTAAAAAAACATCTACACAAAAATATTAGGCCCTTTTTAAGATTTGCTCTCTTAATGAGATATAAGTTTGTGATCAATATATCACTAAGTGAATTAAATGCTTATATTGAGTATATGGAAATGTATTCAAAGCAGTAAGGTCATGTGAACTATGATGAAGTCTTCACATAGTCAATATGACAATTTGAATTAATGTAATGCCTCTAATGAACTTAAAGGTATATAATGGAAACTTCTCCAAATGAGTCAGGCCTATAATAAGCCTTAAGGTAATAAAATAATTTTTCACTTTAGGGAGCTCATTACTGATCAAAGCTATCTATAAAAATAGTGATATTTAGTCGTAAATCTCTATATGCAGAGCGTACAGACACATAACTTTAACTATTAGAAGCAGAGCTGCTATGCAACCTGGCAATCCACCATGATTATAACTACACAAATGTTTAAATTAGGTACTTACATTGGGACCAGCTGAAGATTCGAGAAAGCAGAAGGAGCATGAAAAAAATAAATCATCATTAATGACTTCGATGTACACACGTTATCGTTCATAAAATGCACTACTTCAATAAGTACGTAAAGACTTAATTGAACTAAGGTTTAAGATACTTATAAAAGGTACATTTTTCTGAGAACAGAGGTAATTAGAACAAATACATAGGTCATTTAGCTAGTAGGAAAACAAACATTTATGTAAGATTGTTGAGAATAAAATAATTAAATTTTGAAGGTAACTAGCAAGGCTTGATAATTAAGGTTTTAATAACAAGGCTACTACGATTTGATTACAGTCAACTCAACAAATGGCGATAGATAAACTCTGGATGCACGTACAGTTCATTTTCGTCGCAGCAGGCTTTATTTCGTTTTAAAATTTAAATTAGAAATAATAATTGCACAAAGTCGAATCAAGCACCAAAAGAATGGGAATAGAATAAATATTCTAATTTTGGTCGTGAAATATCGTTTACGAATCGAAATTTCGAGAATTTTGATAAAATGCGTGAATATTTTATCAAAATTTCGAAGTTGTAAACAACCCATATCCCCCTTGACAACGAAGGCGATTGTTTTAATTTTAGGTGGTACGAAGTTCACCGGTTCATCTAGTATAATCAAATATAATAAAATGAACGGAAATATCGTTTGAAGGAAAGCACAAAAGCAATAATAGTAAGGACGTATGATCGCGATGATGCAAAGCGAGCATATGCAATGGTCAATAAAGTTCACACTAAAGTGCAAATTGCAAAGAAATTTAAAAAAACAATATCAATATATATATGATACATCAATGATTTTATATATAGTCTAACTAACTATAGTCACATTTTATTTAGCCGTTAAAACATTAAAGGAAACTTACGAAAACGATCAACAGGTGATCGATCATATCTGAGAAAATCATCTCATATCACATTGAATAAAAGAAATCACACATTACCTTGATAAATCAGGAACAGGAAACCACTGGATCACGATTTATGAAAACGCCCGAACACAGGAGAAGGGAAGCCAAACTCCAGATTGCATGAGGCTGACGACGAAGTCAACGAAATTCGTTGATCTTGATGAATTCAAAATTCATGAGTTCCGAGATTGTGCCGACAGATAGCGTTACCGCGTTACAATACGTGCGCTCCGTACGCTCACTTCCACTTAAAATTAAATTTGTGTGCCACTTCCGAGAATATATAATACATGGTGAACAGATCATTAAAATTAGGAAAACTTGCAAATTTGTTCTAGGTAATAATTTCCGGTAAAACTTAAACAAACATTTCTAAATGCGAAAATACAAGAAATATACGTATATGTATTTTTTGTGTATTTCTGAATCATTTTTACAAATGTATCCATGCATGAAAAATACATAATGTATTTTTCATATATGGATACATATGTATAAATGCTCAATAAATACAAATGTATTGCAAATGTAATACAATTCATAAATACATATGTATGCATCCAGTTAAAATACATCACAAATACATATGTATATCCAAATGTGTGTTGTAGGGGATAGTTTGCAAACCGCACGAGAGGGTTACTATCTTTTTCTTAACACAAAGCAACATTTGCGACAAAAACACTGCTTTTCTTTATAAAGACCTTGGAAGCCTATTGTCTTTCATTGTTATATCAATAAAATACCGAATATAGATACGTTATTAAGTGCCATTTCGTTCTTAAATTCGTAATCGTTAATTACGCATTTACTTCATAATAGCTTCATTATTAGATGATTTCATTGTTTTCCGCATTTTATTTTATCAAAAATGCATATGAAATCAATTAACCATTACTCGAAGAGTTCCTCTTCGCCGCGGCTCAGACGTTCACCTCTCCCGAGGATGCACTGACATTCCTTGAGGCGCACGGCTGCTTGATCCGGAAAGATGGACATATTTGCCCTAGATGTAGTTTTCCACTTCCTTTTTACGAGGTTAGGCACCTATTTTACAATTATTTTTTAAAATTTTAATTCTGATTTTCTTTTATTGTTAAATCAATGTTATCGAATGATTATAGGTATGTTTCATATTTACCTTTCCTTCTTTAATACGTTCTCGTGAGTTACGCTATTACTTCATAATAGTTTCATAAATGGATGATTTCTTGGTTTTCAGCATTTTATGTAATCGATAATACACGAAATTCCTCGGAATATCATCGACAAATACGTGTGAATGTCATGTTTACGCGACGAAGTCCTTACTCCTTATGTAGTTCCACAGTGAAGCTATATGTGCGCTGCAGTAGCTTTAGGCGGGATTATGAACTGTATCTATTCTTATTACTACTTCCCATTGAATACGAAATGCACTTATGCGCACATTTTTCCGGAAAAGGGAGAATTATAAGAACAAAATACATAAGTAAATTTATATTTGATTTATTTCAGAAAAAACATAAACAATTTCAACAAAATTTATAAAGAAAACAAGAAAGTGGCATTCCTTTTGGAATCACTCCAGAAAATGAATCCCTTTCTCCATCAATTTAAACAATATTCCACCAAAAAAAATAGCACAGTAAAACACATTAAGCAATTTGCACAGAATAATATTAAAAGCAAGACAAGTAATCTCTAACTCAATCAAATAAGAGAGAGACAGAATGTTACTGTCAAGTATTTCGTCAGAAAAGTTAGCACAGTGAAACACATACACTTACTTACACACAGTGAAACACAATCAACACTTATTTACAATACACTATATGCAAGAGAAGAGTATGTACACAACAATAATATATTTTCTGTCCATGAAAGCAAACAGCACATACCAGAATCACCTATAAAGAGAAAGTTATCATGAAAAAATCAAAACATAATGCACACACATAAGTATAAGGTTTATCTCATTACAAAGATTACATGAATACAGTATCATTTGCTGTATTAACAGTTAGTCATGCTTACCTTGAAGCTCATCACATGTCATTTACTTAATTCATATATACATTTATATTTACAGCATTTTGGAAGTGTCCATAGAAATACACTTGAACCACCTGTGAATATAAACACTTCATGAGACTCAAATATCATTTGTACCATCAAAAGAGCCATTTCTTTAGTAATATTACTTATATTCAGTAACAACTTTCCAAAGTTAAAACATAGATCCTTACTTTCTTCAACATATTTAATTAGTTTGTCTTACCTAATTATATGACTATAACCAGGCCAATATCATCACAAATTTCAGTCAAATCCTTATGAGCCTTCTTAAGGTATTAATATTAAAATATCCACTTATAACTAACTTAGATTATAGTTTGCACAAGAAATCAAGAATAATATTAATCACAATGTTACACAACAGGAATCATTTTGACAACATTTCATCACACAGAACTACATTGAGATTTTGTAAATATGTCAGCCACCTTTTCTTCACTTGGTATATATTCAAATACAACTTTCCAAAGCTAAAACATAATTCCTTACTTACTTCTACATATTTAATTAGTTAGTCTTATCTAATTATATAATGACTATAACCAGGCCAATATCATCACAAATTTCAGTCAAATCCTTATGAGCCTTCCCAAAGGTAAAACATAGACCCTTACTTCCTTCCAGATATTTAATTAGTTAGTGTAATTTATTTAATTTAATAAAGAAGATAGTTGATCATATTTACAAATTAAAGTTATCCAAGATATTAATATTAAAATATCCACTTATAACTAACTTAGATTATAGTTTGCACAAGAAATCAAGAATAATATTAATCACAATGTTACACAACAGGAATCATTTTGACAAAATTTCTTTGTCTTACTTAATTAAGATATTTTAACTACTGGGATTAATAAATAAGAATTGGTTAATCCCACGCTAAGATTTGTCGTTACTGTATCTCCAGATATGATATTACAGGATGTGAAACACAATTACCATTGAACAATGAAAGCTACTCACGTGGGAATGTACGTCGCCATGTTTGAAAATTTATATTCCACGCTGGTTACAATTGGTGTACACTAAAGCTTTAGATGCTCTTTCATACGATCAAACATTATTTATCATGTTCGAATATATATTAACATACATACATATATATGTATTAATATGAGTAAAATGTAGCTTGTATACTGCAAGCTGATCGACAACACTAATTTCATGTCGGCATCATATCGGGACGGTCCTCAAAAGAAAAGAAAAAAGGATTGAAAATATTCTGAAAATTCGCTGCAATTTAATCGTCTGGCATCGAACCCGGGTGTTTCTGGTGTTACTTCTTATGCAGCACAACAGAAGATCACCATCTTCAACTATCTGCAAAAATTCAAGCAGAAATATTGGTTGCAACTGCCTCAAACGACGTCCAACTTTTCCCTTATATTCCTTATGTGAGAAATTTTAATGTGTTCTGGCATCGTACCCAGGAAAACCATGGTCTTATATAATTGTTTTTCTTAAACCGTGTCTTGATATTCATCTTCTTGCAAAAGAAGAAGTTCCTATCATTTCGATAAGTGCATGAAAGAAATTATGAAAAAGTACCCCAATGTGTTTTATATGGCAGATGTATTGACAACCCGGCATCGAACCCGGATCTTTCTGGTGATACTTCCTATGCAACACAATAGAAGATTACCATCTCTAACTATGTGTGAAAATTCAAGCAGAAATATAGGTTGCAACTGCCTCAAACTACTTCCTATTTTCCCTTATATTCCTTATGAGAGAAAGGTTATTGTGCTCTGGCATCGAACCCAGGAATATTAGGGTCTTATGAAAATTTTTTTCTTAAACTAATTCTTACCGTACATCTAGCCAAGCACGAACTTCCTGTAATTTTGATAAGTGTATCAAAACAAATAATGAAAAACTATTCCCATGTATTTTAAAGGGCGGATAATGGCATCGTCCTAGCATCGAACCCAGGATATTTTTCGTAAAAGTCATTTATGTTTTCGATAGATCACAACCATATATAAAGGCTTCTAGAGATTTGATTCTCTATCTATACGGGAAGTATTTTTTAAAAATTCCGGAAAATCTAAGGAATGCATTTAAACGGGAAAAATAGGGACTTTGGGGCCCTCTGGAATCAAACCCCTGACACTGAAGTTCAAAATCGCAATTTTTCTGGAGGTTACACGTTATGGCCAATATGTCGTAAAAATTTCATGTCAATGACGCTTGTAGTTTAGGCTATGAATTAGTATCCTATCTATATACCTATATACCTATATCCCTATATATATGAATGAATCCGGAGAAGCATCTATATATAATAGACGAGTAAAATGTAGCTTCCATACTGCAAGCAGATCAACAAAACTAATTTCATATCGGCATCATAGTGGGATGGTCCTCAAAAGAAAAAAAAAAAGATTATATTCGAGAAAAAAGAAAAGAAAATATTCTTAAAATTTGCTTCAATGTAATTGTCTGGCATGGAACCCGGGCCTTTGAGGTCATACTTACAATGCAGCACAACAACAGGACATCACTATCTCTAACTATGTGTGTAAATTCAAGCAGAAATATTGGGTGCAACTGCCTCAAACCACATCCTACTTTTCACATATATTCCTTATGTGAGAAATTGTAATGTGCTCTGGCATCGAACCAAGGAGCAGCATGGTCTTATCTAAATTTTTTTCTTAAGCCGAGTCTCAATATACATCTTCTATCTAAGCAAGAACCTTCTATTATTTCGATAAGTGCATCTAAATAAATAATGAAAACTACCCCAATGTATATTAAATGGGGGATATATTTACCACCTGGGTTCGAACCCGGGTTATCCTGGCAAACATACTACGCAGCACAACAGAAGATCACCCTCTCTAACTACGAGTAAAAATTTAAACATAAATATTGGTCAAAACTGTCTCAAATAACGTCCTTATTTTCCCTTATATTCCTTATGAGAGAAATATTATCTTACGATACATCTTCTAGCACAGCACGAACTTCCTATCATTTCGATAAATGCATCAAAAAAAATAATGAATAGGTAACTCAATGTATTTTAAATGTGGGATATATTTACTGCCTGGCTTCGAACCCGGGTCTTTCTGATAATACCTTCTACTCAGCAGAAAAGAAGATCACTACCCCTAACTATATGTAAAAATTCAAGAAGAAATATTGGGTGTAACAGCTTCAAACGACATCCTACTTTTCCCTTATATTCCTTATGAGAGAAACTTTTATGTGCTCTGGCATCGAACCCAGGAACAGTAAGGTCTTATCTACATTTTTTTCAAAAACCTATGATTAATTTACATCTTCCATATTAGTGAGAACTTCCTATCATTTCGATAAGTGCATGAAAAAAATAATGAAAATCTACCTCTATGTATTTCAAATGGCCGATATTTGCAACGTCCTAGCATCGAATCCAGGATATCTTCCGTGAAAGTCATTTATGTTTTTGATAGATCATGACCATATATATAGGATCCTTGAGTTTCAATTCTCTACCTATCCGGAAAGTATTTTTTTTTTATTCCCGAAAATCAAAGCAATGCATTGCGGGGTGGAAAACACAACCCCCGCCTCTGTCGGCACGTAAATTGCGACAATTGGTTACAAGGATATACCATCGATACTCTATTGCAAAGTGAAATCAATAGTAAAATTACATTCTGGAGAGATGTATTGCATCGTATAATTAATGTTATAATCAGGGCCGTGCGCAGGATTTGCTTGTGGGGGGGGGTTTTCTCATTAAAAAATAGTAACTATATTAATACAACTATCAATAATGAATATACACGATAACGTACAGGAGTCCTGACAGACGTTAACATGAAAGTTGAAAGAGGCACTAAATTTTGGAAGAAAAGGTTTACTAAATGAAACATTAAATAAAATAATTTCATTTTATCATATCTTCAATTCATCATTCGTGGAACTTTTTGTATGAAGGATCCTCATGGGGGGGGTTCGAACCCCCAAAACCCACCCGTGTGCACAGGCCTGGTTATAATCAGTGGTGGATCTAGGATCGAGCTGTGGGGGGGCACGAGAGTTGGGATTAAAGATTCATTTTCTATTTATTGATTAATGCAAGAAATTTTACAAAATTAAACTCACTATACATATTTGAATTATGCTTATTATTATCTATCGTTGTAGATAAACAATATTTTCTTCACATCTCAAAAGTATGAACGGTGATACATTTAAGTAGGTACTTTTTTTTAGGATAAAGAGTAGGCCAGTTAGTGGGTTGAAGGGAAAGAAATACTCGGCCGATCGAATTATGGAAAAAGCGCCGAACAGCGAAACGATAAATAAGCGAAATTTACCGACAATCCCACCTAAATTTGTTTGCGAAAGAAAAATATCAATTGCGATAGTTAACTGTAGGAGTGTTAAAAATAAAGTATCCGATTTGGAGCATCTTATTCGTAGCCACGACACCGATATTTTAATAGGTACAGAAAGCTGGTTAAATGAGGATATAAGCGATAATGAAATATTTCCAAAGGATTACACTATTTATCGCCGGGATCGTAGGGAAAAGACAGGTGGCGGTGTTTTTATTGCGGTTAAATCATCTCTCCAGAGCAAGCCGAGGACTTTGAGTGATAGCGATATAGAAAGCGTCTGGTGCACAATAAGCCAACAGAACAAGCCGAACATAAATGTATGTGCGTTTTACCGACCACCGAACTCTTCTCGACAGGTTTTGCGACATCTTAACGACGAAATAAATTTCTACACGAGTAAGAACAACCAGAGTATAACTATAATCGGGGGGGATTTTAATCTTCCAGACATCGACTGGAATAATCATAGCATAAAGAAAAGGGCCCGGGATGTCGACTCATGTAAAAAGTTATTAAATTTACTTCAGAAAAACTCACTAAGTCAAGCAGTAAAATCGCCAACCAGGGGTGACAATATACTCGATCTCCTTTTAATTAACTTTCCTGAGCGCATAGAGAACATTTCGATTGACGAAGGTCTTGGAGACCACAAAGGCGTTTTTGCAGATATCGAGATAAACCTTAGCAAGTATAAGAAACCCAAACGCAAAATTTATCTCTATTCCAAAGCCAAATTCGAGGAATTTAACGTAAAACTAACTACCGATTTTAATTCATTTAAGTCGCGCGTAAGCAACAACAACACTGAGGATACATGGAAATCATTCGTGGAGATAATGCATAAATATATAGATTTGTATATACCTTCGAAATACTCTAAAAATGATTGCGAGCCCAGATGGTACGATAAAGAGGTTAGAAGGGCTCTCCGCAAACAAAGAGATTTGCACGGAAAAGTAAAGGCTTTTAAGGGAATAGATCAGCTTGTTCCAAATCCACCACGATCACTATTACTAGAAAAGCACAAGAAAGCAAAATGCGACACCAAGCGAGCTATGCGTAACGCCCACAGCAACTTTAAAAAGAAAATACTTGGGGAATGTTTAGAGGAAGACCCTAAAGCTTTCTGGTCCTACGTTAGAGAGGTACAGGGAAAGATACAAACAGTGAGCTCGATAAGGGATATCGAAGGTAACATTACTTGCGATTCGAAGAGGAAAGCGAATATTCTAAACGAATTTTACCAAAGCGTATTCACATCAGATTGTAACATAGAGATCCTCCCTAAGGTTAATATACTGGATTCCATGCCAAATATAACTTTTACGACAGACGGTATAGTTAAAATATTACGCAAAATTAAGCCAAATAAGTCGCCAGGGCCAGAAGGCATCCCAGCAAGAGTGCTTAAAGAACTGGCAGAAAGCGTCGCCCCTTATCTCAAAATTATATTTTGTAAATCGATAAATGAAGGTAGGGTCCCATCCGATTGGAAATTAGCTAATATTACTCCTGTTTACAAAAGCGGATTAAAGGAGGACCCAGAAAATTATAGACCTATATCATTAACTTCGCTGTCCGGAAAGGTAATGGAACATATCGTCGTAAGCTCACTCATGGGATTTTTAGATAGAAATGAATTCCTCGACGCAAATCAGCATGGTTTTCGTAAGTCCCGATCATGTGAAACCCAACTTGCTCTATTTGTACACGATATCTTAAAGTCCGCCGAAAGTAAAAAGCAAGTGGACGCTATTTTCCTAGATTTCAAAAAAGCATTCGATAGAGTCCCCCACTACAAACTAATTTACAAACTAAAACTAGCGGGCATTAACAAGGAAGTAGTCGACTGGGTTAAGGATTTTCTCTACGAGAGGGAACAACAAGTTGTGCTGGATGGCGTTAGCTCAAATAGAGTCAAAGTTACCTCTGGCGTACCTCAAGGCAGTGTAATTGGACCTCTTCTTTTCCTTATTTATATCAATGACTTGAGTGACGAGATAGTTAGTAATGTGAGGATATTTGCGGATGACTCGGTTATATATAGGGAAATAACAAACGAGGAAGACCGGACATCTCTCTCAAACGATTTAGTCCTCATCCAAAGGTGGTGCGAAAAATGGGAATTAGATATTAACGTAAGTAAATGCTCCGTAGTTAATTTCTTCGAAAAGAAAAAAATGCGTCCAAATCACCCATACAAAATTAATGGAATTAGTATCAAAGTAGTAGATTCAGTTAAATATCTCGGGATCAACATTACTAATAACTTAAATTGGAGCACGCATATTCGAAAAATCTGCGGCAAAGCAAGTAAAAGGCTTGGCTTTGTAAAGCGTATTGTCGGTAAATGCGACGAAAAGGTGAGAGAGCGATGTTATTTTACCTTGGTCAGACCCCTTCTGGAATATGCGGCAAGTATATGGGATCCGGCGGATGAAACGTGTACTCGCGAACTCGAGAAAGTGCAGCGTAAAGCGGTTCGTTTTGTTAAGAAATGCTACGATAAAAAAGCAAGCGTTACAAAAATGCTCTCAGACGTAGGTTGGGAATCCTTGAAAGAAAGGAGATTGGAAGCTAGGCTGCGATTGCTTAATAAATTCAGGGAAACTACATTTTCCAAAGATACAATCGGTATCATGCAACCCCCCTGCTACGTCGGTCGATCCGATAATGACCGTAAGTTAAGAGAAATAGATGCTAGGACGAATCGTTTCAGAGATTCATTCTTTCCGCGAACAATACGTGACAATAATCGAATAAGGAAGTAATTTAGATTCAACTGGTGTTTACACCCCCTGCCACACGCCGAAAGGCGGCTTGTAGGGTATTAATGTAGATGTAGATGTAGAAGTAATTATTCTTCATGTTGACTTCTAGGGGGGGGGCTACAGCCCCCATAGCCCCCCCCCCTGGATCCACCACTGGTTATAATTACTTAAGCATCTTGTAATCTACCTTTGAGAGGCCATGATTCTGATTCTGGAAATTTTATGGCAATTTTACGTTTGCGATCTAATTCCAATGCAACTTTAAAAGAACTTCTTCTAAAAGTTTGAGCAGTTATTGTATAATAGAAAATTTAATTTACTTATTGAAAACTTTAGCCTTGAAATGAAAGAAAAAATGGAAATGAGAATAACTGCACTGTTGAACCAGCATGGCAATATCATTGCCACATTAAAATTCAATAAAAGTCTAGTCAAAATAAAATTTAAGCATCAAAGGTTTTGAATGCAATGTAGTGAAGCTACAATTATCTACACAAATATCCTTTAAATATTTTTAATGTTAATAATAAATCCTCAATAAATAAAAACTAGAAAAAAAAACATTTTATTAATTAGGGTACCTGAAAGGAACTCCTTTTACCCTCCAAATACCTTGTCCAATAGTCACCAGAAACCACAATTTGGGTTCTCCACCTCTTTTATTGGAGAGTGATTCTGGTTTATCGTGGGACAATTCATAAACCATCCATCATGTACTGATGTGAAATAGTCAACAAGAAACCAATAACTCTTATTTGTGTTTCTAAGAATGTTATTTTTACTTAAAAATAACATTCTTACAAAATAGTCTAATATTACACTGAATTTTAGAATATGGTTCCAATAAATCATACATTACACAAAAAATTCTAGCAACAGGATTACTAATGCTGAAAGGACAAGCAAATTTAGTGGCACTACAAGCTACCAATAAAGAAATCATTGCAGAACTTTTCAAGCATAAGAAATAGAGATGCCAAGGATACAATAGAGTTAACTCAATATTGTACTATCACCATTGCTTTCATATAAAAATAGGAGTCATTTCGTACCGCTATTAACTTCATAGTAACAGCATCATTTTTTTCTCAAAGAAAAAGAACCTTTCCAACACTAAAACAAGCCACTGTTATCAATCAAGTGAAGTACTAACCTTATAAGTGCCACACCATGGCCAACGTATCTAGTAGAGTGGCCAAATCCAAGAGGAAATGCAGCTCTCGAGCCTTCCACAACAGAACTTATACTTGGTTGAAGCTGCCTTGGCCCAGCTGCAACTGTTGGTCCAAGGATGGTGCCCTTAATATCATTCAGTCTTCTAATTACATTTTTAACCAGCTCATACCTTAGGTAATTCTTCCACTGAGAAAAATATTACTAAAAGTATTCTCAAATATGTAAATGCTTTCAAAGGTTCAGGAACCAATGAATGTAAAATCAGAGTTAAGTACACCGAAAAAATAATTCATATCTTTGCCTCAAAAGGAGCCAAGCTTCATGGCATTTATACTGAATAAAAGATATCTGAGGAAAGTAAAACATTTAATGCATTTATATTTCCACCTCTGAAAAATTCTGATAAGGAAGACTTTTTTAGAAAGAATAGTATGTAATGCAGATGTGAAATAAAACTATTAATTTCTCTGAGTCATTTAAACACAAAAACTTTTTGGTTCCATATAACATAAATTCAACTGGATAATATTAATCATCCATGAATTCATTCCTCTAAAACATTATAAAGTGTGTTTCAAGTCTCATTCATGAACTCATAAAACACTATGATAACATCCTGTTAGTTTCCTTATTTTTTGTAAAGAAGCATCTCTTTCTTTAATTTTAATAATGCTCTTGAAGTCTTCCACGAGTGTATCAGTTTTAGTATTTAAACATTGTTTTATCATCATTTATAAAAAATGAACCTAGGCACCAATTGTCACAAAAGAAGAAAAGTTCTTTTAAATCATAGTTCTCTTTGCAAATAAATTTTAGAAAAATAAATAGGTATACCTTGCAATAAGAACTTTTGCTTAGAGACGAAAATAAAATTACCATACGGCTAGGAATATATTAACTCATATAATGGGATGCACTTGCACTTTGGAGAAAGGTAATATGACAAATGTATAGATAATGATATAGTGATAACACTTGCAAAGGATAAATTATTTAGATTTCATAAAAGAATTACTACAATGTAAGTGGGATAAATAGTTATTCATACTGTTAAATACCAAGTTAGAACTCAATATACATTTTTAAAATATAGAGAGTATACAAGGAGGTCCATGGGTAATTTAATATTGAAATAGTTCCCTTGCATAAGCCAGTAGATAAGTACATATATAGTCTAAATCAATACTCAAGAGCATATTACTACTTACCAGTGCCTAGTTCAAACAATCCACAAAACTCTCTTGGTTCAGCTAAAGCAGCATCTTGGCTTCTTCCGAAGAAGTTGATCATACCATAGAACTCAGCTCATCAGTCAACTGAATTAAAAGAAAGGTGATAATGGTTAGTGAGGTTTCTCTATGACTATATGTATGACAATATCAACCACAATTTGAAACCTGTTCACCAATGGATGTTACAAAGTAAGTTTCCCACAAAGTAGTATAACCCCATGATGGGTTTTACCACTTCGTGGGAAAGGATACATTGCAGTAAATGATCCACAACACTTTTTCTGACTATGCCTTAAATTTTTGCTTCTCTCTTCAGTTCGCTAGATTTTGAAATTTTGGGGTTTCTTCAAAAACCTTTTTTCCAAAGAAATTTGAATAGCTGCAATGTTTAGTCAAATCAGTTTCTGGGTAAAGTCTACCAAGCAGTATATGGATTAATCAATGAACAGCCCTTCAAAATTCAACTAAATTTTTCTACTATGCTGAAGATTATATCATTATAAGGAAGAGGGAAGGATATATAATTTTTCAACCCAAAGGAAAACACTGACTTTATTAATTAATCCCCCTTCAATGTCTGATTTTACCTCAACCACTGTTTACAAATAATTTCTTCATTTGGAACATTATTTTTCACTATAATCTATCGATGCGGCCGAGATGTTGTGGAAATATACCACTGAACACAGATTTATAAATTTATATAATTTATATCTTTCACATTCATTTTTAATGCTATTCTACAAATTTCTCTCCAACTTTGCTTAGTATTTATATCATTTACATCTTCAAAGCCTCCATGCTTAGTACATTCCTTTCCTAACAATCAATTTCATGTCTTTAAGGTATAGTCAATTTGCTAAATAGTGGTGGATGATTTCACACAAGAGGGTAAAAAGTGGAGAAGATGGGAACTTTTGAGGGGTAACTGTCAGCCATGCTTCCTGCACAGTAATCAATTTTGGTTTGGAGAATACTTTGTTTGTGCATGTCTCCCCTATCAAAAAGATCTACCTTTCCTATTTTTTGAGTTTGAAAAGGCACACCTGCATACTAGGCTAGGGAGTATCCACCCCTGCTTTGCAATTTGGCTATAGTATACTCCAAACCAAGAATTTTCCAATTTTTATTTAAGTACAAGTTTTAAAAAAATCTTCTTCTTCTTTGTTAGACTAGTTGCAGATTATCTTAGGAAGTTTTGGATGGTTAGGGTGTTTGTGTTAAAATCAATATGGATTCAGAAAGGATCATTCATGTGAGTTGCAGTTGCTGGCTTTTATGCCAAGATATTTCACAATCGTTACATTTGAAATAGGATTTAGAATCCATTGTAATAGATTTTTCCAAAGTATTTGTCAGAGTACTGCATCACTAGTAGTCAGCAATAACAGATAAAATGGGTATAGACGAGAAGGTTAAAAATTGGCCATGAAATTTATTAATTGGTAGATTACAGCGAGTAAAACTAGGCAAAATTTCATCTGACATATTTGAAATAACCTCAGGAGTTCTCCAGGGAAGTGTAATCAGGCCATTACTTTTCCTAAATCTATGTAATGGCTTACATAAAGGCTAAACCTAAAAAAAAGTCTTTTTTGGACAATTGTATGATGTATAGAAAGATAATATATGAAAATGATAACAAAATTTTTCAAGAAGGCATAGCAGCTGTTGAGAATTGGTCATTAATAAGTAGAATTGATGTAAATGCTAAGAAAAGTAAACATATAAAGTAAGAGGAAAAACAGAGCACTCACTTATGAGCTTAATGAAGAGTAAATTCTCAGGGTGAAAAAATGCAGGTACTCAGGGGTTATACTGAATAATAATTTTTATTGGAGTACCTAAATGGACAAAATTGTGTTTAAAGCAAAATTAAATATGCATTATGTAATGAGAAACATACATGGAAGTAGTACAAAACCCCATAGTCTTGGTAAAAGACAATAGTGAGACTTCTATTACTCAACAAATGTGTGGGATCTGTACGAAAAAATGAATATCAATTAGATAGAGGAAGTTTAATGGAAAGCAGCTAGGTTTTTTTAGCAATCCTTAGGAAAGAAGATAACACTATGAATATGTTAGAATTGCTCCAATGGAAAATTTTAGAAGAAAGGTATACAATAAATAAACTTTTAGGCATCTTTATGGTCAGAAACAGAGGAAAGTCATGGGTGTAGTTAAATAGCAGAATAGAGAAACCATATTATATAGCACAAGTGAATTATAAACAGATGTTAAAGCAGAGAAAACAAAGGGCTGAGATGACAAATATCACCCATTATTCCTTAATGAATACAGGGATTAAAGAATGGAATAAGTTGTCTGAATAAGTCTTCAAACCCTTACAAAAATAACAAAAGCATTTAAGATGTGAAATTTTATCGTGAAAGAGAGAGTGGAATGGGAAAATTTTGAATTTTTTTGTAAATTATAAGTGTTATTTTTGACATTGTGACAAAATCACATGCAGCTTAGCAAAGAAAAAAACTGACATTTTAAAATTAACTGTATTTATGAGATACCTACTATATATGTATGTTAGAGTGGGTGCCATGAAGATGCTGTATAGTTTAAAGCGTACTGCAGTTTTTGTTTGTGTTCTAATATAGTTTTATAATACAGTGATTTAATTCTGAATTGTTAATCAGTTAGAGGTTTTATAGTGTATGGGATTGTGGGAGGTATTTGTATAGTAAATTTACTTAGTATTTTGTTGTAGTTGCTACCTGAAAATAGTCAAAATGCAGTGTATAAAAAAATAACACTTCTAATTCTAAATTAATTCTTCTTTCAATCTCTCTACTCAACCTAGAAGTGAAAAATGTTATATATAGAAGGTGGGGTAAGCTACCAAGAAGTGAAGGAAATGGTATTCATGTGGAGATTTTTAGGGCAAATGATCCTACCTAATGGTGGAACTCTCATGTATGTATATACACTAGAATTGTGTGACTCCTTTAAAGTAATATCTCCATATTAAATACATACAAGTTATTGACCTTATAAATCTCTTATATACAAAGTTTAAATAATGGCTTCAGAAAAATATTTTACCTTTGCAAAGTAAGGGTCACCTCTAAGGCATGAAAGGAATGGTGGAAAATAACTATTACAGTCTAAGTACTGGGAAAAAACCCATGTATGTATGTACTACAATTAAATCACAAGTCCCTAAAGTTCAACTACAAACATAAAAAATTGTTTTACAAATTAATTTCCTCTGTCTATATTTTACTCTTTTCTATTTTGTAGGTTAGTTCTTTTAAATCAACTTTCACTGGCTAAGACTTTCTTCGGTGGTTAATCTCTTACTCTAAGATCTCTCTCATTATATGCCGTACTTGTTATAACGGACTTCTACTATGCATACATTTAAAACTAAGTTTCAGATATTACAAATCATTAGACATCTTTTCTTTAAAATATTAGGCTTAGTGAGTTACAACATCAAGTATGTGTACTGCATGTCTGTGTTTAGAATGAGAAAAAAATGTAGATGAATTTGCAACCCAATTTCAAATCAAATGAAAATGAATCTATAGAAAATGTTCTATAGAAATAAATTATTGGAATCCTGCCTGTCAGTATTTCAAACAGAATTCACAAGTTCATGTCAGCTGAAAGTTCCTCAATATAATGCTATTGCTGAAGCCTTACGTGTATCAATTGAAGTAGGTAATTTCAAATGAGAATTTCATTATGAGGATGATATGTAATGAAATATTTAGTATGAAATATAATCTCTCAATCTGGCTGTCTTACTTTTCAGAAAAAATATTGCACAAGTAAGGTTGGGGAATGAAATATGCTAAAATAAATTTAGAGCTGAAACATTGATGAGTAACTTTTTTACAGTCCTGATACTGCAGGTTGAAAAACAACACATTATTCAAGATATTACTTTGAAACTGGACTATGATTACGCTCCCACACTCAAACTGTTTTCCTAGATTTTAAGAAAACTTTGTATTATAATTTATTCTACAATATAGCGGATTTAACAAACATGAAATAAATTTCTCCCTTCCATTCCATCATCATCGGTTCTCATGCTCATCTTGGTATCTCATAATTTTCTATTTTTCCACAAGCTAAGTCTTCAATTTCTTGAATCTGATAAAAATGAGATTCCTATCAATAAATAGTTCTCTTAGAAAATTATCAATCGAAACACACTCATATGGTCAATGATAGAATCTATTTCTACGTAATCTTTTGGCATGGTTTTTTTGAAAAACCATGAGTTGGTGTCTGTGACATACTTTAAGTTAATCTTATTTCTAATTCCATTAATACATTGCATTTCATTAATAATTCCATTAATGCATTTCAATTTCTGGTGAATCATTGGTAAGAAGCATAAAAATTATACTCGAGTTATTTCATTAAATTGGGTGGTAATTAAATAGTAATAACAGGTAAATATATACTTGAAATGAGAGCCTAATATAGAAATAATTAAGAGTGCTAAGTTTTTTTTATTGAAAGTTGATTTTTAAAACATGTAGTACACTCCTGGCCAAAATTAACGCAGCACCTCCCTAGCGATCCTTACGGCCGGTGCTGCGTTAATTTTGGCCAGGACTGTACATACCTATATATAAAAAGGGTAGCAGTAAATCACAGAATAAGAAAGAACATAAATGGAATGACAACTGCGATTATCAGATATATTTCAAAGCTAAAGCCATCTTTATATTTTTCAGCCACAAAATTAAACGTAAGGGAATTTGAAAAATCCACTTTAAACTTAAACAAACACTACACAATCTAAAAGTGCCAGCCCAAGGACAAAACATAATTATCACTTCATTGCCTCATAGCTGAACTCCATGTAGATATCAGATATATATCTTTACCTCTTAATTTTTCTATTTGGTCTTTTTCAGTCTATTTAATTTTTAAGTTATACCTTTTATTTTTACTTATTGACACTTAAGACTTTTGTTCTCTATTAGATTGTTGTCATTTCACCATGTGAGCTATAAATTGTAAACTTTAAAAATCAGATAGGATATATTAGCGTATACTGGAAATAGGTGCGCAAGATTTCGTGAAAAGGCAAGTGCAGGTATGTAACTTCTAATACAAGATAATATCAAGAATTTAGGGAAACGATCTCATGATTATTTTCAAAGTTCATCCTTATTTGACTCATTTATCTTTGCGAAGTCATGAACTGCATGTTTCAACTTCAGATGTAAACTTGAATTACCAATGCAAATTTGCAGTGGTCGTTCGAGAACGGATAGTAGACATAGCCTCTTAAATATGCACCCAAGCACGATATTTAATCATCGAATTTAATTAATATTCAATAACCGGATGCGCATCTCGTGCTTAAGCAAATAGAGCTTCATGGCCTCCGTTTTTCACTCACAAACGGATGGTCTCGATCAGAAAATTAGCTATTCTATTGGTTTACTCAATGAGAGGTGTATATTCTCATAAAAAATGAAGTGTATAAAATTGAACTGTAGTAGAAGAAACCTTTCAAAAAGAAGTTGTTGTTTCTGAAGTATAAATACACACTAAATGGGAAACGAAGCAGTGAAAGACTATAATGAAGAGCTCTACGTTTAGCAGAATTTGGAAATATGAATTTAATTAGAGTTTCCAAAGGGGCCAACACGATTATTTTTTCTACAGTTGATCTCTCTTTAAATTGCTTCTTTTGTAATTCTTTATAGGAAAACAATTTCTCAACAATTTTGAAAGAAATTACCTTTTCTTTTAATTTTACGTAAGAGTCCCATCATTGGCAACTATAAAGCAATAAACTTATTGGTAATGAAGACATGGTTCTTTCCCAGCGAATATGACCAATAAATTACTCTCGGGTTCTCAGGTTACAGTGGTGTATACCACCGACGATTCGGCCACGGACTCAGTGGCCATCCCCAGGGTGATCCCTGAGGATGAGGAATATATTGGTAATGAAGTTAGATAAGTAGATAAATGAAGGAATATATTAGTAATAGAAGTTAGAGCGTGAATGATTCAATAATAACATCCGGAAAGCCTGGTAAAAATTCAATAGAGGAGACAACGCTGAATATTTTAGCCAAATTTGAGTGGTTTTTACGAGATTCATCATCCTCACGCTGAATCGTCTTAAATGTGGTGTTTAAAAGAGGAGAATGAGAATATAAAACTTCTGTCTCGAAATTTTAGATGATTCATTAGGTTGACCCAAATTATAAGCCGTTAAACGGAAAAGTATTTTACAGGATAAATTTTCATCTGATTTACTTTTCAGTCGGTATCATCTTCAGCAGGGGATGAGCAGAAGTCGAGTGAAAATTTGATTGCGAATTTAGGAAATGGCAATTCCTTCAGCTCTATTTCTCACGAATCTAATATTTGGCTTTATGGATCACCAAGAAGTTTCTTCACCGGTTCTTACCCGTTGGGAACAGGTAAACTACTTAGCGGTTCCAAATATTCCTTTTTCTCCAAACACATGGAGTTTCCTTGGAGCAGACCACAATCCACTTTGCTCGGCAAAAACCGTGGAAACAGAATTCCCAAATGCCCCGTTTCACTCGGAGTATAGCCTCGCCGCTAAGTCCTTCGTACCCCTAATGAGCTTCTCATTGCCGTCGGAGGGGAACCAAGTCTTCTTCTACGTGAATGCTCTTGGACCGAGGATTCGTCACCATTTCAAAACATTTGTTAATATTTCCGCAGAGTTAACTATAAAAAAGGTTGATAATTTAATCCTCAGCATTGTCTTCACAAAAAATAACTGAATCTAAGTGAAGTAGTCTAACTCTTCCCTTATTTAGGAGAGAAAACTTCAAATTTTTTAGTCAATTAATTTTAGCTTATGTTATTCTGTAACCTTTGCAGCATATTGCCATTAAATTGAATCCATCTCCCTTCCCGATAAGTTATACATTGCTCTGAACAAATTGATAACGAAAATAAAATGGTCATTTCTTTTTAAGGCGGTGCTTTGCTGTGGTACGTGTTATATTATGGGTTAGATGGAAGAGGAGACTTTTTGTCTTAATCTCGCCCTAATAAAGCCGTTTTTTTATTGTTATTATTATATTATGCCTGCTTTTAACATGCTTATGAGTATGGAAACTAGCCTACTCATTCATAGTCGTATTTACATGCATAAATTAATTAAAAATTTAGCGAAAAATCCCTTTGCAGATGGTATCTAAAATTTATTACTGCTGATTTATGGGTCTTTAACTACTTTTACTGTAGCTGATGAAATGGAATGTATACTTTTTGCAACAGAATTAAAAGCAGTTCTTATCTCACTATTGCTTTACTCCTGTTTTAGCCTGTTTTATTTTACTGTTAATTGAGCCGTCAAATTGCATATTTTCGTATCCGAATATTTTTATTTATCTTTCCTATAGTTGGAGGTTTAGCTCGAATTAGCTAGCCCAAGGAGAGTGGGACTTTACCTCGAAAAATTCTCGCAATTTCGGATTGAAAACAATGCTCAGATCCTGAAAAGAACCTTTCAGTTAAATTAGTTTTGGTACTGTTCTTGACATCGCAGGACTATTACTTTAATTTTGTAAAGGAATTGTAGTCTCCAAACGATATAAAAGAATATACCATACATTCCGTTTGCAATAGTATTTTCGAGTCGCTCAGACTCAAGGATGCTTTTGTAAAAGTAAAGAATTTTAATTGTCATCTAGGTGCTTTTTAATTATTTTAATATCCTACCTCTATCTTATCAAAGCGTGCAATGAATCATAATTTGATTATATGTATTTATTAGGGAAGTTACTGATTTGCATGTACGGTGGAGATAATTATTTTCCATGTATATTTATTTGATTTATATTTACATCGTACTAATGTGCTGCATATATATTATCCCTCTCTTTATACTTTGGTAGATAAACCTAATTCCTCGTCTTTATTCAACTTGGTTCCTTACCGTGAAATCGCGTTCATTAAATAAATATCCTAATTTTAGCATATTCGCCACGTTGGAATTCGGGAAACCCAACTTTGCCAAGTAATGATCAAGTTGCTCAGATTAAAATGACAAATACTTGCAACGACTGCGTGTTAAATTGAGAAATGGGAGTGATATATCTTCATTGAGGACCGGTCTGCGCCTTGGGAAGTAGAAATCCAGACTTGCTAAGATGGCGTGATTTAAGGCTCTATAGGCGGATCGGTTTAATTAATCAAATGAATTATAAGGACTTCCTACTCGGTGACAATGAAAGCTCAGCTTAAGGTTCCTTTATCCTCAGCTCTCCCTATTACTGTGGGTGGAATTTGTAGGAAGTCAAGAGGAAGGTTACATTTCGAAAGAAAAATTCCAAGTCATGCCTCAGTCCAATTGGGGGACTGAAGACGAATATTTAATAGAAGATTTATATTTATGAGTTAACTGCGTATTGCCTGAGAGAACAGTTCTGCTATTTGTATGTGATTTGAACAAACAATATTAATTTCGTGGATTTCCTTCGTACCTAGGGCCTGCTATATTTCTATATCCTATTTATATGCTGCTGTACTTATACATATTAATGAAAAACGAACTTGAAAAAAGCCTGACTGGGCCGGGAATTGAACCTGGGATCTTCCTCTATCCGGGAGGCTGCCTTAACCACTAGGCTACCGAGACAGAACATTTCAACAAGCCGTTTTGGGAACTTTGTGGCAAGTGTGGTTTCGTCCGACTATGCGGCATCGTCCACGGCCAAGACCTCATCGAGGCACCGGCAACACAAAGTGGTGTTCAGGATAAACCCACCTTAGGGAATCACAAAGGAAAGACGATACGAAGGTAGCCTAGTGGTTAAGGCAGCCTCCCGGATAGAGGAAGATCCCGGGTTCGATTCCCGGCCCAGTCAGGCTTTTTTAAGTCCGTTTTTCCTTGGGATTTTTCCTGGGTGCACGCCCTTATGTGCAATTTACCCTTTCCTTTATACATATTAATTATAGGTTGAATGGAAGGATCTCTAAAGTGTACTACCAGCCTAATAAAATAATGTCCTTTATTTATCTATATTTAAAGGTACTTACTTTAAAAAACACCTCACATTCACAACTTCTGTAAAATACAATTGTGAATAATATCTCTAATATTTGATTACAGGAGTTTCCAACTCTAGGCCTGCTTCTTCCAGTCCTGATTAAATAACGTGAGTTAATTTTATATTCTAATGACTAATCGATTAAAAAATATCATCACTATATATACACGTGTACATGCCGAATTTTTCAGCACATTTTTTACGCTGATAAAACTTTCCTCGGCTTGTCTCTGCTGTTTACCCCCTCTGCAGTGGAAAAAGTCTGTGGTTATCAGGATTCGGCCGGTAAATTCCTCATTTTCTCAGTTAACAATTTGTTGTAAATTTTCTCCGCAATCGCGTGCCATCGTCGGAAGTTGTCGGATTGAAAATGATTAGGTTTGATCAGATGTCCTGCATTTCCCACCCTCAGCTTATTCTCGAGTCAATTAGTTCTTTTAGTGTTTTTGCGTAAAATTTTGTGCCTCGTCCTATATTTGGATCGACTTATACTCGGGTATATGTGGTATTTATTTCGATGGCTTTTGGTCTTACGGGCTTTCCACACACTTGCTCGTTTAGTCTGAATGAGACAATCTTAAGTTTACTTACTTGTATTACAGTTTCAAGCGTATATACTTTTTTGTGGTAAAACTATGTAATTTTTTAGTTTTACTCACTAAATTTAATTATAAAAGTGGTTATTGAAGGAGAATTAATATCCACCTATACACTCGCGATTTAACGGTTGTGCAATCACTTTGAACCAAATTATAGTCTAGTTCTAGGTCTAGTGGAATAGGAAACTATTTATTAAATAAAAGCCTATTATCGATCTATGGAGGACGTTTGACATTCAGTTGACAGTTGAAGTTTAAAACGTTTTAATCAGTTCAGTTTAATCAACATTTTTGAACTCAAGTTTTTCGCAAATATCAGTACACGTGTAAACAAACTTTCTACTGAAAATATGAAATAATAAAGAGGAGGTCGATGTCGTAATTCCTATTGCCGCAACCACTTTTTTCAGCTAAGGAAATTCCAAAATTCAGTAACGCATGGGTGATTAAGTTGAAGTATAGCACACAGTATCAACAGGTGATACGCGAAGGGACGGTTCTCAGAACTTTGTATTGTTTATGCAAACTAGTTTTGTAGTGCACCTACGATTCTGCGGTAAATTTAGTAGGTTCGTTTCAATAACTCCATTCTTAATTACTTTCCGAGCGTATTCATCCAGCCTTCTATTTGGATGTCCATCTCTCGGAAATCGCTTTAAAACCGCGAATGAATTAAGTTTATGGTTAAACGGACTTCGTATTTCATTATTGACTCAGGCTTGTTCGAGCATGCAATGAAAAAACATTGAACCGAATTTCCGCTCCAATAAACCTATTTCGTTATTGACGGGGTAAGCGGAACAGAAAATCGCATTTCCAATATATTCGGAGAAGCAAAATTATTCTTCCCTCAGCACGATACAGTGGATTGATAAATATGGCGGAATGTGTTTATGTGTATTATCACGTAGTAAAAAGCCTTTTCGGTACCAGTGGGCGGAGCATCGACATCCTACCCAACTCCAAATACCTCCACCTTTGGTATCCCTTCCCCCTATTCTCATGCAGTGTCTCTTCTATGCAGTTTGTGTTGACAAATTCTCTCAATTCGCAAGCTCCTTAGTCGTACCTATGGCATATTTGAAGAAAACAAGACAAAGATCATTGATAGCTGGGACCCACGAAGAAGTGAAGGGCATACTCGTGGAGTTTAAGGTTTGGAATTCGTGTGAATGAGGGTATACCCCTCCGAGGAGGGGACTCGCGAAAATTTTCGTGTATATCTACTAGGCGGTACTGTTATGAGTCTATGAATAGTGATCCCCAGCTCCGTTTAAACTGTCCGTATACATTTATCGATCACTGTTTCCTTTCGACCTGAGCATGCTCATTACCTATTCTCAGCTTACTTCATAATTCCCATCCTTGCACACAGATGTCGACTAACTGCTGTTCGTGAGGCTCTCTTTACTTTGTAAGTGTGACTCAGAATCAATTTTTTATAAAAAGTTACTTGAATAAGTTCTGTACAAGTAAGTCATTAAATAGAAAGGTCTAAACCCAACTTATTCCTTTACTCCCTCGTCTGAATCTTTTGTTTTTGGACTGTGTGATTAAAAAAGGAGGTTTCTACCTTGTTTATTTTAAGTTCTCTCTTGGGCGAAATATTTCTCTTCACATACAGTTCTGGCGTTTTCAGCTGCTCTATATTCTTGTTTGCCTCTCTCACTGTTTCCATTCAGTAGGATTAGGAGTGCATATTTTATTTCTGTTTGAGAAAAGGCTGTCTCTTCATCCAAAATAATGAATTAAAACACTGTTTCACTAAGATACCTATGTCATTTGGAATCGTTGGTAAATTGCTGTGATATTAATTTACTATCTATCTTATGTTTGTTATTTACCACCATTAACAAAGATAGGTACTTATTAAGTAATAACAAATCTATTTTGTTTTCGCTTATTCCGATGTATCGACGTTTGTAATCTAAAGAAGCATTTTACTCACATCAGAATAAGTTTTTATTTCATAATGACTGTAAATGTCTATATCTTGTGTTGGTCGACTTTACTCAAAATATGTTTTCTAAAATTAGAATAGCGTATAAATTTTCAAGCCTGGAAAGTGAAATGTTCACATTGACATGTTATATTACATCCTAGAGGAGTTGATGTTAACTTAGAAATAACTTATTTTAAACAAAATTGGATATAATATAAACATCGAGTAACGGCATGTTCTATGTTTATCGGCAAAAGTATTTATCTCGCTTTCGTTTTAAATTTTTCGAACTCTAGCACGAACTCCAAGCGATTACCGTGATCGTGGCGTTTTCACGCAACACTCTTTTCATTAATTTCATTTTAATTTTACATTAAACTTAGCACTATTATCATCTCAAGAAAAAATAAAAGTGCGGAGTTCTACTCTATACTTGAAGTCTTTAGAATTTATAATGAGATTTGTTTCCTTTATCAAAAGAGGGGATATATATTTTTAGGGTGAAAAAAATGGTCGATCGTTGGTTAAAATTGTATTTTTTCCGCCGAATGTTAACGTGCATAAATGTATTATTAATAAAATTTATTTATAAATACTTCTTTGTTTTCACATTTTAATACCGTCTATAGATTAAATGCTTACCATGATTGTTTAAATGCTGACTTAAACGAAGGCAGGGTAATAATGGTATTACCTCTTGGTTAAATGGAAGATGGGACTTAATGGACCCAATTCGTCTAACGAAGTCTCTTAATAATAATAATTATAATTGCCAATTTATTTCATTTCATAGCAGAGAAATCCTATCAAATACTTTTCCGCATGTGATTGAACCTTGGGTTAATTTACCGTGCATAAGCCGAGTTTAACAGTATCTGCCGCAGTTGGTAAATGTAAAAGGCTCTCTTGCGCAATTTATTATTAAGGCTTATACTCGAGTCAATTAGCTTAACCAGATTTTGTGATATAATTAGGCACTTCGGCGTAGGCTTATACTCGAATATATGTAGTGTATAATTTAGCTATTCAAGAGTGGAATTGTGGTAGATGAACTGTAGAAGAAAACCATATATAGTGGAGCCATTTATAAATTTCTTTTTAATATTTTTTATTATTATATATAGTGATTTATAAATAAATTTAGAAACTAAGTAATAAAATATAATGTAAATAATCAAAGAAAATATAAGTAATAAAATAAAATATGAATGACAAAATAAAATATAAATAATGAAATAAAATTTAAATAATAAAATATAATAAATATATATATAATAAATAAAATATAAGTAATATTACGTTTAGTAATAATTTAATTATCTTTTTAACGGCGTAATTTAAAAAGAAACCGGCAGACGGCCCATCCTGTGCGCATCCTTCACCTAAAAGTCTTACTAAAAATTATCCGAAAACCGCAAAAGCTATCAAAGATAATAAAAAAGAACCTTTATTCCGCGAAAACGTGGTCTATTCTTTTTACTACCGAAAGAAAAAGGTTTTTCAACGGCTTTTCTGAATCGCTCGTGGGGTTTGAGCGTGATTTATCGCGTTGTTTCTAAGAAACCGTGCTGCGGTATTGGGGAAGAGAGGGGAGGAAGGTGTTTAGAATGAGCATTAGGCGAGAAAGAGATGGAAGGAACGCGTTAAAGTCCAGAAAATGGGAGTTTGAAGCGACTGCAATTGCCATTAAACTCGAGTACAACACTTCCTTACCTCCTAGGGAGGTTAGAGCCGTTGGTGCATGCGTTGACGGTGTTAGTGCTCGTTGAGGAAGTGGTGTGAGGAGATGCCGTTGCCCGATTGAAACTCACGATGAGAATTTTGGCCTCACATAGAATGAGATCGTACCTTGGCGGTGCTCCATGAAATCGCTGAAGAATTTTGGATTCTGTTGATCTTTGTCTCTCGCCTTTGCTGTAGTTTATCTTTTGAAATACTTCAAATATTTATTTAACCCTTTAAGGACCAGAAGAGAACTTCAGAACACCATTTTATCTCCTAAATTTTAGTATTTAGGTCAATTTATGATACTCATTTCTTACTGAAATACATAGCCTAATATCAAAGATATGATATGGGAAAATTATGTCTCTGTGGGCAGCCTAATGAAAATTGTTTCACACGTAGTCTTTCTCTCATTTCCTAATTGATTAAATATTTTTCTATTGAAATACGTCAATAATTGAAATACATTATCTAAATGAAACATTTAAAAATAATGTATTGAGTAGTATGCAGATAATTATTTTCTCATGAAGTGAATAAAAAATTAACGATTTACGTAAACTTGAATTCACGTAATAGTTACTAAAGATATTGTTCGAACTGAAGTACTTGAATAAATAATATCTATAACATAAAGAAAACATTTAAAAAGAATATATTACAAGGTGTATATAACCTCTCTTCTGAAAATTCTCTTCCTCCATATAACTTGTCACCAATTACAAAAATAACAAAATTAATTTATTATTAATTAATAAGTGAACTGAAATAGAGCGGTTGACTTAAGAAGGATAGTAAAAATCCTGAGGTAATAACTTAGGAAAAGGTATTCACCGCAAGGATACACCGACAAATAAGGAATTATATATGCGTAAATATAAGTTTTAGACGAACATTGCATTGTAACCATTCGAAGAATCTCTATAAATTAGCTCAATCCCAATGATATCCAAAGTATAGAGAAAGTGCGATAAAACATTATCAATTCTCATTTTATAGAATATATTTGAAATTTATTTAAGTTAAAGTAAACATCCAGAAACAGGAAAGAGTTTTCGCTCGTAATGAGTGAGCGTCCCCTGAATTTCCTTAACTCTTATCATGTTTACCATACATATAGTTCTTTTTGAGACAAAATTTTTAATTTAGTGTTGTAGTTCTTCCTTGGTGCGCAATGTAAAGAATATAATTAGTAAAAGCGCGTAAAACCTTTTGTTAGCTTACTTAGAAGTTATTACTACCATTATTAGAGGAATGAAAGAGTTTACATTTGTTTATGAACATTCCAGGTAAATTTTGCTGCTGATTTCTACCCTGCCTTAATTTTAGGGTTTTTATGTGGTCATGTCATACTTTGGTACAAACAGTGTAATAAAATTTCAAACTTTCAAAATTTGTCTTCTTGGGAGTGGATTGTTGATAAATTTATGATCAGGTATATTTTGGGATTGCTATCATAGAATAATATATCCTAGGATTTACGTAGCGTGTTTTTTATGGACGAGCAACATTGTGGGAGAGATATTTTGTTGAAAATATTCTAGCTCTATCAAAATTTATTTGGCCCAGTTTTCCGAGCTTTTTTTTCACTGGAATTGGTACTCAACCGAAAATTTGAGGCCGTTTATATCTTCCGTATTGCATTCATTCATCTATTTCAGCATCGAAATTCCCTCGTGGAAATTACAGCGTATGAATATTTTTGAAAAATGTTATATAAAGCTTGAGGTTTTGAATATAGCATGGAGGTTTTATTTTATGTTTTATACTTCATAAATATTATTCGTTAGAACTTTATGCGTTGGAATTGTTCAGGGTAACATATCCGTCGTTACTGCTTAGTTTAAGCCTGGTGTGCTTGACCTTTCAGGTTTTACCACTACTCACGAGTACCTAAATCCTATCCCTTACCTTTTTATATAAATAGCTATTCTTTGTTGAAAATACTTTTTAAATTCTATTTTAAAGGGAGAGGTGTTCTTTCCTATGCTGTTTATATTATAATATTCTCGAGGTTGAAATCTTCTCATATTCGAAATTGAAAAATGATGTTGCGTAGCATATCTTGCAATACATTTGGTACCAATTTTAAAATTATTTTTACTTACTGCTATGGTTGAGTGGACAACGCTTTCGACTTCCGTGAAAGTGGACCCGGGTTCGATTCCCGGTTGGAGCCAATATGCGAAATGACCTAAGCTGTTGAAGCACTTTTAACAACTCTACTACTACTACTACTACTGATATTGCGACTGTTTTTCTTTTGACCACTCTCTTTCTGTTTTTACGAAACCTACAACTTTATTTATCATGTTATGGTAGATAAACTCGCCTCTATGAACTCGTAACATAACTTGTTTGATTGATTAATATATATATGAAAATAACATTACTTTTTGTTCACAAAATATATTCGATACAATATATTAAATTCATGTAATAGCTGGACTGATGTTATATTTATAACAGTAAATTACGCTCGCTTTGCATTTCAGCTACTTAGGGCGATATTTTTCCTGAATTTAGCTCTTAGACTTAGATTTAGATTTAGACTTCGTAGACCTATTAGGTTACTTTTGCAACTTTAAAAATATAATAAACCGGCATCTCAGAACAAACTGAAAAAATAGTGGGCACTGGGCTCCCGGATAGTCA
The DNA here is from genome assembly GCA_947579665.1 of Sympetrum striolatum. Lineage (NCBI taxonomy): Eukaryota > Metazoa > Arthropoda > Insecta > Odonata > Libellulidae > Sympetrum > Sympetrum striolatum. Next base: position 47,875,104 of record OX388351.1, on the reverse strand, counting down.
CATGGACAGTGCGTTTGCTTTAGTGAAAGCGGTCCCGGGTTCGATTCCCGGTGGGAGCCAATGTGCGATATGACGATGTCGAAGCACTTTTAATATCGCTGCTACTTAGTGAGCACGAACAAATTTAGCTTATTCAATGCATGAAACAAGTTGTAAGGAAAATGAAAAGAAAATTTGGGACACGGTTGTTAATTAATTGGAGTTTTATAAGATTTCCAATAGTCGTCTTCGTCGGCGCTCCGAACCTCTTCATCACCGATTTTCGGAAACAACAGAAGCCTGGAATACCAACTTTCTAAGAAGTGTTTCAAAGGCCCATGGTACCATCTTCATGGGTTTTTTGTCTGTCGAAATTTGCATCGAGTGCTTCATAGAAATTTGGTAATCCGGGCTTCTGATGTTTCCAATAACTGGTGACAACGAAGTACTGAGTGCCCCCAAATACTACTACTGGAGATCTTTTAAACCTCTAACACAAATAGTATACGCACGAGACGGGTTTTGATGCTAGATTGACTCTATAAGAAGAAAAATATCACAACCGTATACATAAACCATCCCTTTTTTGTGGATTTTAATACTACTGCCTTCACGATCGTAATTTCATTCCAGCTTCATCGAAAGGAAAACCTAACATCGAATTCTATTAATCATTAGGAAATATCGTCTTGAAGTAAAGCTTGATTTTCCATAGATAAGATCTTAGAAAATCTAACATCTCTTACAGTAGCTTAATTGGATTGACAGGTTATTAAAAACAAAAAATGATCTTATTTCATTCCGACTGGTTATTCAATGTTTAGTAACTCTCTGGAATGACGACACATCTTAAAGTAATTTCCAATTTAGTTAATGAAGTTGAAAAATGTAAAGGAAAATTTTCTCTATTGTTAACTAAGCAAATAAATTTGTTTCCTCCTGAAATGTTTCAATTTCGATCTTGAATGTAGGTAATGTTAGAGCGATGGATGAGACTTAGATATTGATTGTTGATATATTGCTATAAACGTGATCGTGTTCAGGTGTCCCATCGAATTTAATATATTTATATTCGTCCTTCGTGAATAATTTACCAAGTCACTTCCACAACCTTATTTATTGCCATCTCCATTCCTCCCGTAGTGCCCACTTAGAAAGTAGGTTAGACCCATCACCAGGCGTGGGAAATTCATTATGCGGGAAACGGTGCGGAGGGATGCCGGGAAATGCAAAGATGTAATCCCTCCTAGGATCCGTTTCATCCCCAGGTAGGGCATATCAAGTCGGAATGGGATCCCATTTGAAGTGGATAAGATTCGGAGTGCATTCTTTAAGGAAGCGCGGGGAACCTCGAAAATCAAGCCACAAGTATGCGTTCGAAGTCACGCAGGGAGAGATGGGTAGAGCTAGCCGGGGATCGGATGGCTTTCTTCGGGAAAAGCGGACCTTGAGTCTCCGATGGATTTCCGAAACGATTCTTCGGTGAGATATTTTAAGATTTTCTCAAAGAGGAGCGGAGATGAATTTTAGAGCAGGTAAATTCCCTCGTTGAATATTTTAAGATGCTTCCATGTGGGAAATTGCTTCAAAGATCTTACGGGGGAATCGAATTCAGGAACGGAAGATGGAACTCAAGAGAGATGATTCCAACTCGCAAAGAGAGGCCATACTTCAAGGCATTCAGAGTTATACGGAAATTAAACAGGCCCGCGTTTCTTCGGATGCATCAAAAGCTGAGTAGAAATTCAATTACTTACGTAATTTCATTTCGGGGGATTTTGAGGTGACCTGTTGATTCTTGTGTGTATGTCTTGAGTGCTGTGTAGAAGTCATGCAAGTGGGCATGTTATAATTAGAATATCCTTCTCTATTAACTCCGTGGACGAATGTTGCGTCAGAGAATTCTAATAATTAGCAGAAAGCAAAAATTTCAGTTCCGCAGGAGTAAATGGGGAAAACCGCATGCTAAAATGCTGCAAAAGAATTTTGATTTTTGACTTAATAGATGCAGTAGAAATCGTTGAACACGAAAGGTAGAGCTAGCTCTCGATTGTACCTAATTATTATTGCTCCTTGTTCGAAATCCTAATGAATTTCTTTATTCTTTAAACCATTTGATGAAATTACCTCTTTAAAATTGCGTTTATATATCATAAATTTCTTTTAGTCTCGGCTTTTGGGATTGGAACATCATGTAAATTGCTTATAATGCTGGTGGATGTTCCCAAATATTTTACTTATAAATCTAGGGCTACATAAGGGATAGTGTTCCATAAGTGAATTTGAATCCATATAAATATTCCGTTTAATATTTGAACTTTATTTTATCATCACCATGATATTTAGTAGCGAAGGAAAGGAAATACGAAATTTTAAAGCCAGAGCAGAACTGGAAACTTGCCCTTTAACAGACATATTAATGAATACCATCTCTTCCTTTTTCAGTAATTTATTGGAGATACGTGCTGTAATATGTATAATTTTGCTGAATTTCCGTGAAAGTGGACTCGATCTAATTCAGTAACTTACTACTTTTGCTTGCGTCGAATGTGACTGAGTAAAGATTTGATGCCCTTTTACTAATCGCAAATCCGTTTCAGTGAATGGCATTACGTTCCACCATCCTTCACCTCATCATAATTACCAGCATCTATTTTGTAATCCATAATCCCCGGTCTCCACTGTTCCTTTTTGCAATTTTCTCAGAATCAGAATTTTAAGACAACTTATTCTATTTTCTCTTAAACTTAGATAAAATGTATACTTATAATACTCAACGAATCCTCTTTTTTTACTTTCCCATTCAAACTAATTTCCCTGTCAGCATTTGTAAAGCGTCTAAGCATAATTTACTTTTTACCCAACTTAGTTCTCCTAATTAGTGGAATAAAACACTTAAGTGATTTCCGTTTTTGTTGTTGCCGATTTCTACTGATCGTATTTCTTAGTATAACAATTTCCCATCTTTTTGTCGATCATAAGAAGCGGTTCCCTTTTATCAGTATACTTTTTTTTAACCAATTTTACTCTGTTAATTTTCATACTTCTATTCTCATATTTTAAAAGTAATCTTTGACGGATGTATTGATGGTAGACGCAAGATGATAGAAGTGCAACGTGTGTGGACTTTTGCGTCCCTATGCTTCATACATATTACTTCTTTTAGGTTTAGTTGATAAAACAGAAAACGCTGAAAACTATTTCTGAAGATTTACTTAGTGCTCAGCTTCGGTAAAAAATCAAAAATCTCGCTGCTGATAAAAGTAAATCATTGGAAATACTTTATCTTCGGTTTCCTTGAAATGCCCGAAAAATGAATGACGAAGTGGTAAAAATATGCAAATGTTAATTATAATTTAGAATTAATTAAAATTTTCTCAATATTACAATAAATAATCAAGATTACGTTAAATATTCACTTGTATAATTTATACAGTATAGAAGATTAAAAAAATCGGAATTGCCTTTTTAACGCCAAAACTAAGGTCAGCAAGGAAAAAAACTGAAGTAATAAGAGAGTTCACTGATTAGTTTCCTCAGATTAAGATTTCAATCCTTAACCTACTGTTATTAGCTCCTAATCTAAAGCAATCTAAATCTCAAAGGAATTCTTCTCATTTCCCTCATGATAACTTTTAGATGGGAAAATTTGGCGAGCTTCGCATGCGATAGTTCATTACTAGTAAGAAAGGCTTCCTCATAGACCGTGTGGAAATGAAAGAAACACGTTGTAGAGCATTTGAGCATGAATTTCAAAGGGCTGCTCGCATAGGAGAGGAAAGGTCTTTCCAGGAAAGAAGAGTATTACACCGACGATGCCCACGTCAAGCATTACAAACGCGAGTTTTGATAAAATCGATCTGAAGCCATTTTAGAAAGATTTAATCAGTTTTAATGAAGCCTTCAAAGCAAGAATGTTAGTTTTAGCGTTTTAGTTTTTCAACCGGCATATCTGATCGGATTGAGCCTTTGAAGTGAGCGTCAATTAAACCTGTTTGCTAATGCATTCGAATAAGCAAATATAGAGATATTCCAATTTGAAAATACATTGAGCGTAATGGAATTCTACCCTTTACGACGCAACCGTTTAACCGTTCCACAGTTAATTGATGCTTATTGCGATTAAAAGCGGTGTATCTATGCCTCAGTATACTGGAATAATAATTTATGGAGGGCAAACAGATTGGAATTTGCGATTTTGTTATCGCTGGAAGTCTAACGTTGATCTGTGGACTTAAGATAATAAACCATACGGAGTGATTGATGCAAAGGTCTTTGATAAGGTATAATGGAATTCCTACCTCATTTTTTGGAAGTAAACATTAAGTACGGTATTGATCTAGAACGGATCTTACATTAAGCGTGGCGAAAGAGGAAAATTACATATTATATCCGTCTTTAAAGCTATATTCCCAGAAAATTATTATTTACTAATATGTGTAATTGTTATTTGAGAGTAATACCACTTATAAATTAGTTCCAGATGAAATATTTTCGTCCTTGCTACCATATCTTGATTTATAGAATATTTTCATTTGTGTTTTGGTACAGGTTAAATAAAATATATCTCTCACCTATTTTTATCACAGTCTAGTTCATGACTATAGTTGCATGAGAGCTACTGAGGTATGAGTGATGTTGAGTGATTGCACCAATGATTTTCCTCCTTATGGAATGCCAAGAAAAATGCTACTCGTACAGTTATTGTTTCACTTACGTGGTATTGCTACATTTATAATATCCTTGCTCGGCGAGGAAAGGAAAATGATATTTCCTTCTATAGAAGGAAATATCATTTTCTTCTTTTCTTAGATAGCTAATGTTAGAAGATGGTGAGGGTCCAACCAGACATTGGGCTGAAAACTTAAGAGATAGTTTAATCGTCATTTCCTGGATGTTAAAGAGGATGACGCCATCCAATTCCATGTAAAAATTAAACTTAAAAACTTACATATCAGAAATACCTCTTGCAGAGGTGAAAAACGAAGGAAATAACCAAAACTCCTCTATCCATCCTCTAATTGCATTGATCTTGGAGTCCGAAAGAGATTCTTTCAAGCAAAGGATATTTCAGATGAGTTTTCTTTCCCTTCACTTACGTTACAATTTCAACCGTTCGATGAAATCGCGATACATTTTTCTCGGAAAATTTCAATCTTTTGTCCTCACTAAATCATAGCCTTGATGGAGAGTTTGTAGTCCTCCCAAATTCAGGTGTTTCATTGTCTGATTCTGTCTGTGCATAAGAATACTATGAATACGAAATTATTGTTGAATATTACTATATTAATAAAAAAGATAGTCTTAATCCAAGTTTATATTTACTCCAACTTTCAATCGAGCTTAAAACCACGAAATATCTAGTTTGATTGACTTCATTACTCAAAGATATCACGAAAAAAATTTTTCAGAGCGATATTAAATTATCTTTCTTCGCCTCCCAAGGAGGCCATCTTATTGCGTTCATAAAATTGTTTTTTTAAGGATTTTCTTTTTAATGTAGTGATGGAATGCCTTTATATCGAATAATAAACGTTGTGGTACACATTCGGAATACCAATTAAATGGAAAAAGATATTTAGAGATTTTTGGTTCTGGACTTTACTTTAAGCCTCAATAAAAATATCTCAGCACTTAGTTAGCAGTTCTCTCGGCCATTAAGGCCTTGGAATTCGAGCGATGAACTCTAAAGAATTCCGAGGACAGAAAGAGGTGCATCATTACCAGCAATTCCGAGACCACCGCAAATACCACGACCTACCCCTGCCGCCACAATGAAAAAGGCCTTCGTGGAGAATAGGAGTTATCTCAAACTGCGCGTTTTAAGGAGATAAAAGCTTGCGACGAAACTGAGGAAATCTCGATAAATTTAAGGAAGTAGGAAGATTATGTAAAAAGGAATTCTTCTAGCCTCAGATGAGAAGAAATTAGTATTGGTCCGACTGTAAAGTTTTCAGCGTGAAGGCCAGTCGAACCTCATCTTCTCCACCATTAGCTTCCTTGAGAAAAGAATGATGCTTACTTAGCATGATGAGGAGTGAGGTAGTTTGTTCTTACTTTCATCGCCGAGTCAGAATGCTGCAAACGAAACATTTCCTCTTACAATTATTCTGCCCAAGATAGTTGAGTGTCCAACTTTTTGTGTAGTGGCGCGACTATACAAAAGAATAACATAAGTTATGTAATTTAGTTGAGCGGTTCAGTTTATTCCTAAGATATTAGAGATCAATCGCCATCTTCTTTTTTATTAATTCCTCTCACCTTGTACCCTTTCAACAGTAAGTTGACCACTTTTGAATAGCGCCAACTCCGAGAAAATATTGCTTTAACGCCTATTTTTTACGAACCAGAGAAGGCCAACTGATTTGGAAATTCCTTTTGCACTCGCTCTGTAGTTCATTTATCTAATTAATAAGCCAGAACATTGGGTTATATTGCATACATTTTTCAGTGCGTACTCGAATATCCAGGTGAAAAGAGGTTTGGTGACAACTTGGGGGTGAAATGTTTTAACGTTTTTAAATGTTAATATTTCTTTACAGAGATGTACAAAATCTGCGAAATTAAGAAATATAACCAATGACTTATAATTCTGAACCATGACTTTTCCTTGTTTGTAAATGGCTCATAAGCAGTGATCAGTTTGATACTCCTTCCATAGAATATCGTGACGAATTCCTTCTTGTTCACTCAAAGATTTTAACTCTTCTCATACTTATTTTAGCGCCAAACGCAATCACGAGAGAAGTTCGTTCACCTTTGCATTTCCAGGCAAAGTAGAGCGCCGAAGTGGCGTTCGTGATACCTCAGAGTGAACTTTGTTATTTACTACTCTCATTTTTCGTGAAAGAGACACCCTCTTTTACCATCGGCTTGAGAGTCAATTGGAAATGGCTTCAGGGGTCTTTGCGAAATAGCAATTTTTTATGTTGAGTGAGTCCTTAGAATCTTTAACGTCGAACCAAGTCTGCTCCTTAGGATATTCATTGATTTCTTGAAGTTATTGAATGGCACACTCTTCTCGAACTAAGTTTCATACGTGGGACTTTTAATTGCAAATTAACATTTACGTAAGGACCAAAACGGAAAAGAGAATCGTATTAAAGATTTAGGAGCTACTCCATTTTCTACGTTCTTAAATTACCCGTTTTATTTTTAAATGTTATTATTCATTTTCAGTGGAGTTTGTGCTATATTTTATTTCATATTTACTTTTTGGTTGAACTTATTTTGCTTATAAAATAATATGTCCGTACTTTGTTTGGCGTAAATCGATCAAAGATATAGTTTTGGGTTTTGCTCGCTTACTAATTCATATTATGAGCGCATGAACTAATTTTCATTTTTAATAGCGGGTAAACGACCTCTCAGGACAGCCCATCTAAAATTGAAGTAAATGTAGACGATAATTGGAGCATAATACAGTAAGTTATTCTCACTTAGGCACGTTTTTATGTCATATATTCAATATGTACTTAGGACCAATAAAGAATCACCATAAAGATTGTATGATGACGACTTACTTGGTCTAAGGACATTTGAGAGAAATTTTGTTGCTATCTAAAATAACTGAAATTGCTGTAAATGTATAATTGATAGAATTTCCTTTTTCTATTTTAATCACTATATTGCTAGGAAATAATTAAATGTGCATTTTCCCTCAAAATATCATTAGGTAAGTATCGTTTTCTGTGGAACTAAAGCTTTGTTTTATACTACTGCAGCTATCTGCTTTAACTTCGTACAGTCCTGGCCAAAATTAACGCAGCACCGGCCGTAAGGATCGCTAGGGAGGTGCTGCGTTAATTTTGGCCAGGAGTGTACATTTCTTTCTTTCATTATATGTAAATAACTTTTTCAAATACAAACTATTTTTCTAAGAGTCTTAAATATTATTTTCCTACGTATAGGTTAGCACTCAATTTAAAACGTCTTCTTTAACCTAGCTTCATGAATGGTTTCAATATCGTTAATTCTTACCTGAAAAATCGGAAAAATAACAACGGACCATGAGCTGTTTTTGTCCGACTGTTCTTTCATTGATGAGAAGTTTAGAATGAATTTGTAAAACGATAAAGCGCATTTCGTCGCAATTGAGATAACGGGCACTACACTCAAGTTTGCATCCATGAAACGTTTAAAAGTAGAAAATGTAGATAAGTGAGAATAAATGCGGAAATGCGAGATAAAGTCGAATCTGGGAAGAAACAAAGACCTTAAGAATGAGGAAGTGAGACACGTTAGGAAGGCGTGGAGGAGGCGACACGTGGTTGGAAGACAAAAATAACTATTCTTCCCCATCTACCGAAAAGAGGTGGAACTGAATGCGCTGTCAAAACATCCTTCAATCCCCTCTGGCGGAAGGATCGAGAAACTCCTTTTCGGAAAACCCTTTCCCTTCTCTGACAAACCTCTTCTTCCATATTACCAACTGTGTTTGTCGAACGTGAACTCCATCTACAAAGTTCCGAACCTTATATCACTGCGGTGGGTTTCCTTCCTCACCTCGTCCTTCGTCACATTGGCGCTGTCCCTTGATATGGATGCGAGAGCGAGCGGTTTTTGCCTCCGGCAAAGGGAAGCCAATCAATAGACTTTGAGGGAAATGAAACTGAGTGGGAAGAGCTGCAAAAAATGCAAACAAAGATATCCCCTCCTATATGCTCTGTTGCTGTGATTTTTGTAGGGGGTGCATGGAATTAACGATGTACACTATTACGATGCGTATATCTGAATAGCCTTCCAAGTTAAACATGAATTGGAAATTTAATTGTTTACTAATTGAATTATACATTTTAAATTTCTATAAATTATATACTAATTAAATACCATTTCTGGGCTATATCCATTCATTTATTATAATTATTTCTGAATGGCATGTTCGTGATATATGTAATTAGGTTAGATTAGTCGTTGCTACAAAAATGACAAAACGTGATAGACGATAGTGTAGTAACATGAAAGTCGTCGAATACAAACTTGATTTGCACTAATACAACGTTTACAACTAAATAGTCTTTTCATGCTAAATAACAATTGGAAATTTAATTGTATACCAATTTAATTATGCGCTTTAATTTATAATAATAATAATATTTATTCAGTAGTATACATGAAAATACAAGAATAAAGAACATATAATAATAATACAGTAATATTCAGGAGATTCATTTTCTGGATATACTTTAAGGTCCACCTGAGCCAATAATTGGCTCTTCAGGTGGTTCCTGAGTTTTATGAAAGATTTGGTTTTTACATGGTTATTTACAGAAATAGTTACATTGGTATTAACAAAATAAACTAATTGTACAGTGGCGGAAAAAATTATCGCAACACTTTGCGCGCGCACCAGTGGCTTTCACAGAAACTATTTGGAATTCTGCTTTCTGTGACTGACTGGCAACACCGAGGAAAGCCTCGAAAAGCGGTAATATTTGAGTCGGAGCCTAGAACTTAAACAAATTTCCTCTCTTTCGAACTCTTCTTAGAGCCTTCGCGCGATCTCTCCCCGAGTTCGTCATGTTTATTTCGGCGTTTCTCTTTCACATATAGTTATCGTATTTATAGAACGATAGGTTAAATATATATTTATTCTAATTTCAATCTTAAATGCAATAAAATACATGGAAAATAATTGAAATTTAATTCTTAATAATTTGAAGAATGCTATTCGGTTTTAATAATGCGTAGCAATAAGGAATAAGTGGGATTGGAGTAGAAATACGCGATGTGGCGATTCTCACCTTTAGAAAACGAGAATTTTGGAGTCTAGAGGAAAATGATGTTTTGCGAGATTATAGCGAGAACAGATGGCCTATAATGGTCTCTTTTTCTGGATAATTTGTGCGCTAATAAGGCGTTATTTTGGTAGTTTGGTTTCTCACTCGAACATACGTCTTACGGCTGCCTGCTGGATATTAATGTAAATGTAATTCTTCAAACTTCCAGTTCAAACATAGGATATTCATTATTTGTGATAAACATTCCGAGGAGGATTTTTGATTACAAGTCTTATGTTTTTAATTCAGCAATTAGAATTCGAGAAGTCGTTAGAGCGATTACTGAGTTACTATGACACATCGTAAAATTTGTATTTTGTCTACGGAATATAATTTTTCACCAACTTAATCATGCAGACGAAGGAAATTCGTAATATAAATTTATATACACCATTTGTCAACTAGAATACATGAAATCATTGTCCGTCCGGAGTTAAAAGGAAAAATACCAATTCCAAAGTTAAAAAAAAACATGATTTCATAAAAACCGAACAATTTCTGCGCATATATCGGACTTGTCTTAAATTTTGTAACAGGGAGCTCGGTGACCTTGGTCATTAGTTAATTGTGTTGCCTTCGCGCGGAGAAATTCACGTAGAAATGCATTAAGGCTTTGATAATTCGCGAGGAAAGTCTTTAACCAAAAGTTGATCCCTTCAAAGTATTGCAGGCACCAATACAAAACAAATGTTGAAATGATATTTTTATCATTACCTCGCGTGGAAAAGCTTTAACCATATGTCAAGCACTTTCAAAGCAAGTATTGCAGATGCCAGGTATATTTTTCCTTTTCGTGCCTATATCAGCTAGACTCAGGACCCTCATTTTACAGTCGCCCAGTAGAAACTATCCTCTGGCTAATTCAAAGCTCCTTCCTCACCATGGTGCTAAGGAAATTAGATGTTATTGCAATCGTAAAAATATTCCCAAATAATATTATTATATTAGCGTATTTTAGTAAACAAAGACTTCCTAATAAACAACCCAAGTTTTTAGTACTGATACGTATTTTATGAACGTCTGACTTTATAAAGTTAATTAATTAACCAGGATTATGCTGCCATAATAATATTATTAATAAGCTGCTAAAAGGGAATTCTCAGTTTGTTGGGAAGTGTCATAACTATAACCAGTTGCTAATTAAGAGGTGATTTTGCAGCTGTCTGACACATGTTATTGGCATAGGAAGGGCACGAGCTCGAATTCCGCTTAAGTTAAATGAGTTTTTTATCATAAACTTCTCTTGTTCGGGAAATGAACGAATGTAAGATATGGTTTCCACATATATTTATACGCCCCTGTGATTAATATATATATTTACCTGAGAGATACAATTCATTATGGAAAAATAACCATTGGATATGAAGGATTCGGAACAGATTCATCACCAATTGTCGGTCAAGAACATGTTTCGTGTGTCAGTGGACATTCCTCTTCTACCAAGGATTCGAGGTCGTTCACTGAAAGACAATGTCCTTTGACTCATTTTCCACACTTATTAGAGGTATTTGACAGGGCCTCCTGATTTCTCGAAGCACGATGAACCTTTCGCTTTCAGTGCAGCCGATTTTCGAAAGCCTATGCGTCACTCGCAACAACAAACCGGTCGTAAGGCAAGGAGCTCAGGCTTACTTACTCAGGCTTATTGGTGACTATTTCTTCATTGAGGTCTTCTACTTCTATAGACGGACAACTAGCGGACCGCGCAAGCGAATCTTCTTCATTTTTAGTCTGTAAACAAAAGCCTTGAGAACTATTGACATTCTTATGCATATTATTATTCATTGTTCGTCTACAACCAGGAAAATTCGCGGGTTCACACTTTCCAATTTTCTCGGCGGTAGTTCCAAACCAATTATATAGATTTAGATTTAGATATATACCCCGCGAGCCGCCAAATGGGTATGGCAGGGGTTGTAATAACACCATCATCACGTAATCTACTCCATCAACCTCTCTAATTGCCCGGGGAAATAAACGACCAAAAGTAATAAGTTTTGTGATTACCTCCCTGTAACGTTTTGTCGATGCTTCTCGGAGATCGCGTTAGGTCTTTACTTGCACTTAAATTTCATTTACTTCGTCTTTAGGTTCTGAACCGATAAAGCTTTCTAAGAGCTTCCGTCAGTTATTAGATCTTCTCACCTGGAGCGAATTCCAATAAAGAAGTGGTTAACTCTATGTCTCGGAGGCTGAATCATATGGAGGAGAATGGATATATTATTAATCATCCTATATTTTTCTTGATTCCAAAGTAATTCTCGTAGATTAATCATAATGCATATGTGCACACTGTTACCGAGGCTGAGAGAAAAACGATTACATATAACTATTTTCCACATGCTTTAAATTATGTTAAATAGTCTCCTTCTCGTAAAAACATGAAAATTTAGTAACATTACGGGGATAGAGGTCTATGTCGGAGCTGATTTTTTTTTCATAATCATCCAGGTGTAAGAATCTACGGATTCTATCGGATGTGGACATGAATATACAGATGATAATTAATGATTGCTTTGTCGCAGGGGCGCAGCCAGGATTTGTCTATGGGGGAGAGGGTCATAGGCAGTAGAAAGAGCGAAAAAATTTCTACATTTCAGGGGCCGGTATCGCTATATGATAGAAGATATGTTAAATTCTTAGAAAAAACTAAAATGCATAGAAAACTAGGATATGTTCACGGTTATGTGACAAAATTAAAACTTTTTTGAGATTTTAGTTTGTAAAATGAATAATTGAATAATAATGATGAATAATAATCCTCAGTGACATTTGGATTTCCTGTTTTGATAGGGCCAATTTCTCTTACATTGTCATTATTTCTCTAGGTGTAAGGTTTTTATCATTGTAAATATTGATTTCGAGTGCCTTTGAGAGTTTTTTGAAATCAAAAGAAGGTTAATTAAACTTTCCTTCAACTGTTAGTGAATGTAAGAAGAAATAAATTAGTAGTAGTGATTTAGGAGATGATATTGAAACGTTAGTATTTTGGAGGTAGCACTACAATTTGGACAACCCAGTTACTTTGAAGGAAACCGAAGACCAATCGTAGCGGTGACGGATGAATTTTTCCTCTTAAATTATATTGTTTTATAAATACGACATATTCTGATTATTGAGTTTAAATGTCGACAGCACAAAAACACCATAAAAATATGTCCATGTCTATGTGAGAACCTTTCGGCGTGTGGCGGATTGGATGGTTCATACAGCTTAACCCTATTTTCTTAATCGATTTCTTTCGCGTATCATCCGCGGAAAAAATGAATTCTTGATGCGATTCCTTCTAGCATTTATTTCTCTAATCTTCCTCGCAGTATCAGAGCGGCCCACATCAACAGGGAGGTCGCATTAAATCGATTGCATCATTTGAGAACCTAATTTTTCTTAACTTACATAGTAAATTTATCCTTAGAATTAGTCTTCTATCTCTTACTATGATTACGCGTACTGATTCATCTGAGTAACACTCACCGTTTTATCATGGCAATTCTGTACAAATAGTATCGTATATAACCAATCAAACAAATGCCGTACACGAACTGTAATATAAAAGTAATAATCAGTATAATCGCGAAACAGTATTTTCTCGTTCGGCTAGGTTGAATAAGAGGTTATATGACTTTTTTCTTTGAAACACGATTAGCATCCCCTCAACGATCTACTAGTTAATCTTTGCATTCTATTCAATTTCCTATCGCATCTCCAATATGTTCTTTCAAAGATAAACAATAGCTAAACGTGACTCTTCGGTATTTTGTGTGGCGCACTAACACTAAGGGTTGTCGCGAAATTTGTTGCTGCGTGGAAATAACGTTTTTGAAAGATATCTAACATCCTTACGCTTTATATACATCATTCACAAAAAAACTCTAGGTGCGTCTTACAAGATTTGCCTTTATGGAATCCGTGTTGGATCAGAATGATTCCTATCTTTATGGTAAGAGACTGAATAATGGAGCTTACTATAATATGCTCCATTATTTTGCATAAATTCGAAGTTAACGAAAATTACCCATAATAATCTGATCATTCTTAGGCCCCGGAGTGACGTTTAATTTTTTACACGATATTGGGACAGTACCCTCATTAATTGATTTCTGATAGAATCGCTTATAATGCTAGGAATAGAAAACTGACCACCACGAGTGTCACGCACTTATGACCAAAATTCTTTCTAATCGCCAACTTGTGATATTAACAGGGTTCGAGATCTATATTCCTGGTATTCTTTTCGTGATCCTTCCTCAAATATCTTTTGCACTTCTCTATATTTTTGATCACTAAGCTCATGGATCTCATCGCACGGTTTAAGTTTTCTCAATCGCGAGTGAATGACTCCTATGCAACGCTTCAAACTTCTTCCTCGTCTCACCTACTGTTTAGACGGAACATATTTAACTAAATCTACTTTGATTATTCGTCGAAACTCTACCCAACTATCTTTTACTGTATTTTCTCTCGAAAAGCGTAAAAAAAATTATCCAAGCCTTCGTTCAAATAAAACCTTAAACTCAGAAATAATTGCTTTGCGAATTACACACACTTGCCTCACAGGCTTAAGAGATCTAACCGCTACTACTTTCATCCCTACCATTATGACATCATGGTCTGACTGTACCGTCAACTACAGAGAAGCTAGTTATTATTTGTGGGTGGGAAGTGGCTAGTAAATATAAATTGATACCTTGCTTCGCACGATTCGTTCGAGTTTTCGTCATATTTACCTGATCTAAAGCATGCAACGAAAAAGTAAGATGTATTCCGTGAATTGTTTTCCCACTGCTAGTGCTGGAGAATTTTAGATTATCCCAATGAATATTGGTTAGGTAAAAATCTCTTCCTACGGCGATGATTGGATCTTTTATTTTCTCACCATTTTTCTGTAGGGCATCGGATAATACAACAATACATCCTATTTTTTCATCGGGAGGACGACACAAAGAACAAACATTAATTTTACTTCCATTTTGTCTTTGAATCGAGCACCAAATGATTTCGCTCCTGCTATTTTCTACGAACTCATCGCGCTCACTAATTAAATGAGTCCATACTACTATAAAAAGTCTACCACTAGATCTACATAGTTATATTTTCGGTATATCATATAATCGGGGGAAATATCTCGCTTTGAGTAATATCTTCGCTTAAGCAACTATCTTCCTAGTATGATATCCGCGCAAATACTCATCGTAACGTTAAAGAATTCCGCCTGTTTATTACGTAAGCTCTTGCAATTTACTATTATTATTTTTAGATCTCTCAGTTCGCACATTAAAACATGGTTTCCTTTTTCGAATAACCTTTATCTTTTTTAAGTGAATTTTTCTTTTTCACCATTGCAATTTTTCTATTTTTTTGGGCTAAGCTCATGCATACCCTTTTGCCTATTTAAGTGGGCGTTAATAACTATTTCTACTGCTGAATAAAAGAATAACTTTGTCTGCATATATTCGCTCTATTCTCTAATATATTCGCATCTAAACCGCAAAACTACGTAGTAAACAACATTAAAACTACGGTATTCATGGGGGGAGAGGGGGGCGGGAATGTTTTGGAAGAGTCCGTAAAGCGCACAGAAAGTTTAGTAAAATCAGCGAATGATAGCTGAGTATGGCGCTTAATATATGGATCTAAGTAGCCTTGGGAAGTATTTTTACATACGGAAATCAAGATGATCAAATTGGAAGTGGAAAATTTTATTCATCGCTACGGAGAAAGTAGAGAAGTGAATACCCTCCTCTTGGAAACATTATTGAAGTAAAATCATACTTCAGAAAATATTTTCTGTAGGTCGCTCCGTTTCACAGCGTTAAACCCGTAGCTCGCATGTAATTCAGAGTAAGAGCGTTGATAAGCTTACTCCATGAGGCGAGAACGGTATATCTAATGCTTGTAAAAGGACTATCGAATTATCGGTTTTAATTTGCAATTCAGATTCCAACTGCTAGTATATTATGGATCCTGTTTGCGATTGCATTCAAGCTCATTAATCAATTACATTACAGCTCTGGACATATTAGATTGAAATTATCTGTTGTAGAGTAATACACTCACTGTAGATGAGATTCGTATGAGTTGTGCGATGAATGAATGAAACATCTATATATATGTGATACCGTTGCAATTTATAATATATTTTTCAGTCAGTATGGTTAAAGTGCATTGATGTCTCATGAGAAACACCATTTGTTATTACACAAATATTACTCCCTATTACATATAGCCTGATAGAGCTGAAAATTGTTGATTACTGATTCCACTATTTAAAAGCTAATAATAGTGATGACAATTCCTGTCTAAACGTTAATTGCTAAAAAGCTCTTGGAAAAATTAACTCCTTTAACTCACGGATAAGATTGGATTTATCGAAAGGATATTTTTAATACCTTATGCAGTGGAAAACTACACTGCTCGAGTGAAAATAGAAAGTTAAGAATAGGACACATCTTAGTGGTTTCTGAATTCGAATTTTTAAGTGTTGAATTCTCTTTGCAAGAATTCTATTCCATCACAATTCTACCATTTAGACCTTTAATTAGCGAAATAATACCTCAAAATGTTCATTTTAACGTCTGATATTCCGCTATCAAACAATCTTGTTTGTAACTATCTCCCAGTGTATTATATTAACATTCCACACAACGTTTTTATCACGGCTAACTTTAAATAATAAATGGCAAAAAATGAAGACATTGAGGCTAAGGCACTACTTGGAAATCTCGCGAAGGTGAGTCTTAAATGTCTGCATATAAAAACGAAACTAAAAGTCTATTTCCCATTCGTAAGGATTTTGAATATTGCCGGTTTTACTGCCTCTATACAGAGTTGCCGAATTGTCGGAGTTAGAGTGATTTCAGTTAGTTTCCACGTAATCCGCGCTCTCACGCCAACTGGTGTTGCGATAATTGTTTCCCCCACTGTACATATTTTTGTACCATAATATTCTCAAGATACTCTTTTATTTTTATTTTCACTTGGGACATACTTGTCAAAGTCCTAAGATTTTTTGGTAATTTATTAAAGATTTTTGGTACCACAACTTCAACTTTGTTTCTGCCAAAATGATTTATAAAAGATGGCACATGATACATATCTTGTTTTCTACCTTCCATAACATGTTTTCTTGTCCTCAGTATTTTGTAAGTGTCCTTAAAATAATTATCTTGTACGATTATGTAGGTAAGGAGTTTGTCCAGAGGTAGTATGCCTAAGGATTTGTACATTTCTTCAATTTTTGTGCTCTTATTTGAAGTGCTGGAGCTATGTATAATTTTAATTAATTTATTTTGCAAGGCAACAAGTTCTTTTTTATGAACATTGCTGGTGAAACCCCATAAGGTAATACCGTATCTTAAAATAGATTCTACCAGAGCATGGTACATCAAGATCAAAACCTTTGCTGAAATTATTTCTTTAATGTGATAGAACTGATAGCAAACTTTCCTTAAGTTTGAGGTGATTCTCTTTATATGGACATCAAATTTCAAGTTTTTATCAATAATAACTCCCAGATACTTATAGTTCTCAACTTGTTCCAAGGGCGTACAGCGACAGAGAGATTCATTAATATCATTGTGTAAACAATCATGGTTATGTACGCATAAAGTAAGAGGTTTCCATCTTTTCAATTCTCAATTCAAATCTCTTCAATTCTTTATAAATTATATACCTATTGGATACGAATTACATGCATTCCTCATTAAGTAATTGTAGCTATTTATTATTGATATGTTAGTATAATCATGTGATTATATAATGTAAATTATTATTTCTGTGATTTAATCGCTGTTAATTATATGAAATTACATGGCGCAAGGTAGTGTAGTATTGTAGAGCAGTGCCGAATAACAAGGTTGAACCAAACTTCATCTGCAGATTTTATGCGCCGGAAATTTATAATAATGATAATCTAGTGTACGGAAAATTATCTATTTTTGCGTGCATAAATACCTTAGAATATCACCTAATTCCCAGAATGAAATCTTCTGTGGGTCATTATGTATGCTAGTGTACATAAACAACAGATGCGAGTTGCGTTGTTTTTTTAATCAATCGAGCTGCAGTTCGATCCTTCAGTGCTTTACCCTTGGTTTCGCCATCGAATGCGGAACTTTTCCCCGTATATGTTCCAGCGGGTAAGTGCTCTTAACAATTTATTAGCTTAGGCGTGAGGAATCTAATAAATGGAATATATCTGCGTAAAATTCCACAATTTTGGGGGGAGACCCTGTGGCTGACATAGGGCTTAGACTCTCTAGTCTTTCCTACTAAAGGAAGAGAAAGGGATGGATATTTTGTTTATTTAATTTATTTTGCTAAACTTCCATGCATGTGATTGGCTAATAAAGAGGTTTTCAAAGAAGACCGACCAAAAATATGTCGTTTTCATTACTTTATTAAAATAATTTCCATGAATTGGACTGCAATTGAACAACGCCCATTACATCTTCAAAAAGGAGCAACAAAATATGTTCGGTGAGATTGAACGTCAATGCACATACCATCCTATCACGTAAAAATTTCTATAATTTGGCATGGATGGCATTAATGGCTCTAAATTCAATTTTAATTTATATATTCTTACATAAACTTGAATACTCAGAAAACGATTTGGAAGAGCTGCCATTTTCAATCTTTAATACTTATATTGATAAATTTGTTTGTCCTTTTGAGGCTATCTGAAAGGAATTTGAGTGATATCATACTATTTTTAACCAATTTCCTTTTGAGTAATTGAGGTAAATTACGCGTTAAGTATTCTTTATCACGAGGCAGGAACATTATTTCTATTTTTGCCGCATGGATCTCAGGGACTATTTCCGATAGGCATTTCAATAGAAATTGATTTAAGTATAGAGATCCTTTATCTCCATCATCCCCTACTCTACATATGTGATGAAATTTCACTGGATGGTTCCATAAGGTTCAACGTTATATATTTAATTAGGGCGTATTTTAGAAGTTTAAAATCTCCAATAGCCGTTTTTGTCGGCGTTTTTATTCTAGTTCCCCAGTACTCAAAAAGTGCGGTGTCCTTTCTGGTTTTCTCGGAATACCGGAAAATATCAGAAGATGTTAGACGACATAAAGGGTTAGGTAAGCTACCAAGAGACAAAGTAAATTGATTAGAATAGGGATTTTTAAGGCATATGAACTCACTGAAAGATAGAGCACTAATGCAATATTAATTGTAATGAAATTAATTATTTAATCATTATGTTTCAAAATTATTAAACTAAATACCAAATAAGGAAAGGGTTGAGGTGACTTTGAACATAAGGGCGTGCACCCAGGAAAATTCCCAAGGAAGAACGGACTTGAAAAAAGTCTGACAGGGCCCGGAATCAAACCCGGGATGTCCAAGAATGTCCTGGCCGGCTGCCTAGATGGTTAAGGCAGCCTCCCGGATAGAGGAAGATCCCGGGTTCGATTCCCGGCCCTGTCAGACTTTTTTCAAATCCGTTTTTCCTTGAGAATAAATAGAAAAAGTTGAACCGAACTTTCGTTTCCAACTTTATGGTTTCACAACTTTCACTTGTGCCTACGATGATGCGAGGACTATATTTCGATACGATTTAGTAACTGAAATCCTTGCTCACAGGTGATTTCCAAGTTGGATTAGATATTCCTTCGAGCTCTCGCTAATTTTTGGGAGACGATTTGGGAATTAGTGAAAGACTAGGACTGACTTCAGACATAATAATCAACCTGTCCATTACCTCGTAAGATGCGTACTTTCCGCGATTGGAATTCAAAACATTCCACTCGCATTAATGCGATCATTCATGTCATCTCGTCAACTTCTCCTCTCACGCCCACGAAAACCGAAAGTTCTCCTCCCCGTCTGCCAAACGAAGCTTTCAAAACTTCGCAGACGACTTAAGATTACACGCTCCCGTCGAGAATATGTTTTGATTACGAGGAGGAGACGGTGGCAGCACCTCGAGGACCCTGGTCACGTCTTCCGCGGCCAATTACTTCCGCGGGAACGGTCCTTCCTCGACATCAATTTCTCGAACACCCCATCGTACAGTCAATCCCCTCAACGCCTCCCAGAGTTCAAAAGCATGTTTAAGAGGGCGTGAGATGAGAGAGGGAAGGACAGAAAGAAGCCCGGGAGAAAGGAACTAAGATGGCGGAATGTAGTGCGAAAAAGCCCCGGAAGGGAGCGCGAGGGTGGGTAGTCAAATGCGCCCTGGGAGGGAAAAAAAGGATTTTGATCCGCTTGGAGGGAAATGAAACGGAACAGGTGTGTCTCTGGTTGGTGGAATGCGTGGTGGGAAACAAGGGTGGAATAAGGGATGGAAAACATAAAAAGTGCCCGAGGGTTGACGGGAAGGGGGCTTTAAAGATGAAGAGGTGCCAAACGATAAAAAGGAAGACTGGTGTGGAACGGTTCCGTAAAAAATGCTCCCCTTTTTCCTCAATCTTGGTTTCCTCTCTCAAGTTTCGGCAAAGGGTGGGAGCGTAGATTAAGAGGGTATTTTTTGGCGAAAAACTGAGGGGTGAATCGGGAAATGAAGAGATGGAGATAACAAGAGGAGGAATATTGGATTCGCGGTTTTTCAGACTTTGCCTCAGCATATCCCCGTAGGAAAAGGAACGGAGATGTATGGTTTAGAAAGAGCCTCAACATAAGTGGGTTTTTGGAAGATGCTCGGAAGAATGCGGTGTAGAAATGGAAGTTTTAAGGGAGGGAGCTTTCATGTACGAACGTTTCAGAGCCACCTAAGTGGAAGATTTTTTTGGAATCGGAATATTTTCAGAATTCTTATGAAAGCTTGCGTAAGGGATGGACTTAAATTAAAGGGAATAACGCCCAATTCCCTTTTAAGTAATTAGAAAAGCGACCAAGTTTTGCAACTTCATGCTGTCATGTCATCGTTCCACAACCACTGCGACAGCAGGGCTATAAAAACGTTTTCGTAGCTGTTGATTCCTTGATTGACATTTAAAAAGATATCATTTGGAGTAAATAAGTGTCACCTAGGTAATGATGACTTCGGTAAGTTCTTTTCAAAAACAGTTCCACGGAACATTGCTTAAGACCTAGCAAGAAATAATAACGATTAGAGGATCCTAGAAAATTTTATTGAATTTAATAGAGTAAAAATCCTTTGGAGGATTAAATTTCGTCTTTCATGTTTGGGTGAAGACAAAGTTATGAATAATGCAGGGAATACCGGTTATGAGAAGTTGCTCATGCATGAATGGTAAAGTGTACGGTAAGGAGCATCCTCACGGTTATTAAAAGTAGGATGATAATTTAAAATTGAAATCAAATACTGTAAAAAGTTACTGATAGCCTCTTTTGAACACCATTTGGAAACCTGAATTTGGTTATTCATTCCTTTTGTGTTAAATATCTTGGGCTATCCCTCCTTTTGGAGGAAATGTCCCTAAGAAGTGCAAAATATTGAGAAGCTGATGAGTATCTTAAGGTCGTAGTTAAGCATATTTAGAATAAATACCTACGTATCACTATCTTAAATCATTAAAAATACTAGTCAAAATAGTTTTTCGGGCAAATATATAATCGTATCAATAAGCACGTAAATACCAGGATTGAACCTCATGAAGACCATATTTCTCAAACTATCTTCCACGAACGGTCGAAATCCTTCAACAGTAACAGAAATAACATTTTCCGACCAGAATAACCACTAAGTCAATCATGCAATCCTTTCTGTGCTAGGTAATGGAGTCGTTATTCGCGAGAATGGAGTTTTATTGACGTCTCCTAGGCTTTCCTCTTGCCATTACCTTCTCTATTACGGACCTCTTTTAATAGATGGAGAGATAAGCGTACCATATTCTCTCCCCATCCCCATTTCCTTTGTTCTCTCGGGCATGGTTGATTGGGCACTCGAATCGGTTCTTCGATGCGTTGAAAAGAACTTTTTTAACCGACTCGGCCAATTTTATTCCCTCTGAAGGAATGCGGCTGAAGGGGTACTTGGAGCACGGCTGATAACCAAGTAATCCTAGCGCTATTTCTTCCGAACAAAAACGGAATTCGAGCAAGCTTAAAATAAGAAGATTTTTTACTTTCCGCGATTTCAAGAGATCGGATGAAGTTCCTTTGACGTTTATTCGAGAAGACGATAAAGTTGATTAGACTT
Source organism: Sympetrum striolatum (assembly GCA_947579665.1). Classification (NCBI taxonomy): domain Eukaryota; kingdom Metazoa; phylum Arthropoda; class Insecta; order Odonata; family Libellulidae; genus Sympetrum; species Sympetrum striolatum. The sequence continues at coordinate 47,853,221 of OX388351.1, read as the reverse complement.
TTCAGCGAATTGGTTTGCTAAAGGACGATTGCATCCATGGAAAATAAGATTCTCGAGATGATTTCGAAGGCAGTGCGTTCTTTTCCTCTCGATTCACCTTTGAAGTTCTTATTTCCCGAAGTATTGTGAATGCAGCTCTCATTGCGCTGATTTGAGCATTGAGGGAAAGATTTTGCGTTTCGCAGATGCGAAATACAGCGATTCCGGGTGTGAAATGCACGGTTTTGAATCAGGATAACTTTGACCACATCCCTAGATTCTGCATCTCATGGGAAAGCTTCATTTCATTAAATGAGAATTATTATTAACCACCAAAACTGTTTTCCTATGTGTTCAATCACAACCGAGATATAAATTAATTTATCGATAGATAAGAGTTTCAGTTTTCGGTACCGAATAAAATTAATAGTGCATCAAATGATACTTTTTATCTTAAATACAGCCCAAGTCTATCAGATATAGTTCGTTTCTCCTTAACTTTATGCTACAGGCCTATTTTGTTCGAAATTAAAACTAAAAAATGCTATAAAATAGTAATTTATATAATCATTGTGTAGTATTTCCAAATAAGGGTCTTAAACACCTAGTATTCTTTATAAGCTAGGAAAGCAAGGATTAACTACCTCGTTCCTCAAATTACTAAGTAAGTCTTATTCTATTATAAGCTGTGATGGTGCTATCTAATGTTTGCCTATATCTATATCTATCTATATCTATCTATGTCTTTATATGTATAAGGTCACCAACCGTCTTTCGGCGTGTTGCAGGGGGTGCAATCACCTTGATTCTATCTTCCTGATCGATTGATTTCACGTATCATTCGCGGAAGAAAATGAATTCTTGAAACGATACGTTGTAGAATTTATTTCCCTGATATTCCTTGCAGTTCCAGAACGGCTTGAATAACAGTGAGGTCGCAGTAAATTGGTTAGTTTGGGCTGATAAAGTGAGTTCGAAGATCAATTCTGCTTTCTGATTGAATACAGCGTAGGTAGACATTTAAAACCAGGTCTTCTGAGAAACAAAAAATGCTCTTTTACTAAAAATAAATTTACTTCATATCACCATGGCAAATCCAATGATATCTCATTAAGGATTATGATTTAAGTAAATAAAAAAGCCCAATAAACAGCGCTGCTTTTACGATTAATATGCATCAAACTGTCAATAGACTGCTCTTCTCTGTTATTAAGGTTAAAATCTCCGCTTTTAATGTACCGAATTATCTAAGAATTCGTTTAAGACACTTTGTGCTAGATAATTATCTTTTAAGTATATAAGAGCAATAATAATGAACTCACTCTCTATAAGCTATTAATATTTCTAATTATATAAAGAAACTATGATGAAAACAAAGCAGTTTTTTCTTTGCATTTTACGCCACGCATCCATTTGGGGATTATCATCAAGTGCAGTCCGAATTATTGACGCAAACACGGATGGAGTAAGAACTTTATTATTTCAGTACCTAGATGGATGAGAAAAATTATTAATTCCATGGCATTTAAACCGACGTAGACGTATTCATGTATTATTATTCCTTGTGAATGTGAAAGGTTACTAAGTGCTAGGAATAACAACAGGAATAAAAGAAATCATTTACTCAATTTCGCTCAGATTTCGACGTAAGAATTAGCCGGCGAAAGAAAGGATATATTAATGAATCTATTACGTTGTTTTCCTTGGAAGATGGAAACACTTTCTCCTATGAAGAATTGCTGAGGAGGCTTTCAACAATGGTTTCGGAGAAATGCTATTATCCCCTCCCATCTCTCTTGCATTCCCGTCCCCCCTTCCCCATATTCCCATCCACTGCACTCTTCCTCTCACAGCCACCAGGGACGCTCTTTGTTAATGGCTAATTTCCTTCCCTTTTTCTCATCTCTTTCTCCCGACATTATTTTTCCTCCGCATGGAAAGGAATCCTTCATCACTTTCTTCGAAGAGAGAATGTTGCGCGCGGAGAATAATTCGTCGCAAGTCATCGGAGGGCTCCGAGAATTTTTTTAGGCCCCCGAAAAAGAACATCTTGTTTTCGCTGGTGAGAACAATCAATCTTTCTAGACCGATATTAATTATAGAAGTGGCGAGGAAAACCTTGAAGGAGGCTTTATCCCTTTTGCTTTTGTCCAATTAATGCTTTAGTGGTACAGCGGAGAACTCGGGAATAGCGTTCAATGTTTTTGTTTTCAATATTACGACTGAAACTGAGAGTATTTCAAGTTGAATTTGGGAGTTACTACATTCTAGACTTGCGTTCGATGTTATTTAAGATCTATTTACAATTTTATTAGTATTTTTTAACAAAACAAATTCCATAACTGTCCAAACTTATGCTAGATCACTTTATTAGTAAACGTTTGATCAGTTATGGAATTTTTACACGTTAACAAGTACCGAAGCATTAATCCTGATTCTGTATAGTTTATCTTTTAACCTCAGAATCAATAGGTCAATATCGAGCAATATGTTTTATATTAATTTTTTATATTAAGAATGCAGAATTTAGCCGAAGAAATAATGAATAATAATAAATTAATATGAATTTATTCGTGGATAATTTCGTATGATTTGAAAATAATCGTAACCGTTTGAATATCTTTTGATACAAAGTTTCATCATGCTCACATATATTGAACCCATTTCCGATGTAGAATCTTCTAAAAATAATAACGAAAATTATTGCTGAGGATATAAACATAAATATGTAAGGGATATTAAAAGTTAGTATTAAAAAAGCTATAGAGCCTTTTATGAATTTCTATGATCGATATTTTTGGTTTAGCTGCCAAAGGAAAAAACCGAAGGAAAACATGATTTAATGAAGATAAAATATGTGGAAATCGTAGAAAATTTTAACGCGAAGCAAAATAAATTATGGAAAGAAGAAAAACTATCAGAAACGAAAAATTATTAAGGAAAATCCAAATAGCTAAAATAGTGAATATATATTTCATGAAAGTGTATGCACGCTCACAAAACCGGTCGTTCATTGAATTTTACATAGAAAACTACTATTTTATTTCCATTTTAATTTTACCGAAGAAATTTCATTAAGTTACAATAGATCAAATGGTATTCCATCAAACAATTGTGATATAGTTACTCTAGTTTTCTTTTCGTGAATTTTAATTCAAAACTCCCTTGCTTTATCGTTAAGTGCATTCACTAAAATTTGTAAACTAACCAATAAAAGATCTGATCCCATTGTATAAAGGGATGGAAACTCTTAAGATCTTACTGTTAGGTACACCGATAATAACTTCAATGGGCGAGTTGAACTAGAGTATTACCCTAGGGTCATACTCCATACTGCTCGAGAGATGCGATAGATATCGAATGGGCTCCTAAGTTATGAAAGCGAGCGGCAATTAGCGTCATTAACTAACTCGTGATAACATAACGGGGCCAAGGCGATAAACTTTCACGGTCATCGTTCGCTATCCTGCAGTTTTGTCAATAACTCTGCGATTCCGTCCTAATTCGATTCACTCCACGGAGGATGTAATTTCCGCTTCCTTAATCAATTCCTTAGGATGGGAAAACTTTCTCGAGGGGCGCCCAAGTCCTAGCGCTAGGGCTGAGAAATGATTGCGAACAGGTAAATCCTGAGGCGATATATTATGATGCTCTCTGAAGAGGAAATATTTTAGACATGAAATTAGGGTAATTGTTTCATATGTTCTCGAATCGACTCGTTCTACGCTAGTCTACTTCCGTAACTCGTCTAGTGTTGCAAAAGAAAGATAGTTAGGCTCATAAAAAAAGAGGATGAGTCTTAAATCAGAGGTAATGCTCGTGTGAAGCAGAAACAAATCTTATTTCACTGTTAACTCGAGTATGGAAATTTTGTTGATCAAATTTTGGAAAATTCCAATGTATCCAAAAATTAATTACCAAAAACATCCGCAACTTACCAATTTACATTAACGTATTCCGTTGAATTGATCGAGAGGAAGTAATTTCTAGCAGCATAATACTTATCAAACCGTTTCATTTCACGAAAAGACAGTTAACAATTACGTTGATATAAATAAAGCTTGGTTGCTTCAGATGATTAAACAAAATTCGGTTATTTTTTAAATTTTCGTATATTTTTCCGCGAGATTCTTCAAAGGACATTGTTATTTCAAATGTTTATTATATAATATATGTATTTATTATATTTTATAATTTATAAATATAATTATTTCTATCTCATACAGTCTATCTCTTATTTACAGCATTAATTTTAACTGATCATTTATTCTCCATGCCTTCTTATGCATTAACTCATGAGCTCAAAATGAACAATTGCCTTGGTCGTCAGGGAGATAGGTTGTTTACAACTTCAAAATTTCGATACTATTTTCGTGTATGTTCGCAATTATGAATCGAAAAGCATATTCCGCCACCAGAATAAGAATTTTTACTCAATTTCCTTTCTTTTGGTACTTGTCTCGACTTTATACAACTTGTGTTACTAATATAATTTTTCGAAGGAAACAAATCCTGCAGCCGATATGAGTGAAGTTTACGTGTATTCCTTATGGAACCGTATTGTGGACTCCTGGGTTCGAACCCGAGCCTTCTCAATAATGAGAATAGTTTTACTAGGGGTTTCTTACCCGTAGAAACACAATGCTGTTTGTTTCGAATCTCTAAGTCAAACCGTTTCTGAAATAAAGGGGGGACGGACAGATGGACTCTTTGCAGATTATATCTAAGGATAAGGATAATTTTACAACTTATCGAAAATCTTTTTCATTTTGCGGTTTCTTTTTAGTGATAAATATCATTAATTTGGTTAAAATTCGTTAGTTTTCATTCCAAACTCCCTTACTATATCGTTTAGTACATTTACTAGAATTTTTAAACCCTTTTCGCAGTTCCTCACCACAGCTTTGTCGTCTAAATATCTTAAAGACTTCACTACTTCCTCACCAACCTCTATTCCCTTTTCACTTTTCAAGTTTCTTTCATAATTTCTTCTGCATTTATGTTTAAAAGTGTTAGTGACGTAGGAAAACCTTGTTTTTACCCCCTTTCCAACTCAACCCATACCGAAACCCTTCAGCTATCCTTATTTAGTTTAGCACTTTTACAGTACTAATTTCGCACTAATATCCTCTCTTTCCCATCCAATTTTTAAAATCGAGGAAACGTAGAAATTCTGACTTGAACCGAGTACCTAAAATAGTATTTTAGGGCCGTTTTAACTTCAAAATTAAGTATACAAACAATTAAGTTAAGTGTCTTTTCGCTGCACTCATTCTTGCCCTATAAAAGGTCAAAGGTCAGATCGTATTTGGAAGCAATTGTCGTAAATTCACGGAGTCACTCTCAGATATAAATACGCAAGGGGTCAAATAGTGTATTTTGAGAAAGTCTCGCCGGAGAATGAATAAAAAGGGAAGAGAGAGAAAGAACTGAGAAAAGGATAGGGACGAGGAAAGGGTCAACCTTGCCCATTTTATTTTAATTGAAAAACCCATTCCAAGGCTGGCGAGTCGGGGTTCTGTTTCTCTCCCTCGTTGTTACAATTTTCTTTTTCCAGCGTACACTGTTTTTTTTGTAACATTTTCGAATGAATTAAACCATACGGCGTTTCATTATCAATGAAAGCTGAATTCTAAAATGGAAATTTCGCTTTCAGTTATCGCTTTAGGCACCAAGAAGTAGAAAAGGCATTTATAAAAGGTATTGAATTAAAATTTTCATCATGATAATATTAAGACACGCCAATTCTGTGGCAATTTAGCACACTTTAAACACAGCATTTTTATTCAATTTTTCTTGTTTTGGTGCCTAGTTCGATTAATTTGGGTCATTAATTATTGCTTTCGTCCAACCTCGTTTCTTTGGGGACCGGTTGCATATAAACACAAAATTTCATCTATTTAATCAAAATTCTTGCAACTACAAATCTTAAACAATATACTACGGCCAACATAAGAATCTTTTCCGATAAACCTTCCTTTGGTACTATGTTGATTTCGTACAACTATGTTTTGGAGTTTAATATTGCAAAAGAAATAAAGCCTGTGACCGATAAAAAAGAACTTAACAAGCATTTCTTCTGAATACGCTTTGCCTCGTCTGGATTTGAACATGGAAAGATTTGGAAAATTGAAATTAGCCTAATTTGTGCCATATGAATTCATTTAATTAATCTTTAAAGTTTTAAAACCTTGTAAATAGTGTTTCTTGAGAATTTCGCGGCCATAAACACACACAAAAACTTTCTGCTTTATTTATAAAAGGGACGATTCCGTCATATAGATGCAGTGAAAGCAGCGAATCGGAAAAGGAAAGGAAATTTCGTGTAAATAAATCTGCAATACATTCCGAATATTGTAACGGTTTCGGTGGAGAATAAGCCATTGGAGTTTCAGCTCACGTATTAGGCGCCAGAAAGATCGCACGTAGAATTCCGGACCGAAATCGGTCCATTCCCCCGAACTCCGGGGCAACAACAAATATTCGGATTTCTCATAACACGTATTTACACGACTACTGGGAGCATAAACCATAAACATTCGAATCTGGCGTAACACCCCATTTCCTCTTAAGTGTTCTTACTGCTCGAGGAAGCCCGCTTTCTCCTCTGCCGCAACCCATCCAGACTTCCTCTTCACGAGAGAGTATCCGGAGGGCGAAATGATGAATGGGATTCTTGTTCCTCCGGGGCTTGAGGGAGAAAGATTTCCCTCTCCATTACCACATCTCCACCGTGGATGGTAGCGGTAGTTCGGATCCTCGCCGCAAGACGGAGTGCAGCGCTAGTGATGCATGCGTGGGGTAATGAGAAAGAGCAGGGAGCATTCCGGTGTTGTAGCGAGTTTTGTCTTGCCGACGAAGGGCGGAGCAAGACTTGTTGATATTACGAAGCAGGAGTTAGTTAGGGAAAGGAACTTTGAGGGATGCAAAGCTCGAGAAGTATGTCCATGAATGAGCATATACGTAACTGCAAAAGAAGATTGGAATTCGAAATGTGTTCTTTTTAATGAATGGCTGCAGAGAATGAATGATGTGAAATTCGGAACGACTTATGGTTGATTATCATTTGTAACTGTTGAGAAATAAATGAAATTAATCACGAACAATCATGTTATTTTTCAAATAAAAATACGTTCAATAGATTTTTTCATGGATTGGCACGTGGCACCGAGCTACCCTTAATCGATGTATCGATCGATCGAGTAATTGAAAACATAACGTGAAACATTTAGTCTTCAGTTTTGTTTCCCTTATGCAAGGTAACATAAAGACCTCTTCAAGTAGTCCAATTTTTAATCAACTTTATTATTAACTAAATAGCTGCTATTTTGTATACGTTACTTCTTCATCATATCTTTTTTATCAAAACTTCTTTTCAAACTAAGAATTATTGCTAAAGTATATATTTAATTCATACTAAAATATCTACATATTTACAAAATACCCTCCTTGAAATAATCGTATCAATCATTTTTATTTCGGTAAATTAACAATGCTAGATTGTAATTTTTCAAAAATATATTCCCCGCTGTAACTGTGGTATGTAAATACCTGTGTAGTTCGGAAATTGATTTTAACTAGCTGAATAAGCATGTAATTTTCCTTATTTTCTCTGTTACCAACGCTAACCAATGCTGTTTCTTTACGAATACTTTTTGACAGATTTATTGCCAACATCGTACATTTCCCTCTAACTTTGAAGAAGCGGAAACTGTGTTCTCTAATATGTGTCAGTTGGAAATTTATCATGACTCAATAGGTGTGCAGTTCTCTTCTTGCTTATGTAATCAGCGCTAAGTGGTGCCGTTTCCTTATTAATTCTTCAAAAAGAATTGATATCGAGAATCGTATATTTCTCTATCATGTTAAATTTGCTAAATATATGTGACCTTGTCCATGAAAATATTACTTCTAAGACAATGGAATAAAAGTATCTTTTCGTTTATAGTAAAAGCAGAAAATGAGTAAGCATACGTAAAAGAATTCAGTAACTTAAGGTATGGTATTTCATTTTTCAGAATTCTACTTTTTGAACTTCAAATTCAGTGATTTAGTTGTAAAAAATAACACAAATATATTACTGATGGAAGTTTTTCTGTAGAATTTCATAGATGAAAAAAGATGAAATTAGTACTTTTTGTACAATATAAGTATTTAAACAACAAAGATTAAAACGATATGTTTCGGCGATTAATCTCCATTCTCAAGAGATTAATCGCCGAAACATGTCGTGCTAATCTTTATTGTTTCAATAAAAATACTGTGGAAAAGTACTTATTTTATAAACTCCATATGGGAAGGCATTATTTCGTGGAAGGTCATGATGAAATGATATGATGAAGATGAAGATAGAACACTTCATACACTTCTACAGGTTTGGTGTATAAAGCCTATAAATAAAGCCTTACTATAAGGAGTTTATTCTATCTGCAAGAGCAGCAAAAAAGGCTAAAAACCTGTGGAAATTCGCGAAGTGTTCTACCTTCATTTACTAATTTCATCTTTTCTCATCATGATGAATTTCCACCAGCTTTCGCCAACGACTGTGGATTTCATAGACCTCATTTACAGAAGTGCCAGCACGTAAGAAAAATTTTAAAACAGGCGTTTCCTCGTATCTTTTAACCCAGTTCCTTCTCTTGCAAAATTCGCATATAGGTATTTATCTCCTTCCGTACTCACAGGGCCCTTTCAGATCCGCTTTTTTAATTCCACGCAACGGAAATTCCTGTAGTAATCGCGAGAAGACGAGGGACATCCGCGGAAATGCGCCCCGTGTATGCACTGGGGCGGTAAACCGTTGGCTTTGACGGAAAGAGAGCATGGCGAACGGCTTTGATCATTTATACCGGGATAACCTGACAGCGCACCATCCTTCTAGGGACGCGAAATGGAATGGCCTCTGTGTTTTGCAAAATACCGCTGCATAGGGGTCGAGCCCGGGTCGCGTGGAAAAGAGTATGAAAGCCTCCGAAAGAAATATTTCCTAGAAGATTGGACTTCAAAAGGTTCTCCTGTGTGCTCAATTGGATGAAGCTTTATAGAGGAGCGGTGGGCTTCCGTGAAACAGGAGTACCATGATACTCCGGCCTTCCCTCGAGCGTGGAATTCTTGCATCGTCCGTGAATAATTTGCCGCGCTCGGAGGCGTAAATGTTGGAGTCGTTTCATCGGCGTAATTAATGCTGAAATTTTGCTCTAAGAGAAGGATAAAGGCACAATTTGACTAGCACGTTGCGAGGATATGAATCGCAACCGATATTAAGGATATTGGACACCATGTCTGAAAGTCCGTTTTCACGCTGTAGTCAGTTACATTGCCAGGTCAGTATACAGAATGATAAAAATTTCTGTTGTCACTATTCGACGCTAAAGGGATGAAACTGTGTCTCCTTGCTCTCTTTGATATTATGATACCAGTCAAATTGGAGAAAAATTGTAAAAATACACAATACTGATCATTTTCGTTAAAGTAGTGCTTTGTTTTAAGGAGCGGTATGAAAATTTCCTTTTGGTTTATTTATTTACTATGACGCAGAGGAGATGGGAGCTAAAACACCACCCTGATGACTATAATGTTCCGAGTTATAACGCTTTTGATAATACAAAACTGAATTCATCATTAAGTTCCTATTAGGTTATTACCCGGGAAGGAAGAAACATATTCCTTCTTCGTTTAACCTAGCTACTGGTTATTTATTAACGATTGAATGGATTGATGAAAAGTATGTTGGGTTGAATGAAAAACAAAGGCGGATGCGCTGGATATGGTTAGGGAGGAGAGGGTTTTAATCGAAGTGATTAAGCGTAGACAGAAGAAATAGGTCGGTCAAATATTAAGAAGAGAGTGGTTGAAGAATGTAGTTGAGGTTAGAATTCAGGGGAAAAAACAGAGGGGAAGGTAGAGACAGAAGATGTTGGATGACTTTAAGGGTGGGGTTAACTATAGGGAAATGAAAGAGATGGTGCTTAATATAAAATTTTGATTGTGCATGAATCTATCGACAGGTAGAACACTCATGATGATGATGTTGTCTTGGTAAACATTGTATTAGGATTGGTTATCGATAAAACAGGAAGGATTAATTTACTTTTTTCAACCAAACCATGCCCCGTAATATAAATGCAGCAGCTTTACCTTTATCGAAAAAAAGAACTCCTCTACGTAATTGATAACCTGCCTTTAGATTTTCCAAGTGTTCACGTTTTCTTACAAAAATTATTAAAAGTATTTTTACCATAAGTATGCCGTTACCACTTCAATGAGCTAAGTTTTTTAGCCCTGTTAAGCATTCAGTCCGAAAGCCGGTTGGTACCTCACCTCTTCCAACATGTTCAATCTTATTTATATCTAACTGCTAAGAATTACTGCTCACCTTATTTTTGAGCCCTGAAATGAAGTATTGCTTCGAAGTTTTCGATTGCGGATATCACGTAACGTCAATAAAGAGGAATTCTAACCAAAGGAGTTTTCAGGAAATTTTTATAATTTTCAAGAATTGCTAAACTTATGCATTTTGTTGAGAGTCGGCTTATGATCACACTGATTTCGTTAAGCTGAAAGTTCATTGACCTCTTGATCGTTTTGCTGTTGATATTCTATTCTTGAAAGTTATAATCCTAAGAAACGATTCTCAAGATACGAATAACCTAGTCGATTCAAAAGTACAGAATTATTAATGTTTCGTTGCCTTTATTTAAAAACTAAAAAATACAAAAATGAAAAATGCGAAAATAAATCTGAAAATATACGCACATTTTTATCTTTGACGCTGCCTTAAAATGATGAGGAATTCACAGGTTTTTGTTAGGCCTGTAATTAAATGAAAATACATTGATTTTATGCGTAAATCTGTTCATGACATTCTTACCCAGTAAGGGTAGCAAGGACAAACTATTTCACTCTTGAATTTGCTTCGTAACCTATTTCCCTTTCCGAAGAGTTCATCGTTAATGTTGAAGTGGGAGGATCCGAGCACCTTTATAGCCGTCAACCAGAAAAACAAAAGCAAATGCTCAATTTGGTATTTAAGGGAAACAAAATTTCCTATTAGAGCGTGAAAACTAATCTAATCTTTAGCTATCAAATCACTGAACGCCGGTAGGAAATAGCGAGATTAATCCGTCGTTTTCCTGTTGCGAATACTCGAATGACGTAAGAAAAATTTCGGGAATCCTGACTGCATGAGATCATTATTAGATCCCAGTAGCGTTACTCTTTCAGAAGACGCACTCCAGTTATCCTTCTTCATTTCCGCTCACCTGTTGTTTCAAATTTTCTCGGCTTCTCTCGCAATTTCATGCTTAGCGTTCTCCATAATTTGGCGACGGAGTTTACGAACATTTCGCAACCTGACGTGTTTTTTCGAACACTCCAGTTCGCCTAAATGGAGCGCCTTTGTCATTAAAGCCGGAATTAAGGATTCCAAACGGCATGGCTTGATTAGAGGAACGTTAGGAAGGGAGAGAGACTATCTCAAAGAGAAAATTGATGTAATTTTCATCTACGGAGTAAATTTTGCAAATGATTTATTACTGCTGCAGCTATCACAATGGTACGGTATAATTTCTCGAACGCTAAAAGCCTTAAGTACCCTTTTAACTTTGATCATTCACCAGGCTTGAAGAGTTGAGATATTTTATAGTTGGAGATCATTCATTTGAATGGGAACTGTTCCTCGTTTGATGTTCCCCATCGATATCTCCGACCTGAAATTTCTCTTGCTTTCTATCTGCTTCCTCCCTGTTTCCTCCAACGTGAATTTCGAGCGTAGGGAGCAAATGAGTGTTCCTTCTTTTTCTTTTTAAAGTTGTCTCCAATATTAAAGAGTTAAAGATAGAGACTTCAGAAGAAACGCTGCGATAGATAAAGGCTCCTGTCATTTGGGGACGTCATCAACTAGAAATTTTCAATTAGCGATCCGTTAAAATGAGCGATGTTATCGCAATTTAAAGTAGGGCAGAATTAAAAGGCAGTTTCGTGATAGCCCAACCCAATCTTTCCATTTATTTAGTAATTATAGCTTTCAGCTCCAGCTTGGCTTCAACGAGGAAATTGGCACTTCGTTTCCCACGCGCTAGAATATATTATGCCACCTGTATATTTTTGCAAATTTCTCTTGAAGGCGATTATATTTCCTCAAATACAAACTCGCGATCATATATGAATCCCTTTCAGCTTAAGGATTTCAGATAGGAACATTATTTTTTGCGTGATCAGTATGCTGTGTCCAAATTCTGGATTTAGAGCTTCGTTAGTGAGTGATTCCTCAATAAAAATTGAGAAAAAGAAGAAGAACACTTATACCTTTACCACAGTAATTTTATTAACTCACGACCATGGTTTTGATCTGTAAGATCATCCTCAGGTGACCGGATATTACAATTATACAATATATATAGTAAAAGGAAGGAGGGGAGGGGTGAGTATCTAAAGTGAAGTTACTTCCCCATCCTTTATTTTACTATTTGGTAATTCCGGGTAAGATGCCCCACCGGGAGAGATGCCCCAGTCGCCGTATTTTTTAAGGAAAACCACAAGATTGCTCTACTGACGGTGTGCGTCAGTCAGTTGGAAGGTACCCATCTATCTGCAATAGTTTCACGGTGATTAATTCTTTGTACGCAGTTTTATAGCATCATTTCAAGTAGGCACTGTTTTTTTTCCACCTTGTTATAAGACTGGGTATAATGTTTCTGGTTGGCATCTGTTTAAATGTTGGAATATTTTGAATTAAAGGACGAAAACTTGTAGCTATAGGTTCATCTATTATCCACATGCAGTGACTGGCCATCTTGGACAAAGTGTAGCCTCAATGGCTGTAAGGGCATCTCTCCCGTACTGAAAGGATGGACGCCCCACCGCTTCTCGGGATTGTTGCCCCAGTATCTTTAGATATATGTACCCTATTTGTAACAATTTAACTTTAAGGTGATGCTGATTAAGACTTTTTCAAGATAGCGTTTTTAATCTACATTTTAATTTCAATTCAAATTTAAATCCACGGTCGAATGCAATTTATGCACGATCAAGAAATGAGGTATTGTTTAGTAAGCAGTAGGGTGGAGCGTTTTGCCGCCATTTTTCTGATCGAAAAGTAATACCCGGCAAAAGTAACCCACCCACATGGACATTACAAATATAAATTTTTCTCGAAATCAAACAAATATCTTCTGTGAGAATTTTTGCCTAAAAATTAAAAAAAAACATCAAAATTGTCCTATTTTTTTCAGTTGAATCGGCAATACTTTTGGGTGAGAAGATGTCGTTTGCAAAAAAAAGATGACCAAACCTCTACCCAAATATGCTATTTATATGCCTCTAGAGGGGGCTGAGATGCCTCCAAAAATTGTGTGAAAATGTGAAAATGTTTTTATTATCTTATCTTATTATTAGTTAGTATTTTATCTTTCGTAATTTATATTTTTAAAGAAAAGATTTTTCTTGCTGAAAACGTTGTCTGTCAAAGTTGTAAGGTTCAATTACTCAAGCGATAACTAATAATAATAATAATAAAGAACGTGCTCTAGTGTTAATAATGACTAAATTATAAATCCATACTGATGAGTTGTTGCAGTATATCTGCAGTAAAGAATCGCTGAAACAGATTTAAGGTACAATTTTATTACCTCGAAATAGCCCTCAAGGAAGAAGCACTTAAACGGTCATAGACAAAAAGGATTGGCTGTAATACTATTATAAAAAATCTGATGTGACCAGCACATGACTTTCTCCATGTAAATATTTATCTACGACAGTAATTTCGAACTCTATATTCCATCTAAACTTGGAAGATGAGTGATTAATTTATATATTATTATCTTTTACGTCACAAACATTATAAATAATGTTTTTCGGGACATGATCGATAAAAAACGATGAATTTGGCCTTTCGCCCATAGAGCCCAGAGCCCACACAAAGTACATAATCAGCAACTTCCGGTTTATCAGTATTTCATAAATAACTCCTAAACAATCAGTGATGCAAAATTATGTTTCATACAAAAGTTATAGTAAAATACATTTTCCAAAACATTTATAAATAATAGTATATACCTAAATATCATATTTATGGAGATATTTTGAAAACCGGAAATGAGCTTTGAAGAATAAAGCTCAACTTTCGGTTGACCGATTTACTCCAAAAACTAATCAACTCTAACGACTGTAAAAAAAGTACTTTATATGAAATTTGGTGTTGATCCGACAAATAGTTTTCATGTTAGAGTGCCCACAAAGTACATAATCATCTTCTTCCGGTTTATCAGTATTTCACGAATAACTCCTAATCAACCGGTGATACAAAGTTATAGAAGAATACATTATCTAAAACTTTTATAAGCAATACAATATACGTATATATCATATTTATGGAGATATTTTGAAAACCGGAAATGAGTTTTAATGAATAAAGCTTGATTTCCGGTTGACCGATTTACTCCAAAAACTAATCAACTCTGACAGCACACACCACAGTACTATATATGAAGTTTGGTATTGATACGACTAATAGTTTTCACGTTAGAGCGCCCACTATCACACACACACACATACACACACACACACATACACACACACATACACACACACACACACACACACACACACACACACCCACACACAGACATCATTCCGAAAATGGTAAAAACGTGTTCTAGGGACCCCAAAACGTGTATTTCCGTTGAAATCTCGAAGTCGAATTTTTTCATGAAAACAATACTTTCTCTATACTTCGTATATGGAGAAAGTAAAAATCATTTTTTCTAGTTGTTTAGTTCCAGTAAAATACGTTAATTTATCAAGATAACTGACTTATAAATCAGATCATTAATCAGCTTCAATGACGCATTTTTGTATGCGATATTTTTGTCAACGTATGTTGCCATCATGGCAAACGGAACATCATGCTAAGATTGGAACATTTGAGAGAGAAATTGAGATTAATAATAAAAATAATAAATCGTCTTTATTAGGGAGAGATTAGAGCTCTTTAGAGTGGGAATATTAAGAATTCTCTTAGATCTCAGCGGGACAACATCTGGGTTGGTATTGATTATTGAGACGAAACTGCCCAGAACGGCATTGGTAATACTGCAATGAACAAAATTAACTTCTAATAATATACGTTCCAGAAAACTTTTCGATAAGTGATCTAAAATGTACAGCTGACTCACTCTTTAAAGATCACACGTGATATAATTTAAAGATACTGCCCGTTTAGTTGCAGACAACTTCATCCGTTTGTGTTTCTTACGGGAAGATATGACGACAAGAATTCACTGGCTGCGTTGTCGTCCCAACGATAAGAAAACTGCTTTATGCTTTGGGTTTGGTCATATATCTTCTCTCATGCCGTATCAGCTGCAGCTTCCAATTCCTTGATGAAGTATCCTCACGTTCCCATTGACTGCGGTTTTTTATTGCGGAACCATTAAGGAATTTGGGACATGAATCACTTTTAATTCGATTAGGTTTGATTAAGGGGCTAAATTTCTCGTAAGAACCACGTTCATTCCACTTATTCTGTCATCCCATAATACTCATCAGTGTTACTGTGCAATTATTGAACGATACCAGTATGCTTAGAATAAAATAATAAAGGAAGATGCGATTACCTTACTGCTAATTTGCCGTAACAAGTCGTTTTTGCCAATATACGTCGAGATTAATAGTTATATTTTTCATTCCTATTTTTCTTATCATTTTCCTCCATTCGGTAAAGCGTTCCACAAACGATTTTATTCCAACTAAGAAATTAGTAAAGCACTTCGTAATGTCCACAATATTGTTTATTTAAAAAACGAACGGTTTTGGCTAACGCCATCCTCAGCCCTGAGGATGGAGTTAGCCGAAACCGGTCGTTTTTTAAATAAATAATATTGTGGAAATTACGAAGTGCTTTACTAATTTCTTATTATGACTTTCCACGAAGTCCGGCCTAATACAATAGAATTTATTCCAACTATTTAGTGTTAATTTTCAGATATTTCTGCGCTACATTTCTCTAAAGTTTATTAAGATAGTTTAGATATAAATTATTGTCTTTAAACAGCCACCAATAACACGGACTTAACTTGCGAAATTGCAAATACAAAGAAATATTATCCTGATTATATTAATACCGAGATTGCTCTTGTTTCAAAATTTGAGTATCGTAGTAGTAGTAGTATTGTTAAAAGTGCTTCGACAGCTTAGGTCATATTGCACATTGGCTCCCGCCGGGAATCTAACCTGGAACCGCTTTCACCAAAGGCAAACGCGCTGTCCATGACTATCCGGGAGCAATTTTGAGTATCATCTAGGCCCATAAAATATATATTAAACGTTAAATACAGCTAAATATAACTAGGCGAGTCAATCGGTTGATTAATTCTAACAAATTAGACAGCCATTAGACAATCAACAGAACAAACTTTGTGTGTCATAATTTATGATATTCCTGGTGGGATGAAAAAAATTTGGGAAATAATCTTGAATATAGGTACGTCTGAAAACCCTTATCAAAGTAGATTATTACAATTATATGTATCAGCGAGATTTTTATGTATTCTTAGAAAATGAAGTTCTACTGAAAAGAAAACATAACTTCCTTGTGTCAAGATGGAAGGTTTTTTGGGCAAGTCCGATCACCTTCGAATGTTTCTGTTATCAATAAATTATATTAGACATTTAGTTTTAGGTACTAGCCTTGGTGGCCGAGCGGGTTGCTTACTAAGCCCTATCGCTCCAACCTCAAGGCCCTGGGTTCGAATCCCGGCTGATCAGGATTTTCTGATATAGGATTTCCGTTCAGGATTGGCGGTAAGAAGGTCATCTGACCGTAAAAATCGATCATCGGCTAATACCAACCTCATTATCATCATTCATCAGTGATGGTAATCGCTTAGAGAAAAGAAAGTTGTTTTAGGTAGTGTGATAGCTCCAGCTTTTGGCATATTGGCTCGCAAGCTACGCTTTGAACATCCCTAAAATAGAGGATTTACCATATTTTTCCATTGTAAGTATACACTGCCCTACAAGACGACCCCCAAACTATTAACTGCATTTGAACTTAGTTTACGAATATCAGCCATCATCATCTGGATAGTAATACTCTATAGCGTATACGAAATTATGTCCTATTTTTTATTTTTCGAATGAACAAATTTTATTTTCTCGCATCTGGCAGCACTGCCTTGCGATTACTGCAATTGTTTGCACTGATTATTTCATGATTATGTCTGTAAGGTATTCAGCCCGAAGGGCAGTTGGTGACTCACTTCCTCTGATGTAAGCTACAAAGAGGAAAGATGAGGATTACTAGGCAGGATGAGGAGTGAAGTAGTTTGCCCTTGCTTTCCTCATTGAGTCAGAATTCTATAAGTGGAACATTTCTGCACAAGTGAAGTACAATGAATCTATGTTTAACACTTTTCTTGTCAGTCCATAAGGAAAGACAATGATCAGTGCAATTTTCCACTCATACCTCAGTAGCTTTCTTTCATCACAGCCATAAACAAGACTGCGACAAAAGTATAAAGGATATATTTTTCTACCTTGCACCAAGTTACAAATGAAAATATTCCATTCATCAGAATATGGTAGCAAGAAAGATTATTTTCGTATTTGTCCTAGAAAACGACAACACATTTTTGGGGCCTTTTTCATGATTCAACTTTCGTCTTATCTGCAGTAAGATATGGTAGATATATATGCGGCAAGATATACTTTAGGAAGACATGATGAAGAAGACAGCGTTACAGAGATGTTAGAGAAGCTCGGCTGGGATCATTGGAAAAAAGGGGAAGGATATACCAATTAGTAGGAATCTTCTAGGTTAGAAACGAAGGCAAGGCATGGGCAGAATTAAAGAACAGAATAGAGCAATCACATTATGTATCTCGAGGGGACCATAAATAAAAGTTTAAGCTTAGGAAACAACGAACAGATATAGCGAAGTATTCTTTTATAAATAGGGGGATAAAAGATTAGAATATGAAGGCCTGAAGAGGCTTTCAAACCTGACCCAAAAAGCAAAAAAGACTTTAGGAATATATTTTTTAACTTACTATAAGGTATTATAATGTTGTTGTGTATGTTTAAATCTTACCACCTGATTTTTTCTATTTGTAAGATTGATTATGCAAATAAATATATAATTTGTATTTGTATCCATCACCATCATCAGCTAGCGATTTCAGATGCACCCAACGTATCCAATTCTGAGAGCGACAGAGCTTCCCCGCCATGGATGATTACCTACCAAACAAGATATCGCAATTGGGCATAGCCTAATCTGCGAGACTACTCGCGTCGAATCCCAATGCGAGTCAAATGCGCATTCCCTTTAAAGACTACAGCCGCGTTCTACGCGAACAAGTAAGCGCTCGCAAAAGTTCCACTTTGCCGCAGCATTGCTGTATTCGCGAGGTTTTAATTAACTCGGGCCGCATTATCCCTTTACAGAATTTCAGTCGGCCGCGCGGGGAGTTTTGTTCCGCATAAGTTATGCATCGCCGCAAATTAGATCGAGCCTGTTTCCATCCGACTTAAGGATGCGCTCGCAAAAAACGTAATTAGTTGAAGCTCTTGGAGAAGGACTTAGTGCGGGGAGTCATCTTCCTATCGTTCCCTTTTCGATGAATATTCAATAATGTTTTTCTTCTGCTGGTATTTCGCCGCGGTTTTGTTCCCCGGAATAAAGCACTTCCCCATGAGTTTGCTAAGTAAATATGAGTTGTTGTGACGCGTGGCTGAATCATCCAAAGTTGAGTTGGACGCAGTGATTATATTCGATTTGATAGCTTCCTGCATGATTCTAAAAGCCAAGAGCTTGTGTTCCTCCTTTACAAACAACATTTGATCTATTAATTTTAATGTCTTTCACTCTGTAGTGATACGTCGTCCGAACGATAAGGTTTTATTCTATCTGCTCTGATGACATTTAAAATCGGAAAATTAGTCCAATTATCGTGGAGGAAAGTGAACAGGTTAGAATTTCGAATACGTAACTTATCCTAAGAATTAGGAGAAGAAAGTTTACCAAAAGCTGAATGATGGGAAAAATTCAGCATATTTTGTGAGCATAAACTATTTTGAGAGTAATTATTAGAGCCAATCAGGATATTTTATACTTATTCTAAAGTTTTTCATAATTTCATATATATTTAGACCAATTAAGTATATTATTATTCAACATTTTACGCTTTTCAACCATAACCGAAAGTATCCTGCATCTCACCTTCCTCAAAAAGATATGGATATGCGTAGACCAAATTATTCGATGAAATAATGAAATAAATGGATAAGGAAGGATAAGTCGAATTTTTGGTGTTACCGATCATGGAAACCAGGCAACCCCCAAAACAGATGCGTATAATGTGTTGCCTGCAAACAGGAGGACAGCAGCTTTTTATTTCTTAATATAAACATTTTCTTATAAGATAATGCATCTTTTGAAGACTTAAATCTAAATTTCTATTAATTAGTATTTCTTTATCACCATTTCTTGATACAATTTTCTCGTGATTTTTTCGTCGATCTTTCATTGTGTAGGCCAGGGGTACCCAAACTTTTAGCAACTGCGCACCACTTGAAATTTTGGCATACCAACAGTACTACAGTAGAACCCCGGTAATCCGGACGAATTCAGACACATAGGCGTCCGGATTAACGGGGTTTCCGGATTAGCGAGGTTTTCAAATAATAACGTGAAAAACATTTTTATCGAAAATTATATTGCATAGATAATGCATGTATATATTACATAAGGTATTGCAACATAGAACGTGAATGAATATTATCGGCGAGCAAATACGTCAGCCATTTTCTTTTGCGCGACCGTTCTTATTTTTAAATCAAGTGCGCGGTCTCTAAAACGTATAAAGAGCATAATTTCATGTGCTTCAAAATTTTGCTTCTCGGCCTACTTTAATGATGCACTGAGTGCCGCCAAAGCCTCAGAATGAGAAATTTTGACGGAGTCTACAGTGTGGTCTTCGTCATCGTCATCATCCTCTGTCGTTACTGTTCTGATAATTTCGTCATCTGTTAAAGCTTCGTTACTAGCCAAACTGTCGTCAGCCTCAGCTGCCCACCGGAGAGCTTCAGGGTTAGATATTGGGTTCGAATTTTGTAACTGATTAATGAGTGGCGCAAGCTGAATTTCTTCAGTTAGCACATTTTCTGAAACTTCCGAACCAATGAAATTTGGGAGTAAATTTTTCCACGACTAGCTGATCAATAATTTAGACACATTTAGCTAGATTGAACACGATATCTTTTAAATTTACCCTTTTCAGTGCATTTTCAAAATTTTCCCTTCCCCTGTGCACAGGATCATTAAGAATATTTGTAAGAAGCAACTTACGATATCCTAACTTAATGCTTTGAATAGCATTTTGATCCATGGGTTGGATCAGCGCAGTCGTGTTGGGGGGTAAAAAATTGCGGAAATTTTACCGTCATCAGTGCACAATTCTTCTGCAGAAGGATGGCCAGGACAATTATCAAGCAACAATAAAGCACGTTGTGGCAAATTAACGGATTTCACATGTTGTCGAACTGCTGAAACGAATTCTGTTTTAAACCAATCCAAAAATAATTCTCGTGTTACCCAAGGGTTTTTTGCACTCGATAGCACACAGGTAGCGTGACTGACTCGAATGCACGGGGTTTTTTGGCTGTTCCGACAGCAAACAAAGGAAGCTTATGTTTGCCAGTCACATTTGCATACGGCATAAATGCAATCCTCCCTTTAATTGCTTTCCTTCCTGGTATCACTTTTTCATTACGATTGGCTAAAGTTTTGTCAGATAACATTCGCCAGAACAACCCTGATTCGTCGGTATTGTAAATCTGTTCAGAACTCAGATTTTTCTCATTGATTACACGCAGTGAATCGGTTCTAAATGGCTCTACTGCACCTTCATTGCTAGATAGTTTTTCCCTGGTCCCATGACGATGTTTAAATATGTCCAGCCACCCTTTACTGACAACAAAACCCTCGTCACTTTCAGTCATTTGTCTGTGAAAAAATCGAGCTTTTTCACAAATCATTTCGCCACTTAGTGGTACGTGAAGCCGCCTTTGTTGAATGAATCATAAGTAAACTGCATTTTCTAGCGCAACATTATCTGTCATTTTCATAGTTTTACTCATCTTTGAACCACTTTCTGTAGTGCTCACAAACTTCATTATGCCGTCCTTATTTTTCTTGATGTCACCAACTGATGACTTTCCGATGCAAAACCTCCTGGAAATCGCATCGTAATTCTGACCATTGTTTATCAATTTAATGATTTTCACTTTGTCCTCTAATGTGAGGGTTTTACTCTTGCGAGACGCCATAAATCACTGGAGAGTACCGGGAAAAAAGGACGTCACTTTAGGTTTTAAAAACCGGCGAAAACTAAACGGAGACACAGAGAATCGGAAGAACTAAGTTATACTGAGGGAATGGATCGTAGCCCATTTTTTCACGTGACCAGCCATCCTCTCAGCAAAATTGTTATAGCACTGGAAAAATGGAACTAATTTATGCCCTACCAACTTGAGGTTTTAACTTGAGCTTAGCTCGCCACTCTCTCACGGCCATTAAAGCTCAAAATTGTTTAGCTTTTCTCGCTTATAAACACCAACTCTATTGCCCATCCCATCCATGGTCATCCTCATTGGACGCCTATCAAATCGATGGATTGTTTTTTACGCCTCTTCTCTCATAGCTTTTTAATGAACGTGATGTTTTGAGAAGTGATACCCTGCTGCAACTGAAAATTTATTTTCTTTCGAAATTGTTTAGTCTCGCACATATTAAGCATTCCTTTAATGGAAAAATGCTGTCTCCGGAAAGTATCACGACTTAGATGTTTTTAATCACAATAAACGAAATACTTCGCTCTCAATCACATCATTGCAGCCAATGGAGAAATTTTTAAATAGTCTGTCCATCTCTCGTTTATTGTTACTAATATGCGTGTTTATATTTTCACAAGAAAAAGTTGCGGGTTTGCATAACTCCCAATGGACCGTCCGGATTACCGAGGGTTCCGGATTAGCGAGTGTCCGGATTACCGGGGTTCTACTGTATATTTTTTAGAAACATATATTTATTGTAGGAAAAGTGCCCGATGGCATGTTATGTTTTAAATTAATTATTGAGAAAACTTCATATTTAATTTTTAATGTACTTGTATCTCGGTTTTTTAAACCCTTTATCAAGGCATCAATAAATATATATTGATTTTTTCAATGTTTTCATCCACGAGTACCACCTAAAACGTTCCCGCGTACCATCGATTGGGAACCTCTGGAGTAGGCTGTTACTTCTGATTTTCTTATAATTCACGTTTTTAATTTGGGTAAGCCTTATACAAATAATTTACTTTGTAAGATTGTGAGGCATCAAAAGGACTTTGTATGTTAGGAGTTTATAAAGTTTCACAAGAATATATTTCGGTAATATTCTTGGATTTATTTTATGATAGAATCGAAGTTTGCATCAGAAAATGAAAATTTCCTAGTCAAATCGTTTAGTATATAATATTTATGTTACCGTTGAATGGGGTTACTTTGGGACTTGTGGGGTAACATTGGGACACTCCATTTTTTTCTGATATTTGAATCTCGCGCCGCAACAAAGAGACATAGAAACGTGTGCTCAGCGCCATTCGTTTTGTAGCAAAAGGCTCCATCTGGTGGTACGCAATCGAAGCATCTAGCCCACGCATGCGCCGAGCTACCGGCTTTTGTTTGTTTACTCACTTTTTCCATTCTGCAGGAAATTCTGGGAACTTTCTCTGGTGGTCGAAAACCCATAAGTGGACCAGCCATATAAGGTAATTATTTTTGATTGGTTATATGTTGGCTTGAACGTAAAGCGTTATTACATGTCTGATGCAATTTTTAGGTTAGTTAGGGCTACATAACCAAAAAGTCAGCAGATTGTGGGGCAACTTTGTGACAGTTCTGGGTGTCACAAAGTAACCCCACCACGCATTTTAACCAACATTTTTAATTTGTTTTTGTTCCTACAGCCAAAGACACAAGATGAGTAAATACGAAAGAAGTCCAGGGTCCCGCGCCTACTAGAATTACACCCAAGACACCCGAAAATATAGCCGTTAAAATGATTGTGGAAAAAGAAATAAACTTGAGAAAAGCAGCTGAGAGGTTAGTTTCCCTTTACAATTTGCCGCACTCTTTTTAGTTACGATATTTATATCTTAAACTACGTGTTTGCTTGCAGATTCAACAGACCCAAAAATTCTTTATTCAACAAAACAAAGGAGTTACGAGGATTAAAGGAAAAATCAGTCCGTCCAGGTAGAAAAACTGCCTTTTCTGTTGAGGAAGAAGAAAGATTCGTCGCTCATGTTATCGCTATGTCTTCGTACGGTTTTCCTGTTACTACGTTTGACCTGAGGTGTATTGTAAAATCATACCTCGACAAAACTAAGCGTCAAGTGCCTTGTTAACAATTTTCCTGGAAGAGAGTGGGCTTTATCCTTCATGGCTCGCCATAGTGACGTCCTCTCGCAAAGACTCTCAAAAAACATTAGCTATGCAAGGGCAGCAAGCTTCTATCCAGAAGCGGTTCTGGAAAGCAGCCTGGGCCCGATGACCGAATGCGTAAGTGACATCTTTCTTGAAGAACTACAAAAAAGAAGAACCGAAGTCACGGCTCGTCGTGCTCCAAAACGACGAAAGAAGCTTAACGTGCCCCCAGGAAAAAGTATCGGCAGCGCTGACCTGCAAGAAGCCTCAACGTCGAACGAAGCCACCACTTCTTCAGCAACGAAAGGGAATCAAAAGAAGGCTTGCAAACCAGTTCAAAAGAAAGCCCGTAAAGAAGTTGTTTCAGAAACGGATGACAGTGACATCTACTCAGTTCAAAACTACGAAGACAGCTCAGGCGAAGAAAGTTTCTCGTCCCAGCATGAAGATTCTCTGTCATCGCCAACCTCCAGCATTGAAGGAAGCGTCATCGAAGAAGTACCGAGATTTAAAGTAGGTGACCATGTCGCGGTCAGTTTTGAAGGACAGCTGTATCCCGGCATAGTGACCATTGTCCGGCCCGGAGGTTACATGGTTTCCGTAATGGAGAGGTACGGCAAACACTGGAGGTGGCCCGCTCGAAAAGATGAAATTCTGTACTACAGCAAAGAGGTTCTTTATGAGATTGATCCTCCCGAAAAGCTCAAAAGAGGTTTCTTTGATGTGAAGGATTTAGATTAGGTACCTTTAATTGCAAGTGAAGTGCCATAAGTTGAAATTTGTACAACAAATATGTGATTTCAAATGTCACTAGAGCTGAATGTTTTAAAAATTGTCAGTATTTGTTAATGCAAAGCCTGGATTTTGTATTTTTATACACGTTTTACTTATAAATGACTATTATCAAGGGTTTTAAGTTTTGAAAAATAAAAAAAATCTTTTCACTTTATTTCTAGCGAAAAAATAAGGTTGTTACAAAATACCACCCCATGGGGTAAATTTGTGACAACTTTGAACCTCAATATATCAGTAAATAATTAACTAGGAAAATGTCTAAATATAGTACTGTGCAAAGAAACCGTTCAAAAGTAAATTGATACCCGGTTTGATAAAATCGAAAGGAAATTAATCGTTTTACATACAAAAAACTTTAAAAAACTGTACCAAAGTAACCCCACTCTACGGTAATTGATTTTTCGAAGATGTGAAATCGAGTTATGTGATTTAACTTATCATCACTCGCTGCACTTTTATCTTTTCGAGAAAAAACTTTTCATGCCATAAATAAAAAATAGCTATAAAAATCTATAAGATTTAAAAAGGAAACTTTTCTAATTTTATCATGAAATATCATGGCTAAACTTTGTTTCGTCTTCAGGTAAAAACTATACTCGCTGAAGATCAGTATTAAATATATTAACTGAGATAAAGAATATTTATGATCGACGGATTATCTAAAAGTTATTTCAGGTAACATGAACATCAATCTCACAAATGAAATTATACTTCGAGTAAATGGAAATTCATACATCAGTGAACATGTAGAAACGGGAATCAATTCACCGGAAAACTGCCGGCAGCGGTGTAAAGAGAAAGTCGCACCCGAGATTGCATTAGCACTTGCAGAAGTGAGATCTCCCGAACTAAATCCGCAAACTTGAGGAGTTTCGTCATCAAAACGAACGTACAACGGGAGAGGGATACGTGGGGATCGGATGGGGGCGGTGTTAGTAAATAAACGCCCGGAATACAAGAGAAGATGAGACATCAAAGTATGAAGGCGCTCCAAGGAGGCCGCGAATCTTTTGAAACGAGGGCAAGGGAATCGAATCTGTATTGAGAGAGGCCTGCGGGAATGGGATAAGGAAAGAGATGTGGTTTTGGAGGATGGAATCGGGATATGAGTAACACCTCGGGAGACGAAGGGAATGTTAGAGAAGAGAAATGAAGAAGTGATTCCAACGTCTGTATTCGCCTCTAAGAATCGGCGCATTTTTGCACCTTGAAGTGACGAATGAAGTGGTACATTGATGGATGAAGCGAAATTTCCGAAGGATAGATATGTTTTTACTTAATTAGTAGGAAAAAAGGTGCTACATTGTATCGTGGAAATTGAATTGTATTCGTTCTTCTAATATTTAAAGAGAGATGTTTAAGACTCAATTTCCCACAAGAATATTTTTATTATTTACTCTCGTGCTGCTTACGGTATGCCTAAAATCCGAGCATTCTTAATTGTTCCTCATTTGTCATTTTATTCCGATTTCAATTTTATTAAAATATCTGTAAAAATTTTTATGTATTGAAAACTAAGTTTTAGATATTCAAGTCTCACATCTCTATTTTAGGGTATGATATTGATATTTTGATATCTAATTTCTTGCTGCTAAGGTTATAATGAAATCAGCGCATTATTATTCAAAATGAACTGAGTATATAAAGCTTATACATTTTAGAGAACGCATCGCGATAATAAGTTATAAGGAATAAGATTAAGCTAATTTAGTTTTATACTTATTATTAATTCTGAGAGCGGTTGGCTGGCTAGCAAAGGGAATTGAGGATTTATGAAATATATACGCTTCTCATCGTCAATTTAATATTATACTAGCGGAAGTGGCCGTTGAAATTCAACGGGGATAATAAGTAAACATATATGAAGTTATACTCTCTCACGATTTTAGCAGCTAATGGTTGACCGGTAGAAGACCCTCTCAGCCTTTAGGTGGATGACTTTATGGTTTGTATATTGGTTCGCATTAAAGATTTTATCTAGGAAAATGGATTGAGAATGAAATTTATGATGTTTGGATAGTATATAAGTATACATATACTTGTAGGTATTTCATTTGTATGCATTCAATATAAATGAGTATACAGTTACAATGGCTCTTATACGATTGTAGAAAGCCAAGAAGTTTTATAGACCTTTAATGATAGATTCCAACACTGCATGCCTCTCATTTCTCCCATTATACAGATACCGTACATTACTTATGAGGCAATATTTAAATTCACTAAAGTTCAAATCTTCTGTACGCGTACTTAGTGTCATTTTGGAAAATCTCCAACGCTTATATGTGCGTAAAGCACACACACACTATCGTCATAAAAGGTTGCAATAATACTAACTAAGGTACGTAACCTAACGAACGTACTGGTAGAAAGTCTAACATACTAAAATATTGAAATTTTGATGGCCAGTTTTCAAAATCACGGTTATATCTTAGTGAAACACTTCAATTAAAAACATAGGTAAATTACATTATGCATTCATGATTAATTGTACTAATAAATAAGTTAATGACAATACTCGTATGTATGTTATTAACTATGTCCAATTCGTCTATGTTGGCGTAAAAACTGAGTTCTGCTTATACTTCATCAGTAATAAATGCAATAATTTAATCTTTATTAACTTTAATCGGCAGTTCTAAACTATATAAATTCATTTCACTTCCAATGCATAACTAATTATAACACTTTTGAAGTATCTGAATCATAAAAAAATACTTCGCAGCACCTAACGTCTGTGATATGATTTACAATAAAGAAAAAGGCAATGTCGCGAGAAATATCTGTTTAAAGGAAATAGACAAATTTATTCAAAATATTTTGAGGATTTTCAACCGAAAAAACCACTAACAAACTTATTTTTCAGCGATAAACCAACTGAGGCGAGAGGCTAGCTCTTTAAATTTCCGCCATATAGTTTGTTTACATCCATGATGCATTGCGGTTAAAGTTACTTTTAAGAGTTAAATACCAATTAAGGCTTAAGTATCGACAAAAATACGTTTTTTTAGAGTTTACGTGAAGATTACAGTCAAGGTCGACTCTAAATATATGTTATAATACCGGACCTAAGTTTAGAAAATTAGTTTTAACTTAAATATAAATCAATACTATGTAATTGATAGTGACAATAAGTCATAATTACTATCGCATTGATATATTTTTAATTATTTACATTCTCCAAATAATTAGCTGGACCCGCGCAAATATTTGCGCACATAGAAATTAAAGATTTGACAATACTTCATAAAAAGTACATAGTTCTTAATCAACTTTCCACTAGTGTTATTTTAGGTACCGGAAACTAACATACATCTTATTAGACGTCCATTGACAATATTTTAAATTTATACTGTTCCAAGGGTAAGAAGCCATGCTACAGTAAATTTCCTTCCATAAGGAATATAGAGGTAAGGTAGGACGTGAATTGAGGGAGTTACAGGTGAGATTTCAGCTTGAAATCGTATGCATAATTACAGATGGTCATTTTGTACTGACCTAGATATCTAGAGATATTTCTTAAATGCCCAGGGTTCGATGCCAGGATGGACCCGATTCTCCCATGTGGAATACATGAGAGAAATATTAAAAGTAATTCTTTACTTCTAATCGATGAGATGCACGACTATGCACCATGATGATGATCAATTTCTTGCATTTTTACTTAAAATTTTACCTTTAGCTCGCAATAAGTAAGTATACCTTACTTGTAGTAACATAGTTGATCGTTATCATACAAAAAAAGTTATTTTTCGTAGTAGTTTATATTACTACAAACATTAAGATACTTCATTGATCAACTTATTACTAAAATAATCATAAAGTAATAATTTTGGGTGTAACAATGCAAAGAATTCCAAAACTGAATTTACAATTGTGGAAACTAAAATAAATTTATATTATTTATTAAGCTTTTCGGTACTTCAGACGAAAACGTTTCCTCAGGAGGGTTTAGTTTAAATCAGTCAAAGTATACCTAGTTCTTTTCTTCTGAATGCATTAATTAATAATAATATATAAACAGACACATTAATGTAATTATTGATGACCGATTCCATTTCACAAAAAGTAATTACTTTCAGTCAATCTTTGAAAATTGTCATCGGGCCACCTAATTCAATTGCTTCCCATGTGGTTACACCTCAATTAAGTACCAATTTAAAATATTCACTCGTCTTCGCGAAACGCAATCACTGTGAAAATGACGTCTGAATGGTTCACTACTGCCTAGTAAAGGTTTCTCGTAAATTAAATAGTTAAAAGCAGGTCAGTTGCTGAAAATAAAAAAAAATAATGCTGTGACATCGTCAGCAGGTAATTGTCTCGGAGAGGAACACTAGTGTAAAAACCATGGCATTTAAACCAATAACAGTAGGATATTAATTTATGCATCACTAAAAAGAATAAAAATAGGACGATTTAAAGTAGGTTTTTTGTGCTTGTAATTTAAATGGAAACGAATTATGGGTTCCGGATTTCAATCCCGGAGACTCCGGAAATGAAACTATTAAGATCACATTAGGATAAGAAGACATTTTAAGAAAGGCACAAAGAGATAACGGAAACGATGATTATATAGAAATAAATTCTATATGCCCCTAAAAACCAACAACAATTTTTTTCGCGGAAAGTAAGTGAGTTGTGTAGCTAACTTTTACCCCAATACTAAAATGTGTAACATAAACACGGAAAACCATCTAATAACACAAACTCAATCACAATTCCAAAACAGAAACGAAAATTAAACAGCTCACGATAAGATAGTAAATTTATATGGAGTGAAAGCAATCAAAATTGCCACAAATGAATCACTTTTTCTATTCTGCATATAACAAAACATAAAATTGCTTTACCTTTTTGGACAGGTATGCGATGTTAGCGATTTGCTACATATTGATCACTGAATGTTCTACTCCTGTGAGAATCCGAGCATCGAATCAAGAGAAATCTTTACGATCTCTACTGACTACATTTTTGTCTATCTCTAAATATTCATCGTTGATAATATATTAGATTTAATACTTAATTCAGAAGATTATATCAAAAACATCCGCAACGTACCAGTTTATTTATGTATTCAGTTGAATTGATCGAGAGAAAGCAATTATAAGAAGCACAATACTAATAAAACTGTTTTATTTCACGGAAACACTGTTAAAAATTACGTTGATATAAACAAAGTTCGGTTGCTACAGAGAAATAAACAAAATTTGAATTTTTTAAAATTTTGGTATATTTTTCGCGAGATTTTTCGGAGGATATTGTTTTTATCTGCAAATGTTTATAATATAATTATATATAAATGTATAAATATAATTTCTTCTATTGTATATCTAATATAGTGTATCTCTTATTTTCAGCATTAGTTTTAACTGATCATTTATTCTATATGTCTTCCTATGGATAAACTCATGAGCTCAAAATGAAAAATCTGATGTGGCCAACTCATGACTTTCTCCGTATTTATTGAAAACATAAGCCTATGCCGGTAATATATAAATAACTCCAAAACAATGAGTGTTACAGGAAAATGTTTCATACAAGCTTTGTAGTAAAAATCATTATCTACAACTTTGGTACATAATTGTATATACCTAAATTGCATTTTGACAGACATAAGTATGAAAAACTTCAATTTCTGGGTAAACAACAACTTCCGGTTAACCATTATTCATGAATAACTCCTAAACAATCAGTGTTACGAAAAAATTTTTCATACAAAAGTTGTAGTAAAATACATTATCAATAAGTTTTGTTTGCAATTGTATATACCTACATTGCATTTTTACAGAGATATGTATGAAAAGCTTCCATTTCTGGATTAACAACAACTTCCGGTTAACCATTATTTGGAAATAACTCCTAAAAAATCAGTGTTACGAAAAAATGTTTTGTACAAAAGTTGTAGTAAAAAACATTATATAAAACTTTTGTGTGTAAATGTATATACCTATATTGCATTCTGACAGAGATAAGTATGAAAAACTTCAATTTCTGGGTAAACAACAACTTACGGTTAACCATTATTTGGGAATAACTCCTAAACAATTAGTGTTACGAAAATATGTTTGCTACAAAAGTTGTAGTAAAGTATATTATCTACAACTTTTGTGTGTAAATGTATATACCTATATTGCATTCTTAAAGAGATATTTAAGAAACAAAATTTTGTTCCGGATAAACCGTAACTTCCGGTTTAGCGATAATCTCCAAAAACTAATCAACTCTTGGCATTGTTAGGAAAATTCTAAATATGAATTTTGAAAATGATCGGATAATTACTTTTTAAGATAGAGCGCCCACAAACTTTTTAACCACATACAGACAGACAGACAGACACACAGACAGAAATGTTCGGGAAAATAGCTAAACATGCTCTATGGGCCCCAAAACATCTATTTCCGTCGAAATCTGGAGGTCTTCTCTATACTACGTATAGGGAGAAAGTAAAAATTGCTTCGGTCGTCATGGAGATGAGTTGTTTACAACATCAAAATATTGATAAAATATTGGTGCATTTTATCAAAATGTTTACAATTTCGAATCGTAAACAATATTCTACGACTGAAATAAGAATCTCCATTCAATTTCCTTTCTTTTGGTACTTGTCTCGACTTTGTACGACTTGTGTTACTAATTTAATTTTGCGAAAGAAACAAAGCCTGCAAGCGATAAAAGTGAAGTTTACGTGCATTCCTTATGGAACCGTATTATGGACTCCTGGGTTCGAACCCGGGCTTTCTTAGTAATGGGAATAGTTTTCCTAGGGGTTTCTAACTCGTATAAACACAATGCAGTTTGTTTCGAATCTCTAAGTCAAACCGTTTCTGAAATAAAGGGGGGGACGGACGGACGGACGGACGGACGGACACTTCGGAAATTATATATAAAGATTGTAGAGTGCTCATTGCTATTATTGTTATGTTACTGATGCATTCTTTTTCAACCGCTTAGTAAATTAATCCATTTGATTATGTACCATTACGGGTTCATTAATCTGATTTCGAAAATATAATTCTATGGGTGATATTAACTTAGATTCTGTGTGAAAATTGAAAATGCGTAGTAGTCTTAGATGATCGGGTTTTGATAGAAAACGTAATATTTACGTAATTTTTTTAACAACTTAATAATTAAAATCTTAGGTTATACTACGTATTTCGTTTTGTAGCATTTATGTATAGAAAAATTTTCCAAGTAAATTCGGTATCTCACAGTATCAAACAGTTTTGATTGTTTAGAATAAGAAGCGATCCATTCATAAGATAACTAAATTAATAAGTAATGATAATGTGATAAGTAATGACCCATTGATCTATTGTCATTTTAATTAAAATTGTGTTTAAAATCGTTGTTTTAGATACATCAATTTATAATCAACAAATGAGGATTAAAAAAGACGTAAATATTTGAATTAAAAGCCTCAAAGAGGAAGATAAATTTTTCAAAGCTCTAAAATAATTTTCCTTGTTAGATTACATACATAAGTTTTTAATGTATCTTTGACGGCATATGCTAATTATCTTTTACTAATTTTATTAGTTTTTGAATAACTACTATAAGGTTTACCCATGATATTTTCTTGATGTATCACGTATATAATATGAATAATAAAACAGGCGTTATGTCGTATATTTTCTCTTTATCAAATTTTCCATTTTAGAATTATTACTGATCTCATTAATCGTATTATAGTGAGGGAATTCCACAAAATTACGTCTGAGACAGTCACTGCAATATCAAAATCAATGCTATTAATCCATGCTATGCTAATTCTTTAACCAAAACATTAGTCTGCATTAGCTAGAACTAATTTACGAGCAACCTTTGAAGCAATATTTCCGCGAAGGTATGCACTTACAGCGCGACGTAAACGGACCTCGGAAAGGCAGTTTCCTTCAACGCTTCCCCTAAATTATTGCTAGGAAACGGCCCAGAGACAAAAGTCTCTCCCACGCATCTTCCTCTGCCCTTCTCTTTTTTATACGGAGCGCATCCGTTTTGCAATTCAAAATCGGCGGCGGTAAAGGGGATTTCCGGAGATGAACACATAGGGGAAACTTTGTTGCTCATTTTTTCCTCCTATCCCACGCTCGTATTTTTTACTCACAATCTACGTGAGAAGGGGTTGCAAAAAGTTGAGCTTTTTCCTCTGTGTGAGGCGACGAAAGGTCAGAGAAAGAGGGTTGCGAGAGAAATAGAAACAAGGCCAGCAGAGCATAGCGAAGACAGAAGAGAGACAGAGTCTAGGGGGTAAAATGCGACTGTTTGGGTGGAATGATACTAACATATATCCCCTACCGTTTCATTCAGCCTTAAAGCAGCATTAAAGCAGAATTTAAGAAGATGTATCAACAAATTCGTTTCCCTCGAGGTATAAGTGAAGGAAAACTGTTTTCTATGAATCACTATTTATCCCTAAGGCCTCGATGAAGTTTATTCGCAGTCAGCATTTGTCGCCACGAATTCCACTCTCGGAAATTAATACCAAAAGAATCAAAGCTCTATTCACTACAAATTATGTAAATGGAGTTTGACTTAGCACAGGAAAGCATGCGACTTACCCAAAGGCTTACTTGGCTGGGACTCGAACCCAGGTCTCGCACTTTCCGGGCAGGTGTTCTAAAGTGGGAGACCTGGGTTCGAGTCCCAGCCAAGTCACTATTTTTCTCTTCTCGTACAACCTTCTATTCACTATTTCAAAATATTGACACCCAGACATCAACTATAAATGGGAGTTTCAAGATTAATTACTATTATAGTACGGCCGAGGGGCTAATGTACAAAATTAGACAGTATGTATGATTTCTCTCTAATTAAGGTGATAGAGTGTGCGGACAGTATTCTTTATTCTGGATCTGAAATCAGTGCTAGTCAGTTACTGATTTTCTGGAGTAAAGGGTTGAAATTGATTGTAATGAAAAAAATTTTCCCCTCATTGAGTTATATATGTCTACCTTATAATTTTTCTTTATGTTATATTATCATTTTACGTTTTGATCTAACTGATCCTCAGATTACATTGTTGGTTTCTATCTTTGGTAGCAATTCCTAATAAGGGCCAATTTGTTGGTAGGCCTTGCGATCAAGTGTAACCGAGCACAGTTCACGTGGTCGCATGAGTCGCCTTTCAGGCCTAAGACGCACTGTCGACTGGTCGCCGGCGACTCAGTTTCTTGGCGACCAAAACATAGGCAACTCAAGCCAGCGACTAAGCCAGCGACTGGAATGGTAGTGTTTCTTGTACATGCGTACAGAATGGACGTCAAAGCTGAAACATTAGTAGCGTTGCTAATTAAGAAAGAAAGAAAAAGAAAAGCAAAAGAGTGTTGGGTACATCCTTTGCTCCAAGAACTTAGAATAAAAGGAATGTTTAACATATTTTATGAAGACGTAAGAAAGTACCCACGTAATTTTTTTAATTACACAAGAATGTCTGTGCGTTCGTTTGAAGATCTATTGTGCCTTCTAAAACCAAATATAACTTGCGGATTCTATTTCTTAAATAAATTTATCGGTATCAAAAGCCTGCGCCATTTAGTGCCCAACGTCTGGTCGCCTTAAAAGTTGCTCGCCGTGCGTACGCTCCCATATACAACCGTGCTTCTATCGGTCGCGGCGACCAGCCAGTCGTTTGTGAGTCCCCACTGCGCGGCGAGTCGCCGAGTCGTTCGGGTGACCGACGACCAAGTGCGTACACACCTATTTAAACTGTGCAAAGTCACAGTCGCCGTCGACCGAGTCGCCGGCGACCAGTCGACAGTGCGTCTTAGGCCTTACTTTGGACCACCACGCGTTGTACTTTGGAGCCTCCCAAACCCTTCCTCCCTCCGCAAACCCGCTCCCCGTGCCCCCTGAATTGTGATAACCGCATATATAGCCGACCAAAAAGGGACAGGAGAGGCCAGATCCTCCTCAGTCTGCAGTAAGACCTTCTAACAGGTCTGCTCGTAAGACTACCCTCCCGGCTTGGACTCCTGGACGGTTTTTTAGGTACACTTGTTTTTTGTAGTATTTTCGTGTGTAATTAACCTTTGTGCGGCCAACCTATAAATTCTTTAATGTCACGACGACAAATAAACACAGCACTTTAAAATAATCGGAAGCCCTCAGAATACGTATAAGTAGCAGGTCTATTAAATATAATAATAATTAATAATAATAATAATAAGAGGTCTTAATTTGGGTGAGATAGAGACTAGGAAGCCTCTACTTACATCTAACCCATTTCAGTATAAGGTTGCCAATTAGCATTCGTGGGAGCCATTTTTATTCAAATTCATGAAACTTTGTGGCAGTATATGTATTATTCATATTTTGTAGCCAAGGTCTACCGCAAGCTGCTGTGTTTTTCATAAAGCCGTTTCTTGCGAAGACGTTTCAGAAGTTAATTAAAGGATACCTAAAAGCTATCCGTAAGAAATTCAAAGAACCATTGATAATCGGTTTTTACTGAAGCGCAACGTGTAAAAATAGAC
Source organism: Sympetrum striolatum (assembly GCA_947579665.1). Classification (NCBI taxonomy): domain Eukaryota; kingdom Metazoa; phylum Arthropoda; class Insecta; order Odonata; family Libellulidae; genus Sympetrum; species Sympetrum striolatum. Next base: position 47,818,497 of record OX388351.1, on the reverse strand, counting down.
TATTTAAGCTGTATCTAATAAATCTCATATCTTATGCAAATTGAAAATGATGCATTATATCATTGGAAGCAAGCTTGCCAATTTTGGTCGCTGATTGGTATTAATAACGCTATTTCAATGAAGCTTGGATCTTTCGATTGGAAAATTGCGGTAGTGATGGACATTTCTAAATTTATACATAGTACTACGTTCAAACATTTTTCGAGATTATTTTTCCCGCGAAAACACCGAACAGGAGAAACAAAATTCTGGTGGTCGATAGGTAGGTAGGTAGGTACTCACAATATGTGTATAAAATTTTACGTTTCTCCTACTCGGCGTTTTTGCGGGAAAAAATAAGTTCGGGAACTCTTTGAACGTGCTATTAGTTATGGATAGGGATTGATTGCAATATTTTTTATAGACGATTATGCATATTTACAATTTATAATAACCATTACTTTTAATAATCATTGTAACTTTTAAAAGCCTGTTTATGGACATTCCTACTGACGATACGCACTACTTTCAGCGCACGAAAGTTCTTTTCGGGTTAATGGAGGAAGGATTTCGTCTGCATTCAAGATGAATCCCTTCCTTGCCTTTGATTCGAGTTCATTGAACATCATCAAAATGAAAATCAGGATCGGAGATATATAATTCCGCACTCTGCTGTCTCGTTCCATTGCTTCGATGCAGCGGATATTTCCCGATTGTTCGCGAAAACATTTAAAAGAGGTTTTAAAATTTAATTATAAGATAAGTACATACATCCAGTCTATTCGTCCAAACTTCGGAGGATCATTGAAAATCCATTTCTCAATGCTCAATGATTTACAAGTACATGCATTTTAGGCTATCATCAATGTATCTCAGATTCTATACCAGTTGCAGATAATAAGCAATTTCGTAGAGAGAGCGCTTACAAATTTAATTGACTCTAATTATTTTGTATCGATAACGCTAATGCAATGAAATTTATATAATTCAATAAGAAAAAAACGGTTGTACTGGGTATTTCGTAACTTTTGCGTAATTATAGAGATGGATACAATTGGATCGCAATTTTACAGACGACCATTAAATTACAATTAGAAAAATAATCAAGCGATTACGTTCGTAATGACTTTTAAAAGCCTGGTTATGGACTTTTCTATCCACCATACTTTCAGGGCACAAAAGTACTTTTCGGGTTCATGGAGGAAGGATTTGTTCCGCATTGGAGATGAAACCCTTCCTTGCCTTTGATTCGAGTTCATTGAACATCATCAAAAATGAGAATCCGGACCGGAGATACATAATTCCGCGCTATGCTGTCTCGTTCCCTAGCCACAATGCAGCGGAGAGTTTTCGAGTGGTGAAGTGAAAATCAAAGAGAAAATCGCAATTCCCGGGATCCTAACGTAACCCCAGACCTCTGCTGCCGTAGTCTCAGAATCTCATTATTTCGCTCCCCGATGAAAATCGACTGCAAGAGCAAAAAACAAACGACTGCCGTGCTCCGCTGCATGAAACAGCGCGTGAAGGAAAAATGGAGGATTTTTAACCTTATCTAGCGTGGGAGAGAAAGAATGCTAAGGATCCCGTCGACGCGATAGACTCGCTTTGTTTTGAGGGAAAAGCTATTGAAAAGTTATTTGCTCGCAAATTGTTCGGTTTGCAGGAGATGCCGTGCGTTGCGAAGCTCTTTGAGATAAAAGACGGACGGAAACAAAGATTGATTTTCTGCGAATAAATGCCTAATATCAGATAAGCACTGTGATTGGGCTTGTTTTTTCTATATCAGCCCGATTTCTAAATAAATATGTAATATTATATTTCGCTACATTCCTGTGGGTAGTATTATGCACTTGGTTTTATTCATTTCTTTTGGTTGCTATTTACTGTATAGGAATTTAAGTTGTATCATTGATTACATATATTATTGCGGCAAAATATTCATAACTTTTCTGTTTTGAATGTATAATGATTTATGAATTGCATGATAGAAGTATTGCTGAAAGGTCAGTGGAAGAATTTATGATTGTGAATAGAATGATTGTTCCCAATCACCAGCCGCCTTCTCGCAAATCATACATATCACAATATTTTCGGAAAAATACTGCTATAAAATTGATCATCAAAATAGATATTTAGTTTCGTAGCGTATTACAAGACTTCTGATGTAAACGGATTAATTAATTATGTAGCATAGGGTTTTTATTATATTTGACGATTATAGTTCTTATTATAAGATACTGAAGTAGTTGTTAAAGTTTAAAACAATAATGAAAAGTTGATAATATGATGAGTAACTTAGATACAAAATGAGGCACACTAATGACTACTCATAGCTGTATAAAAAATTATAACATATAATGCAAATTTATATAATACATAAATCATAGAATAGATACCTAAAGGTCATTTTAGGAGGCTACAATTATTTTATGCAGCTGAAAAGCTTAAATTTTGTTTGTAGAGGGTAAATTGATAAATTTTCAGCAAAAGAATATAGTTTGTTCTTATTTTTAATGTTTATTAATTATTGATTGAGGTTAACAATTGATACCGATCAAACTTCAGCAAAGATATAGTGAAGGAGGAAATAAATATTAATAGTGCTCTATTTACTGTTATGTTAAAAATATCAATCATCTTCCGTTGATTGACGAGCTTAATTTATTAAATTAGGTTAAGAAACTGCAAATAAACGCAAAATTATTCTTAGCAATGTAATAGACCACAACATAGTTAAATACAAAATTTACTCAATTTTCCATGTGATAATATTTCATCAAACCACAAAAATTGAACTATAGATGAAGTTGAAGGAAAAACTCTCGTCCTATTTTGCACCGAAACTTGTTATTTTTCCCTATAGTCACACTGCACTTCAGCAGTGAACGCTTGAGATTGCTTTTGTTGCCGTGTAAGTTTTGAAGAACGTTTGGTGCAGAAAAGTTTCTCCACACAGCAACACGCCCATGGAAAACTCATCAAAATCTCTACACCGAGAAGAATCTTAACTCTTTACTTGATCTTTGGCACGCTTTTACCAAAAGTTGTTCTCAAGTGTAGTCAAGGTCAAGTTTGATATATAGAGAAAAAGGAATTTACGTTCTCGTGAGCGATGGAGTCGGTAGGGGTTAGTGATTCTTTTTCAAATAATTCCTCAGCATATTTGTTTTCGAGAAGTAAAGAAATTCATAGAATTAGAATCGTTATTCGATAATATTGATATTTTCCGTAACGTACGTTTCTCTATGGAAAATTTCAGTTTAAGATTCTCCCTCATAACCTTAATCTTTCTATGGTTATTTGCGTATATGCTTAGATCGAACCTTTTATTTTGCATTCTTGTATAATAAGGGCTCACAATTGAGTTTATATTTGTAAGTTTGTGTCTACTATCTAGCGTCTAATATTCGTCGACTTTTTTGTTTGAATTTTAGTCCATATTTTTTAATTTTATGGCTTAAAATTTTCAAAATTAGGTGGAAGAGATACATTTTTCCCTTATCTTGTCTAATAATATAATATAATGATATTGGAACACTTAGCTTCGTAAAAAAAACGGTGATAAGAGAATTATTGTTACCTATTAGATTTTCACGCAAAAAAATGAATGATCAGTTTCACAAATTGCAGCCGCGCATTGGAAATAAATCTTTTATTATCGGAAATTCATGTTAATTTGAATTGATCGCGTATAAAAGTTTCTGCGAGTCATAATCATGATAAGATTGCTCATCGAATTATTTGAGATTTCATTCTGTAATCGACGAGCATCAATTCGTGTTTCATGCACCACAAAGCTTTCATGCGCAAAACTTCGTCAATTTATCGCATGGAGATAATATTACTATCTAATTTCAAGTGCTGATATGATACCAATACGATTTTAGTGAAAGTTTTTTGTTCTCAGTAAACTTTTTCTCTAGGAACTGTTTAGTGTTGGCAATTAACACGAAACATTAGTTTGAAACCTGAGTTCAGTTTATTCATTAACTCAAGTTATTTTTACAACACAAGCAATGTTACAGTAAGGGTTACCAAGGAAGTTAGATACCTCAATCAAATGTTATCTTATTTATAATTATTCCTAGTGAATACATCTAAATAGAATTCGATATTTTTACTTTCTCCATGTACGTAGTATAGAGAAAGTATTGTATTCGCAAAAAAATTCGACCTCCAGATTTCGACGGAAATAGATGTTTTGGGGCCCATAGAGCATGTTTTAGCTATTTTCCCGAACATGTCTGTCTGTGTGTCTGTGGTTAAAAAGTTTGTGGGCGCTCTATCTTAAAAATTAATTATCCGATAATTTTCAAAATTCATAATTAGAATTTTACTAATAATGCCAAGAGTTGATTAGTTTATCGAGAATATCGCTTAACCGGAAGTTCCGGTTTATCCAGAACAAAAGTTTGTAGCTTAAATATCTCTGTAAGAATGCAATATAGGTATATACATTTACACACAAAAATGTAGATAATGTACTTAACTACAACTTTTGTATAAAAATGTTTTTCGTAACACTGACTGTTTAGGAGTTATTCTTCAATAATGGTTAACCGAAAGTTGTTGTTTACCCAGAAATTGAAGTTTTTCATACTTATCTCTGTCAGAATGCAGAACTACAAAGCTTGTATGAAACATTTTCCTGTAACACTCATTGTTTTGGAGTTATTTATATATTACCGGCATAGGCTTATGTTTTCAATAAATACGGAGAAAGTCATGTGTTGGCCACATCAGATTTTTTTTATATATGATACGAAAATTTTGAATAACACAAGCGCATGCATAAATATTAAATATTTTTTAAAATTTGTCCTTGATGTGTTGGAGATTCCATTGAATGGATAGCGGAAATAATTTCCATCTTAACTGGGTCAGTGTCTTAGAACTCACCTCAAAATACATTTAAACGACTCTCCCATTATCCAACGCGGTAGAAGAGAGAAAAAGAAAACTAATACTAAACTCCACGTGCCTAAAACATTTCCCGTAAAAAAATGCAATTAGACAGTGACAGAAAAGGACACATTCTCGGGTAGGAGAAAAAACTAGAGGACAATAAACATAAGAAGGCGGGAAACCGCAGTGCTAATTCTAAACGAGTGGGTGAGGCAATGAAAAAAGACGCGGGGGTCCATTTGCAATTCTCAGGGAGCAGTTCCATTTCCATTGCACAGTTCAAAAAAATGTCCACCTGAACAACGCTGTGGTGAAAGCACCACCCTTACAATTCTCTTTTTTTTCCCAACTCTTTCGCGCCCTAATGAAGAGTCTTTTGTCTCCGGTTATTTCCCGTCAACGCCGCAAGAGGGAAGAGGCGTCGCTCTCAAAAGAGCCTTAGACGGTTCGCCTTTTAGCAATTCTCACGGCCATTTCCAGCGGGGGAATAAAATTTTAAAACAGAACAGGATTACTAATGCGTTGAGAGAATTCCTTCGATAGCGAAATGGAATGAAAGTTCGGAGCGACTACGTTCTTAGTCGAGAATAGTTCTCAAGAGAGAAATATCCTCAGAAATATTTTTATTCATGGACACCGATGATGAAGCTAATCACGTTATCAATCATAAATACATATGTAAAACGTATGGTGAACTACTAAAGTTGCTTACAGATAGGTGCTCTGAGATAACTGATGGTCAAAATTTCTTTTATTTGGACGATAGTCTGATAGTTTCTTATAGTTACAAGTATGCTAGTTCATTCACATATTTGTAAAGGTTTAACAAAGTATCGCTTAGTCTGATTTTGAAATATATAGAACTAATCATAGTTTACATTTGAGGATGACCTACCGAATCTTTGGTCTTTGAATTTTAATAGAATTTGTTCTTAACGACGTAGAAATATTGAATAAACCGTGATCTTTGAAAATGCAACTTAATTGAAATAGTAAGTGGAGATGATTCAAAGCGGTATAAAATTAAATATATGGTGGATTTCTCCTAGCGAAACCTCATTATAATATTACGAATTGTAGATTGATCCGAGAACCATTTTTAAAGAAAATTAATACCTATGGTTTGCAGATACTTTCACTAAATCCTAGGGCTATGCTAGGCAAAATAATCTTTTCTCTTATCCGTCTCGATTGGCTTCCGTTTGATGTAACTATGGTATTGAAACTCATTGTCAGTACATTAAATGATCGACCCTTAACACGAAGAATGAATCTCTCCTGTTTTTTGTTATATAGAACGATTTGTTTTATCCGTATCTATTTATTCGGATATGATTGGTTCACCAGCGATATTGTGTGAAAGGTTCGTACGAATTGAAAATCAAGAGGTTAATAATGTACAAAATTTAAATTCAATATTCCTTGATGAAATGTACTGCATTTTTTTCGGGGAGAATGTTCCATGATACCGGAAACACTCTCATGAAGGAGAGATCCTATTAAAAAATTGTGAATCCTGTTCGAATTGCAATGAATCAAATTAATTTTGAATCGCCTTGAACTTCTGCATTTGAATCAAATTAAATTTTAATCGCATCGAATCGTGAAAAAATGGCTTAAATGAAAATCAAAATAAAGTTCAAAGACAATTATTGTTTCCAAAATAGATTGCCTTTTTCTGTTAACAGTGTGGCATTGAAACTCTTTCTTTATCCAGTTGAACAATTTCCTTGCCTTTGTGTAGGTTTGGAAAGAATTTAAAGATAGACAAATCACTTATAAAGATACATAAGTCGAAGCGTATGTCGAAATTTTTGCCAATATAAATCGATCTTAAGAGCTTCTGATAAAGATATCCTGTAGAGGTCGCGGGAAAAGAAAAAACTTAAATGGAGGAATCGGGAATTAGGCCTACTTTCTCACGGTGATTCATGGTCTTACCCTAGATTCCTCTGCTTTTTAAACACCATAATTTTCGTGGTCATCCAAACGGCGTTATATACCACTAAAGCCTTTTTAGTCGAGGACTAGAAAGAGTTATCGTATCTACCTCATCTTGATTCCACCTAATTCCAACTTCTAGTTCAAACTGAATAATTCCTTTTGAATTGGAGATAGAAGATAAGTAAAACATATATTTTTATCCAACATATCGTTTAAAAGGTAATTGTAATTAGAATTTCGTGTTATTTAATTTTTGACAAATTAAAGCTATCCATATCTTGCTGCTATATCCTGACAAATTAAATTTTTAATTGTTTTCTGGTACCGGATATAGAAAAATGTACCTTTTATCTGCTTTGTTACAATCTTGTTTATAACAGAGATGGCATATGGGTTAATTAGGCATGAATTATGCTGAATATGCCACTAATAAAGGTATCTCTTTACGGTTTGTCCATACATGTCACTGTCACTCGTAGAGTGATTCACCTACCTGGACATGTTCTGCTTTTGTCATTATGGGTTCGTGGTCAAACTACCTCACTCTTCATATTGCCTATCAAGCCTCATTCTGCCAACTAGCTAATGGTTGCGAATGTGAGAGTGGAGTGAGGTACCAACCAGCCTTCGCGCTGAACACTTTGTAAATATCCTTAGAGGTCGTACACAAATTACGTAACGCAAAATTCTCCAATTTTCAACCCCCCACGCAACGCCTGGCCGGACCCCCCTCTCCTCCCAAATTGCGTTACGTAATTTGTGTACGGCCCCTTTCTTAAGTATATCACTTTAATTCCGCTGTAATTAAAAGATAAAAAACGTGTGTTTATGTACGGTGATCAGCCCTAAGGAAGGTATGAAGCTCTTCTATACTACAAGAAGGCATTGTAGAAGGGGATGAGGAAGCGCAGCTTCGAATTTGAAGGTGCCTCCCAGAAAACATTAATCATATTATAAGTATTGCTATAATTACTATTGTTATAATAATTATCTCGAGTGGAAATCATTCAACACCCTTCAGCTTTTTAATGCGTTATTATATCCATGACTCACAAAAGTAGGTGAAATAGTCGTCGGCAAATCGCTACTAGTCCATTAAAATTAGACACAAAAAAGGCCCCTACCTTTTATGTGGCATGCCACCATATGAAAAATTGTTATGGGCCTACCGTGGCCGTTTTGAGCTTAAATTAAACTTAAATAAATGTGTTGCCAGTTTATAAATTATAATTTTCCTCTTGGTATGAGCTCTTTCCCGAAATTTGCAAAAATACACGACCAAAACGAAAATTCTGCACTTTTTTGAAAAAATTGCCAATTTTCAATGTACTGTTTCTCGGAAAGTTCTCGACATAAAGAAGTCACTTGCATTTAAATTGTAAGAAATTTTTTCTCCTTAAAAAATGTAGGGACAATATTTTATGTAGAAGGCATTCTTTAGAGGATATAGAACAAAAACTTAAAAAGTACACAGATTTCACTGGTCTTTTAGGCATTGATCAGCCCGCACAGGTATTTTGAATCTGCAAAATCGGTCATATACTACTGGTGAAGTTCTTAAAAACATATAAAAAATGACATTTCGCAAGGTTGAATACATACTTTGACTAGAATAAGCGCAAATTTGCAAGACCCGCCCTCACAAGAACCATCTCTGGCCATCTGGCCGGCTATATCAATCTAATAAAACGAGTGACGATTTTAAGGATAATGGTTTTCCATAACTTATAAGGACATACATATTAATTTCACGGAGGTGGTTTATTGATATCTTCTGAATGAATTTTATTCTTCGTAGGCGGGATAAGCAGAACTGTGGTGGTATATATGCTTCAGATATAGTCGATACCATTGACACCAGACTAGCAAACGCCCGAGCTGATGTACAATTCACTATGATAAGTACCACTTCTACTTGGAGATGACTTCGACCACCTTTTTAATTTATATTGGATTGAATGTAACACCTTGAAAACTGCTTTCCCTAAGACAAAACTAATTCCGGTACAGAGGGAAAGTTGAAAGGCGGGTTGGTACCTCTTCCATTCTATTATTAGGTACGAAGAGATATTTGGAGAAATGAGGCTTACTAAGCAGGATAAGGAGTGAGGTAGAGTTCCTCTAGTTCTCTTCACTGATCCCTAAACGGAAGAAGTTCACGTAGCTGGGGCGCAATGACCCTACGAGTAACAATTCTCTTGGCATTCCATGACTAATTAGCATCACTTATACCCCAGTAGCGTTTGTTTTGTCATAGATATGGGAAAGACTGGGACGAAAGTATATGAGGGTTACAATTTCTCTTGAAACGTACATTTTAACTCATTTTCATAGAGTAGGTAAGAAACTATGTGAATGTAATTACCGAAATTATATTAAAGAATACATTCCATTTACTTCTTTTTACTTTCTCCATATACGAAGTATAGAGAAAGTATTGTTTTCATGAAAAAATTCGACTTCGAGATTTCAACGGAAATATATGTTTTGGGGTCCCTAGAACACGTTTTGACCATTTTCGGAATGATGTCTGTGTGTATGTGTGTGTGTGTGTGTGTGTGTGTGTGTGTGTGTGAGTGATAGTGGGCGCTCTAACGTGAAAACTATAAGTCGTATCAATACCAAACTTCATATATAGTACTGTGGTGTGTGCTGTCAGAGTTGATTAGTTTTTGGAGTAAATCGGTCAACCGGAAGTCGAGCTTTATTCATTAAAGCTCATTTCCGGTTTTCAAAATATCTCCATAAATATGATATATACGTATATTGTATTTCTTATAAAAGTTTTAGATAATGTAATTTACTATAACTTTTGTATTTAACATAATTTTGTATCACCGGTTGATTAGGAGTTATTCGTGAAATACTGATAAACCGGAAGAAGATGATTATGTACTTTGTGGGCGCTCTAACATGAACACTATTTGTCGGATCAACACCAAATTTCATATATAGTACTTTTATTACAGTCGTTAGAGTTGATTAGTTTTTGAAGTAAATCGGTCAACCGGAAGTTGAGCTTCATTCTTCAAAGCTCATTTCCGGTTTTCATAATATCTCCATAACTATGATATTTAGGTATATATTATTATTCATAAATGTTTTAGAAAATTTAATTTACTATAACTTTTGCTTGAAACATATTTTTGTATCACTGATTGTTTAGGAGTTATTCATGAAATACTGATAAACCGGAAGTTGCTCATTATGCACTTTGTGGGCGCTCTGGGCTCTATGGGCGAAAGGCCAATTTCATCGTTTTTCATCGATCATGTCCAGAAAAACATTATTTATAATGTTTTTGACGGCAAAGATGATAATATATAAATTAATCACCAAGTTTAGATGGAATATTGAGTTCGAAATTACGGTCGTAGATAAATATTTACATATTATATATGGAGAAAGTCATGTGATGGCCACATCAGATTTTTCTGTTATATTTTTCAGGGAAGAAAGGCAATATATTTATTTTTGAATCTTGGTGCAGTGATCAATTGTCTGGTGGTAGCTTTAAATCCTTTGCGTTGATACTTTAACATTGCAAAATGTTTACATACGTATATATCTGACGTATTTATCCAACACACGTAAAGTTTATACCAAATGCTAGTTAACTTTATCTATTGTCCTCACCTGGAAAACTCAGCAATTTATTTTTATAGTACTGCATAGCCATTTATTTATATTAAATAATGCGAATGAATTCTTTTGGGCTTCCGGAATAGCCAAGTGGGAAGGGCGTTAGGCTTTGGTAAAAGTCATCCTGGGTTCGATTCCCGGTGGAAACCCATGAGATTACTGTATATTTAAAAAAGAATAGTAGAATACTAGAGCTGTTATTTTAGTACTTAGTTTTACTTAGTTTAGTAATTTTCTTTTTATTATGGATTTCTAACAAGTAAAGGCAGAGACCATCTTCGCTACTATGGATTTTTATTGCATTTCTTCCAGTGGAACTGATTGACGCAAAGTGTGTATTATTAGTACTTTCACGTTACGTAATTTACATTAAAGTAAGCAGGACATTGAGAATAGTGACGTCATATTTGCTCAGGACCCCTGGCTTAGATTTATCACTCTTTCACGCCTCTCATTGGGTAACACAATCAAACTGATTTCATTCCGCCACACACTCATTGTGCACGAATTAGGATCTCCGCGATGCGTCCAGAAACCTTAAACCCGAGCGAAAAAGGCATTAATTATGAGCAAAAGGGCCTTATCCGAGCGATGCGCGGAGTTGAATTATTACCGGCCGTCGACACCTGACGCCGATTCGCTGATGAGGAGAAACGCGGCGAATTCATCTCCGGAAGCCGGCGTTTTTCCAGTCGCGGGGTTTTGAGATATGAGCGAACGAATGTGCGCGGACGCGTCCTCTTTTCCCGGCCTTTTTAATGACGAATCGTCGGATTTAATCCGTCCGAGGGAATAGATTGATTTCAAACGGACGTTCTCCAGAAACACGTGTTTCTCCGAGTTGTCAGCGGGCCTAGTCCGCTCGTATTTCTGTGTCCCCGTCCGCCCGAATTGAGGATGCGTAATCATTTAAATGAGTTTTACCCCGAGGCGGACATTCGATTCGAGATAAGTCGAGCGCTGTCCGCGGAATTATAATATCCGCCTTCCCGAGAAGAGATTGCGCTAAATATGGGCGGAATTTGCGGAGCTCGCTTTTCACTCGTGGTGAAAATGCGAGGTATAGATCGGTGTCAATAAAACTGTATCAAGCCTTGAGAAATTCTATTGGAGATCCTCTTTGCATTTAGACGGCTTAGTTGTAAAGTAAAAAGTGTCCTGAAAATGTAGTCATCATCAAATGATATGTAACGTTAGGTGGGAAATGGATGTTATGGCTAGTAATTGTAAATTATGTACATCCTATTGTTTTGACGAATAATATACGAGCTGCTCTGGAAGATTTTGGAATATATAAGGTTACCTATGGAGGTGAAATTTTATTGAAGATCTTCTCTGCATTTAGTGTACCTAGCGATGGTGTAAATGTATAGTAAAAAGTTTCTCATCGGAGTAAATTTAGTCGTGCCTAAATATTGTGTACCCTCAGATGTGATATGGATAGTGTTTATAATTGATGCATTTCTTAGGATTGTATTAAACCATAAAATACTGGCTGCTTTGGAAGGTTTTGGAGTGCATGGATACCAGAGAGAAATAAACTTGGAAAGGAATGTCGGTGGGATTTTGGAAATTCCTTAGGGTTACGCTTCATAATTTTTGCTGACTAGAATTGCGATTTTTCGACGTTATTTCATATATTCAAAACAAAACTGAAAGTTCTTTCGTAGGGGAAAATTCTCTTCTAGTTTTTTTATATTACGAAAAGATAATTTAAAAGAGAGAATGTGTACTCTTAGCATGATTTAATTTCTGCGAGTTTTCATTTTGTTCGCTATTATTTAATTTAATTTCAGGAATAAATCGTACCGTAGTAAGAATATATCAAACTTTTGGTGTCTTTGTCAATTTTTTGACGGATAATGGTAAATTATTTGATGAATGATATTTAAAATATTTTTTCAATATAGGGTCAACATTGGTCCTTTTGTGGCATTGGTAAGTTCGTGTTATACGTTCAAATATTCGTTCGGCAATTTACAGTGGTTATATTGGCTCAAACTCTGGCCTAGGGAATACTATTTTATTTATTTCTCTGCATATATAACGCCAGTTATTCTATTTCACTGTCAATTACGTAGCGGATGTATGAACATGTATCAAAAACTTACTAATGTCTTGAAATTACCCATCTTTACCGTTGAAAGGAGAGGAAAGAATTTTCATTGCATAATTCTTACTACTCTCTAACATAATTGTAATAGAATTTCCTCTTATCGCCATAAAATTCTCTGCAATGTAATTATAATTGAATACCACTGGAACATACCTTACATATAAAAATAATACTGTGATTAACGACCTATGTAACATTCCTCACACTCTTAACGACGCTTGAAAGGAACAATGAGAAGGACCGATCTCTCCTCAAGTTGATGTCTCCTCAAGTTTTCATCATGTGTAACAAACTTTTCCAACTGCAGCGAGAGCACTAATGAGCGTAGATGCGATATTTGTTTCAATCCGGGCACTCGCTCGCGAGAAAGACAGGAGCGCCCGCTGATACTTTTCGTTTTGAATACCTAGACTCATCTCCACAATGGGAAAAAAGGCAAGCAAAAAATACAATTTTTGGACTCGGGAATCATTACGCAAATGCAATGAAAGGAAGATTTACGAGTTCGAAAATAAATTGATCGACAAAAGTTTCCAAGGAAGATAAAATTTCGCGCCCTTTTTTCCCGCCATTTTTTCTCGCGCTAGGAAAGGGACAAAGAATGGGTCCCCGAGGAGAAAGACAATTGAAAAACGCTGAAAAATAAAAAATTTCCCAGGAAACTTCATCATCTGGGTTAGCGCGAATTTTGACAGTCATCCATCATCTAGTCCACTCCAACGATTCCGGGTTTCCTACTAAAACGACGGCAGTGCGAGAGCTTCATTTTTAACAAAGGCGCGCAAGCGGGAGTGGATTCCATAAACTAGGTTTCCCCGATGCGCTGCTCCACACATATGTTTAGCCTTGGGGTAGAGAGGTAGAAAAATTATCCGCTTTTGACTCGGGAGTTTAATTACTATTCTCCCTGATGAATGTTCGGGGAAGTGCTCCGGAAAATACTTCCCTCGCGTGCGTCTAGAAAGGATGAGTTGCAACCGAAATTTCATTATCTTAGCAAGGACGTTAAATAATTGTAACAGTAACAAAGCTGAGGTGTGGCAAAATACGATTCGTGCATTATGTGAGGAAAAACACGTTCATTTTACCTAACGTTTCGAATATTTCCGAATAATGGGAAATGGTTGGGTATGCGGCTGAGTGAATATTTGTACCATTCCTCTGTATACCGACCCAATAGCTCGCAATCGAGCAGCGTCTAGTATGCATAGAAATATATTTTAAAATTGGTTGAAATAAATGGAATACAATCGCTAACTGAGTATTCCCCTTTTTATTACTTTCTCCATATACGTAGTATTGAGAAAGTATTGTTTTCATGAAAAAAATCGACTTCGAGATTTCAACGGAAATACACGTTTTGGGGCCCCTAGAACACGTTTTGACCATTTTCGGAATGATGTCTGTGTGTGTGTGTGTGTGTGTCTGTGCTTGTTTTCCTTAACGTAGTGAACTAGTCGAGAAAAATATTTATTTTACCTTTATTTATCTTAAGAATAGATACTCGATCTTAAAAATAAGAAGCATTTACCGCAGATTACCCTTCTCTGGATAATGTGGAATAAGAAATAATTCAGGACCAATTTAGCCCAAAAAGAAGTATCTTACGTAGAAAAGAATGCGATGAGATTGAAATTGTTAATATAAAAACTACAGGTAACATCAGTTTCATATTAAACTCGTTTCCCTACGTATATGATAAAAAATCTTCTATAGGGGAATTTTTTTCTTATGGAACTTTTCATGGATAAAAGTAAGTTTTTATCATGTCTTGAAATCATTTAAAAGACTTTTTAGTTTGGCTTCGTATAAAATGTAAGAATCAATAAATTGCATAATATTGTCATTTTTACTACTTTCATCGTACGGAACTGTCAGAAAATAATGCATGTTTTATCATTTGGAATTAGTTTCACAAAATAAAAACTTATTATTTCTTACAGCAAACTAGTTAAAAACAAATGTTTTGGGTTTTTTATATTTACATACAAACACCTCATTGCAATATTATTCCTTCGACATCATATTCAACTGCTTCAGTCTTTTTGGAGCTTCTGAGGATATTACATTGATCCTGTCAATGTTAAGTACGGTAGAGAATAAAATTCACAGTCTCTGGCGATGTCTTGTGGAAATACGTCGTGATGAAAAATAACAATTTGTACTTTTTCCACAGTATTTTAAATACTAAATATATTATTTCCACAGTATTTAAATACTATATTTTTAATTTATATTTTAAATACCTACTGTAGAAAAAGTACAAATTGTTATTTTTCATCATACAGTAGAGAAGCTTAAGATGAACGTGAAACTCATTGTTTTCCACGTCTTACTTGCTGAAGGCCCATCTAAAATAATTAAGGAAGATACGTTACAGACTCGCATAGATCTAACAGTTTGGTGCTGCATTAAATATGATTAGGAACGTATATGGGGCATGTGTTGATGATGATAAAATACGCTGTTGACTGGTAATTTTAAAGTGTGCGTAAACGGAGCGTTATGCTGGGATTTGCTAAAAGTAGGTTAGTAGAACGAAAGGACTGTAATGCTCCAAGTTGAAAGGAGCGCATCACGAGAATTAGGATGCGACGACGTACTTTTCTTCAAACATAGACTAATGAATCTATTCTTAGAGGCGGGTACTTGTATGAAATTGTTTAACTTGATGCTCTAAGTTTTTAATCTTTGCAATTACATTTTACGCTATTTGAATGAACATTTATTAAATGAAATTTTCCTACATTGGAAGTCTTTATCATTTCTTATAATTCTACAAAAATCTTTCCATAACTTGATTCTTTGTTCTCCGTGGTACGTACATTATGACTATTCAAAGTTGTGAATATGTTATTCGTGAATACTCGCTGGAAATACTTTGATCATTCCACTTACGCGATCAATACGCATTTATAGTTTCGTTAAGATTGATGAATGGCGACAGTTTCTATAATGAAACTAAAGATGTACGAGTAATTCAATAGAAATAAATAAATAAATTATCTTCAATAGATTACCTTTATTCAATTCATCGATATTAAAAATATTTTCCTCCAAAAGAAGCAACTGTGGCTCTGTTAGAAACAAGAGAGATAGAAACGTAGAAGTTGATAGATTAGTAAGAGAGGAATTCAAATACGCCCTAATGCTAAATATTAACTTATTACGGAATGAACTTTAAAGATTAATAACATGAATTTGACTTCTAATTTGACTACAGAAAATGCCTATTATAATGCTATGGTGACCTGATGATGGCCCAAACGGTCCAAGCCATGATAGGATAGTACAATAAACAATGTATGAGGTAAAGGTAGAAGAATTTATTTATTATGGAAACTTAACTCAGAGTTGAGGATAAATAGATAGAATGAACTATAGTTAGCAAAAGTGTGCTGTGCCTAATTTTGGTTTATCTTATTAAAACATACGGGTTATTCCACGAAAATCAAACAGAATTTGACCCCTATTTTTTAAGTTTCGATTTTTTTTAATATTTGCGTACCTTTTTGAGAAAACCGTAGTGGCCAAGTTTCAGCTTAACCATTTTTCTTTGAGTATGCATTAATGGTTAGAGTTTTCGTATTTTCGCGAAAATCGGCGAACACGGGAAGGCTGATTACTTTCGAACGAAAGGCGTTAAGTGCCACGTTCTTTCATTTATGGAAGTTATTTACATAGCCCGTGCATATGCGAGCATCCTACTAAAAATTTGTTATCCAGACTTCTAAACTAAATGTTGAAATTGGGAATATCCCGTTACTTAATTACTCAAAAAATCCGCAAAAGGGTTTACTTTTCATCCTAGTCTTCTCTATACTCCAAGAAAGATGTCTCTATCCCTAAGAAGGTCCGAGTAAAATAAAGAGATCCCCTCTCTTTCCTGTCATTCAACGTGGAGTTTTCAATACGGCATCGAATACGCATTACGAAGAGTGAAAAATGCGCGTATGATAGCCGGGATCATCCCAAGCAATCGATAACCATTCCGGAGTGGATCTTTGATTCTTCGGGTGCCGGCCGGTGCTATGACAACCGAAGGATTGATGGGAATGCTTCCTCGAAGGCCTTGTGGACCCAACAAAAAGGAGGAGAAAGTGAATTGCTTCGGAAGTGCGAAGATAAGAGTGGAGGAGTTAATAGAGAAAGGATGGACCAAAGAAGGATTGATAACGGAGAGCGATCGACACGAATGAGAAAGGTGGAGGAAGTTTCCGAAACAGGAAAAAAGTCGACGCGTCAACTCTTATTAGCATTGCGCTGCGTTTTTTTAGGGATGGAAAAATAAGTGGATTTGCGAGATGTTTCACATCAACTGCGATGGCTGCTTTTGCTAACCGTGTTAATTTTTTGTAGCGTTTTTCGGGTTGTTATCAGCAGAAAGCTTCTATGATATAAAAGGAGCAATTATAGTGTCAGTTTATGTAGTTTTTATTGAATAAAAAGAACCTTTTCAGCGAAAACGTATTGATGGTAGCGATGCACTAATTTTTTATGGAATATGTGGGAATTCCTCGGAAGTTCAAGCTCAAATTTAGGTTTTAAAAATTAATATAATAGCAATACATCTAATGAAAGAACTCTATCAGATTGAAATGATCTTCTCAAAACCTCACGCATTACGCATTCTTACGCATTTATCCATTGTAATTCTTTTTATAATTTTATAGAGTGAACAAAAAGCCTTTTACTAATTAATTGAAAAATCGGTAGGGTATTTAGATGCTTCTGTATATTCTAAAATTAATTTCAAATTCTAGCCTTAGTCCTTCATTACTGATTATTCAAAGATTTAATTTGTCTCATATTTCCTAATTTATCGTATGCACTTTTTTACCAATGTAGCTACCAATTCGTCTATGTAGAATGGAATGTCAAACAAACTTAATTGACTTATGAATCAGTATATGTATGCATATCCATTTATAAAAGTCAGTCAAAAGAAGAATAAAAATCAGTGAAAATATCTTAAAGAAAACAATCGAATTCCTGATAAAATTAGTGAATGAGGTTGAATTCGAAATAAATGTTCCCTAAAAAGTTAATATACTAATTTCCAGGTATATGCTCAACTCCAAAAAAAAAGTCATCGGTAGTTCAGGATAGGACAGTGAAGTGGGATTATTTTTCTTAAGTCCTAGTAGTAAATTCATTTTAATTGGGCTTTTTGGTTTACTTTGTATGAGGTATACTCATCGTATAATATGTACGAGAGATGTTCGGAAGTTAACTACTATTGATTTATGATGCTAGCAGTAGTTATTTTCTGATCGCAGTCATTATT
Organism: Sympetrum striolatum; assembly: GCA_947579665.1. Taxonomy (NCBI): domain Eukaryota; kingdom Metazoa; phylum Arthropoda; class Insecta; order Odonata; family Libellulidae; genus Sympetrum; species Sympetrum striolatum. The sequence continues at coordinate 47,800,624 of OX388351.1, read as the reverse complement.
ACATTAACATAATCAGTGCATGTTGGAGCACGTACTACCGCGCGTTGGCTAACTATAACCTCAACAGAGCAAAAAATATCTGTCAGCAGTAGACATTTGTAGTAAACTGCGTTCTGTATACGGACGAACAACTATGAAGGAAGGTTTCGTGCATCATTGGATCCGATCCTCTAAGGATGGAAGAGAACATATTCATGATGGAAACTACAGTTACGCCTTATTAGTGATTTAAATAGGACGTTTTTGATCATCCCCCTTACAGCCTGGATTTAGCCCTATCGTGTTTCACCTGTTCACTCACAAGAAAAAGTGGTGTTGAGTTCAGCACTTTCATGATTATGAAAATCTTCAGAATTCTGTTAAATTCGGGTGCTAACCTTGTCGGTTGATTTGAAACGCTATCAAAAAGGCTCGAATTTTAGTGGCGGTAATGTTGTAAATTAGAGGAAATCTTTAATTTAAAATTCACTTTATAAACTATTTTTAGATGTGTTAGTGTTATATTTACAGCCAAACGGCGGTTAGTTTCCGAATCACCCTTGTGCATGGGTGTCTTTAGAATTGAAATTAAATCATTAATCATATTGACAAAATACCAGCCTGGACGTTTTCAAATTCAGGATTGTTCTTTCAAATTTGGGGACTAGTCATTAGTTAGCAACGAGAGATTCTACTCGTTTTTAAGTTCTCTTATCCATTGGCTCGCCCATTATCGTCAACTGTAGGTTAATCAATTTCTTTCCAAAGGTATTAGTAGCGGAAGGAATGCCCAAAAGTAGTTGCCTAGAATTAGGCCGAAAGGAATAAGTTTGTAGAAACTAGGTCAGTTCGTTTTCAGGGGAAAACAATCAGGTTGGTCATTCCCTTCCAAATTGTGCGGAGCGCTGGAAATTGCTGTGGGAGATAAGAGAACGTCCTAAGTGGTGATTCATGTCCTTTTGGTAGCGCGAGGCTGGAGAAAGGATGGGACTACGCTTATATTCATGCCTTGTATTGGTAGGCATTTTCAAGAACGAGGTCTTTCTGCTCAGGTTTAATATTCAATTTGTTAAACAATATCAGCCCTAAACAAATGTATTATGGCATTATATATTATATAGTACATTTTATGGATCAATTGAAACTGAAAAATCTCCTGTTCAGCAGAATAAATTATATTTTAATAGTTAAAATATGTATGGAGAGAAAATTACGTTTATCAAAGTTTAAAAGAGGAAACAGTTTAGGAATTAAAGAAAAAGAAATTCAATAATAAAACAATTAACACTAAGGATCATTCGCAATTGCTATGCGTGAAAAATTAAGAATTATTCTTCTGAAAATTTAACCTGCGTGGATATGTAATCGAAAATTACTCACCTTTGTACAGCATCACATTATCTACCCACATTTATCTATGGCTCCTTAAAATGAAGCACCATTAACTACCAATTAAGAATTATTTATGAATTTTTTATGGTAAATTTCTAAGTCAACTTTTTCTATTAGTTCATAATTTATATTACGTGACCTCTTAATAACATACACTAAAAACTGTGATTGCAAACAACAAAATAAACTACGGTCGCCAAACAAACGGTCTGAAAAAAATAATTTGAGTAAATGTGAGAGCACCATTCTTAAACGTTGCTCATATAGATGATAGTGCATATTCTCGCGTTTCTGTACTTTCCTTAAAAAGCAGCTATCTGTAACAATTTATTCATGTTACTAATTCCGAGAACAATATCCTCATTCTTGAATCTTTTTTATCTTTACAACTTTAACAGCCGGGCAGGTTGCCTTTATGCTGGAAATCATAAAAAGAGAAACTTTATTTCGAAATTGTACGTCTTTTTATATTTTTAAAGGTTTTTCATACGCTCCTGTTTTCATAATTAACTTTGAAAAAAAACACTTGTTTTATTGCCTTCAAGGAGATAAAAGCATATGTATTTCGGCTCCAATTGAATTTAAGGGAAAGTAAAAAATGAAATAATTCACTAGGAAGGCGAACATTGAAATAAGACACCACGCACTCCCAAACTAACGCATCTCCACACGCACTCCTCTAAAGCCTAATCCAAAAAAAAACTCAAATATCGCTGCCCTTAATTGCTGTCGGGAAATAACCAAGAATATGGCGGTTCCACCGTTACATCACAACTTTAAACGAGTACGGTGTAGCAATTTTTACAAGATAGCAATTTTGAGAGTAACTTCCTCATCTTTAAGTGCTATTATCTTTCCAACATAATCCTCAGGGCGGTAGCCTTTATATTGTATATTATAAAAAGAAAAGTATCAACTCCTTTGTGCCACGCAATTTATACAAGAAGCCAAAAAGACAAGAGCGTATAAAAAAGACCGACGAGGAAATGAATGGAAAATAAATTCGGGAGCCCCTTACAAATAAGCTATTTTCCCTTAAGGAAGGGATGGCTATAAATAAGAAGAACAAAGAAAAGGCGCAAAAAGTTTTAGAGGCGTTGGGGTGGACGAAGGCGTCAGCCAGTGCTAAGAGGTTTTTAAGTTGACAAGCGAGGAGATGAACGGTTCGATGACTTCGTTGTCAAGGAAACATCCGTGTTGATTTATAGCGGATGAAGCCGCGGGAATTGAATAATGCGACGGTGGATCCGCGACGCGTCGGAAAAATGACGCTCTTCCATATCTTTTTCGGCGAAAGATGGTGGGCGTTTGCGGCAATTTGCCTTCTGCGAGGAGAGAGCCAATTTTTCGACGGTGGAGGTATTTTTCAATCTGGGAATGATTTTCCTATTCCCGGCCGATCAATCAACTAGTCTTCCTTTCCTTTGGAACGTTTCGAAGCTGTCCAAATAGCTCAACCCGTCATCCTAGTTCTTAATGATGGGCTGATGCTTTTGCGAAATGCTGGGGATTTTGCGCGAATGCGTGCGAGAAATCGGGACGAAAGTTGACCGAAATATTGTTCTAATTTGGTCCTAAATACGCTTTGTTAACATTTCATTGAGTTTCATTGATTTTTTGTGCAATTGTTCTGAGTTAAGCACATACTATGGAAATGTAAACTGTTGCATAATATCAATATTTATAAGATAAATTAATTTTGGCATTATTTAATTTATCAATGCAAATTATGAACAGAATATTATGCGATTTTTTAAACCTATCGTGCTTCGATTTCTGATGCAAAAGCTTGTACTTAAGATTAAGTTCGGTTTGGAATTTTTTACAGCTCTGTTGTAATGTCCATTTGAAATAGTTTAAACTGAACTAGGCGACAATAAAATAAAATTGCAAATACAACAAATCCAACTCAATGACCAGCTTCAACCGATTTCAGCAGATAAATATGTATGATAGGAGCAGGTTATGTTAGTTTTCAAGCATTACACATTCTTCGGTTTATAATTTATTAAGATAGCAATAACTGTGTTATGATATCAATTTATATAATATTTATATCGTCTCAAATTTATTTTATAGAGGATATTTGTACATAAAATATACATTACGTATAGTTTATGTCCATGTTTAGTTAGCAAATGTGGTGGAAGCTATTTATCTGCAATATTAAGGAACTTTTTTCAGCAAATAATATTCTTTACTTTCTTTGTTGCCTTTTATTTTCATATCTAATTACTGATTAAAGTAAATCAATGAAATATTTTATCTTACATTTTCCAAAAAGCGGAAAAGATATCCTATTTATCAATTTATGGCAGCACAACCGCAATTTTACCCCTGTAGGGAAACAAAACCTTTGTCTCCATCGTGGAAAATAATTTTATGTTTACATATATATATATATATATATATATATATATATATATATATACACACACACTAAAACTTTCACCATGCAATATGGGCGCAACAAATACGAGCATTGTAGACTTTAGATAATCCGTCCACCTTACCTAACTTAGGTTTACCCATATTACCTGTGCATGGCTGTAAAATTCAATCTAAGCACGAGAAAACATTGTCATTAGATGATATTCTGGGAATATATTCTCAGCATTATCTGTTACTATCATCACAGCTCTGGGATCAGTAATCAGCATGAGACTCCATTAGGTAATAATTTTACTTACGCATATTAATGATATCTTTTATAGATTTTTCCTATAAAATTCGATATTAAATATAAATATTAGTTATTTTAATTTAATAGATATAAACTAAGTATTGTGAATTATTCGCATTTGAAAGGTGGAAAATGTACGTAAGTGCAATGAAGTCAAAATCCAAAATCTCAGTACAGAGCAATATACTTCATCGTGGTCCTGCAGGGTTCGGATGTAATTCCTAGAGTAGTATTGCAGTATTGCAGAAGACTTTATAAAGCCCAAATGCGTAAGCCACGGTTTTTAAAAGCGGTACTGCAGCTAATACGTGGCTTTAAGTTCTCCCGTTCCATTGCAATCGTATTAGCCAACGCTCGAGTAAGTCTGGATTCTAAGTAAGGAAAACTCGACCTGTGAGAGTATTTTAGGAAAGGACTGTTCGAAAGTGGGGCAGCGCTTAATGAAATTCAAAGGGAAGATGAATGACCTTTACCGAGAAATTGCTGGGATTTTATATCAGTACCTTGACCGAAAATTAGTTTTTCCTTGCGTTTATCTAACCCTGCGATATATTGGAGGGTGTAAATTTGTATACATAAGCATGCAGCGTATAGCGAGAGGTTTTTGGAGAAGTTTTCATTCATTGGGCGAATGCCAGGCAATCCTTTGTAATATGGTATTTCCCCCTCTTACGCTGCCACCTGGCCAAATGGCAAAATTGCAGTAAAAATTGAAATTAAATTAAATGAAATACCCTTATAAAATATGAAAAAATTAATATCTGTCGGAAATGCTTCACTTTTTTGACATGGATCAGAATAAATCCACAGGAAAATAAATTGGTAGAGGCTAATGCGAGTGTAGTTTTAAGAAATTTTCGAATAAATTTATTATTTATTTTCAGCGATACGTGTGATTTGAAATGGACGGTTTTTACGTATTTTAAAACATCAAAGATATTTGCTTCTGAAATTAAGGCCTATAATTTGCCTCTGTTTCAATTAAATTTGCCGAAAAGTGAATTTTTCTTACCTTGTCTCCATTAAAAACTATTATTATATAAGTAATTTTTAGATTTCATCAAAGAGGTTTTTTTATGTTATAGCGTACTTAACAGGAATCAAACTCAATAATGGAAAAACGAATAAAAACCAGTATTTATTAACTACTTGATATAGTTCTGCATTGTTGACATCTACAAACAAAGGAAACACTTCAAAGTAACTCATTTAATAATTGATGTTAAAGCAAATATACGCAAGGAAAAGCGGATTTGCAAAATGTCTGACGGGGCCGGGAATCGAACCCGGGATCATCCTCTATCCGGGAGGCTGCCTTAGCCATCTAGGCTACCCGGCCAGAAAAACTTCACCCGCTGTTTTGGAAACATTTTGTTCTGGCCGGGGTATCCTAGATGGTTAGACAGCCTTCCGGGTAGAAGAAGATCCCGGGTTCGAATCCCGGATCCGTCAGACATTTCTCAAGTCCGTTTTCCCTTGGAATTTTTCCTTGATGCACGCCCTTATGTGCAAAGTACCTTTAGTCCTTTTCAAATACATGCATTTAGATGAATATGTGTCGATGCTAGTCGCCACCAACATTTTTGCTGTATTTTTTACTAAAAATAGTTACATAAAAGCTATATCCAGTTTCTTGACGGAAATTGATTCCTATCCTTTTTCTTTGATAATGACTATTTTCTTCTTTTACATTTGATTTCATGCTTCCTCTTCTGCCTTTCAATTAATGGATGTTGACGATCGCATTTAGCATTTCGTTCTTGCTGCTTGCTGCGTGTATTTGTCTCTCGGCAGTTGTTAATCAAATGTTTTATACTGTCCATAAGAGATGTTATTCTCAGTCCTCTTCCCTTTTTATCTTCGATTTTTACTTCAGTTTTATTTTTAAGTTAGCCCTTGATTTTACTATTTTCCCTGCAGTTTAATGTTTAAGTAAGTTCTATATTTTATTATTTTGTACATATTGATCAAGGTTTTCTAGTTCAAGTCTTTTAGTTATTGGTATGCTGGAGCCAAAAAATTGTTTTCTGCTTGAATATGATTAATATTATTAAAGAGTTAATTGAATATTTAACAGATAATCTTTCACAATATCAATTCATAAATTTTCTCCATCATTTCTGAAAAACGCTGTGCCCATGCCTCCAATTACCACTCTCGCGGAAGTCGCATCCAAAATCGGAAACTTCTAATTTAAGAAGGCTCACCATATCGAGTTGCAAAGAAATTTGACCGAAGGTTTTCCGATCATTTTCTTCTGGTTCTTGCACTATCGACGACTGCAGAAGGAGAGGTCGGAATGGTCTGGGATTACGTCCAACAGTTGCTGGTAATGAAGGAAGACTTTAAATAACTAGATTTTGGCAATAGAGGGAAGTAACAAGCAAACGATGGCAGAATGAGATTTCAGAGTTAATTAGGAACAAGGCTTTATGAAAATGCACCCCTTATTTGCGCTCTATCTGCTGCAAAATGTAATCTTTCATCACGTCATCTGCAGGATTATTAATTCAGAGTTATAAGGTTCTCGTCTTCCCGATGAACTTCATCGCAATTGGGCAATATGCCATAGTAATTTTCAGCGCGTTTATTTCTTTCAAGAGTTATGACTTATATTCATTAACACAATTTTCGAAATTTATCATTTAATGAATCGTGGATTCCTCCGTCAAGAATGACGGAATGAAAATTGAATTTATAGTTACTAAAAGTATAAATAATCCCCAAGCGATATTTGAAAATCTATTCAGAAAGCCAAATTCTATTTTCAATTTGGTTTTATTGCCATAAATTGTCAGCTCTTCTACTCTATAGATTTCTTATGAGCCTATATTTCTCATATATTTGTATGAGAGTTGTGTTTTTGTACAATCATCTTTTTCGTTGGGGAATTGTTTATGCCCACAAAATCACACAAATATTTCGTTATTTTTTTAATTCTCTCAATTTTGACTCTAATACGATATTTTACGACCAAAATGAGAATTCTGATTCACTTTCTTTACTTTTGGCATTTATCTCGATTTCGTGCGGTCATTATTTCAGATTTAATCTTACGAGAGAAAATATGCTTGCAATCGATCAAATCGAATTTTATGTGTATATATTTTATACGAGAGATACTAACATCGATTTAATAAATATTTAGATATATGCACATCTGTAATTATTACATAAGATTTCTAGGGAATAAAAATCGTTTTAAACCGCTTATAGCATAATTTATTATGTACCCAACGTCATAACCAATACGATGAAAGACGACCACATGCCTAAAAGTGACGATATCAGGATTTCAAATGCATAAAAAGAATAACCTAACTTAATCATTTACTTCACGTTTTCATTTACAGGGAGTGATTATTTAAGTTATCATATTTTCATATGGCATACTTTATTCTGTACTGCTGTACTTCGTGAATTTCAGTTTTATTTTCATGAAGAGACGTATAATAACAAATAATCCATGAAATGATATATGGGTTCGTATGAAGGGAATTATGTAAGCGAGGATTGAAATGAATAGTTGAATATTGTGCGAATAAACTATATAATAATACATACTATATATGTATATACATTTAACTTAAGATGGTTCCTCTTTATGTATGCATTACTACAGTCAAGATATCCAATATCTTCAATATAAATTGAACATCTAGATGCAATAGAAATTAGGGAACATAAATCTCCACCTAAGAATTTATATGAATTGTTTAGTTAGTGCGATGATACGTTAATGGAGCTTAATGAAGAATAATTTTCGTTAGTTAAATTTTTCGAAAGAAAATCTTCTTTAGAGAAAAATCCGTAAAGCCCCACAAGGGAGAAATTTGGTCACGGTAGACGCGGTGAAAAAATCTTGAAATAACCCTCTCAAGTAATTTAACTAGGGTACCCACATCCGTAATGGACAAGGACGAGCAGAAAACTGCTTCTTCGAGAGAAAGTTCAAAAAAAGCGATGAAAAAACTGCGAGCGATGTTACTTTGCGTTATTTAGGCCCCACCTTGAATATGCCTGAAGTGTATGGGACGCTGACAACAAGAGTTTTATTCGTGAATTAGAGATTATAACGTAAATTTTGTGTAGGTGAATAAAATAGAGAGGAAAACCTTAGGAGTGGATGTAAAAACAAACCTAAGTTGAGATCTTAGGAATAAAATATCCACAGCAGGAAACCACCCACAAAAAAGGAGGGTGTGAAGAACCTGCGCAAATCTACTGCTAGTAGCATGAGGTGAATCACCCACGAACTTTCTATGTTCGTGGGTGAGGCACAATGGAGTCCCTAGCTTCAAAAAATCACTATAGGGCGCTCTGAGCAATTAGAGGAATGATGCGGTAGGAACGGTTTGGTCAGGGGGATGATGCCATTTATAGTAGTCGTCATGCCGTGTACATACTAAAAATGTAATGAAAGCTGAGTATAACATATACACCGCAGCAGGAATATACCTGCAAGATAGGGGCCGTGAAAAACCGGCGAAACCTACTGAAAGTTAAGTAAATTCTTATGGGAAAGAAGGTTAAGAGAAATCTGAGAGGCAAACGAGGCAAAGATACGTATCCGATAAATGATCCAATATAATTGTTTGCATAACGGTAAAAAACACAGTATAAAGCAATTAATGAGGCTGATACACCGCCTATCACGCGCTGAAAGGTTCGCAAGACGTTCATGGGTAGATGTAGGCAAGCATGAAAAAGAGCCGAACAACTGTTTTGCCGTATGAGGTTACTAAGTGGCAATACAAATAGTCAGCTTTAATTTGAAAGGCGCAATATTGGAAATTTCGAAGGTATTAACTCCGAAAATGTCGATTTATCTGGGTCATACGCAGGGTAAGAGGTGGACGCTTTTCGAAGTGGAAATCCAATCCACGGCGCAAAGACTGGGGATACCGCAGGGCCTAGGAAAAGAGGATCACGGGAAGGCACTGCATTCTGCGCGGAGAACAAAACCAAAGTTAAAGGATTTGGAAGGATTGGAATGGCCTTGGGAAAGGTAGATATCTTCCGGAGAAATTGCCCGAGACAAATTCGGTAAGTGATGGCGCTGAAATCCGGTAGACGAGGAAATATTGCCGCTCTAAAACGTTTCGAGAAGCTTGAATAGTCGAGGATGAAAAGGTCTCTTGATGAATGAGCGGGAAATACTGAATGCGCTCGTAACTGGGGAAGCCTTAATGGTATTACTAGTCGAGAGCACGCCTGAGTGGAGAGGGGATTCGAGATTAATTAAAGAACTTGTATTTAAGCAGCGGTTACATATATATCAGGAGAAAGAGGAGAATTCTATGAAGATAGGAACTTATAAGTTGTAAATGTAAGGCATAATAATTTGCAATTTAATTAATTTATTTATATCCAATTAAAACAGCTTCATGATAAATCATGAAAAATTTATGATTCATGACATCTTCGGTAGCCAAGCTAGATGTAGCTTGGCTACCGAAACCTGGTCGTGTTTATAGTTGTATTGTGGTCTAGTAAAAGAATTTTATCTTGAAGCAGTTTTGTATTTATGAATACCACGAAGTGAAACCTGAGTCTGTTTCGTTTATATCCAATGACTTAATTCATGTAGTTACCAACTTAATATATTGATTTCTTAAATGTTTGAACCTGAAGAAGTATCTTTGTCTCAATTCATGATTGATTGGTTCGACTTATTAAATGAAGACGTTTTGAAATGAAACGAAGTTTCCTTTCTGAGATCATTAGCAGTAGTAAAACTGTTTAAATACGTCATCCATACACTCATCTCCGGTAAGTTTCTTTAGTGACCTATTCGTTATATATACTAAAAACCTTTTTATCCTCTGTTTATCAACACGAAATGCCAAACTAAAACACCAATCGCGAGTTACAAATTTTTGTAAGTCGATGAGGGGCAACTTCTATGCGTAGAAGTTATTTTATCTCACTATTTTTCTCCGTAAACTCAATCGTAATTTACCATCGCAGGCTGCAACATGATTAAAACCCAAAGGTAAGATATATATTTGGTTATAATTTGTTACTTATTAAGATTGAGGTGAAAATATTCGCATTAGTCCAAAAAAGGTGCACATTTAATACAGTTTAAATTCATCAATATTTCCAAAGCTAAAGTCATTTTAATTCAGGAAAGTATTTCTTAGAATCCAACATTTCTTCGGAAAGAATGATTCAGTGAATTAGGAATCATGAAAATGATGTAACTCGACTCGTGCAAATATTGGCAGCAAATTAATTACTTGAGCATCTGAAAAATATGTTTTTAATAAGTTGAAGAAATAAAAATGTCGAAAAAAATATACTCTTATGATTTTTTAGATAATAAAGTTTCTTGGTAATAAAAAAATTAACCAGTGCTGTACTATATTTTTCTTTAGAAATTGTTAAGTAAATTTAAAACTTGTTTGAATTTACATATTCGTTCGAAGAAAATGAATAAGTAATTTTTAATTTACAGTCCGGTGCAAGACAATTTAAATCATGGTCAATTCTTTTCTCATTTAAGCCATGAACGCTATGGCAAAGGGAATTTTAAAAGGCAAGCGGTAGGGCATGTGAGGAGGGAATGGATCTGATTCCACATGCGCCGTATTTTCCCAGTGACAGCGAACACGAATTAGGTTATTGGTGGAAAAATGTTTCCGTCGCACGAAAAACACGCCCTTTGGATTCATTGAAATCCAATTTACGAAAACAATGAAGTTGCGTGATTTATGGGATCTCTTATTGGTGGCGCTGGACCGCACGCTAGCTTGGATTCTGAATTCGGTCGACATTTAATAGCTTATTTAGAAACCAAATCTCCACCGACTCTGTATTCTCTCCGAATGTAAATGCAGAAGCTCGGATGCGGTAAATTCTGTTAGAGCTGATTCCAAACCTTCACGGAAAGCCAAGATAAATGAGAAGATAATATTGAAACCAACTAGACATCGAGCGAATTAATGCTGAAATTATATTTCGCGTTGAAGCAAAGATTTAGGAATCAATTTTTATGCGAACAGAAATGGATTTTATACCCTCCTTTTTATTGATTCGAGGAATTTTCTTTGAACAGAGGGAAATTAAATCCCAAAATGAATTTATTACAGATATGCGATGGAATTTTTTTGGTAAAGTTCTATTGATAGTAATCTAATCTAGTTTCAGGTTCTTAAAATATCGAATTTGAAAAATAGCGGGTATTTAAAGCTGAATAAATCAGCTAAACATCGTTGCGATTAAGATGTTGAACGATGATCATGATTTACAGCATTAATTATGAAACACTTAATAAACTAATCATAGTCAGGCGTATCTGTTATAGTAATTATCTTAGTTTATATATAATTATTTATATATTTGAGAATTTAAATAGTATATCATACATATCACCGTCGTTTATATACATATATACACTACACGAGATAAGATAAAAGTTTTCCGGTAATTGTTTGAATGACGTTTTGTCCAAATTTTGACTATTTCGAAAACTAAAAGTCGCAGTTTACACTTTGGTTGTCACTGAAGTACTAATTTCTCTCTGATTCAACTTCGATCGAATAGAAACCTTCTCATCAAAACTGCTGAGTTCATTTTCGTCAACTGCAGGCTTCAGGTTTTTCCGGAATTAAATACAACTAATAGTCCTACGAAATTGAGACGGGCATCAACGGAAGAGAAATTAAATAAGGATTATTCGTGATGGAATATCGTTGAGACTTGAAATTTCGACCATTACGATAAAATAGACAAAAAGTGGAAAACCTTTTGGAAAACTCTCCCGAGGAAAATGTCGCATCACCAAGAAACTCCGACTTCGAATGTGAATGAAAACACATAAACTTAACTATATAATGGAGATAACTCGAGGAATGGGTGGAAATACCTTTGATTATCTTAGGAAAATCTGTCGTATGACATGATTTGCAGACTTTATTTTTGGTTTAACAGAGAAACGATGATGAACAGTAATTTTTTTGAAGTATGATGCGCGTGTGCGAAGCGAAATATTTGGCAAAAAATATAGGGTTTTGTGCTCAATTGATACCTCCCCCATTCGATACTTAAGATTTTGAAAAAATTAAAGCGAAATTGGAAACAAAATATTTTTATTCAAACTTAAATAATTCTCGTAGGAGTTTATATTGGTCTATAGAGAGGTCTGTACAAACCAGTTTCACACACACTAAATGAGACGTTTTTTAAAGACCTCGAGAACGTAGAATAAATGGATTTGAATTCTAAATAATTAAGGCACAACTTATTGCGACTTCTGCGGCATCATTATGAAAATTAAATTAAATTTTTGTAAGGTTTTAAATTTCTATGATAACGTTTTAATATTGCGGATGCTTGATGGGTTGAAAAGTTATTTCACGAAAAATATTTAAAATCACTAATTGAGGAATTTTCTTAAGACGCAAAGATCATGGAGGATTTTAGATACTGCGTATAACATATGGTGACTTACGTGAAATCATTTCCCCGTGCCCTACGTGACCCTAACTCTGAATAGCAAATGGGTTTGCTTCATTTTCTCCAGGACCATATGGCGAAACTGGGTCAGGTCGGACAAAGAGGAGTCTTTTTCCGTAGCATTTACGTCTAATTGATTCCCTTCTCTTACGTCCCGCAGTTCTTTTCCAAAAGTCCTGTGATGGAATCCGATTATCTCTACCACCTCCATCACAGAAGCATAAAATGCTGGAAAATTCTATTTCGTAATGCTTCAAGTAGAGCTGAAGTTTGTATTGCGAATTAATTCTATTTCCTGGAACGGATATTGACTACGTAAAAGCACGGGGAATTCCGAAGTTGAATTACATGTATGTACTTCATGGGGAGAAAAAACGTTCGTATATATTCGTACTTTATCTTAATCGACATTTGTATTGTCTCTTTGCTTCGCCCATTGTTGGGCTTCCATAGGCTTCAATATTGTACTGGGAATTCAATTTCTATTATTATATATCCTGGCTGATATTTTACGTCTATTTTTTCAGGGCTCGTGTCATAGCTTTTCTCAGATAATTTTATTTCTTTATAAATTAAATTTGTTTCTCATTTTTAATATTGCTATTTCAGCTTCTGTAATTTCTTCCAGTTTTGATTTTTATACCTCATATGTCTGAGTGACACGGACATACAATTACCTTAATTTATTGCTTTCCCGAAGCGATGGGTATGTCAGTTATTTTCGCTTTGCAGGATGACGATTATCTTTTAGGAATAAGAAGTTGTGAATAATTTATCTACTTATCATAAATTAACAGATCGATTTTGCTTTTCCTCTACCAGTACTAGCTATTCCAGGGATATTAAAGTTCAACAACGGTATATATCCATTAAGATATCAATACGAGACGGAACTACTGTTCTCCAATCCGTTTTATTCTCAATTCATAATATTCATGATTTTTTATTATATTTATTTTCTATCAAAATTCAGTTTTTTATAAAAAGTTAAATCTTTGTAAAAATTAAACTTACGATCAACGTCAATTCGGTACAATTTATAATTCGGCTCTCAATTTTTAATTACTTTTTTGGGAAATAAGCTTTAGTTAATGTGTGGTTTAAACAATGGTAGAAGTAAACTTAAAATTTCGAGATTTCTCTCTATGTTTCACGAATCATCATTGAACAGTAAAATTTTTCATTTTATTTCAATATAAAATTTTGATGTGGATCCACATTTTTCAGTAATAAATTTCTTCCATTACTCGGAAGAATACCAATTTCAAGTTACCAATAGTGAAAAAGCTACCTATTTCTCATAAAACCGCTAAACTCTATTGTTCAACAGTAGCAGCTACGAAGCGCACGTTTTCTATCGTTCATTTTCCTGTGCTAGTCGAAGGAATGACGACTTGAAGCCTGGCACTGGAACGAAATCTCCTGATGTACTTACTGCCGCGGATACGCGTGGAACGGATCGAGGTCTAATTCCCTCCGAGATAGAATCAGGAAAATGGAAACACCAAAAGAAGAAAAACTTTCGGAAGTGGCGGTGTAAAGGTATTTTCCTGAGAGAACTCCATTTGAGTCGAATTTAATCAAGATTAAGTCGCGGGGGCAATCAGTCTGCGCCGCCAAGGTGGAGAGGGAAATTCGGGGCTCCACCGCTGCATGATAAAGGCATTCTGGTCACGTGATTCAAGTGCACAATCACGGATTACGATACTCTTCTTTTTTTGCTTCGTTAAGACGATTTCCGGAGGATAACAAAGACTGCACCGCAGTATCGGATTTGCGAAATTATTTGGTTTTTTATTCGGAAATTTGATTTCATGCCGAACTTATTATCTCCGAGATGCTTTTCGCGATCCGATTTTCTAATTCTTAGTGGAACGAGGGAAGAAATTTTGAGGAATTTAATTGTGCGGGATTTTCAAATGCGTGACGCGGATTACTTCAATACTACAACCAATTTATATTGTGTTACTTTCCTTCTGCGTTAAGCCTTCTATAGTACTCATTTTTTTTCGACGAAAAATAGATGAAGGACCGCGACATCTCTGCGCGGCATTTCTGCTTAAAATGAGCACGCCAGTTGGATAAATAATTATGACATTACTCTTTCTAACTGTAATTTGTATATTAGTTTAATTCTTTTTTTAGCGCAATAAATTAGAGACAATAGAATTGGAACTTTTTTCGCAGTCCATTCTACAATTATTAAAGCTGCTGAAATAATGCATAATTTACAGGAAATCTTTTTATTTTATGAATCAGCAAAAACGTGTTTTTATAATAATGAAATAGTTACGATATATTTCTATAAACCTATGATTCAAGTGTCGTTGCTTAATGCAGCAGTAAATTTATCTTTGGCAGCTAACAAAGTTTAAGAGTACGTTCATCCGCAAAGCAAAATCGACGTAAGTTATAAACACTGATAATAAAAATTATCATCCATTTCGAATGAAAAAATTAATCGTCGAAACAAAAGGATTTTACAAGACGTTTTTTGAAAATATTTTGTCTTTTTGGTTGAATAGATTAGCATTATATAAGTAACTAAAATTTGCGAGTTTATATAACCCCAATATAAATCTAGGGTGCGTAAGAATAAACGAAAACAAACCATTTAAATGACCTTTTAAACCCCTCAAAAGCTTAATTGACTATTTAAGTTAATTATCCGTCGAAAACGGAAACATTCTTAAGCTACTTACCATAATTACATTCTATTGTGATGGAAAGTGATGCAATTTTTTCTCACAGCGATTGGTTTAGAATGCAATCCTCCATGGCATCGTTAAAAAAAGCTACCCTTATTACTTCTCTTTATCCTATAGCTTTGAAAGAAATTTATAGAATAATTTACATAGAACTTCTGCGGTTCAGTTGTACGTACAACTCAATCAGCGTACCGCGGTATTTTCTATACTCCAGTGAAAGCTCACTCAAGTATGCAGCGAGACATCCACGTGTATCATATGCGTTGGATGAGTTTATATTATATTCTTGGTATGAATTATTTTTCGCATGCCCTTATTCAGAACTTCTATCTTCCAGCAATTTCTTATGGCGAATATATTAACATATATGTGTTTGCTCACTAAGTGATCTTCTTTAACCTTTTACATTTGAATTCTTACCAAAGGTCTCAAAAAAATGATTTATTCGGATCACATTAAATATTATATTTACAAGTAACAAGAAAAATAAAAGAAAGGTTGAATAATGCCTAACAAATATGAGATAAGTTGTGCTATTAAAATTTTATACCCTTATATCAAATCATTTTTAATATTAGTATTTAAATATAATATTCAGGCATTTAGATTGTATTTTGTTACCCATACCTTTTATGTATATGTTGGTTTTAAAATGATCTGCAAATAAAATGTCATAATCATATAATAAACATGTGCTTATGTAATTATGTCTAAATATTTGTTAAAAATCACCACTGATTGGTACCATTATTATCATAATGTATTGCTGATTAGCTTATATATGTACAGTCCTGACCAAAATTAACGCACCACCTCCCTAGCGATCCTAACGACCGGTGGTGCGTTAATTTCGGCCAGGCGTGTACCACAGTTTTAAATTGTTTGGAACCTGTTGACAAGCAGTCTGTGCTTAGCAGGGTCTACTTTGTATTTATATATAAATTTGACAACTGTAGTGCTTATTACTAAATAAAGATTGTATTTTATTATAATATTATTATTATATACATATCATAATTATCTCTATTCCACTATTCTAGTGGAATTTGCATTCTTTACTTAATACGATCCCAACGACGGAGTTCCACTAAGTTAAGGCTTCTTCGACTGTAATGATTTATTGTTTCACGAATTCAGAGTGAATGCTACTGAAGGAAGAGAGATTGAGAAGCACTCCTTTAGTGAACCTATTTCGAGAATCCCTAACTGACCCACATTTTGCAATTGAATTCCCGTGTATTAGAATCCTTGTGCGATGCACGCAGAAGTCTGTGGGATTGAGTAATAGGAATGGTTGTGTCGGAGAATTTCATGGAACATTTTCCCCAATTTTTAATATCTCGCTCCCTTGCGGTATCCGCGACAGGACCTCAGGAAATCCTCAAGTCGAGCCTTTTTCACTTCTGCTCAATCGGTCGTGAGGAAAATCAAAGCCTTCGGCAAATATTGCCTCCAAGCAGGCGACAGGTTCGAGTAAATATGACTCGTGCACCTTCAATTTTCCCTCTGTTTCCCTACGGCTTTCCATTAGCCCACAATTCCACCTGAAAACGGTCCGTTTGTTCGCACCTCACTTGCTCTCTCTCGCCTTTGCACGATTTTTGGAGCGGGTTGAGGTAAACATTGGGAGCTGAAGTCGGGTGTGAATGAAAGGGTAGCCGAGTTCCCTTGCGGTGGATTGTGGGACGGGAATGGTTGCCGAAATTATTGAGATCATCTATCTGCGTTCATCACAAATATAGATGTTTAACTAATGTCTTAAGGTAACACGTCATCGAATAGGATTAGATGTGACGAGAATCTAAAAAGTAAAATATATTATATTATTTTCATTGAAAGATTTTTGTTATTGTTTCCAAAAGAATCAGACGTATTTGCGAAATATTTTGTGCTACAAACACAATAATTATCAGTATAATTTACATTTACTTAATGCAATTTAATATTCTGCAAGGTATTGCTCATACTTTACAATAACACCTAAGATATAAGTTTCTGATAAAATTATTATCGTTCATGATAAAATAGATAGAAACCAAATTTTCTTTGGAACTCAAGTGATTAAGTATATTAACTATAGAATCAGGGAATAGCTAACTTTAAATAAAATATTTGCAGAAATATCAAATTTATCATTATTATTATCTCCTCTGTCCTCCTGAGCCACTAATGGCTCGGTAATGTACTAGTATATTTCTATTATACGTATATTTTTCTTTCTTTAATTACTATCACAAGTAAAAGCGCCTGTTTAAATTCAACTGAGGAAAAAGGCAACCAGATTTTGAAGCCCGTAAATTTTATAAGAAAAATTTCTTGCTGAAATTTTCGTAAAACTAAATCATCAGAATTTCCCCATAAATTTTGAATCTACTTCCGCAATTCATAACGCATCAACTCATTCCATTTTTAACTTTTCTGTAATTTACAAGTTGCAAATTGCGACTTGCAATTCATCTTCAGCGGTCCTTTTACCTTTTCCTATTTACTATAGGAAGACGCAGGTTTTTCTTTAATATTCTGATACGTTTCTCATGGAGTAGAATATGAATTTGTTTAGTTTGAGTCTACTAAGACTTAGTTTTCGAACTGTAGGTAGTATACATATTTAGTAACATTGAACAGCTTCATAAATGTTTATATTATTTATGTATAGCAATCGGCATAGGCGTGCTCACAGTGGGGGCCGCGGCACCCTCAAATAATTTTGAAGGGCACAAATATAGAATATTTATATACTTTGACTTTGTTATCATATTGGTAATCAGTAAAACAAAATGTTTAATTTTGATATAATTTATCATCTAAATTATTATATTCCTATATTGTTTATGCTCTGTAAACACAATTAATAAAATTCTGTTTTATTATAACATTGAAAAAATTATTCTAATAACTCTTTTCGTATTTTTTATTGAGTTTTCTTCCCTGTGTTTACTCTCCTTTTATTTATCCAAAGGTTCCCGCTGATGGCTGTAATTGTAGATGGAGTCACAATATACTCCTAAACACCATCAAAGTTAAGGGCAAACCAATGTACATTTCGCTGTCAGAGAAACAGCGTCTTCAGGTTACAAAGGTGACTGGCTAAGCTAACAATAAGAACGAGAAACGGACTGCAATGGAAAACAAATTTTTCACCTTTCACTTGTTTTTTTTTCGTTGCAGTCCGTTTCCCGTTCTTAGTACTCCTTTTATTTGATAAAAAGTAAATAACTGACAATTTAAGTTATTTTATGCAAATATTAACAAAGTTTATTTGAATGTAGTTTTTCCAAAGTATTTACGTTAATTAGCCGAAAAAGGAATGATTTGACCACCCGCCAGCGGGACCGAGGGCCAGTGCGGGGCACGGGACACCCCTAACTGTACAGAACGGGTTTGGATCTGAATGGTTTCCGTTGATGCGAGTTATGGTAGGAAAAACTCATGGTGGGGTTGGCGGCCCTCTTAGCCCAGAAGAATCCGCGTTGGATTCGAACCCGCTGCGTTGAGGGCATCCCCGCCCACAGACTACCAGCCAAATCGGCCGATGGCATGAAGGCGAAAAACTAGTAGTCAATCCTCTTCTGGCGTTGAATTTTTGCATACGTGACCCCTCGGCTGAGTGAACGTTTTTAATGCATTTTTACTGCTTAGAATTCACTTGCTAAGAATTTTATTCTTCTCTCCATTTATGAAGAGGAATATGAACGTTTTAACTTTACGTATGTGAAATGGAGTTCTAAAAATGAAGTAACTCGAGTTTCTGAGCTTGATAATAAGATGCTCCTGTTCACCCTTATAATAGGCTTATTTTTTTATAGGTGCCGAACATATTTTGTGGAACTAGGTGCACCAATTGTATTCAGTACAATATATGATTACAATTGGTATTTTTTTGATAAGCGTAATAAGTATTCGATTAAAAAAAAGTTAAAATCACAAACATACTTGTACGAATTCCTAAGGTTCCTGCTGATGGCTGAAATTGTAGATAGAGTCAAAATACACTTAATTGTAGATAGAGTCACAATAGTTACATCGAATTGTCCGAATTTGTGTGTGTTTGTGTTTTTTACTTTTTTAAAATGAAGTTCCACCAAGTAACACTCGAGTTGATTTCTTTAAGTATGCGATTATTTGTATGTCAGTTTGAGGTAATTTGTTATTCTCGGCTCATTAAAATTTATTATATTTGCTTTAGTGTCGTTGTGTGTGATATATAAACATTGGTTTTCATTGGTGGTTTAACTGGGCTGTAAAGCGTGAGATATTGAGTAATTTCTTATTACATAAAGAATATTTTGGTTTGGATCCCTTATCACTTTGAATATTTATAAATATTTTGATCAGGAATGTTAACAAGATTCTTGCTTGAATTAGGATCGAGTGGAAAGGTTTCGCCGCTTATGTTAAATTAATTCCGATTGACCATCAGTTTTCAGTTCCTCTTTGATTTCTGTAAATATTCAACACTAAATGTACTGAAGTTTCATCGGAATTTAACACTGGATTCCAAAGTATCTTAAAATTATTACATCATTGCATTTGTTGAAATACTAGATTGCTTATGGAAATATTACACGACATATTCTTTTTGTAATATTTATCCAGAAAGGTAAAAGTATTCCAATCTCGACAGACTTTTAGATATTAAAAATGGAGAGTAATATTAGGACCTTTTCTGAAAGAAATTGGGTAACATCAAAAGTAGAAAGTTGCCTTTTAATCTCGCTTTGTAATTTATTTAAAACCGTATATTTTACATCCATTAAGAGTTAAAAACCCGTCTCTAGACAGCCTCTTTGTTTTTCTTTAGTTCGCAATGTAGCACGCTCATTTTAGCAATGCTTTCGTCGGGGGAGTAGAACAACACTTCAAAAGAATTCCTCTTCAAGGAAATTACGGCGAATGCATTTAGCTTGAAAGACTTTCCCGTCTCCAAAATCTTTTTACGCTACAAATTAAATCAGCCAGTCTCTTTTTATAAATCGCACTCCCTTTTCGAATCGCCAAGACAAAGATACCTGGAGCTTTCGAAAAAAAAATTAATTCATCCCCAAAACAGAGACACTCTTATATTCACGCGCGAGAGGTTTTCACCTCACGTTTGTTTCCGTTCGCAGCAATCTTATTTTTTTTAAGCGGTCTGTTTTTTTAGGAAGGCTTATTCCCTCTGATTTTCTAAATGCGTTCTCTCTTTCCTTTGTGTTTGGTTACAATATGCCAACGAATGAAATGAAAGCTAAAGACGTAATGCGATGAAAACGCGGACGGTGAGAGAAAGAAGAATAAAAATCCTCTGACTAATTGCTCCTGGAATTGGCGGCCGGGCGGGTAATCAACGGAGCAGTTAATTGTTGGGCTCCGAGAAAAATTAGAAGGGACGGTGGCCGGCAGGGGGCAGGGCAGTCGGCTTCGTTACGTGGGAGGATTACCGTAACGAAGCAAGGGAACGTAAAAAGAACAGACAAGTGAAAAAAATGGCCGAAAAGACTCGATACAGGTGAATAAATAATAAGTAGCCTCGCTCACGAGGTGGATATACGCGAAATTAGGATGGCGGGCGGAATAGTTTGCGAATAATTTTGGCGTTTTCGGCTCGAGACAGTTGCCGGGAGATTTCGGCCAAACACGGGTTTATTTTTGGAACGTTTTTCTCCTTTTATTTTTTTTAAATGTTTTTGCTGGCGATGCGTTGCTTTTTCCGTAAATTGCATCCGCTGCGAAAATAAATTATTACGCCCCTTCCGGGTCGTTGACGGAAAATTCAGTTTCATATGAACAACTCTCATTTTTTTCGCGGATGGGAACCGTAATGAATGCGAAAAATCTGGGAATGGCGTAAGAATGAATGATTTAATATTCATTTTACTCGAGGGCGTCGTTTGTAAAATGTAAACCGTTTTTCGCGTCGCGTTCCGGTTGTATTTAAATAAACTGCGGATTTATTCTCATGTTTATTACACAGCTGGGTATGAATATCGTCAGAGATCTATGATAGAATTTGTGGTAGGTGGAAAAAGAATTTCTCACATTTTCGGCACGCAAGTAACTCGAACTTTTGAAATTGATATCCTCTACAAAACTCCTTAATTGCAGTACACATTATAACATTCGGGTTTTAGATAATTTATGTATTGATATGGAGATTTTTTTTGTTTTCACATATACATTTTTTGTCGCGAACGCAAATTTTCTGGATCCAAATATCCAACGTTTCAATTAGGAATAGATTACAGGAGATTAAATGGTTAATTCAAGAATTTAATGTTATTTATATATTGTCAAGGAAGAGGCGATGAGAGGCTCATTTCTCATAAGTCTCATCGAAGTTAAGTTTTTAACGGAAAAAGCCTTCGAATAAAAAGGAATAATTAAATAGTAGTATATATTTGATATGGTTGTTTGTAAGATTTTTGAATGAGTAATTTAGTTTTCCCTTACGCATACTTGGTTTAAGTGCAAGTTTCTAGATCTAATGTTTCAATATTAGCATAATATTTATTAAAGACAGTGACAGTTAATTTCTGGCAAAGAAGATTGCGGAGAAGGTTTACTATAATATTGACTTCGAATAAACCCGTATCAATGTTCCATCATAACTGGGAAAATGTATTTCATGAAAAAATCGTAACGACCCCGACAGGATTCGAACCTGCAATCTTCGGATCCGAAGTCCGACGCCTTATCCGTTAGGCCACGAGGTCACACCACAGTCCAAGAATATGGTATGAAAACTATTTTTTTATTATCACCTATATTTACCTCTCGATGGCATTTACAAAATAGTGATTCAATAGGATTGCACTTAGTTAGTTCCAACATAACGGAGGAAATACATGATGCATAACTTCTTAGTGCGGTTTTAGGTAATGAACTACACGATGTTCACTCAATAACATGAAACATTTCGATCTTTATCTAATGTATAACATAAAACGATTGTAAATGAGCATATTTGTTAGAAAAAAATAATGAAATCCTCACGCTCTCTGATTTTCTTTGTTTTTCCCGGAGGGTCAATCCATACCAAGTGGTCCAGAAAAAAAATAATTGGTTGCTTGACCATCTCAGAAAAAATTGATACTTGGTGATTAGATACCTTTATATTTAGAGAGCTCAAAAGTAATTTTAAAATATTTTTAATGTTTACTGTTTGGAAATAGCGGCCACTTTAGTACTTGGCCGCACGCAGTTTTTCGCGTTTGCAGGTATCTACGATTTCTTTAATTATTCAGCAATGGGTTGCCCTAAGACTTTCAAATAAGATGCATTAAGTTCAGTACACTCTGTCCTATGAAATAAAACCATAATTACATTGCAAGATGCATTTCTTAAACATTTTTTAACAGCTTAAAATTATTGGTCAAAAATGAACAAAATTCAACTTTTGACAGGAGATTTTTCAAAGAAGGAACAATATCTCAACTATAATATTTTTTGGACTGTTACACTATATAGTGTAGTTCATTTTCATAAAGTATCAATGTTGGCAAGATTACCATTTAAAATATATTCTCTTTTAAAAAATGCATTTTTGAATTTTTTTCAAATTTTCACTTGCAATATCTTGGTTGGGGGAGCAGATAAAAATATGAAAGTTGTACACAATAAAGGTCTTAATCATATAAAACTTCAGTATTAATTTCAACTTTGAGATTCAATTGCAACATAGTTTAAAAAATTGTCAATTTGTGCGTAAAATGCGATATTTTTGTCTTTGCGACTACTGGCTTTTAAATGTAGGCATGGTAATTTTACGACTTAAATGCATCTAATCAAATATAAACCCTATGGTAACACAGGTGTTCAAATAAACTAAAGGTTGCATTGTTAAAATAGTATATATAATGATTATAAAATGCAACGTTTCAAATTACCAAATCAACAGGATTTAAAATGTTTTGGATTGTCTCATTGAATTCTAAGACTACTTATCACTGAATAAAAAAACAAAAAATAAATAAACTGGCAACAGTTCCTTCTCACGTTATGTTAAAAGTTTGACCAATCACAGTGGCGGTGGAGTCAGCTTCTACAAGATATTTTTAATTGGCAACGAAACTTGGTCTTTTCCTTGTTTTTCCTAGGTGGGGCCAATCTTAGAGTCAATTACAAAGACCTTTTGGATATTATGATATGCAAAATTTACAATTACAATAGTATGATGGGAAAATGTCAAGATTGTCCAGGCAAACCAGACTAACTTGATATATTTTGAGGAATCAGAAGAAGGCGATTTGATGCCAGACAATATACAATACAAACACAGGGTAACACAAGATAGAACTGAAATGGTAACCATCATTAAACCACGATAAGAGTTTTTGAAATATTAGTTACTAAACTTGAAAATCTGAAAATGCATCATTTTTTTGCAAAATCTCAAGGACAGTTCATGAAAGACAAAAGGCAAATCCTGGCAGATGATGAATGTGTGGTTCTTGCCTACATTTCTGAAAATTACTCCTTTGTTATTCAAGATGAAGTACATTGGATAAACAAACAGGCTACGGTTCATCCATTTGTATTTTATTATAAAAACTAAGGTAAATTAAGGAATCACAGTTTTTGTGTCATAAGTGATTATCTGGAACACAACACCATAACAGTGCATGCATTTCAACGAAAATTAGTAAACTACAAAAAAGAGCACCACCCTTACATAAAGAAACTGATCCTTTTCTCTGATGGGGCTGCAAGCCAATACAAAAACAAAAAGAATTCTATCAGCATGTTTTTACATAAAGATGATTTTGGTCTTGATGTAGAGTGGCATTTTTTTTGCTTCATGCCATGGGAAGAATTCGTGCGATGGAATTGGGGGTACTACAAAGGAGCCAGTCTACAGCGAACTTATGAGAATCAGATATTGACTCCTCAGGAAATGTTTAAATTTTGTGAAGAACATGTTAAAGGAATTACCTATGTCTTTGTGAAAACTGAGAAATTTCTAGAGATTTACACCAATGCTATGGAGGAGAGATTTAACAATCGTTAGAAGATTAAAGTCACTTGATCTTTTCATTGTTTTATACCGCAACAAGACTACTTACGCGACAATTCACATCAACATCACCTGATAGTGAACTTAATAAAACAGGAAAAGTTGTACCATTAACACTGCAAAGTAAAGACATAGAGGCTTGTATTTATGATGGACAATGGTGGATTGCGGAAGTGGATATTATTGAGCATCAAATCCAAGCTGTGCATGTTATATTTTATCACCCACCAGGACTAAGGACCTCATTTAAAAAACAAGGAAAAGACCATGTTTGGATGTCAACTAAAAACATCTTGAAGAAGCAGAATCCCAGTCACAGTGGTGAATTCATCAGTGTAACTGGTCAAACTTTTAACATAACACATAACTTTGTGAAGAAATTTCACAACTTTTGAATGAACATTTAAGTAAAAACTAGGCTGATTGAAGGTGAGAAGGAACTGTTGACAGTTTATTTATTTTTTGTTTTTTTATTCAGTGATAAGTAATCTTAGAATTCAATGAGACAATCCAAAACATTTTAAATCCTGTTGATTTGGTAATTTGAAATGTTGCATTTTATAATCATTATATATACTATTTCAACAATGCAACCTTTAGTTTATTTGAACACCTGTGTTACCATAGGGTTTATATTTG
Source organism: Sympetrum striolatum (assembly GCA_947579665.1). Classification (NCBI taxonomy): domain Eukaryota; kingdom Metazoa; phylum Arthropoda; class Insecta; order Odonata; family Libellulidae; genus Sympetrum; species Sympetrum striolatum. The sequence continues at coordinate 47,775,771 of OX388351.1, read as the reverse complement.
ATTAGATGTATTTAAGTCTTAAAATTACCATGCCTACATTTAAAAGCCAGTAGGCGCAAAGGCAAAAATATCGCATTTTACGCACAAATTGACAATTTTTTAAACTATGTTGCAATTGAATCTCAAAGTTGAAATTAATACTGAAGTTTTATGTGATTAAGACCTTTATTGTGTACAACTTTCATATTTTTATCTGCTCCCCCAACCAAGATATTGCAAGTGAAAATTTGAAAAAAATTCAAAAATGCATTTTTTAAAAGAGAATATATTTTAAATGGTAATCTTGCCAACATTGATACTTTATGAAAATGAACTACACTATATAGTGTAACAGTCCAAAAAATATTATAGTTGAGATATTGTTCCTTCTTTGAAAAATCTCCTGTCAAAAGTTGAATTTTGTTCATTTTTGACCAATAATTTTAAGCTGTTAAAAAATGTTTAAGAAATGCATCTTGCAATGTAATTATGGTTTTATTTCATAGGACAGAGAGTACTAAACTCAATGCAGCTTATTTGAAAGTCTTAGGGCAACCCATTGCTGAATAATTAAAGAAATCGTAGATACCTGCAAACGCGAAAAACTGCGTGCGGCCAAGTACTAAAGTGGCCGCTATTTCCAAACAGTAAACATTAAAAATATTTTAAAATTACTTTTGAGCTCTCTAAATATAAAGGTATCTACTCTCCAAGTATCAATTTTTTCTGAGATGGTCAAGCAACCAGTGTTGGACCACTTGGTATGGATTGACCCCGGAGTGAGAGAGGTTTTCCCTTGTTTTCACATATTAATAGAAATCTCAACTTCACTGAGAAAAATCAAATATTGATTTTTAACAGCATATCCTGACATTTTGTGAGCAACTCTCGTCAAAATTTAAAGAGACTGTAAGCATACTTTGCTAATAATGATTTCGAAGTAAAATGCAATCGGCTGTATTGATTATACGAATAGATACACAAATAGATCTGCGAATTAATTTCTGAGAAAATGAGATGGTAGGTTTTAATTTTATGAGCTAAATAATTATCTTTACTTTTGTAGCAATGAAATGGTGGGGTTGGGAAATAGATCCTATGATTCCTATGGTAGATTTTCCTTTAGTTGTTCATTTTGTCGATGTGACCTCATTCCGATGTAGCCCCCTGTGCAAAATCTCTTATGTCAATGAAATTGGCGAATAACTGGGAACTAAATGTATGTATGTTAGGCGTTTGTCGTGGAGGATTATTGCCCCTTTAATTCGGAAATTTGGCAAGGCTGCATGAATTGAGATAACGTTTTAGACCAGGGGTTCCCAACCTTTTAGCAGCTGCGTACCACTTGAAATTTTGGCGTACATACAGTCCTATATTATTTATAAACGTATATTTACCATCAAAAAAGTCCCCAAATGCTTATTTTAATTAAATTACTGAGAAAACTTCATATATAATTATTAATTCACTTGTATTTCGGTTTTTCAACCCTTTATCAAGACATTAATCGACAAATATAGATTTCTCTTTCTATTTTTGATTTCAACGCGTAACACCGCGCATCGGTTGGGAACCCCGTCAGACAGTCGTTTGAATTCCGTTGTTTTCTCCTTGCATTATTAATTTATGCTTGTTAAATCACCTCTTTATCAGTAGGATGAGAGGTATTTTCTTTAAGTTTCTTCCTTTGAAATTGAAACGACTGACTCACCGCTTGAGATGATTTCCTATGAGAGGCATTCAGTATGTCAAGTTTGCTGCGAGAGCTTTCTGAATCAGCAGCTATCATATCAAACAGATGGAAACTAATGTAACCCATTTCAATATCCCAATGCAAACTGACCCACTTTAATAAGCTCAGTAGTTCTCGGATGAAATGCCAACAAGTTCTGCTTTCATTAAGGGCGATATTACTGTTATATCCTTGCTTGAATTTAGGTTATTAAAACAAATGGCCCGCTCAGAATCTTCCCAAGATTTGGTAAATAAATCGTGTTCAAACAAACTGGTTCTCGTTGGTTGATGGAACGATAGTAACTTCTAGGCTATCTCAAAGTACTGACTTAACCATTGAATTAATTCTTGTTTCGAGTAAACGTTAATTTATTTTCACATAGTTTAACCATTGCTGCTTTTAGGTTCAAGTAACGTTTTTATTAGAAATGCGAAAATACGTCTTTCTTAGAGAATTACTCACATGAAAGAGGGGATATTTAATCGAAGGAAGCTCACCTATGATACCTCGCGTGTTCAATACCAAATTTTGTGCGGCCCATATGATCCGAAATAGTATTTCTATCTTACAATGACGCATTTGACTGTTTCGACTATCTAAGAAACATAACGAAGCAGTTAGAGCGAATGCAAAATAAGAAATGAAATGACCGTAGAATATGGAGTAATTCCAAATGTGACTTGTTGGTCAAAGGGATACGTCATGCAGGTGTATGCTTACGATTTGGAACTAACACAAAATCACAGTAAGAAATACGTTAACTGAAGAAGCCAATTCCAGAGAAAACAGTATACATTATTATCGGGTGGGGATGACTTAAACTGCAAGCTGAACTGACATTAGGTACTGAAAACGTGGTTCTATATCATGTACTTCATAGTTGTACTGAGGAGAATGAAAGGAATTGTGAACCATTTGTCGAATAGTGCCGTATTTGATCAGATAAAGATCTACCTATCTACTGTGGTGAACCTATAGCGTGAGATGTTGATTTTATGCTGTTCATGACGTAAATTATTTGCTTTAGATTTTGATAAAGGAAATTATTAATAATTGCGTTAACTTACATCGCTATGCTTCGAGCTAAAAATAAAGAACAGGGAAAGCTCCGCGTATAAGTGAAATTTAATTTAGAGAGAGTAAGCGTAAATGATTTCCCAATTAGGTTTAACGTGCTAAGATGCCTGAAAGAACCATCTAATTTAAATGCAGTTTTGTTTTTCTTTTAAGTTCATAAATACTTTTTGTAAGTATCACATACTTTACGATCTATGTAAATACATTTGTATCAAATTTACAATATCTTTACGTAATATACGCTTCTATAGAGTATCTTTCGTCTGCATGACCGTTTATCGCAATTGATGACATGAATTCCCTATCTGCATCTGTTTGAAATTTGTTGCCCTCTCCTTCCAAACCATCTCCATCACTTACGTGTTTGTTTTACTATCCACCCAACTTACTTCATTACTAATGTAACTTATTTATTCATTCATTAGTATTCATCTACAATACGCGGTATAAAATAAGAGATAAATTCTTTTCGTTACTTCACTTTCGATGCATGTATAGCAATCGGAACACAAGAACACAGTACAGAAGACTGTTATCAGCGGTTGTACTCACAGAATTGTTTACAATCCGTATATTCTTAAATAAATCACCCTTGTGGAAAATAGGAGCAAACAGTTGCGAGCGTGCGGTTACTTCCAAATTTCCATCAGAGAAAGCTCGCTCCCAGATTCGCTTCCTCCTTCAGCCGAATAGACCACGTATCGGATTGCGAGAATAAATATAGGGACAGCATGGGAAAGAGCAAAGAAACATAACGGTAAACAAAGGAAATGAGAGAAAAGGAGAGTTTGCGTGTCCTGGAAGATGGAAGGTTCGAGAGATATGGAGGAGGGATATAGAAGTTTTGAGATTACGCAGAAGCAAAATCTGGACTATGGAGGAGCAAATATGATAATCTTTTCCTTTCCTATGGCTTTGGTCAATATAGACTTTGCCATCCAATCCCAGAAACTGCCTTTTTTGGATCTACCGATGTTTTTCTATCACTTGTGCTCGTTTGCCAGCCGCGGTTTTTTCCTTCCTTGAAGATTTTACCCTTTCCTTTATCTTCCAAGCATATTTCATAAAAATAATCAAATATTCCTCTTAATATAGTACATTGACTAAATGAAATTCATCTTTTCATCAAAGTATAGTAAAGTATTTTTTCATTCATCAATTCATCAAAGTATTTTCAAAGAGCAGTATACTGATATTCTTAGGGTCAGTATAGGCCATTATATATAGCAAAGAATGTTTGAGTGAATTATCTGTTTTTGCGATAACTTCTCTATAACGTTTTGATGATGCCTCACGGAGATCGCGTTCGTTCTTTACTAGCACGAATACTAATTCATTTACTTCGCCTAAAAACTCTGAACCAATGAACTTTACGAAAAGTTTCTGTCGTTAATCAGATCATCTGACCTGGAGCGAATTCCAACCTTGGGACTCTATCTTGCCGTAACGCTGCGGTTATTAAAGAGACATGACTTGTCTTCGAATTGAATGTGTTATACCTCCCTGGAGGTGGAATCCATAGCGATTATACATTCGTCACAGATAACATTATGTTTTTTTCTAAATATCGCACATCTAACAAATTTAAAGAATCTTAAATTGTTTTGGAGTTAAAGGCATTCGCGCTGTTCTCACACTGCAATGCAAAAGAGTATTTTTGTAGATTATGAATATACCTGTTACATGTTACTTATATCGAGCAAATTTGCACAAATGGATTTGATAAACGTAAAGATTGGGCTGAACATCTTAAATATTTTCAGTAAAATAACCGCTATAGGTACACAGCCGAAAGATAAATAATTTGCTCTGCTCTCTGCAACTGGATTGAATTCTCCGTATTTTTTAAATAGCGTTTTCACGATCATATCTTTTTATTTGTAGAGATTTTGAGTGAATATCGCTTGCCGTTTGTCGCTAAAAACAAGATTATTTATCTCAGATTCCGAAGAATTCAAACTGAGTTTTTATTCAATCAGGGCTTCACTCTGCCGCTCAGTCTGCAATAGTATTTCATCAAAATCGAATTCTTTTGAAAGAGGGCGTTGGCTTTATAAGGCTCTCGGACCTCCGCTTCGTCGGCCGCCAGAAAAAGTAAAATCGAATATCTCAGCAATTCATTCGCTCAAAAGTCGTGCGCAGTGCCTCTGATCAGGGTAATGGATGCAAAAGTGGAAAAGAGAGATATTCCGTGGATAATGAAAACGCATTTTCTTTGATGCTCTGAGTACTGGGAAGACAAAAAGGAAGAACCAGAGGCTTTGGATATGGCCATAGAAGTTCTTGGTGCACAAAAGAGAACAAATAAAACGATATGTGCGCATTCGGAGTTAAAAAGGAGGGAAAAAGGAGGCTTTTGAGAGGCGAAGGATTTAATGAGGGAAAGAATATGTTCGCGATACTCCTTTGAGATTGTTCCAGCACTCGGAAGTTTTAATTAGCCCCATTCAAATTCGCCCCTCTCGGAATTGATATATTTTTTATTCAGCTCTTCTTCCTTGCAATTGAAACTGTTTCTGAAAGATTTTCTAAAATCGCAACATTCTGAGCAGCCCATGAAATCGTGAGTTAATGTTTACTATTTGTAACCCATAGAGCTCGTGACTTGCTTTTTAAACTAAATTCATGATTGCTGAGATTACTAAATAACCAATGGATTATGCAAAAAAATTTCCCTGATGAAAGTGATTAGTCTTTATTTTCGGTAGGTTGAGAGTCAAATAAAAACTGTTTGTTCAGCGGAATTTGGATGATTCGATGCTAGCTGAAGGAAGTTGAAAAAAATCGGATTGTAGAAATTTTGTAGAAGAGTCGAAAATAACACTTCATAATATATACAAGATAAACTTTAAAAAATATTTTTAGAACTGTCGCACTTATAAATAACGATGTCTACTTTAAAAATAGGCATAAAAAATCTATGGATTATTACGTGATTCAAAATGGTTCGTCAAAACCAGAGAAAAAGTTCATAAAAAAATGTCATTCATATACATAAATATTTTCATTTGTATACATTCCTACCAATACTTATGAAACCATGAAATATAGAGAGCACATTAATCATAGCTTATGAAAAATTATTGTAGTGTGACGTATTTAAAAGAAAAATGAACTTTATGAAGTATCCACCGCGTACGGTTGGCATTCGCTATTTTAGGGCCTTCTAAGTCATTTGATCAGCTTATTAGAGCATAGTTCTGCATTCCGCGAAGTTTGCGCTTATAGGTACGTGGGCAGAGCAGGTAAAAGGTTGGCTAAGCCCTATGCTCGCCATGCAATACATAATGCGTTTCTCGTGATTTTTATTCCGAGTTTAAAGCGTAGCAGTGCTAATTAGCTTCGAAACGGAGTTTTTATCCCGAGCTAAGGGAGGAAGTCCCCAATAGATTACAGTTTAAGTAAGAAACACAGCTAAATGTTCTAAACCGGATCGAGAAGGAATATAAATAGGACAAAAACAGACCCAAAAAATTGGGAAGTTTACCTACGGCTCAGATTTTTGCCAAAGGGTGCATATAGCTACAGTTAGTTTTTCCCTTAGGCCCGGAGAGAGCGCTAATGCGTGTGTAATTTTAAACTCGGTTCGACATTTGTTTCAGAACGAAGCGGCGAAGATTAATGGTCGAGGAGGGGAATTAGGTCGAAACTAGGAACGGGCGTAAATCAACGTTACATTACGAATGCAGGCTGTGCTATAGTATTGGATCCCATTTAGGATTAGGGCCGCTTTTTCGCCGGCGGTGCAGCCATCCGAAATTGCTCTTATCAGAAGCCATTCTCCATTCATTTGTCACCCGCGAAAAGATGCCGCGATTTTCTATCGCGGGCATGATAAAGTTCGGCTCTAAACTTATATGATCGGAAAATTAAGAGGTCTAATTTGAACGGGATTATTCGCAGCGAAAGATATCTATCTCTCATGTGTTTCTTGGGAGGTCAGGCTGGGATTCTCACATGGAATGAAGTAGGCTTTGTTAAACATTTGCTTCTCTCCATCTTCATGGAATCAGGCAACCGATAGCTGCGAATGCTTTCTTATCAAAGGTGATAAAGAGAAAAATTAAGCCTGCATTTATACGGAAAATAACCCAATTATTCGTTCCATAAAAAGTTGACGTAATTAGCTCATAACCACTCATACTTGTATAATCATAGTGCTAGAATAACTTACTGAAGGAGTGTATATCTCATTATGAAAGGTTTCCGATGTCGTTCTTCAACTCCTCTAGTCTTAATTATAAATTTTTAGGACTAGTTCAAGACCCATTTTCCCGAAGTTGTGATTTGCTTACTAATTCGACAAAACTTTTGTCTCAGGTTTGAATACTGGTAAGTGAATGATAGTTATATACGTTGTGAAGGAGTTAGCTTCAAGTATAGACAGAGGTTTGTTTCCAAAATCTCCGGGGAAGACAGATTCTAAATATGCACTCTATTATTATATCTATTTATTATTCCATAGATTTGTTTTGTAGTATATGAAAGTTTGACTGTGCATGAAACCATAACTCAGGTTTACTTTCACATCACAATGAACATAAACTCTTTTACTGTGAATAGGGAATTTAAGATGGGAATACATTGTTTTATATTTCAATTTACACCTCTATGAAAAATGTAATCTTAGGAAGCGAAGATTAAAATGATCACCCTTTCGCTGAAAATAGGTGTCAAGAATACTGAGACATCTAGATTTATATTCATATTAGATTTTATTAGGTAGCAACTTTTTAGAAGATATCTTTGATGTGCTTTGTATGAAGGAAAAACTTCTTTTAAATCAATAAATCACTTCGACTTAGGCGATATTTCACGAATGTTGACACTTGATTTAAGAAAACGGGTGGGGGAGATTTCAGAGATAAGTGGAATAATTAGCTATCCAATCAGTTGTTTGGATATTGAACTATAGCTCTCAGTATTTCCTCGTATGTCAACTAAACAAAGGCACCAGTAATCGAGTTACGCAAGGTCAATTACAAACTACCTCACTCAACCGTATTACAAAATGCCTGATGATTAATTATCATGGTAAGTCGTTTTATGTAATTTAAACGTAACTACTAGTTAGTTAATGGTAAATGACATCAACTTATGATTGAGTTATTTGATCTTAACCATAATATGGAAGCTAGTTCAGGAAATACAATTTTAAAGGCAGTTAAAATGTTTTCATCCGTTTCATTAAGGAATTATTAATATGCCGATAGTATCATCAAAGTTTAAGGGGGAATAAATCTTGAAAGAGTAGCAAAGGCATTTGAGCTCCAGCAGTTTATCTCACGGGAGGCAAAATTTTGTTTCGAGAAACTAGCAATTATACACAGTGACTTTCACACTTCCTCTTGGAATAAGCATTTCAAAATCAAACTTCATATTTCAGTTATTGTTTTTCCCTTGATTCATTTCTGGAGAGTTAATAAATATCTGTAATAGTTGTTACAGCATGAGTTGTAAACCCTGAAATAGATGTAGATGATTTTTCTTCCCGAATTTCTCTGTTTTGTGTTGAGAATTTGTCAAACCAAAATTAATTTCAAAATTAAGGAATCAAATATCTCACAGTTATTGATAGTGCCATTAAAAGTTAAATCATAAGGTTGTACTTATTTTATTAAGAGCGAATATTTGATGTTCATCCGATATATAACTGTTTTAGAGTATCTGTATCACTGTATTTAAGGCCGGTGTCTATATGGTAAATATAAAAAGTTAAATTATAGCGGAATATTTCTTATTTTCGATAATTTTTCAACTAACTTTATATCTTCATTCAAACTGTTTATATTAATAATATTGCGGTATTCCATTTAATAGGATATCAGTTAAAGTACAGAAATCATCAAATGTATGAAATATTTCGAAACGCGCTTAGTCTCAATTTTCCAGAATCAGTTTTTCATATTCCACGGTTCAACTTTTCATGAGACGCGAAGATCTGAATATACGTGCGAAGGCAAATGCAGTCCTTTGTTTCGTCCACCGTATATATAGGCTATCTCGGGGGAAAATGCTTGGCGTGACTTTAAAAGAGCGGCTTTCGGCCGTAAATTTTCCCCTCGGAACTGCAAACTGGTACGGCGAAGAGGAATTAATTTGTAAAAGACTCCCTCGCTACAAGTCTCCGCTTTTCTCGAAATGTGTAACAAGTGATATTTCTTCTCGGAGATACATCATTCCCGAAGAGACTGATTTCGTGCAATTAATCCAATTAAACTCAACTCGTTCCTTCTTATAGCGTTTTAGAGATGCGGAATATTCCTAGGAGATTTTTCTTTAAGGTAATTGGCAAACCATGTCCGTCCATCATAAATGGGAAGAAACGTGTATCGACGGACCAATTGGCGAAGGTTTTACATACAAGGCACATGAACCTACCTTGCGATAGGTTCATGTGCCTTCTTTATTTTCAGTATAGAGAAAGCATTGTTTTCATAAAAAAATCGACTTCGAGATTTCAACGGAAATACATATTTTAGGGTCCATGGAACACGTATTGACCATTTTCAGAATGATGTCATTGTGTGTGTGTGTGATTGTCGGCGCTCTAACGGGAAAACTATTTACCCTATCAATACCAAACTTCATATATAGCACTGTAGTGGGTGCTGTCAGAGTTGATTAGTTTTAAGATTAAATCTGTTAACCGGAAGTCGAGCATTATTCTTCGAAGCTCATTTCCTTTTTTGCAAAATATCTCCCTAAATATGATATTTAGGTATATACATTATAAAAAAGGTTCAGAAAATGTAATTTACTATAACTTTTGTTTGAAACAGTTTTTTGTATCACTGATTGTTTAGGAGTTATTCGTGGAATACCGATAAACCGGGAGTTGCTGATTATTTAATTTGTGACGCTTAAACGTGAAAAAGATTCGTTGCAGAAAAACCAAATTTTATATATAGCACTTCGGTAGGTGCCGTTGGAGTTGATTAGTTTTTGGAGTAAATCGGTTCACCGAAATTCGAGGTTTATTCTTCGAAATTCGTTTCCATTTTTGCAAAATTTCTTCATTATTATGATATTTTCTTAGTGGTATCTGCCTTCCGACAGGTTACCCCCCATCGTAGTCGGTCCTAAGCATCATCATATGCCTGTAACTTCGGCCATTTTTATCTCATCGTCCATTCTCATTCTTTTTTTCCCCTTCCACGCTTTCCTTCTATTTTTCTTTCCATAATTCTCCTAAGTAAAGACTTTCGGCGTACTATATACCCCACCCAATCTGTCTTCCTCTTTCTGATTCCCCTCAACAGTTTTCTTTCCTCTCCTATTCTCAAATGCACTTCATCATTTTTATTTCTATCTGACCACTTCACCTAAATCATCTTCTTCCATAACCACATTTCGAAACTTTCCAAGCACTTTTCACCTTTCTTTTTGACTGTCCATTTTTCGCTGCTGTAAGTCCCCACGCATCATACAAAACATTTAGCAAATCACTCTCTCAGATCTATTGGAATCCTAGTTAATGTGCATCAAATTTTAAAATATTCCTAATCAGCGTCATCTCTCGTTCACTTCTTGGTAGTTTATATCCGCCCTTATTAAAATATCAAATATCTTTTGTCTATGTCTTTCCCTTTGTTTTTCTCCTTGAATTCTTTCCTCAATCACTTTCTTCAGTATCCCTTCTTCATATTTGACCCACCCATTGCCTCAGTCGATGCTTAATTACTTCAATTAACTCTTTCTGACCCGTGTCCAATATATTGGACACCATTTTCAGTACGTACTTATTATATATTATTGTATTAATTAAATATTATTTTTTTGCATTCTTTAATGGTTTTGCTACTTTTATTTTAACATTATGCAAATCCTATAATAAATGAGTTTCATATTTAGATTTTATAGCTTAATGAATCACGGAATGTCATGAGTTTTTTAAGAATTTCGCAGGGTAATTTATGTTTCCATTTTTGATCTTATGATAGCTTTTTTATAAATGACATTGAACATATGTTGTCTTAGTCTTCCTTATGCGTTATTCAATATCATAGATAGTTTTAGTTCCTAACTTTATCTTTTGTGACAGTTTGAATAGGTGCACAAAATATTGGACATCTCATAAATTGTAAACTAAATTTTAAATTTCAAAGTTTATTGGCGGAATAAGTAAAAATATATCTAAAAAAGACAAATAAATTCAAAAATAATTTTTATCTTCTTGGAAAAAAATCAGGTCTGAAAGGACCCTCTCCTCCCATCTCTGTGATTATTTTCCTATCAACTCGCGAATATCAAGGTATGTTAAATTAATCAGCTCAGTTCCGGATTGATGTGGATTCCAATGATATTATTGTAATATCCATCTCAGAGTATATTTCTTCCTTTGAATATGTTTTGATACTCAATGTAAGCTTTAATTTAAATATTTCTCTTTTTTTCGATGAATGATTCAGATGCGGAATCATGAGTACGTTCTTAACTCTACATAGCGTATTTGTCTTTCATCTTTTGAAAACCTTCTTTCTTTTTATAAAATGGATAAAAAGATCGCCACTATACCGTTCCGCATCGCATATTAATCGTTTTAATTCCTCGGTACTTTTTTTAACTCCTCCCAAGCAGGAAGTACTTAAGCTTAGCTGGAAAGAGATTACGTAATTGAATGTCTCCTCTTCATCTTTGCAGTAACGGACGTGTAATGGAATCACTATCCATTGTCTCGATATTGGATGGATTGCAGTGGAATAAGAATGTCATTTACGGATGAAATTTCATAAAGATTTTAGGTGCAACGTTTTTCGACAGAAATTGTTACGTGCAGTAGCTATTTTATGAATAATTCGAACTTTACAATATAACTGCGCTTACCACACAGGTTCGACCAATTCTGCTTTTTCTTCGCGAATATTCAGTTTTAAGCATATCAACTGCAGAATAGATCCATATAAACTCCGGTTGAGGGCGTGCTGTAACAATTAAAGAATGCTAATTAATTACATGGTCGTGAAAGCACAGTAACACAGATCAAAAGCGGCTAACAGGTGCGATACATCGCGGAAGATAGGATATAACTACGAACGTTTTCAGCTTAGGGAATTACTCATTTATAAGTAGTACTTGATACTCAGCGACTCTTAGATCTTAGATTTATGTATGACACAGAATCGGGACATTGATTTTTTTTTCTTTTCCAATAGTGTAAGCAATTCGTATATCAATGAAATATATATATTTTTAGATTTCCTTTTGAGAAAGTCTCTACTTACCTAAGACTCAATATTCATGGATACCTATGTAATTTGAAAGTGCGCGTCGATGAATAATGAGCAAGTTTTATTCTCTCTAATATAAATACTATAAGTATAGTATTAAAAGTATACTATATAGTATACTTTATATAGTACGAGGAACTTGCGAGGAACATCGGTTGCCTCTGTGCATGAAGTGTGCTGGTCAATAAATTTGTTTTGTTTGAATATCATGAAAATAATATTTGTTCACTTCTCTATGAGTAAATATGTATTTAGAAGCCAATAAAAGCTCAAAAAAGCAAATTTTATGATGTGTGATTTTTTCCACTTTTCCCGACAGTAATTGGTAGTAGTAGTATTGTTAAAAGTGCTTCGACAGCTTATGTCATTTCGCACATTGGCTCCCACCGGGATTCGAACCCGGGAGCCGACAGTAATTTTGCTAAATAAATATACGTTTTTCAAAATCGGCTGTTACTATTATTTTTTTATGGTAGAGGTATATCTTGTGCGTACAACCCAGAGATTGTAGCATTTAATATTGAAAAATAGCGGAGAAATGAATTGTTTCTGAAAAAAGCCGTTTTTTCGGATTTCTCACATGTATGACCAGTTCCTAGAGCGCCATCTATAAATTGACCGATGAAAATCATTCGGATTGTTGAAGAACCGTTCAAAAAATATGAAGCACCCTGTTAGAAGTCCTAAAATAGCCGCATATTTTGTACAACTTGTTTTTTTCGGCGTGGGGGTAACGAGTTTCCCCGTGTGGCCGCTAAGGGTCAAAGAGATTTTAAGGGCAAAAATAACAAGTTTAATGCTACTATATCTAGCTGAAATTGCAACAAATGAAACGTTCTATCCCCTCACAACTTGGCTTATAGTTCTATTTGTGGCAATTCAGCTTCTAAGAATTTTGCCTGTAAGCTTGATCTCCAAAGACTTACTAAAGTTTTCCACGAAGCCATTAATCTTCTATAGCCTCAATTCAACTTAATATTTCTACACGAAAATAGAACTTAGAACTCTAAATGGTTAATGAAAGTTTAACAATGCGATCCCGTTTGAAAATCAGCACTGACCGCCAGCGAGGTTTTGAATGAGAACTAACTCCCTTTGTTACAGCGTTGGAATCCTGTGGAATACCCTGATAAAGCCCTAATGGAAATTTAATTCCGCTATTGGTGGAGAGGTTTGAGTTTACCCGGGCTTAAGCGAGCCATTGGTGAAGGATTACCATACTCATCGGTTGCACCTGGAATCCTTTTATTTCTGCATCTGGGATCCTTCTATTCCGCTGGATACTTACTTATATTTGCCTCCTCTTCGCCGAACTTCCATCTCATGTTTATAGATTAGGTCTATTTATCTGCCCTCTGGGAAGTCTTTTGTGGGCCCGCTAATCCGTATACTCTCTCATCGGTCCCATGATCCCGTGACCTCTTCCCCTGGATATCGGAGGAGAAAGTCCCGCCAATGGGTTCACGGTCATTTGAGCACGGAGTCAATTTCCTAAGTGCAAAGACCGGTGTTATCCATGCAATTTTCCGGTCGAAGAGGGAGCCATGTTTAGAGCACCCTCACTAGTACCTTTTCACCACTCAAACAGGAAATTTAAATACATCCAACGCCATGAACTTCCGCTCGTCAAACCGATTAATCGTTCCACCTCTGATTAAACGCGTTATTCGTTCCAAATTAGTATGAGTGCCATCAAATTTCAATGGCTCTGAATGAGAGGTTGTGAAACGAACCTAATTTATGAGAGGGTGAACTTTAAATGTTTGGACAGGGAAATGTAGGGCAGTGGGCTGTTTGATCGCCTTTTAGCAAACTACTTTTTGATTACTCTATCGCCGGCGTTTATTTGTGTTTGATGTGCAGAAATTAAGTATTCGAAATCGTTTCCGCCAGTATTATAAAGAGTAAAGGGAATTATAGACCAATGTATTCCATTTAAATTATTGCAACTCTATTTTTTTATGACATATCTATTTTAATTTGATCTCTGTTCGTTAACCTTTCGAATATAACAACGAAAGAAAAATTCTATTGATAATTAACATTTTCAGCTGGATTTACTTCGTTTCCCCTTTTTTAAAGTAGCCACTGATGTACTGTTTACAACTCTAAGGCAGTATTAATGTTCATGGTCATCCATCTTTTTTCTTAATTTTATTTAAATTTTCTAAGAAAACTTACGTACTAAAGAATACCCCTCTATGGAAAGTTTCTATCGTCAAGCGTAAGAAAAATATTGTAGCCGATGAATTCCATCATGATATTCAATAGAATTAAGTAAAAAGGGATAATCCGTCATAGAAAATTAAACTGATTTAAATGCTATATCTGTGGCCTTTTACTATGTGATTTTAGTACTACCTATACAGGAGATATAAATCGTATTATTATTCTATGGTGTACAAATAATCTATCGAACTAGTTCCGATTACTTTATCGCTGGTGATTTTTTGCGTTTTTTGTGCTGAAATTAAATTTTCGATATCATTTACGCTAGTATTAGCTAGAGTAAAGAGAATTATATGAAGGCGAGAAAAACTGTACCCCAATGTTTGCTAGTGATGTTAATTTAGAGTAGCAATAACTTGTTTTTTGATGAAAAGCTATGCTCTTAAACACTCAAATATTTGTTTGAATATGATGAAAGGTAACGCTATTGAGTTAATTCGAAACATTGTAACTGATTTAGATTTTGCTATAACTGATGAATTTTGTCGTGATACTATTTAGATATATGTGATACAGATAATCCTTTATAGACATTAAAATTTAGAGATTGTAACTGATTTAAATGCTATGTCTATGCCCTTTTAGTACCTTTAAATTAGATAAAAATCGTATTAGTGTTTGATGGTGTGATCATCTGTTTTTACTTACATTATACTGCATTATTATAGTAATATTCTATTGCAGTATGTTCAAGTTTCAGGAAAGAATAATTAGTTGGAGAAGTACCTTAACTCCACTCAATACATCCTTGTTTAATAATAAAATGTATGCAAAAAGAAGTATGATTTCGTGTTTATTAAACTTAATTTGCTGATATAAGGTAGGAACGGATTAGGCTGATCATCAAAGTACAAGTCCCTTCATCCAACATTCGCTTGTTTGAGCGTTCGAATCCTGTTTGGAATATATCTTTTCATTACGTCTATTTTTTATCGATTTTATTCCAATTCTAACACAGATGTTTGCAAATCTTTTTTTCAGAGCCGATGTTCATTTCTTACGATTTTATCTGCAACAAAATTTTCAGTAAAGAAATAACTCCATTGATTCCGATATTTTCAGCGCGCTTTCTTTTAAAATTCATCGAGGTTTGGGAATATTTTTTCCATTTACTTACATATTTATTTACGTGTAATTTAAATTTTGCGGACGAGAGCAGAAGCACCAACCCCTCTTGACATTCGCTGCAAAAACTGTGAATGCCTCTCGAAACTTAGCCCAATTTTTATATACATATTATTAAATGTCTGTAAAAGATGTGAGATAAGAACAAGTAGAAGGATCTAAATATCTATGAGTGGAGGTGATGAAGGTTTGGAGAAATGAGAAAGAATTAAGGTAAAAAATAGGTATGGCAAAGGAAGCATTCAGAAAAAAAGTAGTAATCTCAATGTCAAACTGAGGGAAAGAATGATTAAATGCTTTGTGTGGTGTTCCCATATGGCTGCGAGATGTGGGCCCCATAAGAAGGTGAGAAATAGAACAGAAGCGTTCGATGTTAAACAAGTGGATAGACAGAGTTAGGAATGAAGACGTACTGAGGAACTTCTAACTTTAGGATATGCTGGAAGGAGAGAGTTAAATTCATACATTGCTTAAAGAATAAAGAACGGTACTGTAGAATGAAGAGAAGAGCGGAGAATATGGAAAATTGGAGAAACAACACCTAGGACCTGCGCGAGCAGACTACCCATGATGATGATGAACATCAGTTAGTGGAATTAGAGACTTTACTTAGAAACATAAATGTTTACAGATTAGTTTTAGGAATTTCGGAAAACTGTAAAATTCCCTCATCCGCTACGCAAATCTGTAAAATACTCACTTAAACAACTCACATACTATTTGTAGTTTCTTCCTTCTAACCGATAACTCTAAAAGAGTTATCTAGGAGCATCATATAACTAAATCTTTTCTCAACGAAAGGGACCCTTAGAAAACAAGAAAAACAATCCATAGGCCATTAAAAACAGCAATCGTGCCTATATATCCGCACGTTGTTGACTGCAATTCAGTTCAGCGGCATTTCTTTCGATAATACAGAGAGAGAGACAAAGCTCGTTCAGGTTTATTAACCTTCCCTCCACGTCCCTCAATGGCTTTGAGAAATTCCGCATAACCCTCCACTTCTCTCGGTTTTCGTAGAAATTCTCGCCTTCACGTAGCGATTTGCGGCTCGGACAAGGAAGAGGGGGCTTAGCAGGTGGTGAAAGTTATGACGCATCCTATTACGAGGAGTAAATCCTCAGCAGAGGGGGGAGGATGGATATCGCAGCGGAAAACGGCCTCGTTCTCCGGACAAACCGCGCGATGGCGAGGTTAATTCCGCGCAAGAGTCGGAATTTACGTAATCCTGTCCTTCCGTGAGATGAACGGATTGACGACTTTATACAGCTATTCATGGAATCGCCCTTTTGCCACTTAACCCGCCGTTGAGAAGGGCGTGCCGGGTAGTGTGAATTTTAGGGCGGTTTTCAACTGTTTCCAGTCGAGAAGTACTTTCTCCTGCCATTTTAGGATAGCCCGCGTTGGCTGTTGGGATGTCTCTCGCGTTTAGTACTGCGGTGAAGGACCGCAGATGAAAACTTGAGAGCGAGATCTAACCTCCTGAGTAGACAAGCGGAAATATACTTTGAATTGAGTATCGTAAAGAATATATTTTTGGCCTTTAGTCTTACTATAATTAGATTATTATTAGATTAGATTATAATTAAAAATTATTACTGGCCTAATTCTGGAGGAAACTTATATTAAGAAACTTATCCATGATAGCCTAATATAAATAAGTTCGAGAAATTCAGCAGAAATTCTTACTTTACTTGCTAAATTCTGTAATGAATTAAAATTCTGTGTATGTAAACAGACCCTTGACAACTAAAATATTTCTTAATGTAAGTAGCGCGTTCATTTTCTCATTCCTCATAACAACGATTTTTGGAGTTTGCGATGGAAATAATAATGTATTTCTGGGCAGGACCATCCATGCTTTCTGTACAAGCCATTGACCTTCGTTAATTTAACATAACTTATAATAAATATGGCATGGATAAGTAAAGGATATGAATGAAGCTAGATGAATTCTTTAAATTGTATTATACAACCTGCAAAATAGTTAGTCGACTGAAGGTCAATATTAGGATTCCGTAGCTTTAAATCAGTAGTATATATCGCTTGGCATAATGTCGAACCATTCTTAATTTTCACTTACATCTAAATATTTGCCCAAAAAGCGGCCTTACGGCGTGTGGATGCAGCCACAATGGCTCCACTTCCCATATCGATTACTTTTGCGTATCGTTTGCAGACAAAAGTTGCTCGTTTTGTATAGCCTCTACTTCTTTGATCTTCCTTAAAGTGTTCGAATGACGTACGTAACAAGGGTGCATAATATCGACAACATTTTTTAAAAACAAATCGTCACTTCGAATGATATGGTCAAGATCGGGTACTTTATTTTTGAAGCTACAAATCAGTATACTATTTGCGTTGAGTGAAGTCTCATTGTCAGTGTCAATTTTCGACTGGCTCAATGTTTTACGGTCAGTTCTTGTATCCTAATTGATTTTATTAGCTTTTTCATTTAAATAAGGAAAATTCCCACTTTTTGACGCGGGGTAAACATTGGTAAGGTCGCGATGCATTTTCAAACATCCTTTACGCAATATTAAGTGAATACATGCATGCATTCTACCTTTCAAACAGGTTCATGTCCATCAAAACTCCAAATCCCTATTCATCGCCATCTCCTTTACTTCCTGTTGATTTAAACCACCATTTAAGTCATCCAGCATCTTTTTTTTTTGTCTTCCCTTTTGTTTTTTCCCTTGAATTTCAGCCTCAATTACTTTCTTTAGCATCCCCTCTCGTCTTAACATTTGACCCACTCATTTCCTCTGCATATGCTTATTCACTTCGATCCTCACTTACAAGGGGAACCCACGGTCTGGGAAATGAAGTTCGGGATGAGGCTTTACGTGGTAATAGCAGGGCCCGAAACTCATACAATGCTAAAGCCATAGGACCCCATAGGAGCCCAGTCCCGAGAAAAAGGGCCTCAAAGTTTTTACAACAATAAATATACTTTAAAGTTTACCATATTGTTTAAATGGCACGGTAGTCTAGGCGGTAGCAATCCTAGACTAAACTTTTCGGTTGTCTGTTAATTTTGAGGCGAACCAGGCGTATTGAAGCATATCAGTAAAAATTGGAGATGATAATGGATGGTGAACTATGGATTGAATTTTGATGCAATCTTCCCGAGAAGTAATTTTTTTTTCTTTTAGAAGAGACTTTCTAGTCTCAATCTCGCCCGAATGAAGTCCATTTATTATTATTATTATTATTATTATTATTATTATTAATGAAGGGTGTTGTTTTGCAATTTTAATACATTTTATTATGAGATCTAACGAATAATGCTCTATCTCTGAAGGGTTTATCTCTAGTTGTTCGTACTCGTCCGATGAATATTCTCCTTCGACGTCTTCATAAGCTTCGTCCTTAACTTCTTCATTCATGTGGATGAGTTATTCCTCGTCAGAAATTAGCGATTTTTTAGCCATCATTTGTATAGTGCTTTCAAAAATTTCCGGTCCTATCAGCATAGCATCGTTAGAAATTTGTTTCGAAGATGTTGGCGCAATATAATCGTTTTCAGCGAGCAATCCTACGAAAAATACAATAGCATCCCTCAACAGCAACTTCGACGCTTCGCTGTGCAGAGAATCTTTCGGAACATTCTCTTCAACTACCGAAGGACCGGCTATATCGTCACTCCCAGACATTTTCACTGACTGCTACGAACAATAATAGAGATTTAATAATAGACAGCAACAGTAAAGTAAATAAATAAAAAATAGACAGGTCAAAAATTTCATGAAGCGCCTACAAAATTCTGCTACTTTGGTTGAAAAAGAAAAAAAAATTACTTCTCGGGAAGATTGCATCAAAATTCAATCCATAGTTCACCACCAATTATCATCTCCAATTTTTTACTGATATGCTTCAATACGCCTGGTTCGCCTCAAAATTAACAGACAACCGAAAAGTTTTTAGGAATGTTAACGAAGTTTGCTTTTCAATAGACCTGCTTAAAACTCCTTGTACATGTAAACAGCCATCATTTATTTGTTGCTCACATTGGCGAAATATCTTTTGCTTTTATGATAATTATCATTATTTAAGTATCATTATCATGATAATTAAAAAATCGGATTATGAATAAATATAACTGCAAATATAATTTCTATTCTTCTTGACTTCATTATTCTCCCATACACAATATTTCGGATCATGCACATTCTTACGATGTATGACGATATTTGCACGATTATCATTATAATATTAAATGAATTAAAAATTAAAATGAATATAAAATAAAACGAATACAAAATAAAATGAATATAAAATAAAATGAATATGAAAGAAAATTTATGAAAAAAAAAGAAAAAAAATTTGGTTGAATAGAGGTTTGAACACGGAGACTTCGCATTATCAGCTAGGATTGCTACCGCCTAGACTACCGTGCCATTTTAACAATGTGGTAAACTTTAAAATATATATATTGTTGTAAAAACTTTGAGGCCCTTTTTCTCGGGACTGGGGCCCTATGGGGTCCTATGGCTTTAGCATTGTATGAGTTTCGGGCCCTGCTATTACCACGTAAAGCCTCATCCCGAACTTCATTTCCCAGACCGTGGGTTCCCCTTGTTAGTCCTGCTCAACCATCTCCAACATTACCATTTTTATTACGAGTATATAAACATCACCATCGTTGGTATGCTCATAATAGTATTTTTATGTAACGAAGAGATAACACGTAAATTATCCACACTTTTATTTAAAAAAAATTAAAATCTGATGTGGCCAACACATGATTTTCTCCATATTTATTGTAAACAGAACAGCCTATGCCGGTAATATATAAATGACTCCAAAACAATGAGTATTACAGAAAAATGTTTCAAACAAAAGTTGTAGTAATGTACATTATATATAACTTTTGTATGTAATTATATATACCTACATTGCATTCTGATAGAGATATGTATGAAAAACTTCCATTTCTGGATAAACAACAACTTCCGGTTAACCATTACTCAAGAATAAAACCTAAACAATCAGTTTTACGAAAAAATGTTTCATACAAAATTTATAGTAAAACACATTATCTACAACTTTTGTATGTAATTGTATATACCTACATTGCATTCTGACAGAGATATTTAAGAAACAAAATTTTGTTCCGGATAAACCGCAACTTACGGTTAAGCGATATTCGTGAAAAAATAATCAACTCTTGGCATTATTAGGAAAATACTAAATATAAATTTTGGAAATGATCAGATAATTACCTTTTAAGATAGAGCGCCCACAAGCTTTTTTACCACATACAGACACACATACACACACAGACCTGTTCGGGAAAATAGCGAAAACGAACTCTATGGGCCCCAAAACATCTATTTCGGTTGAAATCATCAGGTCGATTTTTTCCGAATACAATACTTTCTCTATACTACGTATAGGGAGAAAGTAACAAGCGTTATTTCTTCATTACTTCAATGGCTTTCCACTAGGCAACGTCTGAACATCTAGGGGCATATTTTTGTAGTTTATGTAACTCCCATGAGATATCTATGAAAGTGAAATTCATTTTTCGGTTGGGAGAAGCATCATGAGAAGTCTGCCTGTGGAACTGTGCACCTCGTAATCATTCCACTGTTATTTTAGCCTGTGAAGTCACCTCTCTCTGCATATCGCAAGGTGAACAGATAAAGATTTGACGGCCTCGTAAAGGCACGCAGTTGTCGCTGTGCGGAAAACAGCTTTTCCTGGAACTTATCGCCGGTCGTGATTATCTGATGCGTATAGCAGGGATTTTCGCTTTCATGGACTCGCACTAAATACGGAAGCAAAACCTGTGAAACCTCTTACAGCTGAGAGCAACGCTGAGTTTGAGTTTATGCTATAAATGCAAAGATTGACCATCAAAATTCTCAACGGGGAGAATAGAGGGCCTTTATACAGAAGCTGCTTCCTTCTGATTTTACTGCAACCTGTAATTTCTCCTGTAACTGAGGAAATGTTAGGAGTGAAGTTGCGATGACCGCTGTCTGAATAATGTCAGACATCCTTCGCTCGACGACAGTAAGGTTTGGATGATCGTTTCTGGATTAATGCCTTAGATTGACAGTATCTTACATGATATCGAAAACAAATATCTATTTGACGAGTTAAATACGCTTAGATTTCTGATTGTTTACTCGTACTTTTCTGAATTTCAGCTCTTAATATAATGAAAGCAATTCAAAGTTATGAAGTAAGGAGTAAGCATAATTGATAGTTTCGTCACATGGGGCCACTTCGCACTTCCTCATTTAATGCAGGTGCTCCCCGATTAATCAAGCGCGGGAAAGCTTTCACGTGAGGCAAAACGTGTTACCTATTTTCTTATCTGAAATCGTGAAATTCGTGCAGTTTTGCGAATGTAAATATGTAGATCGGTGAGGGAAATCACTTGTAAAATATTTATATCTAATGAACTTAGGGATTTACCTTAGCTATATACCCCTGCGAGTCAACCAACCAACATCCTTACCTAATGTACCCTGTTAGCTTCTCTAATAAACTGCGGAAAGAACTTAGTTAGTTTCATTGATTACTTCCTCGTAAACCTTAGTCTATACTTCTCGAAGATCGCACTCGTTCCTTACAGGAGCTAAAATTATCAGAAAACACATCTTCTTACCTTCGAAGAATTTCATTTGAAGGATTCTACCATAATCGCGAAGCTACAGTCGATCCTCAACGGTGGACTTTATAATTTCGCAGATGCATTCGATACTAAGACGAAAAAAGAAAAATTACCTATCTCTTCGATTTTTGATAGGTGGCCCCTCAGCGTTCTTGCAGTTAATATTTGTATTCTATTCGCCTTTCCCGTTGAAACTTGAATATGTTCTTTGAAAGATAAACTGCTGCTAAAAATAACTCCTAGGTGTTTATTGTGGCGCACGAGCTGGAAGGGTTTTCTAAAAATTCAGCATAGCGAGGGAAATACGTTTTTGGAACGCGCGAAAATTGATTCAATTTAGAAAAAAATACATCGTTTACAAGGCATATATCATTAATTAATAATTTACTAAAATTTAAGAAGGATGATTTTATAAATGAATGACGAAAATTAGCTATTTATTAGGCTCTGTTTGTCATCATTCTGTAACTAAATATCTAAAAATCACATTTAACGAATTCCAGTCATATTATGACTCCTCTTTACTCCCTTATAAAGTAATTCGAATGTGATATCTTTATTTAAGACATTTACGTTAAGATATTTTATGAAATCCTATAGATTATAAATCATAAAAATGAGGCAAATTAGAGCACATCTCAGAAGATAATGGGGACTTAAAATATGAAGCCTCTAAGAGTTGTGTTACAAGAATTACTTTGTTCATTGAAATTTTTGGCAAGGCGATCCTAGGAAGATAGGTACTTTGGCTTTTCTTAGTGCTAAAAATACGTACATCTATAAATCCAATGTGGCATTTCTTAGTCTCCATTCGTTGTAAATCAATAGTACAGTATCGACTTCAAACCAAGCAATAACAATTTTTGTGAAATACGGCGTGTTAGCTGGCTTTATTCCAACCACTGGCCTAGATTTCCGAGGAGTTTATCATTCGGGATTCCTGGGCAATTTTAGACGTCCGAAAGTATGATTCTAAGAATCAGGATACAGTGGCAACAGAGCGGAAAGATGCTTATATTTCACGCGATTCCTATATCGTATCACCGATAAGGAGTTAGTAGCTTCTTGGAACAGGAAAGGATTTTTTGAAGGGTCACCTACTTTTAGGTTGTCGCCAATGAAAATTAGTCATTTTGTAAATTCTAGGGCATAATAGAAATATTGAAAAACTCTTTATCTTTTAGACATTTATCGTTTAAACCCGGTTTGTATCTTAATAAAACAAAGTCTGAGGTCGATAACTAAGAGAAGAAATGTTTGCCACCCGTAAGGGTCTGCTCGAAAGCTAACAGTGTAATCATAAAAACATAAAAACATTACAGCTGTGGTAAGAAAATAACAATATCAGAGAGGCATCGAAAATGCGTTATTAGAAATGACCGCAAAAAAGTTAGTAGTGGTTGTTATATCCGTAGATTATTAGAAAACTAATATGGTAGATTAGGTGAGGGTGTTGATTCTACTACAACCCCTGCCGCACGCCATCGACTGCTCGCGAGGCATATATCTGAATTTAATTCCTCTGAAACTTCTAAAGAAATGAATTTAATAAAAGGCTCCTGATTGAATATCAGATCTCGCGTAGAGCGAATTCCACTCATATTCTAATATAGCCGTAATGCTTCTATCGAAGCTGAAGTATTTATCAATAGAACGAGCTTTTCTACGTTGGAACATCTCTAAATCTGAGATTAAATCTACTCTATATGGATCCAAATATCGCAGCAGTATTGGAGACTAAGTCGAATAAGAGGAAAATATTTATATCTATATCCCTCCGAATCTACTTACTACTAAGCTATACTACATACGAACAAGGGCAGACAATAGGAGTTATGCTAACTTTTATTCAAACAATGGGGTGATTGTAAATAATGTGTTTTTTATTTCATTCGTCGCCTTAAACTATACTCATTTGGTGAGAGGAGATATCAATTTCAAATTGTTCAAAGTTATGTGTTAAATGGACGTTTGATTTCCTACCATTTTAGGTTCTCAACCTGACACCTGCAGCTATCGACTTTCATTTAACATTCAGTCTATCAGCAGTGTGGTATAGCATTATAAAATATTTTTATCATGGAGTTTCACTGTAATATTTTCTTTAATTACAACAAGTCTTATTATAATAGTTTGTCAAAACTTCACTGGTATTTAAAATGACGGTTACGTACTAAATTGATCAAATCAAATCTAATATTATGTTCAATGCTAATGCACTTCAATTCTCTAAATTGGAGTTCCGCTTAATCTTCAAATTTGTTGATGAGCAGATTTGACTAGGCATAATGTGGGGTTTCCATCTGGTATATATTAATGCGTTAGTCATCACTTAAACTGTAAACTGTGCTTTAACTCTTTTAGACCTTATCGTAATCGCTGGTGTAACTCCACACTACTACACTATGTAATAACGGATCTTAGTTTCCTTCCCATTATAAAATCCGAACTTAATATTTTTCAGGATTGGAGGAAGATACGGATTGCAACGGCTACCACCACGCCTGATCCACCGTTGTCCAAATGATGAATATAAATGCTGCCGATTGCAACGAAAATGTTTTAACCAGTTTCCCAACATCTTTCTCTACCCATCTTAAGACCCCGTTTATGATCCTATATTGGTAGATAATTCCAATTCATCTTGAGTCATCTAATCTCTCCGCCAGAAGGTTTTACTCGCGCTGACGAATGACCCTCTAGATTTACATCTAGCAAGCCGCTTACCGCCATGTGTTAGGGGATGTTAACACCTTGTGATAACCATTCTCACGTATTTGCTAAAATCTCTTAACGTTCAGGGAAAAATGAATGAATAAGGTTAGGGTTGAAATGAAGCGTAAAGAGGTGCCTAAGAAAGGTAAAGTGAAATACCCGAGTCCTGTCAGACTATTTCCATGTCCGATTTTCCTTGAAAATGAATGGACTTGAAAACTAGTTTTCCTTCGTACATTTCTCTTGTATATACATATTTCCAGATTGACCGAAGTAGCACCACATAATGCCAAACTTCGCAAACGTAAAAACTTTTTGTGACTTTATCCAGCAATCGGAGCCTTGCTTCTGTTGCTCTTTCTGTCAAAGATTCGCAACATCTGGTAGTAAACGCATCCCATTTCCAGGAATGAATTCGCAGGAAATTGCCCTCTAAACCCAATTTATCATTTTTTTCAAGTTAAGTGCGAAGAGTTTACTTCTTAAATTACCAATGTAAATTCAGCAATTATTTTGAAAATTTGACAAAAAATGCTTCGCCGACTTGGAAATGTTTCGCCCGCTATATCGGAAAAAGGAAACAAACAATTTTACAAAAGGAGTAAATAAATGGCACGCGCAACGGAAAGTTACTTAACGCGGAAAGTATGAAGTAAAGTAATCATTTCGAAAAATTATAGAAAAACCGTAACATGTAGGCAAACAAAAATAAATTCAACAGGACACGAAAAAACGGGGAAATAAATGCAAAATGCGGCATTGAAAAATATGAATAAATTGCGGAAAACATAAGTAAAGTTATTCGCTTGAAAAGAAAGAAAAGATAATGGTAAAAAATGCGTAAACATTCCAAGTCGGCAGTGCCAAAATCTAAGTATCAGTGGCCTGATTGAAAAAAAAATTAAATAAATATGAACGAGGATTCTTGATAATTTACTTATATGAACACATTCTAGATAGGAAATTCATTACAACATTAAAGGAAAGGTTAGACATTCGAAACTGTCACAGGTCTGAATATAATTCAATTATGCTAAGCGTTACTCGATTTAAATACCGCGCGCTAGAAGTACGATAGTATGGTACGCATTCGTCCGTGTGTCACAGATATCACGTCAATGAACAAATTAATCTACGTCAATATCCACTCGTTAATTTCCGGATAATGGTGAAAATGGTATTAATACGCCAGGTGCCTCTAAACCTAATTTATCACTCTTTTCCAGCAAGTGTGCGAAGAGTTTACTTCCTTGATGTTTTTTTGTATAACTATGTTATTATGATGCCCGCACGAGTGCCAGTTTTAACTCGGATACAAGCATCGCCTTACCAAGAACTCTTCACGTAGATTTATTTTGATTTTTCATCAGTAAACTGATATAAGCCCAAGCCTACCAGTATCCAATTGGCAAGTAAGCTGACAACGGGAAAACCAGCGTGTCTTGAAAGCCCGAAGAAACAAGTACGAGCTGATGCACTATTGATACTTAGGAAATCATTCAAAAAATCATTAAAAAGCTGGTGATAGTCACCTCTGTACAGAGAGGCACGCTCAGTATATGATACGTACTTCAGTTCGGGCATTATATTAAAGTAGATTGCATTCACGATTGGACGTAAGAGGCGTTGGACCAGCTATTTATCGATTGTATTTCTGAAATTTATATAGTGCCGTAATGCTGCGCAGTGCGTTCACGAAGAGTATGATTAAAAACGTATTTAATCAGTACACCTTACTGATAAAATCTATCAGTACATGCAGATTTTGTAAGGTAAATTTGTTTCCTTCATACCGACATAAAATTTTCTACCCTGCGGCACATTTATTATATACTTTATAGAATTATCTTTTTAATGTTATACAGGGTGTATATAGAAATGAGGATAGGTTATATATGTGTACATCGTAAGCAGCAACGATTATTGTAATTCTGAACGTGATTCTATACGTAAACTAAATTAAGAAGGAGCTGATTTAAAAGACAGCAATCCGCAGAATTTGAAGTCTACATTATTTCAATACTATTTTCATTGCTACAAGATTGCATCATTCCTACGCTATCTGACGTTTCAACAATGACACTTCAATCGCGTTAGTGTCGAGGTTTTCTGAAATTTCAGATGGATATCAGATCCTTAAGAAAATGTTTGAACTTAGAATAATATAAGTTACATCAATAGTTACTTCATTAATTTAATTCATCCGTATATACGTTTTAAACCTTCCTTTATCCTAACATGACGACTATGCCCAAAGAACAAGACTTTTTTGTAAAACTTAATAAAATCTACAACGAACTGTTTTGGAATAGGCGACACATAATTAGAGATGGGACAATCGATTGAAAAAAACATTCGAATAGTTATTCGATTGTTTTGGCATTTATTCGATTGTTTTCATTCGAATGAATTCACTCGCTTTCGTAAGCTGGACAGGACGCAACAGCTGGTCAGGGGCAGTAACAACTGGCAGCCGGGATATCGGATCAGATATACATACACACACATATATATGATATCTATATTAATATTTTATCAGTATCACATATCTCTACCATACTTCCACTAAATTGGATCACGTTACGAGCCACTTCTATCCTCTTCAACGCGTATCAAGTAAACGAGTGAAAAATCGAATAAACCAAGTGAATTTATTCGATTGTTTTTAGCGAGTGAAAAAAAATCGAATAAATCTATTCGATTTTTCACTCACTTCCTCTGAACGAGTGAATCACTCGCTTGGAACAATCGAATAGATTTATTCGATTTTTTTCACTCACTAAAAACAATCGAATAGATTTATTCGATTTTTTTTCACTCACTAAAACAATGGAATAGATTTGTTCGATTTTTTTCCACTCACTAAAAACAATCGAATAAATTC
The DNA here is from genome assembly GCA_947579665.1 of Sympetrum striolatum. Taxonomy (NCBI): domain Eukaryota; kingdom Metazoa; phylum Arthropoda; class Insecta; order Odonata; family Libellulidae; genus Sympetrum; species Sympetrum striolatum. The sequence goes on along the minus strand of OX388351.1, from coordinate 47,748,166 downwards.
ACTCGGTTAGGATCGAGTGAAAAATCGAAACGCTTTATTCGAATAATTCGATTGAAGCAAACAATCGAAAAATTCGATTGTTTTCAATCGATTGTGCCCACCTCTACACATAATACAAGCTGAGTCTGATTTACGCATTATCACATTCTAAAGCATGTTTTTGTTAAGAGAGGTAAATAAACATACTTGGTAAAGAAGTAACTAAAACAATTCTATAATATAAGGATAGTTTCATTAGGTTGGATGATGTAACCAACGGACCTCGACATAAATCTTCCTTAAACATAAAGTAAAGTCAGTATTAACTTAGGTTACAGAGATTATTGAATCATTCAGTGAATGGGGGTTTATTCATTATCCTCCAAATCGCATACTGGGTATCCCATACATGAAACTCTTTATGAAAAAGCCAAACATTGTCAATGGCGTATCTATAATGAAAAACATTGTAGCACCTAGTTTGCATAGTTCTATTCGGTAAATAGAAATAGTGAACGTCTGAGAAGTGTGAACACGGACTTAAGAGTTTTAAACCGTTTCATCCAAATAAAATTATAAATAAAACTAAAACTTGCATAAGTTGTATTTATAATCGTCGTAATAAATAGAGAGAAGAATAAAATCCTTAAAAAGTAAATTCTGAGTAAATATGACATTCGCGATTCGCATCTTCTACCTTTTAATTTTCTCTGTAGATTAATATCATTTGACTTTTAATGTTAGGATAAATATAAATCGTATTCACTCTAGCGCGATACTTAATCAATGAACGTTTAGTATTTTAGCATTAATTTCAAATAACAATTAATTGAAATTGTAAATTCAAGAAAATCCCTACCCTATAACTCCGGAAAGTAACCGCGCCGGATTCGAATCCGCATTGGTTAGGGTTGGTTATAGGCATCCCCCTCAGCCAACTGTTTATAAAAACCTTTTTTATTCAAAAAAATCTGACATGGCCAGCACATGACTTTCTCTATGTATAAAATGTAGATATTTATCTACTACAGTATTTTCGAACTCTATATTTAATCAAACCTTGGAAGATACATAAGTGATTAATTTATATCATATTAACTTGTACGTCACAAACATTATAAATAATGTTTTTCGGGACATGTTCGATGAAAAATGGTAAAATGGCCTTTTGAGTCTACTAAAAGCACCAATATAGGATGTTTCACAAAACTGATAATATATCCAACTCAATATGATGGGCGATGGAAACGAAATCAAAATACGAACGAAGAGCAAAATAACACACGACCGACACAAACAACTAACAAATATAAAGACTACACATTTAAACAGTGGAAACTTAAAAGGTAACAGTGAATGACGAAAATTATTAATATGCATAAAAGAAATCAAATAAAGAATACAAATAGAGTAAAAAAACAAAATAGGAAACCTTTTAATTATTATCAATCAGCCAGAGCTCAATCTATAGCAAGAGACTGAGCGATAGACGCATTGCATTGCATTGTCTGCCATGTAAACACACCCATAGTAACGAACTTTATTGCTATTGTGAAGAGTAATCGATAACGGCAAGAAACCATTATAACTGAATAATTATTTTGTAATAAATACGCGTTTTAAATTCGAAATCAACTTCCAATTATAATTTTGAAGAAATATATTGAGCATGGAAAAACGGACTTGAAAAAAGTCTGACAGGGCCGGGAATCGAACCCGGGATCTTCCTCTAACCGGGAAAGAAAGTTTTAACAAGCCGTTTTGTTAAAATGTTCTGGTCGGGTAGCCAGATGGTTAAGGCAGCCTCCCGGTTAGAGGAAGATCCCGGGTTCGATTCCCGGCCCTGTCAGACTTTTTTCAAGTCCGTTTTTCCTTGGGAATTTCCTGGGTGCACGCCCTTATGTGCAAAGTCACCTAAACCCTTTCCTTATTTATATTAAGCATGTTGAATATAACATTATTATGACATGGTATGAATTAAAACGACATATTTAAATTAAATATGTCGCAATAACCAGAAAATTGGTTTATTATGATATGACTCCTAAACGGTGGTTGATATCGATAATTTATTCAAATAAAACTTATAGAAAAATACATTTTTTGTACTTTTGTAGAAAACTATAAATACCTGAATATTAGATTAATAGAGAAATTTTGCAAAAACGGAAACGAGCTTCGAAAAATAAAGCTCGACTTCCGGTCAACTGATTTACTCCAAAAACTAATCAACTCTAACGACAACAACCAAAGTGCTATGTTTGAAATTTGATGTTGATGCGACAAATAGTTTTCATGTTAGAGCGCCCACAAAGTACATAATCAGCTACTTCCGGTTTATCAGTATTTCAAAAATAACGCCTAAACAATCAGTGATAAAAAATATGTTTCATTTAAAAAATATATTATATTACATTTACTAAAATTTGTATCAATAATAGCATATACCTAAATATCATATTTATAGAGATATTTTGCAAAAACGGAAATTTGCTTCGAAGAATAATGCTCGACTTCCTGTCAACCGATTTACTCCAAAAAATAATCAACTCTTACAGCACTCACTACAATGCTATATATGAAGTTTGGTTTTGATGCAACCAATGGTTTTTACGTTAGAGCGCCCACAAACACACACACACAGACATTCCGAAAATGGTCAAAACGACTTCTAGGGACCCCAAAACATGTATTTTCGTTGACATCTCGAAGTTGATTTTTTTCATGAAAACAACACATTCTCTATACTACGTATGTGTAGAAAGTAAAAATGTGCACAGAATTCATGATTTTTTACTGCTTATCCGAGGAGGGGATGCGCGAAAACGTCCGTATAAGATCTCTGCTATGCGGTACTATAACATAAATGACGCTCTCCGCAAGCCTAAATACTTTTGGTGAACTTATCTAGTAATTGGAGCCTCTCTTCTGATCTCTTCTGTGCCAAAGATTCCCAAAATTTGGTTGTGAATGATTCCTAATACCATAAAGGAATGTATAAGTAGGAAAAATGTATCTACTTTTGATAGCTTTTATTACTTTCTCCATATACGAAGTATAGAGAAAGTATTGTTTTCATGAAAAAATTCGACTTCGAGATTTCAACGGAAATACATGTTTTGGGGTGCCTAGAACACGTTTTGACTATTTTCGGAATGATGTCTGTGTGTATTTTTATTATTATTATTATTATTATTATTATTATTATTATTATTATTATTATTATTATTATTATTATTATTATTATTATTATTATTATTATTATTATTATTATTATTGAGGACCAGGTAGGGAGTGTGCGTAGTTCCTCCACAGAAGTCGCCTGGCGTGAAGTAGAGCGGTGACGGGCCCACTGCCCGCACCCTCTCCCAGTGCGAAACTGCGCTACCTTCCTATAAAATCTCGAACGCCCTCTTTGTCGATAGCACCAGGGCCCTCATAGACATCGACCCTAATGAATCTCCCAACCCCCCTCCCTCACCCACCCTCCACCCTAACCCTCACCCAACCCACTTCCCGATGATCCCACCCCCCCAAACCCCCCTCGCTCCCCCAGCCCCTCTGCCCCACTGCCCCTCTGCCCCCACCCTATCCCAAACCCTCGATGTGTGCGGGTGTGCGCGATGAAGATGTTAATGATGATGATGATGACGATGATGGTGCCAGTAGCCTGCTGGATGTCCTCAAGGTACCTGTTTCGGGGTCGAGTAAGTATTTCCCCTGCGCCCAGAATTTGATGTGTGCCGCTCTGGCTCCGTTCAAGTCCGCTCTTCCGCCCTCGGACAGGAGTCGGCTCCTTAGGGCGTTGCTAACGGCGACGAGGTAGTCGACTTGCGTCCTCTTTCCTCTCATGTACAACGTAAGTTCGTTGTACACGATTCCCTTTGTGAGGGTGACGAGGTAGTTGGAGAGGGCGCAGCGTCTCTTGTCGGCGGTGCCCGATGGTTTGAGGCCGGCGTACAGGTCCGCGACGTGTATGATCGCTCTCCCCGTGATCTGTTTTATCGCTCCGACCACGGCCCCCCAAACGGGCTTGGACTTTTGGCAGCCGAAGAGCAGGTGCCATTCGTCCCCCACCTCGTCCGGGCACCACGGGCAGAGCTCGTTCGGCCTTATTCCGGCCCGGTGTAGAAAGACGGCGTCCGCCCAAGCTCCGTGGGAGAAACGCCAGGCGGCGTCGGCGTGGTGTCCGAGGGTAGGCCAAGCCCTCATTTCCCGCCACCTGATCGGCTCATCTCTTCTTCCCCTGAACGGCCAGACGTCCCTGCTTCGGAGGTGGATGAACTCCTTGTACGCCTCTCTCTTCGACAGGGGCAATCTGCGCTCCGTCTTGGAGAGGGCGCTGTGGAACAGGAGTTCCGGCGGCCCTTCGGTCGGTTCCTGGCCAATCGGTGCCCGAGGACGCCTCGGCCGGAGCAGCCTCCAGGCTCGGGCCACCGACTGGTGGTAACCGTCCGAGTGCGCAACTTCTCGGAACGGTCTATTGTCCGACAGGGAAGTAATGATGTCCGGTCCGGCTAGCATGTCGCTCAGGAGCGCGGAGGACACGCGGTGCCACGTTGACGTGCCGTCGTGGAGGAGCAACCTCTGCGCCGTTAGGAAGCGGAACCCCATGATTTTGTTTTCCACGTCGACCAGTCCCAGCCCCCCCTGGTCGACGGGTGCCGTGAGTTTCTCGACTGAGACCCAGTGTTTCCGCCCGTTCCATACGAAACGGACGAGTCTGCGCTGGATCTCCTCGACGGCGGCGGCGGACGGCGTGAAAGTCTGGACCAGGTGCCAGATCGTGGGGGCGACGAACTGGTTGACCGTTAGGACCCTGCCTCGGAGGGACATGGAGGCGATCCTCGGTTTCCACCGGGTTATTGCGGCGTCGATTCTCCTGGTAATTTCCTCCTCCACGGCTGTCTTTTCGGCCCGTGGACAGTTGTCCACGTAGCGCCCTAGGAATTTGGCGCCGTCTCTACGCCACTCAAAGCCGAGCGGTCGGTCAGCTCGGGCGGTCCACGTGCCGACCCACAGCCCCCGGCACTTCTCTCTGTTGAGGCGGGCTCCGCTCCTTCGGGAGTATTCCTCGAAGGCCGGCAGGATCTCGTCGAAGTCCTCCTCGCGGTCGACGAAGACGTTCACGTCGTCGGCATACGCACTCACAGCTAGGCGCGTGTCTTGCGGCAGTGCCGCTCCCGCGAGGGTCGACCTGAGTTTCCTCACCAGGGGCTCGATCGCGAGGGAGTACAGCTGGCCGGACAGTGGGCAGCCCTGTCTTATCCCGCAGGTGACGGGTATGGGAGCGGTGAGTCCCCCCGCCAGTCTCACCATGCATGTCGCGTCGGCGTAGATGGTACGCAGCAGATGCAGGAATTTATCTCCCATTCCCATCGCCGCCAGAACCGCGTAGAGGTAGCGATGCCTCACCCTGTCGAACGCCTTGGACTGGTCCAAGGACAGTATCGCCAGGGGTTGGTGCCTCCGGTTCTTCAGACGGACGACGTCGCGGGTCGTGGCGATCGGGTCGAAGATGGTTCTGCCTGGGATGCAGTAGCTCTGCTCCCCCGACGTGAGAGCTGGCATGACGGTCCTGACCCGGTTGGCGATCGCCTTGGCGATGACTTTGTAATCCGCCGTCATGATGGAGATCGGCCGCCATCCTCCAATGTCCAGGGCGTCGCCACCCTTGGGCAGGAGCCCGACTACCGCCGTCCTCGTCGTCCTGGGAAGCCTTCCACTCCGCAGGGCCGCCTCCACCATCCTGCAGAAGGGGGCGCGCAGGACGTCCCACAGCTGGAGGAAGAGTTCCGGGGAGAGGCCGTCTATACCGGGGGCTTTGCCTCGCTGCAACCCTTTGAGTGCGTCGTGAAGTTCGGCTTCGGAGAGGGGTAGGTCCAGCCGCTCTCTGTCCAGATCTTGCAGGCGGTCCAGGGGCCGGAAGAAGTCGTCTCGCTCGACGTCAATGTCTTCGCCGTCGTCCGGCGGGTTGAACATTTCGGTGTAGTATGCCCGGACGTGCTGGGCGACTTCCGCGTGGTCTTCGACGGTCTGCCCGTCGATGCGGAGTTTGCCGAGCGGTTTCGGCGACGTTATGGTCGCCCAGCGAGCGACGTGAGCGGCGGCAGGGCGGTCGTTGGCGAGGATGGACTCCCAACCGGCCCTGGCCACGATGGCGTTGGCCTGCTCCTGCAGGAGAGCGGTCTGCTCGGGTCTCGTCCTATTTCTTCTCCGGTTGGTGGCGTAGGCGATGGCGTGCTCCTTCACTTCGGTCTTTACGAGTTCCCACTCCGTGAGTGGGTCCACCTCGGGGTCGCGTCGGTCCTGGCAGAGGGCTCGGACGAGCTCTCTCGCGTACTTGACGTACACCTCGTCCTCGAGCAGTGCGTTGTCGAAGCGCCAATAGGGACGCCTCGACCGCTCGAGTCTGAGGGGCACCGTCAAGGAGATGGCCCTGTGGTCCGTGAAGGAGGGTAGAGTCTTGATCGTTGTCTCGGCGTGGATCCTGTCCGCGGATACGTAGAAGCGGTCCAGCCTGGCTCGCGATCTTCCGGAGGCGTGTGTGTAGCCCGGCTCTCCGGGCCTCAGTTCGGACCACGCATCGACCAGGTCGAAGTCCCGCACGAGTGAGCGTAGTTCGGCTGCAAATGCTGGGTACCTCTCTCTGCCCGAAGACCTGTCTGTGTTGGGGGAAAGGGTGACGTTATAGTCGCCCCCCATGACGACGAGGGCGTCGTGCCGTCTGTTGACTTGCCCAAAAAACGTTAGCTGGTCCCTGAGGGCGTCGACGAGGGAGAGGGCTAGCCTCTGATCGTGCGGCCCGTAAACGGAGAGGAGGAGGATGGAGGTTCCTCCCGTGCTCTGCGGCAGATCCAGGGTGACCGCGAGCGCGTGCCCTGCAAACACGACCGTCGGTGCTCCCACGGATGCTCTCAAATTCTTTCTTATGCCGATGCCAGTGCCGGATTGTGGAGTCGTGGGTGGGCAGAAGTGAAACTCGTACTGCGGAAGAGTCTGCAGAGGCACGTCTGTGGTGTTGGCCTCCTGCAGCAACACGACGTCTGGTTCCGAGGTGTTCAGGAACGCCGTCAGCTGAGCCCACTTTCGTCTACTCCTCACCGAGCGTACATTAAGTGATGTTATGGAGAGACCCGACTTCTCCCAGAATGCACGGTCGCACGCCATGTTTGTAGGGGATGGAGGTGGTGGCGTTTCCCTTAGTCAGACTCCGAGTCTCGGAGCCTGGCCAGGAGCCTCTTAACCCTCATCTTCAGGGCTGGGTCCTTTATTGCCTTGTCGTGCAAGAGTCGGGCAAGCAGCTTGGTGAGGTCCTCCAGGTTTTGGAAGGAGTCCTTCGCGAGGCTCACCATGTCGGTGTGGCCCTTTGCCTCCTGTAGAAATCTTCTCAGGGATATATATGTTATCGTCGCTACTCCGGGGTTTGAGCAGTAGTACTTGGCGATCTGCCTGAAGCCCTCGTCGTCGTTTCCCACAGCCGGGTCGGTTTTCAGCAGCTTGCTGCTATGACCTTTTCTGGGCGGGGATTGGTATTCCCGGTCTACGGTTGCGTAGGTTTTCCTTTTGACCGCCGCTGGTGTTTCAGGGACGGTTTTATCGGACACCGGCATGTTCGACTCGACCTTCGCCCCCTCGGACCTGGCGAGAGCCTGGAGGGAAAGGGGGTTCTTTGGTGCCACAGCAGGAGTTTGACTTTCCGGTACATCTTCGATGTCCATTGTTGCGGGCGTGTCCGGGAAGGCTGGCGTCGTCTCACTTTCTGGCGCGGTAGGCGGTTCTGATGTCTGCGCTTTTTGTACTGAGCCTCCGTGGTGGTCGCTTTGTTCCGGTGCTGAATGATCGCGCTGGCCGGTCGCGATGTTCTCTTCATGCTGTCTTCTCTGCGGGCAGTCCTTGGCTACGTGGCCGGCCATTCCGCAGTGAAAGCACCGGTTATCGTCTACTCTTACGTAGATGCGATGCGGGCTTCCACCGATCTCTACGAGGAAGGACTCGGGGAGTATGAGTCCGTCCCGCAGCACGACGTGCACCATCCGCCTCCAGGATGTTATGCCGGCGTACCCCTCGGAACGCCAACCCATCGCTAAGTTGTACACAGGAGACACCACCCTCCCGGCTTCGGACATCAGATCAGTTATGTCCCGATCTGATATCTCAGGCAACACGTTGCTAAGGTATATCTTCTGCGAGACGGTGACCATCCGTCTCGCAGGGACCCATGTGTTCTTTAGCGTTATCCCGCCGTGAACCGTCAGAAATTCGGTCGCCAGGGCCTCGCTCGCGAGATAGAGGCATATCCGCTGGTTGGCGAGGCGGTTCGCGTGCGTGATTTTCTCACCTCCACCCACGAGTTTCCCCACGGCCATCGCGTACTCGAGGATAGGGGTATCCGGGAGCGCCTGAAAAATTATACCCCTCTTCCTGTTGGGCCCGGTGGTGTTTGGGGAGATAATCTTTTTTGAAAACATAAAATTGGCCGGTGGCGCGTCTTCTCGGGCGCTTGAAGAGGCCGCGGCGTGTTTTTTGACGCTGTTCGCGTATGTTCGATGTTTTTGGTACGCGCTTGGTGGCGCTGTGCTCGACCCGCTGGGAGACGGGGATGGAGAGGGGCGAGGGTTGTCGCGCTGCGGGGGAGGGGGGTTCCTCCGGCCCGCTGAGAAGTCTTCGGCGGGCGGCGCCGGTGTTCCCTCGATGCGCGCGCCTGTGGAGGTGGGGGTGGCGAGAGACGGTAGGGGCGGATAGTCCGTCTGCCGACTCAGTAGGGGCGGTAGTTGGACTGGCCTTCTTACAGGGGGGGAGGAAGGTGTTTTCCTCGAAGAAGCGGGCGCAGGGGGCGGGGAAACCGGTTTCGCTGGTGAAGGTCGCGGTGAAGACGGAGCACATGGTAGCAAAAATGGCGGAGCCATTGCTTCGACGGGCGAAATCATTTTTGTTAATAAATCGGGCGAGGAATTACTAAGCTTGTTACTGACACCAGATAATCGGGAATAGTTCGAAATATCCATCTGCATGGCGTTAGAGGCTCCGTCTGCCGTCACCGAGACGGCAGAGGAAGATCTCTGCAGGGACACTTCGAGATCGCGAAATGAATTACGCGAAATCACGTAAAAGTGATTAAGTATGGATTAATGGCTTATGAAACGACTCACCCAATGAGTGACGATGATGTGATTCGATGTGATATGCCAGGTGATGATGAGATGATAGGAAAACGATCAGAAGATCGAGAAAACCAAATCCGTAGGCGGGAGCTCACAGAGACACGTCCGAACGCTACCGAGTCCAAAGTGTGTGTGTGTGTGTGTGTGTGTGTGTGTGTGTGTGTGTGTGTGTGTGTGTGTGTGTGTGTGTGTGTGTGTGTGTGTGTGTGTGTGTGTGTGTGTGTGTGTGTGTGTGTGTGTGTGTGTGTGTGTGTGTGTGTGTCTGTATGTGTGTGTATTTGTGGGCGCTCTAACGTGAAGACTATTTGTCGTATCAATACCAAACTTCGTATATAGTACTGTGGTGTGTGCTGTCAGAGTTGATTAGTTTTTGGAGTAAATCGATTAACCGAAAGTTGAGCTTCATTCTTCAAAGCTCATTTCCGGTTTTCAAAATATCTCCATAAATATGATATTTAGGTATATATTATTAGCAACAAAAGTTTTAGAAAATGTAATTTACTATAGCTTTTGATTGAAACATATTTTTGTATCACTGATTGTTTAGGAGTTATTCATGAAATACTGATAAACCGGAAGTTGCTGATTATGTACTTTGTGGGCGCTCTGGGCTCTATGGGCGAAAGGCCGATTTCATCGTTTTTCATCGATCATGCCCCGTAAAACATTATTTATCATGTTTTTGGCGTCAAAGATAATATATAATATTAATCACTCATATTCGAAGTTTAGATGGAATATAGAGTTCGAAATTACTGCGGTAGATAAATATTTACATCTTATATATGGAGAAAGTCATGTGCTGGCCACATCAGATTTTGTATTATATGATTTAGGAGCGGAAATCAAGAAATGATGAAGTTCGGAGGCCTTCGAAAAGTGGATATGGCGTAAAATGGAAAAAGGAAGTTGGGTGAATAGGAAAACAAACACTGAGGAGCTGGACTTGGTTGGGGAGGAGAGGGCTTTAATTGAAATAATTAAGCATCATCAGCAGAAGTGTGTCAATTATTGAGGGGAGAGGGATCGGTGAAGACTGTATTTGAGGGTATAATTCAGGGGAAAAACAGAGGGGAAGACAAAGACAAAATATGTATAATAATGTAATATGGAACATATAAAGGGTGGGGTAAACTATAAGGAAATGAAGAATACGGCGCTTAAAAGGGATTTTAAGTGCATATGAACCTAACGTAAGGAAGAAAACTCTTTTATATGTGCGTAATATTTACGAATCAAAAATTTTAAACGAATCTTAAAGGGTTCCGAGTCTGAAAGTTCCGAGACCTTGCTCAACCAACGATTTATACCTCAGTTCTTTCATTGTACTAAATGATAAAAAGCTTGTCAAAATCACCCCTAAACACAAGTGGCACGTTCAAAGAGTGAATCGTACGTTAGTTCGAGGATATTGCATAGTTGCACGGTTTTGCACGCGAATGGACGCCAGGGGCTTCGGACCAGCCATCAGGCAGAATAAGATTTCTGAACTTTATATAGAGCCGAAAATGGGCGCAACACGCATACGATGAGTAAAACTAATTGACATTTGATTGTTATACCTCACTAATTATAATTATTTTTTGCGTACTATTTTATTTTGTCCAAATTCTATCCTTCAAACCGTTAAAGAAAAAAGCCAAAGTTTTACTTAAAGTTTTTAAGTGAAATATTTTGAGGTAAAATCAACTAAAGCCCTTCATTGTTTTCCAATAATTTAACATTTTGAATCATCCAGTTTCGACTATAGGGTGATCTTCAGGTACAGAGTATACGGAAATGGAAGATTATATACCTTATTGGGCTGTTTCGATTGTGAGGAAAGGAGGAGGAGGGGCCGAGGTTGGTTAAATCATTGGTGAGATTAGGGATTAAAATTAAACTCAAATAATAAAAATCTGATGAGGCCAGCACATGACTTTCTCCATATATAAGATGTAAATATTTATCTACGACAGTATTTTCGAACTCTATATTCAATCTAAACTTGGAAGATGAGTGATTACTTTATATCATATTATCTTTTACGTCACAAACATTATAAAATGTTTTTAGGGAAATGTTCGATGAAAAACGATAAAATGGCCTTTCGCCCCAACGCCCAGAGCGCCCACAACGTACATAATCAGCAACTTCCGGTTTATCAGTATTTCACAAATAACTCCTACACAATCAGTGATACAAAAATATGTTTCATACAAAGGTTATAGTAAATTTAATTTTCTAAAACTTTTATAAAAATAGTTATACCTAAATAAAATATTTATGGAGATATTTTGAAAACCAGAAATGAGATTTGAAGAATGAAGCTCGACTTTCGGATAACCGATTTAATCCAAAATCTAATCAACTCTAGCGACACTAACCACAATACTATATATGAAATTTGGTGTTGATCCGACTAATAGTTTTCATGTTAGAGCGCCCACAAAGTACATAACAGCTACTTCCGGTTTATCGGTATTTCACGAATAACTCCTAATCAACCGGTGATACAAAAATATGATGAATACAAAAGTTATAGTAAAACACATTATCTGAAACTTTTATAAGGTATACAATACACCTATATATCATATTTATGGAGATATATTGAAAACCGGAAATGAGCTTTGATGAATGAAGCTCGACTTCCGGTCAACCGACTTACTCCAAAAACTAATCAACTCTGACAGCACACACCACAGCACTATATATGAAGTTTGGTATTGATATGTCTAATAGTTTTTACGTTAGAGCGCCCACAAGCACACACATTCCGAAAATAGTCAAAACGTGTTCTAGGGACCCCAAAACATGTATTTCCGTTGAAATCTCGAAGTCGAATTTTTTCATGAAAACAATACTTTCTCTATACTTCGTATATGGAGAAAGTAAAAAGGATCAGCATGGTTCTTTTTGCTCATCAGCAGTTTCCATTAATTATATGCGTTGATAAAAGGGTGGACAAATTGAATGCCAAGTATCTTAGATGAGAAAATATCTCTGAGGAAATGCTATTGGGAGAAATCTCGGGACTTAATTAATCTTAAGAGTAATGAAAAAAATACCACAAAAGGTCACAGAGTGAGCTAGAGGAAAAAGATTATTTTCTTAATCAAGAGATTGATTTCCTTTATGAATTCCAATGAATAATTAATGTAAGAGAAATTTGAGCTACTCATTGCCTTAGAAAAATAAGGACTATTCATTAATATATTGTCCTGTGTGCAAAAAACAGTGCATTGGTCCCTATTGCTTTACGAATTTTCTATTAGCTGAAGTGATAGTTGATTGTGCATACCTGAAATAAATTAATTATCTGCGAGTCTTCCCCTTAGATAATGTGCAAATGTTGCGTCTTCCAATGCTCGAATTTTAAGCAAGTATGAACCCATTAATGCATACACACTAATTATAATATGGATTAGTAATGAAATGAGCAAACAATTATGAATCGATTGAAAGCTCGTTTTCATGAACAACTTGGATGGCGATGACCCAATAAGAGAGCTTTACCGCCGATAATAAAAGATTTGAAAGTAGTGTTTTACTACTGAAAACACTATCGCCATGTTTTCCGTGAAGTCACGCTATTCAATATCGAAATTAACAACTTTTTTGCGTTTCTTATACGGCGAAGATTGTGAAAGACTGCTATTTTTTTAAATAACGTGCATTTGTTTCCCACTTAGTAGAAACGGTTGCACCGAAAATTGAAACGCTAAATCAAACATTTTCCGATGCGCTTCATTTAAGATTTTTAATGAAAATGCATTAGCGCCATCAACGGCTTTCATACCAATTGATTTGAAATCAAGTACCACATTTTGTTAATCACACCCTTAATGTGTCATTAACGGAGTGAAAGGGAGACAAACAAATCACCTACCCTAATATGCTTTCTGTTAGTTAAAGTGTTTTTTAAAGTAATTCTGCAGTTAAATTCACCACGGTAAATAAGCCGTAAGTAACAGAATGAATTATAGATCAGGATGCCTTAGCTTTTAATTTCAGGTAATGAATGAAAACTTAGATATTGTAAATAAGTATACTACATGCCAGTATTGAAAACTACCGTCACTATTCGAGGAGAGTCTTAAAGTGCGAAGACTTTTGCTTATTAAAAAAATACACTCCAACTCTTATCGGAATTCTGAAGAAGCGAAAATTCAAAAGAGCTGAATTGAAATTTAGGACTTTCAAAGATTGCTAGTTGGACGTCCCGCTTAAGAAATTAAGGCAAGGTCTTTTATGGATATGTACTAATTCACTACGAACGCAAATTAAGAGCAAGATTTCTTGGAACCAGTAAATCCTGTTTGATTTTAATTTCTATGACGAAGCTTCGCAAAATACGGCTAATTTATAGAAATTAGGCATTTCATTTACAGCAAGTAAAACTTTATCTTAATTGAGATTAACTGAAATTTAAAATACTCAATCCATAGGAATTCTTTGAGAGATAGTTAAGAGATTGAATTCAAAGTTAAAAGTTTACCTGCGACTAGCATTTAGTGAGATTAAGTTCGTGATATTAAAATATGTAGATATTAACTATAAGCGAATTTAGAGATTATTAACATTAGCAAAGATTAAATATGAAATAGTTATATACATCCGCAGATTATTTATCCTGCGGATGCATAAATGTATGTAGAATATCATGGATTTGGTGTTACATCATACCTTCTGCAGGTACAGAAACCTCAAGTTAACAGCTTCCGTATTAGAATGGTTGTAAAATAAGATTACAAAGTTAATAAACCAATGATCATTCAGAGTAGATAATTGAGTTATTAATCTGCCTTTTCCTTTCTTTATCCCCTTCATGACCTATTGAGCTTTTCTTGCTTTGTAACATTTTCTTTCATCTCTGTTACTCTACAGACCGTTACCTTGAAATATCTATACTTGATGATGGCGTGACCCAACTCCGAAACCATAGTCGTTTCAATAAATAACCGTTAATTTTTTAGTGGATTATTTAGGATGATGTTCCATTTGGATGACGCTGTAGAGTACAATTAATTTTTCTGCAAGAAATATTTATCGGTGGTTTTAGAGTTATATATATATTTTTGTCATTTGTGTTAAATAATCGTTTCCGATATCCATATGTGCCTTTCTGTAAATGGATCCTTAAATATCTTCTTAAATGCGGTGCAGCTTATCCTAATTTGATCTTCGAGTATATTTTTATAATTTTTAAACCATTGTTGTCTTCGTCGAAGAATAAGTTCATTCAAAAGATACGAGATTGAATATTTAGGTGACTCTCTAGACTTAATTATAACTTTCTTTTCTTTCTTTATTGTAGATAATTACAGCCTTGTATCTTGTGTTTCTATCTACCTAAACTTATGAGTCATTTATCAAGGTTGTTATACTGGTATTTATCAGTTTTAATTTCCCGGGGAGAGTTTTAATTGGCACTTCAGCTAGTATATTGTTATATTTTGTGAAAAATCATCGGAGAACATCAGAAGATGTCTCACGACTTGAACCTAATGTATTACAGTGCATCATATACTGCGTCAACGTGCTCTCTTTGGGAACCGATACGTTGGCAAACTTTGCGTCGAGGAATCAATTTAGGATGCGGAAGTTGGCATCTATGATACTCTTGCGCTATTGATGGAACAAGACAGCTTTGATAGGAGTTTGCAGTTACTGAATAATTTCCAGTCTAGGTCACAGGAGGCCAACGGGATTTGAACCATTGTCCATCGAAATGGGCCGACACTAATAATGCAGTAAGATTGCTCCATTTGGCAGAGAATTGTTTGGCTGTCAAGTATTCTTATTGGCTTAGCCTGGGTCAAGAGTCGTTCATGTCGATTTCTCAACTGTTTCGGCTGGTTTGCGAATCCCAAATTCATTTAAATAGTTCATTTCATGCTCAGTAAGTGAGATTTTGTATGGAACTGGAATGTACCATATATACTGGCGCTTCATAACACTTATTATTGGTGCTCTTGATAATGGGTTCAGTGGGAGAAGATAAAAATAGGGAACCCACATTTTCACAAATCTTTAGAATTAAAGTTATTGGAATTTATTACTCAAGTAATTGTAACTCTCTCTCCTATTATTAATATCTTTCTCCTATTATTAAATGTATTTATGTTAGGATAGAGCGAGATTTTGAAATTTGTGTGCTTGTTTGTATTACTTGCAAATTTGCTAATATGAATTACCTTAATATTATACTGAATTTGAACTTTATAAATGATATAGTATTCGAACCGAAAACTCAAACTTATTGACATGGTTAATAAATGCATAACTTCACGATAGCTGGAGAGGCTTGGATCAAGTGCTCTGGTTTAGCATTGCTAAGGAACATATCGGAAGTAATTGATCTGTGACATAGTTTTTTAATGAGATTACAGTCGTAAAAAGATATAAATTACATAAAATATCTTCATGAATCCTAAATTAAGTAACTAATACGGAATATGACTCCAAAACTAGAAACTTATGAAATATGTTTCCAATTTTTCTTAGTTACCGACGACGATAGTATATCACTGCCCCCTTTCTAAAACTATCATTATTTTGCTGTATTGTCTATTCTGGAAGAAGAATTTCTAATAAAAACCGTACGATATATTTTCATACTGGGATCCAAAAACTTTTAAAGTTTATTTCGGTTCTTCAGTTACGGAGAAAATATGCCATAACCATGTCTAGTAAAAATTTGTATTCCTTAATATTTCAATTTGACATGGATTTGGTTGCTTCAGTAGCGCATTAAATACAAGCAAGCTTAGCTTTAGCTCGTAATGTTTCACTATGGAATGATAAGTGATAATGATGATATGAATGTAGTAATCAAACTGTGTCCGCTTGATTACTACATATTGTGTATCACGAAAAAATGTTTTTCGAAATTCAAAATTTCAAGTCGATAAAAAGTTGTCACTATGGTTACATATTTACTCAAAACATTTAATCGAATTGAAAAATATTTAGATCTTCGTCAAAGGGCCAAATGTTCGATTTTTTTTCTCTAAAACGTAGATTCATTTTATTTAACATAAATACAAAGCAAATTTTTGATTTCAAGAACAAACTTTAAACTTTAAAATGTTAATGAACAGTACAATAAAATATATCCGTCATTTAACATATACGCCTCCGGGATTAGAAGTAAAATTATAATTTTTTTGCAAAATTAAGGTCTATTGTTGGCAACTTCATTAACATTTCGTCAAATTTTTCATTTAGATATTTCTTAAAACCACACATATAAAAAATATTCCAAATAATATAATATAACTTTTTATACTGTTAAACATTCTAAATCTAACATTTTTGTACTTGAAAACAAAAATTTGATTTGTATTTATGTTTAAATTTAATGAAAATCTTCGTTTATGACAAAAATCAAACTTTATGCCCGTTGCGGAAGAACTATATATTTTATAATTTGTCGAATATTTTTTTGCGTAAATATATGACCATAGTGACAACTTTTATCGACTTAAAATTTTGAATTTCAATAAAACGTTTCTCTTGATACACCCTACTGCATATAGAGATTAAAATAGGTACAAGTTTTAAAAAATGTCTTTCAAAATTGAGGAATTTTAAGAAATTTTAGTACTTCAAACTTTTAAGAATCCTCTTAGTCCGTGCGATGGATTGAAATTTTCAAGTAGCTTCACTGTGATGTGATCCATTTGAAGTACGTTGCAGACCTCGCGTTCCAATTACTTGATTACTAATCAGCATTAGATCAATTAATTCCTGAGAAATCGTTCTCTTTTTCAAGGTCACTTGCTCACGAAAAACTTTTCTTGTCCTCTTATGGTTTGATGAATTAAATGTAGTTCAAGTAATACCTTGAGTGATGCTAAAGGTCAGATGGATTCATTTCTTTATCAATGTGATGCGCTGGATTATTCTGAGCTTAGAGGAATACAAGGAATAACAGATTTTCGTTTTCGAGAAATAAGCTAAGTTTCGCAAAACCATGATTCCGAAGATAACTTCTTAGTAAGAGATAAAATCAGGCTGTGAGTACGAATTCCGCAAAAAGCTATTTTATGGTAGGTGTTGAATACAAGTAACCACTTTAAAAGAAGAAACTGGTGTTATCTATTCCAAGTCACTTGCACAATATTACAAAATATACGACATGTTTCGACGCATCAGCGTCATTATCAAGTGTGAAACGTCGTGGTTTTGTACTTGTGTTTATTTCATAGTATTGTGCAAAGTGACTTGGAATACATAACACCAATTTCTTCTTAAAAAGTGATTACTTTTACTGAACACCTACCATAAAAATGCTTTTTGTAGTATTGTGCAAAGTGATATGGAATAAATAACACCAATTTCTTCTAGAAAAGTGCTTACTTTTATTCAACACCTACCATAAAAATGCTTTGTGTAGTATTATGCAAAGTGATATGGAATAAATAACACCAGTTTCTTCTTGAAAAGTGGTTACTTTTATTCAACACCTGTCATGGAATACTATCAAGTGAACCACCTTTCTGTCAAGTTTAAGCATTTTTATGCATTTCTTTGATTTTTTATAAATAAAAAAGATTATTTGAAAAAATACTTCAGATATATATATGAGTCAAACAAAGCACTTTTAAACTACATATCTGTGGAAGGAGAACTCTGAAACATTCACATACTACTAGTTGGCATATGTATAATTAAGTTGTAGGTCCAGTCTTTTACGGTGGGCATCTCTGTATAGTCGGGTCACAGATTGAAATGGTCGTTAAGAATTGATTACGTATTTTTAATGGAAAATTGAAATAACATTAAGAACACTGCATATATGGTCCAATAATATGTAGTAATAATAAATTGTCTCTATTTGGGGGAGATTGAAGCAAGAAGTCTCTTCTTTCATCCAAAACATGATATAGGTATGTTAACTTCTTTACTAACTTTTAATTTAAACCGGAAGAAGAAGATTCGTAGATTTCCACACTTTCTGACACTCGTTCTGTTTACTATGTCGTTCCACGAAGCACAACCGAATATGATACATTATATCATTTATATATTTCATATAGTGAACTATTAATAATTAGTATCATTGAGATAACAGTTGGAGCGCGATGAAATAACTACGCAGAATATAGTCTTCATTATTATTCAAACGAAAAAAATAATTGATCGAGAAGTTAATAAATCAATAGCTATATGATTTTTTACTAAATATCTACATGAAAGTTCGATCTTGCCCGGGAATCCAATTTACTCTTGGCCGGCTATGCCTTAAGAGAGGTCTGACATCGACGAAATTAGCTGGGAAATTAAGAAGCCCGGTCTTGATGATTATGTACCGAAAAGGGGCGAAAAGACAGTTAACAAAACGCAGAAATGTGGTTAGAGAGGCGATAGATATTGACAGAGTCGAGCGAAAGGTGGTCATCCCCAGTTGGGATCCTACGCAACTTTCCCATAGTGGGGCATCGGAGGTTATGGAATAAGAGGGCAGAGGGTCGGACCATTCAGGGTGCCATGGGGGCGGAGAAAGCGGTGATGAGTGCGACCGAGGGACGGATTCCAAAAGGGGCAGCGGTGACGATTTTAATGCGGATATTTGGGGTTGAGGTCAGAGGTCGTTAGAATTCCGTAGTGTGGGATGCCGAGGTCCTCCATGATTCCCGAGTACTGCTAAAAAAGGGCGTTGGATAAAAAATGAAGGAGAAAGTGCTGAACGGCAGGTCACGTAAGGAATACGTGTGCGTAGGACACCCGGGATTAAATTTGGGGGATCGGAGACTTGTCTTTCAACCGTCTTCAGTTGGAGGAATGATGGACTTGGGATATAAAGTTAAGACTGGAAGTCCAACTATTACTTAATTAATTTAATCTATAGGCTGAAATTTGGTATGATTACCAGGTGGCAACGGTTGAGGGGGTATAACAATACTATCTGTCCGGCAATTGCCCACGGATGGGAGGGAAAACCCTCCAAAACCTCTCGTGGAAAGTACAAAGTTCTGAAAGGTATTTGATAATCCATTGATCTGAGTTTGGATTGGGTTATGATGAAACATTTCATACAAACTAAACCGGATTATTACAATGTAAGGAGAGGCTAGATATATTAATTTTCCTACATTTATAGTGCTTTTCTGGCACATACGAGTGATACTTGTATTCTGTTAACTTGATCTTCCACAAATACCATATCATTATTCATTTCCAAAAATCTATCGAACATTTCCTTACCAATCAACTTAGACCGGTAAGAAATAGGAAATTGAAAACTTTCGGCGATGTAATTATTATTCCTAAGGAGTACCGCACAAAAATGCACAGCGTTAGCGAATTCCTGCTTCACATCCATACATATGGTCAATTCTGGCTCGCCAACCGACGGCTTGAGTTAAATATATTTATTCATCGTTCTAAAACGAAAATTATCAAAACATTCGAATTAAATTAGTTCGCGATTGATTACTAGATACTTAACTTAAAAGAGGAAAAAAGTCTATTTTTTTAATTGCTCTTTGAAGAAAAGAATATAATATTCGATGCCGGTTATGTCAGTTTAAGTTTAAGGAGATTTCACAATTTCCTCAGAATACGGGTTTTCCCCTCTTACCTTTCTTCGTTCTCCTCGCTATATACCGTTAGTAATGGTCATTAGAGAAAGCGATTTCAATAAGCAAAGAAAATTCGGAGACTACTCATTTTCCAGGTAGGATTTTACGTATTATTATTAGTAAAAGGAGGGTAAAAAAAGAGTTGTTCCTGAATGAAGGATGAAAATTGATATTATATTTATATAAATATAAAAATATTTTAAGGCGGAAAAAGAAAATGAAAAAAATAGTCACATGTCAGATTAGAGCCAGCAAAAGTAAAACTTGCTAGCGAACACGCTAACCACCACGCCACGACTACTGTTAGTGATCACCTGATTTCTACATACTATAAAAATCATGTGACCAGACGCTAATTTTTAAAAGGTTATTATTAAATAACTAGAGAGTGTTGGTCAAAATGGCTTCAGATTTGTAATAAACATAAGCTGGAGAACCTATCCTTAATGTATCATTAAGATCCGTTTCCCACAGAGGGTAAGGTTCCCTTGTTAGTTTCCTTAAACATTCTTATGAACTAACGTTATTATCTCCATCGATGGATATACATTCACATCTTAGATATTGTCACAACGCGTAATATTCTCCTTTAGCTAGAATTCTTTTAGAAAACGTAAGTTTTATACTTTCATGCAGGTTTGTTTAGGTATTTAATAAAAAGATTAGAGTGGACAATATCATTTAGGAAGGTACTACTTCATATGCTCATTTTGTATGACCTTTAATGGCATGGGGAAGTGAAATTGAAAACATTTCTATTTCTTCCAAATACTTCAAAGTAATTGTAAAATATAAAATAAGTTCAAAGTAGGGAATTTATGAGAACATTTGGAGGATATAAATTGAATTTTGAATCCTTCAAAAGAAGTCGAGAAGGTGAAAAACGTCTTTGCATTGAATATATTTAACTGTATTTAATATTTCAAGCAAATAAGTATTAGCGGAATTGCGAAACAGGATTCTTTTAAAATATAAATTATCGTTGAGAAAAATATGCTATAGTCATTTGCATGATATATAATTATTTAGAAAATATAGAAATTATGAATGATGGCCATTTATTCAAAATTCACGGTAACCAGTATACCAGGTACCTTATATAGCAATGGTATTTTGAAAAAGGCAGTGGCTGTAAGTTAGAAACAGTTTCCTCTTTACTCCTTACGAGTAGACCCAACATTTTCAAACTTCTTATAATTTCCGGCTCCCTTGAATATTACCCTTGGTTACTAATAGTATAATATTGCATAAGTCTCCTAACGTTTACCGACTTTAATATTTCTTCTTAAGTGACTCACATACGTTACAAATTTATTTCCAAATATTGTGAAATAATTCGACAAAAATTCATCTGAATTGCAGGAAAACGAAGTGAAACTAATAGATTAACATACATTCAGGAGCCATTACGTAAAATATTGCAATAAGGGGCGAAACCATATTTTTATCCATTAATCGACACAATAACATAAAATTAAATATTCATTTTTTGGAATGACCAGTGTTGAATCTCTTTAATTAGCTCCGATTTTTCTAGAGAAATTCTAAATCTTTGCCTGCATTCAAATTAAAGATTCATAAATATCGTGTATATTAAGAAATAACTATAAAAAAAGCTTTCATACCGAAAGGGCAGCTTTGATCAGCATAATAATTATCAGACTTTTTTATAATAAGCTCCTTTTCTAACCTATCTAATAAACCAAAACAAATTTAAGTAACGCTGAGGTATTCAGGATGTTTCTGTAATGCGGTCAGCAACTGCGGGCTTGGTTTCGGTCAACTCTGCCAACAGCATAGATTAATTTCGATTTCATTTCAACTCCTTCTTTAGTCTCTACCGTAACATCTTCAACCCAATATTAGTATTCCGAATAACCCGATGAAATATTTTAATAATTATAAGGAGATTTCATTTAAAATCCGGTACTTCGTTAGTCATATTCAACCCTGCTGACTTTACGGGAACGTAAACCTTGGGCTTATATTATTATTTATACTATTAATTAACAAGGAAATATTTTTGCAGAAGCACTCACTTAAAGGAATTGTTCTTTTTACACCGCGACGGAAGGAAATGGTTGTTTTCCTACAAAATGAACCTGGGTCATTCCATGCCAATTCGACAAGGTGATGTCCCTTGAGGTGACCGATTTTTACCAAATTTGGCAAATCGCTTTGATTTGATATATAAATGAAAATCCTCGAACCGTTTTTCAATTTACGCAGGTGTTAACGAAATATTGCAATCTTTAAAAATTAAAACGTTACGTTACTGTAAAAATACAGAGAAGGCTGTAACGGCCCCTAGTTGCGCGTGTGCGGACCGTGTTCGGGGTCTTTCCAGTTTGTCCTGCGGTGAGGGAGATCTCAAAGGGAAGGAGAGAGAGTAAAACAAGTGAAAGGCGACGGTGGTTCGGTGATAGGGGCTGCAGAAAGAGAGAAAGTAGAGTCCATTCACAGTGGACACCACAGGAGCCGTCATAGCGGCTGGCGATCTCGTCCCACCCAGCATCGAACCGCAGACCCTTCTCTCCAGGGAGTGCGGTTTTCAAAGAAAGGATGTAAAGATGATGAGGGTGATGAGTAGAAGACGAAGAGATGTTGCGTACAGGGAATTCGATTGAGCGGAGTTATACCAACTGTTTGAAGGAAAGTCAAGTCACAACCGTTGAAAAATATATCTTAGGCAGAATGTATAGGATCAAAATCTGAGTCTAATATGCTCAAACTCGACTTTGAGGAAGGGAGCCATACTAAATAAAAAATTAAACTCTCTGAAGGTTACGAAATGAATTTTCTATTTTTTAGGATGAGAAACTTTTTTTCTCTAATAACATCGAAACTGAAAGGTGAGGCTTCGTGGAAATCTATCATCGATAGGAAGGACTTACTCATCAGACTTGTATTTTTCCACAAGAAATTCAATTATAAGTGAATTAGGCTTGTGAAACCGGCCGAAATCAAATTTTCTATAGAAAATACTAAGTTTAAGCCTTTCTTATCGACATGTTCCTTAAATGTATAGATAGTTCCACTAAAGGTAATGATACGAATCGAATTGATCACAGCAATTGATATAATTACTTGTCCTCAAGAAGTTAAGGCGGATGAGTTAAGCTTAATTGACAACATAAACAGAATTCAGCTCTTTAACTGAAATTCGTACATGTTTAGCAAATCTAGTTATGCTTTTATACTCTCCAGCATTAATCATAAATAATATACTAAGTGAAGTTTTTATCTTGAAAACCTACAAATAGGTCGATTGGAAATATTTGATACCGCGAAATATCTTACGAACAGTTTTTATTCAGTACCTCTCTCGTCTCATTATCTCATCGCGGTTTCCACTTTTTATTGACTGACGTCTACGTTAACGGATACAAATTGAAATAATCGTCTGTTGCAGCAATACCAACTAATTTGCAATTGATATCCTGCAGTAGTTTTCTCATTTCAATAATGAGCCCAATTATTTGCTATGAATTGAATTAGCTCTATGCGTCTTCCTGATACTGCAGGTTGATAACATTCACTAGAATAAATTCATCATTGCAGCCTCAATGGCTCCATTATGCCCATAATTAACGGATTTCCGCTTTGGATGAAGTCAACTCATTCACTCAGCTCTTCGAGTACAAATAAGAAGATCCTTAATTCGCCGAGGATTAAGCCGAAATTTCCTTAATACCCGCAAAGAACTACGCTGGGATGTTAAACCTTGATTAAGCACCGTCTACACGAGTTTTAATGGAATCCATCAGTGCAAATAACTCCATGCAGACGCCGAATAATACTCTGCTATCAGATAATTGAGGCGGTACGAAAAGTTACCCACCGCATGCAGCTAATGAAGAAGGGGCGGAGTTCTTGTCTGGAGCTTTAATCTGTGTTTATGTAAAGACGAAGGCCGTGAGAACGATGGGAAAGTACATTTACCACGAGGAAAACGGCTTGAAGAGTGCATCTGTCGCCTCTGAACTGATAGCGGAATCGCATGAAGACCTTATCTTCAAGCGGAAGGCCGCTCTCCGTTGGTCTTTTTCTATCTCTTCCCAAAACCCCTCCGTATCGTAACCTCAAGCACTTCTCCGCGGTTAAGATATGCTTCGTAACGCATTCTCTCCTTCGTCTCTTAAAAGCGGGGCCTTCTTTTTTCGTGTATGGTATGGTCATCAAGAGGATTCTATAAAGTTTATACCATGAATTGGCAGTTCCCGAATGTAACGATGTCGGATTAAACATGTGAATGCACAGTTTACAATCATTTATGGGTAATTTTCAAATCTGTAAGGTTGAAATTTTGAAAAAAATTGCAATCTCGGATTAAAACACTTGATGCTGATTTGAGAACAAAAATATTTAAACAAACTATAAGATAATTCAAAGGTAACTCTCAAATCTGCGAGAACGGAGTTTTTGTAGCATTTAACAGCGATGTCGGCTTAAAAATATAAACATGAAACAGTTCAAAGGGCTTTCTAAAATCTGCTGATGGCAGTTAATTAAATAGAAAATTCTCTCTTATCTCATGCTATTAAAATTATGGATAAAAATCTCGGGTGAAATTCTATTGCACGCCAGAATCAATGATGAATAATGCCATTCCTACCCAAGGGAAACATTTCTTCAGTACAAATCTACATTAGGGAAATTTTTCAGAATATTAAAATTTGAAATGTATGGAATCTTGCCCCAAAGGTTGAAACAAATCGATAGTTTCATAACAGCGGATGTATGATAAACTTTATAAAAATCAATTAAAAATATGAAACAGATCCTTATAAAAATATTTTTTGATCCATATTAATGGCGAAAGGTATATTAATTATCTCTTTAACATTTCTGCAGTTCATATTCCGTAAATACAATAGTAAATTTTATTGGGAAGTATATTGTGCTGGAATAATACTACTACTATCTTTATAAGGAAATAAATCTTTTAATCCAGCCTCTTTGTATCATATCTATTTTATGACTATCAAAAGTCATTGATATAGCTGCACTCGTGCTAAATATGGTCCACATCAAGATAGAAACCGGATTATGAAGGAAAGTTTTCTATAAATCTACTATATTATTCATCATTTAATGGTAAAACTTTCATTCGTCGCTATAAAAGCTATAATATCTACATAAAATACGACACGCCTAGTGCTTGATAAGGTATAATATAGATAAGTTAGAGATATTAAATGCTTTTCGATGAGCAATTTTACTTGTGTAACTAGGAAAGGATTTTTTCGGGAAGGCTGCATTTTTTAGAAGAAATCATCTCTAACTGAGCGCGAATAAAGATTATAAAGATTCTTTTTTCAGAAAAAAATGCAAGTATTTCGCTAATAAGTACCTGTATTAGCATCTAAGATTTTTAGAAAGTCTGAAGTATATTTCATAATGTCGCTACTATTAGGAAAAATATCGGTAGACGGGAATCTTTATGACGCAGATTTTTTTAAGCAGATTTTCGATATTCCGAGAAAGCTTGTATATTACATAAATATATCACACTGCTGATGAATATCAAATATATAAACGTAATGTATACACAAACACACAAATTGAAAATTTGTGCCAATATATATTACCTTCTTTTTGCTGTGTACATTTTTAATACTTGTCGTTTGGTCGCGCGTTGTGTTGAAATAATTTTTATAATCCATTATAAATCACTGTTTGGGAATTTTAAATTGAAAATTGGATATTTTAATAGTTCTAACAAAACCTTTTTGAATGATTTTCAAGGAGAACCTTCACCCCTAAAGCTCCCCAATCATATCTTCTACGGAGCGAACTCATTCTCTTTTTTCTCGTTCTATTTAATCCTTAATCTCGCACTTACTCTCAGCTACACCGTCCTTTTTCCACCCACAACATCTTTAAATGTTTCTTGTTTTCATGTTCATAATGATAATTCCATGGGTTGAAATCTAGGTCATAGAAGATTAAGAAAAAAAACTCTAGTGATGTGTGCAGGTTTTTTATGCCTCTTTTACCATAGTCATGGTAACCTTTTTCCGCGAAAATTATTTGCTCTCCTCTCGGCTTTTCTAGAGGTGAACGCCTCGTCGATGAGTTTCTGCCGGAAGAAGTCCGGTTCCGTAGTAATTCCAAAAGTTTATAACTTATCCCACTTCCCTTCACCATTAATAGCGAATAAGAAGCCGATGATGACTTTGCAAGATTTGATGTAGTCGAAAAGGAAGGCATTGCAGAAGTAATGAGGGCAGGAAAAGGTGTAAAATACGATAATCTAAGTTCCTTTTCTCATAAACTAAATTGGAGAATAGCAATGATGGTTTCTCATGGATTAAATGTTTGAGGAAGGAAACTGAGGTAAATTTCACTCGGGTAATGCTGACTGACTACCTTAAAGTGGAGAGGATATTGCTGGGGAAGCATATGATTCATCTGGAAACTTCTGCACTGGGGAAACAGTGCTGATTCAGGGATTTCGATATTAGAACTAATTTAGGAATTCATCCCGCCAAATGCCGATAACATCGCTATTGAATTTCGTTTACGGAATTGAATGGATCAAATTATGTATCACAATATTTCCGTTACTTGAATACATATTTCGAATTTGTAATTTAAGGACACAGATTCCGGAACTCCACACACAAACTAATTTAACGAGTTAAATTTAAGGCATTATATTGGGATTCGGCTATTAACCTCAATATATCGTAAAACTGCTGTGTATACAAATTTTTGTAACCCATGTCATACATCTAATGCTCATTTCATTGATCCTTCAGTAAACAGAAATGAATGTGTCATGGAACTAAAGACTGGTATTCAAAATATGGTTGAAAATATATTCTATATGCTTCAAGTAAAATGGATTTCTGATCAGAGATATACGGCTTTTGTTAATTTTGTAACTATTATCTTATTCCTCGGTAACTATTACTTTTAAGGGTCAAATTAAAAGTCGGGAACCACATTATCCGAAAGAAACCGGATACGTAATTCACCAAAAGAACATTTTTCACATCACATAACTGATATTGGTGTCTAGTTTCGACACGGAAACATCACACAACATACGTATAAAGCGGATTCGATCATTATACGATTTTTCGGTGGAAAATTTCTCTTTCAGTGAATTAATGATATAATTTCTCTTGGAGAAGTTGGTCTCTATGTTTTGATTTTATTAGAATTCATCGATGTTATCTATCCTTCAGTTAATCCTACTCGCTACAGTTTTGAATTTATCGAATATTCTCATATGAAAATAAAAAAATTAGTTTTAGCTAAGAAAATATTTTGTTAATTAATAATATCGCAGAGTTAGTAATGATAGTCAGAGTTAGAGTTAGATATCTTCCTAATTATTTATCGAATAGGTTATGTTTTAACTATTCCCTGCACTTGAGAAAAAAACATGAATAGTCATTTTTTTGTTTGTGTTGAGTTTTTATATTAAGCAGTAAAATTATATACTAACGGAAAAAATTGAGAAAGACCGATTTCAAATGCGTTCTTAGTAAAAACTTAGGAAAAGGAGAAACTCAAGGTGTAGAAAGGTAATTAACCATTAAAAACAACACTACTTTCCCGATTAATTTTCCGATCATTTTTAAAGTTACCGCCCAGTGGTGTATAATAAATCCTTCAAAATCTGCAACTTCGTAATATCTATTAGTATTGCTCAAAACTCCAGCTGATACAATGCCCCATCGCGGTAACAGAAAACAGGAAAAACACAATCGCGATTCGAGAAATGTCTTTATCGACTTTTTTTCACTCCAACGAGTTTAATGCCTTCCTGCTCCATGGCGCGTAAATTCACACTCTTACAATCAACACGCTTTTTGCGGCACTCAACTCGCATAACTCACGCTGGGAGTTATAGCTGCACGAAATGTAGAGCCGTAGCTTTCGGAAACTTACAACCAGCGATATTAACGAGCCTAAGGAAACAATGCAGTATTGTGTCAAAATATCCCGGGGAAAGGGAATGGTTTGTTCTTTTAATGTGGGTCGGAAAGTCTCCTCAGAGAGTAGCAAAAAGATGGGGAAGGGCTTTAATTAATGATTTCGGACCGGGCTGCTCATTCCTAAAGGGATCCCACTAATTACGTTTCCAATAACATTTTTTACTTTTTGTGGGTGTCGCGTGGAACTGATTCCCAGCAATCGTTTTGCAAGAGGACATTTTGCCGCACCATTCAACGGACAGATGCGGTTTAACATTACCAGGGGGATGTCGAAGGTCACTTTGCCGCGTTCCGTTTCCGAGTTACAGAAAGAAAGCATCCGCTGCGATGGTAATGCTGATTGGCTTTTGTTGATCGTTTCCATGGATTGCGAAGGACATTAATTAGCTATCGAACGAGGTCTATCATGAGAATCAAAGATTGCATTTATTGTCTGTCCCGCCGAAGGTATCAAGCGACGCGTCTCTTGATATAAACGTCGCTACGTTTTCATGTAAGTGACCAATGAGACGAAAATGAGCAAGTTAGCCCTTGTATTAAATTAGTTTATAACTAGTGAATTCAGTAATTTGAGAAATAAATTGAGACAAAAGCAAGTGATCATAGAAGTTTGATTTTGGAATAAATAGGTCTTTGATATCCCCGGAAACCTGGCTTTAGACATTGATTCATTAAGCTAAACCATAGGTTACCAAGCTTTTTTCCGTGGACCCCATTTAACTTTCCATGGACCCCCCAGCCTGTCTAATGTTGATTTGTTTTGTTAAAACTCCATATCTGGTTTCCATTTATTTATCTCATCTTTTAAGATGAAATCTTTGGCTTCAAAAATCTCTAAATAAATCTCAGAAATTGAAAAAATCATGGGCCCCCATTCTTTTAATACCTAAATGGACCATTGGGGTCCATATTGGCCATTTTGGGAACCTACGCGGTAAATGAACATTTTCTTGAGATGAAAAAGTATAGGATTTTAAAGTAGAATAGCATCTATAGGGAAAAAGAATTCTCCAAAAAATATTTGTTTTATGATCAATAGAATATGCGTGGATTCCTCAAATGTAATTCAATCGTCGATGATAAACAAGAACGGAATACATTCTGAGTAATGAGAAGGAGGAAATGCTTCAAACGTAATTCAATCGTCGATGATAAACAAGAACGGAATAAATTCTGAATAATGAGAAGGAGGAAATGCTTCTTCCAAGAAAATTTTGAGAAATATCTACCCGAGATGTAACTTGGGTATTGAAAAGTGATCTACGCTGACGATGACGATGATACTACATGAGTAATAATACTGGTGCAGAAGACCTGAGATATCATTTGTATATAAAAATACTATTAAGATATTTTTTAAGTTAATCAGTTTCATCTGTTTGTATCTTACGAACAGATAACATAACAATCAATCTCTGGAACTAGTTTCTACCAGGGTGAAAACATTAATCTGCATATTTTGGAAGTTTACCGTCATATATGAATAAGTTATATCCACAGTATTCTCATATAATTGAAAATTTCCCCGTGTAGCCCATAGCGATACATGTTGGAGAAATATGCTATTTTCGGGGAAAATATCTTTTCACGGTAGATGTTTGAAATATCTTTTCCTTCTTCAGACCCTCACCTTAAATTCCTTGCCTCTTACGTCTGGACCCCTGAAGACGACTTAGAAAGAGAGAATGTACGGCTATTGTTTGCCCTTGGCAACCAATCGAAAGGATAGGATTAAGATTTGCGAGATCCGAACTTTTATTTTCGTAAATTCAATTTCTGAGATTTGCCAGAGTTACTGCCTTTGCTCTGAGAAGGGCACATCCTCTTTAAAAATAGGAAGAATTCTCGATGAGAGCGGTTGAACCACAAAGATACATCCTTTTTCGTTCAAGTTTACATATTAGGGTACAGTTCATAAAAACCCATTTATCAAGTGTCACGTTGTATACAACATTGACTATATCTGTATCAGAGAAGAGAAAGTAAGAAGTAATAGAGATATGATACCATATATACGTAAGTGAAAAAAGCAACACGAGTGACCTACGAATAGGTTCTTTGAGGAGGAACTGGAATGAGATATTTTAGGAAAATATTGATAAAACTAAGCATGCAAAGAAAGAAAATTTGGATCACGGCTGTTAAAGAATTAGTGATTTAGAATTTCCAATCCTCGTCGTTCCTCGTCTCATTGATCGATATCCGGAGAAACTAATTAGTACTCTTATATGTACAGTATTTTTATTTTTTACAAAAACCGATGAATGAGACGAGGAACGCTGAATAGCCGTCTATTGAAGATTTTAAACCTCTAAATTTAAACACGTTTGAGGAATGACTGAAGCAGACTGTTAAATACAGCAATAACCAATTTGGCAGAAGAAATAATTGATTATAATCTAAACTAGACGATGAAAGGAAGCGAGAAGTTAATGCTAAGTATTGTAATTTTAATAATATTAAGTTATTCAAAAGCAACCCCTGATTCGATTACAAGTGGGAGCCTGTATGTAGAAAATGATCTAAGCTGCCACTATTAACATATTAATATTATAACACTCATATCACTCAATCACATTTCATACCATCTCTTGTTGCTTACCAAAGAAAGTACTTTTTTATCTATCACTGTTTCGCCCCAACCCTTTATACACGCGAAAGGAATGAATTTAAGGAAGAGTCCATCCTTAAGAATAATCCGGCTTACAGTAAATGCGATGCGTGCTAGTTGAAGATGGTCAGGGATCGCATTTTTTCAGGTTTACGGGGATTATTTTCAATCGATAGATGCGTTTCAGAGGAGATATGGGTCTCTAAATCCGTAGGAAGGATTCCAAAACGTGGAATGGAGATGAAAGTGAGGCCGTGGGAGTCCGTTCCATTCGAGTCCAATGGCACTTGCCCAACGAAGACCAGGATATTGAGGTTGTCTGGAGAAGTTTAGTACCTCGACCTCGTGCAACGGACCCACGATTGCAAAAAGTGATGTCGTGGGGTGTATTAAGAAGCTGTGGGGGAAACAGGGGAATTGAAAAGAAGGAAAATGCTTAAGCAAAGGAAAAAGTGAAATATGTCGGACAAGACGTGGGAAACAATTCCATTTACTTTCTCTTTTTGCTCATGCTTAGCGTTTTCCATTCGCACGCCTTGAAAAACCAGGTTAACCTTATCCTCATTAAGATCATACTCACACATTGTCTTAGTAATTTTTTACTCAACTTAAGAGGAAGAGCAATTATGTGATCAACTATATTTATAATGGAATTATACTCATTTCTTCCATGAATGGTTCAATGTCAGAAGATGTTATTTTTATATATGTTTTTACTATATGTTATAGCATCGAGATAACACTTGAGTTTTGGGAGGTTATAGGTTATTCGCCTTCAAGAAGCGAAGGAAACCAATGACTGTAGGCCTTGATAAAGAAATCAGGAAATAACAGGAAAAAAATTGCTGTGGGGTGTTTTGCTATATGTTAAACGGAAACCTTAAGAAAAATATAAATATACTTCGGTTTGGTTGATAGAAATATATACTCGGAGGTGCTAAGAATGGTTAGGGAAAAAGGGTTTTAATTGATAAAATTGAGCATGGACAGGAAATGGGTCGGTCAGATATCGAGGGTAGAGAAGCTGCTAAAGAGGACAATTAAGGATAGAATTTAAGAGGAAAGACTGAGGGGAGGACAATAGCAAAAGATGCTAGATAGGATGAAGGGTTGGGTAAATTACCAAGAAAGCCGGATAAGCTACCAAGAAATGAAAGAAAAGGTAATGAATTTGGAATTTGATTGGGACTATTAAGGCATATTTCAGGTAGGTTCATATGCCTTAGTACTCTCACTTATATGTTAATGTCCGCAGCGATTTTCAAATGGAGGAATTAAGCGTCGGCAAAGGAAATGGTGTGTCAAATATTGAGTGTAGAAGGATAGCTGAAAAAAGTCATTGAGGGCAGAATACAAGAGAATTACTTATGGAAGGCAAAGACATGTTAGATGACATGGAAGGTGGAGAAATCTACGAAAAACTTATAAAATAGTATTGAATAGGAAATATTAAGGCACATGAACCTGCCGTAAGGTAGAGTACTTATGTATGTATAGAGAATTAATTGAACACCTCGATATTACTACGCCTCTTTGGTTGTTATGACAATACTAATAAATACGGAATACAAATAATACTCCAAATGATTGGAAAATTAGGCGAGTCCTGACTACTTCATTACAACCGCGAG
Source organism: Sympetrum striolatum (assembly GCA_947579665.1). Lineage (NCBI taxonomy): Eukaryota > Metazoa > Arthropoda > Insecta > Odonata > Libellulidae > Sympetrum > Sympetrum striolatum. Next base: position 47,716,258 of record OX388351.1, on the reverse strand, counting down.
TTCGGGACAGCGGTGGGCGAAGATAATTGGAGTTCCTGCACTCGGAGCACATCCGCGTGGGAGTCATACGCTGCCAAGAGATGGACCGCACAGCATCCTGCATATATCCACCGCACCTAAACCGAAATTACCATCTCTTTGGCCTTATAAAGGATGGATTACGCCCATATTTTGGGGATGACAATGACGTGATGAACATCCCCGGCTGTTCGCGACGTAGCCACGACGACTTCTTCCTCATTCAGCGTCACGGAAAATGATGCATGCGTACGTCCCGTGACGTCGCCGTGAATTAAATTTCCATCGGGGAAATTTTGCGTTGCTTAATGCTGCTACAGCGCTTCCCGAGATTTCCAATTCTAACGATCTTCTGATTTAGTTCGCGAAATCTCACCACCGTTTGTAAATTACTATTGGAATTGTCGGCATAAAATATAATAATAAAAATAGAAAATAAGGAGCAAAACCAATCTTGTACACATCCAAAAATAGATAACATATAAATAAAAACAATCAAAAATGCAAAATAAACAGCTGCAAATCGTTTTCACCCGCTATGATGATTACCTAAATTGTACACTCCTGGCCAAAATTAACGCAGCACCTCCCTAGCGATCCTTACGGCCGGTGCTGCGTTAATTTTGGCCAGGACTGTACATATTCAGATTTAATTGTAAACAATAATGTCCTCAAATTATATCCTTTGTCTGTAAAGTATTCAGCCCGAGGGCCGGTTGGTGTCTCACCCCCTCTGACATAAGTTGCTAAGTGCTTGTAGGGAGGAATGAGGTTTACTAGGCAGGATGAGGAGTGAGGTAGTATGCCATTGACTTCCTCACTGACAATGAGTCAGAATGCTATAAACAGAACATGTCCATATAAGTGAAGCGCAATGACCCTACTAGTAACACTTTTATTATCAATCCACAAGGAGAGACCCTGATTAATATAATTATTCACTCATACCTCAGTAGTTTTCATTTCATCACAGCCATGATCATAACTGTGATAAAAGTATATAAAAGATGCATTTTTATCTATGCTGTACAAAATGACAAATGGTAACATTCACTCCTGACGAAGAATGCATCGCATTCGAAATACGTATTGAGTGCTCTCAAGAATTGCGGTGTCCTCTCTTGTTTTCTCGGAATACCAGGGAATGAGCAGAGGAACGCCGACAAAAACGACTATTGTGGATTTTAAACTTATAATAAGCTTTAGTTAGTCTTATAGTATTAATTTTAAGATTACTTTCGTTATATCCGTGCCGGTCATATAGTTTCGTAATGGCCAAATTATGGAATTTTGGATAACGCTCTTCAGTTGGTAAATGTGCCCAAACGTGGTTGAGTCATACCGAAAATGTGTCCTGACCTCCGGATCACTTCCCACCTCCATCGAACGGGGCATAAAAAATGGAGCCATTTTCTTTTGACGCGAGTTACTATAGAGCGGCTCTCTGTGAATGACGTTAATTACCACGCGTCGCGTATAAGCGTCGCCACACCTCCCTCTCTTGTTTTGGACGCCGCCCTCGCTTGCATTCGACAAAAGGGAATCGCTAAGCGGCCAGACTGGTGTTTACGCAACGCCCGCCGCCTCTGCATTTTTCTTTGCTCTCGTGAAAGAGACAAAAACAAAAGTGGTTGCGGCGGAGGACAAAGGGATGTCTGTCGAAAAAGGCTTTTTGTCCGAGGGAGCATTTGACCATGGCACCGCGCAAGTGGTGCGCTCTAGCGGACGAAGAAGGTCGCCACAGGTTCTAGATCAGGGCTTCTCGAACTTTCAAGTGCATTGACCCCTTTCGCTAAATTCGAACCGTTTACTTAACCATCTCACTTAGACTTAAGAATTCGTTCATCATTCCTTTCTCGCTAAATACCAATCAGTTTGGCTGTATTCCAGTTCTCAACTTAAGTTTTAATGAATACATACTTAATTTACCTTAAATTTTTCTGAACTTGCCGCTGAAACAAAATGAGGTGCATTCCAAAACCTACTTCAAATTTTAGGCCACAGTATGAGATCGTATTTGCCTCATACAGAGTAAACCTAAATACTTGAGAAACTTAGACAAAGAGTTCTCAACGCAAAGACCTAACCAATCGCATATCGATAGTTGTGAAAACAGTATCAATCACACATGATACATCTCGTAGTGTCATACGTGTATTGCTCTAGATAAAAAATACGGCAAGCATGACTGAGGGTCATGCTTGTTGTGATAAGTAATTTATGATATGTGATTTACGTAAACTTTAAATGTGATTAGACTTAACGCTCAATCTAGAGCCATGGTTAAATCTGTGCATATTTTTAGCGGGGATATTTACAAGAATTTGTATGATGAAACCAAAATTTTGGGGACGATCTAAGAAATATTTGTTGATTCATTCGCTGTTCTAAATAGCTCAAAAGTTATTCAATCACAAAAAATAGAATTATAAGTTACTCGGCTCGTTTTTTTTTTGAAAGATTTAATAAAGGATGTAGAGAGTAACCGTCACTCGAATTCATTGTAAATAATTATTGTATACTAAATAATTATAATTATACTATGATGATTGAGAGTCAAATTAACCATATACCCAGATTCTGTATTATCTGTAGGGCCGCTCTGGTCATCACCAACCCGAATAAGTACGATAAAAACATTCAAGTTATAAAATAAATGTTAAAGTTGAACCCACCAATATAAGGGAATGGAGTTTTACTTCATATTTAATGCGACACCTTTAAAGGGGAACTGGATCGCAGCTATATCAAGGAATTCAGTGTTGCGCTACTCGATTCTTAGAGCGCATCTTAAGCTCATCAATTCTGATTTATATTCTTACTTCCTCAGGAAATGTTTCATCACTGATCATTAAATGATCGGGAGCCCTACGTCACATACTAACAGAGGTCAAAAGTAGTTTTTCCAAATTTCTCAATTGTCAGCCTCGAGCCCGTTTTGAGGGCGGTCCAATAATTCATTTCTTATTTATTTCTCGGATTAGATTTTCGGCTGCAAATTTCAATTTCGACACAAATCAATTTACCAATTGCGAAATAATTGCACTGCTTGGCCTAAGTAGAAAGAAAAAAAATATAATTCAGGCAGACCATTTGCAATTAAATTCAAGCGTGAGTGGGAATTGACCCACGATGGAATTTGTGACTGTCACAACACATCTGGGATGGTGACTGGGTTGCCTGTATTCAAAACATTTTCACAGCTTAGGCCCAGCAGTGCAACGCTCTGAAAGACAGGAAAGGGGGTACTCAGATATTTCTGACGATGAAAAAAACTAAATTAGTCAATCCTCGTAAACGGAGATTTGAAGTATTAAAAGGAATACAAGTTATTTTCGAATTTCGAGGAATAAAGACAGGAGCGATTAAGCATTCAAATACATTACGTAAACGCGTATGATCTAGAATTTAGATTTAATCGCTGAATTTCCGAGTTTCGAACAACAAAATAAAAGTGATTAAGCCTTTGGTTACAATATGTTCACGTAAATAATTTTGATTTAAGTTGATTTAAATCATTTTTGAAATACACTACTTCGCGATGAATAGGAAAGAAAATAGAAAAGCTATAAATTTTACATTTAAAATGTTCAAAAGTGTTCAGCTGAATCAATCAACCCTTGCAAAGACAATTAATCAAGAAAATGTTCCGAAACTAAGAATATAATTTTTCATAGTTCCGTATTCGAAATTGGTTTATTCTTATCGAGCATGTTGGTAAACGATGACCTAGACGATACTAACTAGCACCTTTGGAAGAACGTGCTCAAAACTCGCAAAAAAATACGAAAAGCAGACGATACAAGATAATGATACGCGTATATGACGAAATGTGTTAAATTGTATAAAATATTCTCTCTAATACCAGTTACAAATACTGAGATATAAGATTTTAGTTGATGCATAAATGACATACCTCACGTAAAAGACATTATAAGGTGTTAAAAAAAAAGAGTGTTATAAGTAATAGGGAGTCATAAATAAATGATTACTTATGACATAAACACAAGATTACGCCAATGGAAAATGCGATTTAACTTACTTTTAAATATTTTGAATAACGCGCCGACAATTATGCCACCCTCTTTTCTCTAAGTATTTTTAAAGTATTTTCGGAGTATTTTCGTAATGTTTTCGAATTGGGAAAAAATAAGGGGGGTTTTCACTAAAAAATCTGCTACAGTAGGAAGGAAAACGATGAATTGAGCACGAAATAGAATACATAACTACACCATCCAATTGGAGGCTGGTACATACATTCGTGAAAGCTCGGAGAATGGAGTGGCAGTGAGAATGACGGAAGAAAGGATGCTCAAAAAGATATTGAGTGAAACGTTCTAGCATACAGGAAGAAAGGGCAGAACACGACTTACTATATGGATGTTGTTATTGAAAACCTGCAGTTGATGAGTATTAAAGGATAGAGAAGAAGAACTAAAGATGAAAATTCGGAAGCAGATTGTTGAGGGGGTGTAATCTCACCAAAGACTGTAGTGCCATGGCTAGGGAAAAGGGGAGAGGTTGATTAAAATATATTTATTGGTTGACTCAAATATATTTACATTAAATTAAACATATGAGAGTATTTTTCGACAGCTGTAACTAGTTAACTAAAATTAGTAAAGTATTTCGAATATTCCTATGGATAGAACAAAAGAAATTTATACCGTCATCTTTATTGTCGTACGCTAATTGGAGATTTACTTTAGCTATAACTAAATATGGGAATCATTGATGAGAATTGAACCAGAAAAATTCTTGTCGGTTCTATGATGGATGTATAGGTTAATCTAAATTAGAGATAAGTGAACTCCAGTTTGAGTTATTCGCGAGTTTAAACTATTATAAAATGTTACGATAAAGAAAAGTAAATCCTTCATTTGATATTTATCTTTAAGTTACCAAGTCGTCTGAAAATACCCTAAAATTTATATTATATTAATGTCATTTATGAATCGTTGACAGCAATAAAAATAAATAACTTTGATGCGCTCCACGCATGACCTCATCCTGAATTTGTATCCCATGATGCATCAAATACGCATACCTATAGAAAACTCGAATGGAAATAAAAAGAGAAAGGCTCAAAATTTTGCTCACTGTTTTGCAAGTGCAGCTAGGCTCTCCAAGTCCAGTTATCCTTGGTCCGGAGGCTCGCGGAGTTGCCAGGTGGTGCGGCTCGTAGAACTTCGCAGCCACGGCCTCGATGGCAAGGTGCCGGGCTTCTTGCCGAGGGTGGAAGAACGTCAACGCAGCGAATGACTGCAAAAGTTCTTAATACTTTCCCATTACGTTATTTCTATAAACGCCCGAATCTCATGGGACATACAGCACTGTTTCTGTCTTTGAACACTTAATGTTTCACCAACAGTTTGTCTTTCTGTTTAGGGAATTTTTTTCCCAGTCACAATGCAGATTATTACGCAATCTAAAGCGTAAATAATTCAACGGTACCACTGCAAAATAATCCATAGGCACTGTGTTTCATGGCAATTAATTTTAACATGCAAAATGCTTATGGTATCACAGAAATATTGACTCAGATCAGTTTTGTTTGACCGCATGGAAAGTATGTCCCCATTCAATACTCAAAATCCACCTAACTATCTGTGAAACCACCGAAAATTTCACTGGAACACGAAAAACGTCTTTGGGCGCGCTGACAGGCGAAGCGCCGTGAAACGACATAGATGTATTTGTGTAATAACTGCTCAAGTCTTGTGCTGAGCACTCGGATACACTTAAAATGTCTCTAAGTCCAAGAATTGAATGCAGCTGAAGACAGGCTGGAGCCGTTCGAATGTTGACCAGCCGGCGTCTTTGTTAGCGGAACATTTCAAGGTTCAGTTGCCGAGGGAAGATTCCAATCCTGTTGAGGAAGATAAAGTTATGTTAGTCATAAGAAAATACACGTAATTTACGAGGTAAAATATTATTGCGGAAATTAACTGCAATCGAATTTAATAAACAGTAATAAATATTAAATACTTCGGTGTCTCCGTACGGTTCCGTCACGTAATATCTTATACATTTTTACTCGACTTCAACTACGGCATTCAACTCAAAGCATAACCTACATTGACTTCGCAAATATGAATGAGGTCAACTAAAATATACATAATCACTTATGATTCCATATAATAGGAGCCTCAAAAAATCAGCTTTCATATTTTAGGAGATATGCCTGTTGTACTAATAAAAAGTAAATTTCCCAATGAATCCGCCGTACTTCTAACCAACTTCTGAAGCACTCCTTCAGCGAAGGGCTGCATAAGACGAACTGAGCCTCGACTTAGAACGGCAACGTGACGGCGTAGTCAAGTCTGTGCGGGACACGGACGGTACCAACGAACACCTACTTCGTCCATCTTCCTCATACCCTTATAATCGTATTTTTACTCATCATACTAAGAATCAACGTAACCACTCTAAATGAGTTATAGGACTCCTCCGAAAATTAAAAAAAAGGAGTTAACGGGTGACTTCTAACCGAATTCTTCGCTGATATATAAGAGTTAACAAACAAATATCTTTTCTGACCAGCTAAAATGCATCCATTAGGCAATACTGCCTCAAACTTTGCGGTTATGAGACATATCTTCTGAAAGGTTGGCAACAAGAGTTTGCTACTGTGATGAACAATACGCAACACCTTACGACCATATTCAACAAGTCATACGTGAGTCGTTAAAATTAAGGCTTCATAATCAATTCAAATTAATTTATGTGATAGGGCAGTACATTACTAAAAGAGTAAATCTTAGTGTATCACTCTTACATTCCTGGAAGAGGTCACGGCATTATGAATATTTCAAAATTGAGCATAAAATTATTGAAACGATAAAGTAAGGGAGTTTGGGATAAAATGAACGTAAGTGAAATTAATGTAATGAGGAAACTTTTCGTGGAAACCTGAATATTTCGTTCAATTTGTTCACCTTGAATAATACTAAACGGTTCCATGTGAAGGCAGAAAGAATCCATTACGTAATGTAACGTAATGCCGGCCTTGGTGGCCGAGTAGATAGCATTCCAGCTACGCTATCGTTCATACCCCAAGGTCCCGGGTCCGAATCCCGGCTAATCGGTTTTCTCCGATTACGGAATAGTTGTGTGTATTTGTTGTTGGTGTTGCCTCGGTAAAGCACCCCCTCACAAGTTCATGAGAGGTTAGAGGGACTTCACCAATTAAGGGCAACAGCAGCTCAGCAAAAAAATGAGTTATGCTAAGGAAAGGAAGCTATGGTCGTATACGTGTAAAAACTGGTAAAAGTCCTTTTGGGATAGAGGAAGCAAAGTTGAGGTAAAATAAATCTTGGCCAAGAAAGCCTTCCTGAAGTGAAGGGAATTGATGACCAGAGGTCTCCACAAAGGAATCAGGAATTCATTGGTGACATCCTTGTTGTGGAATGCTTTGCTGTAAATGTGTTTAAGAAGGACCTAAGTAAGGAGGAAATCAAATGTTTGGAGACCTTCGGGATGTGGGTGTGGCGTAGAATGGAAAAAGTAAGTTGGGTTGATAGGGAAACAAACACGGAGGGGCTGGAGATGGTTGGGGAGTATTAATTGAAGTAATTAAGCATCGACAGAAGAAAGGGGTGGCTCAAACATAAAAGGAAAAGGGGCTAATTAAACGGAAAAGAAAGTAATTAAGGGTAGAATTCAAGGGAAAAACAGAGAGGAAGTAAGGGGATGAAGCTGTTACATGACCTATTGGGTGAGGTTAACTACAAAGAAACGAAGGAAATGATGTTTGGCAATACTGCAGTGCATGAACCTATCAAAAGGCAGAACATAGGTAATTGTAGCTGTGTAATATGTTGTAAAATTTGAAAATAAAGTGCTTAAATCTTGTACTACGCACGGGCAAAGCGCCCTCTCATCTAATTAAGCTTATTTATATTACGCTCACATCAATCTCCTACTACCGATTACTTCTATCAAGGATCTTCGACCCTAAAAGGGAACATATAGACTGTTAAGTGTTAGAGACATAAAGGGTAGGGTAAGAAACCAAGAAATAAATTAAATGACCTTGAATGGGTAGATTGAAGTATTGCATGAATCTAATGAAAGATAGAATACTCATGTAATGAAATTATTACCCGTATAATTCTAAAGCGTTCTCACTGCACTTGACCCTCGGGAGACGCAAGGATTGCAAGGACAATTAAAAGTGGGGCAGAGGAGATTCTTATCAAAGACCTTCCTTTAACCCAGGTACCGCTGAGCTTTTTCATTGATTAAAGGTGTGGAATTGCGTTTTCCATTACAGGAACAGCTCCTATTAATTCCTATGGAAGTCGCGTTTTAATTGTGTCGGTTTCTTTGTCTCGATTAAATTCCTGACTCGTTGCCTTTCGCAAGTGAGCTGGCGCCAAGCGCAATTTACCCCTCAGACTCTCTCGATGTAAACTAGATAAAAATACGCTTCTATTAAGAGAGACGCTCGCGGAAGGCTCTTGTAAGTGAGCGACCCTGGAACCCTGATTGGAATATCGATTAACGGGAAGCGAACCTTCCTTTTTTGAGCCTATTGCTCCATTAAGGGAAGGATTTCTCTTGTGCGGTATGAAAGATGGAAGTAGTACTCCTTTCCTACATGTCTCTGGCAAGTCTCCAACACCAGGGATAGCTCTGCTGAACGAAGTAAAGATTTCTTTAAAGAGTTCCCTCATTAAAGAGTCTATTTTTGTCCATTACTTTGCAACTTGATCATAGTCGTAATTCGGCTATGAAATCAAACGGCGGTATTATTTTCAAATTTTAATTAATGTATCAGTTTGACAATAGAAATATTCCAAGTAAAACTTATTTAAACTTACTTAATAATAAGTATCTCTCCTATCCTGCCCCGCTCTTCCTTTTACTCAACCTCCCCCACTTTTCTCTCCTCTATATGCTGTGAGTTTTACTGTGTTTGCACCTGAAGATGCTGAAATGCATCAAAACCCGGGTCGTCTGTTGTATTTCTTGTGGTGTTAACGTATAAATAAATCATTCCCTTGTCAGCTTGCTTCTGTTAAACTTCCGTACTTGTTAGTTTTAAGTATTCAAGCAATGACTATTATTTACCTTTAAATTGCGAGATATGATGCCAAACACGTGCAAGTATTCTTCCGTGGACAGGTAATGCAGGAAATAAATTATATTTAAAGAATTACTTTCAATTGAATTCTAAATTTCCACGAAAGGGAACGTGTCTCATGTATCAATAATAGTATGAATTATTCCAAAGTACAAAACGATCTCGTTATTGGTCAGAGTTTTCATCTGAAGTGAACTACATAAAGTCTATGATTTCTTTAAAATCTAAAACTGAATTCCGAGGGGATTTAATGAAAACTGAACAATGGAAATGAATGTTAAAAAGGCTCTTTTTACTTCTTATGTCCTTCGATTTCTGTTATTTGGATGTCATCAACAACTTATGCACAAAATTCCTGTCCGAATAATTTAATTTATACATTGAAAATGTGTTAAAAATTGCGACTCAGGAAATTGATTGCTAAATAAGTCGTTTATTAATTGTTTTTGAAGCACTGAACTTCCAATAATCTTTTAAAGCTTTATCTCTTTTTGTTTGTTTGTATAAATTAGTTAACTTAAAATATTATCGACATACGAGGTTAGGTGGAAGAGAGGCCCACTTGGGCCAAACCTTGCCAATAAAGGGTCCATCTATCTATCTATCTTTTGAAATAAAGATCGCATCTTTTATTATGTCTTTGTAAAGGTGAGATGTGACAAGAGTAGGTATTCATGTAATATTCCGAAAAAATACGCTCTATGGTGAAATGTTCTCTAAGATTTGTATTTGTATTTTTTCAGATTTAAACCAATTAAAATTTTTAGACGCAATATGAAGGAAAATTTCACTACATAAAAATTGTCTTATAGTGGATGGAAGGACAACGATATTTTGTGATAACAAATTTTCTACTACTGTACCTTAATCAAGCATACCATCATAGAATCTTGAAAATATTTTAATATTCTCTAAAGATTTATGGAAATTATTTTCGCTAGAACTCATGAGACCATATCTGAGAAAGATGAAACGCATGATAAAAACAATAAGAAGATGCTCAAATGTTAGGGTAAGGTACATTTCATAAGGGAAACTCCCAAAATAATTGCTTAAGTTGAGCCAATGAGAAGCCAGAATCGCCTCAGCCTGTAACATCTAATTAGTTGTTGAAAAATACGGAAGGAAAAAATGAAACTAGTTTCGGTGAAAACGAAGATGAAAAATATGCATTCAGTGAAGACCTTAATAACATACTTAGAAGTATATCACACTATTAATATAAAAATTTAGACTAAAATTACCACCGTCTTATCAGTTGAGGATGACCTAAAGGGTTGAAGCAATGGCCGTGGAATAAATTATATCATGGTGAATGTGTAAGTGCTTTATTCTTTAATCTAAAAGTATTTTAGTAAGTGCTTTATTCTTTAATCTAAAAGTATTTTTACATTAAATTTCAACATTAGCGTATGAAAATTTAAAATCTCATAGCCTCATTTCATTCATGGTCACCACCGTCGGAGTTTAATAGTTTAATCTGAAACTTTGCAAGGCCAATGACCTTCACCGAATGCAAGAGTTCTGGTTATTTCACCAGCTTGAAGTTACATTTTACAATTATAGCGTTGGTACTCTTTGCTTCTACAAAATGATCTTCTTTACTTCAAGATTGCCTTTCTACGAGGATGAAATCAATCTAACTTTAAAACTGCCTCTATCTTGCAGGTGCATTCTTCCGCTAACTTCAGCCATCGATCTGACTTTGCGAGAAGGGAAGTATTGGATCGGTGACACGGGTCACATTCTGTCCTTCATTTCCCCGAATTAGTGCGTGCGAGCGTGTTTCAGTTCGACTTGTGCCTCAACGGTCGGCTGACGCATTGAAGCACGGGAATATACGGGGTGCCGTCGCAAGGAATTGTCAATATGGAGACGGCTGGGGTCCCTTCAGCTACGATAACTAATCAAAAATTATTCTTATGCAGCGGAAGAGTCTTTTCTCGTATGCATCAAATATCAGATGCATGCTTTCCATAATTTATTTTTTTATGAAATCTCTTCTGGTTATGATTGTTACAGAACACATATTCAAATAAAGTCGCCAAATTGCAGCATATAAATTAAAATCAATGCAAAGAAATGCATCGTTGAAGAAATCTTTCAACTTCTTAATTCTTCTGGTAGAGTTTCTATAAAATATTGGCCGCCTCTACTGATATGATTTTCAATTTTTTTCTGTATGATTTTTATTCATTTATTTCTCCAGTCTTCATCTTGCTTTCATGCTTGAATGGTATTGGCCGTTACTTGGTGGAATTAAATAATGGATTAAAATAAAAGAACACTTTGTAGTAATTCCACAGAATATATTTAAATACACGACCGGTTTCAACTTTTAAAATTCATCTTTTACTGTACCAAAAGATGACTTTTAAAAGCTGAAACCGGTCGTGTATTGAAATATATTCTGTGGAATTACAACAAAGTGTTCTTTTATTTTCATCCATTGCTTTCATGCGTAATAGATCTTCTCAGACCGCAAACGATTTCATCAGTTCTATATGAGTAAAACTCTTTATATATTTACATAAGCATAAAGAATTTTCAAGTTAATTTATTGTAATCTCTAATGAAAATAATTGACAAATTAATTTTACTTATAGTTACGGTATATTAACAGTTTTATGTATATTGACAGTTTTGTGCTTCCAAATTATGTAGAGGCAGTGGAAAGGTGGAAGCGGTATATAAGGTGTTTAATACATACCATTACTCATAGAGTGTAAACTTAGAGCAATTTTATTACAAAAAATCTGACCAGTTTTGTTCCGGATAAACCGCAACTTCCGGTTAAGTGATATTCACCAAAACTAATTAACTGTTGGCATTGTTAGGATAATACTAAATATGAATTTTGAAAATGATCGGATATCTACTTTTTAAGATACAGCGCCCACAAACGTTTTTACCACAGATAGACACACACACACAGACAGACATGTTCGAGAAAACAGCGAAAACGAGCTCTATGGGCCCCAAAACATCTATTTCCGTCGAAATCCGGAGGTCGAATTTTTTTGCGAATACAATACTTTCATTACACTACGTATAGGGAGAAAGTAAACATAATTATGTTTATTTCACTCTCATTTTGGAATTTGTTAAAATTTATTAATGAACAACTATTCGTAGTTATAATTCTTATTCAATTACAAGGAATACATTTTAATTCACTGAGGAATAAAATAAATACATGCTTTATCAATTCTCACCCACCAAATTCTTTTGCGTAATTAACCTGATTGGGAGATTATGTTTGTCATTTAATGCTGCACACCTTCCCTGAATCAAAAGTATTCTGTATCTATAATGTCTAAATATTGTAGCGAATTGCATCCAAGGAATAACCTAATCAAGTTGCAGCAACGCAATCCTTACGGTATGGCACTTGGATGTATGCGTTCGAGTCTATTCCTAGAGCCTCACTCTACGCGTCCATTGCTTTCTGACAGTTGCATTGGTCGCATGTCCATTTGCAAGGTTCGATCCGAGTACATCAAAGACGTTGTTTGCTCTGCTTAACACAAGTGCTTTTAGGGAACCGTGCGTGCAAAGAAAACACTTACAGGCTAAGATTTCATTTACGAGATTCCTCATAGAGTTCAATGTCCGATTGTGCTTACAACGCGATTATGCTGATTCGAAGTTAGGCCGCCACTTGTGAGGTCAGAGAGTGCGATTACGAAGAGACAAGGGAACGATTTATGGCCCAGAGTGTTTTAGAATTAAAATCCTACGCATACTTATCGAATATTTGGGATTTATTTTCGATCGAAAAATTTTTAAAGAAAATAAGAAACACATTAGATAGGAAATTTATTTTAATCTATCTTCTTATATTAAGCCGAAGCAGGAAGATAATCGATTTTATTAGATTATTTGTAAAGTTTTTATCGTTAGACTTAGGTGTCATCTAAATTTAGGATGCAGGTCGTAATCATGTGCCTTATGCTTTTACTCCCATAGGCATACTGTAGCTTATTGATCTAATAAGGAGATTTCGATACCCTAATTCTGCCTTACGAGTAAATGTAATACTTTTAACGACTAATTGTGGTTCACAATTTACATAAAAATTAAATTACGTTTTCAATCACTCGCAGATGGATTCAAAGCTAATGACACAGTTACTATATAACATACCACATTGTAAATGTTTATGAATTCTTACGTTGCACTTATCAAAATCATCAGGTGTTTTCTGTTACCTTATGAATGTTGCAGGAAGTTTAGAAGTGGAGTTGCAAATACAACCAAAAAATTCATATTCGAGTTCCGTTCTGAAGAATTGTTACAGCTAGATAATCCATTGCCCCGGACATATCTTAGGACTGTTGAAAAGATCATGTTTTTTAAATTTTTATTTTCATTTACTTCCTCAGATTTGATTGATCTAGAGCCGTGGGCTTGCCGTGTTTTTGGACCATTCAAGGTGGCAAGAACTTTACCACTAACAAATAGGTTAAAAATTACGGTTCCAAAGGAACACCATAGTTTGATAGCAAAAACTCGGGACCTATTAAATCTCTACGGTTTTCCGCCAATTCAGCATAAATCACATTGATTATAATATTCATATTTTTAACCTTTTCTTTTCTGCTAATGTAATGCTTGGTACCTGCATAGCTCACAAAGCATTCCGTGAGGAAATATTTTTATCATGAAGTTTCATATCCTGCAATGAGATTCACTATACTATGGTAGTACTAAAGGAGCCGCAGGCCGCATAAAAACGGTTACGGGCCGCGTGCGGACCCCGAGCCATGTGTAGTACAACCGTAATATAGCCACTACTATAGTGATCTCTGGAATTTATACAGAAAATTTCCAGCTACATCTAAGTCAGTAAAAGTTGATGGCACAACCGCCGAAGATAAAAATTCAATCCAGCGTATCTCTTCAGTTCCGCATCCATTCGCAAGAGCTCGCGCTGCAATTATCCATTGTCGCTGCAAAAAGATAAGCGATATCGCTGCAAAAAAAGTCACTTTGGCAGTAGTGAAAATCACCGCGACAAACAACCGGATTCGGCGAATCGATATAAATGCGGAGGTCCGCCCTGGGATTTCGCCACCATAATCCAATTACTTTGCGGTTTAGGAGCACGTGATGTTTCGGGGTCAGTTGCCGAGGTCCATCCTTGGCTGACGCTCTGCTAAACCGAGCAGCTTCCCTCGGAGACCCTGAGGATAGGCACAAGGACCTCCACTGGGAATGCAGTCAGCGTGTTAGCATTGACTGATGGAGGGAAAAGCCCTCAGGGAAGCTGAGCGCCATTCCGGCAGTCGGATGGTTAACCGCTTTTTCCAATCCTCGCCGAGGAGTTGATCAAATCATACGGACGGAACTGCGTTGTCCTTTTTGGATTCAAGGGTACTGGATTTTTGCGCGGAAGCCCTGGGGTCACCAATCTTTGGAGAAGAAATGGCCAGGCATATGCATCAATAAAATTTTCAAAGTAACTCGAAGCCTCCGGGAAGGGAAGTACCGTATACGCCGCCGTATAAGTCGACCCCTAAAATGTTGAGGTGAATTTCAGGTTTTAGCCTATGTTCAGCGTATTAGTCGACCCAAAAAATAAGGCATCACCATATCCCCAGTTCTATTTTATGGGAAGAAAAACTACGGTATCCATAAATGTAGGATAGCTTAAGGAAAATTTACCGCGTATGATTAAGAGGCTAGAATTGTTTCTTTCAGCTGCCATGTCGACTTTTCGCCTCTGCTTAACTATTATGCAAATTTATTTCGTTAAGTTAAGTTATATTATCACTCAGGGTACACAAATTAAAATGCGTTAGAAAACAGAAACACAATGGTGTTGAAACTTTATTATGGAAAAAATGGTAATAAGGTGTGGTAATATCAAATCACGACACTGCTAAAACAACTTCCATTAACTCCTAACGCTAAGTCGAATCATAACGATGATAAAGATTATGTAAACAAAAATACCATGATGTGCTTATTGATCTTCATTTGTAAAAAAACATCGAAATATATATTACAGTATTGTAAAATAAAAATGCATATGAAGAAATTACCATAATTTGCGAAGAATTAATATCAGTCAAATTCATTTTAAAGATATGAAAATGGTTTATTAATTTAACTATTTTATTATGAAAACATGTCATAACATACTTTCGGCCGCAATTGTATTTCGTGATGAAATTTGTTTTATATGATATCTACGTTAATTATTCTTGCCAAAAATTAGTTAAATTAGCAAAGGAAAAAAGAAAGGTATATAGAGAGAGGAAAAGGAATAGCTTTGTGTTTTATTGATTTGGAAAAGGCTTTCGATCGGGTCAAATGGGAGAAAATGTTGGAAATTCTAAAGAAAAGGGGGTTAGTATGGAAGGAAAGAAAACTTATTAGAAAATTTTATATGAAACAAAAAGCCGCTTTACAAATAAATGAGGATATGAAAAAATGGGTGGATCTTGGTAGAGGAGTAAGGCAGGGATGCTGTCTGTCACCTACGTTGTTTAATAGATACCTTGAAGAAATAATCCAGAAAGTATTTGATGAGAAAGAGGAAGGAGTTACTATTGGAGGGAGGAAGATAATAAATATAAGATTTGCAGATAATACAGTAATCTTGGCTGATAACATGCAAGCACTGCAAAGACTGATAAAGGATCTGGAAGAAGAAATCAAAGAATACGGCATGAAAATAAACGTAAAAATACAAAGGTGATGCAAGTAAACTTTGAAGAGCAAACAAATGTGGAAATAAAAGAAGGCATATTAGAAAAAGTAAAAAGATATAGATACTTAGGAACCATGATAAGTGATGAGTGGAGAATTCAGGAAGAAATAAAAGCAAGAATAGCGATGGTAAAAGAGGCCTTCAGCCAAAAGAGAAACTTATTATGCAGTAAGAATCTAGACCTGGGGCTGAGGTAAAGATTGACAAAGTGCTATATATGGAGCATAGCAATGTATGGATGTGAGGCATGGACGCTAAGGAAGTGGGAAAGAAAGAGAATTGAGGCGTTTGAAATGTGGGTGTGGAGAAGGATGGAGAAGGTGAGATGGATGGATATGGTGAGGAACGAGGAGATCCTGGAAAAAGTGAAGGGAGAAAGAAGGATGGTGACGGAAATACGAAAAAGGAAAGATAACTGGTTGGGCCACATAATTAGAGGGAATAGTGTACTGAAAGTGGCATTAGAAGGAGCAGTGGAAGGGAAGAATAAGAGAGGAAGAAGAAAAATAAAGATGGTGGATGAGGTTAAAATAAAGAACTATGGAAATACTAAGGAGAAGGCTATGGATAGAGAAGAATGGAGACGGCAGTGGCGTGCGGGACCTGCTTCAGGGCAGAGCACCATATGATGATGATGACATTTTTAGACAAATGAGATTTTCATTGGTATCATTACCTCATGACTGCAATATGAGCACTTCAGTATGACGCACAGATGATTCTTCGGTTAAATAATTGATTTCCTCCCATTGAAGTGAGATGTAAGCGCACTTCCATTTTCTCTTTTGTCAATGATAACGACAGACGTGTGCACTCCATTATAGATGATATAGCAGGGAAAGCTTTAGGGGATAATTTTTGCTTCAGTTACCTCTGCACCCGGATGTTCGCTTCTCATGACTCGTTCGTCTAAATGTATAGAGACAGAATCTCATAATGTAACAGCAATGCATGAAGCAAGAAATGGATTGTTTCTGCAATATTAGAAGCCTAAAGACATTCATGGGAACTAGAAAAATGCTTTTCCTCAATGAAAGAAATTGCTAAAAGTTCCTATACATTGAAGTTTCTTCAGATCTTGTAACTAAACGTGTCCTAAGGCAGGTTCTTCTCGGTAATATATTTAATACAGTTTAAAACGGAAAAGGGGCTTATAATATATAGTTAATACAAGATGGTGACCGTTTCAATTCGTAATTTTAATCCTAATACATCTCCTTGATTTTTATATATCTTTTATTTTTTAAGATAAACTACGCTATCATTCAGTCAGATTTCATTGCATTTACTTATTCGCACAGCAATAAGAGGAGCTGTTTGCGTCATAAATACGTATTAGTTTGGGTAGTAAATTCGTATTTTTTACGTAGCCATCTCCCTGACATATTTTAGTAAATGATGATGATAAATATTATGAACGGAGCAGGCATACTTTTCGTATATAATATCTCTCGCATAGGATTTTTATAACATCTATAAAGTCTAGGAGTAATTTCACTGCAAGTGGAATGTGGATGTAAGAATATTGACAATGCAGGAAAAGTTAAATGTATTTTGGTGGTTTAGAGCTAGGAAAGTAATAATGTGACTGCACGTAGAGGAGTACACCTAGGAAGATTCCCGACGGACATGGATGAAGTTTTATGGGGCAGAGTTTCTAACCAGGATCTCCAAATTGCCGTTGGGTTCCTGTATCAATGACGCTATTCGGTCAGAACTCTGGCAGGATACCTCAATAGATAGAGCAACCGGGCAGTAATTGGGAGATCTAGGCTTAGGTCCTGATCCTGTCAAACATATTCTTATCCGTTCTTTTTTGGGATGTAGGGGCTAATTAACCTTAAAATGAGAAAAAGTTGCATTTAGGAGAAGTTTAGGGCATTTACATATACATTCATTCTTTTTCATTCTTTTTTGTTTACCTCAATCAATTTTTCTTCTTGTATTTATAACTCTTTTAACTTACTTTCATCATCAAATTTAGCTATCTATCTGAAGATTTCACAGGTTTTTCACACTCCCTTTCTAGTGAGTGTTTTCATGCAGTGGAAAATTTTTCTAAGCTCTTAGCTTAGGTTTTTTAATCCGCATAGTAGTTTTCTTCTTTGTACTTTTTCAAGCTATCTATTTCCGTTCATTTCTCATCCGACGAAGGATTAGATGCAAGAAGAGACTTCCTCGTCTTAATCTCGCCCTAATAAAATCATATTATTATTATTATTTCACTATCGACATGTGAAAGAGTACATGGAGAGCACGTAACTAACAGTATTTGATAGCAGAGACCTGAGAATATAAAATAATAAGCGGGCAAAATTCAAAGGAAAGAATGTGGGTTATTGACATTCCGTACACGAATGAAGAACCTATAGACACCCTCCTTCGGAAAAATATCGGAACGGAGCGAAAAAAAATCGGAATAAAAGCACGCAACGGGGAATTTGAAGGCAAAAGTGAGGGGATAGTCGGAAATTAATTAGGGTGAGAGGTGGAAAAATGACGAAATGATTCGCCGTCGGAACGGTCCTAGAGTTAAAAATGTACGCCCTTCTCCCTTCCCAGTCGCTTTTATTCCCAAAATATTTTCTTTAATTAAGTCCCGGACCCCCTCCCAAAAGACCCTTCGGAGGGTTTCCTCAGGTATCGCGGGAAAAAAACCCACAGGTTGGGGTCGAAATTAATTTGCGTCGAGGTTGACGCAAACAGTGAAATAAAATGCTGGAGAAATCCGAATGTCGCTGGAAGACTTCGAAGAAATGCCGGGCTCTTTTTTTCCAGAGGAAGTTTCTCCTGAAGGAAACGAGGGGACTCGCCTTTTATTCCTCGGAAGGAGAATTCATGGCGGAGCGAGTGAGCGGGCCGTGAATTATTAAATCGTGGCTCCTAAGAAGGGCTTAAATAAAGGGGAGCCTTTCTCCCGGAAGCGGGATCCAGAATTAGGCCTCGCGGACGCTGCTTATGGCTTCGATTAAAAATTCCGAATCGGTTGGTCCCGGAAACGCTTACTGCGGCTGGTGCTTGCGGTTCTGTCGTTCCACTGGAACTAGATTCCTGTAATCGAGGGCTTTGGATCCTGAGTGCCGCGGCGCACTGCTGCAAGCTAAGTAGCTATTACAGCAAAGCATACTTTCCGGTGTAACATTTCTTTGTAGGGACTACATCTTTTCATAGTAACCTATTACAGTACAGCATGTTTTCCAATGTAAAATTTATTTATAGAAGCCACATTTGCTTCTTCAGTAGCATTTCAAGATGACCCTAAGGAAACATATTATCAATATCTACAACAGTTGGCGATGTTTTTAGCAATATCTAAAGACTACCTTCCCCTAACATAATAAAAATGATAATCAGCTCATGGCTTTCTCAAAGCTTTTCATTATATACGACAGTGAAGAGTACATATTTTACGACGTAAAATTTATTTATAGAGGTCTCATGTGCTTCTTACTCGGTTTTTAAGGCAAACCACGTTTTAAATGACCAAAATCTATCAGTTTACCATTTTTCCAGCGGAAAAAATTTGCCCTTAATGATCTATCACCATACTCCAAACTGATACTTAATAAGCTCGCCAGAAGGTGCTTGCTACTTTTCTTTAGATTTCAGTTCATGAATATGAATTTGTCATGAATACATTGTTTTTCGGAGAATTACTTATGGTATTAGCGGTTTCACGGAACAAAAAAGAGACAATGAATTACCATAACTATCCTCTTATGTCAGTCTTATCTTTTCTAGTATCTTTTCAAGTTTTCTTCGTAATTTTCTATTTTCCTCAAAGTAATAAAACCCTAAGAGACCATGGAAACAGAGAGAGAGAGACTCATACGAAATCTCCCGACGCGCCGCGGCAGTAAGTCAAACATTCCTCATTGAAACCTCAATATATCGACTGTACGTAGAATTCAATGCATGAGAAGGAGGAAGGATGATTCCTAGAAGGTCAGTAATTCGGGATTTTCTGTTGTTTCCAGAGCTGGCGGCAACGGAGGAACAGGGCGCTGATAAATACTGCCCTTGGGAGGTTTTTGAGAGTTTTCCTCTCAACTAGGGTGAATACAAGGCAGGGTAATGTATTTTTTCCCCTGAGAAAAGATGACTACCACCTGGCTTAGAGCCTACCTGAAGTCCTTACAGTTAAATTAAATAAACAAATACGGCTTTGGAGGGTTTTCTTTCTTCTAATAGAAGTGATTGCAAAAAAATATAATGATATTAAAGGAGTGGAAGCACAGCTTTTCGTAGCGAGATAAAACCACGACTTTTATCCGTTAGCGGAAGTTTGATTGGATACCACAGTAGATTATGTTATAAATTGAAATTTAAACAATACATGTAGTATATTTTCCATGAAAGGGATTTATTCGGAAACGTCGGATTAATTCGTTTGCTCCACTATTCCAAGATTTAGAAAGGACAATTGATTTAAGTGTTCTTCTTAGGAATAACATATTCAAAAGATATTTTATAAATTTGTGAACTAATCAGTGGGTCATTTAAGTTTATAAATTTTAGTTATTTAATTTTACTCTCTTTTTGGAGGTGTGTTAGGTATGAATATTTTAAAACTTATATATTAATAGATTATAAAAAATAGGGCCACAACAAAAAAACATAAAAACCTAGAAATTTTAAACTTAATATAAATAGGACGAAACCAAAAATAGAGCTTAGATTTGTGAGTTATTAACAATAGGGCCACTCCAAAAGAAGCACCATAACCTACGGTTATTAAAAAACGGCTTCATGATAAAATACTTTTACTACACCACAATAAAAATTACATTTGGAATTGGGAATTAAATTGGGAACTTCCCATTAGTTTTACTATCAACCCCCACTCTTCCCCTACCCTTGTCGTTCCTATATAACGTTGTTGATTTTTTCTCATGTCACCTGAAGATGTAGCTTGGCTACAAAACCTGGTCGTGTTTGTAATTTTTATTGTGATGTAGTAAAAGTATTTTATCATGAAGCCGTTTTGTATTTATGAATACCACGAAGTGAAACCTGAGTCTGTTTCGTATACATAAGGTTATTATAATAACACTGTAAAATTCCAAATACGGATGGGAAAAGGGATTTGATGTTATCCTATTAATAATGAATTACTACTTCAATGGTGTTATTACTTCTTTGATGAAATTATCCTATAAGATACTACAAACCGAAGAAAGTTTCTACTTTTTATAGGATAATTCACTAACAGCCATGTTCTATCTCATTTCCATCTATGTTGAAAGTTTTAAGATCCAATGGTTTGCATTCCTCAAGGGTTATCTTTAGCTAACTTGCGTACGCATTCGGGGAAAGGACTTAACGTTCAAGAGAAACGCGAAGTAGTGATACATTCACCGGAAGGGAACAAATTAACATCTTCCTTGGACCATTTCAAAAAAGCACAACCCCTTCTCTGAAAAATAATTTCCGGCGGATTCTTTCGAGCGATCAGCCGTTTTTGAAGAAGCGGTTACATCAAAAGGAAAATCCCCCTTCTGGAGAATTTCTAGGCGGATGGACGTGGATAAACATAATTACGCAGGAATTCTGCGAAAATGAAGGATTCGAGACGGGGATTAGTGCACTCCCGAGCCGCAAGAGGGAGAAAGGGCGGCAAGACAATAGAATCGCGAGAAGCACGCGAGCGAGAAATTGAGCTGGGAGGAGGCGAGCGGGTGGCTGCGAGATTGAGATGAGAAACAAGAGAGCAACGGGTGGGCGAAGCGGATGATAGCTGAGAATTATACGCCGCGAAAGGAGGAAAAAGTAGAAAATTAGAGATGAAGGGGGTAGGGCGGTATCGGAGAGTGGCGCCTTCGGTGGAGATGACGGGAACTAGCAATCTAGAAACGTTAAAGGGAGGAGTGGATTTTTTTAAAGGATATGAAGGGAGAGATGGAGTGGTAAGGGGAGAGATTATGGGCGGA
This sequence comes from Sympetrum striolatum, assembly GCA_947579665.1. NCBI lineage: Eukaryota > Metazoa > Arthropoda > Insecta > Odonata > Libellulidae > Sympetrum > Sympetrum striolatum. The sequence goes on along the minus strand of OX388351.1, from coordinate 47,694,504 downwards.
GGACATGAAAGGAAGAGTGTGAAGGGAGCGGGCGAATTTGGAGTAAAGGCGAGGGATAGGGGAGCTGATATTTGGAGAGAATGGAGATTTGAGGGGAGAGGACAAAGAGGTAATGCGGGATGATCCCTACGAGAAGAATATGCCAGGAATGTGGGCGAGGATCGGGTTCGGAAAAGATTCCAGGAGGGAGCAGAGTAATCACGGACGCACGAGTGTATCTTCCTTGAATTATAGAGAGTTTACTAACAGTAATTCGAATACATGTTTCGCAGTATGCACCCTAATCCAGACCTAATCTGCGACGATGAATAAATTCCTTTTGCTCCGCTTGCATTTGGTAGTATTTGCCTTTTACGGAACTTATATATTCCGAAGTTCTCCCTATTTATTCAATAAATAGTCCCTTGGTCGCACTTTGACTTTCGCGGCTTCACTCTATGGCGGGTTTGTCATAATTGTGTATTCATTAAAAAGTAATCGAATTTTTAATGTCTAATATATCTTATTTTGTCTAATATATTGGGTAATACGTCTGTAACGGTGACTGAAGTGGTGCTATTTCATGTCTAGAGGCTCTAAAAAAGTTGAAATATGTATAAATATCGTAAATTGGTTTTCTATGCACTAACTACAAAAATATTCGATTCATAAGAAAATAATCTCTCTTCGCGGAAATTCGTAAATCGCGGTAGAGTCTGGAACTGCTAAACCGCAATAAATGACGGAAAATTGTATTTTGTTTAGGACCAACTGTATCAGTATTCATTTTCTTTTGCTCGTTATAATACATTTCAATTACTCGTGATATATTTTGGCATGTGGCAGGGGGTATAAACACCAGTTGAATCTAAACTACTCCCTTATTCGGTTATGATCGCGTATCGTTCGCGGAAAGAATGAATTTTTAAGTCGATTCGTCCAAGCATCTATTTCTCTTAACTTACGGTCATTATCGGATCGACCGAGGTACCATGGGGGTTGCATGATACCGATTGTATCTTCCGAAAATGTAGTTTCCCTGAATGTATTAAGCAATCGCAGCCTAGCTTCCAATCTCCTTTCTTTCAAGGATTCCCAACCTACGTCTGAGAGCATTTTTGTTACGCTTGCTTTTTTACCGTAGCATTTCTTAAAATAACATCGCTCTCTCACCTTTTCATCGCATTTACCGACAATACGCTTTACAAAGACAAGCCTTTTACTTGCTTTGCCGCAGATTTTCGAATATGCGTGCTCCAATTTAAGTTATTAGTAATGTTGATCCCGAGATATTTAACTGAATCTACTACCTTGATATTAATTCCATTAATTTTGTATGGGTGATTTGGATACATTTTTTTCTTTTCGAAGAAATTAACTACGGAGCATTTACCTACGTTAATATCTAATTCCCATTTTTCGAACCACCTTTGGATGCGGACTAAATCGTTTGAGAGTGATCTTCGGTCTTCCTCGTTTGTTATTTCCCTATATATAACTGAGTCATCCGCAAATATCCTCACATTGCTAACTATCTCGACACTCAAGTCATTGATATAGATCAGGAAAAGAAGAGGTCCAATTACACTGCCTTGAGGTACGCCAGAGGTAACTTTGACTCTATTTGAGCTAACGCCATCCAGTACGACTTGCTGTTCCCTCTCGTAGAGAAAATCCTTAACCCAGTCGACTACTTCCTTGTTAATGCCCGCTAGTTATAGTTTGTAAATTAGTTTGTAGTGGGGGACTCTATCGAATGCTTTTTTGAAATCTAGAAAAATAGCGTCCACTTGCTTTTCACTTTCGGCAGACTTTAAGATATCGTGTACAAATAGAGAAAGTTGGGTTTCACATGATCGGGACTTTCGAAAACCATGCTGGTTCGCGTCTCATTTATAAATCAATTTATGTTGCAATTTGGCTTTCTTGCAAGGTGACAACCATTAAAGGGTGTCTGAAATACATAATTTTGAACATTTCCTTCATTAAACTATAGACGGGACGGAAACCTCCCTTTGGCAGTTCATTACCAAATTATTAGCTGAATATTAGTAATTTCGCAGCATTGTTGCGCTACTCACATATTCTCATAAACCTATATGCGTTTTCTTTCACTACATTCGAAGAAGACCACTAGGTTAACTCCACAAAACATATTTTGTAACTGATACCGCACAACTAAGCACTAGAGTTGTGCAATTTAAGTAACAAAAATTATGTTTTGCGGAGTCGACTTAGAATTTTTCTTCGATTGTGTTGGAGGTGCTCCACCATATAACACCGGAATATGTTCAGTTTTAGTTTTAATATGCATAAAAATACATTAGTAGATGCACAAGAAGAAGATTAAAAACACTGTCATTGCATTCATTCCGAGAGAACTTGGAAACGGGTCGTGGATAGTCAAAGATAAATTATCTGAGTTTGTTAAAAAAAACCTTTTAAACGAACTAATATGACTAAAAGTTCAATTGTGGCAGACTCAATACCACTGCGAATCCTTCAGTAAATATTCCCTTTTATGCTTTTATTTGGTTTAAAAATCTTTAGGTCAGCCTTAATCTATCCTTTTCTTAAACAATTATTTTGCCGGCAGCTTTTTCCTCCTTAAACAGTTCTTTTCACGTGGAAGTATCCTACTTTCCTTTTTGCTGTCTACGTCAAAATATTTATCTCGGAGAAGAAATTGCTACGATGAGCTGTTTTAAGCTATATGAAAATCTCTTTACATCCCACGTAAGATTGGTCATCCGTATTCAACATTGAAAAATACGAATCTGACTCATATTTCCACTCCGTTGCATAAATGCTTAAAATAGAACTCAAAGGTATTAGCGATTATTCGGTTCAGAGTCAGGTATTAATCGCAATGGGAATCCGAAAGTCCAGAGAGTTCGGCATACAAAAGCGAAAACGCGGAAACCGTCCGAGCAAATAGAAAAAAAATTGAAATTTATTTTTGTAAATTCCAAATCAAAAGAATTTTTTGAGAGTTGCCAAATAAAGTATTAAAAATCTTTCTTCAAGAGTATTTCGAATTGATCCTCTACCTAAGAAGTACACGAATTTCTAAGGTTTTTACAAAGCAACTCTTTCGATGTTTCGAGATGTTCGTTATTGCTTTGTCGAGTTTCAGTTGAAATTCTATGAGGTTCATTGAAGTTTGGCTTCTTTATTCAGACATGTTAATTAAGATTGCCCGAAATGGCGGCAAGATGATTCGATTCCTATTGAAAATTACAATGAAGATGCGCAAGGAGGAAACGCTCTAACTCCTTAAATAGTAGTTTATTTCAACCGATTCTTTCATACTTGTTGCGAGTTCTCCGGTAAGCCATCAAAATTAATACATTAAAGAAAGGAGTAATTCTGGAAAAGTTAGAATAGAAGGTCTTTTTCAATATTTCTCCACCCATTTTCCGTATCCTTAAATTTTAAGTTACTGTTGCTTACAAATAAAAAGTACTAATTTACTTTTCATGCTTCATTCTCTTTTGCAGAATCGTTTCAGCGAACATAAAATGAGTTTTAAACCATCGAAAAACTTAAATACGCAACCAATTTTTTTCTCCAAGGTATATAATATATATCCACTCGTATGCACATACGTCTAGTACAACAAAGTAAAATATCAAATTGTTGAGCATTTCTTCAATATTAATAATACGTATTAAATTGTCGCTCTTTGATTGAAAACTGCCACTGATTCGCGGATGGCAGACGAAAGGTTGAAATGATCACTGCAAATATTTAATCTCTTTTTTCTATTTGATGATATTAAGAAACCCTTTTTCGAAATTTAATATAATATTTTTTATAATAACAAAACTTATGAATTTTATTGTAATACCGTAGAACTACGGAGCGTTAATTCATTTACGAGTCTCAAAAATGGCTACATAAAAAACTTTATGAGCTTAAATTTTAGGTCAAAGCTACTTACTAAGGCAAAGTTTTGCAACATACAAAATACTTCTTAGCTTTCAAAGAATCGGATATTTGAAAGTTACTGAGATAATTTTCAGATGAATAGGACGATGAGAGGACGATGTGCCATCAGCACAAAATTAAGCGAAATTAAAGCTTTTCGGGATAAATTTTAATGGGATTGGTAATGCGATTTGAAACGTTAATATACGCAAAAAAGAGGAAAGTGAGCGGAAAGAAAACTGGGAGACACTCTCCAAAGAAAAGAGAAGAGTCAGAAATTAAAGAGGAAACTAAGTTAACCTTTTAAAAAGGAAATAAGAATTGCTAAGTGAGAATTTTTAGAGAAGGGGAGAGAATTGGCAATTAAAACTATTTCTTGAAGAAAGTCGGAGCAGGGCGAATTTACAATGACAAAGAGACAGGAGTCGAAGAATTAGAATCATGTTAGGGAAATGAAAGAAGCAGGGACAAAGGAAAGGTGCGTTTGATAGCGTGGAAGTAAGGAATAGGGAATCTGAGTGCATTAAAGGGGCTTCAAGTGAAATAAATTAGGCAAAAGATAAGTATGTAATGAGAAAACAGAGCAGAGGACAGGAATGGGGGGAGGTGGGAAGTGGAATTAAACATTTCGAAGTTTTGCACGAGAACAATAGCAGAAGGCAGGAGAAAAGTTGGAGGTGAGAGGAATGCAGACATGAAGAAGGACGGAAAATTTGAGGCCAGAAATGTAGAATGAAACACATGGTGTATTAAAGATAAAATTCATGGTTCGTGAATGAAAATAACCTCTTTATAAATAGGTTACAGTTTGAGTAATGTTTTTTGTCGCACGATAGAAATAATTTGTAATTATTTTCTAATTAGCTAAATTTTTATTTACATTTATAATTTAATCTGAGTAAAATTTTGCACGAAAATGTATTTGTATTGATTCACAAATTGAAATAACCTCATTACAAATCGGTTAAAGTTTGCGTGCTGATTCTTGTCTCAGGGTGGAAATAATTACATAATGAGTGACTAATACTAATGAATAACGATATATTTTATTATAATATCATTCATATTTATAGTAATTTAATTATAAATAATGTATTTTATCATAGAAATATATTATTATCACAGAAATTCATATAAAAACCATTTGTGATAAAGTAAATTAATAAGCATAATTTTTAGTCACTGAAATTCGGTGGATAGAGTTGAATTAGTATTAGAATTGTTAAAAGTGCTTCTACAGCTTAAGTCATTTCGCACATTGGCTCCCACTGGGAATCGAACCCGGGACCTCTTTCACCAAAGGCAAACGCACTGTCCACATAACTATCCGGGAGCCCCAGAGTTGCATTAAAAATAATTATGGAAACGTATAAGGTACTACGTGTACCCAGTTTTTATTTAAATTGCATTGGAAAAATATTATATTTTCAAAATATTTAGATTCGAATAATTTAATAAATTCCACAATAAAATATCAAATTAAAGGGATATTTCGAGAAAAACAGTACCCAATTAAAATGAGGAAACAAGACAATTCCAGAGAAATGCAAACAATGAAAGCAAAACAGGACAGTTATGAATGCAAATAAGAGGACGCATTTAGGAAATTTGTATAAACACGAAAAGTTTGAGATAAGAGGGGAATGTTCGAAAAATGTGAAAAACAAAGGGTTATTACCATAGCAGCGGAATAACACGTTAAGCTGTGTTAAGAAAGGCGATTCTGGAGAAAACGGCGGAAGGCGTGCCGGAATGGACATGAAAGAAAAAGTAGAGGAAGGGGTAGCTAAGGGTGCTCTTGGGATGGCTAAAATAGGTGGGAAGACTGCAGGAATGCAAGACCAACGAGGGGGCAGTGGGAAACAAATAACTAAGAAAGAAGAATGAGGAAAAGAAGTTGGAAGGGGAAAGTAAGAGAGAAGAGAAAAGACCAAGAGAAAATATTATAATGTTCTCTTCAAAATATGCGTAAGATTCTAATGATACAGTAATTCCGTACCAAAAATCGGTTTGGAAGCCACTTTCTCAGGGAGGAAACTCAGATAAATATAGGAAATCGCTAAATAAAATTAAGCTTGATTTAGTAATTGGTATTGACTATATATAAAATTGATTGACATACATAAAATTAATTGTAGAAGCCGTTACTTGATTAAACTATATTATGGCAGAAATAACTAGGCAAAATCTCGTTAAAGAAACAGTTATCACCTGACCACATCTGAGAGAAGTGTTTCGGAAGGAAAGGAGAGGTTAGGGGTTTTTGCTGTTTTATCTGTAAACATACGAATTTAGGTGAAAGAGAGCCCCACATGGGCATAACCACGCCTATAGTCTACCTATGTATCTATCAATACTAGAAAATGGAAATGAGTATCACTGTACCACGGTATGTGTATGCCCTACCATACTCTCTGTAATCTCTTAAAGGATAAATATAAAAATAGAAGTGCAACATCATTTTCTGAAGGCATTTTCCTTTTCGTTACAGCCATATGACCCTCTCCAGGCTGTTCTTTTTATATCCTTGTAAATCCCATAGTACTTTTTATGTCATCCAGGAACATCTTTCTATGCCTTCCTATTTCCCTCGTACTTTTCCCTCCATTATATTTTCTACGAAGCTGTTATGCCACAGAACATGTCCAACAAATTTTATTCTCATTTTCCCCATCCCTTTCATTAAATTTCTCTCCTCTTTCATTTCTCACAGAACTTCTATGTTGCTTTTCTCGTCTATCCATCTTGTTCTTGCTAGCCTTCTCCAAATCCACATTTCCAATGCTTCCAACTGGGACTCTTGCCATCTTTCCCTACGCCCAACTTTTACATCCTTATAGTAATGTACAGTTCATGTTTATTTTTTGAAATTTCCTAATTGCTAATTTCCAATTTCATGTTTGTTTGCAAACAGATTCTTTTCAATTTCGTATTTGACGTGATCAAGCATCGTCAGAAGAAATGGGTGGGTCAAATATTGAGGGGAGAGGGATTGGTAAAGGCTGTAATTGAGGGGAGGATTCAGGGAAAAAAACAGAGGGGAAGACAGAGACAGAGGTTGTTGGATGACAAAAGTGGTGGGGCTAACTATAAGGAAAAGAAGAAGACGGCGCTTAATAGGGATTTTAAGCGCACGTGAACCTACCGTGAGGTAGAACAATCTTGTACGTATGTACATATCACTTAAAAATCAAAAATTCTAAAACGAATATTAAAAGGTTGATCATCAAGTTATGGGTACTCGCCCATTAAAAGATACGTACGTCAGCCTTGGTAAATCATGTTAAAAAGTTGGTCAAAGTCACCTCTAAACAAAAGTGGCACGTCCTCAGAGAGAATCGTACATCAGTTCGGGCGATTTGCAATTTGCAGGCTTGGGTTTTGCACGCGAATGGACGCCAGAGGCTTCGGACCAACTCAAGGACATTTGGGAGTACTGAACCATATATATGGCCAAAAGTAGGCGCAACATGCACACGAGGAGTAAAATTAATTGACTTTCAATTGTTATACCTCTATAATTATAATGATTTTTGCCATCTATTTTCCTTCTGCAAACTTCTATCCTTCAAACCATTAAAGAAAAAAGCCGGACTTAAGTAAAATATTTTAAGGTAGAATCAACTGAAGTCCTTCGTAATAGGGATTTTTGATTGTACATGAACCTACCGAAAGGTAAGACACTCATGAATGAGTATATGCACATGCATTCCAGTCTTCTTCTTGCAGGCCTCTAGAAGTCGTTGCCTCCTCCACATCTTTCATCTAACTTCTAGGTGGTCTGTCACGTTTCCTCTTTTCAGGTGGTATCCATTTGAAAATCTTTTTCGGCAATCTGTTATCATCCATCCGTTTACTTTCGTACGCTTTTTTAAACGAAACCTATGGTAGTTTCTAGAAACATGACAGAACCCCATGTAAATTTAACGATAGATTTAAATCGAAGATGGTCCAAGTAGAAGAATTATGCTACTTTGGGAGAATTATTACAAGAGATAATAGATGAATCTCTGTAGTGGAAAGAAGGATGCATTGGCGAAGAAATAGAAGTGCACAGCAAAACTTAAAACACGAGGTGACAATATAGGGACAGTGAGTGGTCATGGGAAGAGGATACCTTAAGAGAGAAAAGGTAGTTGGGTACGGAAGGTGAGAAAGAAAACGGTGGACAAAGGACGGAAGAAATAATTTAGAGATAACAGAGGAAAAGAGGGAGAGAGAAGTAGAGATACGGCAATAGTTGCAGAGAGGGAGAGAAGGGAGAGTTGGAAAGAGACCTTACTGTCTTCTTGTAACTCGTTCCGTGGGAGTTTAAAATTCTGGGGGAGACAATTCTTCCCAGATTGCGTGGTGCAGCTGGGTAGTGCGGGGGTTGGTCGACAGAGGGGGTGCAAATCTCTCACTCTCTGGAGACGCGGGGTGTGAGGAACCGGGATGCTGAGGAAGGGATGCCCCAGAAATTTCGAGAGAAAAGGGAAAGGAATATTAAAATTTTTACGCCCCTCTTTCCTTCCGCTTTAATTTCTCGCTTTAATTTTTACGGGAAGACGCCGTGTTTTAGGGAAGAGGAAAATAAAAAGGAATTAGTTCAAAGTTGGTTTCTTTTCGTCGAATCCGACCCCTTTTTCTTTTATGCGAGGCGTAAGACTCCTCTCACGAACTGCGTTAATGGTGGTAATTGAGGCGGAAAAGGTACCATTGATATTTCTACCGTTTGTTTTCTTGTTGGGCTTGATTTTTGAAGAAGTATGAAGACCTGTTAGAGAAACTTGTGATTTGAAAACATTTTTTCACGAATGGGGCTTAAAAGAAGTCCCTTTAATCGAATTCAACAAAATCTACGTTTGGTAATTGTACTACAAATATATCTACATTGTCTATATTCGACCATGGTAATCTCTGAGTAACTTATTCAAGCTTTTTTCTATTATTATTATTTATAGTTATGGATTATATTGCTATATTTACTTATAATAGTATATTTTATACTCAATAATGCAGATGAATGTCACTGGTGCGTCTTTAATCAGTGTTCAATGTATTTATGAGTAAGTTTTACTTAGCTATAAATTATGCTTTGTATATGAGAAGCCCGATGGATACAAAATTGGAATAACAAGACCGGGAGTTCGATAGAGTAAAAGGAAAGGCTCAGTATGAAAAACTGAACACACCCTTTTTCCCGTTCTTTCTTAATCATGTTCCCCTCTCTGCTGTGTGTGTGGCTCTCTTCATTATCACGATGTGCTCTGTAAAGCCCAGCTGTCCCCGTTATCTCTGGCTTTTCGATCCCCATTTCACTAGATACTGCTTTATGAGTTAGCAAGGTCAAGTGTTCTGCCTGCTCTCTGCCTGAGGAAGGTCAAGCAGGTTTTATGACTCAAATTATTAGATTTAAATTGCTTCCTAATTTTACAGAAGAGGGAATTAGTGTCCAAGGATTTCTTTCATTTTACCCTCCTCTGATCTTTAATCTTTGGTTTGGCCTGTGTAATCGGAATATTAGCCATTTGACCTTGTTCGATTGAGTTCCCTCTGGCGGAACGTCATTCTTTTACTTTTTCTAGCAACATCTTCACATTCTTGTTTCGCATACCCATCACAACTCGCATCCTAAGAACTAAGGAATTTATATTTCATCAATAATTATCTTTCGATTGACTTAGATCACTGAAAAAGTCCATTGATCCATAAAATATGCAATGGGTACTAGGTTGAGTTAGTACGTCTATCTAATCCGACAGAAAACCGACATCCGATTCCATACAGACGAAATTGTAAATCTCTCTTTACATTTAAGTTCCTTAGAGTTTAAACTTAGGAGGAAATTCGCTAGAAATTATTTTATGATAATTATACTAGTAGATCAAATATATTCTGCTCAAAACATTCGTCTATCAATTCATCGCAATATCGTATATTTAAAATAATCACTGGTGAATACTGATACTACTTCAGCACTTCTTTCAATTCCGTTTACTTTCTAACCGATTTTCAAATCTATCTTAAATTCAGACCGAGCTTTATGGTCAAACAAAAGACGATGATTACCCATGTATTATATTAATTAGGCGTATTCGTTATCGTTAAAAGCTTTCCTTGAAATTGTAGCCGGAAAAAGCAAATAGTGTACAGAAAACAGCGTGTAACCTACAGTTCTCTGCGGTCGTAATGTGACTGTCTGGTTGCTTCTTGAACGGTCGAGTCGATTTTGGCTTGTAAATAATTTTCATAATATCAGAAATACAGTTTTCTGGGAGTACTTGGTATTTAAACCCGTACCCTTGCGTAATCCAGCATTGCTTAAAAAAATGGAATAAAAAAGGATAATAATAATAATCAATTTAGAGAGTTACCAGCATACAAATATTAAGATAAAAATTAACGAAGAAATTACTTTGTTCATTTAATATTTACGCAAAATTTTCGAAAAACTGTACATGGTGGGCAATGTTCACAAAGGCGCTTGAATTTATCGCATAAAATACAATAAGAAACAAGTAACTATGTCAATGTTACCAAAACAGTATCGGCCTGTGTTTTAATATTTTATAGTGATTCACACCTTCATAATATTGATAAATGGCCCTATTAGTATCCTACTATTTACTCAGTGAAGACCGATTGCTGTTTTTATATTTTTGCCTTCTCTGTTTGATTTGATTATTTAAGATTGATTTGAAGGTGATCTAAACTTTTGATTCACTTCATATAGAAATCTTTTTATTTTATTAATGAAAGATTACACTCATTGCAATTGAAAGAGATAACACGTCCTTGATGTTTCAATGAAGAGAAATCATAAATAGAAATTCAAACATAATAGGTAATGAAAGCGCTACATAACATCTGGTACTTCGCCAACTGTTTGAGCATAGGTCTCTTACTATATGCCTACAATTAATGTCGCAAATAAAACAGGCATATTCCACCATTATATATATCCATTATCAATGACATATCGGTGCTACTTTCTATTTCCTCACAAGGATAATGGCCCACAATGGCTTCACTGGCGTGAAGATAGACAGAGATAGAGATAAATGGATAGGGAAAATAGATCCGATAGAAAAGAGATCGAAATAGCACGAGGGAGAAAGAGAGAATCTATAAAGAATGTAATCCAAGAGAATCCCAGACATTCAGGTGAAAGGGAATTCCTATTCAAGGAATATATCTCAGAAGAAGAAAGGCTCAATCCAAATATCGTGGGCGCTTGTGTATTTAAGGCAGATCGAAGGCAAGAGCAAATTGAAGGCAAGAGCAAATTGAAGGCAGCTTCACAAAGGAAGTATTTGGGGATTTTGGATGAAATATTATCGGTACATTGACAAGTCTACTGAGAGAGGATGAATGTACAGTACATGAACCGCAGTAACCTACTGTTGGATCTGGTGTTCGTATCCAGAATAGACATTTCCATTTGTCAGTTAACAACAATGAAATAGGTGAACCAATTAGTTACGATTACGAGGCTTGAAATTCATCGATTCACGAAGTCTTGAAGGAAATAGAAAGAATGGAAAGAAATATTGCTGAATTTGAAATTACAGGAATGTGTCAGGGATGGAACGAATCGGAAAGAATTGTGGGTAAATACAGTTGGTAATTGGATTGATACATTGAATACTGATACCTTTTCGGTTTTAGTAAAAAATCGCATAAATGATATCAGCATTTGTTTTATTGATAGAAAAAATGTGCTATAGAGTTCGCAAACTGTGAGGTATTTAGAAGCATTGAGTAAACCTGTCAGTCATATTATACGACTGTTTAAATATTTTTGATTCCCATCACTAGTAATTTTTATTTTCGGGGAAAATATATCTTCCTTCCTTAAATAAATCAGTTAAATGTGGTATTTCTTGGAATCCAATAACCCCAAAAGAGCAATGATAAAAAAAATTCATGTGAGCAGAATATATAATTTTTATAACCTTGGATTCACCTTCACGTCATGAGTTTCCTTTTGTAGGAGATGGCTGCTAAACAAACCAACGATCAAAGGATATCTTAACATTTGGAGCATAATAAACTTTTAGATATAATAAGTGATGAATATTTTCATTCGTTAGCGTTGTTTATAATTCAAGCGTGCAACGGAAGATATGTCGTACACCATTCTTATAGAGAAAGTGCAATACTTATCGATATACCCCAATAACGTCAATGATTATGGGTTATTTTTTTCAAAAGAATTCTTGTAGGGAATACGATTTTTTTTGTAGGAAATACGATTTTTTCGTAGATGGGTTATAATAATGCTTACACTAGTTATTTCCTCTCTAGGTAAGTAAAATATTAGTTTCTCATATTCACTTAGCTTCACATTTTTTTCTTCTCGTTTTTGTCCTTCTCTCCAAGCTATTTACCGATGTAAAATTATTAAAATTGAGAGTGTAATACATACCAGTTCCAGAGATATTTATAACGAAGTAATGAAGGAAAGTGATAGGAAGGGAAATATTGAAATTAAAATATATATCCTGTATATATACATATTTTGCATGCAAGTTTAGCGAAAGGTAACTTACAATAATAACTTATGATGTAAACATGATATAGGAAATATCGAAGGAATTATTAAGAGCTGAAACCTTTATATATAATGCTGTCTAACTTTAAGACGATTCTGACATTTCCAAATAAATTTATTCGTGTATAACTTCCGTGGAGGATCTGTTTTTATAAATCACCCACACATCCAAATATTTGAAACCCGAGCGAGCCCTCTTCAAACTTTCCCGTTGGATCAACTTGATTTCGAGCAAAAATTTATTTTCAAAACCAAAATATTTGAATTCCGAATCAAGGACCTTTTCATTTAATTAGAAGCATTTTGGAGACAAAAACCGATTTGTAAAGAAAGAGCTGTAACATTGTGAGAAGCGGTGAAATAACTCTCAGATATTAATTCATCGTGAATTTATGAATTAAAGGTTATTTTATTGGCTCTTATATTCATCATTGGAATTCAGATAATCTGATAATGGAAATGAAGAGTATGGAGAGGAACACTTGAGAGACAGGCGAATGTAAATAAATGTACAAAAGGTGTGATTTTTTAAATTTATTATTACGAAATGAATGTAAAATACGTAATAGTATTATTCTCAGATATTCCAGAAAAACAACAATCACGCGGTTTCAAATAATCACACAAAAAGGGAAGAATGAGCTTCCTCGTGACTTCCAGTATAATAAACTTCACTTGGATTTTAAAGCTGCATGATTAATGGCATAATGAATGTAATAAACATAACTAAGTAAGTACATAGTACATAAGCATCACCTAATGAACCATCATTTACTGCATTACGGAGGTTTTGAGGGGTTTTCCTCCCGATTAGGGTGAATACTATTAGAGTATTTTATTTCCCCCCCATTGGAATGAATACCATCTGGCTTGGCGGATATTTGTAATCCTAAAGATTAAACAAATAAATTAATGAAATAATCTACAGTTTTCTTATTTTGATAGGGATTTATTTCGTTAGACCTCTATCTTCCTTAGGGATCACATCGAATTTCATATTACACACACACACACACACACACACACATACACACACACACATATATATATGTGTGTGTGTAATATGAAATTATTCACGTCGGCCTTTGCACGATACAGCCTTTAATATAAAGGCATCTGACATATATCATCAATAAGATAAACAAAACGAAAGCTTTTCCACTTTAAAGCCATAGTATTACAATGAAACCCAAGTAATGTAGTACTCGAAATGATAGTATATATGAAATATGTTTAAATTCTTAGTAGCAATATTCGCAGACCAGATCCATCGACTATATTAATTCACAATGAGATCACTACTAATATTTTTTGTCTGTTGGATGACTGTTCACTAAATTGTTTTCAAATTTCAAAAAAATAAAAAATGAATTTTACCTAAGATGAAAGAGATGCAGACGATAGAATTTGAAGTAGTGCAAAATTGAATATCAGTCCCATACAGTTATATGGAAAAATTTATGGAAAAAAATCAATATCTCTGTGTAGCATTCGTTTCTAAAATTTGCTAAAGTTAGACTTTAGTCGGAATGGTTTCTTAAAATAAAATATGGGTATATTTTGTAAACTATCGGTGAGTACCATTTTCAATCAACTCGATGACATTTCTCTATTCTGTATTCCGAGAATGTGAAGATTCTCCGACTTCAAATGCTTCAGATTTTCGAGAAACGTATTTTCCGTTCCACTTATTTCATACTAGAAACGTACATTTTGAATAGAAACTTGCTATGCAATTTCATGAAAGAGATCGAAGATTATCACAACATTACTAAATGGAGTATACGATTAAATAGTCCCTTCTGTGTATAATATATCCAACTAAATTCCCTTCCTTTCGTGTCTTGCTAACTTATCCAACCTTTTCTATCGTCAATCATCTTTAGACTTTACATAAAAAGTAAAAGCTGTTAAAGACCTTTTGAAATAGGGAAATCATGCCACAAAAATCCTCCTAAAAATAAAAAAGAACCTATCGTGTATAACGACTTATCCTAATGCAGCGTCGTTTTGGGTGGTATGGAAGCATAAAATCTTACGATCATTGAGGACCATTTTCCCAACTATTGAAACACATTATTTTGTAAGGAGGTGAGAGCGTAAAATTTTATAATCCTGTAGATAAGTAAACCTGAAATTCAATATTTTGAAGGGATTAGGGAAGCAAGCCTTGCCTGAATTTTCAAACACATAAATTGGAATTTCTTCGTGCGCTAAAAGTGTGAACCATCACTCAGTCAATATTGACAACTTTACTCTCTTAAAATTGTCGCAAGAATTCAATTAAGTTGATATCTACTTCCGGAATTTAAGGTTTATTTAAACATCATATTTCATATTAGGTAAAAGACAGTAACTAATGCATTTAACGAAAAATACATGGATTCTATATTCACCGTGTCTCCGTGTCTAAAACTATGCTTCTTAAGAGAACATTAATGAAAAAATAAAGGAAAATTTTCGACAAAATTCAACAATTTACAAGCTAGGAAAATGTCTACATGTTGAATTTTCTCTTGGTTATTTCATGCTCCTCGATGTGCTATCTTATACAGAGAAAATGTTTATCATCGATTTTTTAATCTCCATGACGTTGAGTGTGGTAAATTAAACACAAGCATTATCTATCTGCGCTTATTAATTTACAATCGAGATGAAATAAATTACTGCTATCATTGGTGTAGTGCCTCCAGTATGAATTGCTTTTACATTCATTGGGAACAAATACAATTTCTCCCCAACACATCATCTAAGACTTATATCTCAAGACAAGTCCATTTATATTAAAGCTCTTAATTTAGCGTCCTTTCATTTTGTTGGTGATAAATTAACCAGTCCTTTAAATCATCCAGTTGATTTTCTTTCTCTTCCTCTCACTATTTTCCCTCGCATCCTACCTTCATCAATTTATTTTGCAATCATTCCCCTAAAAGTTTCATAACTATCCATTTATTTCTCCCTTTACCTCCTGTTTAACCTTTTCTCCTTCCTCCATGTGAAACATCTTCTCGGTAGATTTTCTTCCATCTTATTTTTTTCATTATATTCTGCACCTATAAAACTCAAAACTCTCCGATATCTTTACATCCTCTATTCTGAAAGTCCAATTTCACACCTCTACAGCCAAAATAGCCTGACTAATGATTTCAGTAGACTTTGTTTTTATATATTTTCAAACTAAGTTAGTGCTCATTCCTTCGAAAAAGCTTTCTTTGCAAATGCCTCTCTCTTCCTCATTTGTTTTTATGTCATACATTCATACAGAAATACTCGCCAAGCTAAGAATTTTTGTTAATAACACTGTATAGCATCCCTTATATCATCATCACTCATGTTCAATATCACTTGCTAAGGTAAGGATTTTGTCTGGCTTTTCGTAACATTTCAGTCTTGAAGACCTCCGCCATCACTTCCGTTCTCAACATAAGTTTTAAAAGAATTTATCATTTTCAACCTCTTCTGAGTCCATCTATACAGCTAAACAATCTGGGATAAGTATTTCGCAAGGCTTTCTTTTGAAATTTCTTTTCAAAAAGTCTTCGTAATCAACTCCCTTATTTTCATTCCCTTACAAAAATACTCATTCCAACCACTACTGCATTCATGTTTCACACCCATGCAACGAAGCACTTAAAGATTAAAAGTCTAGAATTGCCGTTTATATCGGCGTTCCTCTTCTCATTCCCCGGTATTCCGAAAAACTAAGTCAGGACACCGCTCTCTTTGAGGGATACCTGGGAATGAGAAGAGGAACGCCGACAAAAACGGCTACTGGAGATTTTAAACCTCTAATTCCTAAACAGCCGTGTCCCGACTTTCCTTTCTTTACGACGAAGCCCCGAGAAGTAAAGGTTTTTCAAGGCTTTGCCATTTCCGTCATAAGACTCAACCTCATCATTTCCGTTCTCTTCATATGTTTTTCGCAAGTTCTACTCTCCCTCTAACCCCTTAGGTCCATCCCCCGAGAGATCACTACCAAGGTACGGCATTCGCTCCACCTGTACCGATACGGTAAGCCTCCGCAGGAGAATCAACCAACCCAATCGAGAGAAACGCTTGTCTTCTCGATTTCCCTTAGAGCATTCGATGCCAGACAAGGGCTTTCTGAAGCAGACCCCACAAAAACAGAGCCTGAAAGTTTCCCCAGAAGTAGGAAAGCAACCCGAACGACTCGCGCCTTCGCGGAGTAAATTTTAACTGCTCATAACCCCGCGCCTCGCTCTTAAGCAGCCGAGAGCTGAAAATCTGTAATTAAATTAGCATAGCCGGCTTTAGTACGGGACTGGCACTAAGCCGCCCACTCGGGAAACGAATTAACGTTCTCCCGCTAAGAGACATTCGCGTTAGGGAACTCGATAAGAGTTTTATAAGAGGAGTTTAAAAATTGATACCAGCGACGGAGAGCGGGATAAGAAGGGCAAGGGGAGGCATAAAAGCGAAAGTAAGACATGAAAAAGAATGCACGGTGGAAGATGGGGCCTTCTTCTCGATCGGCAGTTTATCTAACGGAACGGCGTCGGATCGAGTAATTCCCGTCGATGTGGGGAAGTGGGGGATTCTGGAGAGGTATCTATGACGTCACGAGGGAATAGTTCTTTGCGGGGTGGAGGAAAGAGTCATGGGTTGGATGCCCGTGGGAAGGAGGCAGCGGTTGTGCGAATACGAAATGGAATCTGGAGGACAGTTATAGGAAGTGCGTTGGGAGTTTAAGGAGGGAATATTGGCTATGAATCTTTCCTAGGCTTCGCTTAAAGCTGAGTTAGACACGTCTTTAAAAATCTCTGTAACTTTTATCTTATGGATTTCTGCATTTTTGTTTTCCTGTTTTATCTACCTTTTCTTCCTTTTGTAGGTGTTCAACAATTCACAGTTTTTATTTACCAATCTTTCTCATTCTTTTTTCTTTCGTAAAGAGAAACAAGCAGAGAAGAAAATTATCAGAATGTTAAATTATTAATTATCTGAATGTTATCGTAGAATAAGTAAAATATTAATATTATTTCTTTCTTTCTTAACTAAAATTCTGTGCCATTAACTCATTTAAAGTTAATGTTTTGTTTCTCCTTTGATTTCAAGTGTAATTACCTGAATGTTGTTTGCATCCTTATTCTTTCTAATTATTTTCTAAAGCAATTTAATTAAAATTGATGCCTGTACCGGGAGAGACGACGATATAAATGGAAGAGTGGAATTTCCTCTTTATCTCGCAGGAGTAAAGATGTATTATTATAATTAATAATTATATAAACCCCCTCTCATGCTATCCAGTTTTAAAATTTAGTTGCTTTATTGAATTTTGTATAATAAAAGCAATGAATAGAAACCCCTTTAATTAAAATAAGGGTATATTATATACGTATATATCTTTCGGAAGGATTCTCTCTCAAATTTTCACATAAAATAAAAATATGAATTTCTTGAATAAGATAAACGTATCAGAGGCATTTCCTTGGTTATTAGATATTAACAAAGCAATAATGGTTAAATAACATATGATATTACTTGGTAAGATATTAAAATGCCTATGCACAATTAGGAAGGATCGAAGAAGTTGTAATAAAACATTTTTTGCTCATTGATTCGAATATTTCACGTCGCAATATATTCATAAACGACAAAAAATACAGTAGTTATACTTTTTTTAAGATTGAACTATTGGTTAGTTGGCGAAATTTCACTTTTTATCATTAATAATATGTAAAATTCATCTTGATGAGCTATTGAACATGTTATGCCGTATTTCTTTGAATGCTTATTGTTATGGTCGTAGTACTGTTCTGCTTAGATCAAGTATGGATTCATAATGATTAATATGAATTGATAGTAGACGTATAGAAGAGCACATGCGGCAGCTGGTAATCCCTTATTTGATTCTTCTGAATTTAAAAAAATGGTAAATACATTCATAGTCAATTTCATGCTAAGACAATATCAGAATGAAATAAATATGAAACGGGATTAATGAGATCTCACCCGTGATTTCGTAAATGAGTTAACTATTCTTGTTCATTCACTCATTTAGCAATGATTCTAATGAATTTCTACCCCTTATTATGTTCTTCACTAAATTTTCAAATTCAGATTCAAAGGAAGGAGAGGGACAAATCAGATTATTAGAGGCGAGTTACGGTTAGGGAAACCCTTTCGTAGAAGAGACATTCCGCAGGGGGTCACGTGGTCTAACCAATGGTGTGAAACACGACAGCGAGCGTTGGATAATTGAGAAGGTTCCCCCGACGAGTGATGCCGAAATTCGGATAGGTTTGGGAATTGGGAGGCGAAATAAACAAAGTATCCATGAAAGGAGAACGTGTAGATAAGAGAATTGCCCTGTCAGACTGATCTTTCTCCTCTCCGCTGTAAAAAATGTCACCAAACGAAAGAGAGGCGGTTTTTCATTTGACGAGGGAATTTCCTAGCGTTGTTGATTGCCTTTTATCCTCTATTTTAGATGATATGGGGACGAAAAGTGCGGGCAAGTCTGTGAAATAAAGAATCGAAGGTTGTATTTATTTATGCTTGTCCTATAAAAATGAGGCGCTCTTACGGAAGTCTCCATCTAAACCTAAGATTGAGATGAAAAGATTTATTTTGGAAAATTAATACGATTAAATATATCTGTAGCATGTATTATCGTATATTA
Organism: Sympetrum striolatum; assembly: GCA_947579665.1. NCBI lineage: Eukaryota > Metazoa > Arthropoda > Insecta > Odonata > Libellulidae > Sympetrum > Sympetrum striolatum. The sequence goes on along the minus strand of OX388351.1, from coordinate 47,675,416 downwards.
CCCCGTCACAAATGAAGGAACTAATTTTCACATATAAAACATACGAAATGTCTTTGGATACGGCCCTTTTGAATAATCATAGGTAAAATGATTTCTATGTAATTTTAAATATCCATTATGATGAAGAAAATAAAATCGGAAAGCTTAAGAATAACATTATACATTTTATCGATCCAAGGGCAATACATAAGAATTACCAGAACCCATATCATAGAAAATATTTTGAGTTTATGTTTTGCGGTTCAAAGAGGATCCAATTTTTTTCTGGAAATTTCTCCTATTATTTACCAAATTAACTTAATACATAACTTCCACAAGAATATTGATGCTGACAATATTTAATAATGGTTGATGACCATGTAGAAATATATATGTGCAGCTTTTTGCATAATTGCAGATATTTTTATTCCTTATTCGATTCTTCAAGGGTTAATACTAAATTAAATTACATTCATTGAAAATACTGAAAGTTTATTTAAAGGAAAGATTTTGTTAATGCACATATAAAAGGAATTACGATGTCGTATTCTTTTTAGTCTATCGAAAATGCATTTTCGTAATCGCCGACAAGAACCGAGGTTCAAGCGGACATAAATACGCTCAATAATTGGTTAGTTATATATAAATTATAAATATGCAAACTTTTGACCAGGGGAAATACATAATTGAATCAAATTACGGTACGGTTCCATATAATAATTATTTGAAGCCCTTTATTTTTGTTTTTTTGAAACATATATTTACTGTAGGAAAAGTGCCCAATAGTTTGTATTATTTTATTTGAATTAAAAAATTATATTTTTATTCAAAATTTCACATTTAATTGTTAATGCACTTGCATTTTGGTTTCTTAACCCTTTATCAAGACAACATTAAATGTATTTATGTATACCAACCCGCGCGTACCACCTGAAACGTTCCCGTCTACCACCAGTTGGAAACCTCTGGAATAGAGCGTAACTGAAGGTACCTCATCTTTCCAGAGCTTAATACTCTGACGTATTCCGAAAGTCTTTTCCTCGCAAAGGATAAGGAATAAGGACGCTCAGTCTTTTCAGTGGAAACGGGATCAATTGCGGCCATATCCTCTAATCTCCTCAATAAAAAATAGAGAAGGGAAATATCCGAGCCATTGTCCAACTTTACGTATGAATTATTTTTATTATTGCTATCAATCAAAAACTATTCACTTATCTCTCGGGACCATATATCCTGGAAGAGGAGCGTTTTGAATTTTTCCTCCCTCGAAATATGGCTGCGGTATCAGTGTGAGCCTTTCTTCGCATAAATCACGGGTGGGAATGAGAGAAAGTCGCGTAGATGGACTTAAGGGAGAAATGAAGAACGCTTCTCCGCAACGTCGTTAATCATCGACCGAATCTATCGGACCCAAATCTCGCCCATTCTATTTCGGAAAATTATCGCTAATTCACGTTTTATGAGACTGTTTCGTTTCGAGGAGAGGTCAAGTTTTTTCTAAGTAACTGGGACTGTTCAGATATTCTAATCTAAGGAGTAAAGGTTTTATTTGTTAGATTCCCATTACATCATAACTCGAAAGTTTTGATTATATATAATGAATAACATTCCGCGATACTTGGTGGATATTTCATTTTAAGAAAGTCTTTACTGTGAAACTTGTACAAAAAACATAATACATTGTACTATGGTTTTCGTACAAGTTTTGCAGCGAATACTTTTTTTGGATAAATGCATATTCTACAAGGGAAGCATCAACCTTGTAGGAATCAACAACTAGCAAAATGAACTTTGATTGGGTAAAAAAATAAAGTCTAACATTTTATTCTCGTTAGATTTAGTATTCCTCCAATAATAATAATAAAAACATAAACAAAACTAAGTTCTATGAATTTATGAATACAAATAGCACTACTGATTATTTAGAATCGACCAAGGCTTCGAAGCTTGGCACCAGCAACTTTACGTAAGATCAAGTAAATTAACGAGGCAATCACTTAGCATTCTGACCTTTCTTAGCAAGGTATCACTACCTACAACTTGATATAAGGGAATATGATAAGATGCGAATCCGAAAAATACATGCGCTACTAACCATAAAAGAACTAATTTGATCTGCTTATACTTTTTCGAACATTCTATATTCAAAGTTGTTTCTGTAATTTATTTACATTACCAATTTCCTTTTACAGCGTTCGTGCTTCAAGAAGATTGTATAGGATTAAATAATTCCATCTTTTTGATGAACACCAAGTTTAAATTGGTCGTAGTTCATCAAAACCTTTATTGAAGGAATGCTAAATTAATTCCGTTTGGCTTCTTTACTGAAAATGAGAAATAAATTAACCATAGGAAGTAAAGCTCTCAGCGGCTAATTAATGTCTCTTGGATGAGTTGAGTTTCACTATCTTGTTTAGATTATCAGAGGTGCATTGGGAATTTCTTCTACTGAAATGCATGGATTATGCATAGGTAAATGTAGCAGTTATTTCTTCAATTAAATGTTAAGAGCCCTTGTAAACATTCTTTCTATAACCAAAGGAAGAGAAATAAGGAAAGGGTTAAAGGTACGTTGTACATAAGGACGTGCACCCAGGAAAAGCCAAGTCCGTTTTTCCCTTGGGAAGGGAAATGAGTTTTATTTCACTGGAAATTTAATTTTTTATAAAAAAGATTAAGTACTCTCTACCTCCTGCTGAAAGCTATTCCAGAAAAAAGGAAAGCAACTACTTTTGCCGATCTCGGACCCCTATCTGATATAGAAAGAAATTAAATACTGCCTATAAATGTCATCTGGGAGAAAGGGCAGTTAGAACCAAGTTGGGACATGTTGTCGACACATCCTTTTACTATAGAGTTAAATCATCCTTCGGACGTGAGAAGTGTTCCGGTACAAGTCCCCCGCAATAAAACGTCTCTTGTTCTGCAACAGTGGAGAATTGCACGGAATGATAGCCGAAGGAGAATACCATAATAGAGGACGTTGCTTTTTTATTGCCCTCTTTCAGGAGAAGGGACATAAATTTGAGAGGTATGTCTGGACTCAAAGCTTTCTCATACCGGTAATCTACAGGGTTCTATCTTTGCCATAAATTTGAAAACGAAATCCTAGAACAGAAAAAAGGAGTCTCCGGCCGTAAATCATCTGCGGCGAAACCTTGCTCTCCTCGCGGGAAAGCGGAATTCTGGGCGAAAGTTCATCTATTGTCCAAAGGCCCGCTTTTTGTGTGATTGGAGATTATCGAAAATTCGGCGATGACGAAAAAATTGTCGTAGGAACTTGTCTTTAAACCTTTGAGAGTGGCTCTAAAGGGTCCATGAATACCGCGACTCAATTCTAGCTGCTTAGACGTACATGGGATGCATATGATTCATGTAACAGTGGTTAGGTGAAGACGTAGAACATTTTCCTTGATCTATAACGATAGACACGTCTTTGTCGTTGAGCTCAATAACTCAACGAAATGGAAAGTTTACTTTAAGTTCTTCCTCTAGTTGTAGCCTATTACCTCCGTTTTCTACACATGTACAAAAATTATAGTTATTTCGTTGGAATATTATAATATTTGATTTGTCCCAGCTGATGTATTCGTCGCCTTTGTAGAATGTGTCGGATTGTACAAAATTGATCACGAAAAAATGTGTATAGATGAAATACCATCCACAATCATTATAGTAATTATCCTTCATATTTCAGTATCACATAGATAACACAAATGAGACGGGACTTATACGTTGGATATACCGTGAACGCTGAAAAGCAGAAACCACCAAGTATTTTTCTTTCCCTATGTTGTTTATCCAAGTAAGGATAGTTCACCTATATTATATTTCTACTACAAAATAATACGATCAGCGTCAACGTAATAGATTCATGATAAATGAACTATTTATAATTATGCAAACGCTACGAAGTAATTAGAGCTTAATGATAGCTAATTCATGCTTGAAGTGCTTCAAATTCTAAACAAAATGTTGAGCTCGCCAATGTTTAAATGTAGCCCATCCCGTTAACAGAACGATACTTGTAGGTTAACTGCATATTTTGATTGTATTTTTAATTTTCTCTTTCTCAATTTCATTCAATGGTTTTTATTCCAGTGATTTAAAATACAACTGTGTCTGTAAAATACGCTGTGTCTCTATATCCTTTTTCAAACGAATTCAGCCAACTTCGCGAGGTATTCATACTATACATTTAAAGAGGCATCTCATACCAGATGCATTGGACATTCAATGGAGTACGATGTGATGAATAAAACACATTTAAGTGGGAAGTGGGGGAACTACAGATATTGAATTAGTAGCTGGTAAACCGGGAATTTAATTGAAACAATTAACATCGATTTATATGAGCTATTTTAATAAACAACGTAACACAAAGTACTTGTCCTACTCTAAAACTAATTTTAAATAATCGTAAGCGATGGTGAATAAAAAAACATCCAATTACTAAAAATTTGGAAAAAAGTAATTTCTAAATAGAAAGAACTAAAGAGTGATACTGTTATTTGTGTACCAAAATCATAAAGTACCTCATGAAGATCCAAAGCAAGTAGATCAAGGCAAGAGTGTACCCGGATATCAAATGAAACAAATGGATTTCAAGGGAATGGGAATTAGAGGGATTCTTGTGGGAGAGTAAGGAATCGAGAAATTAATGAGTTGGGTTTTGGCAAGGACTTCTAACTTGGTGAGGTAATCGGACAGCGTTCCAGATTCAACCTCCACCACAATGGTCTTGTCCACAACTTTCCGGACTCATATTGATTCCCCCTACTAATCCGAGGAGACGGAAATCAGCTTTAAATTCTAGTAACAGATGTAGTGGGATAACTACACTGTACATCAGCGACTTGTTTTCCGATTATAAAATGGATTGTAGGTAAGGCAAAATTAAGAATTTAATTTATAAACTTTTCCCCCGAAGTATACACTATAGTTGAGATCATTTACTCAAAATTTGCTGATATATTAAAAAAATACAGAGGAAGACTCATACGTCAAAGATTTATAGACTGCGAGTATTTCTATTAAAAAATATGCCGAAGAGTTTTTGAAATTTAACAAAAATTTTGAAGACTAATTCAATCTTAAAAAGATTCTGCTAAGTTACGTTCTACGCAGGTAATTATGCTCTGAACTTACCTAGTGGAGTTAATAAGTAATTCTACCAAGTGGGATCAATAAGTAATCGAAAACCATATCTACGATTTAATTGATATTTTTTCATTCTTGTAAATTTACATATACTTTAATGCGGAAATACGTCGGAACCAGCAGGATTTAAGATATGTGAAAAGGCATCAAGTAAATTAAATACAAACTGCAAAGAGAACGTTTTCTAAAATTAAACAATTGATAAAGTTGGAACGTAGTTAAAGCAGTATGTACGTAATTTTTATTTATCAATTTATTTCATTTCACTATCACTTTTCTCACTGCTATATCAAAATAATGTAGGCCAACCTTAGAAATGTACACGCCATGATTCCACTACGGTTGCTTATAATATTTAAGACTTCGGCCGCATACTTAATACACTGAAATTTCATCTTTTGACTTACTAACACGAAAACAAAAAAAATAAAAACAGAGTAAAGTGGTAACTTTTAGGGAGAAAAATTCTAAGAAATGTCCATCATTAAAATTATAACAATGGAAGTAATAGAGAGATAGAGAGTAAACTCGAAATATCAGTCCCCAAATGAACATTCTTTTGGATTATTCATGCGTGTTTTACTAAACAAACACAAAAGAATATAATTTTCACTGATTCCAGTAAAATTACCCTTTCTGGTATAGATATCTTTTAGATGAAATCGTTAAAACTGTAAATTATATCATTCTTAACGTCAATCAGGAGACTCAGGTTAAAATACTGAATGAATAAAATTGGTACCTCCTCAAGTATAAATTAAAGTCCATTTCCTGCATAGTTTAACGTATTTATTGACATTGGATTAATAGATGGCCTCCTCACCAACAAATAGCCGCCGAACTCTCAGAGAACTCCTATTCCCATCAAATTCAGGATCCCTTTTTTTCCGCCGAAATCTGCTACTCAAAACTTTCCCTTTTCCACGCCTTTGAAATATTCCCTCGTTACTCCTTACTTGTTCTCAATATGAGTCGCTCACTCGCCTATCTCAAACGCCCTTCTGCCGAAAAATCCTCCCGCTAAAAGGCTCCCTTTCCCCGTATCATCTTATTAAGCGCGCCATACCAGTGAACCGAGAATCTACGACCTATCGCCCCCTTCCTTCCGCCTTTACATTCCGTTCACCGATCCCACTCCTTCCCACGAATATTCGCCTAACGAGGTGCTCTTGTTTGACATCCCTGTATCGTCACTCTAATGTTTCCAGGAGTATTATGCGTCTGCAACGAACTCATCTCCGGATGCTTGCCTGTTTAGTTTTTCCGGGCATCAATGCGATTACGCCAGGGCGAAGTGAAAGCACGCGGGAGTTTAAATTGGGGATTCCTGAGGATGACGCTCGTGATTACTGTGGAATGAAATTGCTCGCTCCTACTACGTCTCCACAACGATATCCATCCATTCGATTTCTCCTTTGTATTCGGCTTGAATTAAAGAGAAACAATTTCGTAGTGAGATTGTGCTGATGTAGAATGTCCATTTCATTGTCTTGCACGTGTTTACCGAATTCACAGTTACGAGGAAAAGCTGAATTCTTGTCTTCACACAATTCTTTCTCACTAGATTTTAATCAGCCTGTTCCATATCTGGTATTTTTGTCATGATAGTTCTTCGAATTGGATTTATTTTGAGATAATTCCAAAAAGTGCACAAACACTAGGATTCTATTGATTTGTACTTCGTTATAGATTCAATTTTGCTGGTTATTCAATATTAATTTGAATCTTGTTTTCTTACAAACTATCTTTTAAACTTATTAAGAGTTTCAATAATAAATTGAACAAGAGTATAGTACCACGATCGGTCTATTATTAGCTATTTAATAACTATACATTTTTATATAATTTAATAAAGAGTATGACCGGTTTTTGGTATGGATTGGATTGGTCATTTATTATTTTCTTAAACAAGGCAAATTTTAAGGTGTTTGCTAGTAATATTTTTTCTCCCTCTTCTTTTCCATTAGTCTATCTATGAGAGGTGTAGAAAAAGGGAAAAAGCGTTTTGTCTTTGGTAGTAAATCATGAAAATTTATGATACATTCGACAGTTTATGAATTAATATTCAGACCATGTATTTTATAAATTAGTTTTTATTATAAAAAGGGTGCAGATGCTTCTAATTTATTGAATTTTGATCTAAGAAATATGTTTTGCGAGAAAGAATAGTTTTATCTCTCATGCGTGTTGCGGAAAATATGTCGCTGATATTTTGTGATCGTGTGCGTCATTGAAGATGGTTTAAGATTTTTTCTTCTCTTTTCCCACCGCAGAGCAGGGACAGCTTCAGGTAGCCACAGTTGGGACAAACGCTTACCGAAATCACTTGCAGAAAAAAGAGAGATAAAAGAAGAATGTGGCCTGCAGTATTTCAAGGGAAATAACTCTTGGGATAAGTTTTTTCCTGAAGGGTATGTACATTTAGACCACATAGTTGCGGCCTTCTTGGAAGAAGGTGGAGAGACAATTTGTGTGTCTATTCTTATTTCAAAAGCCGAATTTGCTAAGATGCGGCGTGTAGCTGTAATTTAAGTGAGTTCCAAAGCTTTACGCTAAGCCAAGGCTGGTATAAAACTTGTTGAGAACTAAAATAATTTTATGCGATTTTGGAGTAAGGTTCTTAGAATCATATTTGATAATTACAAAGTTATGACACCCTCGGATGATAGCAACATTTGTGCTATATTTGCAAAATGGCTAGCTATGCATGACACGAGGGAGTGACGGTAAGTAAAAATAATATGAATATTAAGAGGGAATTCTATTTGAAAAACAATATCCGAATGATACTACACGCATGGATATCAGGAGACGGTTCTTAAAAACTTTTATAAAGAGATTCTTTTTATATAACTGTGAATCAAAGCCTATGTCATTAGCTACGAGGAGAAAACTAGGAGCAATGAAGATTGGGTGCTCCAAAAATGATGGAAGTAAAATTGGTTAACTTTTTAGTAGTCGATTAAGTCCTTAGAAGAGCTATCAGTGAAATTAGAAGTCGGCTAGTTTGAAAAGATAAGAATAATTGAGCAGATAGTAATAGCTTGCCAAGAGTTAGTGTTGTATGAAGAAATGGTGGAATGGAGGAAGGGAAGTGACTTCGTAGATTAGGAATTATGATGGAATAAAGCAAATGGCTGTGAAGAGGATGGTTTAAAAAATTGCTGCTCTCGGAACTTTAACTCACTGAAAACAAATTAAGAGTCGCTTTTGCTCTTTGGAAGCAAGTATGCAAGACTTTACAAGATTTTTCAGTCAGTTGATTTCTGTTGGAACCAATCGTTGGCGACCCACCAGTGGCTTATGGCAGGGGTTGTATTAACTCCAACATCCTAATCT